>CM077669.1:404075206-405410206 GCA_039707655.1 Elymus sibiricus
ACGGAGGGTGGAACACACGCCCATGTCCCCAGGCAGGGCGACTCCAGCTAGGGGACGGAGGGTGGAACACACGCCCATGTCCTCAGGCCAGGTGCTTCCAACCTGGAGACGGAGGGTGGAACACACGCCCATGTCCCTAGGCCAGGTGCCCCCAGCCAGGAGACGGAGGGTGGAACATACGCCCATGTCCCCTGGCAGGGCGACTCCTACCCGGAGACGGAGGGTGGAACATACACCCATGTCTCCAGGCCGGGCTTCGCTCGACCAGTGGCGAGAGCTCACGCACTCGCCCATGTCTCCGGGCCCGGTTTGGCCCGCCCGGGGACAGACGGTGGGGTATCTGCGCGAAGCTCCCGGGCACCCCAGTGAGGCGCGCTGGGGTACCGCCTTGGGCATTCGCCTCGCACGCGACGGAGGGCCCCAGCGCCGAGCCCCGCCCGTGGCACAGGGGGTTGCGGCGCCGCTACAACAACGGCATCCATCCTCGGGCCTTGGAGAGCCCAGGGACCTGCTCCGGAATGGGCCCTCCCCGCGAACGGCGTGGGGGGCTCGCCCCACGCCTGAGGGCCCGTTCAGGACCCATCCCGCGTCGCCGCATCATGCTTGGGGGCTGGGAGCGGGCTCCATGATAGGGAGGCATGGAGCTCTCAGTGCACCCCCAGGCCCAACCCGTGACACTCTCACGTAATAATGAGTGGGTTGTATACGCCCGAAGCCCCCCGAGGACGCGGAGGGGTTCCATCCCACACCCAAGTGGAAGCCCTATGCTCCACGCTGGCGGACAGCACTGCCCCCCAATGGCTATGCCCACGCAACGTGGAAGCCCTACGCTCTGCGCTGGGGAGAAGACGAAGACGAAGATTAGTCCAGATGCCGGACGTGGCTGTTCTTTGCCCCTTCTTGTATTCAAATTTGCCATTTTCTGGAATAAAACTTGAAGTTCTTGCCATTTTCTTCTGAAAATAAAAGGGAGGGGATCATTCTTTCTGGTAACGATTTCCATTTGGTATCTCGCTTTCTTTGGGAAGTTCGGCTCCTGCCGGACCCCTCCGCTCTCACGATCGACCCGAAGCGAAGGCTGGGCGCAGGGAGTGCACTGTCGCGCATACCCTGCCAAGGCACAAACACTCGGGCATTCGCGAAGGGCGGTCATCCAGGCCAGCAGGAGCTTTTGACAAAAACTTACAACGTCGCGCACCATGCAACACGGGAGCATCCTCAGTGGTCCCCCCCCCCAAAAACACGCTCGAGCCTCCACAGGGCTGCGCTCATGACCCTGACAGGCGAACATGAAGACTACTCATGGATACACGTCGTCGTCATCGCCTACGTCGTCACCATCACTGCCGGGCTCGCAGCCCCCGGCTCTGCCATGGTCCTCCGGTTCCTCGGAAGAAAATCCCGCGATCAAGTCCTCCACGTGGTCCTCCACCCACTCGGCGAGGGCGCCTCGGATCACTTCAGGCACCGGGGCAAGCACCGCCCCGAAGTCGAAGTGCGGGTCGAGGCGAAGGAGGTGGCTGAAGACATGCGAGGCCGCCCGTGCAAGGAGGTCACGGCGCTTCTCCTCCACGAGCTCGCGGATCTTCTCCGCACCCCCCTCAAGGCACTCCACGACCCTGGAGAAGAAGCCCAGGTACCCCGCGTCATCTGGGACCAGGGGATCAAGACGCTCGCGCCACATATGTCACTCAAGAGCCGGCTAGCCCTTTTCTCAAGAGACTGGAACATCTGGGAGCGCGTATGCTGGAGGCCGCGGGCACGATCTGCCTCGTCCGAAGCCTTCTCCGCAAGGGAAGCAACGCCCTTTACCTGCTTATAGAGAAAAGCTAGCTCGGCCTCAGCAGCAGCCTGGGCATCCATTGCGGCTCGCCGGCGTCGCTCCTCTTGATCTAACCTTTTCTTGAGGACATCAATCTCGCCTTTCAGGTGATCGCGTCGCTTGCAATAACGGGACTCCTGAGCTTCAGCTTCATGCGGTAGTCCTGGAGAAGGGAACGCCAAGCCTCTGCCACCTTGTCGTCGACCTCCTCCTGGAATTTCGCCTCACGGGAGGCGAGGGACACCTGGTGTTCCCTCACCTCCAGCCTCTCATGCTCCAGACTCTGCTCCAGCGCTTCCATCGTCAGCACCTTGATACGTCTCCAACGTATCTATAATTTTTGATTGTTCCATGCTATTATATTATCCATCTTGGATGTTTTATATGCTATTTTATATTATTTTTGGGACTAACCTATTAACCTAGAGCCCAGTGCCAGTTTTTGTTTTTTTCCTTGTTTTTGAGTTTTACAGAAAAGGAATATCAAACGAAGTCCAAACGGAACAAAAATTTACGGTGATCATTTATGGACCAGAAGAAGCCCAGGGAGCATTGGAGGTGGGCCAAAAGAGCCACGAGGCGATCACAAGCCTAGGGGGCGCCCCCTAGGGCGTGCCCCCCTGGCTTGTCACCACCTCGTGGATCCCCCTGACGTGATTCCAACGCCAAGTACCCCTATATATCCAGTAACCCCCAGAAACAAACCTAGATCAGGAGTTCCGCCGCCGCAAGCCTCTGTAGCCACGAAAAATCAATCGGGAGCCCGTTCCGGCACCCTGCCGGAGGGGGAAACCATCACCGGAGGCCATCTTCATCATCCCGGCGGTGTCCATGACGAGGAGGGAGTAGTTCACCCTCGGGCTGAGGGTATGTACCAGTAGCTATGTGTTTGATCTCTCTCTCTCGTGTTCTTGAGATGACACGATCTTGATGTACCGCGAGCTTTATTAATATAGATGAATCATATGGAGTTTTCCCCTCTCTATCTTCTTGTGATGAATTGAGTTTTCCCTTTGAAGTTTTCTTATCGGATTGAGTCTTTAAAGTATTTGAGAACACTTGATGTATGTCTTGCGATGGGATATCCGTGGTGACAATGGGATGTTCTATTGATCCACTTGATGTATGTTTTGGTGATCAACTTGCGGGTTCCGTGACCTTGGGAATCTATGCATAGGGGTTGGCACACGTTTTCGTCTTGCCTCTCCGGTAGAAACTTTGGGGCACTCTTTGAAGTTCTTTGTGTTGGATTGAACATGATGAATCTGAAATTGTGTGATGCATATCGTATAATCAAGCCCATGGGTACTCGTGGAGACATTGGAGTATGTAGGTGACATTAGGGTTTTGGTTGATGTGTATCTGAAGGTGTTATTTCAGTACGAACTTTAGGGCTGTTTGTGACACTTATAGGGATAGCTCATACGATTGATCGGAAAAGATAACTTTGAGGTGGTTTCGTACCCTACAATAATTTCTTCGTTTGTTCTCCGCTATTTGTGACTTTGGAGTGAACTCTTTGTCGCACGTGAGGGATTTACATATGATTCAACTATGTCAGTATTGTTGAGAGAACTTGCACTAGTGAAAGTATGAACCCTAGGCCTTGTTTTCAAGCATTGCAATACCGTTTTTGCTCACTTTTGTTACTTGGTACCTTGCTGTTTTTATATTTTCAGATTACAAAAATCTATATCTACTATCCATATTACACTTGTATCACCATCTCTTCGTCGAACTAGTGCACCTATACAATTTACCATTGTATTGGGTGTGTTGGGGACACAAGAGACTCTTTGTTATTTGGTTGCAGGGTTGTTTGAGAGAGACCATCTTCATCCTACGCCTCCCACGGATTGATAAACCTTAGGTCATCCACTTGAGGGAAATTTGCTACTGTCCTACAAAACTCTGCACTTGGAAGCCCAACACGAGTCTACAAGAAGAAGGTTGCGTAGTAGACATCAAGCTCTTTTCTAGCGCCGTTGCCGGGAAGGTGAGTGCTTGAGGGTATATCTTTAGATCTTGCAATTAAATCTTTTAGTTTCTTGTTTTTCACTAGTTTGGTTTTATAAAAGAAAACTATAAAAAATGGAGTTTAGGTTGCATCAATTGGTTCGTCTTTATAAAGTCTTTCGTGAAAATGATGGTTCGGAAAATTGTGCTCAATTGGTAGAGGAAGAATCTATTATATATAAAAAATAAATGATGGGTTAATTAGAAGCAAGACAATTAGTCTATAAAATTTCACGTTAATTAGAAAATACTGGCCTTTGATCCGGTGGGTCTTCTAAAATTAACCATCAGATATGTGTAACATATATCCTAAAAAAAAGATATGTGTAACATATGTATCATTGTGGTAGCCAACCTTAAGTCCTAGCATGCCATCCTTCCACGAGAGACCTTTTCAAAAAGAGAGTTTTAGTTTTCGTAAGAGACTAGGTATCTCTATCCCTAAAGCCAAGGAACGACATTTAAAAAAAAGGAACTAGAAGTAGATAATTATATCTTCGTGTGAAAAAAAACTAAAGAATTACATCTACAATCTTTTGCTCTAGCAAGGGTGGGTCATGGAGTCCCCAACGAACGTGGTGATACCCAAGCCCCAGGAACAAGATAATTACATCTTCCGGTAATTTTTTTTAAAGAATTACATCTACAATCTTTTGTTCCAGCTGGGTGGATCATCAAGTCCCCAACCAACGTGGTGATTCGGATGCCTTGGTACTGAGAAGCTCCACGACGATAAGCTTGCGGAGCTGCCGCTACAGGGAGCCCTATCACGCGCGGGCAAGGCCCTAGCCATCTTCCATCAGCCGCTGCATGGTGGTCTTCCAGGGACGAAGCTGGCGTTATGCGTCTTCCTATGATATCTTGGGCGGCAGCAAGGCCATAATGATGCAGACTACAGGTACGTGAGTGGCGCGGCGAGCATTGTTTGCCAAGCTGCAAGATGCAGACCTTGCACATGAGTGGCGTACAAGATACGGACCTCGACAAGCTAGAAGACTGGTGCATGGCCTGCCCGTGGCAACTTTGCTAAGATGAACCGGCAAATACGTCTGGTAATTCCTCCCTGCATGTTTGAATTTTCCGTTAGCAGTAGCTGGCTTAAATACACGTCCGTAACAAGGGTGAGGAGGCATTTACAGGTGCTCGCCTTGCATCCCTAAACTCTTTGTATCAAGAGCCAACATGAACAACACTTACGCATCACTACCACAATGCATCGGTCATGTCCTGCTTTTTTTTTGTTTTTTTGAAACGAGGCAAAAGACTTGCCATTTTCATTGATTAAGAAGAAGAGAATTGCCCGGTTAATTGACGTCATGTCCTGCTTTGCATTCTTAGGGAAAGTGATTAATCTTGCAGTAAGTCCGTATCCACATGCACATCTTAGATTTTTCATCAAAACATATGCACGCCTGCCCGACAAAACATTCACATGAAGTCCTCAACACCTCGCGCCACCATACATCAAGTAGAATTGTGGCCTCTTGCTTGAGCCCAGCCATTCGTCTCCTAAAATGTACATATGACGACACTCCTTCAGGCGATCTTAGGTTATGCAATTTGAAATGATCTTTGTTACTGAACCACATATTGTACTGTCAGTCGAGTCATGTCTTATTTATTATGCCAAAACCAAATTCAACATTCGAAAGAAAGGAAAGATAAATCTAACAACGAATACACTATTCATACCTCCTTTGAATAGAGAGTGGATGTTCTACTATCACATGTACTGCACCCGAGTTTGCAAAACAATGTAAAAACGTGATGAAAACAAATTCAAATATTCTCAAAATTTGAGACATCAAACTTTATCAAATGCTCGAGCATCTTGCTAAATTTCAGCTAGAAATAACATCTGAGGAGCTCTCATTGAAAAAAAAAACGATGTTCAAAGTTTTGTGCGCTGTTTGAGAATTGATTTTGTTTTTTTAGTGAGAGCTCCTCAGATTTTATTTTTGGCTGAAAATTTTCAAGTAGCTCGAAAATTTCGGATTTGGTTTGCTCATGTTTTTTCAGGTTTATGCAAACTCGGGTGTAGTACACCCGAGAGTAGTGGCTACTTTCCGCTTTGAATATTACATGTTTAGTACTATTCGGAGCCTACATTTTTTCCTTTTAATTTCCCAAGCAGTCAACGGAGATTTGGAATAAATTGTGTGTATTGAGTTAATGTATGTACTGTAGCAAGTAGTTCCGCAGTTGCACAGACTAAATACCTTATGGCTATTCGCGTGTAGGTTCTTGCAACGGCAAAGGTTTTGAGATCACCGTTTGTCTACTCATCATCATCAGTGCATGCCGAGAAGAAAAGACAGTTCAGTTCGAGTGGCAAATATATTCTCAAAGATCCAGAAGATCATGTCTGAGGTGCTGAATTCTATATCAAGGCATTACGTCTTCTGACCTTTATATAGTTTCCGTATATTATTCTGAGACAAGGTAAATGTATATTGTATCAGTGTTGTTATAGTGTTTAATGATTTTCAGCTGATGACGCAGAATTCGGAACAAATAGTTCTACCACTATTACCCTTCGGAAAAATATCCATGGTTCACAGCTTCCTTTTTCTTGACTCTGATGCAATTAACCAATCACACTTTTGTATCAATTTAATTAATTAAAAAACATTAAAAACTTGAAATTGCAACCACATATTAAAATCAATGTGAATAAGATGCTGAAATTATGGAAACCATGTTTTCAAAACAATTATACACCAGAGGGGGCTGGGGGTAGCAACGACATAGTTACATAAAATATGTAAAGATCATCCTTTTTTCCTTTTCCAAATAGCTGATGATGTAGAAACTAAAGTTAAAATGGTGCCATAGTTTTGCTACCTAGAAACCTTATTGTCATCCCCGTGCAGGTTTTCACAAAGGAAAAGCTCGAAGATCACTGCTCATATATATCTACTCGGTGCATGCCGAGAAGTAGAGTCAGATAAATTCAAGTGACACAATACTTAGCAGTAGTTTGAGAAGAATGAGAGGACATGTTGGTTGGCTGGTGAATTCTATATCAACACACTAAGTATACAAATTTTATATAGTTTTGAAATATATTTTTGAGACATGGTCAAGGTTTGCTAAAAATGTTGTTTTAAAAGATATTTTCAATTATCACAGTAAATGTGAAACAAATATTTTCTGAAAGTATTATCCTTTGGGAAAATATGCATGGTTAAAAACTTCCTCGGTCTTGCCTATAATGCAATCAAACAAACCTTTGTATCATCTTTTGGATTCAATTGAAGAATAAACGGAACTGCAACCGCACAGTAAATTTGATGTGAATAAGATGACAAAACTATGTCACCCATGTTATTACAGTCATATTTTACGTGAGACAACAAACACATGTGAGCGAGGACTCTTGAAGAGTGAGGATAGCATAATGGGAGTTAATATAGAATTATTTCTTTTTCAAAATTGATGACGTTCTAGAAGCTTGTGGTCAAACTTTTCTGACTTAGACTATTGATTTCTAACTATAACATTTTTCAATTGGTCACTTTGCAAAAAGGAAAAAAACATTTTCCAATTGATAAAGTGGACCAGACACTAAAGCTACCGTCGACCTGAACGTTAACATCCATACTGATCTAATGAAAAGTATCAGCTAGCTTGTGGTCTAAACTTTATATCTATCCAGCGATCCAATATCACACACAGATGTACATACGGTCAACAATCTGGTACTCATAGGAATTCCATAACTAATAACAATTCATCTAAAAATAAACATATATTAGTTGTGGTTATACATATATATGGTTTCCTACCGAAAATGATGACATATACAAGACATAATTATGTTTAAAACACTTAAAATTCAAATAAATTAAAAATGGTGCCCTCGCATTTGCGAGGGCCACTTTGCTAGTTTATGAAAATACTTAATGAGAATTCCTTCAATGATGAGCATGATAGAAATATTGCTAGTATTAATTCTCTGAATATCCATGATGCTAATGATATGCAAAGCCACAAGCTTGGGGATGCTATGTTTGATGAAGATGATATTTTTAGTCCACCAAGTTTTGATGACCAAATATATTATGATGATGGCATGCCTCCTATCTATGATGATTATGATGATGACATGTATGCTATAAAGAGTGATAGTAACCATGAAACTTGTCATCATGATTTTAATATTCAAAGTGGTTATGTCAATCAAGTATCACATGATAGTTATTTTGTTGAGTTTGCTCCCACTATTATGAATGAGAAGAAAATTGCTTATGTGGAGAGTGACAAATTTTCTATGCTTGTGGATCATGAAGATAATGCTTTATGTGATAGTTATGTTGTGAAATTCCTTCATGATGCTACTGAAAATTATTATGAGGGAGGAACATATGCTTGTAGGGATTGCAATAATATCAAGTTTCCTCTCTATGTGTTCAAAGTTTTGAAGTTATGCTTGTTTTGCCTTCCTATACTAGTTGATTCTTGCTCCCATAAATTGTTTGCTCACAAAATACCTATGCATAGGAAGTGGGTTAGACTTAAATGTGCTTGTCATGAGATTCATGATGCTCTTTTGCATGTTTCAATTATTATTCCTATGTGAGCATCATTGAAATCATCATGCCTAGCTAAAAGGCATTCAAGAAAAGCGTTTGTTGGGAGACAACCCAACACTTTTACTTTCTGTTCTTGTGTGTTCACATGATTAAGCTACTGTAGTAATCATGTTTTGTGCCTTTTATTTCAATAAAGTGCCAAGTAAAGCCTTTGGGATGACTCACAAGATGAGTAGAATTGATGCTGAACCAAAACAGAAACTTTTGACTCCAGTACAATAATATTCATTTTTTACTGGAGCGTGATAATGATCTGAAATTTTTACACAGTCTTTATATACACATTATTCAGGTTGTCCTAATTTTTCAGAATTTTTAGAGATATGGAAGTATGGTTACACTACATATCTTCACAGACTGTTCTGTTTTTGACAGATTCTGTTTTGCATGCATAGTTTGCTTGTTTTAGTGTTTCCATAGCTTATATTTAGTGGTATAAATTATGGGAATGGTATAATACAGTAGGTATCATGTGGGAACAATTCTGAATCTTGTCTTGAGAGTACCTAAGTGAATGATCTATCTTTATTATACTAACCCATCTCACGAAGTTCCGTTAAGTTTTGTGTGATTGAAGTTTTCAAGTTTTGGGTGAGACACTGATATGAGGAGAATAAGGAGTGACAAGAACCTAAGCTTGGGGATGCCCAAGGCACCCACAAGGTAATATCCAAGGAATACTCAAGCGCCTAAGCTTGGGGATGCCCCGGAAGGCATCCCCTCTTTCGTCTTCTACACTATCGGTATATCTTACTTGGAGCTATATTTTTATTCGTCACATAATATGAGTTTTGCTTGGAGCATCATTTTATTTTGTTTTTCTCTGTTAGGTGTTATTTATAATCTTGTTTTTCAATAAAAAGTTCCAAGAATTGCCTTAGGATGCTTGCATTGCATGTTTGATGTGTGCTGTGTAAAAATAGAAACTTTTGCTGTAGTGTTTGAATTTTCATATTTTACTGGAACGTGGAAAGTTTCTAAAAAATTTACACAGTATTGTCATATAAATTATTTAGCATGTCCTAAATTTTCATAATTGTTTGAGTTACAGAAGTACACTGGTTTAATAGATTTCTACAGACTATTCTGTTTGGACAGATTGCTGTCATAGTTTTGTTATCTACTTATCCTATAGTTTCCATAACCTATATTGGTAGGTATAAATTGTGGAAACGATAGTAAACAGTAGATGATGTTTGAAAATTATTGTGCAACTTGTCTTGGCAGTACATGAAGAGTTGATTTATTATTATGTGCACTAACCTATCTCACGAGTTCTTTTCGAGTTTTTAGTGGATGAAGTTTTTGAGAATAGGTGAAACCATGATATGAGAGGATTGAACGAGATACAAAAGCTCAAGCTTGGGGATGCCCAAGGCACCCCAAGTAAATATTTCAAGAAATCTCAAGCATCTCTAAGCTTGGGGATGCTACGCATCCCATCTCTCTTCATCAACAATTATCGGTTAGCCTATGTTGAGCCTAAATTTTTATTCGTTCACATGATATGTGCTATCCTTGGAATGTCATTTTATTTTGTTTTTATGTTTGAATAAAGTAATTAAGATCTGAAATTCTTAGATGAGAGAGTCTTCACATAGTTATTTAAATTTTTGACTACTCATTGATCTTCACTTATATCTTTTTGGAGTAGTTTGTCAATTTGCTCTAGTACTTCACTTATATCTTTTTAGAGCACGGCGGTGGTTTTATTTTATAGAAATTTTTGAACTCTAGTGCTTCACTTATATTATTTTGAGAGTCTCTAAACAGCATGGTAATTTGCTTAGGTTATGAATTTAGTCCTAATATGATGGGCATCTAAGAGAGATATAATAAAAACTTTCATACAAAGTGCATTGAATACTATGAGAAGTTTGATTCCTTATGATTGTTTTGAGATATAAAGATGGTAATATTAGAGACATGCTAGTGAGTAATTGTGGATTGGTAGAAATACTTGTGTTAAAGGTCGTGATTCCCGTAGCATGCACGTATGGTGAACCGTTATGTGACGAAGTCGGAGCATGATTTATTTATTGATTGCCCTCCTTTGTGTGGAGGTCGGGATCGCGCGATGGTTAACTCCTACCAACCCTTCCCCTAGGAGCATGCGTGTAGTACTTTGTTTTGATAACTAATAGACTTTTGCAATAAGTATGTGAGTTCTTTATGACTAATGTTGAGTCCATGGATTATACGCACTCTCACCCTTCCACCCTTGCTAGCCTCTCTAGTACCGCGCAACTTTCGCCGGTGCATTAAACCCACCATATACCTTCCACAAAACAGCCACCATACCTACCTATTATGGCATTTCCATAGCTATTCCGAGATATATTGCCATGCAACTTCCACCGTTCCGTTTATGACACGCATCATCATTGCCATATTGCTTTGCATGATCATGTAGTTGACATCGTATTTGTGGCAAAGCCACCGTTCATATTTTTTATACATGTCACTCTTGAGTCATTGCACATCCCGATACACCGCCGGAGGCATTCATATAGAGTCATATTTTGTTCTAAGTATCGAGTTGTAATTCTTGAGTTGTAAGTAAATAAAAGTGTGATGATCATCATTATTAGAGCATTGTCCCATGGGAGGAAAGGATGATGGAAACTATGATTCCCCCACAAGTCGGGATGAGTCTCTGGACTTTATGAAAAATAAAAGAGGCCAAAGAAGCCCACCAAAAAAAAGAGAAAAAAAATGAGAGAAAAGAGAGAAGGGGCAATGCTACTATCCTTTTTCCACACTTGTGCTTCAAAGTAGCACCATGATCTTCATGATAGAGAGTCTCCTATATTGACACTTTCATATACTAGTGGGAATTTTTCATTATAGAACTTGGCTTGTATATTCCAATGATGGGCTTCCTCAAATTGCCCTAGGTCTTCATGAGCAAGCGAGTTGGATGCACACCCACTTAGTTTCTTTTTTGAGCTTTCATACACTTATAGCTCTAGTGCATCCGTTGCATGGCAATCCCTACTCACTCACATTGATATCTATTGATGGGCATCTCCATAGCCCGTTGATACGCCTAGTTGATGTGAGACTATCTCCTTCTTTTTGTCTTCTCCACAACCACCATATTCTATTCCACCTATAGTGCTATATCCATGGCTCACGCTCATGTATTGCATGAGAGTTGAAAAAGTTTGAGAATACTAAAGTATGAAACAATTGCTTGGCTAAAACCGGGGTTGTGCATGATTTAATACTTTGTGTGATGAAGATGGAGCATAGCCAGACTATATGATTTTGTAGGGATAACTTTCTTTGGCCATGTTATTTTGAGAAGACATGATTGCTTTATTAGTATGCTTGAAGTATTATTGTTTTTATGTCAATATTAAACTCTTGTTTTGAATCTTATGGATCTGAATATTCTTGCCACAATAAAAAAAGATTACATTGATAAAAATGTTAGGTAGCATTCCACATCAAAAATTCAGTTTTTATCATTTACCTACTCGAGGACGAGCAGGAATTAAGCTTGGGGATGCTTGATACGTCTCCAACGTATCTATAATTTTTGATTGTTCCATGCTATTATATTATCCATCTTGGATGTTTTATATGCATTTATATGCTATTTTATATTATTTTTGGGACTAACCTATTAACCTAGAGCCCAGTGCCAGTTTCTGTTTTTTTCCTTGTTTTTGAGTTTTACAGAAAAGGAATATCAAACGGAGTCCAAATGGAATAAAAATTTACGGTGGTCATTTATGGACCAGAAGAAGCCCATGGAGCATTGGAGGTGGGACAGAAGAGCCACGAAGCGAGCACAAGCCTAGGGGGCGCCCCCCCTAGGGCGCGCCCCCTGGCTTGTCGCCGCCTCATGGATCCCCCTGACGTGATTCCAACGCCAAGTACCCCTATATATCCAGTAACCCCCAGAAAGAAACCTAGATCGGGAGTTCCGCCACCGCAAGCCTCTGTAGCCACGAAAAATCAATCGGGAGCCCGTTCTGGCACCCTGCCGGAGGCCATCTTCATCATCCCGGCGGTCTCCATGACGAGGAGGGAATAGTTCACCCTCGGGGCTGAGGGTATGTACCAGTAGCTATGTGTTTGATCTCTCTCTCTCGTGTTCTTGAGATGACACGATCTTGATGTACCGTGAGCTTTATTAATATAGATGAATCATATGGAGTTTTCCCCTCTCTATCTTCTTGTGATGAATTGAGTTTTCCCTTTGAAGTTTTCTTATCGGATTGAGTCTTTAAAGTATTTGAGAACACTTGATGTATGTCTTGCGATGGGATATCCGTGGTGACAATGGGATGTTCTATTGATCCACTTGATGTATGTTTTGGTGATCAACTTGCGGGTTCCGTGACCTTGGGAATCTATGCATAGGGGTTGGCACATGTTTTCGTCTTGACTCTCCGATAGAAACTTTGGGGCACTCTTTGAAGTTCTTTGTGTTGGATTGAACGTGATGAATCTGAAATTGTGTGATGCATATCGTATAATCAAGCCCATGGGTACTCGTGGCGACATTGGAGTATCTAGGTGACATTAGGGTTTTGGTTGATGTGTATCTTAAGGTGTTATTTTAGTACGAACTCTAGGGCTGTTCGTGACACTTATAGGGATAGCTCATACGATTGATCGGAAAAGATAACTTTTAGGTGGTTTCGTACCCTACAATAATTTCTTCGTTTGTTCTCCGCTATTTGTGACTTTGGAGTGAACTCTTTGTCGCACGTGAGGGATTTACATATGATTCAACTATGTCAGTATTGTTGAGAGAACTTGCACTAGTGAAAGTATGAACCCTAGGCCTTGTTTTCAAGCATTGCAATACCGTTTTTGCTCACTTTTGTTACTTGCTACCTTGCTGTTTTATATTTTCAGATTACAAAAATCTATATCTACTATCCATATTACACTTGTATCACCATCTCTTCGCCGAACTAGTGCACCTATACAATTTACCATTGTATTGGGTGTGTTGGGGACACAAGAGACTCTTTGTTATTTGGTTGCAGGGTTGTTTGAGAGAGACCATCTTCATCCTACGCCTCCCACGGATTGATAAACCTTAGGTCATCCACTTGAGGGAAATTTTCTACTGTCCTACAAAATTCTGCGCTTGGAAGCCCAACACGAGTCTACAAGAAGAGGGTTGCATAGTAGACATCACACCTCCTCGGGTATGCAGGGCCCCGCGCCGCCGGCGTGCGGTTCAGCCGTCATAGCGTCAAGAGCGGCCCGGTGAACCTGGATCCGCCTTTCAAGGGCGGCGTTGGAGGCTTCAAGTTCCTCCAGGCGTTCCTCCGAGGCCTTGTGTCGGCAGTCGGCGGCGTGGGCCTCTGCGAGGGCGCGGTCGCGGGCCTCCCTCGCCGCGGCTAGGGACCCTTTGGCGATGGCGTGGGTGCACTCGCGCTGCAGGCGGTCGAGGTTGACAGCAACTTCAAGACGATGCCACTCGTGCGCCAGGCGCTGGCGCTTTGCCTCGAGACAAGCATCAGTGGTGATGAGCTCTGTCCCCAGGCGCCCCAGCGCATTCGCCGCAGTCTGGAGCAAACCGTGCCGTACGGCGCTCCGGTCGCATGCGGGCTCGAGGGCCCAAGCGGGGCCTCCGCCTTCCCCTGGGCCGGTTGGAAGAGCATGCGGGGGGCCGCCCGGCCCTGACGCGCGCGCAGGGGCTGGGGGCTCCTCCCCTCTCCCCTCGAGCGGAGACCGCACCCCAAGGAGGTCCACATCGACGCTCAAGGAAGGCCCCGAGGCACGGCGCGGCTGGTTTTCAGTGAAGACCACCAGCGGGGGGTGTAGACCCATCCCCGCGAGGTGAGGGCCGGGTATGAAGAAGTTCACGGGGAACTCGCGCGCAAGGCCCCGCGAGGGCCGCGCAAGCTCGGGCACGGCCGCCTCGCCGCGGGGGGGCTCAAGGACTGCAGGCACCGAGGCCACGATGGGCCCGGTAGCCTCAGGAGGCGGCGATGACGTCGCGCCTTCTTCTTCAACGGAGGGAAACCTGCGAAACGGAGAGTCAGGACGAGTACATCAGGGAAGACGGAGGGGACTCGGACACTTACTCGTCCAAGGCGACCCACTTCCTCTTCATCGGCACCCACGGCGCCGGGCGGTGGCTGCCCCCGAGCCTCTTCCTCTTCCGGCAGGCGCGGGGGCCCGGGGGCGGCGTGTTGGCAACCGACCCCGGGCATCCAGCGGCGAAGATGGCGGCCGCCTCCATTGTCGGGACGTCACCTTCACTTCCAGGCGTGGCCTCGGCGACAGCCCGAGGGGTGGGTGACGTAGGGCGCCTCTCCACGGCCAAAGGGGGCCTCATGGCCCCCGCACCCTCAGGACCCCCTGGCCTCGCGGCCATCGCGGAGGGATCGTCCCGGGGGCCCGCCTTCACCAAGGGGAGGAGCCCCCACTCGTCGAAACGCGGCATCCCCCCGGCAAGCCCCCCCCCCCCCCCCCCCCCCGTCCGGGTGGTTATACAGAGGAAAGCCATTTCGGGGAAGCTCGTATGGATCCCGCTGGTTAGGCGGCGGAGTAGCTCGCGCAACGCGCTGGGGAGAAGAGAGGGGACTTGGAGCCTCATGGGGTCGCAAGGGCCCGCGAAGGTCCACATCGGGCGGGAATGGCGTTGAAGGGGAGCAATTCGCTGGCGGGAGAACTCCCGCACCACCATCGTCATCGTCACGCCGGACTCCCTCAGTTCCGCCAGCCTGGCCAAGACGGGCGCAAGCCGAGGGTCGTCAAGCTCCTCGATTCCCCACCCGGGGTTTGGTTCCACGGGAACCGGCGGGGGTTGGAGCAAGGGGCCGGCTTCAACAGCATCTACCTACACCCACTGCCTCCGGAAACCTTCTGCGTCCGGTGAAAGCCGGGCGTCGGGGGCCCCACTGGCCATCGCATCGGCGGCCCGCAGGGACACACATCCAGAGCAGTGCCCCCCGGGGTTCGACCGGAGAAAGAAGAAGTGGCGAAGCAGGGCTACCGAAGGGGTGACACCGATGAAGGCCTCGCACAAGAATGCGAAAGCAGAAAGAAGGACGATGGAGCCAGGGTCGAGATGAAGCGCATGAACCTGGTAGTGCGTGAGCACGGCAGAAAACAAGTCCGAGAATGGCGGCAACAAGCCGGAGAGGAGGGCTTGGAGATGAAGGGGAATGCAGGTGGCCTCCAGCTCGGCCTAAGGACGCGAGCCCAGCCAGATCTTGGTCGCCCCCCACTCGTTGGAGCCGGCGGCGACCACCAGGCGGACCTTCTCCAACCCCTCAAGATTGACCACCGAGGACCGACCTAACGCGGGCTCTGGCGTCGGCGCAGGTCCCGGTGCCTTCGAGGCCTCGCCCCCACTCTTCGTGGAAGCCATGGTGGGCGGCCGAGCCAGACGGATGGAGAATTCGGCGGAGAAGGAGTGAGCCGCGGAAGGGGAGAGACGGGCGACCAGATTGATGGGGAACAGTGATGGCTCGGAGGAGTGCGCCAGACGGTTTGTCAGTCGGGGCAGCCGCCGAGGTAGCGCAAAAAGAGTAGGCGCCCACGTCTCGCAATGCGCCACGCATCAAATTGGGCCCACAGGTGATTGGGGCCCACGGCGCTTCGGGCCATCCCCCGTGGCTTCGCCCCGAAGCTAGCTCGGGCGCGCCTCGGGCCCGGGGGCTACTGTCGGCGTTCTGGATACCGGGGTACCCAGACTTGCCTACCTGCGGCCCAAGGCGTGGTCCACCTCGACGATCGAGTACGGCCCGGCGCGGCCCTACTCAACACAAGGCCCTCGCGAGGCCCCGGGCTCGCGGGAGAGACAGCGCCAAGACCCGCAGGGAGGCAGGCCTCCCCAGGCCTCCTCCCGAGTGGCGGAGACTTCTATGCAACGCATGACCTCGGGAGGCCAAGGGAGACGACAGCCAGGCCAGGCGGGCGCCAGCGCGCCAGAGGGGACAGTTTCTTGTTTGGTGCAAAGGAGACAAGGACGAGCGCAGGTTCCCAAAGCGCCCCCCAAAGGTTTCCCTTCTGGTGCAACAAGACCAAGACCCCGAGCCCTGCAGGACGGACGTCATCGCCGAGCCCACCTCTGCATCACCGTCGACTACTTTGCAGGCGAAGACCACCTTTCATCACGATAGGGTGTACCTCCAGTCCCCCTTCGAATTTGGCCGTTGTGGGATCCCTTCCCGCCATTGCGATAAGGGAAGAGGACTCGGGCCACTATAAATAGAGGCTGGGTAGCCCGGTAGGACACATCACTGTACTAGTTCATCCACAAACCTCCTCGGGAGGCAATCCACCAAAGGCAGGAGTAGGGCTTTACGCTTCGCAGCGGCCCGAACCTGGGTAAACTCTCGTGTGCTATCTTCTTCCTCGCCATCGAGCGGGGTCATCGCGTTGTGGGCTTGGTGGGGGTGAAGCTGTTGAGGGATCTTCGCACACGCCCCTGGGTTCAAACTTCCTAGGGTTTTTGCGGAGCCCGAAATCCGACAGCATCTTGGCCACAAGCATAGCAAGCATCAAGTTCATAAAAAAGGGATGTTTCAAATGAATCCAAGGGATCATAGTAATTATCATAGCATTCATCCTTCGGTAAGCACGAAGGGTAATTAAACAATGTATGAGTTGAAGAGTTACTCTCATTAGAAGGTGGGCACGGGTGATCAATCCGCTCTTCCTCCTTTGTTCTTCGCTCTCCTCCTCATCTTTTTCATCTAATGAGCTCACAGTTTCAGCAGTTTCTTCTTCCATAGATTCCTGCAAAATATTAGTCTCTTCCAAGGCAGCAGTCATTCCTTCAATAAATTCTTTAACATAAGCATTAGAAGCATAGTTTTCATAGCAATATTTAAGTATGGCAAAAAATTTAGATTCGTAAAGAGTAGCATCATACTTTTCAATCAAAGAAGCAATTTCATATGCACCCTTAAAAGCAACAAATTCTTCAATTTGTTCAATATGAAAATAACAATTGGCTTCCTTGGCATAAGAAGATAGTATTTCATTATCATTAAACACAAATTGGTAGGGAAGGTGTTTTTTAGTTTCTTCAGAACAACAAGTAAAATCATGTAATTCACATAAATTCCAAGCATAGCAACACAAAGTATTAATTTGATGCCACAAGAGTTTCCCTTTTTGAGATATGCGGTGTCGCACATAATAAGCATGCTCATTTAATGATTTTCCCTCAACTAAGCTAGTTGGGTTTTTAGCACGAGCACAAATGGATCGAAGATGAACCAAATAATATTCTTCGGTAGTACGGAACACTAGTGGTTCCTCAACTTTTGGAGCAGCAAGTACATCTAATTTTTTTGGTATTTTGCGTTTCCTACCCATATCTAAAGATAGAAAACAAGAACACAAAATAAAAGCTACTTAGTGATAAAGCAAACAAGCACACACGAGAATATTCACCCCGCGCTATTGCTCCCCGGCAACGGCGCCAGAAAAAGGTCTTGCTAACCCACAAGTGTAGGGGATCGTTTGTAGCCTTTTTCGATAAGTAAGAGTGTCGAACCCAACGAGGAGCTAAAGGTAGAACAAATATTCCCTCAAGTTCTATCGACCACCGATACAACTCTACGCACACTAATGCTTGCTTTACCTAGAACAAGTATGAAACTACTTTGCGGGAATAAAACTAGAAATACTTTGCAAGAAAATAAAGAACGTGGAAATAAAAGTTATGTGCTGTTTTAATAAAAGAACAATAAGAGTAAGTAACTTAGTAGAAAGCTTTTTGTGTAACGCAAGAGAAAGATTGTCCCTAGGCAACTGAATATAATATTATAGATACTTGTTATATGCAATGGGGGAGAGGCATACGCTAACACACTTTCCGTACTTGGATCATATGCACTTATGATTGGAACTCTAGCAAGCATCCGGAACTACCAAAGATCATTAAGGTAAAACCCAACTGTAGCATTAAGTATCAAGTCCTCTTTACTCCCATACGCAACAACCCACCTACTCGGGTTTATGCTTCTGTCACTCAAGCAACCCACCATAGGAAAATCATGAACATATTGCAACACCCTACAGCGGGGATCCCTCTCATTTGCGCGACACGGAGGGCACCATAGGATAGAACCATATCAACATACAACTCACATCCATAACATCATACCACAATTAACCCATAGGACAAAAGAGATCTACTCAAACATCATAGGATAGCCAAATATCATTGGGAAATAATATATGGAGTTGAGCACCATGTTTAAGTAGAGATTACAGCGGGGAAGAGAGGTGTTACACCGCTGCATAGAGGGGGAGAGAGTTGGTGTTGACAGCAGCGAAGTTGTTGGTGTAGATTGTCGTCACGATGATTGCCCCGGCGGCGTTCTGGCGCCACCGGGAGAGAGGGGGAGAGAGCACCCCTCCTTCTTCTTCTTCCTTGGCCTCCCCCTAGATGGGAGGAGAGTTCCCCCTCTGTCCCATGGCCTCCATGGAGGCGGAGGGGCAGGAGCCCCTCCTAGATTGGATCTCCCTCTCTGTTCTCTTCTGTTTCACGTTCTTGTTTTGTGGCCGAAAATCATTTCTTATATTCTCGAAGATCTGTAACTCCGATCGGGCTGAAATTTTGAGGGGATTTTTATCCAAAAATTAGCTTCCTTGCGCCTGAAGGAGAGCTCCAACCGACTTACGAGGTGGGGACAACCCACCAGGGCGCGCCTGGGCCCCCTTGTCGCGCCCTGGTGTATCGTGCTCGCTGTGGGCTTCCGTTTGCGTTGATTCCTATTCCCAAAATTCACAAATATTCCAAAAAAATCTCCGTAAATTTTTATCGCGTTTGGACTTCGTTTGATATGGATATTCCGCGAAACAAAAAACATGCAACAAACAGGAACTGGCACTGGGCACTGGATCAATAGGTTAGTCCAATAAATCATATAAAATGTTGCCAAAAATATGTGAAAGTTGTATAATATTGGCATGAAACAATCAAAAATTATAGATACAATGGAGACATATCACGTGCGCCCGTGTGGTCTGCGACGGCATTGATCTTGTATAAGAGGTGCTAGGACTGACCTCGGCCGCCCTCGCATCGTGCAGGAGCGCAAAGGGTGATTGGGCCCATGACCCCTGCGTGCTTAGGATTTAGACCGGCGGGCTGGCCTCTCTGTTTAGCCTAGGTAGGGCGACGACGTGTTAATGTCCCGAGGCCGGGCATGACCCAGGAAAGTGTGTACGGCCAGAGGTTATCAAGCGTGTTGGGAAATGTGGTGCACCCCTGCAGGGATGAATTCAACTATTCGAATAGCCATGTCCACGGTAACAGACGACTTGGAGTTGTATTCCGATCTAATACAACTAGAATTGTGACTTAAAATTGAATTGTTTGGCTCCGATCTCTGGGCGTGGTTACTTAATAAAATTGCTACAATAATATTGCTACATGTGAGTTACCAATCTACACTCTTCTAATGCTTCAAGACACTGAAGATGCTAGTCTTCGATAGGACTAGGCCTTCTCTCTATTCTGGCATTTCTGCAATCAGTCCAAAGATATAGCCCCATTCCTTTGATACTGATGCATACTTAGTATAGTTCTGATGTCAGTCTTGCGAGTACTTTGGATGAGTACTCACAGTTGCTTTGCTCCCCTTTTCCCCCTTGATACGATTACTACATTCAGATGACGGAGCCCAGGAGATGGAGTACCCCGCAGATGACTACTACACCATCGCTGGAGCCTACTACTACGTGGAGGTTGCCCCCGACCAGCAGTAGGATAGCAGGTTCCCAGGCAGGAGACCTTGCCTCTTTCGATCCGTAGTTTGTGTTTGTTCTAGCCTTCTTAAGGCAAAACTTGTTTACTTATGTCTGTACTCAGATAATATTTGCTTCCGCTGACTCAATTGAATTTAAGCTTATGTATTCGAGCCGTCGAGGCCCCTGGCTTGTAATATGAAGCTTGTACGACTTTAATTTGTGTTTAGAGTTGTGTTGTGGTATCTTCCAGTGAGTCCCTAATCTTGGTCGTACGCATTTGCATGTATGATTACCGTACGATCAAAATGGGGGCATCACATGGACAGCGTTTTGGCCAAGGCAATTATCAGCATAATAATCAAACTAGGTTTTAGAGTAATCCCAAGCAGTTGAATAGTGGTCAGTACCACGTCTTTACCACCAGTACATGCAGGCGAGACAACAAACTCAAGCAAAGAGCCATCAACATGGTCGAGCCGGCAGTTCCCAGGTATCTCAATTGGTCCGAGCAGCCAATCGCCTGGAGCAGGGAAGATCACCCTCCCTGGGTAGATAACCCAGGTGGTTTGGCCCTGGTGGTGGCGCCTTAGGTTGGTGGATATACCCTCTCAAAGGTCCTCATGGATGGGGGAGCAGCATCAATATTTTCTATTACGACACCTTCCGGCGGATGAACCTCCCTGAAAGCAAATTGCAAACTTCAACCACGGGTTTTCACGGTGTCGTTCCTGGGAAGTCAGCATACCCAATCGGGAGGATTAAGCTTGATGTTGCTTTCGGTGATGAGTTTAACTTCAGATGCGAGCCCTTAACTTTTGAAGTGGTCAAGATAAAGAGCCCTTACCACGCTCTCTTTGGACGGCCGGCTTATGCTCGTTTCATGGCCCGGCCCTGCTATGTTTACCTCAAGCTCAAGATGTCGGGTCCAAATGGCCCTATAACTGTGGGAGGCAGCGGGAAAATAGCTCAAGAATGCGAGGAAGGGGATGTAGTTTACGCTGAATCAGCATGCGCAGCTGAGGAGTTGAAGTTCTATACGGCCAACGTTGATCCTGCTGATATGAGCCCCATCAAGAAGCCCACTACTAAGTCTGAATCGTCGCTCAAATTCAAGCCAGCTGAAGATACAAAGCAAATTGACTTCACGCCGGGCGACTCATCTCAACAGTTCACTATTGGGACCGGCTTGGATCCCAAATAGGAAAACGCGCTCATCGAGTTCATCCGTGAGAATCGGGACATCTTTGCATGGAAACCCTCCGACATGCCTGGAGTCCCGAGAGAACTCGCTGAGCACCACCTTAATGTGGATCCAAAGATGAAACCAGTACGTCAATACCTCCGTCGTTTTAACGAGGAGAGACGCAAAGCTATTGGGGAAGAGGTAGCCCGGCTCCTAGCTGCCGGGTTCATCATTGAAGTTTTTCACCCCGAGTGCTTGGCTGACCCGGTGCTCGTTCTGAAAAAGAACGGTACTTGGCGCATGTGTGTTGATTATACAGATCTCAACAAAGCCTTTCCTAAGGATCCTTTTGCTCTCCCACGCATCGATCAGATCATTGATTCTACGGCTGGTTGTGAGCGATTATGCTTTCTGGATGCATACTCTGGTTATCATCACATCAAGATGGCCAGTGAGGGTCAGGAGAAGACGGCTTTCATAACTCCCTTTGGTGCTTTCTACTATGTCTCTATGCCTTTTGGGCTTAAGAGTGCGGGGGCTACTTATCAGCGTTGTGTTCAGAACTGCCTCCACCCACAAATTGGACGCAACGTTCATGCTTATGTTGATGATATCGTGGTAAAGTCTCAAAAGAAAGAGACGCTCTTGGATGACCTCAAGGAGACGTTTGATAATCTTCGAGTGTACCAGATGAAGCTCAACCCGGCCAAATGTGTTTTTGGCGTTCTGATACGTCCATTTTACATCATGATTTCCTACTGTTATTTATTATGTTTTGTTGATTAATAATCCTTTAGGGAGTGATTCTAATGCCTTTTCTCTCATAATATGCAAGGTTTACACAAAGAGGGAGAATACCGACAGCTGGAATTCTAGACCTGAAAAAGCACATCAGAGATACCTATTCTGCACATCTCCAATGAAGCTGGAACTTTACGGAGAATATTTTTGGAATTAATAAAAAATACTGGAGCAAAGAACTAACGGAGGGGCCCACCCTGGTGGGCACAAGACACCAGGGCCCGCCAGGCCCCCAGACGCGCCCTGGTGGGTTGTGCCCTCCTCGGCCCACCTCCGGTGCCCATCTTCTGGTATATAAGGTCTTTTGACCTAGAAAAAAATAGTAGAGGACTTTCACGACGGAACGCCGCCGTCTCTAGGCTGAACTTGGGAAGGAGCACTTTTGCCCTCCGGCAGAGCAATTCCGCCGGGGGAACTTCCCTCCCGGAGGGGGAAATCGAAGCCATCGTCATCACCAACACCCCTCTCATCTTTGGGAGGTCAATCTTCATCAACATCTTCAACAGCACCATCTTCTCTCAAACCCTAGTTCATCTCTTGTGTTCAATCTTTGTACCGGAACCTCCGATTGGTACCTATGGGTGACTAGTAGTGTTGATTACATCTTGTAGTTGATTACTATATGGTTTATTTGGTGGAAGATTATATGTTAAGATCCATTATGCTATTCAATACCCCTCTGATCTTGAGCATGAATATTATTTGTGAGTAGTTACCTTTGTTCTTGAGGTCACGGGAGAAGTCATGTTGCAAGTAATCATGTGAATTTGATATGTGTTCGATATTTTGATGATAAGTATGTTGTGATTCCCTTAGTGGTGTCATGTGAACGTCGACTACATGACACTTCACCATCCTTGGGCCTAAGGGAATGCATTGTGGATTAGTTATTAGATGATGGGTTGCTAGAGTGACAGAAGCTTAAACCCTAGTTTATGCGCTACTTCGTAAGGGGCTGATTTGGATCCAAACGTTTAATGCTATGGTTAGATTTTATCTTAATACTTTCCTCGTAGTTGCGGATGCTTGCGAGGGGGTTAATCATAAGTGGGAGGTTGTTCAAGTAAGAACATCACCCAAGCACCGGTCCACCCACATATCAAATTATCAAAGTAGCGAACACAAATCAAACCAACATGATAAAAGTGAGTAGATGAAATTCCCGTGTACCCTCAAGAACACTTTGCCTATTACTAGAGACTGTTCTGGACTGTCCTTTGCCACAAAAGGATTGGGCTACCTTGTTGCACCTTATTTACCGTTACCGTTACTTGCTCGTTACCAATTATCTTGCTATCAAACTATCTATTACCTACAATTTCCGTGCTTGCAGAAATTATCTTGCTGAAAACCGCTTGTCATTTCCTTCTGCTCCTCGTTGGGTTCGACACTCTTACTTATCGAAAGGACTACAATTCATCCCCTATACTTGTGGGTAATAAATACTCTTTTCTGGCGCCGTTGCCGGGGAGTGAAGCGATCTTGGTAAGTGGAAATTGGTAAGGAAAAACTTATACTACGTGCTGAAATTTATTATTACTTGCTACTATGGAAAACAATCCTTTGAGGGGTTTGTTCGGGGTATCTTCACCTCGACCGGAACCACAATTAGTTGCCCCTCAACCTACTGCACCTACTAAAAATATTGGTTATGAAATTCCTTCGGGTATGGTAGAACAACTGCTTGCTAAACCTTATGCAGGAGATGGAACTGAACATCCTGATATGCACCTATTATATGTGAATAAAATTTGTGGATTATTTAAGCTTGCAGGTCTACCCAGAGATGAAGCTAAGAAGAAGGTTTTCCCTTTATCTTTGAAGGGAAAAGCATTGACATGGTATAGGCTATGTGATGATCTTGGATCATGGAACTAGAATCGATAGCAATTGGAATTCCATCAAAAGTTTTATCCCATGCATCTAGTTCATCGTGATCGGAATTATATATACAATTTTTGGCCTCGTGAAGGAGAAAGCATCGCTCTAGCTTGGGTGAGGCTTAAGTCAATGTTATATTCATGCCCCAATCATGATATCCCGAGAGAAGTTATTATTCAGGATTTTTATGCTCGGCTTTCTCATAATGATCAATCCATGGTCGATACTTCTTGTGCTGGTTCTTTTATGAAGAAGACTATTGAATTCAAGTGGGATCTCTTAGAAACAATTAAACGCAACTCTGAAGATTGGGAACTCGACGAAGGTAAGGAGTCAGGTATAAAGCTTAAGTTTGATTGTGTTAAATCTTTTATGAATACCGATGCTTTTCACAAGTTTAGCACTAAATATGGACTTGACTCTGAGATAGTAGCCTCTTTCTGTGAATCATTTGCTACTCATGTTGATATCCCTAAGGAGAAGTGGTTTAAATATCATCCCCCTATTAAATAAGAAATCAAAGAACCGGTCATAGCTAAAGATGGAACCATCATTTACGATGTTGATCCAGTTGTGCCTACCGCTTATATTGAAAAACCACCTTTCCCTGTTAGGATAAAGGAACATGCTAAGGTATCAACTGTGGTTCGCAAGAGTAATATTAGAGCACCTAAGCCCCCTGACCAAATTAAAGTAGAACCTAGTGTTGCTATGGTTAAAGATCTCTTGGTAGAAAATATTGATGGGCATGTTATCTACTTCTGTGATGAAGCTGCTAGAATTGTCAAACCTGACGAAAAAGATAAACATAGACCCATAGTGGGCATGCCTATTGTCTCAGTCAAAATAGGAGATAATTGCTCTCATGGTTTATGTGATTTGGGTGCTAGTGTGAGTGCCATTCCTTTTACCTTGTACCGAGAAATTATGAATGAGATAGCACCTGCTGAAATAGAAGACATTGATGTTACTATTAAACTTGCTAATAGAGACACCATCACACCACTTGGCAGTGTTAGAGATGTTGAAGTCTTGTGTGGGAAACTAAAATACCATACTGATTTTCTAGTTCTTGGTTCCCCACAAGATGACTTTTGTCCCATTATCTTTGGTAGACCTTTCTTGAGCACCGTCAATGCTAAGATAGATTGTGAAAAACAAACCGTCGGTGTCAGTTTTGGTGGTGTGTCTCATGAGTTTAATTTTTCCAAGTTTAGTAGTCAACCTTGTGATAGAGCATTATCTAGTAAGGATGAAATAATTGGTCTTGCTTCTATTGCCGTGCCTCCTACTGATCCATTAGAGCAATATTTGCTTGACCATGAAAATGATATGCACTTGCGTGAAAGAAATGAAATAGATAAAAAATTCTTTGAACAACAACCTCTCCTGAAACACAATTTTCCTATTGAAACTCTTGGAGGTCCTCCTCCACCTAAAGGTGATCCTGTGTTTGAATTAAAGCAATTGCCTGACACTTTGAAGTATGCTTATCTTGATGAGAAAAGATATATCATGTTATTATTAGTGCTAACCTTTCGGAACATGAAGAGGAAAGATTATTAAAAGTTCTGAAGAAGCACAGGGGTGCTGTTGGATATACTCTTGATGATCTTAAGGGCATTAGTCCCACTCTATGTTAGCACAAGATTAATATGGAACCTGAGGCTAAACCCTTTGTTGATCACCAACAGCGATTAAATCCTAAGATGAAAGAAGTGGTAAGAACTGAAATATTAAAGCTTCTGGAAGCAGGTATAATCTATCCCATTGTTGATAGTAGATGGGTGAGTCCCGTTCATTGTGTCCCTAAGAAAGGAGGTATTACCGTTGTTCCTAATGATAAAAATGAACTCATTCCGCAAATAATTGTCACTGGCTATAGAATGGTAATTGATTTTTGAAAATTAAATAAAGCTACTAGAAAGGATCATTACCCTCTACCTTTCATTGATCAAATGCTAGAAAGATTATCTAAGCACACACACTTTTGTTTTCTGGACGGCTACTCTGGTTTCTCTCAAATACTTGTATCACAATCTGATCAAAAGAAAACCACCTTTACTTGCCCTTTTGGAACCTATGCTTATAGACGAATGCCTTTTGGTTTATGCAATGCACCTGCTACCTTTCAAAGATGTATGACTGCTATATTCTCTGATTTTTGTGAAAAGATTGTGGAGGTTTTCATGGATGATTTCTCTGTTTACGGAACTTCTTTTGATGATTGCTTAAGCAACCTTGATCGATTTTTGCAGAGATGTGAACAAACTAATCTCGTCTTGAATTGGGAGAAGTGCCACTTTATGGTTAATGAAGGTATTGTCTTGGGGCATAAAATATCGGAACGAGGTATTGAGGTGGATAAATCTAAAGTTGATGCAATTGAGAAAATGCCATGTCCTAAAGATATTAAAGGTATTCGAAGTTTCCTTGGTCATGCTGGTTTCTATAGGAGGTTCATTAAAGACTTCTCTAAAATTTGTAGGCCTCTTACTAATCTTTTGCAAAAGGATATCCCTTTTGTTTTTGATGATGATTGTGTGGAAGCCTTTGAAATACTCAAGAAAGCCTTAACTTCTGCACCTATCGTTCAACCACCTGATTGGAACTTGCCTTTTGAAATTATGTGTGATGCTAGTGACTATGCTGTTGGCACTGTTCTAGGACAAAGAGTTGATAAGAAATTGAATGTTATCCATTATGCTAGCAAAACTCTAGATGGTGCCCAACGAAACTATGCTACTACTGAAAAAGAATTTTTAGCAGTTGTGTTTGTTTGTGATAAATTTAGATCCTATATTGTTGATTCCAAGGTTATCGTTCACACCGATCATGCTGCTATAAAATATCTTATGGAAAAGAAAGATGCTAAACCTAGACTCATTAGGTGGGTTCTCTTGCTTCAAGAATTTGATTTACATATCGTTGATAGGAAGGGAGCTGAGAACCCCGTAGCTGATAACTTGTCTAGGTTAGAAAATATTCTTGATGACCCACTACCTATTGATGGTAGTTTTCCTGATGAACAATTAGCTGTAATAAATGTTTCTCAAAACACCCCTTGGTATGCTGATTATGCTAATTACATTGTCGCTAAATATATACCACCTAGCTTCACATACCAACAAAAGAAAAAATTATTCTATGATTTAAGGCATTACTTTTGGGATGACCCACATCTCTATAAAGAAGGAGTAGACAGTGTTATTAGACGTTGTGTACTTGAGCATGAACAGGAACAAATCCTACGGAAATGTCATTCCAAAGCAAATGGAGGACATCATGCAGGAGATAGAACTGCTCACAAGGTATTGCACTCTGGTTTTTATTGACCTACTCTCTTCAAGGATGCCCGTAAGTTTGTCTTGTCTTATGAGGAATGTCAAAGAATTGGTAATATCGGTAAGCATTAGGAAATGCCTATGAATTATTCACTTGTTGTTGAACCATTTGATGTTTGGGGTTTTGATTATATGGGGCCTTTTCCTTCCTCTAACGGGTACACTCATATTTTGGTTGCTGTTGATTATGTCACTAAGTGGGTAGAAGCTATTCCAACTAGTAGTGCTGATCACAAAACCTCTATTAAAATGCTTAAAGAAGTTATCTTCCCGAGGTTTGAAATCCCTAGATATTTAATGACTAATGGTGATTCACACTTTATTCATGGTGCTTTCCGTAAGATGCTTGCTAAGTATGATGTTACCATAGAATTGCATCACCCTATCATCCTCAATCTAGTGGTCAAGTTGAACTTAGCAATAGAGAAATAAAATTAATATTACAAAATATTGTCAATAGGTCTCGAAATAATTGGTCTAAGAAACTAGATGATGCACTTTGGGCCTATAGAACAGCTTATAAAAATCCTATGGGTATGTCTCCATACAAAATGGTATATGGAAAAGCTTGTCATTTGCCTCTAGAGTTAGAACATAAAGCATTTTGGGCAATAAAAGAACTCAATTATGATTTCAAACTTGCCGGTGAGAAGAGGCTATTTGATATTAGCTCACTAGATGAATGGAGAACCCAAGCTTATGAAAATGCCAAACTATTCAAAGAAAAAGTAAAAAGATGGCATGACAAGAGAATCCAAAAGTGGGAATTCAAAATAGGAGACTATGTTCTTTTGTGCAACTCTCGTTTAAGATTTTTCACAGGTAAGCTTCTCTCCAAATGAGAAGGACCGTATATTATCGACGAGGTTTATCGTTCTGGAGCTATCAAGATTAATAATGCCGAAGGTACTAACCCGAAGGTGGTTAATGGACAAAGAATTAAGCACTATATTTCAGGTACACCTATTAATGTTGAAAGCAACATTATCCAAACCATGACACTGGAGGAACACATAAAAGAAACCTTATGGAACACTCCAAAATTCTGAAAAATAGGAGGTACGTGATACGGTAAGTAAACGGACTCCGAAAAATTCGCAAAAATATTTTTTGTCAGTTTTGGAATATTAGAAAAATTTGGAAAATAAGAAATAAACCAGAAGGCGGTCGAGGTGAGCACGATTCACCAGGGCGCGCCAGCCCTGCCAAGCGTGCCCTGGTGGGTTGTGCCCACCTCGGACACCTTCCCGACTCCGTTTTCCTTCCATATGCTTGTTTCCCAAGAATAAAAAATCTCTATATATACCCCTGACAATTTTGACGACCGTATCGCAGAAAAATCCTCTGTTCTTGTTTCGTGCTATTTTCCTGGCAGATCTGAAAATATGTCGTCTCAAGATTCAGAGGGCGAGAGCTATGTTGCTGACTATATTGCAAACCCCAAGATCTATGGAGAAGTGGAGCACTATGGATGGACCTCAGATGAGGAGGAAGACGCTGCCATGAAGGAAACAAAGGATGGTAGCTCTGAGGAGGAGGATGACCCGCCACCTCAACCCGGAGACATGCATGTGGAGTTCTAGAAGTCAAGCCTCCCTAGAAGACACAAACCTGAGGTTCAATTTATTCTATCTCGTTTTCTGCAGGAGAGCAAGGCGGCATTATGCAAAAAGATATTAAAGCTCGAGTTGGAAAATGATGATCTAAGGGAGGAAAATTGTATGCTCAAATATAAGTTGAAGAAGAAGGCCACCTCATCACCACCACCTTCTTCATCACCACCACCAAAGGAGACTTGAGCACACGGGTATGGGCACTCCCCTTGGCTTGATCCAAGCTTGGGGGAGGTGCCCCGGTATCGTAACACCATCACTTTCATCCATCTTTACCTATTTTATTTCGATCTTTAGTTTCGTTTTGATTTAGTTGAATAAAAGTTTAGCATGATCCATCTTCATGTGTGAGTTTCGTGGTCTATCTATCTATGTAATTGAGTGAGAGTTATATAATAAAGTTTGGTTTGAACTTTTGCTTCTTTACTTTCTTGTTGCAATCAAAATAGAAGGAAAGAGAAATGGATGAAAAGAACCATATGCTAATCTTATGGTAGGTAATGACATCACATAAGGAAAAGTATAAGTAGTAAAATTTGTAGGAGATTGACAAACACAACATTGGTCAATAATGCAATTCATGAAAAAATTAATAGGGAAGAGAAGATTCACATGCAAATACACTATCTTGGACATCTTTTATGATTGTGAGCCCCCATTAAATATTATATGTCAAAATTGTTGACGTTGGACAAGGAAGACAACGTAATGATTTATGTTTGTTCATATTCACATAGAAGTTATATTGTCATAGATCCTTCAACATGTGGTGCTTGCTCAATATCTTTGCTAGCCAAAAATTCCGCACTAAGTAGAGATACTACTTGTGCATCCAAAAACCCAAAACCCAAATTCTTTCTTTGAGAGTACACCATACGTACCTACGGATCGAGTAAGATCCTTCAACTAAGTTGTCATCGGTGCAATAAGGCAATAAAAATTGCTTCTAAATGTGTTTTGATCAATTAGTGTAAGAGAAAATTGAGCGCTATACGAACTTATGATGGCAAAGTAATAAAAGCGACGAACTGCATAATAAAGGTTGCTATCATAGGGGGCAATATAGCGTGACGTTCTTTTACATTAAGGGATTGGGCATACAAACCAAAAAGCGCATGACAACCTCTGCTTCCCTCTGCGAAGGGCCTATCTTTTACTTTCATGTATTTACTTTTATGCAAGAGTCAAAGTATTCTTTCCTATTCCTTTTTACTTTTTCTTTTGCAAGCATCATGTGGTGAGGAAATATCTAGGCACATATATCCAGTTGGATGTGAGTGGGCATGAGTTATTATTGTTGACATCACCCTTGAGGTGAATACGTTGGGAGGCGAAACTATAAGCCCCTATCTTTCTATGTGTCCGGTTGAAACTTTTTGCTCATGGGTATGCTGTGAGTGTTAGCAATCATAGAAGACTAAATGATGGTTGAGTATGTGAACTTGCCAAAAGGCTCCGACATGAGAAGACTAAATGTTGTGATGAATTGTTACTTATTCATGAGAAGTTATATGATGAAAGTATATGAATAAGTTTTATGATAGAGTTTGTTGCTGTTATGATAATAAGCATGATGCTGCTATGTCCGTATTTTCTTTTTATCGACATCTCTCTCTCAAACCAAGTGGACATGCTTTTCAATTTCGGCTTTTCGCTTGAGGACAAGCGAGGTCTAAGCTTGGGGGAGTTGATACGTCCATTTTGCATCATGATTTCCTACTGTTATTTATTATGTTTTGTTGATTAATAATGCTTTAGGGAGTGATTCTAATGCCTTTTCTCTCATAATATGCAAGGTTTACACAAAGAGGGAGAATACCGGCAGCTAGAATTCTGGACCTGAAAAAGCACATCAGAGATACCTATTCTACACATCTCCAATGAAGCTGAAACTTTACGGAGAATATTTTTGGAATTAGTAAAAAATACTGGAGCAAAGAACTACCGGAGGGGACCACCCTGGTGGGCACAAGACACCAGGGCGCGCCAGGCCCCCCAGGCGCGCCCTGGTGGGTTGTGCCCTCCTCGGCCCACCTCCGGTGCCCATCTTCTGGTATATAAGGTCTTTTGACCTAGAAAAAAATAGGAGAGGACTTTCACGACGGAACGCCGCCGTCTCGAGGCGGAACTTGCGCATGAGCACTTTTGCCCTCCGGCGGAGCGATTCCGCCGGGGGAACTTCCCTCCCGAAGGGGGAAATCGAAGCCATCGTCATCACCAACACCCCTCTCATCTTTTGGAGGCCAATCTTCATCAACATCTTCAACAGCACCATCTTTTCTCAAACCCTAGTTCATCTCTTGTGTTCAATCTTTGTACCGGAACCTCAGATTGGTACCTGTGGGTGACTAGTAGTGTTGATTACATCTTGTAGTTGATTACTATATGGTTTATTTGGTGGAAGATTATATGTTCAGATCCAGTATGCTATTCAATACCTCTCTGATCTTGAGCATGAATATTATTTGTGAGTAGTTACATTTGTTCTTGAGGTCACGGGAGAAGTCATGTTGCAAGTAATCATGTGAATTTGATATGTGTTCGATATTTTGATGATATGTATGTTGTGATTCCCTTAGTGGTGTCATGTGAACGTCGACTACATGACACTTCACCATCCTTGGGCCTAAGGGAATGCATTGTGGATTAGTTATTAGATGATGGGTAGCTAGAGTGACAGAAGCTTAAACCCTAGTTTACGCGTTACTTCGTAAGGGGCTGATTTGGATCCAAACGTTTAATGCTATGGTTAGATTTTATCTTAATACTTTTCTCATAGTTGCAGATGCTTGCGAGGGGGTTAATCATAAGTGGGTGGTTGTTCAAGTAAGAACAACACCCAAGCACCGGTCCACCCACATATCAAATTATCAAAGTAGCGAACACAAATCAAGAACACTTTGCCTATTACTAGAGACTGTTCTGGCATGTCCTTTGCCACAAAAGGATTGGGCTACCTTGCTGCACCTTATTTACCGTTACCGTTACTTGCTCGTTACCAATTATCTTGCTATCAAACTATCTATTACCTACAATTTCAGTGCTTGCAGAAATTATCTTGCTGAAAACCGCTTGTCATTTCCTTCTGCTCCTCGTTGGGTTCGACACTCTTACTTATCGAGAGGACTACGATTGATCCCCTATACTTGTGGGTCATCAGTTCCTGCATGCAAGCTACTGGGTTTTCTGGTTTTCGAGCGAGGTATCGAGGCTAATCCAGATAAAATCAAGGCAGTGACTTTGCTAGCTAAGACGGCCAACGTGAATCTAGTTCAACGCATGGCTGGTCGCATTGCGGCGTTAAGCCGGTTTATAAGTCGCCTCGGGGAGAAAGCAATCCCTCTTTATCAGTTGTTGAGGAAGACAGACGATTTTGTTTGGACCGACGCAGCTAACGAAGTCTTTGAAGCACTTAAGAAACAGCTGGCTGAGCCGCCCGTCCTAGCCGCCCCGATTGACAAAGAGCCTATGCTCCTGTACATTGCAGCCAATTCAAAGGCAGTAAGTGTCGCAGTTGTCGTCGAACGAAAGGAGGCAGGAAAGGAGTATCTGGTGCAGCGGACGGTCTATTTTGTCAGTGAAGTCTTGACTTTGTCCAAACAGCGATATCCGCACTGGCAAAAGTTGGTTTTCGGTGTCTTTATGGAAAGCCAGAAATTGAAACACTATTTCCAGGAGCATCCAATCATTGTGGTCAGCTCAGCACCTCTTGGCGATATTATACAAAATCGAGAAGCCACTGGCCGGATTGCTAAGTGGGTGATTGAGCTTGATCCTCACCAGGTGAAGTACATGCCCCGTACAACCATCAAATCCCAAGCACTAGTGGATTTCATCAATGATTGGACTGAACTACAAATTCCAGAGGATAGGCCAGATAACATGTATTGGACTATACATTTTGATGGATCCAGACAATTGGAAGGCTCGGGGGCTGGAGTTATTTTGTCTTCTCCACGAGGTGACAAATTATGTTATGTTTTATGGCTCATGTTCCCTTGTACTAACAATGCAGCTGAGTACGAGGCCCTCCTACATGGGCTCAGAGTGGCTAAGGAAATGAATCTTAGCCGAGTCAGGTGTTTGGGCGACTCGGATTTGGTGGCTCAACAAGTCTCAAGAACTTGGGATTCAAGGGACCCCTTGATGGTGGCTTATCGGTGAGCAGTCACCGAAGTGGCGGGATATTTTCAAGGATATCAAGTTGATCACATTGATCGCCGGCTCAATGAGGCGGCAGATGCTCTATCACGACTCGGCTCTCAGCACAAGCCGGTCCCTCCTAATGTGTTCCTGGACGTACTTCACAACCCTTCGGTTAAATTGCCGTCTGAGGAAGAAATTGCTATTCCTGACCCTGAAGCACACCTGGTGGCGGCTCTCCATGCTATTTCGGACTGGACAGTACCATACTTGACTTATCTGACTCGAGGCGAGCTCCCAGCTGAGGAAATCATCGCTCGACAGATAATTCGGCGGTCGAAGTCCATGACTATTGTCAATGGCGAGTTACATCGACGAAGCAGCATCGGTGTTTTTCAGCGCTGTGTTTCCCCTGAGGAAGGTCAGGAGATTCTCAATGAAATTCATGCTGGCGATTGTGGACATCACGCTGGCTCACGGTCCTTGCTGGCAAAGGCTTTTCGTCGTGGGTTTTATTGGTTAACAGCTCATGTAGACGCAGAGGACATTGTGCGCAAGTGTGATGGATGTCAAAAGTTTGCTCGACAAGCTCACGTGCCGGCTCAAGAATTGCACATGATCCCAATCACTTGGCTGTTTGTGGTCTGGGGGCTTGACATGGTCGGCCCATTCAAGCTGTCTTCTGACAAGAAAACCCACCTATTGGTGGCGGTTGATAAATTCACCAAGTGGGTCGAGGCGAAACCTATCAGCAATTGAGATGAGGAGACAACAGTCAATTTTTTGAAAAAGTTAATCTTCCGTTTTGGCTATCCTCATAGCATTATTACTGACAACGGTACTAATTTATCCAAAGGAGCTATGGAGCAGTTTTGTCAGCGTGAGCATATCCGGCTTGACTTGGCGGCAGTAGCACATCCACAATCCAATGGACAGGCCGAACGGGCTAATCAAGAGATTCTCAAAGGGATCAAACCCCTGCGTATGGTTCCGCTTCAGCACACTCCAGGCTGTTGGGTTGAAGAACTACCCGCGGTACTCTGGAGTATTCGCACAACTCCAAATGGATCCACTGGATATACATCGGTTTTCCTGGTTTATGGAGCTAAGGCGGTATTACCAAGCGATATTCGCCATGATTCTCCTCGAGTTTCTGCTTACGTTGAGGCGAACAATGAGCAAGCACGTCAAGATTCCTTGGATGCCTTGGAAGAAGAACGTGACTTAGCAGCAGCCAGATCTACTATATATCAGCACGACCTACGTCGCTATCACAACCGTAGAGTCTGAAGCCGTACTTTTCAAGAAGGCGACTTAGTTCTCCGTCTGATTCAAGATCAAACAGGAATGCATAAACTTTTGCCACCTTGGGAAGGTCCTTTTGTCATCAGCACAAACCTCAATAATGGTTCATATTACCTGATAGATTTACGACAAGGATCATATACCTCTGAAGAGGAAACAACCCGGCCTTGGAACATTGCTCACCTTCGGCCTTATTATACATAGAGACACCGGCTCCTTCGCCTTTGTACTCCCCCCAAATTATGTACATACTTCTTTATGTTCAAATATAATAAAGCCAGCACCCCCGAAACTCGGGGTCTCTGTCGTTTCAGCCTAGCTAATTGAGCATGAGTCCTTATTTTTTGAACATAAGTCACTTGGGGGCTTCCAACTCAACGAGTCAGCCTTTAATATCCCTCTTGACTAGGCTATAAGCCGCCAAACAATGGTTAAACCTGCCTATTTGCTTGATGCAACTCCGAACAGGTGACCCCGTGTACTCTTGACAAGTCAATCCATCTGGACCCTGAACTGATCAAGGTTAAAACACCGTATTGAGTCACGTGAGAGCCGGCATACAGAGAACTAGGATAAACCATGGGTTATCACACCCGCTTCATTGAAGCAAGACTTCAGCCTCGAAAAGCCAGTATCTTTGCCGAGTCTCATTGATCCGGCTTATTAACAGTTATTCATATTGTTATATTATTTTTATTACTTCGTAACTTTTCAGGTACAATATTTTTCCTGTTTACCGACTCGTCAATGGGCGTCCGCTTTACAAATTGCAGTCATACCATGACCAGTTCAAACATATGTATATCTTCTGCACATAATTATTGTGGCATGATTCAATTCGGCCGGCTTATATTGACCCGCCCATTCTGATTCAATCAATGGCTCGTTGAGCAAAACAACAGAGATATTCAGAGACAAGGAAAGAGGAGCACAATCATATTTCGGTAAACAGATCGGAAGATCAAAGTTTCATGGCAGTTTAGCCACACCAAGACAAGTGCAAACGTGCACGATGGCACGACAGAGCATTTCAAAGTTTTAAACTACCCCTATTACAGGTTCACGTCAGGAGCCACAAAATATTCAAAGTTTTTTCCCTCACAACTGGGGGGCTAGTCATTTTGGCGGCTTGTAGTAACTCGCCTTCAATGATCTTCTGCGCCGGCTGCCTCAGGATCCTCCTCCGCTGGCTCATCGTCATCATCACCCTGCTGATCCTTCTGTACCCATCGGATTGATCTCAAAGATTCAAAATTTGACGATTCCGCAACTAAATCTGAGTCGTCAACATCAGGGGCAAAGGTGTTCTTACGTCGGGGCAGCACTAGCTCAAAAGGTTCATCCTTTGGTGCATTAACGCGCTCATTTTCCTTGGAATACGCAGGATGATAGCGAGACAAGTCAACTTCATCAGCTAGGAGAGTCGCCAATGGCCGGGTCTCCCTCGTTAACTTGGCAAAATTGTCATGAGTGAATTCTGAACCGTCCAACTTATACTCAGGGAATCCATCTTTTTAAGCCGCCAGATCAAGCTCGGGCAAGTATGCTTTAGCACGAGCAAGCGCCATGTTAGCTCCAGCCCGAGTCGCCGACTTGCGGTATTCAGTGACCCACTGAGGCACGGTGGATAGTTGTTTCAGCATGTCTTTGATGCTCCTTGGCGGATATTTCAAATTCTTCACTGCCATGATGGAAAAGACAGATCCTGTGAATAATTGATCCACATAAGTAAATATGGCCTTCAATTTGATAATGGGCTCCTTCACCAGGCTATCATCCTTTCGACCTGCGTACAAAAACAAGTAAGGCAATGAGCCGCCATATCATCATAACCCAGCAATTCAAAATAGCAGAGATATAAGTACATACCAAAGATGGCAGTCAACATCTCGTTTATGTGCTTCACGAGGGTAAGACGATTTTATTTTAAGGAACCAAGTTTCCCCTCAGCTTTTTCAGCATGCTTCAGAAGGGCGGCTTTTTCCTCTTCAAAAAATTTCTTGGCTTGTTCAAGATGATCATTGGCTTGGCGAGCAGAGTCCTCAAGACGAGTCGCCAAAAGTTCCGCCTCAGTCTTAAGTTTCATCTCCTCTTTGAGACATTTCTGCAGTTTCACAGCCACAGATTCAGCATCTTCTACAAATCCCTGACAGACATACACACATTATCAATGGCTATTTATGCAAAGCCTCAAGCCGCCTATAAAGGCAGACTTGACTCTTGGGGGCTATGACACTCCAAACTTATGTTCACACTATATCAAAGTCCCGTGCAGTTGTAAACAATCCACACAACACTTGGGGCTAATGTGCCAAATTTTCAAGCCACAGTAATTACAAGACCCGGCTATTTCAAAAAAATAAGCCGGCCCTTGGGGGTTACCTGATTTCAAGCTTACAAGACAAATGCTTAATTCTTATGAAAGAAGACCCGACTACCTCAATGAGATAAGCTGGCCCTTGGGGGCTAGATCAGTGTTCTGTTTTCTACTCAAAGCATAAAGTACCGACTCGTTATCATCATAACGACCCAGTCCTTGGGGCTACAATTACATCCAGTATATATATTTTAAAGAACCATCTTACCATTTTCATACTAAGCTGGTCCTTGGGGGCTGAAGACAGTATATAAAGATAAGACAGTAAAGCAAGAATTTTACCTCATATTTCCCCCTGTGAGCATTTACTAAGTTGATTTCAATTTCCCGGCTCTCAGATAGCCAGGCCAAGTACTGCTGGTAAACATCTTCAGCACCAAGCGCAGATAGATCTGGAAGTTCTACCTTGGCTTTTCCTTTGTCCATGTCCACCGGATCATCCTTGGCTATAATCTTAGCCAAAGAGGTGGAGACAACAGGAGCTTGGAAGCTCTCCTTAAGAATGACAACCTCCGGAGCACATTCGTCGGCTGGTGGAATGAGTTCATCCACATGAGCCGCCGGGCTAGAAGGATGAATCGGACTTGGTGGTGGTGAAGATGGTTTTGTTGACACGCCTTGGGGCTCCATTGCCGTATCCATAAGAACCGACTCGTCCGGTCTTGGCATCTTATCGTTGGTTGCCGGCTCAACCCTAGCCTCCAGATTACTTTCTCCAGAAGGAGTAGCCTCGGTGCCTGTCTCTTCTGGTGGGGGGTTCGGAATGTCTTGGCCTGCAGCACCCGAAGATGACCCTGCTACATGTTTGGACAAGATAGATTTGATCCTATAGTTGCCAGAAATCAAGTATTATACTAAGGAAAAGCAGTTTGAAGGCTAAATACATAAATTGATGCAAGTTCAGAAACTTACCCGCGATTGACGTTAAAAGCGGGAAACCGTGTTGCCGTCAAGTCACCCGAAGACGGAGAAGATTCCTGATAAAGCGAGTTTGAAGGGCTAAGTGGTTGTTTAAAGAGACCGGCTCTAGGACGAGAGGTGGTTGGACTATGTGGTACCTCGACGCGTGGTTTGCGAGCCGACGGCGCGTGAGACAAGCCGGGGTCTAAATCGCCCGAATCACTTCGGGTCTTGCGTTTTGATTGACCGGCGAATTGCGCTTTCTTCAAAAGAAAACCAGGAGCTAAGTGAGCGTCTGGATGTGACAATTTAACCTTCCGGACGGTTTCTCTTTGTTTTCTTGGAACAAACGTTTCTGAAGAACTGGAGGAGATTGGAATTACCTCAACATTGTCGGCTTGACTGGATTCCGAGTCATCCTGAGAAGAAGGCGCGTCAGCAAGTTTAATAAACAAACGGCCAAGAGAGTCAAGTTCTACCTCAGATTGCTCCCCCGAGGATGATTCACGAGCCGGGTCATCTTTTTGACCTAAGGAAGGAACAGGGATCTGAGGCGTGACCTTCCAGAAGTTAGAGCTTTCCTGCAGCAATATAAAACAGGTAGTAAGAATGGCAGGTCAAAATAAAATTGATGAAGGAAGAGAATAAACGTGTCAAAAAAGGTCAATACCAGATGAGGTGGATTTTGCAGATTGAACATACCCAGACCGGTAACACTACATTTCTCCTTTGAGTCGGAGAAGAATCTCTTTGTAGCCTTGTTTAGGGTGTCATCGGACAAATCCTTACTGGAAAAGCGTTGAGCGTCAGTTGAGTTGCCTGAGTAATCACGCATCAAGCCATCCCTTGCACTGGCGGGTTGGATTCGCCACTTTATCCAACAACGGATCAGGTCAATCCCGGTCAGACGGTGCGCGGTTAGAGCTCTCAATTTTGTGCGAAGGGGCGCCATCAGGTCCCTCTCTTCATCAGTCGACTAACCTGGAAATTCTGCATTGCCACTGAGCCGTTCCAGTCGGAAACCCGGCAAAGGATTTTCTCCTGCAGGGGCAGTGTTTCTGCAGTAGAACCAAGTCTTATTCCATCCTTTTGGATGACTCGCCAATTTTGATTCAAAAAGGGGCTATTCTTCCTCTTTTGAATGGAAATTCCACCAAGTTCCACACTGGCACCGTTCTTGGTTTCAGTTTGGCGGTTAAGATAGAAAAATTCCCTAAAAAGGGTCACAGACGGCTCGATCTGGAGATATACTTCACATAATACTTGGAATTGACAGATATTGGTCACAGAATCAGGGCCAATATCCTGAGGCCTGAGGTTGAAGAAATGCAGAAGGTCCCTAAAGAATTTTGAGCCGGGTGGTCAAAAGCCTCTACGTAAAAGATCAGAAAAAATAACAACTTCTCCTTGTTGAGGTTGCGAATAAGGTTCTTCTTCAGGAGCTCGCCATCCCACTGCCTTCTGAGCCGGCAGGAGACCTTGGCTCACAAGGTTATCCAAAGTAAGCCTGGACTCTTGGGACCTGACCCAGTTACATACTTTGGTGTTCTTAGGAGCCATGGCGTATTATGGAGCAGCTACAAGGGTGATAGAGAAAATAAGCCGGTGTATATTATAAGTCGCCAATTACGATTACTACTCACAGGGACGGGACAAATTAAGTGGAAAGCAGTTCGGACAGTCAAGCAACAAATAATTCCTATTTTGATAAGCCGGTAAAATGAGCAGGAAGACGTTTAAGCCGGCAAAATCAAGCAAGGGAGTTCAAAGACAAGTCACTTTTGCAAAGACTTAGCAGAATATTCTTCGCCTACAAACATGTTTTTACTGAAACAACAAGATGGGTGGATCTAATATATGTGCAAAAATAGAAGAGAAATATGCCCTAGTATGCAGAGAAACCGAAACTAAAGTGCTTGCAAGATTTCATCGGGGGTTTATTCCAGATCTATTTTGCGAGAAATACAAAGCGGAGGACAAGTTAGGACAATATCTGCTAACGGTCGACGAAACATACAGATCTACAACAGACATTTCGAATGAACGGCACGAACAAAGTATGAACACCGGTGAATGATACATCTCCGTCGTATCTATAATTTTTGATTGTTTCATGCCAATATTATACAACTTTCACATATTTTTGGCAACATTTTATATGATTTATTGGACTAACATATTGATCCAGTGCCCAGTGCCAGTTCATGTTTGTTGCATGTTTTTTGTTTTGTAGAATATCCATATCAAACGAAGTCCAAACGTGATAAAAATTTACGGAGATTTGTTTTGGAATATTTGTGAATTTTGAGAAGTGGAATCAACGCAAACGGAGGCCCACAGCCCCCACGATACATCAGGGCGCGCCCAGGGGCCCAAACGCGTGGTGGTGTCTTGTGCCCACCTCGTAAGTCGGTTGGATCTCTCCTTTGGGCGCAAGGAAGCTAATTTTTGGATAAAAATCCCCTTAAAATTTTAGCCCGATCGGAGTTACGGATCTCCGGGAATATAAGAAACGGTTTTCGGCCAGAAAACAGGAACGTGAAACAGAAGAGAACAGAGAGGGAGATCCAATCTCGGGGGGGCTCCTGCCCCTCCGCCGCCATGGAGGCCATGGTCCAGAGGGGGAACTCTCCTCCCATCTAGAGGGGAGGCCAAGGAAGAAGAAAAAGGAGGGGCTCTCTCCCCCTCTCTCCCGATGGCGCCGGAACGTCGCCGGGGCAATCATCGTGACGGCGATCTACACCAACAACTTCGCCGCCGTCAACACCAACTCTCTCCCCCTCTATGCAGCGGTGTAACACCTCTCTTCCCCGTGTAATCTCTACTTAAACATGGTGCTCAACTCCATATATTATTTCCTAATGATATTTGGCTATCCTATGATGTTTGAGTAGATCTCTTTTGTCCTATGGGTTAATTGTGGTATGATGTTATGGATGTGAGTTTTATGTTGATATGGTGTTGTCCTATGGTGCCCTCCATTTCGCGCAAACGTGAGGGATCCCCACTGTAGGGTGTTGTAATATGTTCATGATTTGCCTATGGTGGGTTGCTTGAGTGACAGAAGCACAAACCCGAGTAGGTGGGTTGTTGCGTATGGGAGTAAAGGGGACTTGATACTTAATGCTATGGTTGGGTTTTACCTTCATGAACTTTGGTAGTTGCGGATGCTTTCTAGAATTCCAATCATAGGTGCATATGATCCAAGTACGGAAAGTGTGTTAGCGTATGCCTCTCCCTCATTGCATATAAAAATTATCTATCATATTATATTCAATTGCCTAGGGACAATCTTTCTCTTGCGTTACACAAAAAGATTTCTACTAAGTTATTTACTCTTTTTGTACTTTTATTAAAATAGCACCTAACTTTTATTTCCACGTTCTTTATTATCTTGCAAAGTACTTCTAGTTTTACTCTCGCAAAGTAGTTTCATACTTGTTCTAGGTAAAGCAAGCATTAGCGTGCGTAGAGTTGTATCGGTGGTCGATAGAACTTGAGGGAATATTTGTTCTACCTTTAGCTCCTCGTTGGGTTCGACACTCTTACTTATCGAAAAAGGCTACAAATGATCCCCTACACTTGTGGGTTATCAAGACCTTTTTCTGGCGCCGTTGCCGGGGAGCAATAGCGTGGGGTGAATATTCTCGTGTGTGCTTGTTTGCTTTATCACTAAGTAGTTTTATTTTCTACTCTTGTTTTCTATCTTTAGTTATGGGTAGGAAACGCAAAATACCAAAAAAATAGATGTACTTGCTGCTTTAAAAGTTGAGGAACCACTAGTGTTCCATACAACCGAAGAATATTATTTGGATCATCTTCGATCCATTTGTGCTCGTGCTGAAAATCCAACTAGCTTAGTTGAGGGAAAATCATTAAATGAGCATGCTTATTATGTGCGACACTGCATATATCAAAAAAGGGAACTCTTGTGGCATCAAATTAATACTTTGTGTTGCTATGCTTGGAATTTATGCGAAATACATGATTTTACTTGTTGTTCTGAAGGAACTAAAAAACACCTTCCCTACCAATGTGTGTTTAATGATAATGAAATACTATCTTCTTATGCCAAGGAAGCCTATTATTATTTTGATGTTGAACAAATTGAAGAATTTGTTGCTTTTAAGGGTGCATATGAAATTGCTTCTTTGATTGAAAAGTATGATGCTACTCTTTACGAAACTGAAAATTTTGCCAACTTAAATATTGCTATGAAAACTATGCTTCTAATGCTTATGTTAAAGAATTTATTGAAATAATGACCGCTGCCTTGGAAGAGACTAAATTTTTTTAGGAATCTATGGATGAGGAAGTTGCTAAAATTGTGAGCTCATTAGATGAAAAAGATGAGGAAGAGAGCGAAGAACAAAAGGAGGAAGAGCGGATTAGCTACCCGTGCCCACCTTCTAATGAGAGTAACTTTTCAACTCATACATTTTTTATTACCCTTCATGCTTACCGAAGGATGAATGCTATGATCCCTTGGATTCATTTGAAATATCCCTTTTTGATGAACTTGATGCTTGCTATGCTTGTGGCCAAGATACCAATATGAATTATGCTTATGAAGATGAACTTGCTATAGTTCCTTATGTTAAGCATGAACTTGTTGCTATTGCACCCACACATGATAGTCCTATTATCTTTTTGAATTCTCCCAACTAGACTATATCGGAGAAGTTTGCACTTATTAAGGATTATATTGATGGGTTGTGTTTTGCTACTACACATGATGATTTTGATGAATATAATATGCATGTGCTTGCTGCTCCTACTTGCAATTATTATGAGAGAGGAACTACATCTCCACCTCTTTATGTTTCCAATACGATAAAATTGCAAGAAACTACTTATGCTATGTATTGGCCTTTACTTGATGTGCATGAATTGTTCTTCTATGACATGCCAATGTATAGGAAGAGGGTTAGACTTCATTGTCACATGATATATATCACTTTTTGCTCACTACTAAGTTACAAATCATTGTTAATTAATGCATAGGAAGAGGGTTAGACTTCATGCTGACACCATAGTCCTTGAGGGTTTGCTTCATCCATAGAAGTTGTGTGCAACAGGCGCCATCAGCAATGTATTCAGCTTCGGCAGTGGAGAGAGATACGCAGTTTTGCTTCTTTGAAGACCAACATACAAGAGATCGGCCTAGGAAGTGACAAGTTTCTGATGTAGATTTGCGATCAACTCTATCTCCAGCATAATCAGAATCCGAGAAGCCAATAAGACCAAACTCTGAGCCCTTTGGATATCATAATCCAAGCATTGGCATGTGATCCAAATATCAAAGAATTCGCTTAACATCGAGGTGATGTGATTCCTTTGGTGTCGCTTGAAAACGAGCACACATGCAAACGCTAAGCATTATATCTGGCCTAGATGCACATAAGTACAATAAAGAGCCAATCATGGAGCTGTATACCTTTTGGTCAAAGTCTTAACTTACCATTTTCATAAGTGCTCAGGTGACCATTGGTTGGCATTGGTGTCTTGTACCCTTTGAAATCTTGCATACCAACCTTCTTCAGACAATCCTTGAGATACTTCTCTTGTGATATGAAGATATCATTGGGTTGTTGACGAATTTGAAGACCTAGAAAGAACTTCAGATCCCCCATCATAGACATCTGATATTGTTCTTGCATCATGAAGCTAAACTCATCACTGTAACGATTGTCCGTGCAACCGAAGATAATGTCGTCCTTATATATTTGGCATATAAACAGTTCACCATCATAGGATTTAGTGAAGAGAGTGGGATCGAGTGAACCAGGTTTGAAGCCTTTCTCCATTAGAAACTCTTTGAGTGTGTCATACCAGGCTCAAGGTGCTTGCTTGAGGCCATACAGTGCCTTGTTGAGTCTGAAGACTTTGTCAGGATGCTTTGGATCTTCAAACCTGGGGGCTGAACAACATATACTTCTTCTTCTATCTTGCCATTGAGGAAGGCACTCTTCACATCCATTTGATATAGACAGATATCATGATGGTTAGCATAGGAAATCGGTCTATGAATGGATTCGAGCCTAACAACAGGAGCAAAGGTTTCCTCGAAGTCAATGCCCTCAACTTGTGTGTATCCTTGAGAAACAAGTCATGCCTTGTTTCTGACGACTTGTCCATGCTCATCTTGCTTGTTGCTGTAGATACACTTCGTGCCACTGATGTTGTGCTTGCGTGGATCAGGTCGCTTGACTAGTTCCCACACATTGTTGAGCTCGAACTGTTGAAGCTCGAATTGCATAGCTTGAATCCATTTCGGTTGCAAAAAAGCATCAACAACTTTGGTGGGCTCTGAGATAGACACAAATGCATAGTGCCCACAAAAGTTTGCTAACTCGGTTGCTCTTGAGCGAGTGAGAGGACCTGGTGCATTGATGTTGTCAAGTATCTTCTCATTTTGAACTTCGTTGGCCACACGAGGATGTGCATGGCCAAGATTTTGCTGTGGTTGAGCATTGTCTTCAGTGTCAACAACATTGTCTTTAGGCTGGTCATTGTCTTCGCACTGAGAAGATGGAGGAATGATGACTTCTTCCTCAACAGGTTCTTTAGGCATAATTTCACTAGTGCCCATAAACCTAATAGATTCGTCAAGAGGCAGTTCATCTAACACAAGAGGCAGGTGCTCTGTTTGCGAGCCATTAGATTCATCGAACCGCACATCTACAGTGTCAACCACTTTGTTGTGATAAGTGTTGAAGACTCTGTAGGTGTGTGAATCCTTTCCATAACCAATCATATAACCCTCATGTGCTTTCGGTGCAAATTTGGAAGTGTGATGTGGATCACTTATCCAGCCTCGCACCGAAGACTTTGAAATAACTTGCATTTGGTTTCTTGCCAGTGAGTAGCTCATATGAAGTTTTCTTGAGGAACTTGTGAAGATATACCTGGTTGATGATGTGGCATGTAGTGTCAATGGCTTCAAGCCAATGTCTTCGTGGAGTCTTGTATTCATCAAGCATAGTGCGAGCTACCTTAATAGGAGTCTGATTCTTGCGCTCCCTGGCGCCATTTTGCTGCAGTGTATATGGGGCAGAGAGCTCATGAGTGATGCCAAGCGTATACAGATAGGTGTTGAGTCCATTGTTCTTGAACTCAGTGCCATTGTCACTCCTGATATGCTCGATTTGACGTCGTAGTTCATCATACACTGGTTGGCAAAGCATATGAAGACACCCCACACTTCACTTTTATACCATAAGAAGTGCACCCAGGTAAATCGAGAATAATAATCAACAATTATGAAGCCATATAGATTTGCAGTGGTAGTGAACGTGGAATAATGAATAGGGCCAAATTAATCCATGTGTAGCACACTAGTGCAGGCGCCTGCTATACAAACGGTTTTTAACCCCTTTCCGTGACGTAGTCTAAAACCGTCGCCTTGCATGTGTGGGCGATAGGGGGGCTATCCCACACGACACAAAAAACCCGTCGGCGATGGCTGTGCCCGGTCACACACGATGAGCAAAAATATGTCGTGTGCGATTGGAGGGGCCATCACAAACAGATATTTTTGGGAAGTCGTGTGAGATGTGCTTAGCATCCCACACAGTGAATCCCAAACGTACGTTTCCGTTTGCATTCTACATCACATACAATTTTCTGCATAACATCGTCTGTGTTAGGGGTGGCCATCACGCACGGTTCCTAGAAGAAACTGTTTGGCATAGGGCTGTCCATCACACACTCGTTTTACGTGAAAACGTTTGCGAATCTGTCTTCTAACGCACATAGTTTACGGCTGGAAGTCGTGTGTGATTTTTCACTGATCCAACACGCCAAATTTCCAGAAACAGTGTGGGTTTGGTGAGGTAATCGCCCACGGTGTTCTATGACAAACCGTCTGCAATATGAAACCACGATAATCAGGCTAATTGCTCTATTATTTATAATCCAGGTAGTAAACAAATTGACACTTCATATCAAGCACACAATATATTTCATTTTGTATTACGGCAACCAGTATTTCATAATTGGAATACATCAAAGTACAACATCATATAGGCATATACTACCTAGCTACCCAATTACACGACAGGACCGAGTTTCACATTCAACATCTAAAACCTTTGGAAAATAGCATCATATACGGTAAATAGACAGATGAATCTTGTCTAGAAAACTGTTGAAGCGGAAGGCAAATATTGATCCTTCGCTGATGTCGAAGGTCCTTGCAACTTTATGCCAGTGCCTGTGGATGGTTGCCCGCCCATCCTTCATCCTCTTGAGGAAGACTTCAAGATTATACCATGGGTGCTGTATGAATACCTTCCTCGCCTCTTGACCATACAGGTGTTTGAGACGTACTCATCGATGAACTGCTTTGGAAAGGACTGCAAACAAAGATATGCATAAATTTCGTTTCGAAAAATTGTAATGTCACAAAGGGAAAAAAGACAAGGTAAAAGCGATAGTATCATCCTATGGTTCACTGATGTATTCCTCATTGTGCAGACAAACAGCTTGTTGTTTTTCGTTGCAAGTTTCTTTATCTTAACAATCTTTTTGAGTTTCTTGATTTGACTGATATTCATGAACACATCATTTCCCCACATGCAAAATGGGTCGAACAGTGGGTCTAAACCTCTTACAGTAGGACCTATATGTGCAAGACCAAATTATTATTAGAAACCTAAATATTAGAATGGTTCCTGCAATTGCACAATAATGTACTATTAGCCAAAGGATCATGAAAGTGCAAACCTCGATGGTAAACTTCAGTGTCTCCCATTGTTCCCCCTGTAACGCATTTAAGATAGATATTGATCAGGTTTTAAGTGAGATTTGGCATGCTATCAGTAAAATATGTTAATGAAAAATAAACGCATTGCAGATCCAACATATTAATTCAAGCCACATGGAAAAGCCAAGCGTGCTAAGAACTATGAAATGTAGCAATTGTATGTTTCACATGCATAACAATACAAAATTGCACCAACAATAATCGAACATCACATTGCAGATGATCACCAAAAAATGAACCAAACAGTTAACTGAGCATCACATTGGACAACAGAACATACTAGAAGGTCAGATTGCATAGTAGCATTACTTGCATATTTCACTAGAATTTCTTAAGGAAAGGCAGGAGCAGCACATGCAACAGGTAAAGCAAACATGCTTAACAGGCGTAGCTACCTGAACACGGGTCATTAGTAATTAAGCTAAAAACAAGCTATTCCTCATTGTCAGAGATATCGATAATGATGGGCTTGGAAGAGGGCGAGGCCTCGACATCATGGGTGCCCTCCTCGTAGTGGTGAGTGGCCTCAGCCTGTCCAGGCACCAACCTGCCGGCTCTGGAGTTGAGGAAAGCATGGGCATGCTGAGAAAACAACTCGTAGTCGTCGTCGAATGCAAAAGCAGATCTCTCGAGATAACACACCAAGTTGTTGTTCAAAGCAGACAACCGCGTGGCGGCGTCCACGCGCTAGGCGTCGACGGTGGCCTCGACGGCGATGTGCGGCTCCAAGATCTGGGGGTCGGCACGCATGGCAGCCATCGCGGCCTCATCCACGCGTGCGGTCGCGATTTGCTTCTCCACTGCCAGGTGCTCCTTGAGATCCTGGCTATACTGCATGCACCATGTCTTTTGGCGGCGATTATGTGGGGGGTGGGCCGGTGAATTTTGTGGAATGTGTCGCGCCGGCGGTCGGGGCATGTGGAATGGAGGAGGGGGTGGAGGGGGAGGGGTGTGGGGAAGGTGTGGATTACCTGACTAGATGGAGAGGAGGGCGAGCAGCAGGAAGGAGCGTCGCCGGCGAGGAGGCGGCGCTGCAAGCAAGCTGTGCAGGTTTGAACTTAGGAAAGGAAGGGGGAAGCAGGGGGGTTGGGTTTTGGTTGGTACGAGGGGCGGGGGAGGTAGATATTTGCGCGGCAGCCAAAAATTTCGTTTGGTGCGGCGAAAAAGTAGCGCGCACAGTCACATCGGACACATTCCCTTTACCATAACTGTGTGAGATATTCAACAACACAAACGAATCCTATAGTTGATCCCGTGTGTGATGAGACTGAACGTGGAAATTTTGGTCTCCAAGCTTCCGGCGTAACATATCGGATACTACATTGCACATGGTACTTGCACTTCATTTTCATTTGGAAGAGAAAATGGGGATACTGCGGCAAATTTTGGTCCGAATTTCCCTCGTTACATTGGTCATCGACGTCATTGCTTAATTTAACAACACTTGCAAATTTGAGTACTACACAAAAGAGCCTACAACACTGCCCGCACTTACTTAATCGAGCAACTAATAAACATTAGTTAGTTAACCTAAACATTACTCTAACAAAAGACCATCGCGCTAGACAGAGACTAATATTCCGCCTGGCATTCGTCTATCTCCGCCGCCTCCTCGATGACCGGCTCCCGCTAGACGACCTCCGGGGTAAGGGGACCCATGGGATCCGTCTCCACATACTCCAGAACCTCGCAGTCTTCCTCCACCATCTCTTTGGATAAGGCCGCCATGAGCCGGGCGTGGGCGGCCTTGCTCCGGGCATTGACGGCCACAATCTTGGCTAGGGAAGCCACTGATGAACGGACGCCTGCTCGAACAGACTCAGCGATTACCAACTCATCGGAGGTGGGTTGTCGACCGGTGTCGGAGAAGGCAAATGTGATTTGTGTAGTGACCGACACGAGATGGGCGTGGGCGGCCTCGAGATGGGACTGGGCGTCCGCCATCAGGGCTACGGCGACGGCCGAGAAACTGACAGCTGATGTGTCGTTCTCGCCATTTGCTATCCCCGTCGCGGTTGTTGCTGCCGCCCTCTCGGCTGCAGCAGCTGCCCTTTCGGTTGCTGCACCCGCCCTGTCGGAGGTAGCGGCCGCGTTCAAGCATCTTGAGAGCGCGCTCATGGCTGATGCGGCCGCGCTCGGGCCGGAGTGGGTTGCCGAAGTTGCCCTCACGACGGGGATCCACGCCCCCATCTTTCACCGGCGACGATTGAAAAGTAAAATGCTCTGGGGAGTCCGTGCGGTAAACTGGTCGGCGGTGTGCTGTGGCCGATGAAGCTTCCATCCTAAGCCATGCATTATGACTTTACGAGGATTGGCCCAAGATGTTTTGTACTGCATCACACACGATTCATGAACTTGAACTGTTTGTGAAAGACTTGATTTTCAAAATGTTTTAAAACAAAAAATGAGGTTACTTCGACAAAGGACGGTGTTTGGATTGCAATAAGATTTATCTGCAGTGAACACTTACCAATAGCTGGGTCGTGCTAAAATATGGAATTATTCAGGGTCCGTTTGGCATTTTTATGCATTAATTGAGTTTTCTAGGCATTTAATGTGTGTAATTCAAATTTGAACTATCGCCCCAATGTCCGGTGCGTCAAAATGGGGTGAAAATCATATTAGTGTCAATGGCTTCATCTTTAGGTCACGGGCAAGAAATGGGAATGAGTTTCAAACATATCGGGGTCTTGGCTCGGCCTCAAACGTTGAGAAACTTGGTTTTTAAATTACTGTAAATCCAAAACGCGTCAGAAATTCTAAAATCTTGGCATGTTGTCATGACATGGCACATATGTGCCATTGATTTTTGTTTGTCCTACTTGGGACAATTATAGGCACAAGTCCCTTACAAACCGGAGCTTCTCATTGCAAGCTTTGTGGTTCCGATAAGGAACACATCACCTTAATTACGTGGGCAAAACGACATCCGCTCATCTTCTCGCCTTGAACTTTTGTTAGAGGCAACATAGACCAGTAAGAGTGTCTTGCTAAAATATGGAATTATTTAGGGTTCTTTTTGCATTTCCATACGTTAATTGAGCTCTCTAGGCATTTAATGTGGATAATTAAAATTTGAACAAAATCATAAGGTCTGGTGCATCAAAATGGGTTGAAAAAACATATAAGTGTCCATGGCTACTTTGGGCCCCATGCAAGATATGTGAATGGATTTTAAACATCTTGGGGTCTTGGCTCGGCCACATACATTGAGAAGCTTGGTTTTACATTCATGTATAAATCAAAAACTCGTCATAATTTCATGAAACTTGGCATGGTGTCATGACATGGCTCATACGCGCCCTGGTGAAAAAATGTCCGATTTGGGACAAGTTTTGCAATAAGCCCCTTACAAACCTCAGCTTCTCACGGGAAGCTTTCATGGTTTTGATATGGAACGCGTCACATTATGTGGGCGAATCGACATCCGTTGCATCTTCTCGTCTTGAACTATATATTTCTAGAGGCAACATATACCAAAATGAGTGTCGTTCCAAAAATATGAAAAATATACATGGTTCGTTTGGCCTTTTTATACATTAATTGGCTTTTATATGCATTATTTAACGTGCATAATTCAAATTTGAACTACAATCACAAGGTCTGGTGCATCAAAATGGGTTGAAAATAATATAAGTGTACATGCATCTTTAGGATCCCATGCAAGATATGGGAATGAATTTCAAACATCTCACACGGTCTTGGCTCGGGCACACATACATTGAGAAACTTGAGTTTTAAATCATGTATAAATCAAAAACTCATGAGAAAAGTCATGAAACTTGGCATGGTGTCATGACATGCATGGCTCATATGTGCCTTAGTAAAATAATAAGCAATTTGGGACAAGTTTTGGCACAAGCCTCTAACAAACCTAAGCTTCTCACGGGAAGCTTTTGTGGTTTCGATATGGAACACGTCACCTTTTGTGGGCGAATCGACATCCGCTGCACCTTCTCATCTTGAACTATATATTTCCATAGGCAACATATACCAAAATGAGTGTCGTGCCAAAATATGAAATTATACATGGTTCGTTTGGACTTTTTATACATTAATTGACTTGTATATGCATTATTTGATATGCATAATTCAAATTTGAACTACTAACACAAGGTCCAGCGCATCAAAATGGTTAGAAAACCATATTAGTGTGCATGCATCTTTAGGTCCCATGCAAGATATGGGAATGAATTTTAATCATCTCGGGGTCTTGGCTAAGCGAGAGAAACATTGAGAAACTCGGGTTTTAAATAATGTAAATCAAAAAACTCGTCAGAAGATTCATGAAACTTGGTTGCTGTCATGAACATGGCACATAAAGGCGTCATATCATTTTGTTTTCCTATTTGAGACTCGTTTTTAATATATTTTTTCTTTTAGAGCCAACATTGAGAATATTACGTTAAATCATAGTAAATCTAGAACTGACACAAAATTCAAGAAATTGGGCACAGCGTCATGATATAGCACAAATATGTGGTGGTATTTTTCGTGTCCATTTTCGAAAAAGACGGACACATTAATAGCTAACAAAATCTTTTTGGAACAAAGAACTATCACGTTTCCACGGAAACAGTTGCATTATTTTCAAACCGTGGGCGTTCTACTGCCCTTACGTGCTGCCAAGTGTCGCACTCTTCTATTGGCTAGTGCTTAGGAGGTGCCGTGTGAGCAGCTGCTAGAGTTGACAGGAGGCGTGCGAGCTGGCCTCCGCTGCGCAGGCTCACCGGGAAGCGAGCCCTTTGATCACCGTATCCGCCCTCCTCGCTTCCAACCTGTCCATCAATGACGCCCAAACCGTTGTTTAATAGGCGGCTTTACTGCCCACTCACTCACAATCCTCTCTACATCTTCGCCTCCCATTCCCTTCCATCATTCAGACCTCCACGACGACCTACGCCATGGTGCACAAGGATCATATGCCACTAGTCTTCCGGTTTGGTGAAGTTGACACCGAGCCGAAAGAGATAGAACATAAAGACGAATGGGATGCCATGGACATGGCCCTGGAAGAACTGCATGCCGCAGCGGATGCTGCCCCGACGCACTCGCCAGCAACCATCCCCGCGCCCGCGCCAGCAACCATCCCCGTGGCATTGACGGGCTGGTTGCCGAGCATCATCGCAGCGCTGGAAACCGCGGGCGTCAGGGAGGTCCCCGCGGACCCGCGCGAGCTCGTGTACGTGCAAGCGCCAGCGCCTCCTCCCTCGCCCGTGCTCGTGCGCGCCCCTGCACACGCCACACCAGTACCAGTGCGCGTGCCCGCACCCACGGCGCCCGACCCCGTGCGCGCGCCTGCACCCGTCACGGGCCCCTCAGCGGACTAGGACGCCACCGTCGACAGCTTCCTTGCAGCGTTGCTAGTCGCCGCCCCCCGGCCCCGCGCCCGTCGATCGCACGACGACCGGCTCTTTGATTGTGAAGTCCATAACATTATGGTCTCGTTTGAAGAACTGTACAACTTCGCCCCGGAGCACGAGAACGCCGCCGCCGCCGCAACTAGTTTTCTTTATATTGTATCTTGATTGTATGAATGTAAAGTCAAAGCTTGACTAAATGAAATCTATGGTTTGATGAACTAAGTATTTATCTCTGAATTCACATAGCAAACAAAAAACCATCATCATTTTCTCTGAATAAACACTCATCACAAACGGTTCAGGTTGAATACCCGTATACAGATCGACAGCTATCTTTCCTTCGCCCATAAGCCAAGTGAAAAATATTGGCGCGCAGGATTGGTGCAATGCGTCATCGCAAACGTTTGTCTAATATGCCCCGTGTGCCTAGTACAGACAATCCAAGAAGATTTGCATTTATCATATTGGGTAAATTGCCATGTGTCAAATCGGAAGCATTGGCATTTGTCAATCTAGTAACATTGACATTTGTCAACATTGTAGCACTGGCATTTGTCGAATTTCGCAGGAACAAAATCACTATTACGGTGCACTTTTGCATCTGAAATTCAACAAACATGGATTTCATTCATAGATTAACCATTGGTCTTTGTACAAAACTAGTGGACCCGTTGCGCCAAATGGCGCAGAGGCATGCTAAACCCATGTGCGCGATGAAAAGAATATCCATGGTTTAATCCCCTTTAACAGAAAACCTGGTGGATTGTTGTCTATATTGAGATATGTACAATGGGCATTATCTCAATAGAATAGTTCAAGTTTAAAAAAATGGTAGCTGGAAGAGAGAATGGTTGTTGTGGACGTATTCGTAAAATATGCCAATTTAAGCTACCGAAAAAGACGCCCCTTGTTTTTTCCATGTTGTAGCATGTAGGTTTTTTTTGGAACTTTTTGAAACTACCAGTAGGTGAGCACATAAAGATGGCAAACAAACTAACTGAAATAAAACAAAAGCAAATGTGACATAAGGTTAAAGCTGTGAAATGTATCCAATGTTGCATCAAAATTTTATTGGAGGAATATCTCAAAGAATAAAAATGAGTAGAACTACTAAACCTAAATATCAGTTGTCATGGTGATATTCTTCTGACATCAAAACCAACAAAAAGAACCATCCGTAAGTAAACAGAATCATACATATCAAAAGAAAACTGTTGTATAAAAAACAATCTCCACATCTCTCCCTAATAATAAAGCGGCGATCGCTTCTGTCGTCCGTCGTCGCGGCTGTTTTGCAAAAAAGCCCTCCTGTTTTCTGGAAATTATACCCGCAGTCCCTCTTTAAGTGATATCTACAAAACGGTTCATCTTTACAAAAAAACTCCTATGTTTGTTTGTAATTTAGTCCACGATCCTCTGATTCATCTTATCCAAACTCCTCCCTTTCCAGCGACGGCGGAGCACGAGCAGGTGAGGGGCGGCGCCCTTGTCGTCGGACGGCTACAGCCGCGGCGGAGGAGAGGGCGGACGCCGTGGGCGCGTGCTCGGGTAAGGGGGGCCACCCTTGTTGCGCTCGTGAGCGTTCATGGAGGATGGAAGGGGGGACAGCTTCCCTTCTCGATCTGCGAGGGAGGGAGTAGGGGTCCGAGCCATCGCTAGAGGATGGTGAATAGGATGGGGTGTCTGCTGGGCTTCGTGGTCCCCTGGCGGCTGTCACGCTGCACCTATAGCCGTCGAGGAGGTGTTCCGCCTGCGCGAGGCCGGCGCCGCCGCCGATGTCGTCGCCACCACCATCGACCCCGCCCAGGCCGCCGACACTCTCCGCACCGCGCTCGCCATGGGCGCCGACCGCGCCGTCCACGTCCTCCACGACCCAGACCTGCCCCGCCCTGTCCTCCCCCTCGCCGTCGCCAAGATCCTCCGCGCCCTTGCGCTCCAGGAGAGCCCCGGCCTCGTAATATCTAAATCAATGAGAGAAGAGGACACTAACAAATATTTAAAACATTTTTTTACAGGAATAGACCTAACAAATATTACCTTATATATGTCACAAAGTAGTTAAGTATAAAAAGCCACATGCATAAGCATAAACAGGGACCAATTATCGAGAGTACTATAAAGAACAACAGAGTTTTATTTTCCTTTTGAGCACTCCCAGTTGGTTGCCGATGCTATACTTATGGGACAACATTCACAAAGGGAAATGGAGAAGCACATATATAATTTTCTGTAAAAAAGGCAATGATAGGAAGTAAATAGAAAGAGATGCCGTGTTTGAACACCTTTATAAGAACAAAACAAATCATTCTAAATATGCCCAAAAGTAATACGGAAATCAGGAAAGATTAAAAAAGTATGCCATTGATGATTCATTTCATAAAGAAAAATAAGCTAATGGAGATTGCGTTGGCAAAATAAATAACAAACAAACCATACTTTTATATAGAATTGAAAAAGGTGAATAACAGACCAAATAAATGTACAAAAACTGGAATAAAAACAGACCCATATGGAAAGCACCTGGAAAAGCGATTTATATTAGACATTTTTAAGAGAGAAAATAGTCTTCAACTCAGTGTTTTGTTAATCACTCTATATCAAGCATCGATGCTATGCTAACTCCTGCCATTTTCATGGAACTTATCAAATTTCAAAAGTTTCAAAACAACAAATAAAAAGTGGTGAGCAGAAGGTATGCAAGATCAGACCCTTTAGGACATCCTAAGCTTCTGTATGATACTACTACTAATCAACAAGCCCTCCGTCTCGTACATAATCACTTCTCTGAAGTTGTAGTTGGGTACAAATGAACGTGTAACTCAGTATAAAAACCGTATAATTTGAACGATGGAATGGAAAAACTGCCACGGCGGGTTGGACCTCGCGACTTCCTGGAAGTAATACATGTGCTCCTCGCCCTCCATCTCGTACAGCACGGCCTCCTCGCCTCCCCATGCGCTGCCCCTGAGTGCCTCGATGTACATGCGCGCCCTGTCCCTGACAGGGTCCAGCTCGGTCGTCGACCGTCGTCACCAGTTCCTGTTGGCAGCCGAGTACTGGGCACTCCTGCAGCTACCATCCAGAAATCCTAGTATACTCCCTGGTACAATGGTACAGGAATGTTTTGTTTGCGGATGACCTTTAACAGGGATAGAATATAGGATTTTAGCAAGTACTTTAGCGGGAAGAAGGACCGAATGATAATTAATCCCTCAATCCTCATAACTGAATATCTCTTGTGTCCATATGTCACTGGACTCACTCCCTGGGCAGCACAACAGAAAAGTCAGCAGGTCAGCAGCAACAAGTAACAAAGTCAGTATACAACAAAGCATATATTTTTTTTGAAACGCGGTCCCTTAGGGCCCGATTCATTAAATAAGCTCGAAGAGAATTGCCCGGTTAATAAACGGAAAACCGGGCGAAAACCGTCACAACTGGCCCGCAAAGACAAGGCACACAGGGCGACCTGGCAACCCACACAAGAACGCACACACGCCGTCGAGGAGAAAAGCGTCGTCGAGGCTGCAGCCCGGCGTCATCGTCATCACTCCTCCGCGAGGGCGACTCCGACTCCACCATCGACGACCACCGAAGAAGCCCTCACTGTAAACAAGCGTCGAGGCTTGCGCCGGCCGATGCCAAACAGTCAGCCACACGCGCCGGCGACCAGGCAGATCCGACTCTGTCGACGAGCATTGCAGGAGAAAAGCGTTGGGCTTGCGCCGAGCCAGCGCCAGAGCGGCGACTCCTCGAACACGCCGGAAGAGACCGACTACCAAGAACCATCAGCAAACCTGACTCCGTCCAAAGCCACCATCGTTGCCATAAACAGGAAGCCGCGCAACAAAGCATATTTGCATAGAAGAAACAAGCATTATACAAATGTATGCATTAAAGCATCTACGGTAATGTCATCACACTGTCAGTTTCAATCACGCAATACAATTGACAATTCAGGCAACAAATAGCTTCAAGTTCATGATCATAGTTGATTTCATATAATCCACCATGTTGATGCTCTGATGATCAATTTAAAAATTTCATTTGAAAGGGTTATTTTGGACTACATAACTTGAAACAGCGTAGCAATTAAGTACTACAGCAAACTGAATAGTATCAAATCAATTATTCAAATAGAACAAAGAAGTGCCATGCCCTTTTCCTTATGGTTATGTTCGTTAGTGTGACCTACAAACCAAATCGAACATGAAAACAGGCATGTTACTTATTTTTGTGCAACATAGACTAAAACCAAGTAAGATAATGTAACCTCACAAGAAGTACAGTATAGTTTATAACAGAACTGAAACTGAGAACTGACCATTCCAAACAAAAGCAGGATTGCTAGTGCTGAAAAAATGGATAATCTAGCGCCAGATAATGATGCATCCGTCAAATCCCTAGGAATTTTCCTGCAGAAAGCCAACACACAAAATCAAATCTCAAAACAAGGTACCACTCGGTAGAAATCCAAAAACTACACTGGACAAAAAGGCTTAAATCATCACTGCCGAGGATCCACGCTCGAAAGAAAAACACTGATTCGTAGCCAGTCCCCGAATACAAATAGTAATCCGACGAAACCAAACACCGCATTCACTGAATATGGAGATCTGAAGATCGGAAGGGAGGCGGATGGTACCTGTCGACGGATATGTGCTTGCTTGAGGACATCATGGCTAAATGCACAAACAGCAAGCAGGGCAGGAGGACCAGGGAGAGCAGGGATTTGGAGGAAATTACCTTGCCGGGATGGGATTCCTGGCGGCAGCGGTGGAGTTGACCCACAGCAGCGGCAGAGGCGCTCAAGGCGGCGGCCAGGGCGACTGCACGCGGTGGCTAGAAAATCCAGGCACCGGCGGCGTGGCCATGACTGCTCCCTCGATCCAATCCGCCGCCTGCTCGTGTCAATCGAGCGAACAGGGTTAGGAGTGGACTTCTGCTGGGCTCGGGCTGCGCTCCATTGCTGCCTATCTTCACGTGTCGACGGCGTCCCCAACGGCGTATCGAGGGCAGCGGCGTGGGAGACGAGAGAGTGGGGAGGAGACGAGGCTGAGGGGCGCGGGATGGACGAAAAGGGTTGGCGGCGGCTAGGGTTCTGCGGGTCGAGCGCGACGTGCGGGCGGACGGGATTGGCAAAGTCGAGTTCGTATGGGGTTGCACGCAGTAGCAGCAGACGCCCACGAGGCCATGACGGGCCGCACGACGCGCGACGTGCGACATGACGAAATCTACAGGCCAAGCCAACAACTCCCTCCAACCCCGGACGGAAAGGCTGGACACAAGACGAGAAAACACCACCCGCCGACACGTAGGCCCAAGGAGCGCAGTGGGCCACATGTCATCCCGACAAAAGAACCAGCGGGTACATCCTCAGCAGCAAACCGCTGCCTCCACGCCCCGGGCCATCCACCCACAACGCGCAGCGATGCCCACGCACGGGCCATCCCGTGGGCCCCGTGCAATCCCCGAGCACGACACACGTGATCGCCCACCCAGCCTGGCCAGACCAGCCGACGAGTAGGCCCAGCGGCATCATCAGGCCACCTGCAGCGCGAGGAGGGCGCGATAGGCGGGTGCACACACGTCGGGCACTCCTTCAACCCCCGCACGCACGTACGACAGAACTTTCCACGCGGTCAGCGCGAAAACAGCCACGCAACGCGGCAGGAACGGTCACCCGCGATTTTTTAACCCAGCCAACCAGCGAAGCTGCCGAGCCCACCGGTCATCTGGTTCCACGCTCGACAGCCGAGTCAAAAGAGACAGTAAAAATCGAACGGCGAGCAGAAGCGCGTTGACCTGGTCACCAGGAGCCATCGAACGGCCACAACGTCGCGAATTCGAGGAAGCACTCAGCTGAGCGGGTCGGCCAGCAACATTATATGTTAGAATAGTTCAACTCGACAGCTGAATCGAACAAACTTTTCCCCAATTGTTGCCAACCACGTACTGAAATAGCTAGTTCAACTATATATACTGGCTAATTTAAAGTACGTGGTACTGTTCAACCATATCTATAGTTAGATGAACTGAACAAAATAGCCCCTAAATACTAGTACTACGGAGGGGCTTTGTACCACTTCCAGCAGAATCGAGCGCGCTCAGTAAGAGCAAGTGGAGGAGGAGCCTGCCGACGAGTTGCTAGAGTCGTGTCCGTTGCCTGCCAGTGCTTCCCTCCGGCGCTCAAGACGCCCCTCCTCAAAGCGACGGGACTCGACGTAGATCTCCGCATTCCGCGCTGCCGCTACGGCTTCTCCTGCGGCCACAGTGTCGGTGAGCTTCTTCGCGTGCGCGACCTGGCGCTCCACCTCCTTCTCTAGGAAGTAGATGTAGCGCGCAAGGGTTGCGACGCAGAAGCCTGGCGGCGGGCCTTTGGCGACCTCCACCTCCCGCATTCGGGCCTTGGTGGCGGAGTGGGTGATGACCCCGCCGCCTGACGGCGGGGTCATGGCAAAGACGAACAACGGTGGGGTGGCGGCCCTGGCGGCTGTCGGCGTGTTGGCGGCCATGGCGGCCACCGGCAGCAGCTGCCTTCGGGCAGCGGTGGTTGAGCGTGTAGTTTGTGGCGCGCGCACACCCACCAAGGACGCCACGTGCACCACACGCTTCAGAGGACTGCCGCGCCGACGCGGTGAAGCCTCCCAGCTGGAGCTGTCCTCTGGCGGAGTGGCTGGGCGACGACGAACGGCCGATGCCATTGGCGATTGGGGGAGAATCAAACTAGACAAGCTACGGGGAGGGAGGGGATGAAGGCAATGTGGAGTCGTCGGCCGTGAGGGTTTATATGGCAGGCCGTCAAGCATTGGGGATTTCACCGAGCCGAGAGGGAATCTAGAGCCGTAAGACAGTTTTGTGCACGGGAACTTGCGTGGATGTGCGCGGGAACGGGCTCATCGAGCGGAGGCGTGGACAAAAGCGATGCCGAAGCGTGCACTAGAATCCTCGGGCGGCAACGTGGTGACAAGACGCGAGAGAGGAGGACGGGGTGATGCGCAGGCACACGGGTCATAATTATAAACGTCTACGATATTAATACAGGCAAACGACACTTCCCAACGAAGTGTCGGTAATGATCTCATCCATCGCTGACAATTGTTTGGCAGCAACCGTCTACCAACAACCCACACAGCTTGTCAGTATGAATCGTTTGGGTTATTATTGGTCTTCCCACACAATTCTGATGAATGAACTGTTTGCCTGGTATCACACACACCTTGTTATGGTAACTCGTTTGTGTTCTAGCTCGATCAATGCAAACAGTTTGTCTGAATGAACTGTATGCCGTACTTCACACACATACGTATTTTGAGAACTGTTTGTGTTATCTTGTCTAATCGCAAACAGTTCATAAGCACCAACTGTATGCCCAGCATCACACACGCAACTATTTTCTGAATCGTATTTGATGGATCCTCCATTGCACACAGTTCGTGTCATTACTGACGGAGCTTGAACTATACCGTTTGCGATTGATGGATCGCACACAGTTTCCATGAAGGGTCTCTGATTGATGTGTCGTCTTTGGACCATTCTGTAGTAGTGGCAGCTCGAAGGGACAAGTGGTCGTCATGATTGTCTTTGAGGGGTGTTTGGCCCGTGTCGTCTTCCCAGCTTCGTAGGCACCACATAAGTGATCCTTCTTGAACTTGACTCCCTCGACGCCAGTGATATGCTTCTTTTTGGCGAGAGTGTGCAAGTTCCTCATGCCAGCATGTCCTAGCCGTCGATGCCATAGCTAACATTCTGAAGCTTTTGCTAGAAGACATGCGGCGACCTGTGTTCCTTGATACGTACCAAACCTATCTACTTTTCCAAACACTTTTGCTCTTATTTTGAACTCTAATTTGCTTGATTTGAATGAAACTAACTCGGATTGACACTGTTTTCAGCAAAACTACCATGATGTTGTTTTTGTGCAGAAATAAAAGTTCTTGAATTGGGCTGAAAATTGACGGAGAATATTTTTAGAATATATAAAAAATATTGGCAAAAGAAATATAAAAAGGGGACCCACGAGGAGGCGACGAGCTTGGGGGGAGGGCGCACTACCCCCCAGGGCGCGGCCCTGAGCTCGTGGCCCCCCTGGCAGGCCTTCGGTGCCCGTCTCTCCTATATGATGCTATTTGCCCTAGAAAAAACCAGAGAGAAATTTTTATCATGTTTTGCGAGACGGAGCCATCGCCACCACCTGTTCTTCATCGGGAGGCCTGATCTAGAGTCCGTTTGGGGCTCCGAAGAGGGGTATTCATCGTTGTCGTCATCACTAACCCTTCTCCATCAACAGTTCCATGATGCTAACCACCGGAAGTGAGTAATTCCTTCGTAGGCTTGTCGGACGGTGATGGTGCTGGATGAGATTTGTCATGTAATTGAGTCAATTTTTTAGGGCTTGATCCCTAGTGACAGTGTGCTGGACTAGGGGGTACTCACTACGTCGTCTCCCGACTAGGTGGATCGGACCGAGTACCCCTATGGCGGTTCACTAATGGACCACTTCAGGAGCCCATGACATATACAAGGAAGATTCCACAAGACTAGGTGATCAAGACAAGGACTCCTCTCCACCGACGTAGACGACTAGGACTCCTGTTATTCTAGGCCTCCGGTACATTATATAAGCCGAGGCTAGACTAGTCGATAGGAAAACAATTACAACCACGTAGACATTCATCCTCATCACCCCTAGGGTTTAGACCACAACTTACGATCTCGAGGTAGATCAACTTTGTACTTTGATACACCCATAATATAAGCAAGAGCAGGACGTAGGGTTTTACCTCCTTAAAGAGGGCCCGAATCTGGGTAAAAGCATCATGTCCCCTATCTCTTGTTACCCATCGATCCGACCTCACAGCTCGGGCCCTCTACCCGAGGTCTACCGGTTTTGACACCGACATTGGTGCTTTCATTAAGAGCTTGTTGTGTGATCGCCAGAGATTGAAGGCTCGTCTGCAAATTAACAACAGTTTTTTCTGGACAACAGAGTCGTTTTTGCCGTCCCCGCCTCCTCGAGCGTCACTTTAACGATTTCTTTGATGAAATTGTGAGGAATTGAGACTAGAACAACCTTGTAAAATTTCATCGCGTTCCGATGGTGGAATCTTCGGTAATCTCCAATATACCGGAGCCCTGTCGAATCTGGACAGGAATTTGGACGAGTTTATGGCGGGGAGTCCAGCAGTCAGCTCGGACATCCTTTGGAATATGCAACCGTTTATCGGCTGCAGAATTCCTATGTATACAACCCCTCAAAATTTCAGTTCGATCCCTCAGTTCAAACTCCGGAAAATGTCTGATGAGTGCATCAATTTTTTGGATCTATTTTCTGCATGAAAACAAATCCAACCCAAGTTCATCTTTTTCATGAACGGGTTACCAGACGTCCTTTTTGAAGGAAATTTTCTCTATGGTATTGTGTTTTGTTCTCAAGCACGTGGATACACATTTTAAAGCCTTTTCCAAGGTAATCTTCACCGACGCGTCGGTGTCAAAATAGCCCAACGACGTTGCTCCACGGCTACCGACCTGCGCTAGACAGATCATCGCTTCGTCGAGCCGAGGTCAACCTCATCGGATCATGACCTCGGCAAACCGACCAAGAGTTCGGCATCTTGAGGGCCAAATAATCATCAAGAGAACATCATCGTCCCACGAATTGCATGGGGCTGGCACACCGGCATCGCCGCACGGTCACTTTATCAAGCTAGGTATCGACCGCATAACAAATTTTGACCTGCGTCGGCATCGCTGTGCCGCCTCTTCTTCAAGCCAACATCCAACATGTCGACCTCCTTCGACACGTCGGTTGACATGGGGGCTTCGCCATCACTTCATCAACCTACTTCAGGGACTTCGGCGTCACTAGTCGACCAACTTCATCACGATAGCTGGACCGGGGGCTTCACCTCGACATATCGGCATTGTTGTCCTATCACTTCATCAAGTCAAAATCTTTGCTCGGGCACCTCGGGACCAGCTTGGGAGCTGGGACCTCGACTCACCGCAAGCTCGACCCATGTCATCAACACTGAGCACATTAACAGCTAAGTCGTTTTCATGCTCAATTTTCTTTTAATTATTTAATCTTTGTTTTTTTCAACCAAACGTTATACTTTTGTTAAAGAAAAAATCTGTTTGTTAAAAAAATGATGTTTGTTAAAAACAACTTTCTTTTCCCAAGTTAACTGGGGCTCATAAATTATTATGTGCCGTTTTATAATATATTTTTTCTACTTAGTCATTGCAAAGTCTTTTTCTGTCACCCCCTTCTTCGACTCGAGTGTGTAGTCAAATAGCGAGACAACCTGATTCCTCTCTAGAGCCGCTCAAGTTTAGTTCGCTAAACTGGCCTGAGAAGCACTCCGCCTTCGGAAAGGGTAGTTAAAGCCGAAGGCAAACCCGTTTGAAGTGTAGAGATCGGATGTATCATGTTAATGCACGACGGAAGCACAAATTAATTTTAAGACCAGTTTCGGATTGGCACAAAAAAACTTGATTTAATTTAGACGTAAAATTTCTATGTAAGTTTTTTTTTGTTTTCCGAGCATAACTCTCGCAATGCAATGCCAGACACCTTTAAAGCATTGGCAATTTTAACGGGGGACAACGACTAGAGCCGAACCCACCATAAACCAAGGTACTCCATGGAGTCATCGGCAAAACATTTTCGGATATTGCTTTATATGCATTGGTTTCAAATTGTGTCTTTGGTCAATAGTTGGGTTGCCTGGATCGGGTGCTTACTCCTTACATTCCCGATTGTTTGGCTATAAAGGGAGAACCATTGCGATTCTACTTCTAGTTTAACTGGTCAAGTACCCGACTGTGGAGAAAGCTGAAAACTGACTGTCACAATGAGCGTAAACCGGTCAGCGATCCGATGACTGTGTCAAACTACAGACTATAGAGATTACCCCGTGTTAAACGATGTGCCTTTCATAAAATTGTCCGAAGTGTTACTAGCTTGACCTCCACTGATGCCAAACACTAACGAGGGGCTAGTAACTTGCCTCCCCACTTGAAGCTCCTATGACTAATCGAAAGTTATAAAGCCTGAATATCTTATTGCCTCGTTTCCACTAACACAACCGCCTCCGGGCACCGAGATGTCGGCTAAGGGTTGTCTTGTTACTACGAAAACACCCTGCGTAGCATCTACAAAGGGCGGAAGCCGACGATGGGCCACTTTAAGGTTATAAACAATCGCAACGTAGTCAAAATAAACCATACCGAGGGCTCCTTGAGGCACCTCAACACGGTTACATCGGGACTCCTGTAGAGCCCAACATATCATCAACATTTGTATTCAATATACAAGCGTTGCCTTCCATAATCATCGTTATAAAGCCATAAATATGCATCAATTTGACTTAAGATTTTGGCCAAACTGGGTTGCCTGGCTCCTGTGCTTACCCCCTACATTCCCATTTGTTCGGCTAGGGGGTCAAGGGAGCACCTCTGTGATTGTTACTGCCGGGTCATCCGGGTTCGTACCTCAGACGGGTGAAGCCGAAAGCTAGTCGTCTTCAGAATATAATTAGTCGGCAACGATGATAATCCCCAAGTGCAAGGAGTCATCGTAGCACTTTCCAAAGATGGAAGTGATAAGTATGTAGTGTCGAACCCACAAGGAGCTAAAGGTAAGATCAATATTTTTTCAAGTCCTATCTGCCACCGATACGACTCTACATACACCGAACGTTTGCTTCTATCTAGTTACGAGAAATAGAACTGCGTTGTGGGTATAAAGAGGATAACTTTGCATGATATTGGAGAACTAAAATATGAAAAATAGTTGCTGCACTAAATAGAGTTAGAATATATCACAATATATTACAAATAGCGAGTATGGAATAATGATGGTATGGTGTGCGGAATCATCCTAGGCAATTGATAACAAGATCGGTAATCATTCTTGCAATTTTATATTAGGGAGAGGCATGAGCTAACATACTTTCCGTACTTGGATCATATGAACTTATGATTGGATCTCTAGCAAGCATCCGCAACTACTAGAAATCATTAAGATAAACCCAACTATAGCATTAAACATCAAGTCCCCTTTACTCCCATACGCAACAATTCCCTTGCTCGGTTGTAAGCTTCTGTCACTCTAGCCCCCCACTGCAAGCGAATAATGAACGTATTGCAACACCCTACAACGAGAATTCCCTCACGTGTGCGCGGCATGGAGGGCACCATAGGAAAACACCAAAATAAAACATACACTCAAATCAATCAAGATCATCAATCAACCCAAAGGACAACATAGATCTACTCAAACATCATAGGATGGCAACACATCATTGATTAATAATATGTGGCATGAAACACCATGTTTAAGTAGGGGATTACAGAAGGGTGCAGGAGAGTGGACCGCCGTAGATAGATGACGGAAGGTGATGGAGACGACGATGTTGATGTAGACGATCACCACGGCGATGGTTCCCCCGGCGGCACTCCAGCGCCACCGGAAGAGAGGGGGAGAGAGTCTCCCCCCTTAAGATTCCTCCTCCATGGCCTCTCCCCAGATGGGGAGAGGTTCTCCCCAGATGGGGAGAGGTTCTCCCCTCTGGTCCTTGGCTGCCATGGCTCCCGGAGGGGCGAGAGCCCCTCCGAGATTGGATCTCTCTCTCTGTTTCTCTCCTGTTTTCTGGCCCTTCACCGTTTCTTAAATATCCAGAGATCCATAACTCCGATCAGGGTGAAATTTTGAAGGGGTTTTTATCGGAAAATATCTTTCTTGCGGCGAAAGAAGGGCCCAAACCGACTTAAGGGGGAGGCACAAGCTATCAGGGTGCGGCCAACCCCCCTGGCCGCGCCCTGTTGACTTGTGCCTCCCTCAAGCACCGTGTTGCATTGATTCTTCTTCCCAAAATTCACATATATTCCAAAAAATATCTCCGTAAATTTTTATCGCGTTTGGACTTTGTTTGGTATAGAATTTCTGCGAAACAAAACACACATAAAAAACAGGAACTGGCACTAGGCACTGGGTAAGTAAGTTAGTCCCAAAAAATAATATAAAATGTTGCCAAAAGTATATGAAAGTTGTAGAATATTGGCATGAATACTTCATAAATTATCGATACGTTGGAGATGTATCAACATCCCCAAGCTTAATTCCTGCTCGTCCTCGAGTAGGTAAATGATAAAAGAAATAATTTATGAAGTGTGAATGCTAGCATAGTATATAAGCTTGATCAATGTTACTTCCAAACACTTTTTCTAGCATCATAAAACAACAACTCTTTTCTCATAGAACTTCTCATGATCAAGTAACAAGCTATTCACATGTTAAAGTATAAACCATAAACTTTCTTGAAAACTAGCAAACTATGTTTTCAGTCATCAAACAATTATAATTCATCTTATTTTCAGGAAGGGTCTATGTAAGAGCTTTGATTTAGCAAATTCCACATACTCAACTATCATTTAGTCTTCCATGATTGCTGACACTCAAGGCATATTTTTAGACCAAGAAGTTTCAATCAAACACATAGGAAGATAGGGGCTTAATGTTCCGCCTCCCAACTTATTTATCTCAGGGATAATGTCAACAATAATGAATCATGATCACATGTATCCAATTGGATATATGTGCCTGGATCTTTCCCCACCGCATGATCCTTGCCAACTAAAGAATTAATAGATTGGAATAGGGATGAACATTATTGACTCTTGCATAAAAGTAAAAGATAGGCCCTTCGCAGAGGGAAGCAGAGGTTGTCATGCGCTTTTTGTTTTTTTTGGATGTGCAATCTCTTAATGAAAAGGAACATCACTTTATACTGCCCCTTGTGATGGCAACCTTTATTATGCAGTCCGTCGCTTTTATTTCTTCACCATCATAAGTTCGTACAAAGCTTATTTTCCCTTCCAATAAATGATCATACATATTTAGGAGCAATTTGTATTGCTATTTGCACCGATGACAACTTACTTGAAGGATCTTATTCAATCCATAGGTAGGTTCGGCGGACTCTCATGGCAAGAAACTGGGTTTAAGTTTTTTTTTATGCACAAGTAGTATCTCTACTTAGTACGAATTTTTGGCTAGCAAAAATCCTAAGCAAGCACCACATGTTAGAGGATCCATGACAATATAACTTCTATGTGAATATAAACAAACATAACCATTACGTTGTCTTCCTTGTCCAACGTCAACTACTTGATCAAGTTTGAAAATAATTAATGGGGTCTCACAATCATAGAAGATGTCCAAGATAGTATATCTATATGTGAAATCTCTCTTCCTTCAATATTCTTTCATGAATTGTTCAAGTGACCAATGCTATGTTTGCTAACCTCCGATAAATTTTATTGCTTATACTCTTAGTATGTGAAGTCACTACTCCCCATGGGACAAGCATATGAAGCATATATAATTTCACGTTTTATGACTTTCAATTCATTCAACATTTGCTCTTAGGATATAAGTGAAGCACAAGAGTGATCACCAAACTACTCTCAAAAATATATGTGAAGTTCATAGAGCATTCTTCAATGAATATAGAGAGACCAATATCCAAGCTCAAAATATATAAGTGAAGCACACGAAGCATTCTACGAAGCCATACTCAAAATATTTAAGTGAAGCGCATGAAGCATTCTATAAAGCCATACTCAAAAGATTTAAGTGAAGCGCATGAAGCATTCTATAAATAAGCCAATGATTGTATCATACCAGCATGGTGCATAAAATAAAAAGGAAAAATAAACACAAAAGATGCTTCAAGAATAGCACATGTGAACGAATAAAAACTTATGATCATCATAGGCTAACCGATAATTGTGGACGAAGAGAGGTGGGATGCGTAGAATCCCCAAGCTTAGATGCTTGAGACTTCTTGTAATATTGACTTGGGGAGCCTTGAGCATCCCCAAGATTGACCTTTCGTATCTCGTTCAATCCTCTCATATCCCGGTTTCACCTAAGTCTCAAAAACTTCATCCACATAAAACTTGAAAAGAACTTGTGAGATAGGTTAGTACACATAAGAATAAATAAACACTTCATGTACTGCCAAGACAAGTGCTCTCGAGTCGATCATCAAGGTTTTGTTCAGCTGAGAGGACCTCTACCCATTTATCGTTGAGCATGTCCTGATCAGCTTTAAGCTGTGCGCGCTCGTGTTTGATACTTCGGGTGGTTGCCAGAAGGCGTCTTCGATAAGTTTCGGGGGCTTGAAAGTCCTCAGGGAGGTTGATGTTGTCCTATCCGAGGCTTATGTCCTCCTCCGATTCTGGCATGTAATTGCTGTCCTCGGGGTTCTCAAAGTCCTCGTCTCCTTCGGTGCCTTTGACATGACCGGGCGCAACCTCCTCGGCATTGTCATGGTCCTCGGCACCGAGCAGTGTGTTATTGTTATCGGGAGTGCCATTATCAGCATCCATATTGCTTGTGTTTCCTCTACTGGGCCTTTTCCGGTGCCTCCCGCTTCATCGACGCCTGGGGGGATCTTCGGGGCATAAATTTCCCAGTTATAGGCGTTACATCCGATTTGATCATAGACCAAAGTCTTGGTGTACAAAATCCCAAGGCTCTAGATTCGCTCTAGCATCTTGTTTAAGATCGATGTCGCCGCAACTGATGTCGCCATTGATCTGAAGATGAGCCATCGATCTGGATTGACCACACCGCGGGACCTGTATGGGCCACCAATGTCGGTACTGAAACTGACTGATCTCGGGTGGGAGGGTCCCGAGCCGGTGATCTGAAATCAATGGTAACAGGAGACAATGTTTAGCCAAGTTTGGGCCCTCTCGAAGAGGTAAAACCCTACGTCCTACTTTGGTTGTATTGATGATGGGGTATCGAGTATAGGATGATGATCTACCTCGAGATCGGTTGTGTAAGCTCTAAACCCTAAGGTGAGAAATTGTATCTCTATGGACTAAAAACCCTCGGCTTATATAGATGCAGGGTACCTAGGTTACATGCTAGGTCGGTTGCTGATATGCTGAATACAAGGTTACCCTTGGAGTGCCCGTCAAGACTTTGGTGGTTTCCATCTTGCTCACGAGTAAGTGTTGAGGCTTCGGCTGTCCTTCATGCGGTGGCTTAGTAGGCCCTGGTTTGGACCATGAGAGCTAAACACCTCGGGCTGGCACCCCCTAGTCCGAGACACCCTCAAAGTGGCTACGATACTCTTATGGTTTAAGGAACTAAAGCATACATTAACTCTATCAATAGACTTGTGACGATAGTATCTCAAAGTATAACAAACATGTTGGGTCAATTCAATATGCCCGTTCTTGTAATGTTATACTCTCAATGTTGTTTTGGGACTATCATTACACTTAACGATACACAAGATCCGGAAAACATGATCAACATACAACACTTGAACTTGTCCTAGATGTAAGACCAGGAATCAAGTGTTACCATTTGTCATTCCACATGTGCTAATGAGTTTCCCACTGAATCGCATATTCCATAATCATAGCACTTATATCATACAATATAAACGCATTATAAACGTGCAAATAAATAATCCAATATTTTTTCCTCTAGGGCATATTTCCAACACAAGCCCACCAACCACCACCACCATCATCGGAGCTTCCCATCAACGAGGAAGAAGCATTGAGATTCACCGCAGCCAAGAGCACTTCAATGATGCCACCGGTGACCCAGACCTCCAGAACGGGGCGCCAAATCCATCAACGGTCGTCCGGACGCAGAGCCACCGACCGCGACGTGAGTTGTCGTGCCCTGCCGAACACCATGCGGAGAACGAATTGAGGAGCGCCGCTAGATCTTTAGATTCGTCGCAATACGGATGCACGACTTTAGCTCTTCTTTGTGCAGTTCACAGACATCATCCGAGTAGGGCCATTCTAGCCCTCGTATTGATACATGGGGTGAGCCTGGAGCTGCTAGCGGCTAAACCCGCTTCTCGAGCCATGTCTTCAGGATTTGCTCGTCGGTCAACCCACGACTAATAAGGCTCTTCACTTCCACAATCAACAGCTTTACTGACTCAGAGGGATCCTCTATTGGCATCCATGACTTTAGTCAATCCGGATGTGTATTACAAAAAGGGGGCAGACATCCCTCTTCTGTAGGATCAGGAGCATAAAACCATGCCTTATGCCATCTCCGAACTAAATTTGGCAGCCGGAGTTTAAAATAATCTGAGTTCAGGCGCAACTGGAGATTAGCGCCCCACAGTTGTAGAACGTCCTTGTCGTTCTTCTGAACTTTAACCGAGAAGAAATAAAATTGTACTAGAGCAATGTTGTTATTAACAACATGAATGATATCGCCAAGATGCATGCAACCTATGGGTTGCACTACCTTTCTACTTAAAATTAGTTACACTGTGGCTTGAATTTTAATCCCGACAAACTAACGTTATTACTATTGTATGTATGTTGTGAGATAGGGACTCACCAATGCAAGTATTAAGTCAGCATTGCGAAGTATATGGACTGATATGCACTCAATGTACGATATCACTAAGCCTCCTAGAATTAGAGACCTCTCATTTAATTGAGGTCATCAATTTGGAATTGGGTCATCGATTTTGACCGGGTCAACAATCTCTCACTCAATTATTTTAATTACTATGCTCTCTTATTTCGTTGAGAAATTAAATATGGATTCCGTTCATGATTTTGACTGGATCAACAATTTTTCAAATCAATTGGAAGCAACCGGTCTATAAAAACTTACCAATTCTATGCACCTCTCATCACCTAGAAAAAATAGCGTCAACATGTGATACTGTAGCACCAATATAGTACATGCAGCTACTGACACATAATTTTTCCCCACATAAGTATGAGTTGATTAGCAAATCACAAAATCACACCGTCAAAGCCTACCGGAACACCACATTATATGAATAAAAAAGGAGAAGACTCTCCATCATCTTCCCGACTAACCAAACCTAATACTCACTCTGTTCTAAAATCTAAGGTGTATTGGTTTATTGAAAAATCAACTTTTTTTAACTTTGACCAAGTTCAGACGTAAAAAATATAGACATTCACAATACTAAATAATAAAATATGAAATTTTATTTCATGATGAATCTAGAATCCGATTTATTATTATGGATATTGATATATTTCTACAAAAATGTGATCAAATTTAAAGATGTTTGACTTTTCAAAAAAATAATACAACCTATATTTTAAGATAGATTGAGTACAAAAATTATGAAAATCCAAAAACATTAACAACGCAGCAAAGCGTGCTCAACCCTTCTAGTGTATACTATGTTCTAGTAACATGTGCAAACGGTACAAAAATAAGGACATGTCATGCCAAAAAAAATTGGGTGAAATTTCTTCCAAAATCTTGATGGTTCAATGAACAAACATATATTTTCTTTCATCATTTTAAATATTAACAACTCATTACAAGGCCTAAAAAATGTAGTATTGACAGTTGACCGTCCCTAGCATAACAAAGGAACAAGAAACACATTTATATTTTGAGTTTAACTAGAAAAGACATTTTTTTAGAACAATACCCAGGACTCAGCGCTACAAAATCAGGCCGACCTAAAATCGCCTACGACCCACGCTCTGTAACTGGTCTTTGTGAGAACACTCTCACAACCAGGCCTCAACGCACGCGCCGGTTCCAACATCCCGTTCAGCAGCCCAGCCCACTCCCCAACCCATTCCTCTTCCTCGGAGCAAACCCTAGTTCCAGTACCCCTATAAAATGCCTCACCCGCCGCCGCCGCCGCCTCAACACCCTTCGCCAAAATGCAGATCTTCGTGAAAACCCTCACGGGGAAGACCATCACCCTCGAGGTTGAGAGCAGCGATACCATCGACAATGTCAAGGCCAAGATCCAGGACAAGGAGGGTGAGTATCTTCTTCTCAGATGTTCTTCTTTCCTTTCTTTCTTTGTTTCCATTTCCGCCGGCCGCCTTGGTTAATCTCCGCTTCGTTCCGGCAGGGATCCCGCCGGACCAGCAGCGGCTGATCTTCGCCGGCAAGCAGTTGGAGGACGGCCGCACCCTTGCCGACTACAACATCCAGAAGGAGTCGACCCTCCATCTCGTCCTCAGGCTCCGCGGAGGCATCATCGAGCCATCCCTGCAGGCGCTTGCCCGCAAGTACAACCAGGAGAAGATGATCTGCCGCAAGTAAGTGCAATCGTCGACATGCCAACCCATTTATCGTTTCAGACTTAATTTATCTATCTATTAGATGTAAATATCTCTTATGAATGAATTACATATACTGAGATTTGATATCACTCATGGAAGAGAAGGAGTTGGACTAGGATTATAATCATTAGAATATATATATTTTTAGATGGCTTGCATCGCAGTTGTTTTGAAGAGTAGGAATAGTTGAGCTCACGTTTTCATCGTATAGACTCTCTTATTCCGGCGGCTTGTTTTTGGAAATGAGTTGGTCATATCAGCATGATGTGTCTGGGTACATAGTTTTAATTTGGTTTTATCATGCTGTGCTGACTTTTAAACTGGTAAAATAAACCCCACAAAGTATTCTTTAGCTACCTTCGTTTAGCACCCATTTCAATCTTTTCATCAAGAACATCTATACCCATCTTTGCTCTTTTATATCATGCCCTTTTGTCAGATTTATGGACTTGGGTTTTCTCATATTGTAACCTAGAGGTTTCTTCAGTAAATCACTGAAAGTGGGTGTTTCTTGTCGGCTCATGCATGTTTTGCTGCTCAGAATTTTGTGTTCATGACAATGAATTATTGGCTCGATGATGACTACTCTTGCTTTAACCACACCGAATTTGAAGACTGGATTAAGTGACTTCTCTTTACCTCCTTTACTGTATGCTCTCCTCTCTTGGCGGTTCCTTGGGAAGTCTTCCTTTTGCTGTAGAACTAAGCAGAATTTAGTTTCTGTAACTTAGTTCTTCATCTAAAGGTTGAGATAGAAGGATGCAATGAGATTGGTGAGCATCAACTGGGAGGGGGGAGGGGTCTCTTCTGAAGGATCTTCCCATGTGGACAAAACTGGCCTTCACTGAGAGCCTCAATGCAATCCTTGTTTCTTGCTGAATTCTGATTGATAATGTTTGTGTTTTTGGTCATTTTCTTTGCCCTTTCCAATCTTTTCTATTCTGTTGGTGGCCTGATAATGTTTGGGTTTGACAATAGTTACGACAAGTCTTCCTTTACGGCCTTTTACAGATCAGTTAAGGCACTTGTAAATTATCCTTCTGTACAGTCTGATAACACTTTGATCTTACACGTTCTAATGTTCTTGCTTATCTTCAGATGCTATGCACGCCTGCACCCAAGGGCTGTCAACTGCCGCAAGAAGAAGTGTGGTCACAGCAACCAGCTGAGGCCCAAGAAGAAGATCAAGAACTAGAGTTCCACTAGTCAGTTTCATGGACCGGTTGAATCCATCGCCGTGTCAGATTTTATGCTTTATCGTCTCGTTGTCATCAAAACTTATTTTATTTTGCTTTCGGCCTCCTATCGTTGCGGTGATGAAACTCGGAAATATTGGTATATGGTAGCGAACTATAATTTTGCCGTATCTGCTCTGTTTGATGTGCTTTCTGGTAAATTCTTGACTTGTTGGTAATCTCTATGTGGATGCTTGTGGTTTCCTCTATCTGCATCCGGGGTACTCCACATGCGTTGGTTGCGATTAGATTTCCCATTCTGTTTGATATCATTCCAGAGTGCTGATATGCTCAAATGCTACACAGTAGTCTGTTTTGTTGAGCAACTGCTCGGTGGCTTTCCTCCATCTTGAACAATGAGCTCCATTGATTAACCAGGGGAATCAAGTCATGTTGCTGGAACCTCTTCTAACCTCGGCCGAAATCCCCAACCGAGTTTCGATGAGTTCACCGGAGTATGCACTTCCTGAGCAGGACTGCTCTCCAGCATTTGGTTGATAATTCTGCAGTTTTGGTTTCTCAAAAGGCTGCCCGGCCGCATCGGATCGGACCGGACGTTCAAGCTGCGTATTGTCAAGGTAATCCGAGTACTGAACGGTGTAGGCACTCCAGGGAGGAAAGAAGACCAAAATGTTCTGCCGCGGTGACGCGGAGGTGGAGGCGTACCCCGCACCTGCCAGCGGCCGCAGCCGGCACCCGCCGCGCAGTGCAAACCTGGTCAGGTTTCTCCTTTCACCTCTAGTTTCGAATGCAGATTGCTATCCGGCACACACAAACAATTGTATATCTGATTAAGCATTCGAGAGACAGATCGTAGACAATATTGCGCCATGCTGTTTTTGCGACACAATTAACTACTCCCTCCATTCCAAAATATAAGACCTGATTTCACTATAAACTACATATAGATGTATATAGATATGTTTTAGAGTGTACATTCACTCATTTTGCCCCGTATGTAGTCCATAATGAAATTTTTAAAATGTCTAATATATTTAGGAACGGAGTAACACCCACAGTGATCGCTACCGTTTTGCCCTACACCTGCTTTATAATCTGATGCAAACTAGGAAGATGGTGACAAAAATTCTGATATGATATGATTGCTGCAAGAGTGAGTTGGAGGAACCATCAACATTGAAGGCCAGCTTTGCAAGAAACACCCTTCTACATGTTTGTGCCAAAAACAACCAATTTGAAGTTTTTTTTTTTTTTGCAATACACACTAGTTGACGGCTTTGGCTGTTTTGATAATTATGGCAGGTTGGTCCCGCTTTTGCCGACGTGGCATAACCGTTCGCGCTAGACACATGTACGATGACGGCGTTGTGTGTGCAGTACGAGTCAGACTTCTGGGCTTCTGGCCCAACATGACCATTGTGGTGAAGGTGCCTCAACCCCTTCTCAGCTTTTAGCAAGACAACCTTTTGACTCCCTGAAGCGCCTTGCTGCCACGCGGGTGTATGGACCAGCCCAATGCATGGCAGGCCACTGCCTCTTTTTTTCATGGTTTTCATGTTTGTTTTTTATTTCATTTTTACTTCCGTTTAGACTTTCAAATATTGTAAATAAATGCATTACAAAAAATACATAGGTTTAAAAAAAATGTTGACCAAGCATTTGAAAAATGGTAAATGTACATAGAGAAAATGTTTGTCATGTATACGAAAATTGTATACAAAAAATATATAATGTGTGTGAAAAGTTGATCATGTATTTAAAAAATTATTAATCCAATCATTTGAAGAAAATGTTAACAAGTATTTGAAAAATGTTAATGAAGCATTTTAAAAATATTAAATGTGAAAAAATATTGACCATGTATTAAAAAATAATCTTGTATTTGAAACATATTAATCAAGCATTTGAACAAATGTTAAATGCGTATAGAATTTTTTTTGACCATGTATTAAAAAAATGTTAAACTTGTATTTGAAAATGTTAATGAAGCATTTGAAAAAATGTTAAACATCTATAAAACAATGTTGACCATGTATTAAAAAAGTGTTAATATACTATTTGAAAAATTTTAATCAAAATTTTTAAAAAATATTAAACGTGTATAGAAAAAATATTGACCATGTATTGAAAAAATGTTAAACTTGTATTTGAAAAATGGTAATCAATGATTTAAAAAAATATGTAAAATGTGTATAAAAAATGTTAACCACACATTAAAAAAATGTTAATATGGTATTTGAAAAATGTTAGTCAAGTATTTAAAAAATGTAAATTGTGTATAGAGAAATGTCCGTGTCCTTGAACAAATTGGTACTTAATAGCATTGCACAATCGACATAAAAATGAAGATAAATTATGCATGACTAATAATTCAACATGACAATAATTCAATCAAAGTTTATAAATTGGATTGAACAAACCGAATGAATCAATGTCCATCTGTCATATTCATGGCACACATTGATGGTGCGACGCATCCTCATCAACAATGGTAGTGTTGGCGGAGATGACCCCTGCCTCCTCGGTGAACCTTAGAGATGCTTTAGCTGATCCATCAAAAGCGGTTAGAGGAGTAAAAAATGGGTTTAAAGGACTAAATCGGACCTAGTAGACCCCTTATCCCCTTTAGAGGAGTACAATTTTTACTCCTCGCGTCGGCGGCCGCTTATATTTACTCGACCGACGCCACTTATAAGGAAAAGATCCCTTGGCTACCTCTCTCCCCCACTTGGCTGCATCCACTCCGGTGGGGTCGTCCTTGTCTCCGTCGGCCGCCACTCGCCACTGCAGTCACCTCATAGCACCCGATGCTCCTCCTCCCACTTTGATTCTGTCGCCGCTCGTCCTCGCGTCGCTAGATTTGACCCATCTACGCTCGTCACCGTTGCCGGTTTCGCGGGGGGTTGTTGGAAACCAAACTGCCCAACCACTCGGAGCACATGCCATTTTTAATCGACCCCTTATAACCGGTTAGAGGTGTAAAAATTTGGTTTTACTCCCCTAACCGGCACCTAGCCGATCCCCAATTGGCATTAGAGGAGGATAAATTATCCTCAGTCGCGCGTCGCTTCCCTATATTTACTCCACCGCTTGGCGGTTGAGCAAAAATTCCTCATTCCTCCTCTTCCTCCCCCGCTCCACTCCTGCACCGCATCTGCGCCAACACCGCCCATCCCACCCCCCGCCGGCACCCGCCCGCCGCCGCGGACTCTCCGTAGGCTCTGCCGCAGACCTTGACCACCTGGATTTGTGCCTCCTCGTCCCGCACGCAGGTGTTGGCTTTGCCTCTAGCCACTCAAATATCTCTCATTGGTGGTTCGTCGGCAAAGACACGCCCGACCAGCGCCTGGGCTCGACGCTGGCCCGGCGACTCGTCGGCTCACCGTTGCCGGTCATAAAGTGAGACAACTGCCTACGACAGGTGGTGTGCCGAGTTTCTACCACGCCGAAACATCCCGGATGGGTGTTCTTCAAGTGCAAAAATGATGGTGTATGTGCTTCTTTTGATTCGGTTGTTCACCGGATTCGGCGCAATTTCTACAGCTCATTGTTTGCTCAAATTTGTGTGTATAATGGATGCAAGTTTTGTTATTGGGAAGAAGAATACATCGATATATTGATAACATGAAATTTTATAGGTGCTCGTGCACTCGTTCCAAGAATAGAGGCTAGAGATGAGACTAGAGATGACACTAGATGTGACATCTACTTCTTTAGAATCGAAGTAGAAAGAAGTGTGCAAGCTCGAGAAGCCGCAGATCAACAATGAAGACATAGAGAAGATATTAATCCAACTAATGGGTGCTGTTATGGAAGGTGGATATGTTTTAAAGTGTCTAATTATGGTTCTTGTTTTCTTTGGTCTTGCTCTCGTAGCGAAGAATTGGTGAATTATGTACTCCAATGTATCAAAATGTTGTTGAATGAAATAAATAAGCAAAGAAATGTGTTCGGTGGCCGAAAATAAAATGAAAATTATTTTTTACTCCGTTATATATAAGAGGTTGGCTAGGTCCGACGAAATCTTAGTGGAGTAAAAATACTCCACTAAGGTTTTACTCTGCCATTTTTAGAGGATCGGTTAGAAACGGCCTCACCGCGCCGTCTGGCGGTATGTCATCCTCTTTTTGCCGCTCGCATCATCTTCCAACTGTAGGTGCATCCTCGTCCGACGATCGGCCCTTATCCAACAACTCGTCGACTTGTCTCTGGCAATCATCAAGTGTGATGACTGCTAGCGGCTGCTGCTACGCTGGATTTTGAAGACGATAGAACATCTTGGATATTCACTACTGGAATTCAGTTATTTGCCGTCTGCCACATCTTTGCCGTCTGCTGGCGGATGGCAAAGAAGGTCTTTGCCGTCTGCTGCCATAAAGCAGATGGCAAAGATATGGCTGATGGCAACTGTTCTGTTTGCCATCTGCTGGTCCTTTGCCGTCTGCCAGCAGACGGCAAAGACCGTAAAGGCAGACGGCAAAGAGGCTAGGTAGGTCCCACTGGACCTTGGTCCACTGACAAAGAGGTATGCCGTCCTCATTGTCTTTGCCGTCTGCCCTGCTTGTCTTTGCCGTCCGCTATGCCGTCCTCATTGTCTTTGCCGTCTGCCCTGCTTGTCTTTGCCGTCCGCTAGCGGACAGCAAAGAAGACGCCTAGCTAACGGTAAGGTACCAGCCCCCACCCACTCCTCTCTCTCGATCTCTCACTCCCTCGACTCCCTCTCCCTCTCCCCCCGCCCCGGCCGCCGCCGCCCCCTCCCGCCCCGGCCCCGCCGTCGCCGTCCCGTAGCAGAGCCCCGCCGACGCCCCCTCCCGCCCCCTCCGGCCGCCGCCTCCTCCCCGCCCCCTCCCACCGCCTCCTCCCCCTCCCGCCGCCCCCTCCCCGCACCTCCGCCCCCTCCCACCGCCTCCTCCCCGCACCGCCGCCCCCTCCCCGCCACCCCCTCCGCGCACTACCGCCCCCGCCCGTCGCGACCACCGCCCCGCCGCCCCACCGCCCCCGCCCGTCGCTACCACCGCCCCGCCGCCCCACCTCCCGCCGCCCCGCCACTGCCCCGCGGCTACACTGCCCCGCCGCCGCCCCGCGGACACGCCATCCCGCCGCCGCCCCGGCGCCCCGCCTCCCCGCCGCCCCGGCGCCCGACCGCCTCGTCGCCCGGCAACCTCCCTCCCTCCGGTGAGCTTTTTTTTCCCTTTTCTCTGTATTTTTTTTGTTTTCATTTAATTTTTGCTGTTAGAGATGAATAGGCTGGGTTAATTAGGTTAGTTCAATTAGGTTAGCACAGAGCACTGGATGCAACAATCTTTTAGTACGTATGGACAACCTGATAGTGGTGCAGGCGCTACATAATAATGAAGGACACTCGATGGCGGCGGCTCCTATTTTGCAAGATTGTCGAGTGATGTTGAGAGAATTCGGGAAGGCTGTGGTAGAACATTGTATTAGAGAGTCTAATATGGTTGCGCATGAGCTAGCTCAGTGGGGCAGTGCCAATATTCCTACTTTTTGGGTGGAGGCTCCGCCGGATTTCCTATTTAAATTTTTAGCTGATGATGTAAGTGTCATTTGAGTTTTAATAAAGCTAGCCATGATGGCCTTCCCCCGACCCCCGACGCCACCGACCCCCGACCCCCGATGCCATCGACCCCCGACCCCCGACACCACCGACCACCGACCCCCGACCGCCGACGCCACTGACCCCCGACGCCACTAACTCCCGACGCCACTGACCCCCGACCCCCGACACCTATTCTGCCTCCTGTTGACCGAAAAGGTGCTCTTCGGGCTTCCAGAGGCCGAGGAGGTCATAGTTTTGTAAATTATGAGTTAGGTTACATATTTTCTGATTTTGTTATAAAAACATCATATTTGTATTGATCGGGTGAATTTCAATGTGCAGTTGTTCGACGACCTCCCCGTGCGTTGGACGAGCTCCCCTGCTGCGTTCGTGGGTGAGCACAAATGACATCTCCTCCCCCGGCCCCCTTAATTTGCTCGGTTCCGGTCTTCGTGCCGATGAAACTTGCTAGCTATAGGTGTCTTCAATCATCAGTATGCGTGACCAGTATGCGTCTCCCGTTCGAAAGGGCGGCATCTATAAATATGCATGTCTTCGCATATTTATAACCGCCATCCTTTCGAATTGTCCAACGTTATCCATGGACAGCCCGAGTATGTGTAGATTGGGTTCGTTTTCCCGTATGCTCTGCTCCGGATCCGATGCGGAATTTCGTCAGTGCCTCCCTGTTGTTCTCCGGGCACACATCCTCTCTGCTTATTGCCGAGACGTGTATCAGGAGAACAGCGGGGAGGTGCTGCCGAAATTCTGCGTCGGATCCGGAGCAGAGCATGGGAAAACGAACCCAATCTACACATACTCGGGTGGGATTAGGACCTATCTCTACCTATTAGCGTGTAGGTTGCATGGACGTAATAAAACTGACAAACTTGATTAACGGATGAATATAGATGATGAATTATATATATATATATTTCTTGTGTGTTTAGTAGGTAGGCAAGATGAGTGATCGTGCTTGGATGTACACGGGTCACCCTAGTCAGAAAGAAATGACCATTGAATGGTTAACAAAAACCAAGGGGTTTCTGAGCACCGCATTTGCAAATGGCCAGGAAATAACCTGGTGCCCCTGTGTCCGGTGCGACAACCATAAAAAGTGGACACGGGATGAAATGGGTAAACACTTGCAGAAGTGGGGTTTTACGACTGATTATACGGTGTGGAGATTTCATGGTGAGTCTGCCCAACGTGCCAGAGCTGAGGTGGTTCATCGTCGCATCGACAAGCATGGTACCGGGATCGAAGACATGGTGCAAGACTTTGATGATGCTCGGGATTCGGATGATGAGATGGAGGAATCTGCAAAGGCCTTCTATGAAATGTTGGAGTCTTCAAAACGTCCTCTCCAAGAGCACACTGAGCTTTGTCAGCTAGATGCCATCGCGCAAGTAATGGCTCTGAAGGTTCAGTTCAACCTGGGCAGAGAATGCTACGACGCGATGATGACGATATTTGGACGCTTTCTACCCAAAGGCCATGTATTGCCAGCAAACCTGTACCAGTCGAACAAAATCCTACGTGCGCTTAAGATGCCCTATGAGAAGATAGATGCCTGTGAGAATGGATGTGCCTTATTTAGGCTTGAGTATGCGAGCTTCAACTATTGTCCCATTTGCAAGTCTTCCAGGTATGTTGTGGTAGACAACGGTATGGGTGAGAAGAGTCAGACCAAAATCCCAGTTAATGTTCTTTGGTATATGCCAATCATACCAAGACTTCAACGTCTTTTCATGGTCGAAGAGACGGCCAGACAGATGACGTGGGAATCCGATGTTGGGACACACTTCAGACGCTTTTGCGTGGAAGCACTTCGATGCATTACATAAGGATAAAGCGGCAGATCCAAGGCATCCTCGAGTCGCCATCAGCACGGATGGGTTCAATGTGTTTGGTATGACGGCAACCCAATACAGTTGCTGGCCTGTATTTGTCATTCCACTCAATCTTCCCCCCGGAGAGATTATGAAAAGAAAGAACATTTTCTTGACGTTGATAATTCCAGGGCCCAACTATCCGCGGAAGAATATGAATGTGTACATGCAGCCGCTTAAGGATGAATTGCAAGAAGCTTGGGATAATGGGATCAAGACATATGACGCCGCTACAAAAAAAACTTCAAAATGCATGTGTGGTACATGTACTCGTCGCATGACTTGCCGGCGTATGCGCTATTCATTGGCTGGTGTGTGCATGGAAGGTTCCCGTGCCCCACATGCAAGGCAGCTCTTGAGTTTCGTTGGCTGCAGGCGGGTCGCAAGTATTCTTGCTTCGACTTGCATAGACAGTTCCTGGATCCTCGCCATAAGTTCAGAAAAGACAAGAAGAATTTCATGAAAGGTAGAGTTGTCAAAAACTCTGCACCACCTGCATTGACAGGCCAACAGACCCTGGATCAGATAAATGCTCTCGAGCCGGATCCAAATCATCCAGGGTATTTCAAAGGGTATAATTCGAAACACGCCTGGACTCACAAGATATGCTTGTGGGATCTGCCTTACTTTAAAGACCTCCTTTGCCCACACAACATCGACGTGATGCACACTGAAAAGAATATCGCCGAGGCCCTTTTTGGTACATTGTTCGGCATAGAGGGGAAGTCGAAGGATAATCCTAAGGCTAGAGTCGATCAGGAGGCTCTATGTGATAGACCGTTACAAAACATGCGACAACCGAAAGGAAAGAAGAACTGGAGGAAGCCAAAGGCATGGTTCAATCTTGGAAGGCCAGCTATGAGGGAAATGATCTTGTGGGTGAAAATGCAGTTGATGTTCCCCGATGGGTATGCAACGAATCTAAAGAGGGGAGCGAGTCTTGAAAAATTGAAAATATTTGGTCTCAAGAGTCATGATTGGCACATATGGCTTGAGCGGGTAATGCCGGTGATGTTGCGTGGCTTTATCCCTGAGGATGAATGGCTAGTACTGGCAGAGCTGAGCTATTTCTTCCGTGCTCTTTGTGCGAAAGAACTATCGCCTGACGTGCTAGACGAACTGGAAGAGTTGGCGTCGGAGTTGATCTGCAAGTTAGAAAAGATCTTTCCACCGGGATTCTTTAATCCAATGCAGCATTTGATTTTGCATCTCCCGACCGAGGCAAGATTGGGGGGGCCTGTGCAAAATCGTTGGTGCTTCGCAACTGAGAGGATGCAGAAGACGCTTCGAGCAAAATGTAAAAATAAACGTAGAATTGAAGCAACTTCTAATTCCTTTGAAATGCTCTTATTCCTGGATATGTGATACAGTCGATACGGCCAGACCCCTCCGCCGATTGAAATGGGAGCACTACTTGGCTGCCCCTGCACCGCCGGAGGAGATGATCGACGGTGTGTTGTGCCACACGAGGGCCGACATGGTCATCAGGAAGTTCTGGGTAATTTCTCCTTTACACAATTAAAAATCAATAATAGCTAGTTATTGTACTAATCAGTGTTGTCTCTTTTGATTGCAGACCTTCTACAGGTGTGAGGAGGGATACGAGGAGGCCGCGGCAAAGCTTATCGATTACGAGTGAAGGCGCCTACTACAGAACTTATGGCACGAGGCTCGGGTACAGGCTGTTCGAGACTACTACGCCTCGCAGCGTATTAAGAAGGCCAAGTCGTCGTCCCGCCGAAAGTTTCTGGACAAGGAGCAGTACATGAAGGTAATTACCTATTCTTAAGGCCTTGTACTTAGTTTCCTTTGCTTTGATTCGTAGGCGTAGCTCTAAAATTTCTCTTTATTAACTTAGGTGCCCCCTAGATGGTGTGCGGATAAGATGGGTTGTTGGGAGGTGTTGGTGAATGAATGGTGCTCTAACCAATGGCGAGTCGTCCACGACGATGCCAAGGCACGGCGTGCCCAAATGGAAGGTGTGCCACACCATCAAGGCAGCGCCAACATTTATCAGTTCGGGCAGAACTGGGTATGTGGTTTGCTTCATGATTCCTGCAATTCATTCTTGTAGTGCTAGGTTTACCCATTATTAATACTTTGTTCCTCTCTTGTAGGCTCATCACAATAAGACGGAGGTGCCAGCGGTGTACGACCTCTATGCCATGGCCCATACTGCCTCATACAAGAAGGTCAAGGCATTCTCTGAGTCTGACCTCGATGATCCCGAGAACTTCAGCAATATCTCCTCCCACCACAAGCTCGTGAGGTACAGAGATGTGGGGAAGGCGGTGAATGGGGAGGACTTCAACCCGAGCCATCATCCACTTGATCCAGACCTGGTGATGATAGCTGGCCACGGGAGGCCCCATGGCTCGATAGCCATTGGAGATGGACATATACGGTCTTCGAGCACTCTCCGGCAGATCAAGGCGCGCCAAACGAGCTCCTGTCCTGAGATGCCGCCTCGTCCACGGCCAGTCCAGCTCGCCATCGAGGTTAGTCATACGGACTCAGATAGGTTTCCTCCATTACATTGTGTGTGCGAACAAAGATGATTACAATGCTAACGAGGAGTTGTGTTGCAGGCTGCTCTGCAGAAAGAGAGAGAGACAACCCAGGCGCTTCTGGCGGAACAGGCCCGGCAGGCAGCGGAGGAGAAGAGGGATCTGGAGGAGAGGACGGCTAGGTTGTTGGAGGAGGAGAGGGCACGGAACGACGCGTCTAACCGGGCCATGTACGAGCTCATCGTGGTAAGTTTTTTCTTCATATTAGCCAAATCATGCACTACATGTTCTTTTCATTAATAACCAATATGATTGACTTGGCAAAACCAAATGTGCAGACTTTGTGCGAGAAGAACGGCCAGACCCCTCCGCCGATGCCAGTCATTACCACGGCTGGAACGGTGAGTTCCATTTCAATGTTCATTAGTTACCAGTCTTAACATTTCAGCGTCATCATGCTAACGCAAATGATCTTTGGTACAGCATAACTCCCGAGTCGCATCGCACGACCCGAGCAACCCCAGTGCTTCACCTCCGTGATGACGAGGACGGTAAGCCCTAATATGCCACTTACTTGGCTCATTTTCTCAAACAAATACAAACATAGCACTTAGACAAACTTAGCACTTAGACAAATGTCATATTTTACCTAAGTTAGCTTTGTTTCCTATAAAATGACATAGTAAGCTTACTTACCTCCAAAATGACATATTGTACCTAAGTTAGCTCTAAAATGACCTATACTTAGCATTGTTTCCTCCACACTGACATAATAAGCTTAGTTAACTCAAAAATGACATAATAGACTTGGTAACCTCATAGATGCCATAGACTTAGCTTATTTTCTTGCAAAATGACACAATAAGCTTAGTTAGGTAAATAATGTGATAATTACCTAGGTTAGCTCTAAAATGACACAAATAAGCAATAAGAAGAAGAAAAACAAGAGGAGACAGAGAAAGAATCTTGCCACACTTTGGCTTTAGGTGCTCAAATAGTTTGCCACAATTTGGCTTGCCGCAATTTTACCACACTTTGGCTTGCCACAATTTTACCACACTTGCCTTACTTGAGGTGCTCAAATAGTTACCACACTTTGGCTTGCCTAAGGGAATCTTGCCACACTTTTTCTATCTATGACATGTGGGTCTTACTGCTAATAAAAAAAATTCTTGCCTTAGTTGTGGCAAGAACCAAACACACACCTAACATGGTCAAACTTGCCTAAGTTGAGTTGTGGCAAAGTGTGGCTAGTTGTGTCTTGAAACCAAACAGCCCCTTCATCTTCTTCTAATTCTAGATCTTCTTCTACTTCTTAATTCTAGTATTATTTTTCTAACTTTCTTATTTCCAATTTTGCAGATTTGAGACGAGTTCACGGCAGCTTGCTTTGATGTAGTGCTAGGTTTACTTTCTGTTTTCATGTATTGAGTCATTTGTATCGATGAGACTATATGTATGTATGGATGAACCTATTGTAATATGGCGAACAATGTGGCATTTGATACTTTTAATTTGGTATAATTGTTGGTTGATCATATATGGCTGTTGCACATTGTTTCTGTGAATTATTTATGTATATATCATATATTGTTTGTTTGAAAATTGTTGAATGTAACAAAAAAAAGAGAGGCAATACAGCCTCTTTGCCGTCTGCCCCGGACGGCAAAGGCAGCTATGCCGACGACCGCCGTCGGCAAAGCTGCCACGTGGCGGCCGCCTGTGAAACCTGGGAAAACAAGGCTGGCCCATTTTGCCTCTTTGCCGTCCGCGGCAGACGGCAAAGGGGGAGGAGGCAGACGGCAAAGGGGGGGCGGGAGGCAGACGGCAAAGGGGGGCGGGAGGCAGATGGCAAAGAGAGGCGCTATGCCGACGGCCGCCGTCGGCAAAGCTGCCACGTGGCAGACGGCAAAGGGGGGCGCGAGGCAGACGACAACGGGGGGCGGGAGGCAGACGGCAAAGGGTGGGGGGGTCCGTTAGCCGCCTGACGGTGGCGCTGTCAGTACTACGCCGTCCAGGTCCTTTGCCGTCTGCAAGCTGACGGCAAAGAATCTTTGCCGTCCGCTGGGCCGAAGCAGACGGCAAAGAACCCCTTTGCCGGAGCTCGTTGGGCCCAAAATTGTGCCGTCCGCTAGCGGACGGCAAAGGCCTTTGCCGTCCGCCTTTTGCCCTTTGTCGTCTGCCATGGCAGACGGCAAATCTCCTGATTCCAGTAGGATGTTTTTTTAAGTGTGACATGGACAAAGTGAGTGCATTTTTATTCTTTGGTTCAACAAAAATTTGTGCTCATTATTTGCTTATTGGTATGTAGAAAGGTCACAAATTTTGGTTTTGGGAAGAAAAATGCACTGATATATTGATCTCTAGAGGTCTAGTAGATGTCGGTGCACTAGTTTCGTAAAGATGAGGCTGAAGAGGGCACATTATCCAAGTTTGAGGAGGCATAGAAGAAACAAGTGTACAACTTAGAGAAGGCAACAAAGAAGAGCAATAAGGAGTGGAGAAAATATTTATTGGACTTGTAGGAGTACTCAAGGAAGTTGTGTTTTTATTGAAGTGTGTAATTTTTCCTTGTCGTTTTCTTTGGACCAGTGCTTCTAGCGAGGAGCTGGTGAAGTATGTGTCTAAGATGTCGTTTAATGAAGTAATTGAGTAGTAAATCTTTAACTCGACGGCCTCAAAAAAAAATGATTTTGTATTAATTTTGTTTGAGGAGTTAAGTTTAAGGGTTCGGCCAGAAACCCTTTTTTAGCGAATCAAATATACGAAGTTAAGGTAAAGGGCCATATAAGGACCTAAATTTCGAGGGAACGGGCTGGAGGTGCTCTTACTAGTCCAGCTTGCTCTGTTTCAAGTGCAAGCCTCACCTTCTTGGACATGACATCCACTCACTTATCCAACAATTGGCTCGCTTCTCCACTGCGTTTTGCACTATCAAGCCTCGACTTCCTTCCGCCCGCCCTTGGCACATGGGTTGTCGGTGCAAGCCCCTCCACCTCCACTTGTTTCACTATTCCCATTCCATCTCCCCCCAATTGATTGTTGGGAGTCTAAGAGTGATGATGCTATTTCGCAACATTAACTTTGGTCATCAATTCTTCGCATCTTGGGGTTCAAGATTGACATTCTAGAGTGATGATGCTATTTCGCTCCATTAACTTTGGTCATTCGATTTCATCCAACAATTACTCATGGCAGATGCATTGCCATCATTTTGCTTGTACGATATCATTGTCAAGTTCACCTAGCAAATTAATCACATGCGAAAAAATTACAATTACAGGTGAGCAAAACTTATTTAATCTTTCACACTCACGCCACCTAGTGCACGGTTATTTGTCTGGCATATGAACCACAAATTTTTCTCACAAATTCTTAAATGACATGCCACCGATGAGTGAGGGACCTCACATAGCAGTCATTTGAGATTTGGATTGGTTGGTAGTTCTTCTTTTTCATGGAACAAGTCATGAAGCTTTTCCAATAGGGCAAACCTCTTTGCTCCGCGTCGGCGATTGGATCAGTGCTCACATTCAACCATTTCAAGCACACCAACTCATCCTCCTTCAGAGTGTGTGCACTCTACCTATTCAGTTTCTTGCTTGTTTTCGCCTCCAGCACGGGCGATTATCGATCTTCAACTTCGTTGACTTGAGAGGATTGGCCTTTGTTGTTAATAGACATCAAAACTTCTTCCAACATTTGCATAACGAAAATGCATCACACTTGCATCCCGTACTAGCCACTCAAATGCAAGAAAAAAATGCTGAATTTATTTTTGGGTGGGGGGGGGGGGGAGGGGGTCGTCGAATAGGTTGCGGGCGTTCGCAGGGGTGACACCAGAGTTGGATGTGCATTGCCGGATGAGCTACGACACCCATTGAATTTATAGTCTGTGCTGAGGTAGATGGAGAACTAGGATCTGAGATGGACAGGAAAGGCGTGCAGGATTGGGCGGCCAAGGCAAAAAGGGTGGCCGGGGTGTGGCACGTGCACGAAATGGATGCTAGCAGATGTGAGAGTTGATGCTTGGGCCGCACAATTGCCGCTCATGCCTTTTGTTTGGCGTGGCGATGTTGGTGCACTAGGCAGGCTTTCCACTTTCGCCCCGGGCGTGGCCGACGACACCTCAAACTTCTCGGAGTCCGCGCCAGACAGGTCCATGTAGATGGACCGCAGCGGCGGGCGGTTGAGGTCGGAGTGCGACGGAGACCGAATGAGGCGGGCCTGATGGGTGAGCGGGTCAGCGTCTTTGCGCCTATGTGGTGAACAGTCTAGATATCTTACTCTTTCCATTGATTTTATATCAAAATGAATGATTCCGGACACCTTGGACAATTAGGGGAGTGAGAGACGTGGTTGAATAATGACTTCTTGTCCGAACTATTAGGTACGAACAAGTAGAGGAAGAGTGAGGGAGGACTTAGGGCATCTCCAATGCGAACTCTCAAACCACTCACAAGCGTTCAAACCGAGCGGTTTAGATGCATTTTGCCATCCAATGTGATACCCCAATAGTTTGTCGACGTGTCCGACTGTCCGTTTTCCCGCAAACCGGAAGCAAACTAGGGATGGGGGGCTTTGCGGGAGTCTGGATCGCCGTCAAGTAGGACTCCTACACCCCGGGCCTACTCAAATCCCCACCCTGGTCCACTTTTCTACCACTCCGCCCCTGCTTCCGCCTTTGCAACCATGCCCTCCTTGTCTGATGCTGCCGTTGTATCTCTCCGACCACCGCCTAATTAAGCATTCTCAAACCTTCACAACCACCGCCAATGTGCATGTCCGCCTTGGGCTATGCCGCCATCCACTCAGGATCCCTCGACAGCCAGGTACCCTTCGTCCCCCTACTGACGACGTCTATGGTGGACTCCATGCCCGACAGGTGTTCGGTCAAATGTCATTGAGCTTTTTTGCTGCTTTCCAGAGTAATTCAATGGTGGGGGTACTTGGTGATTGAAGATGAGTTGTTGTGCGATGCGTTGTGGTCGTATATGCGGACTTTATAAGCAGGAACTCAAAGGGCTCGATCTTTTGGCAGCACGTGCATGCTTTATTTCATGAGCAAAATAACATCACGCCCTATGACATGTCCGTCATCCATAAACACAATGTAAAGTAATATCGCATCGATGATACACCATCCGCAACTCTATTATGAATTGTTACAGTTCTGTTGGAAAAGGCAGTGCATAGGAGGCACTTAGGCATGCCTAGGCGCTAGGCGATGGACAAACGCCTCCCCTAGGGCATAAGTGCAAGTCTAGGCATGACAAGCAAGAAACTGTCTACCCGAGCGACAATCATACCATATTGCATTGATATGCCAAACGGGTTATATTTGAATGGTAGTAGCTAGTAGTTAAATTATTTGTATGCCCTAATTAATATTGATACACATATAATACCCCAAATATACCCTTATAGTAAAAGCTATATTACCGCCTAGGTTGCACCTAGGACGCTTAAGCACCGCCTAGGCACTAGACGAAGGCCAACCACCTCGCTTACGCCTACCACTTTTTTCAACCTACAGTGTAATTCACAAAGTGGAGACAATGTGGTCATTGGGTTCGTCAACCATGGGTTGGATCGTAAGTATTGCTTCTTGTTACTCTACATGTTGGTTAATTCACTCACTCACTCAATGTTGCTCTACACGTTGTATAACATGCATGCGATGTCGTGTTATACTACGGGACCGAGGGCAGGCTATTCACGCACATACATTGTTCGATGAAGCTCAAGGAGTAGTATGTGTGGGAGGATATATGCCGATTCTGACTCCGGTATTGTTGAATTTGGAATTGATGAATTTGGAAAATTGTTGAACATCCGGTTATCTCGTGTTTAATATTTATATTTGAACTATTGTTGTACTAAGAATATTATCATGTTATTTATGAATGAATTGTGTAATTTTCTATAATTATTTGAAGTGTTGCGGTCCTAAAAATACGTTGACAAACATTAGAGGACATGGTTAGATGACCGGCTCCCGCATCAGTTTCACTCTTCTTATTTTTTTTCGAATTGGATCCTGGTTAATGTTAAGCCTTTGCTAAAAAAAGTTAATGCTAAGCCAATTCAAAAAAAATAAGAAGAGTGAAACTGACAAGGCTTGGGAGGGGCTAGGCGAGGTCGACAAGGTTGAGGTATTCCGGCGGGTGGTTCATCGACGGACGGCTCCGTCCGTGGTGCGACCATGGAAGGGTCCTCTTCCGAAGGTAAGTCTCCCCGCCCTAACTCTTGCTGATTTCATCGGGACCTGGAAAACGGTGCAGCGGCGCCAGAAGAAAAGGCGGCTGCTGGCGGATCGGCCGTTGCCGCCGCCGGCTGATCCAGTGATGGGGATTGAGGTGGCCAGGCAATTGTGTTTGAACTCGTTATTGCGCTTGGATGGGCCGGAGACAGTCGCGGACGGTCTGATTACAACTGGGTATTTGGCCCAGTTTGTCTCGGAGGAAAATGGGCCACTAAACCTCATCAACTCATCGCTGGCTTTGGCAGAGCCTCGGTCGTACGATATACAGAACTCACGGGACGTGCGTGCAATCACACAGAAAGGAGCTAGGGTTCCGCGGAGAACGCTACCTAAGTTCATGCGGTTCGTGGGAAGGCTCCTCGAATACCCGCGATGAGGTTGATCCTGCCGGCGGCGATGGCCGTCCGGGGAAGTGGAGCTCAGCCGCCGCCACTTCGCCCGTAGACCGAGGCCGCCCAACAGGTACGACAGTCGGCTGCTCCTCACGTTGGTGAAGGCACGGGGCGAGGGCCTGTCGTCGGACATGGTGCTGCTGCCATGGGCTGTGGTGGTTTCGGCGACGACCATGGTGCCGAGGGAGCGGGTCGCGGTGGCTTCAGCGGTGTCCGAGGTACAGATGGCGCGGGTCGCGGAGGCTATGGACCTGGACGCGACAGTGACGGCGGCTATCAGGGCCGATGAAACGGATGGAATCAGTGGCACGACGGTGGTGGATGAGGCTTTGGCAGAAATCAATGGCACCGAAACTTCAACCCTTCGCCTGGCGAGTTTGTTGAAGGTGCCTCGGGTCCTCACTATCGATAGTGGGGAGGTCGCGGTGGGGGTGGCTATACTTTTGGTCGGAATCCTCCTCCACGGCGTCTGTATGTTCCTAAGGCCGATCCTAAGCAGCCGGCGGTCACGGTGGCGACTGACGATGGGGCGGCCAAGGCAGCAGCTCCCACGGCTTCGACATCTACCGCCACACTGCCGGATGCGGCGGTGGTTGTGGTTAAGGCGCTAGCTGCGGTGTCTATACCGGCTGCAGCCTCGACTGATGACAGAGACACGATGAGTGATAAAGGGAACGACAAAGTGGACAATGTGAGGGCTAATAAGGTGGCCCGCAAGAAAGATAAGATGTGTTGCTATCGGTGCGGTGAGCCAAGCCACTTTGCGATTGATTGCAAGGTCGTGCTTTGCAACATATGTCTCAAACTTGGCAACTCATCGGCTGATTGTCCGCTGCTCTTGGCTCCTAAACCTGTTGTGAACATATATGGTGTTAGTAACAATAGGTTGATGTTCTTTGAGACCCCACATATGGTGTCGGTGCCGCCTCGTCAGGAGATCTCAAGGATTGGTTTGGTAAAAGTTACTAGGGGACGCTGACCGAGGATCAGGTATCTCAGAAACTCAGGAGGCTTGTTTCAAATTCTTTCCACTGGTCGCCTGTTAGAGTGGAGGATCATGTTTATATGGTGGAGTTCCCTAGGTGGAAGGATCTTGATCGCCTCCTCAAGTTTGGGTTCAGTAAGGTAATTGGGAGTAAGTGCATCCTTGAGTTTGATGAGTGCAAAAAAACTGAGACAAAGGGAACACCGCTAGAGAAGATTTGGATCAGACTCTCAGGTGCTCGAGAGTCTTTGCTTAATGACTTTCTTATCGTATGGAGTCTTGGATCTCTGATAGGTAAAACAAACAAGGTTGACATGCCGTTTACTCGTATGCATGGGATCACGAGGCTGCTTGTTGGTGTACTTGATGTGGAGTATGTGCCGGATTTTGTACCTTGGTCATATGACGGTATGACTTATGACCTCGAGGTGGAGGTGGAGGAATTATCCGAGGAGGAAAATAACGCAATGATTAAGGATGTTGATATGACTGAGGATGGAGATGGTAGAGGAAGCCATGGGACTGACGGGAACCCAGATGAGCATACTGATAAGTCAAGACAGACGGTACCACCTCCTCAGCCTACAGAGCCATGGTCAGATAAGGGGACGACCCCTTCATCCACACCGACGACATCTCTTCGCTTTGGGTCATTCCAGGCGGTGTCAGCTCCGAGCCTATGGGGTGACCGAGTGGAGTTTGAGGACTCGTATGGGCGTGCCAGCCTTACGTGTGAGGTGATGGAGGAGCAACAGAGACAGGAGGACGTGTGAGATCTCTCGCAGCCGGCGTCAAAGACACATCGGTCTCCTTCGGTGGAGGCGGCGACGAACATCCTCTGGCAGGAGGCCCGACGGACATCCCCGACATCACCACGATCTACACCACCCAGTCCGGTTGCGGATATGCAGGAGATATCACCGTTGGCGGGAGAGAAGGGGCGGCCGGCAGAGGCCGTCTCACTACCGTTGACGGGGGAGGAGGGGCGACCGGCAGAGGCCGTCACACTACCATTGGCGGGAGAGGAGGGGCGACCGGCAGAGGCTGTCTCACTACCGTTGGCGGGGGAGGAGGGGCGGCCGGTGTTGGAAATATGCCCTAGAGGCAATAATAAAAGTAGTTATTATTATATTTCCTTGTTCATGATAATCGTTTATTATCCATGCTATAATTGTATTGATTGGAAACACCGATACATGTGTGGATACATAGACAACACTGTGTCCCTAGTATGCCTCTAGTAGACTAGCTTGTTGATCAAAGATGGTCAAGGTTTCCTGGCCATAGACATGAGATGTCATTTGATAACAGGATCACATCATTAGGAGAATGATGTGATGGACAAGACCCAAACTATGAATGTAGCATATGATCGTGTCAGTTTATTGCTATAGTTTTCTGCATGTCAAGTATCTGTTCCTATGACCATGAGATCATGCAAACTCACTGACACCGGAGGAATACCTTGTGTGTATCAAACGTCACAACATAACTGGGTGACTATAAAGATGCTCTACAGGTATCTCCGAAGGTGTCTGTTCAGTTGGCATGGATCAAGACTGGGATTTGTTACTCCGTGTGATGGAGAGGTATCTCGGGGCCCAGTCGGTAATACAACATCACACTAAGCCTTGCAAGCAATGTGACTAAGGAGTTATCCACGGGATCTTGTATTACGGAACGAGTAAAGAGACTTGCCGGTAACGAGATTGAACTAGGTATAGAGATACCGACGATCGAATCTCGGGCAAGTAACATACCGAAGAACAAAGGGAACAGCGTACGGGATTAACTGAATCCTTGACATAGAGGTTCAACCGATAAAGATCTTCGTAGAATATGTAGGAACCAATATGGGCATCCAGGTCCCGCTATTGGTTATTGACCGTAGAGGTGTCTCGGTCATGTCTACATTGTTCTCGAACCCGCAGGGTCTGCACACTTAAGGTTCGGTGACATTTCGGTATAGTAGAGTTATGTATGGTGGTGACCGAAGGTTGTTCGGAGTCCCGGATGAGATCCCGGACGTCATGAGGAGCACCGGAATGGTTCGGAGGTAAAGATTGATATATAGGAAGTTGGTGTTTGAACTCTGGAAAAGTTTCGGGCATTTCCGATAGTGTACCGGGAGTGACGAATGGGTTCCGAGGGTCCACCAAGTGGGCCCACCACACCCCAAGTGGGTCACATGGACCTGAGGGTGGCGCACCAGCCCCTGGTGGGCTGGGAGGCCGGCCCAAGAAGGCCTATGCGGCTGGGCTTGAGGGAAAGGAAAGTCCAAGTGGGGGAAGGGGAGGAATCCTACTAGGAGTAGGATTGGAGGTGGACTCCTCCACCTCCTCCTCCTTGCGGCTGACTCCTAGGAGGAGATTTCGGCTGGCCAGCCCCTCCCCTCCCTCCTATATATACTAGAGGGAGAGAGGGCAAAAGCACTTCAACCCAAAAAGGCCAAAGTGCAGCCCTCTCTCCCGATAGATCAAATCCTCTAGTTTTTCAGTAGTGCTTAGGCGAAGCCCTGCTGGAATAGTTCCACCACCACCGCCGCCACGCCATCGCGCTGTCGGAGAACTCATCTACCTCTCCGCTCCCTCTTGCTGGATCAAGAAAGCGGAGATCGTCATCGAGCTGTACGTGTGCTGAACGCGGAGGTGCTGTCCGTTCGGTACTAGATCGTGATTGGATCGCGGGACGCTCGGCGATTTGGATCGCGAAGACGTTCGACTACATCAACCGCGTTTCTTAACGCTTCCCGCTTAGCGATCTACAAGGGTATGTAGATCCACTCTCCCTCTCGTAGATGCTCATCACCATGGATAGATCTTGCGTGTGCGTAGGAAATTTTTTGTTTCCCATGCAACGTTCCCCAACAGTGGCATCTGAGCTAGGTCTATGTGTAGATGAGATCACGAGTAGAACACAAAGGAGTTTGTGGGCATTGATATTCAGATTGCTTCCTCCCTTGGTCTTTTCTTGATTCGGCGGTATTGTGGGATGAAGCGGCCCGGACCAACATTACTCGTACGCTTATGAGAGACCGGTTCCATCAACTGACATGTAACTTTGTTGCATAAAGATGGTTGGCGGGTGTCTGTTTCTCCCACTTTAGTCGGATCGGATTTGACAAAGGCGGTCCTTGAGAAGGTTGAATAGCAATTTTTGTATCACCGTTGTGGTTTTTGCGTAGGTAAGAATTGTTCTTGCTAGATACCCGTAGCAGCCACGTAAAACTTGCAACAACAATTAGAGGACGTCTAACTTGTTTTTGCAGGGTATGTTGTGATGTGATATGGCCAATTACATGATGAGATATATGTGATGTATGAGATGATCATGTATTGTATAGAATATCACGACTTGCATGTCGATGAGTACGGCAACCGGCAGGAGCCATAGGGTTGTCTTTAATTATTTTCGCCGTTTTGCTTTACTTTATCGCTATGAGTTAGCAATAGTCGTGGAAGCAACAGTCGGCGCGACCACCCCATGGCAACACATTGATGGAGATCAAGATGATGGAGATCATGGTGTCATGCCGGTGACGATGGAGATCATGCCGGTGCTTTGGAGATGGAGATCAAAAGCACAAGTTCATGGCCATATCATGTCACTTATGATTTGCATGTGATGTTAATCCTTTTATGCATCTTATTTTGCTTAGGACGACGGTAGCATTATAAGGTGATCCCTCACTTAAATTTCAAGATAAAATTGTGTTCTCCCCGAGTGTGCACCGTTGCGAAAGTTCGTCGTTTCGAGACACCACGTGATGATCGGGTGTGATAGACTCTACGTTCGCATACAACGGGTGCAAGCCAGTGTTGCACGTGCGGAACACTCGGGTTAAACTTGACGAGCCTAGCATGTACAGACAAGGCCTCGGAACACAAGAGACCGAAAGGTCGAACATGAGTCATATAGTAGATATGATCAACATGAAGATGTTCACCATTGAAACCACCTCAACTCACGTGATGATCGGACTTGAGTTAGTGGATTTGGATCATGTGACACTCGAATGACCGGAGGGATGTCAATTTGAGTGGGAGTTTTTTAAGTAATATGATTAACTAAACTCATTATCTTGAACAATAGTCTAAGTTGTTTTTGCAAAATTTATGTTGTAGATCATGGCTCGCGCAGTAGCACCCTTGAATTTTAATGCATTCCTAGAGAAAGCTAAGTTGAAAGATGATGGAAGTAACTTTGTGGACTGGGCCCATAATCTGAGGATTATCCTTACGACTTCCCAAAAGGGTTATGTCCTTGATGCACCGCTTGGTGATCCACCCGCTCTAGTTGAGTCTCCAGACGTTGTGAACGCCTGGCAGGCTCGTTCTGATGATTACTCAATGGTTCAATGTGCAATGTTGTATGGCTTAGAACCGGGACTTCAAAGACATTTTGAACGCCATGGAGCATATGATATGTTCCTAGAGTTGAAGTTTATCTTTCAGAAGAATGCTCGGATCGAGAGGTATGAGACCTCCGATAAGTTCTATGCGTGCAAGATAGAGGCGAACGGGTCTGTCAGTGAACACATACTCAAAATGTCTGGGTATTCCACACGTCTAGCTGAATTGGGTATGCCCCTTCCAGCAGAGGCGATCACTGACAGAGTTCTTCAATCATTGCCACCTAGCTACATGAGCTTCGTGTTGAACTATAACATGCACGGGATGAACAAGTCAGTCGCCGAGCTGTTTGCGATGTTGAAAGTCGCTGAGTCTGAGATTCAGAAGGAGCATCAAGTGTTGATGGTCAATAAAACCACTAGTTTCAATAAGAATGGCAAGGGTAAGAAGGGTAACTCCAAGAAGAGTGGCAAAGCAGTTACCCCTCCCGTGAAGAAACCCAAGGCTAGACCCAAGCCAGAAACTGAGTGCTTTCATTGCAAGGGAACTGGTCACTGGAAGCGGAACTGCCCCAAGTATTTGGCTGACAAGAAGGCGGCCAACAACAAACAAGGTATATATGATATACATGTTATTGATGTGTACCTTACCAACTCTCGTTGTAGTGCCTGGGTATTTGATACCGGTGCGGTTTCTCACATTTGCAACTCAAAACAGGAACTGCGGAATAGACGGAGGCTGGCAAAGGACGAAGTGACGATGCGCGTGGGAAATGGTTCCAAGGTTGATGTGATCGCCGTCGGCATGCTCGCTCTTCGATTACCATCGGGATTAGTGATGAACTTGAATAATTGTTATTTAGTGCCTGCGTTAAGCATGAACATTATATCTGGATCTTGTTTATTGCGAGACGGTTACTCATTTAAATCAGAGAATAATGGTTGTTCCATTTATATGAGTAATATCTTTTATGGTCATGCACCCAATGTGAGGGGTTTATTCTTATTGAATCTCGATAGTGATGATACACATGTTCATAACATTGATGCCAAAAGATGTAGAGTTGATAATGATAGTACCACTTTCTTGTGGCACTGCCGTTTAGGTCATATTGATGTAAAACGCATGAAGAAGCTCCATGCTGATGGACTTTTGGAGTCACTTGATTTTGAATCACTTGACACATGTGAACCATGCCTCATGGGCAAGATGACTAAAACCCCGTTCTCTGGAACAATGGAACGGGCAAGTGACTTGTTGGAGATCATACATACTGATGTGTGCGGTCCGATGAGCATTGAGGCGCGCGGTGGATATCGTTATTTTCTCACCTTCACTGATGACTTAAGTTGATATGGGTATATTTACTTAATGAAACACAAGTCTGAAACGTTTGAAAAGTTCAAGCAATTTCAGAGTGAAGTTGAGAATCATCGTAACAAGAAGATTAAATTCCTACGATCTGATCGAGGAGGAGAATATCTGAGTTATGAGTTTGGCAGTCACTTAAGACAGTGTGGAATTGTTTCACAATTGACACCGCCTGGAACACCACAACATAATGATGTGTCCGAACGTCGTAATCGAACCTTATTGGATATGGTGCGATCTATGATGTCTCTTGCCGATTTGCCACTATCGTTTTGGGGTTATGCATTAGAGACAGCTGCATTCACTTTAAATAGGGCACCATCGAAATCCGTTGAGACGACGCCATATGAACTGTGGTTTGGCAAGAAGCCAAAGTTGTCGTTTCTTAAAGTTTGGGGATGTGATGCTTATGTCAAAAAGCTTCAGCCTGAAAAGCTGGAACCCAAAGCGGAGAAATGCGCCTTCATAGGATACCCAAAAGAGACGGTTGGGTATACCTTCTATCTTAGATCCGAAGGCAAAGTGTTTGTCACTAAAAACGGAACATTTCTTGAGAAAGAGTTTCTCTCGAAAGAATTGAGTGGGAGGAAGATAGAACTAGATGAGGTTATTGAACCTTTACTTCAACCTGAGAGTAGCGCAGCGCAAAAAGATGTTTCTGTGGAGCCTGCATTGGTTGAAGAAGAAGTTAATGGATGATCATGAAGCTTCAGATCAAGTTGCTATCGAACCTCGTAGGTCGACAAGGACGCATACTGCTCCAGAGTGGTACGTCAACCCTGTCTTAGAGGTCAAGTTGTTGGACAACGATGAGCCTACGAGCTATGGAGAAGCGATGATGGGCCCGGATTCCGAGAAATGGTTAGAGGCCATGAAATCCGAGATGGGATCCATGTATGAAAACAAAGTATGGGCTTTGGAAGTATTACCTGAAGGGCGTAAGGCCATTCAGAACAAATGGATCTTCAAGAGGAAGACGGACGCGGACGGTAATGTCACCGTCTATAAAGCTTGACTTGTGGCAAAGGGTTTTTCACAAGTTCAAGGAGTTGACTACGATGAGACCTTCTCACCCGTGGCGGTGCTTAAGTCCGTCAGAATCATGTTAGCAATAGCTGCCTTTTTCGATCATGAAATTTGGCAGATGGATGTCAAAACAGCGTTCCTTAACGGTTTCCTTAAGGAAGAGTTGTATATGATGCAACCAGAAGGTTTTGTCGATCCAGAGAATGCTGACAAAGTTTGCAAACTCCAGCGATCCATTTATGGACTGGTGCAAGCATCTCGGAGTTGGAATCTTTGCTTTGATGAGGTGATCAAAGCGTTTGGGTTTATACAAGTTTACAGAGAAGCTTGTATTTACAAGAAAGTGAGTGGGAGCTCTATAGCATTTCTAATGTTATATGTGGATGACATATTGCTGATTGGAAACAATATAGAAATGTTGGAAAGCGTGAAGGAATATTTGAACAAGAGTTTTTCAATGAAGGACCTAGGAGAAGCTGCTTTCATATTAGGCATCAAGATCTATAGAGATAGATCGAGACGCTTAATAGGACTTTCACAGAGCACATACCTTGACAAAGTTTTGAAGAAGTTCAAAATGGATCAGTCCAAGAAGGGGTTCTTGCCTGTATTGCAAGGTGTGAAGTTGAGTAAGACTCAATGCCCAGTGACTGCAGAAGATAGAAAAAAGATGAGTGTCGTCCCCTATGCTTCAGCCATAGGCTCTATCATGTATGCAATGGTGTGCACAAGACCCGATGTCAGCCTTGCCATAAGTATGGCCGGAAGGTTTCAAAGTGATCCAGGAGTGGAACACTGGACGGTGGTCAAGAATATCCTGAAGTACCTGAAAAGGACTAAGGACATGTTTCTCGTTTATGGAGGTGATCAAGAGCTCATCCTAAAGGGTTACGTCGATGCAAGCTTTGACACAGATCCGGATGACTCTAAGTCTCAAACCGAATACGTATTTATTCTCAATGGGGGTGCGGTAAGCTGGTGCAGTTCCAAGCAAAGCGTCGTAGCTGATTCTACATGCGAAGCGGAGTACATCGCTGCCTCAGAGGCGGCGAAGGTGTCTGGATGAAGGAGTTCATGGCAGATCTTGGAGTAGTGCCTAGTGCACTAAACCCAATGACTCTGTTCTGTGACAACACTGGTGCCATTGCTCTAGCCAAGGAACCAAGGTTTCACAAGAGGACCAGACACATTAAGCGACGTTTCAATTCCATCCGCGATTACATCAAGGAGGAGGACATAAATATTTGCAAAGTACACACGGATCTGAATGTTGCAGATCCGATGACTAAACCTCTTCCAAGGGCTAAACATGATCAACACCAGAACTACATGGGTGTTAGATTCATTACAATGTAAATCACATAGTGATGTGAGCTAGATTATTGACTCTAGTGCAAGTGGGAGACTGTTGGAAATTTGCCCTAGAGGCAATAATAAAAGTAGTTATTATTATATTTCCTTGTTCATGATAATCGTTTATTATCCATGCTATAATTGTATTGATTGGAAACACCGATACATGTGTGGATACATAGACAACAATGTGTCCCTAGTATGCCTCTAGTAGACTAGCTTGTTGATCAAAGATGGTCAAGGTTTCCTGGCCATAGACATGAGATGTCATTTGATAACAGGATCACATCATTAGGAGAATGATGTGATGGACAAGACCCAAACTATGAATGTAGCATATGATCGTGTCAGTTTATTGCTATAGTTTTCTGCATGTCAAGTATCTGTTCCTATGACCATGAGATCATGCAAACTCACTGACACCGGAGGAATACCTTGTGTGTATCAAACGTCACAACGTAACTGGGTGACTATAAAGATGCTCTACAGGTATCTCCGTGTGACGGAGAGGTATCTCTGGGCCCACTCGGTAATACAACATCACAAGAAGCTTTCAAGCAATGTGACTAAGGAGTTAGTCACGAGATCTTGTATTACGGAATGAGTAAAGAGACTTGCCGATAACGAGATTGAACTAGGTATGGAGATACCAACGATCGAGTCTCGGGCAAGTAACATACAGCTGGACAAAGGGACCTGCATACGTGATTAATTGAATCCTTGGCATCGTGGTTCGACCGATAAAGATCTTCGTGGAATATGTGGGAACCAATATGGGCATCTAGGTCCCGCTATTGGTTATTGACCGGAGAGGTGTCTCGGTCATGTCCACATGATTCTCGAACCCGTAGGGTCCGCACGCTTAACGTTCGGTGACGATATAGTATTATTGGGTTATGTATGTTGGTGACCGAATGTTGTTCGGAGTCCCGGATGAGAACCCGGACGTCACGAGGAGCTCCGGAATGGTCCGGAGGTAAATATTTATATATGGGATGTCATATTTTGGCTACAGGAAAAGTTTCGGGTTTTTCCGGTATTGTACTGGGAAGCTTCTAGAAGGTTCCGGAAACTTTCGGAGGAGTCCGGAAGTCCACCAAGGGTTCCACCATGTCCCAAGGGTTTGCATGGTCTGAGGGGAGGAACCCTGGCCTTATTGGGTCAGGCGCACAAGTCCCTCAAGGCCCATGTGGCTTGGGAGAGGTGGAAAGTCCACCTGTGTAAGGAAAGGGAGGGAATTGGACTAGGAGTACGAGATTGAACTAGGTATAGAGATACCGACGATCGAATCTCGGGCAAGTAACATACCAAAGAACAAAGGGAACAGCGTACGGGATTAACTGAATCCTTGACATAGAGGTTCAATCGATAAAGATCTTCGTAGAATATGTAGGAACCAATATGGGCATCTAGGTCCCGCTATTGGTTATTGACCGTAGAGGTGTCTCGGTCATGTCTACATAGTTCTCGAACCCGCAGGGTCTGCACACTTAAGGTTCGGTGACGTTTCGGTATAGTTGAGTTATGTATGGTGGTGACAGAAGGTTGTTCGGCATCCCGGATGAGATCCCGGACGTCACGAGGAGCTCCGGAATGGTCCGGAGGTAAAGATTGATATATAGGAAGTTGGTGTTTGAACTCCGGACAGTGTACCGGGAGTGACGAATGGGTTCCGGGGGTCCACCAAGTGGGCCCACCACACCCCAAGTGGGTCACATGGACCTGAGGGTGGCGCACCAGCCCCTGGTGGGCTGGGTGGCCGGCCCAAGAAGGCCTATGCGGCTGTGCTTGAGGGAAAGGAAAGTCCAAGTGGGGGAAGGGGAGGAATCCTACTAGGAGTAGGATTGGAGGTGGACTCCTCCACCTCCTCCTCCTTGCGGCCGACTCCTAGGAGGAGATTTCGGCCGGCCAGCCCCTCCCCTCCCTCCTATATATACTAGAGTGAGATAGGGCAAAAGCACTTCAACCCAAAAAGGCCAAAGTGTAGCCCTCTCTCCCGATAGATCAAATTCTCTAGTTTTTCAGTAGTGCTTAGGTGAAGCCCTGCTGTAATAGTTCCACCACCGCCGCCGCCACGCCGTCGCGCTGCCGGAGAACTCATCTACCTCTCCGCTCCCTCTTGCTGGATCAAGAAGGCGGAGATCGTCATCGAGCTGTACGTGTGCTGAACGTGGAGGTGCCGTCCGTTCAGTACTAGATCATGATTGGATCGCGGGACGCTCGGCGATTTGGATCGCGAAGACGTTCGACTACATCAACCGCGTTTCTTAACGCTTCCCGCTTAGCGATCTACAAGGGTATGTAGATCCACTCTCCCTCTCGTAGATGCTCATCACCATGGATAGATCTTGCGTGTGCGTAGGAATTTTTTTGTTTCCCATGCAACGTTCCCCAACAGCTGGCGGAGGTCGGCTCACCGCTCGTGACGGAGGGCGGCCCGCCGATGGATCAGTCGGTGCTGCCTCCGCCTCTCACAATCTCAGACCCTGTCGGGCACATGGCAGGTGGCCACAACCTGACCGGGGTCTCTATGGAGGATGTGATCACTTACGGCGGGATTCCGGATCCTATGACCAGTGACAGGCGATTTAGTCACCGGCTTCAGGCCAAGCTAGATGCATACGACATACAATTGGGGCATGCTATGAGGGCTACCAAGCTTCGAGATATCGAAGCAACTACATGTATGTCGGTAAATACAAGTTGTTCCATTCTTCATTTTTCTGAGCAGGAAATTATTGATAATGCCAGCAACTTAGGTATATCTCTTGGTAGTAATGGAAAAGAACCGCTAAATCCATTAATGATTTTTTAGACTTAGAAGCGGATAGAGAACTAGATTTAATTCGAAACATAGCTGCGGTGAAACCTATGAATGAGTCTGTCATTAATAATCTTGGGGTCACAACGTTACAGAGTCTCTGTGAGGATCTAGTTCCCTTGGAGGGGTTAGAAAATGAGGAGGAGGATGTGGTCACGGAGGGGTATATGGCCCCTTTGCAACCAGACATCGATACTCAGGCTGCCACTGGTCATGAGGACGCAGAGGTAGGGCAGGATAAACCAAAAAAAACCTGGAAGAGGAAGGTTTATCCCACATCAGCAGTACGTAGGAGTGCGAGAGTTAAACAAAATAATAAAAAATTCCATGATGAAATATGAAAGGAATCTTTTGGAATAGCAGAGGTCTAGCGGACTTGGCTAAAAGGAGATTCCTTAGAGAATCATCGATAGAGCATAAACTTGATTTCATGGCTTTACTCGAAACGGATAGAGATAATTTCACACCTCAATTTCTCAATACCATTTCAGGTGGGGTTGAGTTTGATTAGCATTGTTTACCCCCAAGGGGTAGGTCCGGTGGGATTCTAGTGGGGGTAAAGTGTGAAAGACTAGAAGTGTTGAATGTCGTCTACGGAGATTTTGCTGTCAAATTTCGTGTAAGGTCAAAAGTTGGTGGCTTCAGATGGGCTCTGGTGGTGATGACTGATGACCCACACGTATAGGGGGTCAATCGTAGTCCTTTCGATAAGTAAGAGTGTCGAACCCAACGAGGAGCAGAACGAAATGACAAGCAGTTTTCAGCAAGATAATTTCTGCAAGCACTGAAATTGTAGGTAACAGGTAGTTTGATAGCAAGATAATTGATAACGAGCAAGTAACGGTAATGGTAAATAAAGTGCAGCAAGATAGCCCAATCCTTTTGTGGCAAAGGACAGGCCAAAACGGTCTCTTATAATAAGCAAGCATTCTTGAGGGTACATGGGAATTTCATCTAGTCACTTTCATCATGTTGGTTTGATTTGCGTTCGCTACTTTGATAATTTGATATGTGGGTGGACCGGTGCTTGGGTGCTGTTCTTACTTGAACAAACCTCCCACTTATGATTAACCCCCTCGTAAGCATCCGCAACTACGAGAAAAGTATTAAGATAAAATCTAACCATAGCATTAAACATTTGGATCCAAATCAGCCCCTTACGAAATAGCGCATAAACTAGGGTTTAAGCTTCTGTCACTCTAGCAACCCATCATCTAATAACTACACCACAATGCATTCCCTTAGGCCCAAAGATGGTGAAGTGCCATGTAGTCGACATCCCGATGACACCACTAAGGGAATCGCAACATTCATATCATCAAAATATCGAACACATATCAACTTCACATGATTACTTGCAACATGACTTCTCCCGTGACCTCAAGAACAAAGGTAACTACTCACAAATGATATTCATGCTCAAGATCAGAGGGGTATTAAATAGCATAATGGATCTGAACATATAATCTTCCACCAAATAAACCATATAGTAATCAACTACGAGATGTAATCAACACTACTAGTCACCCACAGGTACCAATCTGAGGTTCCAGTACAAAGATTGAACACAAGAGATGAACTAGGGTTTGAGAGGAGATGGTGCTGTTGAAGATGTTGATGAAGATTGGCCTCCCAAAGATGAGAGGGTTGTTGGTGATGACGATGGCTTCGATTTCGCCCTCCGGGAGGGAAGTTCCCCCGGTGGAATCGCTCCGCCAGAGGGCAAAAGTGCTCCTGCGCAAGTTCCACCTCGAGACGGCGGCGTTCCGTCTCGAAAGTCCCCCCCTCATTTTTTCTAGGTGAAAAGACCTTAAGTACCAGAAGATGGGCACCGGAGGTGGGCCGGGTTGGCCACAACCAACCAGGGCGTGCCTGGGGGGCCTGGCGCGCCCTGGTGTCTTGTGGTCACCAGGTGGCCCCCCTCCGGTAGTTCTTTGCTCCAGTATTTTTTATATAGTCCAAAATAATTCTCCATGAAGTTTCATCTTATTTGGAGATGTGCAAATAGGTGTCTCCGACATGCTTTTTCAGGTCTAGAATTCCAGCTTCCGGCATTCTCCCTCTTTGTGTAAACCTTGCATATTATGAGAGAAAATGCATTAGAATTACTCCATAAAGCATTATTATGCATAAAAACATTATAAATAATAGTAGGAAATCATGATGCAAAATGGACGTATCAACTCCCCCAAGCTTAGACCTCGCTTGTCCTCAAGCGAAAGCCGATATCGAAAAACATGTCCACATGGTTTGAGAGAGAGGTAGCGATAAAAACAAAATACGGACATAGTAGCATCATGCTTATTATCATAGCAGCAACAAACTTTGTCATAGGACTTTTTCATATAACTTTTATTATATAACTTCTCATGAACAAGTAACAATTCATCACAACATAGAAGTATAAAGCATAAACCTTATTGAAAACCAACAAACTATGTTCTCAGTCAACTTTGCAACTACAATTCATCATATTTTCAGGAAGGGTCTCATGCGGAGCCTTTTGGCAAGTCCACATACTCAACCATCATTTAATCTTCTATGATTGCTAACACTCACATCATACCCATGAGCAAAAAGTTTCAACCGGACAAATAGAAAGATAGGGGCTTATAGTTTCTCCTCCCAACACATTCACCTCAAGGGTGATGTCAACCATAATAACTCATTCTCACTCATATCCAACTGGATATATGTGCCTAGATCTTTCCTCACCACATGATGCTTGCAAAAATAAAAAGTAAAAAGGAATAGGGAAGAATACTTTGACTCTTGCATAAAAGTAAATACATAAAAGTAAAAGATAGGCCCATCGCAGCGGGAAGCAGAGGTTGTCATGCACTTTTTGGTTTGTATGCCAAATCCGTTAATGCAAAAGAACGTCACGTTATATTGCCCCTTATGATAGCAACCTTTATTATGCAGTCCGTTGCTTTTATTACTTTGCCATCACAAGTTCGTACAACGCTCAATTTTCTCTTACACTAATTGATCAAACACATTTAGAAGCAATTTTTATTTTTTTAGTGCACCGATGACAACTTACTTGAAGGATCTTACTCAATCCATAGGTAGGTATGGTGGACTCTCAAAACATGAGTTTGGGTTTAGGGTTTTTGGATGCACAAGTAGTATCTCTACTTAGTGCGGAATTTTTGGCTAGCAAAGATATTGAGCAAGCACCACATGTTGAAGGATCAATGACAATATAAATTCTATGCGAATATGCACAAACATAAATCATTACGTTGTCTTCCTTGTCCAACACCAATAATTTTGGCATATAATATTTAATGGGGGCTCACAATCATAAAAGATTTCCAAGATAGTGTATTTGCATGTGAATCTTCTCTTCCCTTATTAATTCTTTAATGAATTGCATCATTGACCAATACTATGTTTGTCAATCTCCAATAAATTTTACCACTTATACTTTTCCTTATGTGATGTCATTACTTACCATAAGATTAGAATACGATCCTTTTCATTTATTTCCTTTTTATTTTGATTGCAACAAGAAAGTAAAGAAGCAAAAGCTCAAAGTAAACTTTATTATATAACTCTCACTCGATTACATAGATAGATAGATCACAAAACTAGAATTAAAAAATAGATCATACTAAACTTTTATTCAACTAGGTCACGAAAGAGCTAAGGATCGAACTAAAATAGGTAAAGGTAAATAAAAGTGATGGTGATACGATACCGGGGCATCTCCCCCAAGCTTGGCACAAGCCAAGGGGAGTGCCCATACTCGTGTACTCAAGTCTCCTTTGGTGGTGAAGATGATGAAGGTGGTGATGAAGTGGTAGCGTTCTTTTTCAGCTTACGCCTGAGGATGAAATTCTCCTCCTTCAAGCCATCGATCTCCTGCTCAAGCTCTAATATCTTTTCGCATAATGCCTGCTTGTTTTCCCGCAGAAGATGAAAAGGGATAAACTAGATCTTAGGTTTCTTTGCTTTATTAGGGAGACTTGAATTCTTGAATTCCACGTGCATGTCCCCGGGTTGAGGTAGTGGGACTTCTTCATCATCAGAGCTTGTCTCTTCCTTTCCCTTCAAGTCATAATCTTCTTCTTCCTCCGAGGTCCAGTCGTGGCGCTCCACATCCCCATAAACCTTGGGGTCTGTGATATAGTCAGCGACATAGCCCTCACCATCTGAATCTTGAGACGACATATTTTCAGACCTGTCAGGAAAACAACACGAAACAAGAACAGGGGATTTTTCTGCGATGTGGTGGTCAAAACAATCGGGGGTAAATATAAAGATTTTTTTTATCTTGGGAAGCAAGAATATGGAAGGAAAACGGAGTGGGGAAGGTGCCCGTGGGGGGCACAAACCCACCAGGGCGCGCCAGGGAGGGCAGGCGCGCCCTGGTGTATCTTGCTCACCTCGGTTGCTTTCCTGTTTATTTCTTATTTTCCTAATTTTTGTAATATTCCAAAACTAACAGAAAATATTTTTGCGGATTTTTCGGAGTCCGTTTACTTACCGTATCATGTACCTCCTCTTTTTCAGGATTCTGGAGTGTTCCGGAAGGTTTCTTTTATGTGTTCCTCCATGTCATGGTTTGGATAATATTGCTTTGAATAGTAATAGGCGTACCTGAGATAGAGTGTTTAATTCTTTGTCCATTGACAACCTTCGGGTTAGTACCTTCGGCATTATTAATCTTGATAGCTCCAGAACGATAAACCTCTTTGATAATATATGGTCCTTCCCACTTGGAAAGAAGCTTTCCTGCAAAAAATCTAAAACGAGAGTTGTACAAAACAACATATTCTCCAACTTTGAATTCCTGCTTTTGGATTCTTTTGTCATGCCATCTTTTAACTTTTTCTTTGAACAGTTTGGCATTTTCATAAGCTTGGGTTCTCCATTCATCTAGTGAGCTAATATCAAATAACCTCTTTTCACTGGCAAGTTTGAAATCATAATTGAGTTCTTTAATTGCCCAAAATGCTTTATGTTCTAACTCTAGAGGCAAATGACAAGCTTTTCCATATACCATTTTGTATGGAGACATACCCAAAGGATTTTTATAAGTTGATCTATAGGCCCAAAGTGCATCATCTAGTTTCTTAGACCAATTCTTTCGGGACCTATTGACAGTTTTTTGTAATATTAATTTTATTTCTCTATTGCTAAGTTCAACTTGACCACTAGATCGAGGATGATAGGGTGATGCAATTCTATGGTGATGCGGAGCATCCCCCCATCATCCCCATGAAACCTACACCATCAAACCAACCCCCAAGTGGACCCATGACAAGAGCACGCGCACACGCTATTGGAAACGAGGTGACTTCTCTCCTTTGCGGCTCTTCCTTTCATACTCATGGAACTTCGACGCTACCTCAAACAGAGACTCTGTGCATACTCAGGTACATCGACGCCAACCAGAGCTCGGAGGTGAAAGGGGAAGAGTTGCTCGAAGAACAGGAGTCAAGCACCAAGGGCAACTCTCTGGACAGCCAGGAACTTCCGGCCCGCCCGGAACTTCCGACCTGCCCGGAACTTCCGGCCCATCGTCGACCCATGGCCAAGTACAGGAGGGCAAACTCTTTGGATAGCCAGGAACCAGCCCGGACCCTCGCCCGGAACCTCCGGCTCCCGGAACTTCCGGCCGACCCGGAACTTCCGGCCCCTTGTCCAGCCAGCCTCCGAAGACGGCGGCAACTCTCTGTTCAGCCCGGACCCTACCCGGAACTTCCGGCGCCCGAAACTTCTGGCCTAGCCTGGAACTTCCGGCCTTTCCAGGGCGACGCCACACAGGCCCGAGGCCCATGTATCTCTCCCACTTACCCCTTCATCCCTAGCACAATATATACTCCTCCTCCGCCTCCGAATTAGGGTTAGCTTATGTTTAGCATTGTATATTGTTGAGCATAGCTCCATCTTCTTCCTTCCCTCGTAGAGAGAGACACCTCTACGTGAGAAGATCCGAAGCGAATGCCAAGCCCCTTCTAGGGAAGATCCCACGGGATATCAAGACCTCACCTCCACGGAGTGAGACGACTATCGATTACCTTGTATCGCTTGTTTGACTTTGGATCTTTGTATCTCGCGTGTGCTTAAGTGGATTTTACGGATGTGTGATCTGAGATCTTCCTTGCATTCGTGTTTTCTCTTGTGATTTCTCCCTTCTTCCCCCTCCAAGTGTGAAAAGGTCGACCACACAGGTGTGCCCCGTATCATATTGGTATCACGAGCCACGTTTATTCACACTTTGGAGTCCCCTCCCCCACTTTCTAGCCAATTTTTGTTTTGATTTGACCTAATTTTGAAAATCCCCACAAAAATAGCCATACCAAATTTCTTGGATTCGTTGGATTTGAGGAGACTTTGTTGATTTTGATCCGTGGATTTCGTTGTGGATGAGTGGATCTACCTTTCTATCCATCCAATTTTCACCAATTTTTCTTTTTCCCCCTCAGATTTGGGTTTTCCTTCACCGTTTTCCGCCCAAGTCCAAGATCTGGAAATTAGGGTTCGTCCCAATTTTCCCCACCCCCGGAGCCTCTGGTCTCTCCCGGACCTTCCGCCCCCCGGACCCTCCGGCCACCCTGGACCTTCCGGCCGGCCCGGACCTTCCGGCCTTAGCAGAAAGTTGCTGCTTCTTTTCTTTTCTCCCCAGTTTTCCGCCATTTCTTCTGCTACCTCTGCCATTTCTTCCGCAACCCATTTGCATTTGAGATTTTGAGTCGCGAGCATCGCCACTTCCTAAGGTGTTTTGGCTAATTAGGAGTAGTTCTTCATCGACATCACCGCTCATCATCGCCCCGGATCGTCACCGACCAACTCTTCGTTGAAACCACACCGTAAGCAAGGACGGTAACCGCGACGACACTCTTGACTCTACCCTTGCCATTGCATTGTTACCCCAAGCCTATTTGTGTTACTTGCCTATCGAGACTAGCCATTGAGTATTGCCGGGCTACGCTACTTGTGCACTTTAGTGATACATACTCCGCATAGCTTCAATTGCGTGCATATATCTTAGCATCATTTCGGTATCATATTGGTATCTTTTGTGTTCAAGTAGTACCCGCATACATAATTGCTATCTTGGTGTGCACGTCCCGCATTGTGACCATACAAAACATCATTGCAAAAGAAGAGAAAAGCAAAGCTTTTAAGCAAGAGCAAAAGAGCAATAGCATCGCAAGCTTCGCGTAGCATACTTGATCATCTTGGATCACTTGAGCGAGTGACACATGCCTAATACATACATAGCAAGTCGGGAATAGGAAGACGACACGTTTTGTTTCTTATAGGTTGTGCACAAGTTCGTATCATGCCCATTTGAGCAATCGTGCTAGCGTCTCTCTAGTGTTGTGCAACACGAGCGTTTTCCGTGGATTCCACATTTTGGCTCATCCTTGGTTGCACGACCTAAATTTTCTTCTGTGTGTGTGTTTCCGTGTATACTCATTGTTATCGATCTACATTATCTCACTTGCGAATTTATGAATCTTTTTCAACATTCTTGAATCTTATCTTTCGAATTACTTGAAATTTGTGCCAATATCCTAACAAAGCTCCTCTATAAGCCTTATTTGTCTAGGTGTGAGAAGGACGATCTTCGGTACCAATTCTACTACTTCCACATTTGCATATTGAGTGATCTTTGATCCATTTTCAAACTTGTGGAACGGTAATTGATATTGTCATCTTGATCTATTTTCAAACTTGTGGAACGGTAATTGATATTGTCGTCTCATTCTTCCACTTATATCTACTTGAGTGTTGTTATGGATAGGTCAAAATCCACAACCCAACATTTGAGGAGCAAGAGGACGACGAAACCACCTTCGTCACCAAGATGCAATTCTTCGGCGCGCAAAAGGCAATGCGCCAATTGCATGACGCTTTGAACGACCGCATCGAGCACCTCGCCACCGACGTTCGTGAATCCGAAGTGCGGACAAGGGACTACCTCGACACCAAGCTCTCAAGCCAAATGGAGGAAATTCGCACCTTGATTGTCAAGCGCGCTTATTCCACATCTACATCGTCAAGGAGGTTCAACTCAAGTCGTCACTCATCGGAGTACTCTTCCAGCGAGAGTCCACCTCGAGCACGTGCTCATCACCGTGATGACCATTCCGGTCCAAGTTCACACCAAGGCTGCCAACGTCAACCTTCAGACAATCCCTGCCATGGCAATGGACTACAAGATCGACTTCGCGAGCGTGCTAGACGTCCCCAACAAGAACAAGAAGCATTGGGACAAGAACGCCAACAACAACGCAGTGAAGAAGAGCTACGTCACCGCGAAGAACAAGCGCTAGAAGCCCAACGTGCACTACGTGATGCTACTCGTGCGTTGGAGGAACGCAACCGTCAAGCAAGACAAGAACAAGAAGAACTTCGTCAACAATGACAAGAAGAAGCTAATCGCCAAGAGGAGCACCAAGAAAGGCGCAACTGACTGCGTCCACCTCGTCGCCGTCCTCAAGCTCATCACGACGAACCCGAGCATGAAGACGAGCAAGGCCAAGAACAACGTCTACAAGCCCAAGCCATTGAGGATCCACCTCCAAGACAAGGATTTCGGCATCAACACCAAAACGATGAATAATGCTTCGGCAAGCTCAAGTTCACAATGCTAAAGTTTTCCGGAAACAATGATCCCGAATATTACCTATCATGGGCACTCAAAGTTGACAAGATTTTTCGCCTCCACAACTATGATGAAGAGAAGAAGATCGCCATGGCTTCACTTGAGTTCCAAGACTATGTCCTTATTTGGTGGGAACAAGTCATTGAACAAAGAAGAGAGAGAGGTGAACCACCTATCACCACTTGGGCCCAAATGAAGGATCTCATGCGAGCTCGTTTTGTGCCTACACACTACAACCGGGATCTCTTCAAGAAGCTACAACAACTCAAGCAAGGCACCAAGTCGGTAGAAGAGTACTATCAAGAGATGGAGATTGCAATGATCCGAGCCAATGTCAAGGAAGATGACGAGCAAACAATGGCGCGATTCTTGAATGGCCTTAACTACCAAGTCAAGAAAATCGCCGACTTCCAACCGTACTCAAACCTACTTGAGCTCGTGCATCAAGCAACCAAGGCGGAACGACAAGTGCAAGATGACAACAAGTACTCCAAGTTCTCCTCCAAGACCTATGGCTCAAGTGCTCAAGCTACTATAACCACGACACCTTCGACTACAAAAACTACAACACCTACCGGCGACAAGTCAAGCTACAAGGACAAGACGACTTCCTCAAGCCGATCTCCTACAACCAACTACAAGCCGAGAGCTTCATCCTCTACTCCAACACCGGATGCTACCGCCAAGACAAGCTCCATCAAGTGTTTCATGTGCCAAGGCCGAGGCGACAAGACATATGAGTGTCCAACAAGACGCACCATGATCCTTCAAGAAGATGGCACCTATGACTATGAGTGACGATGAAATGGAAGATTTGGAGCACGTGGCCATGCTTCGTCAAGTGAATGAAGATGATGATTCGCAAATCTTTTGCGACAACAATCCGAGCCCCGCTCTCGTTGTCTCCAAGGTTTTGACGCTTCAACAACAAGAAGACGAGGACCAACGTTGCCCCATCTTCCACACCAAGGCGGGCATCCAAGGAAAATCCGTCAAGGTCATCATCGACGGCGGTAGTTGCCACAATTTGGCAAGTGAGTGCCTTTGTTCCAAGCTACAATTGGTCAAGAAGAAGCACCCTCGCCCCTACAAGGTCCAATGGCTAAGTGATTCCGGCACCCTCCAAGTTGAACATACCGTGGAAGTTTCCTTCAAGATAGGAGCTTATGAAGACACTTTGGAGTGTGATGTGGTTGCCATGTCCGTTTGCCACCTTCTACTTGGTAGACTATGGAAATTCGACTGGGGCGTCATCCACAACGGTCGGACAAATCACTATAGCTTCAAGATGAAGGGCAAGCAATATGTACTTTGACCAATGACTCCAAGTCAAGTCATCGCCGACAAACAAACTTCATCCCATCGTGGAGATAAAAGTGAGAGAGTGATCCACCTAAAAGAGAGTGAGCGCCACAAGCCAAACTTGAGTGACTCCACGATGAGGGACATGAGATACATAGTTCTTTTAGCCACCAAAAGAGATTTGAGGGATGTGAGTGAGAGCCCATCGACCGTTCTTCACTATGTACTTGTGTGCAAAGACGACGTCGTTCGGACTAACCCTTCACAACATCTTCCTCTTGTGTTATCTGAATTCTTGTAGGAATTCCATGATGTTTCCCTGATGAGCTACCTCCGGGACTACCACCAAAACGAGGGATCGAACACCGCATCGACCTCATCCTTGGAGCACTGCTTCCCAACAAGGCACCCTACCGCGTCAACCCCGAATAAACAAAGGAAATACAAAGGCAAGTCCAAAAACTCCTAGATAAAGGGCATGTACGTTAGAGTTTGAGTCCTTGTGCGGTTCCGGTGATACTAGTACCTAAGCAAGATGGTAGTATGCGCATGTGTTCCGATTGCCGTCCTATCAATGCTATTACCATTCGTTATCGTCACCCCTTTCCTCGCCTAGATGATATGCTAGATGAACTTAGTGGTGCCACTATATTTTCCAAGATTGACTTAAAAAGTGGTTACTACCAAATACGCATACAAGAGGGTGATGAGTAGAAAATGGCTTTCAAAACAATGTTTGGTCTCTATGAATGGCTAGTCATGCCTATGGGCTTATCCGAGGCACCGGGTACTTTTATGCGTGTTATGCATTATGTATTGCGACCACTCATTGGATATTGTGTTGTGGTCTATTTTGATGACATTCTTGTCTTTAGCAAGTCTCTTGAGGAGCATGCTACCCACGTTCGTGATGTTTTGCAAATTCTTAGGAAAGAACAACTTTATGCAAACATGGAGAAATGCACCTTTGGTGTTGAGAAGGTAGTTTCCCTAGGATTTGTGGTTTCTTCTAAGGGCGTTCATGTAGATGAAACTAAGATTGATGCTATTAAAACTTGGCCTACACCAACGAATTTGCAACAAGTGCGTAGTTTCCTAGGACTAGCCGGTTTCTATCGACGTTTTGTCAAGGACTTTAGCACTATTGCATCTCCTCTACATGCTTTGAGCAAAAAGAATGCACCATTTATTTGGGGTCCTTCCCAAGACACTGCATTCCATGAACTTAAAAATTTGCTCACTCATGCAACTTTACTTGCTTTGCCCAACTTTGCTAAAACTTTTGAAGTGCATTGTGACGCTAGTGGTAATGGAATAGGTGGTGTGCTTATGCAAGAGAAGCGCCCAATTGCGTATTTTAGTGAGAAACTTTCTGGCGCTCAACTTAATTATCCAATCTATGATAAAGAATTGTATGCTTTGGTGAGAGTTTTACATGTTTGGGAACATTATTTGCGACCTCATGAGTTTGTTATTCATACCGATCATGAAACTCTCAAATACCTTAAGGGTCAAACTAAGTTGAACAAACGGCATGCTAAATGGAGTGAATTTATTGAGTCTTTTCCCTATGTCACCAAATACATAAAGGGTAAGGAAAACGTTGTGGTGAATGCCCTTTCCCACAAATGCATGCTAGTTACTCAACTTGAATTGAATGTTATTGGTTTTGAGCATATCAAAGATTTGTATGAGCATGATGTTACTTTTGCTACTTCATATGCCACGTGCCAAGTGAAAACTTGTTGGGAGAATTACTATATGAAAGATGGCTATCTTACGCATGCTAACAAACTTTGTATACCCGAGTCTTCTCTTCGTTTGTTGCTTTTGCAAGAGGCTCACGGTGGAGGACTTATAGGTGAGTTTGGTCACGACAATACGTATGCTACACTATCCAACAAGTACTATTGGCCCAAGATGTTTCGTGATGTTGCACGCTTCACAAACCGATGCTCTACATGCCGCAAAGCTAAGTCTAAAGCTCAATCCCATGGTATTTACATGCCTCTTCCTATACCTTTCCAACCTTGGGAAGACATTAGTATGGATTTTGTGCTTGGTTTGCCACGAACTAAAAATGGACATGACTCCGTTTTTGTCGTTGTGGACCGCTTTTCCAAAATGGCTCATTTCATTCCATGTCACAAGATAGACGATGCTTCACATGTTGCAAATCTCTTTTGTAGGGACATCTTGCGACTACATGGCGTTCCCAAGACCATAGTCTCGGATCGCGACGTCAAGTTCCTAAGCTACTTTTGGAAGACTCTATGCGCCAAGCTCGGAATCAAGCTTCTAGTCTCGTCGGCCTATCATCCGCAAACCGATGGCCAAACGGAGGTGACGAACCAGACGCTATCTACTCTCCTACGCGTGTTGATCAAGAAGAACATCAAGGAATGGGAAGAATGCCTCCCCATCGCCGAGTACACCTACAATCGCGCAAGTCACTCCACCACCGGCAAGTCTCCTTTCGAAGTGGTCTACGGCTTCAACTCTTTGTCCCCATTGGACATCCTTCCTCTACCACTCCAAGAGTGCGTTAACATGGACGCAAGCGCAAGGGAAAGCATAAAGCGGATGCATGACGATACAAGACGCACAATCGAACGTCAAGTGGAACGCGTCACCAACAAGCGCAACCTCAACAAGCAACCCATGGTGTTCAAGACCGGTGATCTTGTGTGGCTACACCTTCGCAAGGACCGCTTCCCCAACGAATGCAAGTCGAAGCCACTTCCTCGAGCTGACGGACCCTTCAAGGTGTTGGCATGCTACAACAACAATGCCTACAAGATCGACATCCCCCGCGACAAGTACAACGTGAGTGACACCTTCAACGTCAAGGATCTATCCCCTTTTCATGGTGATGAAGATCTTGATCCGACGACGGATCTTCCCCAAGGGGGGAGATGATGCGGAGCATCCCACCATCATACCCATGAAACCTACACCATCAAACCAACCCCAAGTGGACCCATGACAAGAGCACGCACACACGCTATTGGAAACGAGGTGATTTCTCTCCTTTGCGACTCTTCCTTTCATACTCATGGAACTTCGACGCTACCTCAAACAGAGACTCTGTGCATACTCACGTACATCGACGCCAACCAGAGCTCGGAGGTGTAAGGGGAAGAACCGCTCGAAGAAAAGGAGTCAAGCACCAAGGGCAACTCTCTGGACAGCCCGGAACTTCTGGCCCACTGTCGACCCAGGGCCGAGTCCAGAAGTGCAAACTCTCTGGATAGCCCGGAACCGGCCCGGACCCTCGCCCGGAACCTCCGCCCCCCTGTGCAGCCAGCCTCCGAAGACGGCGGCAACTCTCTGTTCAGCCCGGACCCTGCCCGGAAGCTGCCCGGAAGCTGCCCGGAACTTCCGGCCTAGCCTGGAACTTCCGGCCTTTCCAGGGCGACGCCACTCGGGCCCGAGGCCCATGTATCTATCCCATTTACCCCTTCGTCCCTAGCACTATATATACTCCTCCTCCACCTCCGAATTAGGTTTAGCTTATGTTTAGCATTGGATATTGTTGAGCATAGCTCCATCTTCTTCCTTCCCTCATGGAAAGAGACACCTCTACGTGAGAAGATCCGAAGTGGATGCCAAGGCCCATTCTAAGGAAGATCCCACGGGATATCAAGACCTCACCTCCACGCAGTGAGACGACTATTGGTTACCTTGTATTGCTTGTTTGACTTTGGATCTTTGTATCTCGCGTGTGCTTAAGTGGATTTAGCGGATGTGTGATCAGAGATCTTCCTTGTGTTCGTGTTTTCTCTTGTGATTTCTCCCTTCTTCCCCCTCCAAGTGTGAAAAGGTCGATCACACAGGTGTGCCCCGTATCATATGGTTAACATCATATTTAGCAAGCATTTTACGGAAAGCACCATGAATAAAGTGTGAACCACCACCAGTCATTAAATATCTAGGGACTCCAAACATCGGGAAGATAACTTCTTTAAGCATTTTAATGGAGGTGTTATGATCAGCACTATTAGTTGGAATAGCTTCTACCTACTTAGTAACATAATCAATAGCAACCAAAATATGAGTATACCCATTAGAGGAAGGAAAAGGTCCCATATAGTCAAACCCCCAAACATCAAATGGTTCAACAACAAGTGAATAATTCATAGGCATTTCCTGACGCTTACCGATATTACCAATTCTTTGACATTCATCACAAGACAAGACAAACTTATGGGCATCCTTGAAGAGAGTAGGCCAATAAAAATCAGATTGCAATACCTTGTGAGCAGTTCTATCTCCCGCATGATGTCCTCCATAGGCTTCGGAATGACATTTCCGTAGGATTTGTTCCTGTTCATGCTCAAGTACACAATGTCTACTAATACCATCTACCCCTTCTTTATAAAGATGTGGGTCATACCAAAAGTAAAGTCTTAAATCATAGAAGAATTTTTTCTTTTGTTAGTATGTGAAACTAGGTGGTATATATTTAGCAACAATGTAGTTAGCATAATCAGCATACCAAGGAGTGTTTTGAGAAACATTTATTGCAGCTAACTATTCATCAAGAAAACTATCATCAATAGGTAGTGGGTCATCAAGAATATTTTCTAACCTAGACAAGTTATCGGCTACGGGGTTCTCAGCTCCTTTCCTATCAGTGATATGTAAATCAAATTCTTGAAGCAAGAGAACCCACCTAATGAGTCTAGGTTTAGCATCTTTCTTTTCCATAAGATATTTTATAGCAGCATGATCAGTGTGATCAATAACTTTGGAATCAACAATGTAAGATCTAAATTTATCACAAGCAAACACAACTGCTAAAAATTCTTTTTCAGTAGTAGCATAATTTCTTTGGGCACTGTCTAGAGTTTTGCTAGCATAACGGATAACATTTAATTTCATATCAACTCTTTGTCCTAGAACAGCACCAACAACATAATCACTACCATCACACATAATTTCAAAAGGCAAGTTCCAACCAGGTGGTTGAACAATAGGTGCAGAAGTTAAGGCTTTCTTAAGTGTTTCAAAGGCTTCTACACAATCATCATCAAAAACAAATGGAATATCCTTTTGTAAAAGATTAGTAAGAGGCCTAGAAATTTTAGAGAAGTCTTTAATAAATCTCCTATAGAAACCAGCATGACCAAGGAAACTTTGAATACCTTTAATATCTTTAGGACATGGCATTTTCTCAATTGCATCAACTTTAGCTTTATCCACATCAATACCTCGTTCAGATATTTTATGCCCCAATACAATACCTTCATTAACCATAACTTTAGCTTTATCCCAATTCAAGACGAGATTAGTTTGTTCACATCTCTGCAAAACTCGATCAAGGTTGCTTAAGCAATCATCAAAAGAAGTTCCGTAAACGGAAAAATCATCCATGAAAACCTCCACAATCTTTTCCCAAAAAATCAGAGAATATAGCAGTCATACATCTTTGAAAGGTAGCAGGTGCATTGCATAAACCAAAAGGCATACGTCTATAAGCATAGGTTCCAAAATGACAAGTAAAGGTGGTTTTCTCTTGATCAGGTTGTGATACAGGTATTTGAGAGAAACCAGAATATCCATCCAGAAAACAAAAGTGTGTGTGCTTAGATAATCTTTCTAGCATTTGATCAATGAAAGGCAGAGGGTAATGATCTTTTCTTGTAGCTTTATTTAATTTTCTAAAATCAATTACCATTCTATAGCTAGTGACAATTCTCTGTGGGATACGTTCATTTTTATCATTAGGAACAACAGTAATACCTCCCTTCTTAGGGACACAATGAACGGGACTTACCCATCTACTATCAGCTATGGGATAAATTATACCTGCTTTCAGAAGCTTTAATATTTCAGTTCTTACCACTTCTTTCATCTTAGGATTCAATCGTCGTTGGTGATCAACAATGGGTTTAGCATCAAGTTCCATATTACTCTTGTGCTGACATAGAGTGGGACTAATGCCCTTAAGATCATCAAGAGTATATCCAATGGTAGCCTGGTGCTTCCTCAGAATTTTTAATAATCTTTATTCTTCATGTTCTGAAAGGTTAGCACTAATAATAACATGATATATCTTTTTCTCATCAAGATAAGCACACTTCAAAGTGTCAGGCAATTGTTTTAATTCAATAACATGATCACCTTTAGGTGGAGGAGGACCTCCTAGAGTTTCAATAGGCAAATTGTGTTTTAGGAGAGGTTGTTGTTCAAAGAATATTTTATCTATTTCATTTCTTTCACGCAAGTGCATATCATTTTCATGGTCAAGCAAATATTGTTCTAGTGGATCGGTAGGAGGTACGTCAATAGAAGAAAGACCAATTATTTCATCCTTACTAGATAATTCTTTATTACGTGGTTGTCTACCAAACTTGGAGAAATTAAACTCATGAGACACATCACCAAAACTAACACCGGCAGTTTGTTTTTCACAATCTATCTTAGCATTGACGGTGCTCAAGAAAGGTCTACCAAAGATAATGGGACAAAAGTCATCTTGTGGGGAACCAAGAACTAGAAAATCAGTAGGATATTTTATTTTCCCACACAAGACTTCAACATCTCTAACAATCCCAAGTGGTGTGATGGTGTCTCTATTAGCATGTTTAATAGTAACATCAATGCCTTCTATTTCGGCAGGTGCTATATCATTCATAATTTCTTAGTATAAGGTAAAAGGAATAGCACTCACACTAGCACCCACATCACATAAACCATGATAGCAATGATCTCCTATTTTAACTGAGACAACAGGCATGCCAACTACGGGTCTATGTTTATCTTTTTCGTTGGGTTTGGCGATTCTAGCAGCTTCATCACAGAAGTAGATAACATGCCCATCAATATTTTCTACCAAGAGATCTTTAACCATAGCAACACTAGGTTCTACTTTAATTTGTTCAGAGGTCTTAGGTGCTTTAATATTACTTTTGTGAACCACAGTTGATACCTTAGCATGTTCCTTTATCCTAACACGGAAAGGTGGTTTTTCATTATAAGCTGTAGGCACAACTGGATCAACATTGTAAATGATAGTTTCATCTTTAGCTATGACCGGTTCTTTAATTTCTTATTTAATAGGGGGATGATATTTAAACCACTTCTGCTTAGGGAGGTCAACATGAGTAGCAAATGATTCACAGAAAGTGGCTACTATCTCAGAGTCAAGTCCATATTTAGTGCTAAACTTGTGAAAAGCATCGGTATTCATAAAAGATTTAACACAATCAAACTTAAGCTTAATACCTGACTCATTACCTTTGTCGAGTTCCCAATCTTCAGAGTTGCGTTTAATTCTTCCTAAGAGATCCCACTTGAATTCAATAGTCTTCTTCATAAAAGAACCAGTACAAGAAGTATCGATCATGGATCGATCATTATGAGAAAGCCTAGCATAAAAATTCTGAATAATAATTTCTCTCGAGAGCTCATGATTGGGGCATGAATATAACATTCACTTAAGCCTACCCCAAGCTAGAGCGATGCTTTCTCCTTCACGAGGCCAAAAATTATATATATAATTCCGATCACAATGAACTAGATGCATAGGATAAAACTTTTGATGGAATTCTAATTAAATCGATTCCAGTTCCATGATACAATATCATCACATAGCCTATACCATGTCAATGCTTTTCCCTTTAAATATAAAGGGAAAACCTTCTTCTTAACTTCATCTCCGGGTAAACCTGCAAGCTTAAATAATCCACAAATTTCATCCACATGTATTAGATGCATATCAGGATGTTTAGTTCCGTCTCCTGCATTAGGATTAGCTAACAGTTGTTCTATCATACCCGAAGGAATTTCATAACCAATATTTTCAGTAGGTGCAGTAGGTTGAGGGGCAACTAATTGTGGTTCCGGTCGAGGTGAAGATACCCCGAACAAACCCCTCAAAGGATTGTTTTCCATAGTAGCAAGTGACAATAAATTTCAGCACCTAGTATAATTTTTTTCCTTACCGATTTCCACTTACCATGAGCGCTTCACTCCCCGGCAATGGTGCCAGAAAAGAGCCTTGATGACCCACAAGTATAGGGGGTCAATCGTAGTCCTTTCGATAAGTAAGAGTGTCGAACCCAATGAGGAGCAGAAGGAAATGGCAAGCGGTTTTCAGCATGGTAATTTCTGCAAGCACTGAAATTGTAGGTAACAGGTAGTTTGATAGCAAGATAATTGGTAACGAGCAAGTAACGGTAATGGTAAATAAAGTGCAGCAAGATAGCCCAATCCTTTTGTGGCAAAGGACAGGCCAAAATGGTCTCTTATAATAAGCAAGCGTTCTTGAGGGTACACGGGAATTTCATCTAGTCACTTTCATCATGTTGGTTTAATTTGCGTTTGCTACTTTGATAATTTGATATGTGGGTGGACCGGTGCTTGGGTGCTGTTCTTACTTGAACAAATCTCCCACTTATGATTAACCCCCTCGTAAGAATCCGCAACTATGAGAAAAGTATTAAGATAAAATCTAACCATAGCATTAAACATTTGGATCCAAATCAGCCCCTTACGAAATAGCGCATAAACTAGGGTTTAAGCATTTGTCACTCTAGCAACCCATCATCTAATAACTACTCCATAATGCATTCCCTTAGGCCCAAAGATGGTGAAGTGCCATGTAGTCGATGTTCACATGACACCACTAAGGGAATCACAACATTCATATCATCAAAATATCGAACACATATCAACTTCACATGATTACTTGCAACATGACTTCTCCCGTGACCTCAAGAACAAAGGTAACTACTCACAAATGATATTCATGCTCAAGATCAGAGGGGTATTAAATAGCATAATGGATCTGAACATATAATCTTCCACCAGATAAACAATATAGAAATCAACTACGAGATGTAATCAACACTACTTGTCACCCACAGGTACCAATCTGAGGTTTCGGTACAAAGATTGAACACAAGAGATGAACTAGGGTTTGAGAGGATGTAACACCCTGGTTTTCGCTCCTGTTTTTTTTCCTTTGCGGGATTTGACTCCCGTCCTTTTTCTCGGTGTTATCGGATTTCTCTAGCTCTTGGGTATGTGAAGATGGTCATCTAACCTTGCCTTCCCTATCCAACCAGAGATTCTTCCCAGTCCAACCTGGCCACCCAAGATCTATCTCCGAACTTTGCCATCGAAACCCTGCCTTCCGAGTCATCGGAAGGGAAACCCTAATCCTTTCAGTTACAAAGGAACCTCAATTTCCTTTGATATGTTGCCTCCCAAACTTTTCCCAGTAATCATTTTTTATCTATAAACCATGGATATGCAAAAATATTGCCAAGGCATTTGCAATATTTTTCATTTATAATTAATTCCTTTTTCTGCTAGTTAAAGGAATTAAATCCAGGAAAATATCTATCCAACTCCAAAGTTCAAGAAAACTTGTGGAGATATTATTTGTGATCATATTGAGCTCCCATAAAAATATTGGCCATAATTAAATAAGGGAAATGGCATTTTCCTATTTAATGCCAATATTGCATTTTGGGCAGTTTCTAAAGGAACTACCATTTTGGTAGCCAGGAAAAATCCCAAATAAATTGTGGAGCTTCTCCTATCCATATCTTCACCATTTCCATCAAGAACCCAAGTTCCATAGTTCAAATTGTGAGAACCACATCAATTTGCAAATTCTGTCCAGTTGGGTAATTTGCAAAGGAAGTGCTTTATTTATTGATCTATTTGAGCTAAAACTTTTCATGGTGGTTAACATTGCTAAATCACTCATGGATACCAAAAATCAGCTCAATCCATCTATCCATTTTCCCACAGCATTTTCCTCAAATTTCTGTCCATTTGGAAGCTCTATGAAGGAAGTACCATTTTGGTGTGTCCAATTGGTATTAAACTTTTACAGTGGCTTCATGTGTTCAAACCACTCACCTCCTCCAAATTTCAGCTCAATGCAATCTAGTATGTGAGTGCCACATCAAGGTTTGCATTTCTGTCCAGTATGGTGGTTTGTACAGCAAGTGCTTGCTACAATCCTCCATTTGGTCTGAAACTTGGCCACAATACTCATCTTAGTGTAAGATAACAGCAAGGCAAAGCTCAGCATTTATCCCCAGCTGAACCTCCCCCACCCCACTCCAAACACCTTGCTGTCAGAATCTGTTTCTGCTAGTTTCTCTCACCTCAGAGCTACCTAGCTGGCTCCAGACCCTTCTCTTATCTATTTGAACAGCAAGAGACCTGTTGGACAAGCTTAGACAGGCAGAAGCCTTCGGGAGCATGCCATGCACGTGGTGACCAAGCAATGGCCACGCAGGAACGGTGCTCTGCTCTCTGTGAGCCCCGTGCGGTCGCCTCCGGCCAGCCCCCGCTTGTCTGAGCATGCCGACTAGCTCCGCGCCGTCCACGTACTCCCCTCCAGCATCTTCTCCCCTCCTCTTCCTTCCTCCTCACGCCACGGCGAGCCCCGCCACCGTTCTGTGCAGCCCGTGAGCGTCGTCATCTTCCCCCTCGAGCTCTCCCGAAGACTCCACGAGCTCCTTCGCCCTCCCTGGAGCCCTTGCCGACATCGCTACCGACCAGCCACGTCTCCCCGTAGCGCCAGTGTGCCGATGAGATCGCCACGGCGGCCGTCCTCATCCCCTCTGCCTCGGCCGCCTATATAAGCCGCCACCCTGAGCCACCCCGAGCACCACAACACCCGCGGCGGTCTCCTCTCTCCTCTAGATGCCTCCCTGACCCCTCACTACCTCGCCGGAGTTCTCTCCGCCACCACATCGCCGCCATGGTCGCCGCCCGTCCGCGTGTAAATTCTTCTCACCCGAGCCTCCCTTGCTCCTCCAGCACCACCGGCAGACCACCACCACCATCGCGGCACCACCCCCGTCTCGTTTTTGCTCCGGGGATGCCCGTGGCTTCGGTCCCGACCTCACCAGCGCCGCCGTCCACTGCGGCCGGCGTCCCGTCCGCTTCCGAGCACCCCGGCACCAGTAAGCTACGTGGGTGGATGCTGCTCGTTGTCCCAAGCACGCCCATGTGCCGGGCGTCGCAAATGGTGGCCGGTGGCGCTGGCAATCGCCGGCCGAGGCCGCCTCTGTTCCTCTGGTCAGCGCGCGCGAGGAAGGAGGCGACCCTGCCTGTGGGGCCCCTTCGTCAGCGGCTCGGCCTCCCTCCGCTCGTTTTAAACCGAGGCAGCGGCATAGGTGGGCCGGCCCAGCAGCAGCGGCCTGGCAGCCCTCCGGTCCCGCGCGCCCCTCCTGAAGCGAATTCGGCCCAAGCCAGCCAAAGTGCATAGTGCACTTTGTTCTTTTCCACTGAAATAACTGCTGAGGACTCAGTTGCAAATAAATTATTTACAGATGGGTCCCTGGCAGTCAATCGTCAATATCTTTTCGCTCGTAACTCCGATCCAGGTGAAACCAACGCTCACGTCTTCAGTTCGTCGAGCCCGTCCCGATGGTATCATTTTCATAATGTTTTCACACTGTGAAAATGACCATTTTGCCCTTGCCCTTCTATCAGCCCTCTCAGAGAGAGAACGGTTTCCGGCGATCCTTTCCGCGGACTCTCCGCACTTCTTCCCGGAGTATTCTTTGACCCCAGGAAAGCCGACCATCTGATATATGCCCTAAAGCATTGCTCTTTGTTATTCTTGCGTGTTTAATTAATGATATGCTTGTGCTAGAAATAATTAAACTCCTGCCATTTCGATATTGTCATTTACATTACCTGCTACTGCTCATCTTATCATTGCACTGATGACTTGTCGTGATATTATATGGAGATAGGTGGTTATGTTTTTATCATGCTTAGCTACTGCCATCTCAAGTTATTGTGATAAACAACCATGCTTGTTAAATACTTGCTAAGGCTAAACCTAGTCGGTTGATCTAGAGTCACCTGTCCGGGCTTATCCGTGCAGCCACATTTGTCGGTATGGGACGGCCTTGACTTGGTCTGATCGCGTGCTCTTTCACCGGTACCTCCAGACAGGGAAGGTTATGCGCGCGCGCTACCCTGGCCCGGTAGGCGGCGATAACCTTGTGAACCCAGTTGTTTGTTTGCGCGCGGTCCCCGTTTGGGACAGTTTAGTTTGGCCACGACGGTGGCAGGTGTCACGAGGTGACACAGGGGCCACCCAGGGTTTGACTCCGGGGGGGATGATTGCCGGTGGTACGATGGGAGAGTCACAGGTCAGGCGGGTTTCGTTGGAGCAACGCTCGTCCACCCGAATGGGATCACGAGGCCAGGTGCTCCATGGTGTGGGTAAAGTGCGCAACCTCTGCAGAGTGAAGAATCTATTCGAATAGCCGCGTCCACGGTATTGGACAGTCCGTCCAGGCCTCCCTAGGTGGTCAATCGTAGTAATGATAATAATGATGGAAGAACTTGTTCTATGATCAAAAGTACTCGATGACTCGTGAGTATTCCGAGGGTTGTGGGACAACCCGTAAGAGAGTAAGTTGGATCTAGTTAAGAGTTGGATTGGATCCTGAGAATGTTCGGAGTATGAATTATTTACTTGCCATGCTTTACTTTACTCTAGTAGTATCACACTGGGTAATCCTGTTACAACATGATAATTAATATTGCTAGATAGGTATGCTATGTCATGATGATTAATATTGCGCTAATAACAAATGCATGCTTGAATGCCATGGCTTGCATTGCTTGGTGTATATGTTAGTTTTGTTTGCTTGCGAGTACATTCAAAAGTACTCAGCGGCCTTTAACATGGCCAGGTTCACATCAGGATCCGTCGTCCGTTGTCGAGGAGCCGGAGTGTTCGCGGGCTAGGAGAGTAACCCAGTCAGATCCCTGTGGATTGGAGCCGCACCAAGACCATGCTGCCTTAGATAGAACTTTTCCGCTGCCATCACCGTTGTAATATATCATGTAAGACTTATATATCCATTAATAGAAATGCCTGTGTTCATGATACTTGTTGTAACACGCATGCCAGGGTGATTTCCTGGGCTGGCATGCGTGGCGACCGTTTGGCTACAGTGGTAATCAGGCGGGGCACCACAACAGATGGTATCAGAGCAGCCAAGCTGACCATAGGTTACCCTAGCCAGACTTCATTGTCTTGTGCTCAGTAGAAAGCCCAGATGGATTTCAGCCATCTTTGCCAAGCAGGCACGACTACTATTGATCATAAGGCAACCCCATAGGTCTTTGGCTCCATCAGACCCCAACTCTCGTGGCCCTTGCCTCCGGTGTGAAACGCTCGCACCGGGCAACGACCCGTGAGCCCTGAAACTTCTAGGTAAAGCAGATATCCTTACCCTGCTTGCTAACCATGGCATTTCTCTTCTTACTCTAGTTTCCTTTGGGAAATGCTTATAAATTCTATCTCTCCTCGACAACCTTAGGAACGTTGACTAAGCCATTTTGGCTATGGTCGTGCGTCGAGTGTGATGTTCCCTAAGGAAGTAGTAGGAGCTTGACACCAGTGCTACCAGGAGCATTGTGTGGTTTTGCTTCTAAATCCTTAGAGGTGCATCGAGTGCGCTATACTAGTTATACTAGTGGATCCTTGGCCACATGTGTAAGGTCCGCAAAAATTTGAGCTTTATTTGCTTTTTGGTTTTTCGCGGTTCTTGTTTCTTTTGTCGATTCCGTCTCTCCGCTCCGACTGTATCCATCCGCAAGAGTTGCCTAAGAAGATCAGCATGCAACTGGGATAATACCCAATAATCCCAATTCAGCAAGAGTCTTGTCCAGCCAACTGCCTGATATTCAGAACAGCAACCTCGGATCTGTCAAGAACAAAGAATGGGTCAGAAGCAAAATATTTGTGCAATAGACAAGGCCAGAATATACCTGAGAGAGTTTGCCTCAGAACAAATCACGCCTAAGGAACAGGCAGATGAGCTGCTAATAATGAACATCAGTAAGGACAAATTATTCCGTCCGCGATATAGGGATTATTTCAGTCAGTGAAGTGAACCCTGAGTCTTCTCTCAATGGACCCAAGAATCATTTATTACCCACAGAAGACATATTTCAAGAATGTGAAGGTGCCGAGAGCAACAACTAAACTCTGGTATGATGATACGAATTTCAAAGCATATCTTGGAATTCACCGATGCAAATACAAAATTTTCTGGGCACTGTGAACAAGGTTTGCGAGAAATATGGATAAGTTTACGGTTGCCTAGAATCAATGAGAACTTCAAATGCTTGGAAGTTCAACTAAATCAAATGGAATTATCCGCCGACTATGTACTACCGGCAACATATGGTATTCAGGATTAATTGTGAACATGAGGTCTGCATCAGTCATGCAACCTTTACAGCAACAATAATCAGACCAGCAGAAGGACAAGTGATGTGCATGACCAATGGAATATCTTCAGTCAAGGTATGGCCTATATCAAGTTTTGGCTCTGCTATGGGTAAAATTCCGGATACTTCGGAAGGAAGCCAGAATCGGCCATAGATCCGACTGTGTACACAAGGCTTCTGGTATAAGGAACCCAGCTTTCCCCCGCAAGCTACCGAGAAGAGCTTACGATCCCAGACTGCCAATCTTCCTCAGTACGCCACTCGGTGAGAGATCCTTCTGGGATATGGCACTCCCATCTTCCACAGCGTGCTACCGCGGAAAACTTCCGGCATAAGGCACCCGACCTTCCGCAGTAAGCCACATGAAGGAAAACTTTCGAGGCACGATACCCAGCCCTCTTCAGCACACTACCCCGGCAGAAGCTTCGAGCATACGGAATTCAGTCTTCTTCAACACGCCATCGTGCCTACAACAAGCTTGTCAAGAGCACGAACTAGTCTGGACACACATCCGTCTCAGAACTCAGTGGTTATGAAAGGAATTATCCTACACCTGCATATGTTGTGAGCATGCAGTCCAGTGGATCAGTTCATGCGAGGCACTCGTAAACGGGAATGACTGTGTCCAGAGAAACAGTGGCCCCATACTTCAAGGAAGGATATGAGCACAACAGTCCCTACGAGATATGCAAGAGTAAGTTCTGAGAACAAGCCTGACAAACCGGGAAAACAATCAAGGAGCCGTGTTAGTAGGTCATTATAGGTCCATCAAAGGAGTCCACAAGCACAAAGAAGTTGTGGACAAACAACCTCCGTGACGGTCAACAAGATACAGCTTCACGAACAGGGTGGTATTACCAACCCTTGTCAGACTCTTGCATATGCGGCCACAACAATGCCCTACCTGCGGCTACAAACGAGCTTGCCGCACTCGTCATGAATATGGGCCATCAACCAAGATAAGAGGCTATGCTCCGAAAGATACACCAAATGACAGCCATACTATGCTCAGCTCAGTGGTCATAACACGAACTACAGAGGCTATATATGACAGAGCCCTTTCCACGAGCGACACAGTTTGAAACAGGACCTTCAGATAGAATGGCTCAAAGCACATCAACATCAACACCTCATAGACATCATGACATCATTGGAATAAGAGATTACTATCTATGATTACTTTGTGAATATGCCTGACATTTCAGTTGCGGATATAGCAGCAATAGCTCGGTCATGTTGATTCCTTGAGTTATGGATCACCTAAGGGCAAAGTCAGGATGCATAAGCCAGAAGGAAACATCAGAATGGAACCCACAGCCAGACTGAGCATTCTGACACAACAAAAAGGAAAGCCACTCCCACTCACTCAAGACCATACGAGCACGTAAGCCTGGTACCAGGAAAGGATGTCTTGCCCATAACAGTCAGGGTACGAAGAATTACAATAAAATCCGAAGCAGATACTTCCAGGCCCTAGAAATCGAGCTGTCTGTTGGTATGACCCGCTACCCCACCCAGCAATACCACTACCAGGACAAAAGGTACACCTGACAGGAAAGAGAAGGATTCAAGGAAACTGTGTGAAAAGACAACACATGGTCCATCAGAAGAGGCAGTTAAAAGGTCAGTGAACCAGCAAAGACAGGACAAGTGATGGATCCAAGTCGCACACAGGTAAGTTCCCCTTCACCGGGAGGTAAGCCTGGAAATCTCGAGCATGAGATTTTCTTAAGGGGGGTAGGTTTGTAACACCCTGGTTTTCGCTCCTGTTTTTTTTTCCTTTGCGGGATTTGACTCCCGTCCTTTTTCTCGGTGTTATCGGATTTCTCTAGCTCTTGGGTATGTGAAGATGGTCATCTAGCCTTGCCTTCCCTATCCAACCAGAGATTCTTCCCAGTCCAACCTTGCCACCCAAGATCTATCTCCGGACTTTGCCATCAAAACCCTGCCTTCCGAGTCACCGTAAGGGAAACCCTAATCCTTTCAGTTACAAAGGAACCTCAATTTCCTTTGATATGTTGCCTCCCAAACTTTTCCCAGTAATCATTTTTTATCTATAAACCATGGATATGCAAAAATATTGCCAAGGCATTTGCAATATTTTTCATTTATAATTAATTCCTTTTTCTGCTAGTTAAAGGAATTAAATCCAGGAAAATATCTATCCAACTCCAAAGTTCAAGAAAACTTGTGGAGATATTATTTGTGATCATATTGAGATCCCATAAAAATATTGGCCATAATTAAATAAGGGAAATGGCATTTTCCTATTTAATGCCAATATTGCATTTTGGGCAGTTTCTAAAGGAACTACCATTTTGGTAGCCAGGAAAAATCCCAAATAAATTGTGGAGCTTCTCCTATCCATATCTTCACCATTTCCATCAAGAACCCAAGTTCCATAGTTCAAATTGTGAGAACCACATCAATTTGCAAATTCTGTCCAGTTGGGTAATTTGCAAAGGAAGTGCTTTATTTATTGATCTATTTGAGCTGAAACTTTTCATGGTGGTTAACATTGCTAAATCACTCATGGATACCAAAAATCAGCTCAATCCATCTATCCATTTTCCCACAGCATTTTCCTCAAATTTCTGTCCATTTGGAAGCTCTATGAAGGAAGTACCATTTTGGTGTGTCCAATTGGTATGAAACTTTTACAGTGGCTTCATGTGTTCAAACCACTCACCTCCTCCAAATTTCAGCTCAATGCAAGCTAGTATGTGAGTGCCACATCAAGGTTTGCATTTCTGTCCAGTATGGTGGTTTGTACAGCAAGTGCTTGCTACAATCCTCCATTTGGTCTGAAACTTGGCCACAATACTCATCTTAGTGTAAGATCACAGCAAGGCAAAGCTCAGCATCTATCCCCAGCTTAATCTCCCCCACCCCACTCCAAACACCTTGCTGTCAGAATCTGTTTCTGCTAGTTTCTCTCACCTCAGAGCTACCTAGCTGGCTCCAGACCCTTCTCTTATCTATTTGAACAGCAAGAGACCTGTTGGACAAGCTTAGCCAGGCAGAAGCCTTCGGGAGCATGCCATGCACGTGGTGACCAAGAAATGGCCACGCAGGAACGGTGCTCTGCTCTCTGTGAGCCCCGTGCGGTCGCCTCCGGCCAGCTCCCGCTTGTCTGAGCATGCCGACTAGCACCGCGCCGTCCACGTACTCCCCTCCAGCATCTTCTCCCCTCCTCTTCCTTCCTCCTCACGCCACGGCGAGCCCCGCCACCGTTCTGTGCAGCCCGTGAGCGTCGTCGTCTCCCCCCTCGAGCTCTCCCGAAGACTCCACGAGCTCCTTCGCCCTCCCTGGAGCCCCTGCCGACATCGCTACCGACCAGCCACGTCTCCCCGTAGCGCCAGTGTGCCGATGAGATCGCCACGGCGGCCGTCCTCATCCCCTCCGCCTTGGCCGCCTATATAAGCCGCCACCCCAAGCCACCTCGAGCACCACAACACCCGCGGCGGTCTCCTCTCTCCTCTAGATGCCTCCCTGACCCCTCACTACCTCGCCGGAGTTCCCTGCGCCACCACATCGCCGCCATGGTCGCCGCCCGTCCACGCGTAAATTCTTCTCACCCGAGCCTCCCTTGCTCCTCCAGCACCACCGGCAGACCACCACCACCATCGCGGCACCACCCCGTCTCCTTTTTGCTCCGGGGATGCCCGTGGCTTTAGGCCCGACCTCACCTGCGCCGCCGTCCGCTGCGGCCGGCGTCCCGTCCACTTCCGAGCACCCCGGCACCCGTAAGCTACGTGGGTGGATGCTGCTCGTTGTCCTGAGCACGCCCATGTGCCGGGCGTCGCAAACGGTGGCCGGTGGCGCTGGCAATCGCCGGCCGAGGCCGCCTCTGTTCCTCTGGTCAGCGCGCGCTAGGAAGGAGGCGACCCTGCCTGTGGGCCCCCTTCGTCAGCGGCTCGGCCTCCCTCCGCTCGTTTTAAAGCGAGGCAGCGGCATAGGTGGGCCGGCCCAGCAGCAGCGGCCTGGCAGCCCTCCGGTCCCGCGCGCCCCTCCTGAAGCGAATTCGGCCCAAGCCAGCCCAAGTGCATTGTGCACTTTGTTCTTTTCCACTGAAATAACTGCTGAGGACTCAGTTGCAAATAAATTATTTACAGATGGGTCCCTGGCAGTCAATCGTCAATATCTTTTCGCTCGTAACTCTGATCCAGGTGAAACCAACGCTCACGTCTTCAGTTCGTCGAGCCCGTCCCGATGGTATCATTTTCATAATGTTTTCACACTGTGAAAATGACCATTTTGCCCTTGCCCTTCTATCAGCCCTCTCAGAGAGAGAACGGTTTCCGGCGATCCTTTCCGCGGACTCTCCGCACTTCTTCCCGGAGTATTCTTTGACCCCAGGCAAGCCGACCATATGATATATGCCCTAAAGCATTGCCCTGTGTTATTCTTGCGTGTTTAATGAATGATATGTTTGTGCTAGAAATAATTAAACTCCTGCCATTTCGATATTGTCATTTACATTACATGCTACTGCTCATCTTATCATTGCACTAATGACTTGTCGTGATATTATATGGAGATTGGTGGTTATGTTTTTATCATGCTTAGCTACTGCCATCTCAAGTTATTCGAATAGCCACGTCCACGGTATTGGAAAGTCCGTCCATGCCTCCCTAGGTGCTCAACCGTAGTAATGATAATAATGATGGAAGAACTTGTTCTATGATCAGAAGTACTCGATGACTCGTGAGTATTCCGAGGGTTGTGGAACAACCCGTAAGAGAGTAAGTTGGATCTAGTTAAGAGTTGGATTGGATCCTGAGAATGTTCGGAGTATGAATTATTTACTTGCCATGCTTTACTTTACTCTAGTAGTATCACACTGGGTAATCCTGTTACAACATGATAATTAATATTGCTAGATAGGTATGCTATGTCATGATGATTAATATTGCTCTAATAACAAATGCATGCTTGAATGCGATGGCTTGCATTGCTTGGTGTATATGTTAGTTTGGTTTGCTTGCGAGTACATTCAAAAGTACTCAGCGGCCTTTAACATGGCCAGGTTCACATAAGGATCCATCGTCCGTCGTCGAGGAGCCGGAGTGTTCGCGGGCTAGGAGAGTAACCAGTCAGATCCCTGTGGATTGGAGCCGCACCAAGACCATGCTGCCTTAGATAGAACTTTTCCGCTGCCATCACCGTTGTAATATATCATGTAAGACTTATATATCCATTAATAGAAATGCTTGTGTTCATGATACTTGTTGTAACGCGCATGCCAGGGTGATTTCCTGGGCTGGCATGCATGGCGACCATTTGGCTACAGTGGTAATCAGGTGGGGCGCCACAGAGGAGATGGTGCTGTTGAAGATGTTGATGAAGATTGGCCACCCAAAGATGAGAGGGTTGTTGGTGTCGGCGTTCTGGGAACGGGGGTACCCAGACCTGCCTACCTGCGGCCCAGGGCATGGCCCACCTCACGAGCCAAGCATGGCCTGGCACGGCCCCACTCAAGGCAAGGCCCTCGCGAGGACCTGAGCTCGCGAGGGAAGCAGCACCAAGACCAGCGGGGAGTGGGCCTCCTCAGGCCCCCTCCGGAGCGGCGGAGATCTCTATGCAGAACCCGGCCTCAAGAGTCAAGGATGACGCAAGGAAGGACAGGCGGGCGCCAGCGTGCCAGGCGGTGCAGTTTCCCCTTTGGTGCAAAGGGAGCAAGGACGTACGCGGGTTCCCAAAGCGCCCCCAAAGGTTTCCATTCCGGTGCAACAAGGCCACGACCACAAGCCCAGCAGGACAGATGTCATCGCCGAGCCCACCTCTGCATCATCGATAGCTACTTTATAGGCGAAGACCACCTTTGGACAGGGCAGGGATGTACTCCTGTCCCCCTTCGAATTTGGCCGTTGTGGGATCCCTTCCCACCATTGCGATAAGGGAAGAGGACCCGGGCCGCTGCTATAAGTAGAGGATAGGCTGCACCGTAGAAAGGGGAGGGCAAGAAAGAGAGAGAAGAGTGGAATAACAGACAAGGCAGAGAGCCAAGAGTACCACTCGAGCGCCCTCACGAGGCTCCTCACCACTGTACTAGTTCATCCACCACACCTCCTCGTGAGGCAATCCACCAAAGCAGGAGTAGGGTATTACGCTTCGCAGCGGCCCGAACCTGGGTAAATCACCGTGTGCATCTTCTTCCTCGTCATCGTGCGAGTTAATCATCCTAACCATCGCGTAGTGAGCTAGGTAGGGCGAGGTTGCAGGGGATCTTCGCACACGCCCCTGTGTTCGATTCTTGAGGGTTTTGCGGATCCTGAAATCCAACATTTGGCGCGCCAGGTAGGGGGCGTGTCGAAGTCTTCCTCAAGCCTCGCTCTTCCCTCGCCGCACCACTCCGATGGCCAGCACCCGACAAGCTTCCTCCGGCCATGGCGGATCCGTCTCCACCAACCCCACCGCTGCAGACCGAGACCCACGCCCCAGCGGCACGACACTGGGAGGTCAGTATCAAACCGCCAGTGTCGTCTCTACCGTCGTCGCCCCTCGCGCCACCCGAGCGCACGGCGGACGAGCGGCACCCCCGGCACCGACATCGCGCTGCACCTACGTGGGAGATCTCGACGCGCACAATGCGTTGCTGATGGCAAGCGAGATGCTTGGCCACCGCCCGACGCACGGGGGCTTCGACGCATGGGCCGACCACATCGCTGAGCTGGTCGCCATCGCGAGGAGGGCCATGGCTCCTCACTCTTCTTCAAGGCCGCAGGCGTCAGGCGCCGGGGGCTCGTTCGCCGCGCCTGTCGCCCAGCCCACCGGCGGCATGCCCCCTCAGGCCCTGGGCGAGCCCGAGTGGGGCCCGCCGCACGCCGTGCTCCTTCTCCTCCGAATTCCGGTGACTGGTTTCGGGGCGCAGCCCAGCGCCGACGACAGAGCGCACGGAGGAAACAACGGGGCGCCCCACGCGCGCGCCGACACGCGCCTCCATGACCCTATGGACCGTCAACATCCTCGGTTAACCAGGCGGGAGCGCGCCATCCTCCGCAGAGAGCAGGCGGCGCTGGCGCCCGGACAAGCAAGCAACCACGACAAAGGCGCATCAGACCGCCAAGGTAACAATCCCCGTCAGGAAGCACGATGCCCACCCAGCGGCGGTGGCAGAGGTAAGCAACTTCGAGCTGAGGCTCGTCGCAGGAGGGTCTGCGGGCTACGCGCACAGGGCGGCGCCCCGCCGCCGCCTGGAGGGGCCGTCCCCGGCGCCCCGCCGGACTGCTCAGGAGGAGAACCGGGCCCTTATGTAGAGCCCTATGTACCAAGCTACATCGTACCTCCGGACGGTGGGATGGATCAGGCGCCTGCCGCAGGCGCCAACACCCCCCAAGAATAGGGGGTACCCTAGGCGCCCTCCCCGATCCGGGCCTGGGGGCTTCCACCGATGGAGCACCTGGCCTGGACAACGCGAGTGGGAGAAGGAGGGAGGACGCCCCCGGGCCCGCGGGGAACGGCGCAAGCCGTTGCCCTCGCGAGCACGCAACACCGAGCCAAGCCCCGAGGCCTCAGGAGAAACGGCCTGGGGGGGAGCAGCAAGACACAAGTAGCGCGGGCCACCCACGGCAACCGGAGCGCCGGCGCAGCCTCGGGAGGCTGGGCCTCACGAGGCCCTCAAGACACTGACCGGCCGGCGCCCCGACGCTTCACGAGGCGACTTCATCGACAAAACACCTTTATGGCTGCGCCGGATGCATTGTTCCCATGTTAGGGCCACGGGAGCGCAATCCTGCGGCTACGCGGGGAACAATGCATTCGGGTTTGGGTCACAAAGGCGCGCAACCGAGTAGAAATGCACGGGATGGCCCTTGACGGAGTTGGGAGCAACCGGGCCGTGCGCCTGGGGGCTTGCCCAGCTATCTACGGCCGTGACACTCTCACGTAATAATGAGTGGGCTGTATACGCCCGGAGCCCCCCGAGGACGCGGAGGGGTTCCTTCCCACGCCCAAGTGGAAGCCCCATGCTCCGCGCTGGCGGACAACACTGCCCACCAATGGCTATGCCCACGCAACGTGGATGCCCTACGCTCCGCGCTAGGGGAAGACGAAGGCGAAGACTAGCCTAGGTGCCGGACGCGGCAGTTGCTTGCTTCTTTTTGGTGTTCGAATTGCCACTTTTTGGAATGAAATTTGAGAATTTCGGAAGTCTATTTTTAAAAATGAAAAAGGGGCGGGGACTTTTCTCTCATCGTTCTCTCCTTTTTTCCGGTCTTGGAGTCTCTTTCTCTGAATTGGTGTTTCGCAAGAGCCCGTGCACTCCGGCCCTCCCCGAGGCGCCTCGGAGCTGGATAGCAAGGCCCTGTCGCCTCAGGGACTTGCATCTTTTGGCGGTCGATCCCCACTCGGGGGCTCCGACCACAGCTCGGCACCGCAGCATGGGGCCTCGGGAGGTCCAGTGCCTCCTGAGGCGGCAGCCGGCAGGACGGAATGGGAGTCGCTCGAGCGTCAAAGGGGGCTCCTGAGCAGCGCGCCTCAGGAGCCTTACCAGTCATATAGCCACTCGCCCCTCGATGTTGTCCTGGTGATCCGGTCGGCATCGAGGGTGTCGAGGCCTCACCTCGTAGTTGCGTCCTGGTGATCCGGACGTACATTACGGTGGTCGAGGAATCTGCGGGACTGGGACCTGCCGACGTAGAGCTGCTTGAGCGTCAAAGGGGGCTCCTGAGCAGCGCGCCTCAGGAGCCTTACCGGTCATATAGCCCCTCGCCCCTTGACGTCGTCCTGGTGATCCGGTCGGTGTCAAGGGTGTCGAGGCCTCACCCCGTAGTTGCGTCCTGGTGATCCGGATGCCCCTTACGGTGGTCGAGAAATGTGCGGGACTGGGGCCTGCAGACACAGAGTGCCGAAAGGGCCCCCAAATTGTCCCACAAACAAGGAGGAAGCGTCCCAGGTGGAATCGCGGGTTATCTGGACAACCCGGCCGCGCCTCACGACGCACAAGATCGTCACCGCCCTACAAGCTAAGTACACTACCGACCCAAGCAAGAGCCTCTTGATCTAATGACGACCCGAGGATGGGATAAGGGTTGTGCGCACTAATATGGGGATGCAGGTACTGCGGGCCACCACGCGCGGCTACCGAGACCCCTGAGGCCTGAGGCGCTAGGAAAAACGGCGTGGGGGGAGGGACCCCGCCACGATGAGCAGCAAGGCCACGAACCCGGGGAGAGGCGGCCACGAGCTGCCCCTCATGAGAGAGAGCCTCGCGAGGGCCCCATCGGCCGTCATCACCGAGCCGCATCGGCAGTGACGCCCAGCCCCGCGCGAAGAAACTAAGTCACGTCACCGCAAGCAGGCAACCGACGATTTAAGAAAAGGAAGGACAGAGACAAAGGTAACATGCAAAAGGCTAACGCCCTCCGGGGCCGAGTTCCCCGCTGGAGGCGGGCACCTAGGGACCATGAAAGGGAAACAAGGGATGCCTAGAGGGAGGAGTCGCTGTCGCCGGTCGCGCCGCCGGCCGCCTCGGCGTCGGAATCGTCCTCCCCGCTGGAGGCGGGCACCTGGATGAACCGCTCCACCAGGGACTCCACGTGCGGGCGCACCTCATCCCGGAGGGGCCTCTGGAGCTCGTCAGGCACCCGCTCCCCGACGTGTCAGAGGTCAAGCTCCGGGGCATGGCGGCGCAGGTTGGAGAAGACGCACGTCAAGGCGAGGTCCTGGACGTCGCGCGCGTCGGACTCGTTGTCCGCGTTCACGCGGGAGACGCCGGTCTCCAGCGCCTCCACCACCCTCTCGAAGAAGTCAAGATAGCGCCCATCGCCGCGCACGCATGGCAGCGTGGGTGCTTCCCCGTCGAACCGGCTAACCGCGCCGGCCGCGCGGCGGGCAATGCCAAGGTACTGCTTGGTGCGCTGGGACTCCACCATCTTGGCATGCGCCGCCTCGTCCTGGGCGGCCTGCACGGCGTCGGCTGCCTCCTTAACCTGGGCCTGGAGGGACGCCAGCTCCGCCCTGGCCTCCGCTTCGCCCCTGAGGGCGGCTTGGAAGGCGGCCTCGGCGGTCGTCAGCTGGGCCCGCAGCGCGTCCACCTCCTCCTGGAGTTCGCCGAGCTTGCGTTTCTTGGCCGGAGGCGCCCTGGAAGAAGGAGGGGATCAGGTCCGGAGCACTGGACAAGACAACTAAGAAAGAAGGAGGCGGCAGAGTACTCACTCATCGACCATGGCCCAGCGCTGGCGGACTTGCGCCGACCCCGGGGGCCCCCCGCCGCTACCTCCGGAAGAGGGCGGGGGAGCCGACGATCCCGCGCGCTTCCCCGCTCCTGCAGCACTTCCTCTGGACGCCATGGGAGAGGAGAAGCTGGGAAGAAGAGAGGTTTTTTTTCTGTGGAACAATGGAAGCGAGAAGACACCTCGAGACTGCAATGCCCCCCCCGAGAAGGGCGGGGCGGATTTATAGGCGTGACTGCAGCCATGAAGCGTCGTGGGAGAGCAGGTGTCGTGCGCCTCTAGGGCGCCGCGGGGCGGTTCGATCAGCGCATTACTGTCCGCGTCGCCTCGCCTGCTGATTGTCGGGTCACATCCGCGTGGCCTGAGGAGTGGAGGCCCGAGGGAGCAGCAGCATTCAACGAAGGGCAATGATGGCCCGCGCTGCACACGGGTGACGCGTCAGTTTGACTTGGGGCAGTTCCTGACACCCTCGGGGAGCGGGGGCATCGCTGCCCAGGCGCTCGATGCGCGTCCAGCCTAGCCCGCAGAAGTTTGGGGCCCGCGGCGCTTCGGGCCATCCTCAAGGGCTTCGTCCGGAAGCCATATCGAGCGCGCCTTGGGCCCGGGGGCTACTGTCGGCATTCTGGGAACGGGGGTGCCCAGACCTGCCTACCTGCGGCCCAGGGCATGGCCCACCTCACGAGCCAAGCATGGCCTGGCACGGCCCCACTCAAGGCAAGGCCCTCGCGAGGACCCGAGCTCGCGAGGGAAGCAGCACCAAGACCAGCGGGGAGTGGGCCTCCTCAGGCCCCCTTCGGAGCAGCGGAGATCTCTATGCAGAACCCGGCCTCAGGAGTCAAGGATGACGCAAGGAAGGACAGGCGGGCACCAGCGCGCCAGGCGGTGCAGTTTCCCCTTTGGTGCAAAGGGAGCAAGGACGTACGCGGGTTCCCAAAGCGCCCCCAAAGGTTTCCATTCCGGTGCAACAAGGCCACGACCAGAAGCCCAGCAGGACAGATGTCATCGCCGAGCCCACCTCTACATCATCGACAGCTACTTTGCAGGCGAAGACCACCTTTGGACAGGGCGGGGATGTACTCCTGTCCCCCTTCGAATTTGGCCGTTGTGGGATCCCTTCCCACCATTGCAATAAGGGAAGAGGACCCGGGCCGCTGCTATAAGTAGAGGATAGGCTGCACTGTAGAAAGGGGAGGGCAAGAAAGAGAGAGAAGAGTGGAATAACAGACAAGGCAGAGAGCCAAGAGTACCACTCGAGCGCCCTCACGAGGCTCCTCACCACTGTACTAGTTCATCCACCACACCTCCTCGTGAGGCAATCCACCAAAGCAGGAGTAGGGTATTACGCTTCGCAGCGGCCCGAACCTGGGTAAATCACCGTGTGCATCTTCTTCCTCGTCATCGTGCGAGTTCATCATCGTAACCATCGCGTAGTGAGCTAGGTAGGGCGTGGCTGCAGGGGATCTTCGCACACGCCCCTGTGTTCGAATCTTGAGGGTTTTGCGGAGCCCGAAATCCGACAGTTGGTGATGACGATGACTTCGATTTCCCCCTCCGGGAGGGAAGTTCCCCCGGCGGAATCGCTTTGCCGAAGGGCAAAAGTGCTCCTGCCCAAGTTCAGCCTCGAGACGGCTGTCAGATTTCAGGCTCCGCAAAACCCAAAGAGGTTCGAACACAGGGGCGTGTGCGAAGATCCCCACCAGCTTCGGCCTCAAGCTCACAGCCCGACAGCCTAGCTCGACGAACTCACTCGATTGCAAGGAAGAAGATAGCACACGAGGATTTACCCAGGTTCGAGCCGCTGCGAAGCGTAAAACCCTACTCCTGCTTTTGGTGGATTGCCTCACGAGGAGGTTTGTGGATGAACTAGTACAGTGGTGAGTAGCCTCGCGAGGGCGCTCGGGTGGTGATTTGTTCGCCGCCGTTTCTACGGTGCAGCCTAGCCTCTATTTATAGTGACCCGGGTCCTCTTCCCTTATCGCAATGGCGGGAAGGGATCCCACAATGGCTGAATTCGAAGGGGGACATGGAGTACATCTTATCCTGACGAAAGGTGGTCTTCACCTATAAAGTAGCCGGTGGTGATGCAGAGGTGGGCTCGGTGATGACGTCCGTCCTGCTGGGCCCGTGGTCTTGGTCTCGTTGCACCGGAGTGGAAACCTTTGGGGGGTGCTTTGGGAACCTGCGTACGCCTTTGCCTCCTTTGCACCAAAGAGGAAACTGTCTCCTCTACGCGCGCTGGCGCCCGCCTGGCCCGGCTTGCATCATCCTTGACTTCCCGAGGCCAAGTGTTGCATGGAGATCTCCGCCGCTCGGGAGGGGGCCTAGGAAGGCCTCTTCCCTCCGAGGGTCTTGGTGCCGTCCACCTCGCGAGCGTGGGGCTCTCGCGAGGGCCTTGTCTTGAGTGAGGCCGCGCCGGGCCGTACCGGGCCTGGGCAGTCCTGGGTACCCCCATTCCGAGGGCGCTGACAGTAGCCCCCGGGCCCAAGGCGTGCTCGGGCTGGCTTCGGGGCGAAGCCGGAGAAGATGGCTCGAAGCGCCGCGGGCTCCAAATGCCTACGAGCCCAGTCTGTCGCATGGCAAATAACGAGGCGCGGACGCCTCCACTTCCCCATGGCGCCTCGACAACCCCTCCGTCTGACCAGCAACCGGCGCACGTCTGAGGGCCATCATTGCCTGGGATGGGGAGAGGTGCCGGTTGGCGTCCACCCGGCTATAAATGGGCGGAGGGAACGGAGCCCCCAGCCCATTCCTACTTCTCGCTCCCCCGCCTTCGTCCTCCGCCTCCTTGATAATGACGCCAGTGAGGAGGTTTCCTGCTGCCGAGAAGGGGAAATCCTGCCAGGAAGGGCCGGACCAACAACTTTCCAAGAGGAGCTGGGGTCGTCCTCGCAAGTATGCCAAGGCACCGATAGCGGCGCCCCGTGGGCGCGGCCGCGCCTCCGCGATGGCCGGTGCCTCTGCTGGCGCAGCCAGAGGCAGCGGGCGCGGTGGCCATGGCCGAGGAGGAAGACCCGCAGTTGGTGCTCGGCCACCGCGCCCGCGGGCCCGCACGGCCGATACGGTCTAGGAGTTCCTGGTGCTGGTGGAGAGGCCGGCGATCACCTGGTTGCAACTCCCGCGCTTCTTCGCGAAGACGCTGCGGGCTAACGAGCCCGCAGGTCTGTGGCTACAGGCCGATGGTTGCTGCAGCAGCGCGTTGTGGGTGGAGGTCGAGGTTACCCCCAGAGGCAACGCTTCTTGAGCCGTGGGTGGTAGACCTTCCCCCGTGTCCACGGCCTGGAGGGGAGGCTCACGCTCCACTTCAAGAACGACGGCGCCGCGGCGCTTTTTGTCAAGATCTTCGGGGAGGACGGTAGGCGCTTGGGGTGCTGCCTGGAGGGTGGCGGCACGGGCGACCTTTGCGGTGAGCTTGCCTTTGGCGACGGCCGCCATGCTTCCAGCTGCAACGACACCTCCTCTGAGGAGAGTCCGAGCGACAACAGCTACGACGCACCGCCGCGTCGGCGCGCTCAGACTTCGGGAGGTTGCTAGCCGCGACGGCGCCGCTCCCCGCCCGGGAAGCGGCTACCCCGGCGTGCCACCATGGCCCCGTCAAGGAGGAGGAGGACTCCGACTGAGCGCTGGCGCGCCGGAGCCGGAGTCTCAGGAGTGGTAGCCCCCGGGGGGGCTCCTTCGCCTTCTTCTTCCTTTCCTTTCCCTGTGACCAAAAGAAACATGGGGGGGGGGCCTTCTGGGCGTGTAATGAACTTTAGCGCTTGCGCCCTTATATTAGCACTCTCATCATGTATTCCGGTCCCTGTGTTACTGTTAATCGAGACTTCCTGTTGGTCGTGGTTAGGGTACTTAGCTCGATGTGTCCGTGGCGGGTTTCTGCGTCGTGAGGTCTGGCAGTGGCACCTGGGGAGCTTGGGGGGTTCCTCCTTCCTGCGAGTGAGGCGGTTTGGGGGCCCTTTCGGCACTCTACGTCTGCGGGGCCCAATCCCGTGCATGCCCCGACCACCGTTGGGGCATCCGGATCACTAGGACGAGACCAAGGGGAGAGGCCTCGACAGCCTTTGGGGCATCCGGATCACCAGGACGAGACCAAGGGGCGAGGAGCTATGCGATCAGTGAGGCTCCTGAGGTGCGTTGCTCAGGAGCCCCCCTTGACGCTCAAGCGGCGCTCTACGTTGGCGGGGCCCAATCCCGCGCCTGCCTCGACCGCCGTTGGGGCATCCGGATCACCAGGACGAGACCAAGGGGTGAGGCCTCGACCGCCGTTGGGGCGTCCGGATCACCAGGACGAGACCAAGGGGCGAGAAGCTACGTGATCAGTGAGGCTCCTGAGGTGCGTTGCTCAGGAGCCCCCCTTGACGCTCAAGCTGCGACCATACCTTTTTGCCGGTTCCTGCCCCAGGAGGCGTGAGCCTCCAGAGGCTCTAAGATAGCGCGCCGGGCCGCGGCGGAGCCCCTGAGCGAGGGTGAGGCGGCACACGCCTGCTAGCTCACTCGAGAGCGCCACATGAGGACCAGGACGCCAAGGCCACGTGGGACCAGGACGCCAAGGCCTTGGCGAGGTGTGCGCACCGTGCCCGTAGCCCCCGCTCGTGGGGCGTGAGAGGGAGAGGCTGGCAGGTGTCAACCCGGAGAAAGAAAACTTCAAGATAGAAAACTGCAAGGAGAAAAATCCCCGCCCCTTTTTCTTTAAATATAGTTTGAAAAGCCTCGAGTTTCATTCCAGAAAAATGGCAAATTCGAATACAAGAAAAGCAAAGAACAGCCGCGTCCGGCACCTAGGCTAGTCTTCGTCTTCCCCCAGCGCGGAGCATAGGGCATCCACGTTGCGTGGGCATAGTCATTGGAGGACAGTGTTGTCCGCCAGCGCGGAGCATGGGGCTTCCACTTGGGTGTGGGTGGGAACCCCTCCGCGTCCTTGGGGGTTCCGGGCGTATACAACCCACTCATTATTACGTGAGAGTGTCACGGGTAGAACTTGCGAAGGTGCTGGATGTTCGAGGCATTCTGGATGGGGACCCCGTCCTGAGTCTCCAGGCACACGGCGCCAGGTCTGGAGACGTGGGCGACCCTGAACGGGCCCTCCCACATGGGCGAGAGCTTGTGCAAGCCCTCCCTAGAAAGGACCCGCCTCAGGACGAGGTCTCCGACTTCGAGGGTCCTGGAGCGGACGTTACGGCAATGGTAACACCGCAGCGCCTGCTGGTACCTCGCAGCTCAGAGCGAGGCTTGGCAACGGTCCTCCTCCCCAAGCACGATGTCTGTACCCTGTGAGGCATCCTGACGCTCCTCGTCGGATGCCAAGACCCACGGGGATCGATGCTTGACCTCGTGTGGGAGGACGGCTTCAGCTCCATAGACGGGGAAGAACGGGGTCTCGCCGGTGGGCTTAGTTGCAGTGGTGCGGATGGACCACAACACGAACTGAAGCTCATCGAGCCAACCCCTGCCGCAGGCCTCGAGCTTCTTCTAGAAGCTCCTTGCCTTGAGGCCCCGCAGGACCTCCGCGTTGGCGCGCTCCGCCTGACCATTGCTTCGTGGGTGCGCCACCGAGGCGTAGCATATCTACGTTCCAAGGTTAGTACAATAAGTCCTGAAAAGGTTGCTTGTGAACTACGAACCATTGTCGGTGATGATGCGGTTGGGGACGCCGAAGCGGCTCACGAGGCCCTTGATGAACTTGACGGCCGAACCGGCAGGGATGGCGCGGACGGGCTCCACCTCCGCCCACTTGGTGAACTTGTCGATGGCGACGTAGAGGTAGCGGTATCCGCCGGCCGCTCGTGGAAAGGGCCCCAGTATATCCAGTCCCCAGACCGTGAAGGGCCAGGAGAGCGGGATAGCCTGGAGGCCCTGCGTGGGCTGATGGATCTGCTTGGCATGGAACTGGCAAGCCTCGCAGGACCGGACCAGCCCGGTGGCATCGTTGAGCGCCGTAGGCCAGTAGAAGCCACCGCGGAACACCTTCCCTACAAGGGTGCGTGACGAGGAGTGGTGTCCGCAGTCTCCTCCGTGGATGTCGGCCAGCAGCTCGTGCCCCTGTTCTCCAGACACGCATCGCAACGTGACGTCGTTCGGGCGCCTGCGGTATAGTTCGTCGTCCCGCAAACAATAAGCCGTAGCCTGTCGTACCGCACGCTCTACGTCTTCCTCCTTTCCTGGTAGTGTGCCGTGGAGCAGGTACGTCTTGAACACCTGTGTTCAGTCGTCGGCCTGGGGCTCCAGCGCCAGGAGCAGTCAGGCTCCTGAGGCCGGGCCACAAGTTGGAGCCCCCGAGGGTGGTGCTGGGGCAGCTCTTCACTCTGCGGCGCCTGGTCCACGGTTGGGGGTGCCGCATATGGCTTGAAGAGCCGCTCCTCGAAGACGCCTAGCTCCTGAGGCTCGCGACGCGATGCCCTCTTGGCGATGTCATCGGCCTCCTTGTTCGCGCCGCGCGGGATGTGCTGCAATTCCAAGCCCTGGAAACGCTTTTCAATCTTACGTACCTCTTCCAGGTATGCCTCCATGTGCTCGTCCTTAGGCGTATACTCCTTGTTGGAGAAGTTGATGAGGAGTTGGGAGTCGCCCTTGATGGTGAGGCGCTGAATCCCCAAGGCGGCCATGGCCTTGAGGCCAGCAATCAAGCCCTCATACTCCGCGATGTTGTTGGAGACCTTCTCGCCATGCTGGAAGCAAAGCTATATGGCGTAGTAGAGCTTGTCCCCGGTTGGGGAGATGAGTACAACTCCGCCCCCCGCTCCCCTGCGTGCGAAGGCCCCATCGAAGTGCATGGTCCAACCATCAGGCGCCTCGTCGCCGGGGGTGAGGGACTGGCCCTCGTCCAGCCCTTGGTCGGGAGCGTCCATCCACTCAGCCACAAAGTCCGCCAGGGCTGCCCCCTTGATGACCCTGGTCGTGCTGAACTCTAACTCGAAGGCCTGCAGCTCAATGTTCCATTCTACGACCCTCCCTGTGGCGTTGGGGTTGCACAGCACTTTCTCCAAGGGATACGCAGAGACGACCTTGATGGGGTGGCCCTAAAAGTAATGGTGCAGTTTCCTTGAAGCGACGAGGAGCACGAGCAGAAGCTTCTGCTGCATAGGGTAGCGCGAGCACGCGTCCCGCAGTACGGTACTGACATAGTACACCGGGTGCTCAACGAGGGAGAAGCCCTCTGTTCCGCCCCGCTCCACAACGGGCTCATGAGATCCTGGTGCCTCGGGGGTCGCCGGAGCGGCCGAGGCCTCAGGAGCGTCGTCTTGAAGAGGTGAGGGCTTCCGGGCATCCTGTGGGTCACCTTGCTTCGTGCCGGGGGACCCGCCTGCACCTGAGGGTGTTGCGCGCGCGCCGACATGCTTCTCCCTGACCGCCATGAGCGCAGCACTGGCGGAGTGCGGGGTGGCAGCCAGGTATAGCAATAGGGGCTCCCGAAGGCGGGGCGCCACCATTACTGGCGGGCTCGTGAGGTACCGCTTGAGGTCCTCGAATGCCGCGTCTGCCTCCGGAGTCCATTCGAAGGGGCCCTTCCTCTTCATGAGCTTGAAGAACGGCAGGGCGTGCTCGCCAAGCTTGGAAATGAAGCATCCCAAGGAGGTCACGCAGCCCGCCAGCTTTTGCATTTCCTTGAGGGTCTGAGGCGGACTCATCTTGCTTATAGCCTTGATCTTCTCCGGGTTTGCCTCGATCCCCCAGTGCGACACCAGGAAACCGAGCAGTTTGCCTGACGGGACCCCGAAGACACACTTCTCGGGGTTCAGCCTCAGGCTTCCTCGCCGCAGGCTGGCGAACGTCTCCTCCTGATCCTCGATCAGGGTCTTGGCTTCTCGCGACTTGACCATGATGTCATCGACGTAGGCCTTCGCATTCCTCCCAAGCTGCTGCCCCAGGGCGATGTGCATCAGCCGCTGGAAGGTTGCGCCAGCGTTCCGTAGCCCGAAGGGCATGCACGTGTAGCAGAACACACCGCACGTGGTGAGGAAGGCCGTCTTCTCAACGTCCTCCACCGCCATCTTGATCTGATGGTAGCCAGAGAAAGCGTCCAAGAAGCATAGGAGGTCGCACTCGGTGGTGGAGTCCACGATCTGGTCGATGCGCGGCAGCGGGAATGGGTCTTGGGGGCAAGCCTTGTTGAGGTTCGTGAAGTCGACGCACATGCGCTCCTTCCCGCACTTCTTCGGGACGACCACTGGGTTGGCCAGCCATTCCGGGTATTGCACCTCTCGGATAACTCCGGCCTCCTTCAGCTTGCTGACCTCCTGGGCGATGAACGCCTGCTTCTCTTGAGCCTACCTTCTCGCCTTTTGCTTTACCGGACGTGCGTTAGGGCACACCATGAGGTGGTGCTCGATCACATCCCTCGGGACCCCCACCAGGTCGGATGCGTTCCACGCAAACGCATCCTTGTTTGTGTGGAGGAAGGCCACCAACGCCTCCTCCTGCTTCGGAGGGAGACCGGCGCCGATGGTGAAGGTGAGGCCAGGGTTCTTGTCGTCTACAGGCACCTGCTTCGTCTCAGCCCGGTTCTGACAGAACAACTGCTTCTTCTTCACTGGTGCAGTGTCGACGGCGTCCTCAGCGTCCTCCGAGGCCTGCGCGGCGTCCCCAGCGTTGGGGCGCGCCACAGCCACCGCCTTGTAGGCGAGCTTGAGTGCGCGGACCGCGTCCTTGGCGTCTCCAGTGACGGAGAGGATGCCGTTGCTCCCAGGCATCTTGATGACGTTGTAGCCCGGGTGCGTTGCCGCCATGAACTTGGCGAGGGCGGGGTAGCCAAGGATTGCGTTGTAAGGGAGGTGGATGTGGGCAACGTCGAAGTCGATCAGCTCGGTGCGGTAGTTGTAGCAGGTGCCAAAGGTGATGGGGAGGCGCACCCGCCCCAAGGGAGCGACGGAGCCCCTGGCCACCCTAGAGAAGGGCCTTGAGGGCGCGAGATGGTCGTAGGGCACCTGCAGTGTGTTGAAGGTCTCCACGGAGAGGACGTTGAGGCCGGCCCCGCCGTCTATGAGGGTCCTGGTGACAACCACGCTGCTTATGGTCGGTGTGCACAGCATGGGGAGCGTACCGGCGGCAACCGTTGTTCTGGGATGGTCGTCGGGGCCGAAGGTGATGTCAACCTCTGGCCACGTTCGAGCCTGCGGGGCCTCGAGCCGTGGCCGAACCGCGCTCGCCTGGCGGAGGAACTGCTTGACCTGGGGGTTGGAGGCGGGCGCCTGCGATCCGCCGAGGATGCATGCGACCGCAGGGTCGGCCAGGCAAGCCGTGGCACCGCCGCACGCCAAGGGCTGCCTGGCCTCGGAGGTGACGTCGGCCATGGAGCTGATGAATCGAGGCCTGACTGCAGCCGCGGATGGAGAGGCTTCGACACGCCCCCTACTTGGCGCGCAAAATGTCGGATTTCGGGCTCCACAAAACCCAAAGAGGTTCGAACACAGGGGCGTGTGCGAAGATCCCCACCAGCTTCGGCCTCAATCTCACAACCCGATAGCCTAGCTCGACGAACTCACTCGACTGCAAGGAAGAAGATAGCACACGAGAATTTACCCAGGTTCAGGCCGTTGCGAAGCGTAAAACCCTACTCCTGCTTTTGGTGGATTGCCTCACGAGGAGGTTTGTGGATGAACTAGTACAGTGGTGAGTAGCCTCGCGAGGGCGCTCGGGTGGTGATTTGGTCGCCGCCGTTTCTACGGTGCAGCCTAGCTTCTATTTATAGTGACCCAGGTCCTCTTCCCTTATCGCAATGGTGGGAAGGGATCACACAACGGCCAAATTCGAAGGGGGACAAGGAGTACATCTTATCCTGACGAAAGGTGGTCTTCGCCTAAAAGTAGCCAGTGGTGATGCAGAGGTGGGCTCGGTGATGACGTCCGTCCTGCTGGGCCCGTGGTCTTGGTCTCGTTGCACCGGAGTGGAAACCTTTGGGGGTGCTTTGGGAACCTGCATACGCCTTTGCCTCCTTTGCACCAAAGAGGAAATTGTCTCCTCTGCGCGCGCTGGCGCCCACCTGGCCCGGCTTGCGTCATCCTTGACCTCCCGAGGCCAAGTGTTGCATGGAGATCTCCGCCGCTCAGGAGGGGGCCTGGGGAGGCCTCTTCCCTCCGAGGGTCTTGGCGCCGTCCACCCCGCGAGTGCGGGGCTCTCGCGAGGGCCTTGTCTTGAGTGAGGCCGCGCCGGGCCGTACCGGGCCTTGGTAGTGGGCCACGCCCTGGGCCGCAGGCAGGCAGTCCTGGGTACCCCCGCTCCCAGGGCGCCGACAACGGCGGCGTTCCGTCCCGAAAGTCCCCCCCCCCTCATTTTTTCTAGGTAAAAAGATCTTAAGTACCAGAAGATGGGCACCGGAGGTGGGCCGGGCTGGCCACAACCCAACAGGGCGCGCCTGGGGGGCCTGGCGCGCCCTGGTGTCTTGTGGTCACCAGGTGGCCCCCCTCCGGTAGTTATTTGCTCCAGTATTTTTTATATATTCCAAAATAATTCTCCGTGAAGTTTCAGCTTATTTGGAGATGTGCAGAATAGGTGTCTCCGACATGCTTTTTCAGGTCCAGAATTCCAGCTTCCAGCATTCTCCCTCTTTGTGTAGACCTTGCATATTATGAGAGAAATGGCATTAGAATTACTCCATAAAGCATTATTATGCATAAAAACATTATAAATAATAGTAGGAAATCATGATGCAAAATGGACGTATCAATGACCCACAAGTATAGGGGATCAATCGTAGTCCTTTCGATAAGTAAGAGTGTCGAACCCAACGAGGAGCAAAAGGAAATGACAAGCGGTTTTCAGCAAGGTATTCTCTGCAAGTGCTGTAAGTAACGATAGTAGATAGTTTTGTAGCAAGATAATTTGTATCAAGTAACAAGTGACAATTGTAACAAGGGTGCAGCAAGGTAGCCCAATCCTTTTTATAGCAAAGGACAGGCCTATAAGTACTCTTATATTAAGCAAGCGCTCCCGAGGACACATGTGAATTTCTATCTAGTCATATTCATCATATTGAGTTGATTCGCGTTCGCCACTTTGATAATTTGATATGTGGGTGGACCGGTGCTAAGGTATTGTTCTTACTTGAACTAACAACCTACTTATGATTACCCCCTCTCGCAAGGATCCGCAACTACGAAAGAAGAATTAAGATAAATCTAACCATAGCATGAAACATGTGGATCCAAATCAGCCCCTTATGAAGCAACGCATAAACTGGGGTTTAAGCTTCTGTCACTCTAGCAACCCATCGTCTACTTGTTACTCCACAATGACTTCCCTTAGGCCCATAACATGGTGAAGTGTCATGTAGTCGACGTTCACATGACACCACTAAGAGAAGTAACAACATACATATCATCAAAATATCAAACGAATACCAACTTCACCTGATTACTTATAACAAGACTTCTCCCATGTCCTCAGGAACAATAGTAACTACTCACACCTCATCAACATGTTTAAGATCAGAGGTGTAATAATAATGATTATGGATCTAAACATAATATCTTCCACCAAGTAATCCAACAAGCATCAACGACAAGATGTAATCAACACAACTAGTAACCCACAGGTACCAATCTGAGATTTTGAGACAAAGATTGAATACAAGAGATGAACTAGGGTTGGAGATGAGATGTTGCTGGTGAAGATGTTGATGAGGATTGGTCCTCCCACGAAGGAGGAAGCGTTGGTGATGATGATGGCTTCAATCTCCCCCTCCCGGAGAGGATTTCCCCGGCAGAATCTGACTGCCGGAGTGCAAAAGGGCCTCTGCCCAGGTTTCCGCCTCGAGATGGCAGCACTTCATCCCGAAAGGTTTCTTATGATTTTTTTCTAGGTTAAACACACCATATAGGAGAAGAGGGACGTCGGGAGGCCACCAAGGGCCCCACAAGCCATCAGGGCGTGGCCTGGGGGGTGCCCGGTTGGCTTTTGGCCAGCTGGTGGCCCCCCTCTGGTATATTTTTGGCCCATAAATTCTTAAATATTCAATAAAAATTCTCCGTGAAGTTTCAGGTCATTTGGAGTCTGGTGATTTTTCTGCCTTTTCCTCGGTTTGCAGTCCAGAATTCCAGTTTTCAGATATTTCCCTCTTTCCGATGTACCTTGCATATTCAGAGAGAAAGAGCATAAGAATTGTATGATAATAAAGAATAATGGACAAGAATAACATAAATATGAATAAGAAATCATGATGCAGAATGGACGTATCAACTCCCCCAAGCTTAGACCACGCTTGTCCTCAAGCGAAAGCCGAGCTCGAGAATAATGACCACATAATTTGAGAGAGAGGTGATACGTCTCTGCCATATCTATAATTTTTGATTGTTTCATGCCAATATTATACAACTTTCACATATTTTTGGCAACATTTTATATGATTTATTGGACTAACATATTGATCCAGTGCCCGGTGTCACTTCCTGTTTGTTGCATGTTTTTTGTTTCGCAGAATATCCATATCAAACGAAGTCTAAACGCGATAAAAATTTATGGAGAATTATTTTGGAATATTTGTGATTTTTGGGAGGCAGGATCAATGCAAAAGGAGGCCCACAGCCACCAGAAGACACCAGGGCGCGCCCCAGGGCCCAGGTGCGTGGTGGTGGGTTGTGGTCACCTCGTAAGTCGGTTGGAGCTCTACTTCGGGCTCAAGGAAGCTTATATCTGGAAAAAAACCGTGTTAAAATCTCAGCGCAATCGGAGTTCCGAATCTCCGGGAATATAAGAAACGGTTTTCGACCAGAAAACAGGAACGCGAAACAGAAGAGAACAGAGAGGGAGATCCAATCTAGGAGGGGCTCCTGCCCCTCCGCCACCATGGAGGCCATGGACCAGAGGGGGAACTCTCCTTGCATCTAGGGGGGAGGCAAAGGAAGAAGAAGAAGGAGGGGGCTCTCTTCCCCTCTCCCCCGGTGGCGCCGGAACGCCGCCGGGGCAATCCTCATGACGGCGATCTACACCAACAAATTCGCCGCTGTCAACACCAACTCTCTCCCCCTCTATGCAGTTGTGTAACACCTCTCTTCCCCGCTGTAATCTCTACTTAAACATGGTGCTCAACTGCATATATTATTTCCCAATGATATTTGGCTATCCTATGATGTTTGAGTAGATCTGTTTTGTCCTATGGGCTAATTGATGATCGTGGTTGGTATGAGTTGTATGTTTTATTTTGGTGCTATCCTATGGTGCACTCCGTGTCGCGCAAACGTGAGGGATCCCTGCTGTAGGGTGTTGCAATATGTTCATGATTTTCTTATGGTGGGTGGCGTGAGTGACAGAATACACAGACCAGAGTAGGTGGGTTGTTGCATATGGGAGTAAAGAGGACTTGATACTTAATGCTATGGTCGGGTTTTACCTTAATGATCTTTGGTAGTTGCGGATGCTTGCTAGAGTTCCAATCATAAGTGCATATGATCCAAGTATGGAAAGTATGTTAGCTCATGCATCTCCCTCATATAAAATTGCAATAATGATTACCGGTCTAGTTATCAATTGCCTAGGGACAAATAACCTTCTTGTTTGACAAAAGCTTTCTACTAAACAACTAACTTTTATTATCTTGCCTTTCACTCGTAGTTTTATCCCCGCAAAGTACTTCTAGTTTTATTCGTGTAAACTATCCTATCATCTACAAAATAGTTTCATACTTGTTCTAGGTAAAGCAAATGTTAAAGTGTGCGTAGAGTTGTATCGGTGGTCGATAGAAATTGAGAGAATATTTGTTCTACCTTTAGCTCCTCATTTAGTTCGACACTCTTATTTATCGAAAAAGGCTACAAACGACCCCCCTACACTTGTGGGTTATCAAGACCTTTTTCTGGCGCCGTTGCCGGGGAGCAATAGCGTGGGGGTGAATATTCTCGTGTGTGCTTGTTTGCTTTATCACTAAGTAATTTTTATTTTCTGTTTTTAGTTGTTTTATATCTTTAGTTATGGATATGGAACAAGAAACACCTAAAAAATTAGTGGTACTTGCTACTCATGGAGATGGGGAACCTCCTAAAACCCTCGATGGTCGTTATGTGGGACACATTAATTACTCCTTTGATAATCCTGAGAAATCATCATAAAACTTTATAATGGGAGACACGTTGGATCAACGTGAGTACTTTAGGGATTATCGCTTGTCTCAAAAGGGGGAACACTTATGGGATCAAATTAGAATATTGCAATGGTTTGCTTGGGATGCATGCTTGATATGTGACTTTACTTGTTGCTCTAAGATAAAGGCTCCACACCTTCCCTTTCAATGTTTATTTAATGATAATGAAACCTTAGCTTCTTATGCTAATGGTATATATGATTACTATGATGTGGAACGAATAGAAGAATTTGTTGCTTTTAAAGGTGCTTATGAAATTGCTTCTTTGCTTGAAAAGTATGATGATGTTCCTTACAACAACAACAACAACAACAACAACAACAACAACAAAGCCGTTAGTCCCAAACAAGTTGGGGTAGGCTAGAGGTGAAATCCATAAGACCTCGCGACCAACTCATGGTTCTGGCACATGGATAGCAAGCTTCCACGCACCCCTGTCCATGGCTAGTTCTTTCGTGACGCTCCAATCCTTCAGATCTCTCTTTACGGACTCTTCCCATGTCAAGTTCGGTCTACCCCGGCCTCTTTTGACATTATCAGCATGCTTTAGCCGTCCGCTATGCACTGGGGCTTCTGGAGGCCTGCGCTGAATATGTCCAAACCATCTCAGATGATGTTGGACAAGCTTCTCTTCAATTGGCGCTACCCCAACTCTATCTCGTATATCATCATTCCGGATTCGGTCCTTCCTTGTGTGGCCACACATCCATCTCAACATGCGCATCTCCGCCACACCTAACTGTTGCACATGTCGCCTTTTAGTCGGCCAACACTCAGCGCCATACAGCATTGCGGGTCAAACCGCCGTCCTATAGAACTTGCCTGGGATAATTATGAATAAAATTATGATATTATTGAATTTATTGGGAGAATGTTCGCTGCCTTGGAAGAGATTAAAATTTTGCAGGAATCTATGGAAGAAGAAATTGTCGAAACTACGAGCTCATTAGATGAAGAAGATGAGGAGGAGAGCGAAGAACAAAAGGAGGAAGAGCGGATTAGCTACCCGTGCCCACCTTCTAATGAGAGTAACTCTTCAACTCATACATTATTTAATTTCCCTTTGTGCTTACCGAAGGATGAATGCTATGATGATTGCTATGATCCGTTGGATTCATTTGAAATATCCCTTTTTGATGAACTTGATGCTTGCTATGCCTGTGGCCAAGATGCCAATATGAATTATGCTTATGGAGATGAACTTGCTATAGTTCCTTATGTTACGAATGAAATTGTTGCTATTTCACCCACACATGCTAGTCCTATTATCTTTTTGAATTCTCCCAACTACACTATATCAGAGAAGTTTGCTCTTATTAAGGATTATATTGATGCGTTGCGTTTTGCTACTACACATGATGATTTTGATGAATATAATATGCATGTGCTTGCTGCTCCTACTTGCAATTATTATGAGAGAGGAACTATATCTCCACCTCTTTATGTTTCCAATACGATAAAATTGTAAGAACCTGTTTATACTATGCATTGGCCTTTACTTGATGTGCATGAATTGTTCTTTTATGACATGCCGATGCATAGGAAGAGAGTTAGACTTCGTCATTGCATTATATATGTTGCTTTGTGCTCACTACTAAATTACAAATCATTGTTAATTAAAATTGGCTTTGATATACCTTGGGATCCGGGTGGATCCATTACTTGAGCACTTTATGCCTAGCTTAATGGCTTTAAAGAAAGCGCTGCCAGGGAGACAAGCCGGAAGATTTAGAGAGTCATTTTATTCTGTTGATTGCTTTTATAAAGTTTAAAAACAAAAAAATATAGAGGGGAACCTAAAACTTCACAAAAAGAAAGGTGAAAGTGAGAGAGATGATGAGCATCCTTGAAGTGGGGGCTAGCCTTGAACTTTGTTCATGCCCATGGAAACTTTGTGAATCTTGAATCACAGAAACTTTTCAACAAAAATAATTAACCCCTTGTAAAAATCCATTGTATTATAAAAATAATGTGCCAAGATTTGCCTTTAGGATGATTAGATTGCTTGTTGGTATGTGCGGTGTAAAAACAGAAACTTTGGCTGTAGTGCATGAATTTACATTTTTCACTGGAACGTCAAAAGTTTCTGAAATTTTTACACAGTATTGATATACAAATTTTTTGATTTCTTCCTAATTTTTCAGAATTTTTGGAGTTACAGAAGTATGGTCAAAGTTCAGAGTACTACAGACTGTCCTGTTTAAGACAGATTCTGTTTTTGATGCATTGTTTTGCTTGTTTTGATGAAACTGTCGATTTTATCGGTGGTATAAGCCACGAAGAAGTTAATACATCAGGGATAATGAAAATATAAAATATGAATGGGTTTGCAACAGTACTTAAAGTAGTAATTTGCTTTATTATACTAACGGATCTCACCAGTTTTCTGTTAAGTTTTGTGTGGATGAAGTGTTCAAAGATCGAGGAGGTCTCGATATGAGGAGAAGGAGGAGAGGCAAGAGTTCAAGCTTGGGGATTCCCAAGGCACCCCAAGTAAATATCCAAGGATACTCACGCGTCTAAGCTTTGGGATGCCCCGGAAGGCATCCCATCTTTCTTCAACAAGTATCGGTATGTTTTCGTTTTCGTTTCGTTCATGTGATATGTGTAAATCTTGGAGCGTCTTTTGTGTTTAGTTTTCACTTTTATTTTATGCACCATGCTGGTATGAGATAATCCATGGTTGATTTATAGAATGCTCATTGCACTTCACTTATATCTTTTGAGTATGGCTTTATAGAATTCTTCATGTGCTTCACTTATATCATTTGAAGTTTGGATTGCCTGTTTCTCTTCACATAGAAAACCGTTATTTGTAGAATGCTCTTTTGCTTCACTTATATTTATTAGAGCATGGTATTTTTTAGAAATAATTAAACTCTCTTGCTTAACTTATATCTATTTAGAGAGTCAACAGGAATTGGTCATTTGCATGGTTAGTCATAAAATCCTACATAAAACTTATGGATCACTGAATATGATATGTTTGATTCCTTGCAATAGTTTTGCGAAATAGAGATGATAATATGTGGGAGGTACTAGTGGATGATCGTGTTTAGTAAGATATTGGTGTTAAGGTTTGTGATTCCCGAAGCATGCACGTATAGTCTCCCGTTATGCCAGGAAGTTGGAGCACAATTTATCCTTGATTGTCTATCTTTGTGTGAAGGTCGGGGGCACGCGATGGTTAACTCCTACCAACCTCCCCCCTAGGAGCATGCGTAGTAATACTTTGCTTCGAGGGCTAATAAACTTTTTCAGTAAGTATGTGAGTTCCTTATGACTAATGTGAGTCCATGGATTATACAAACTCTTACCTTTTCGCAATTTGCTAGCCTCTACGGTACCGTGCATTGCCCTTTCTCACCTCGAGAGTCGGTGCAAACTTCGTCGGTGCATCCAAACCCTGTGATATGATACGCTCTATCACACATAAGACTTATTATATCTTCCTCAAAACAGCTACCATGATGACACGTCTCCAACGTATCGATAATTTATGAAGTATTCATGCCATATTCACCTATGTTTATAATACTTTTATATGGTTTTGATGCACTTTATATGATTTCTTTAGAACTAACCCGGACTGACGATGTTTTCAGCAGAACTACCGTGGTGTTGTTTTTGTGCAGAAAATGAAAGTTCTTGGAATCGCCCGAAACTTTTTAACTTTTTTTTTGAATAAAAGAGGCACTAGACGCTTCGTGGGAGGGCCAGAAGAGCCACGAGGTGGGCACAACCCACCAGGGCACGCCAGCCCCCCCCCGGCGCGCCCTGGTGTATCGTGCCCACCTCGTGGCTCATCTTGGCGTGAAACCGACGCCCAAAAATCCTATAAATATAGAAACCATCAGAAATAACCCTAGACTCTCCGCTCCGCCGCCGCAACTCTCTGTATCGACGAAAAACCAATCTGGAGATGTTCCAGTACCCTGCCGGAGAGGGGAATCCATCTCCGGTGGCCATCTTCATCATCCCGGCGGAGGCCATGACGAGGAGGGAGTAGTCCACCCTCGGGGCTGAGGGTATGTACCAGTAGCTATGTGTTCAATCTCTTTCTCTCTCTCGTGTTCTTGAGATGTCACGATCTTGATGTATCACAGGCTTTGTTAATATAGTCGGATCATATGATGTTATTCCCTTGCTATCATGTTGTGATGAATTGAATCTTTCCCTTTGAGATATCGCTATGTTGGATTGAATATTGGATTTGAGAACACTTGATATATGTCTTGCATGTGGATACCCGTGGTGACAATGGGGTGTTCTATTGATTCACTTGATATATGTTTTGGTACTCAACTTGCGGATTCCCGTGGTGACATTGGGGTAATCTATGCATAGGGGTTGATACACGTTCTTGTCCTACTTTTATCCGATAGAAATCTTGGGGCACTCTTTGAGGTTCTTTGTGTTGGATTGAGTATTATGAATCTGAAATTGGTTGATGCGTATCATATGGTGTTATTCTAATACGAACTCTTAGATAGATTGAACGGAAAGGATAACTTTAAGGTGGTTTTGTACCCTACAAACAATTTCTTCTTATGTTCTCCGCTAGATAAGAACTTTGGAGTGATTCTTCGTTGCACATTGAGGGATGGTTATGTGATCCAATTATATTAGCATTGTTGAGAGATTGCACTAGCGAAAGTACGGACCCTAGGCCTTGTTTTCAAGCATTGCAATACCGTTTGTGCTCACTTTTGTTACTTGCTACCTTGCTGTTTTTATATTTTCAGATTACAAAATCCTATATCTACCATCCATATTGCACTTGTATCACCATCTCTTCACCGAACTAGTGCACCTATACAATTTGCCATTGTACTGGGTGTGTTGGGTACACAAGAGATTTCTTGTATTTGATTGCAGGGTTGTTTGAGAGAGACCATCTTCATCCTACACCTCCCACAGATTGATAAACCTTAGGTCATCCACTTGAGGGAAAATTGCTACTGTCCTACAAAACTCTGCGCTTGGAGGCCCAACAAAGTCTACAAGAATAAAGTTGCGTAGTAGACATCAAGCTCTTTTCTGGCGCCGTTGCCGGGGAGGTGAGTGCTTGAAGGTATATCTTTAGATCTTGCAATCAAATCTTTTAGTTTCTTGTTTTTCACTAGTTTGGTTTTATAAAAGAAAACTACAAAAAAAATGGAATTGAGGTGGCCTCATATTATTCGTCTTTATAATGTCTTTCGTGAAAATAAGGATTCAGAAAATTGTGCTCAATTGGTAGAGGAAGAAATTATGAAAATACTTAATGAGAATTCCTTGAATGATGAGCATGATTGTAATGTTGCTAGTATGAATTCTCTGAATATCCATGATGCTAATGATATGCAAAGCCACAAGCTTGGGGATGCTTTGTTTGATGAAGATGATAATTTTAGTCCCCGATGTTTTGATGAGAAAATTTATTATGATGATGGCATGCCTCCTATCTATGATGATTATGATGATGACTTTGTTTGATGAAGATGATAATTTTAGTCCCCGATGTTTTGATGAGAAAATTTATTATGATGATGGCATGCCTCCTATCTATGATGATTATGATGATGACATGTATGCTATAAAGAGTGATAGTAACCATGAAACTTGTCATCATGATTTTAATATTGAATGTGGTTATGTCAATCAAGTGTCCCATGATAGTTATTTTGTTGAATTTGCTCCCACTACAATGAATGAGAAGGAATTTGCTTATGTGGAGAGTAATGGAAATTCTATGCTTGTGCATCATGAAAAGAATGCTTTATGTGATAGTTATATTGTTGAATTCCTTCATGATGCTAGTGAAATTTATTATGAGGGAGGAACATATGCTTGTAGGAATTGCAATAATATCAAGTTTCATGTCTATGTGTTCAAAGTTTTGAAGGTATGCTTGTTTTGCCTTCCTATGCTAGTTGATTCTTGTTCCCATAAATTGTTTGCTCACAAAATCCCTATGCATAGGAAGTGTGTTAGACTTAAATTTGCTTGTCATGAGATGCATGATGCTCTCTTACATGTTACAAATACTATTCCTATGTGAGCATCATTGAAATCATCATGCCTAGCTAAAAGGCATTAGAGAAAAGCGCTTGTTGGGAGACAACTCAACACTTATACTTTCTGTTTTGATGTGTTAACATGATTAAGATACTGTAGTCATAATGTTTTGTGCCTTTTATTTCAATAAAGTGCCAAGTAAAGCCTTTGGGATGACTCACAAGATGAGTAGAATTGATGCTGAACCAAAACATAAACTTTTGACTCCAGTACAGGAATTTTAATTTTTTACTGGAGCGTCATAATGATATGAAATTTTTACACAGTGTTTATATACAACTTCTTCAGGTTGTAATAATTTTTCAGAATTTTTAGAAACAGGTAAGTATGGTTACACTACAGATCTTCACAGACTGTTCTGTTTTTGACAGATTCTGTTTTGCATGCATAGTTTGCTTGTTTTAGTGTTCCCATAACTTATATTCAGTGATATAAATTATGGGAATGGTATAATACAGTAGGTATTATGTGAGAACAATTATGAATCTTGTCTTGACAGTACCTAAGTGAATGATCTATATTTACTATACTAACCCATCTCACGAAGTTCCGTTAAGTTTTGAGTGATTGAAGTTTTCAAGTTTTGGGTGAGATACCGATATTAGGAGAATAAGGAGTGACAAGAACCTAATCTTGGGGATGCCCAAGGCACCCCCAAGGCAATATACAAGGAAGACTCAAGCGTCTAAGCTTGGGGATGCCCCGGAAGGCATCCCCTCTTTCGTCTTCAACATTATCGGTATATCTTACTTAGAGGCTTAGAGCTATATTTTTATTTGTCACATATTATGTGCTTTTCTTGGATCATCATTATAATTTGTTATTTTATGTTAGGTGTTATTTATAATCTTGTTTTTCAATAAAAAGTTCCAAGAATTGCCTTAGGATGCTTGAATTGCATGTTTGATGTGTGCTGTGTAAAAACAGAAACTTTCTCTGTAGTGTTTGAATTTTCATATTTTACTGGAACGTGGAAAGTTTCTGAAAATTTTACACAGTGTTTTCATATAAATTCTTTAGCATATCCTAAATTTTCATAATTTTTTGAGTTACATAAGTACACTGGTTTGATAGATTGCTACAGACTGTTCTGTTTGGACAGATTGCTGTCATAGTTTTGTTATCTACTTATCCTATAGTTTCCACAGCCTATATTGGTAGATATAAATTGTGGAAATGATAGTATACAGTAGATGATGTTTTGAAATTATTATGAAACTTGTCTTGGCAGTACATAAAGAGTTGATTTATTATTATGTGGACTAACCTATCTCATGAGTTCTTTTTGAGTTTTGTGCGGACGAAGTTTTTGAGAATAGGTGAAACCGGGATATGAGAGGATTGAACGAGATACAAAAGCTCAAGCTTGGGGATGCCCAAATCACCCCAAGTAAATATTCTCAAGAATCTAATCTTGGGGATGCTACGCATCCCACCTCTCTTCGTCAACTATCGGTTAGCCTATGTTGAGCCTAACCTTTTATTCGTTCACATGATGCGTGCTATTCTTGGAGTTCTAATTTTGTTTAGATTGCTGTTAGAATAAAATACTCAGATCTGAAAATATTTATTGAGAGAGAGAGCCCTCACATAGCTACTTGATTGTTTACCTACTCATTGATCTTCACTTATATCTTTTGAAGAGTAGTTTGATGTTTACTCTTGAGCTTCACTTATATCCTATGAGTAAATTGTGAATCAATGAAATATCATAAATATGAAATTATCAATGTGCTTTATGCTTAGTAGTAGCTTCACATCTGGTTTAGAAAGTAAAATCTATTGAAGTTTGACAATCACAATATTGGTCATACAAGCAATTCATGAATGATTAGTATAAGAAAGAGAACTTTCACATACAAATATATTATCTTGGACATCTTCTATGATTGTGAATACCCATTAATTATTTTCAAACTTGAGCAAATTAGTTGAAGTTGGACAAGGAAGACAACGTAATGAGTTATGGTTGCGTATATTTGCATAGAAGTTATATTGTTATGGATCCTCCAACATGTGGTGCTTGTTTAGAACCTTTTGCTAGCCAACACTTCGTACTAAGTAGAGATACTACTTGTGCATCCAAATCCTTGAGCCCAGTTTCTTCCATAAGAGTCCACCATACCTACCTATATATGGTATTTAACTACCATCCCAAGTAAATTTGCATGTGCCACCTCTAAACATTCAAATAAACATCTGTTTTGTGTGCCTAGACCGCTCATGAAGCGACGGGGGGCGGTCAGTATCTTCCATGTTAAGCGGGTTATTCTCATGATGAGTGTTTATTCACTCGTCCTTACACGAGAGGGGCGGTAATAGGGATTCCCAGTCCCGAAAAAATGCAAATAATTAAACGAAACTCCCCCAGGAATGTTGTTGGTATGGACGGTACCCGTGGATTTGGCTAGCCGTGGAGTGTGTTTGTTGGTGGAGGGGGGGTAAACCTTTACTTTTACCGCTTGGGAACCGCCGCTAATGTGTTTAACATGGAAGATATTGATAACTCTTGGCCGTAACGTTGACAGGAAGGGTGCACCTCCTAAAATTATATTTATCTCTGATTTAAGCTTTGAGCTCTGGCACCTCTGCAAATCTCTGCTTCCCTCTGCGAAGGGCCTTTCTTTTACCTTTCAGTATTTACTTTTATGCAAGAGTCAATAGTATGCATTCTCATTTCAACCTTAATTATTCTCTAGTTGGCAAGCATCATGTGGTGGGGAAAGATCTAGGCACATATGGCCAGTCAAATATATTTGATCATGACTTATGATTGTTGACAATTATCTCTATGATAAATGAGTTGGGAAGCGAAACATTAAGCCCCTATCTTTCTCTGTGTTCGATGGATGCCATTTGTTCTAAAAATATGCTTTGAGTACTAGCAATCATAGAATACTATATGATAATTGAGTATGTGGAGCTCTTACTTAGACTTTGTTGAGAATAAGTTGAATTGCAATTGTTTGGTGACTAAGAACATAGGTTGTTAAGTTTCAAGAGAATTCATTGTTTGAACCATAACATGTGAATTGGTTGCTACTTTATCATGATGAGTTTTATGAGAAAGAGTTGTTGTTATGAAGCTAGGAAAAGTGGTTGAAATTATCATTGATCAAAGTTATGCACTATGCTAGCATTCACACTTCATAAATTATTTCTTTTATCATTTACCTACTCGAGGACGAGTAGGAATTAAGCTTGGGGATGCTGATACGTCTCCAACGTATCGATAATTTATGAAGTATTCATGCCATATTCACCTATGTTTACAATACTTTTATATGGTTTTGATGCACTTTATATGATTTATTTAGAACTAACCCGGACTGACGCTGTTTTCAGCAGAACTACCGTGGTGTTGTTTTTGTGCAGAAAATGAAAGTTCTCGGAATCGCCCGAAACTTTTTGACGATTTTTTTTGTGAATAAAAGAGGCACTAGACGCTTCGTGGGAGGGCCAGAAGAACCAGGAGGTGGGCACAACCCACCAGGGCACGCCAGCCCCCCCCCCCCCCCCCCGGCGCGCCCTGGTGTATCGTGCCCACCTCGTGGCCCATCTTGGCGTGAAACCGACGCCCAAAAATCCTATAAATATAGAAACCATCAGAAATAACCCTAGACTCTCCGCTCCGCCGCCGCAACTCTCTGTATATACGAAAAACCAATCTGGAGACGTTCCAGTACCCTGCCGGAGAGGGGAATCCATCTCCGGTGGCCATCTTCATCATCCCGGCGGAGGCCATGACGAGGAGGGAGTAGTCCACCCTCGGGGCTGAGGGTATGTACCAGTAGCTATGTGTTCAATCTCTTTCTCTCTCGTGTTCTTGAGATGTCACGATCTTGATGTATCACGGGCTTTGTTAATATAGTCGGATCATATGATGTTATTCCCTTGCTATCATGTTGTGATGAATTGAATTTTTCCCTTTGAGATATCGTTATGTTGGATTGAATATTGGATTTGAGAACACTTGATATATGTCTTGCATGTGGATACCCGTGGTGACAATGGGGTGTTCTATTGATTCACTTGATATATGTTTTGGTACTCAACTTGCGGATTCCCGCGGTGACATTGGGGTAATCTATGCATAGGGGTTGATACACGTTCTTGTCCTACTTTCTCCGATAGAAATCTTGGGGCACTCTTTGAGGTTCTTTGTGTTGGATTGAGTATTATGAATCTGAAATTGGTTGATGCGTATCATATGGTGTTATTCTAGTACGAACTCTTAGATAGATTGAACGGAAAGGATAACTTTAAGGTGGTTTCGTACCCTACAAACAATTTCATCTTATGTTCTCCGCTAGATAAGAACTTTAGAGTGATTCTTCGTTGCACATTGAGGGATGGTTATGTGATCCAATTATATTAGCATTGTTGAGAGATTGCACTAGCAAAAGTACGGACCCTAGGCCTTGTTTTCAAGAATTGCAATACCATTTGTGCTCACCTTTGTTACTTGCTACCTTGCTGTTTTTATATTTTCAGATTACAAAAGCCTATATCTACCATCCATATTGCACTTGTATCACCATCTCTTCGACGAACTAGTGCACCTATACAATTTGCCATTGTATTGGGTGTGTTGCGGACACAAGAGATTTCTTGTATTTGATTGCAGGGTTGTTTGAGAGAGACCATCTTCATCCTACACCTCTCGCGGATTGATAAACCTTAGGTCATCCACTTGAGGGAAAATTGCTACTGTCCTACAAAACTCTGCGCTTGGAGGCCCAACAAAGTCTACAAGAATAAAGTTGCGTAGTAGACATCACATACCTACCTATTATGGCATTTCCATAGCCATTCCGAGATATATTGCCATACAACTTCCACCGCTTCCATTTTGATGACTTGAGCATTCATTGTCATATTGCTTTACATGATCGTAAGATAGCTAGCATGATGTTTCCATGGCTTGTCCGTTTTTTGATATCTTTGCTACACTAGATCATTGCACATCCTGGTACACTGCCAGAGGCATTCATATAGAGTCATACTTTGTTCTACTATCGAGTTGTAATATTGAGTTGTAAGTAAATAGAAGTGTGATGATCATCATTATTCATTATTAGAGCATGTCCCAGTGAGGAAAGGATGATGGAAACTATGATTCCCCCACAAGTCGGGATGAGGCTCCGGACAAATAGAAGAAGAAAAAAAGAAAAGGAAAAAAAGAAAAAAAGAAAAAAAAGGAAAAAAATGAGAGACAAAGAGAGAAGGGGCATGCTAATTCCACACTTGTGCTTCAAAGTAGCACAATGTTTTTCATATAGAGAGTCTCCTATGTTGTCACTTTCATATACTAGTGGGAATTTCTCATTATAGAGTTAGATGCATACCCACTTAGTTTCAGTTTGAGCTTTCATACAGTTATAGCTCTTAGTGCATCCGTTGCATGGCAATCCCTACTCCTCGCATTGATATCAATTGATGGACATCTCCATAACCCGTTGATTAGCCGCTTCGATGTGAGACTATCTTCCTTTTTGTCTTCTCTATATTATTGTCTACCACCGCATTCTATTCCACCCATAGTGCTATATCCATGGCTTGCGCTCATGTATTGCGTGAAGTTGAAAATGCTGAAGCGCGTTAAAAAGTATGAAACAATTGCTTGGCTGACACCGGGGTAGTACATGATTTACACTTTGTGTTAAGAAGACAGAGCATGACAAGGCTATATGATTTTGTTGGGATAGCGTTCTTTAGCCTTGATATTTCGAAATACATGATTGTTTGTTGGGATGCCTGAGTATTAATGCCTTTATGTCAAATTATAAACTATTGCTTTGAATCACTCATGTCTTAATATTCATGCCATGATTAGATATATGATCAAGATTATGCTAGGTAGCATTCCACATAAAAATTATCTTTTTTATCATCTACCTACTCGAGGACGAGCAGGAATTAAGCTTGGGGATGCTGATACGTCTCCGTCGTATCTATAATATTTGATTGCTTCATGCCAATATTATACAACTTTCACATATTTTTGGCAACATTTTATATGATTTATTGGACTAACATATTGATCCAGTGCCCAGTGCCAGTTCTTGTTTTTTGCATGTTTTTTGTTTTTCAAAATATCCATATCAAACGAAGTCCAAACGCGATAAAAAATTACGGAGAATTATTTTAGAATATTTATGATTTTTGGGAGGCGGAATCAACGCAAAAGGAGGCCCACAGCCACCACAAGACACCAGGGCGCACCCCAGGGCCCAGGCGCGTGGCGGTGGGTTGTGGTCACCTCGTAAGTCGGTTGGAGCTCTACTTCGGGCGCAAGGAAGCTTATATCCAGAACAAATCGTGTTAAAATCTCAGCGCAATCGGAGTTACAGATCTCCGGGAATATAAGAAACGGTTTTCGGCCGGAAAACAGGAACGCGAAACAGAAGAGAACAGAGAGGGAGATCCAATCTAGGAGGGGCTCCTGCCTCTCCGCCGCCATGGAGGCCATGGACCAGAGGGGGAACTCTCCTCCCATCTAGGGGGGAGGCCAAGCAAGAAGAAGAAGGAGGGGGGGATCTATCCCCCTATCTCCCGGTGGCGCCGGAACGCCGCCGGGGCAATCATCGTGACAACGATCTACACCAACAACTTCGCCGCCGTCAACACCAACTCTCTCCCCCTCTATGCAGAGGTGTAACACCTCTCTTCCCCGCTGTAATCTCTACTTAAACATGGTGCTTAACTCCATATATTATTTCCCAATGATATTTGGCTATCCTATGATGTTTGAGCAGATCTGTTTTGTCCTATGGGCTAATTGATGATCGTGGTTGGTATGAGTTGTATGTTTTATTTTGGTGCTGTCCTATGGTGCCCTCCGTGTCGCGCAAACGTGAGGGATCCCCGCTGTAGGGTGTTGCAATATGTTTATGATTTGCTTATGGTGGGTGGCGTGAGTGACAGAATACACAGACCCGAGTAGGTGGGTTGTTGCATATGGGAGTAAAGAGGACTTGATACTTAATGTTATGGTTTGGTTTTACCTTAATGATCTTTGATAGTTGCGGATGCCTGCTAGAGTTCCAATCATAAGTTCATATGATCCAAGTACGGAAAGTATGTTAGCTCATGCCTCTCCCTCATATAAAATTGCAATAATGATTACCGGTCTAGTTATCAATTGCCTAGGGACAAATAACCTTCTTGTTTGACAAAAGCTTTCTACTAAACAACTAACTTTTATTATCTTGCATTTTACTCGTAGTTTTATTCCCGTAAAGTACTTCTAGTTTTATTCGTGCAAACTATCCTATCACCTACAAAATAGTTTCATACTTGTTCTAGGTAAAGCAAACGTTAAAGTGTGCGTAGAGTTGTATCGGTGGTCGATAGTACTTGAGGGAATATTTGTTCTTCCTTTAGCTCCTCGTTGGGTTCAATACTCTTATTTATCGAAAAAGGCTACAAACGATCCCCTACACTTGTGAGTTATCAATAGGTGTCAATAAAAACATAATACAGACATGAGAGCATCATGAATATCACTATAGCATCAAGCATTTCATCATATAACTTCTCATAAACAAGTAAAGATCTATTCACAATTATCGAAGTATGAAGCATAAACCTTATTGACAACCAACAAACGGGGCTTTTAGTCATGGAGATAATCATACATCAAATTCAAGAGAAGAGTCTACATAAGAGCTTTCATTCTAGCAAATCCACATACTCAACTATCACTTAGCCATCTATGATTGTTGACACTCATTGAATATTTTTGGAGCTAATGTTTTTGCCGGACACATAGGAAGATAGGGGCTTTATTTGCCACCTAACTCATTTACGTCAAGGATAATGTCAACAATAATGAATCATGGTTTCTTACATTCAACTAGATATATATATCTGGATCTTTCCTCAACACGTGATGCTTGCCAACTAAGAGAGTTTATAAATTAAAATTAGGAAAGGTATTAATGACTCTTGTGTGAAAGTAAAAACTTTATGAAAGTAAAAGATAGGCCCTTCACAGAGGGAAGCAGAGGTTGTCATGCGCTTTTATTTTTTTAGATGTGCAATCTCTTAATGCAAAGGAACGTCACTTTATATTGCCCCTTGTGATAGCAAACTTTATTATGCACTCCGTCGCTTTTATTTCTTCGTCATCACAAGATCGTACAAAGCTTATTTTCCCTTTCAATAAAAGATCATACATGATTATAGGCAATTTTTATTGCTTGTGCACCGATGACAACTTACTTGTAGGATCTTATTCAATCCATAGGTAGGTATGGTGGACTCTCACAGAAAGAAACTGGGTTTAAGGGGTTATGGATGCGCAAGTACTATCTCTACTTGGTGCGGAAATTTTGGCTAGCAAAAGATCTAAAAGAAACATCACATGTTAAAGGATCCATGACTATATAACTTCTATCCAAATGTAAGCAATCATGACCATTAAGTTGTCTTCCATGTCCAACTTCAAGACTTGATCATTATTTAATATTTGGTGATGGTTCGCAATCATAGATGATGTCCAAGATAGTGTATTTGTATGTCGATCTTTTCTTCTCTATTATAGTCTTACATAGATTATAACAATGACTAAGGCTATGTTTGTTTTCTTCCCAACAATTTTCATCGCTCATACTTTCCTTTTATGTGAAGTCATTACTTCCCATGAGATAAGCACATGATCTTTATACTTTTCTTATATCCTTACCATGGTGTAGGATTCAATGAGGGTAAGGCACACAAACCCAACTAACTTTATTATATAAGTCTCACACTCGGATACAAGGATAGATAGAACTCAAAGCAAAATACTAAGCAAAGCAAATCTTGAAACTTTATTTGTCTAAACCACGAAATAACTAAGGATCGAACTAAGACAAAAGATGATGGTAAAAAGTGATGGTGATAGATACCGGGGCACCTCCCCCAAGCATGGAACAAGCTAGGGGTGGTGCCCATACCCATGTACTCAAGTGTTCTTCGGTGATGGTGGTGGTGTGAGGTGATCCTCCATCTTCCAAGGCATAGGTTGCCCATCATAGAAAGAAGCTCTTGTCTCGGGAATCCTGAAATCGGCAGCGAGGCTTATCCTTTTGGACCTAGATTCATACTCATAGTTTTGGGTTTGAAGTTCATATATTTGATCTTGGAGGTGCTCGATCCGCTCTTGAAGCTTGAAGAGAACTTCTCCCATGATCTTTGTGTCCATCTTGTTTTCACGGATGAAGTCCGTGATCATAGAGTGATTAGCACCCAGACCACGTTCAACCATCCCTTGGCACTTGAAGATCTCCTGCTCCACTGCTGCAAGCCTGGCCTTCTCACTTCCCTCCTTCTTGGGACCTTAGACATCCCGGATGTGGAGCACCCCCTCACGCATCTCAATGGCTTGGGGGTGCTTCATAACATCCGACAGGTAGGGGTTGATGACCTTCTCGAAGAACTTGTCTTTGGATGGGCTTGGGGAAGTCATGGTGATCTAGATCTGTCAGAAAAATAGCTCAAAACAAGAACAGAGGAGAAACTCGCGATGCAGTGGTCAAAACATACGGGAGTATATATAATGATTTTTTTCTAGGTCAGAATACGTGTTCGGGAAGAAATCGGAGTCCGGGAGGCACACGAGGGCTCCACAAGCCATCAGGGCGCGCCCCAGGGGGCACCCTGTTGGCTTGTGCCTCCCTCGTGGGTCCCCCTGACTCCGTTTTATTTTTTTATTTTTTCTAAAATACCAAAACAAACATAAATTATTATTTTTGGAATTTTTGGAGACGGTTTACTTATTGTACCACATACCTACCCCTTTTTCAGGTTTCTGGAGTGTTCCGGAAGGCCTCCCGTATGTGTTCTTCTGGTGTTATAACTTGAATGATATTAGTCTCCTCATTAATGGGTGTACCTGAAATATAATGCTTGATTCTTTGCCCATTCACCACTCTCGGGTTTTTGCCTTCGAAGATATTAATTTTTATAGCACCGGAGCGATAGACCTCTTCGACAACATATGGACCTTCCCATTTGGATAAGAGTTTTCCTGCAAAAAATCTGAAACGAGAAATGTACAAAAGCACAAGGTCTCCTACATTGAATTCCCATTTTTGAATCCTTTTGTCATGCCATCTTTTAACCTTTTATTTAAACAATTTAGAATTTTCATAGGCTTGTGTCCTCCATTCATCTAATGAGCTTATATCAAATAACCTCTTCTCTCAAATAAAAAGTGCAGCAAGGTATTTTTGGGTTTTTGGAATAATAGATCTGAAAACAAAAGCGGCAAAAACATAGATCGGAAAGCAATATGTTGGAAAAGTAGACCCGAGGGTCGTAGGATTCACTAGTGGCTTCTCTCATGAGTATAGCACACGGTGGGTGAACAAATTACTATTGGGCAATTGATAGAAGATCAAATAATCATGGCGATATCCAAGGCGATGATCATTATATAGGCATCACGTCCAAGATTAGTAGACCGAAACAATTTTTCATCTACTACAATTACTCCACACATCGACCGCTATCCAGCATGCATCTAGTGTATTAAGTTCATGGAAAAACGGAGTAATGCAATAAGAACGGTGACATGATGTAGACAAGATCTATTCATGTAGGAATAGACCCCATCTTGTTATCCTTAATAGCAACGATACATGCGTGCCTCATTGTCCCTTCTGTCATTGGGAGAGGACACCGCAAGATCGAACCCATCACAAAGCACCTCTTCCCATGGCAAGAAAAATCGATCTAGTTGGCCTAACTAAACCAAAGATTCGAAGAAGAAATACGAGTCTATAAGTAATCATGCATATAAGAGATCAAAGAAGACTCAAATAATATTCATGGATAGAAACTGATCATGAACTCAAAATTCATCGGATCCCGACAAACACACCACAAAAGTTTACATCAAATAGATCTCCAAGAGACCATTGTATTCAGAATCAAAAGAGAGAGAGAGGAATCCATCTAGCTACTGCCTACGGACCCGTAGGTCTATGGTGGACTACTCACGAATCATCGGAGAGGCACCAATGAGGATGATGAACCCCTCCGTGATGGTGTTAGATTGGATCTCGCGGTTCTGGAACTTGTGGCGGCTGGATGTGTTTTTCGTCGACTCCTCTAGGGTTTCTGGAAAATTTGGGAATTTATAGGCATCAGAGGCGGTGGAGGGGGTTCCCGAGGTGGCCACAACCCATCAGGGCGCGCCCGGGGCCCCTGGCACGCCCTGGTGGGTTGTGGGCGGCTTGGGCTCCCTCCTGGTAACTTCTTTGGCCTACTGGCCTTCTTCTGGTCCAAAAAAAATCTCCAAAAAGTTTCGTCGCGATTGGACTCCGTTTCATACTGATATTCTGCGAAGTAAAAAAACAAGCAAAAACAACAACTGGCACTTTCGCACTATGCCAATAGGTTAGTCCCAAAAATGATATAAAGTTGCTATAAAATGATTCTAAAACATCCAATATTGATAATATAACAGCATGGAACAAGCAAAAATTATAGATACATTGGAGACGTATCAACTACCGCGAGTTCAACCAGGAGAGTACCACGATGTGGTTCGTATATTCGATCGGCAGAACAACTCCATCACTGAGCTGCACACTTACCATGGTGTTTGAGTGACTATTGATATGGCAGTCCATGATGCTGCCTATGCTGCTATCGCCCGTTCTCATGGAGAGCACCCCAGCTTGGAGGAGACTGGGTTCAGATACATCCCGTATGTCTCCACTCGGGATGAGACTGGATACTACACCGTTGTCTGCACCCCTTACGTGCGACATCGTTATGACCCGCAGGTTCTGGTTCAGTACACTGAGGCTCTAGATCGTACTGCCTGAGCTCTTGCTGTCGAGTTGTACGCCACTCGTGCTCATCTTCAGGATGCTCTGACACAGTTGCTACCAGCAGTCAATGCGAGGATGCATCCTGAGCACATCCTTTACCCGCGCAGGATAGAGCTACCACCAGGTCTTGAGTGGCATGCTATTTGAGGTTGTATTCCTCCACGTGGACCTCTGCTCCCCATACGGGAGCAGGTTCTGCATCAGAGTCTTCACGGAGCGCAGGATCCTTATATCGAAGGCACCCTGCATCGTCACCTGCAGCTACCTGGCTTCAGTGGTTGTCCCCGACGTTGATACAACAATCTCTATGTCCCGTTGTTGTATGCCTTTATCGCGTGTCTGCATGCCGCCTAGTTTGTCTAGGTTATTTCCCTTCTGAACTTATGATCGCTGGCTTGTAATAGACCTATGTATGGATTTGTATGTTATGTTTGACTACTATGATGTATCTATTGCACTTCTTCCTTTGTGCATGTTACCTCATGAATGATTCATTGTCTTTGCGTTTACTCAATACTAAACTACCACTGTTACAATTTGACAGAATGGTTAGGCCAGCTGGTCATGGCCGTGGTACCAACGCCCCACCACCGCCCGAATATATGGATGGAATGATACGGCAGTTTGAGCTGAACCATCAGTTTATGCAAGGGCTTATGGATCAATTACCGCGGCCGAACATGAATCAACAACCAGCCCCAATAACTCTGCAAGACTTTGTGTGCCTCATCCCTGCCGTCTATCACAGCTCAACTCAGCCCCTTGATGCTGATGACTGGCTCCGTGACATCACTTATGAACAGGAGTCTGCCAACGTCACCCTTGCCAACTATGTCACTCTTGCCTCCTACTTTCTGAAGGGTCCTGCTGCTCAATGGTGGGACAGCCACTGGCGTTCATAGCCTATTGGAACCATCATCAACTGGCCAGAGTTCCAAGCTACTTTCCGTGCTCGCTACATTCCTCAGGGAATCATGGACAGGAAGAAGCGGGAGTTCCGCAACCTCACACAGGGCAACAAGACCGTGGATGCTTATCAGCGGGAGTTCCTTGACTTGTCCTGCTATGCTGAAGAAGATATCGCTACTGATTCTCGCAGAGAGGAAAAGTTCCGTGAAGGACTTCACCCTGATATGAAGCTCGCGCTCCTTGTTCAGGATTATGCTGACTTCGCCACCTTGGTGAACAAGGCCATTCAGGTTGAGACTGGTCTGCAGGAATACAAGGATGGCATCAAGCGCACCCGTGACGTGGCCCCATCTTCGGGCTCATCATCACAGAAGCGGAGGATATGGATTCCCCACAACATGTACCATGCACCTACTCCTGCTCCAAGGCCGTCCTATGCTGCGCCTCGTCTGTCTCCTCCACCACCTAGGCAGTCGAGACTTCTAGCTACACCACCCTGAGCTCCCGCTCCCCATCCCAATGACGAGTGGTGCTTCAAGTGTGGTCGTCCAGGTCACCGTGCCAGAGAATGCAGGCAGAATCAGAATCAGCTTGCACCGCCTTCAACTGGCAGTGGTAACAACTAGCCCCGCAACAATAATGCCAGGCCTTCTTATGGTCATGGTCAGGCTAACAACATTGATCTGAATCAAGCTCAAGACCAGCCTGCTACTGTGATGGGTACTCTTCTTGTTAACTCAGTACCAGCTTCTATTTTATTTGATACAGGAGCATCGCATTCTTTTATGTCAGAAGATTTTTCATACATGCATGGCATTACATACGAAGAAATGAACACCCCACTAGTGGTACACACCCCCGTGGCCCAATGTCAAACCTCCATGGTTAGCCACAATGTCCCCATTGAAATTGAAGGGTTGGAAGTCCATGTCTCTCCCATTATGTTGAAGTCTTCCAATATTGACCTCATTCTAGGAATGGATTGGTTGAAAACCCATACTGCTTCAATCGTTTGTTCCACAAAAACCGTCCATCTCCTACATCCTTCGAATAAGATAGTAAGCTACCATGCTCGTCTTGTTCGAGATGCCGAAGCCAGGATCTATTTCTTAAATGCATTGAATGTGTCACCTCTTGAGGGGATTGAAGGCATTCCAGTTGTTTGTGACTTTCAAGATGTCTTTCCAGAAGAACTTCTAGAAATTCCTCCTGTTAGAGATGTCGAGTTTGTCATCGACTTAAAACCAGGCACCACACCTATCGCCAAACGACCTTATAAGATGCCTCCTCATCAACTCCTTGAACTTAAGGAAGAAATCGACAATTCGCTTCACAAAGATTTCATTCATCCAAGTTCCTCAGCCTGGGGAGCACCTTCTCTCCTTGTCAAGAAGAAGGATGGTACGAATCGTCTGGTCCAAGACTACTATGATCAACTTGCTGGTTCCTCTGTATTTTCACTCAACTTGAGGTTGGGTTACCACCAGATCCGGGTTCGTGATGAGGATATTCCAAAGACCGCATTCATTACTCGCTATGGTTCATACGAGTACACCATCATGTCTTTCGGTTTAACCATTGCTCTAGCAACATTCTCTTGTTTGATGAAGTATATCTTCATGGAATACCTCAACAAGTTCGTCATGGTTTATATAGATGATATCCTGGTGTTCTCCAAGAGGCAAGCTTAAAGTCATAATTAAGTTCTTTAATTGCCCAATAAGCCTTATGTTCTAACTCGAGAGGTAAATGAGAAGCTTTTCCATACATCATTTTATATGGGGACATCCCCATGGGGTTCTTATAAGTAGTTCTATAAGCCCATAAAGCATCATCTAGTTTCTTAGACCAATTCTTCCTGAATCTATTGACTGTCTTTTGCAAAATTAATTTTATTTCTCGATTCCTCAATTCAACTTGGCCACTAGACTGAGGATGATAAGGTGATGCGATTCTATGGTTAACATCATATTTAGCTAGAAGTTTACGGAAAGCACCATGAATAAAATGTGAACCACCATCAGTCATTAAGTATCTAGGGACTCCAAACCTCGGAAAAATATTTTCCTTAAGCATTTTAATAGAAGTGTTATGATCAACACTACTAGTTGGAACAGCATCTACCCACTTAGTAACGTAATCAACAGCAACTAAAATATGAGTATATCCATTTGAGGAAGGAAAAGGTCCCATGAAGTCAAATCCCCAAACATCAAATGGTTCAATGGCAAGTTAATAGTTCATAGGTATTTCCTGACGTTTACCAATGTTACCAACTCTTTGGCATTCACTACATGGAAGGACGTACTTACGAGCATCTTTGAAAAGAGTAGGCCAATAAAAACCAGATTGTAATACCTTGTGTGCAGTTCTGTCGCCAGCATGATGTCCTCCGTAAGCCTCAGAGTGACACTTCCGAAGGATCTGTCCCTATTCATGCTCAGGTACACAACGTCTAATAACACCATCTACTCCTTCTTTATAAAGATCTGGGTTATCCCAAAAGTAATGTCGTCATAAAAGAATTTCTTCTTTTGTTGGTAGGTGAAGTTAGGTGGTATATATTTAGCGACAATATAGTTAGCATAATTAGCATACCAAGGAGTACTATGTGAAGTATTTATAGCAGCAAATTGTTCATCAGGAAAATTATCATCAATAGGCAGTGGGTCATCAAGAAAATTTTCCACTCTAGACAAGTTATCTGCTACCGGGTTTTCAGCTCCCTTCCTATCAACGATATGCAAGTCAAACTCTTGAAGTAAAAGTACCCACCTAATAAGTCTAGGTTTAGCATCTTTCTTTTCCATAAGGTATTTAATAACAGCATGATCAGTGTGAATAGTTACTTTGGAGTCAACAATATAAGGTCTAAACTTATCACATGCAAAGACAACTGCTAAAAATTCCTTTTCAGTAGTGGCATAATTTCTTTGGGCAGCGTCTAGAGTTTTACTAGCATAATGAATAACATTCGATTTCTTGTCTACTCTTTGTCCTAGAACAGCACCAACAACATAATCACTAGCATCACACATAATTTCAAATGATAAGTTCCAATCACGTGGTTGAACAATGGGTGCAGAAATCAAAGTTTTCTTAAGTATTTCAAAAGATTCTACACAATCATCATCAAAAACAAAAGGAATTTCTTTTTGAAGAAGATTAGTTAACGGCCTAGAAATCTTTGATGAAACGCCTATAGAAACCAACATGACCAAGGAAACTTCTTATACCTTTCATATCTTTTGGACATGGCATTTTCTTAATTGCATCAACTTTAGCTTTGTCCACTTCAATACCTCGTTCAGAAATTTTATGCCCAAGCACTATGCCTTCATTCACCATAAAATGGTACTTCTCCCAATTCAAGACAAGATTAGTTTCTTCACATCTCTACAAAACTCGATCAAGGTTGCTTAAGCAATCATCAAAAGAAGTCCCATAAACGGAAAAATCATCCATGAATACCTTAACAATCTTTTCACAAAATTCAAAGAATATGGCTGCCATGCATCTTTGAAAGGTAGCAGGTGCGTTGCATAAACCAAAAGGCATACGCCTATAAGCATAAGTTCCAAAAGGGCAAGTAAAGGTAGTTTTCTCTTGATCCTCTTTCGACATAGGTATTTGAGAAAAACCAGAATATCCATCAGGAAAACAAAAGTGTGTGTGATTAGATAATCTTTCTAGCATTTGATCGATAAAAGGCAAAGGGTAGTGATCTTTCTGCTAGTAGCTTTGTTTAATTTCCTGAAATCAATCACCATCCTATAACCAGTTACTATTCTTTGTGGAATAAGCTCATTTTTATCATTAGGTACAACAGTTATACCGCCTTTCTTAGGGACACAATGAACAGGACTTACCCATCTACTATCAGCAATAGGATAAATTATACCTGCTTCCAGAAGTTTTAATATTTCGGTTCTTACCACCTCCTTCATCTTAGGATTGAGACGATGTTGGTGGTCAACGGCTGGTTTAGCGTCTGGTTCCATATTAATCTTGTGTTGACATAGCGTAGGGCTTATGCCCCTAAGATCATCAAGAGTATATCCGATGACAGCCCTGTGCTTCTTTAGAGTTTTAAGTAATCTTCTTTCTTCATGCTGTGAAAGGTTAGCACTGATAATAACTGGATATATCTTCTTCTCATCAAGGTAAGCATATTTCAAAGTGTCGGGTAAAGTCTTTAGCTCAAACACGGGATCTCCCTTGGGTGGAGGAGGATCTCCTAAAATATCAACTGGTAAGTTGTGTTTAATAATAGGTGTTTGTTTAAGAAATATGCCATATATTTCATTTCTTTCATTCATATGCATATCATTTTCATGGTCTAGTAAATATTGTTCTAACAGATCGGTAGGAGGTACGACAATAGAAGCAAGACCAACTATTTCATCCTTACTTGGTAATTCTTTCTCATGTGGTTGTCTACCAAACTTGGAGAAATTAAATTCATGAGACACATCACCAAAGCTTACCTTGACTTTCTCAGTAACACAATTAATTTCAGCATTAATAGTATTTAAGAATGGTCTACCAAATAGAATGGGACAACAGTTATCTTGTTTTGAACCAAGTACTAAGAAGTCAGTTGGGTACTTAATTTTTCCACACAAGACTTCAACATTTCTAACAATCCCAAGTGGTGTAATAGTGTCTCTGTTTGCAAGTTTAATAGTGACATCGATGTCTTCAAGCTCAGAGGGTGCTATGTTATTCATAATTTCTTGGTATAATGTAAAAGGTATAGCACTAACACTAGCACCAATGTCACACAAGCCATGGTAACAATGTTCTCCAATTTTAACCGAAACAACCGACATGCCAACAACTGGTTTATTTTTATGTAGCTCATCCTGTGCGTTTCTAGCAGGTTTTGCAATTCTAGCAACTTCACCACAGAAGTAAATAACCTGGCCCTCAATATTATCGACTAGAAGATCTTTGACCATAGCAACATTAGGCTTAATGTTTATTTGTTCAGAAAGTTTAGGTGTTCTGACATGACTTTTATTAACCATAGTTGTAGCCTTAGCGTGTTCCTTAATTCTAACAGGGAAAGGCGGCTTCTCAATGTAAGTAGTAGGAACAACTGGATCAACATGGCTAACAATTATTTCTTCCTTCTCAATTTTAATAGGTTCCTCTAATTGCTTTTCAATGGGTGGATGATATTTAAACCACTTCTCCTTAGGGAGATCAACATGAGTAGTAAATGATTCACAGAAAGAATCTACTATCTCAGAGTCGAGGCCATATTTATTGCTAAAATTATAGAAAGCATTGCTTCCCATAAAAGATTTAACACAATCAAACTTAAGCTTTATACCTGACTCTTTACCTTTGTCGAGTTCCCAATCTTCAGAGTTGCGTTTAATTCTTTCCAGAAGATCCCATTTGAATTCAATAGTCCTATTCATAAAGGAACCAGTAGAAGAAGAATCGAGTAGTACTTGATCATCATGAGAAAGCCAAGCATAAAAAATTTGTATAATAATTTTTCTTGAGAACTCATGGTTGGGGCAGGTGTGCATCATAGACTTAAGCCTCCCCCAAGCTTGAGCGATACTTTCTCCTTCACGAGGCCAGCAGTTATAAATAAAGTTCCAATCACGATGGACTAAATGCATAGGATAAAACTTCTGATGAAATTCCAACTTCGAGCGATTCCAGTCCCATGATCCAATATCATCCAATAGCCTGTACCACATTAATGCCTTTCCCTCCAAAGATAAAGGGAAAGCTTTCTTCTTAATTTTGTCTCCAAACAACCCTGCAAGCTGAAATAATCCACAAACTTCATCGACAAATATCAAATGATAATCAGGATGAGTCGTTCCATCATATGGATTAGATAACAGTTTTTCAAACATACCCGAAGGAATCTCATAATATATATTTTCAATAGGTTCAGTAGGTTGAGGAACAATTTCCCCATCTTCAGTTCGAGGCGAAGATGACCCGAACAAGCCACTCAAAGGGTAACCGTTCATAGCGACAAGCAATAGTAAATTTCAGCACGCATAGCAAATGTTTCCTTACCGATTCCACTTACCAAAGGCGCTTCACTCCCCAGCAACGATGCCAGAAAAGAGTCTTGATGACCCACAAGTATAGGGGATCAATCATAGTCCTTTCGATAAGTAAGAGTGTCGAACCCAACGAGGAGCAGAAGGAAATGACAAGCGGTTTTCAACAAGGTATTCTCTGCAAGTGTTGTAAGTAACGATAGTAGATAGTTTTGTAGCAAGATAATTTATATCAAGTAACAAGTCACAATAGTAAAAAGGGTGCAGCAAGGTAGCCCAATCCTTTTTATAGCAAAGGACAGGCCTAGAAGTACTCTTATATTAAGCAAGCGCTCCCGAGGACACATGGGAATTTCTGTCTAGTCATATTCATCATATTGAGTTGATTCGCGTTCGCCACTTTGATAATTTGATATGTGGGTGGACTGGTGCTAAGGTGTTGTTCTTACTTGAACTAACAACCTACTTATGGTTACCCCCTCTCGCAAGCATCCACAACTATGAAAGAAGAATTAAGATAAATCTAACCATAGCATGAAACATGTGGATCCAAATCAGCCCCTTATGAAGCAACGCATAAACTGGGGTTTAAGCTTCTGTCACTCTAGCAACCCATCGTTTACTTGTTACTCCACAATGACTTCCCTTAGGCCCATAACATGGTGAAGTGGCATGTAGTCGACGTTCACATGACACCACTAAGAGAAGTAACAACATACATATCATCAAAATATCAAACGAATACCAACTTCACCTGATTACTTATAACAAGACTTTTCCCATGTCCTCAAGAACAATAGTAACTACTCACACCTCATCAACATGTTCAAGATCAGAGGTGTAATAATAATGATTACGGATCCAAACATAATATCTTCCACGAAGTAATCCAACAACCATCAATTACAAGATGTAATCAACACAACTAGTAACCCACAGGTACCAATCTGAGGTTTTGAGACAAAGATTGCATACAAGAGATGAACTAGGGTTGGAGATGAGATGTTGCTGGTGAAGATGTTGATGAGGATTGGTCCTCCCACGAAGGAGGAAGCGTTGGTGATGACGATGGCTTCGATCTCCCCCTCCCGGAGAGGATTTCCCCAGCGGAATCTGACTGTCGGAGTGCAAAAGGGCCTCTGTCCAGGTTTCCGCCTCGAGACGGTGGCGCTTCGTCCTGAAAGGTTGCTTATGATTTTTTTTCTAGGGTAGAGGGACGTCAGGAGGCCAGCAGGGGGCCCACAAGCCATCAGGGCGCGGCCTGGGGGCGCTCTGTTGGCTTGTGGCCAGCTGGTGGCCCCCTCTGGTATATTTTTGGCCCAGAAATTCTTAAATATTCAATAAAAATTCTCCGTGAAGTTTCATGTCATTTGGAGCCTGGTGATTTCTCTGCCTCTTCCTCGGTTTTCAGTCCAGAATTCCAGTTTTTAGATATTTCCCTCTTTGTGATGTACCTTGCATATTCAGAGAAAAAGAGCATAAGAATTGTATGATAATAGGGAATAATGGACAAGAATAACATAAATATGAATAAGAAATCATGATGCAGAATGGACGTATCAGGTGGCCGTATATGGTGCAGCTCAGCCGGAGCATAAATCTGATTTTCTAGCTGATTTGGTGAGAATCTGTGGGGATGAAAGGCTCCCTATTCTGGGTGGGGGAGACTTCAATATCATTAGAAGGCAGGAAAAGAAAAATAATGACAACTTCGATGAAAGATGGTCATTCATGTTTAATATGATCATAGAGAGTCTCGATTTGAGGGAGACTGGCCTCATTGGTAGACGATTCACGCGGGCTAATTCTTTACAGATACCCACTTATGAGAAATAAGATCGGGTTCTCCCCAGTGTTGAGTGGGAGCAGAAATATTCTCTAGTAATGGTTCATGCTTTACAGAGGGCCATTTCTAACCATACACCACTGTTGGTCGATTACGGGGAAGCGACCCACGTGGGAGACAAAAATATTTTCTCTTTCGAACTAGGATGGTTCGAGAGGGGAGGTTTCATGGAGCTCATTGCTACGGAATGGGCTAGGGAGTCTGGTGGGACCTCTAGTGTGGATAGATGGCAAAACAAAATTAGACACTTGCGCCAGTTCTTGAGAGGATGGGCCAAGAATCGGAGTGGGATATATAAAGTAGAAAAAGAAAGACTAATACAACTTATTAATGAGCTAGACTTGAAAGCTGAATCCACACTTCTTAATATGTCGGGCCAAACTATTAAGAATGAGGCTGAGAAGAAATTACAGGCTCTTCTCAGAGAGGAGGAGATGAAATGGGCGCTTAGAGCGAAGGTGACTACGGTCGTCCAAGGGGACGATAACACCCTGTTCTTTCACATGATAGCAAATGGGAAACGTAGAAAGAAGAAAATATTTCAACTTGAGCAAGACAGGGTACAATTGTAGGGCATGAGAACCTAAAATTGTACATATCCAACTATTATAAGAAGCTTTTTGGAGCACCCGAGGAAAGCTTTGTATCTCTAGATGAGAGTGCAACCGGGGACATTCCTCAGCTCAACTCAGATGATAATGAGGTGTTGTCTGCTCCTTTTACTGAGAAAGAGGTGTTTGACGCAATAGCACAAATGAAACAGAATAAGGCCCCCGGACCAGATGGGTTCCCGGCGGAATTCTATAAGAAATTTTGGCATATTATAAAGGGAGATCTTATGCCTATGTTCCATGACTTGTTTGTCGGTCACTTATAGTTGTTTCATCTAAACTTTGGGACAATAACATTGTTGCCAAAGAAGGTGGAGGCTATCCGCATTGAGCAGTTCAGGCCGATATGTCTTCTCAATGTGAGTTTTAAAATTTTCACTAAGGTTGGCACGAATAGGTTGACGCGGATAGCCCATTCGGTAGTTCAACCAACCTAGACAACTTTCATGCCAGAGCGACATATCCTAGAAGGGGTTGTTGTCTTACATGAAACTATTCACGAAATCCATACGAAGAAATTAGATGGGGTTATCTTCAAGGTGGATTTAGAGAAAGCGTATGGTAAGGTAAAATGGCCCTTTCTCCAACAAGCCTTGCGTATGAAGGGATTTAACGAGCCTTGGAGGACACAAGTGGACTCCTTCATTCAGAAAGGGAGTGTTGGAATAAATGTTGGAAATATGCCCTAGAGGCAATAATAAATTGGTTATTATTATATTTCCTTGTTCATGATAATCGTTTATTATCCATGCTATAATTGTATTGATTGGAAACTCAAATACATGTGTGGGTACATAGACAACACTGTGTCCCTAGTAAGCCTCTAGTTGACTAGCTCGTTGATCAAAGATGGTTAAGGTTTCCTAGCCATTGACATGAGATGCCATTTGATAACGGGATCACATCATTAGGAGAATGATGTGATGGACAAGACCCAAACTGTAAACGTAGCATTTGATCGTGTCAGTTTATTGCTATTGTTTTCTGCATGTCAAGTATCTGTTCCTTTGACCATGAGATCATGCAACTCACTGACACCGGAGGAATACCTTGTGTGTATCAAACGTCGCAACGTAACTGGGTGACTATAAAGGTGCTCTACAGATATCTCCGAGGGTGTCTGTTGGGTTGGCATGGATCAAGACTGGGATTTGTTACTCCGTATGACGGAGAGGTATCTCAGGGCCCACTCGGTAATACAACATCACAATGAGCCTTGCAAGCAATGTGACTAAAAGTGTTAGCCACGAGATCTTGTATTACGGAACGAGTAAAGAGACTTGCCGGTAACGAGATTGAACTAGGTATAGAGATACCGACGATCGAATCTCGGGCAAGTAACATACCGAAGAACAAAGGGAACAGCATACGGGATTAACTGAATCCTTGACATAGAGGTTCGACCGATAAAGATCTTCGTAGAATATGTAGGAGCCAATATGGGCATCCAGGTCCCGCTATTGGTTATTGGCCGTAGAGGTGTCTCGGTCATGTCTACATAGTTCTCGAACCCGCAGGGTCTACACACTTAACGTTTGGTGACGATTAGTATAATTGAGTTATTATGTTGGTGACCGAAAGTTGTTCGGAGTCCCGGATAAGATCCCGGACATGACGAGGATCTCCGGAATAGTCCGGAGGTAAAGATTGATATATGTGATAATAGTGTTTTGATCTCCGGAAGGGTTCCGGAGTTCACCGGAAGGGGTTCCGGATGTTTACCGAAGTGTTCGGGTGCAGCAACACTTTATATGGGCCAAAGGGATAAAGCCCACGAGGTATTGGAAAGTGCAAAAGTAGTTTTGCTGCCGCGTAAGCGGTACTACCGCTTGGTGAAGCGGTACTACCGCCCGAGCGGTACTACCGCTTGTGTGAAGCGGTACTACCGCCCAAGCGGTACTACCGCTTGTGTGAAGCGGTACTACCGCTTGTGTGCGGCTGTGCACGGTTCGGCAGGGATCCGAGTTGGACTCTTTCCCTGCGGGCCAAACCGACCTTGTGCGGGCAAAACCGACCTAGAGGAGGCTTTTACTCCAAGTTTAGACCCCAAGGCTCAACATATAAATAGAGGGGCAGGGCTAGCACACGGGATACATCAGGATTTCCCAAGCCGTGTGCCGGCAACCCTAGCCCTCTAGTTCCTCCGTCATAATCTCCGTAGCGCTTGGCGAAGCCCTGCAGAGATTGTTCCTCACCACCATCACCACGCCGTCGTGCTGCTGGAACTCAACCACTACTTCACCATCGCTCGCTGGATCGAGGAGGTGAAGGCGTCATCAAGCCGTACGTGTGTTGAACGCGGAGGTGCCGTCCGTTCGGCACTAGATCGGAAGGATCGTGATTGGATCGCGGGACGCTCGGCGATTTGGATCGCGAAGACGTTCGACTACATCAACCGCGTTTATTAACGCTTCCGCTTAGCGATCTACAAGGGTATGTAGATTCACTCTCCCTCTCGTAGATGCTCATCACCATGGATAGATCTTGTGTGTGCGTAGGAAAATTTTTGTTTCCCATGCAACGTTCCCCAACAGTGGTATCAGAGCCAGGTCTATGCGTAGATGAGATCTCGAGTAGAACACAAACGAGTTGTGGGCGTGGGTGTATACATATTGCTTGCCGTTACTAGTTGATATTTGATTCGGCGGTACTGTGAGATGAAGCGGCCCGGACCGACATTACGCGTACACTTACGCGAGACAGGTTCCTTCAACTGACATGTAACTTCGTTGCATAAAGATGGCTAGCGGGTGTCTGTCTCTCTCACTTTAGTTGAATCGATTTCAATGAAGAGGGTTCTTTTAGAAGATCAAAAAGCAATCACTACACCACGTTGTGGTTTTGCGTAGGTAAGAACGGTTCTTGCAAACCCGTAGCAGCCACGTAAAATTTGCAACAACAATTAGAGGACGTCTAACTTGTTTTTGCAGGGTATGATGTGATATGATATGGCCAATTACATGATGAGATATATGTGATGTATGAGATGATCATGTTTTGTATAGAATATCACGACTTGCATGTCGATGAGTACGGCAACTGGCAGGAGCCATAGAGTTGTCTTTAATTATTGTATGACCTGCGTGTCAATCATTAAGCGCTATGTAATGCTTTACTTTATCGCTAAACGTTAGCTATAGTCGTGGAAGCAACAGTCGGCGCGACAACCTTATGGCGACACGTTGATGGAGATCAAGATGATGGAGATCATGGTGTCATGCCGGTGACGATGGAGATCATGCCGGTGCTTTGGAGATGGAGATCAAAAGCACAAGTTCATGGCCATATCATGTCACTTATGATTTGCATGTGATGTTAATCCTTTTATGCATCTTATTTTGCTTAGGACGACGGTAGCATTATAAGGTGATCCCTCACTTAAATTTCAAGAAAAATTGTGTTCTCCCCAAGTGTGCACCGTTGCGAAAGTTCGTCGTTTCGAGACACGCCGTGATGATCGGGTGTGATAGACTCTACGTTCGCATACAACGGGTGTAAGCCATGTTGCACGTGCGGAACACTCGGGTTAAACTTGACGAGCCTAGCATGTACAGACATGGCCTCGGAACACAAGAGACCGAAAGGTCGAACATGAGTCATATAGTAGATATGATCAACATGAAGATGTTCACTATTGAAACCACCTCAACTCACGTGATGATCGGACTTGAGTTGGTGGATTTGGATCATGTTACACTCGAATGATCGGAGGGATGTCAATTTGAGTGGGAGTTTTTAAGTAATATGATTAACTAAACTCATTATCTAGAACAATAGTCTAAGTTGTCTTTGCTATATTTATGTTGTAGATCATGGCTCGCGCAGTAGCACCCCTGAATTTTAATGCGTTCCTAGAGAAAGCTAAGTTGAAAGATGATGGAAGTAACTTTGTGGACTGGGCCCGTAATCTAAGGATTATCCTTACGGCTTCCCAGAAGGCTTATGTCCTTGATGCACCGCTTGGTGATCCACCCGCTCCAGTTGAGTCTCTAGACGTTGTGAACGCCTGGCAGGCTCGTTCTGATGATTACTCAATAGTTCAATGTGCAATGTTGTATGGCTTAGAACCGGGACTTCAAAGACGTTTTGAACGTCATGGAGCATATGAGATGTTCCAGGAGTTGAAGTTTATCTTTCAGAAGAATGCCCGGATCGAGAGATATGAGATCTCCGATAAGTTCTATGCTTGCAAGATGGAGGAGAACGGGTCTATCAGTGATCACGTGCTCAGAATGTCTGGGTACTCCACCCGTCTGGCTGAGTTAGGGATGCCCCTTCCGCCAGAGGCTATCACTGACAGAGTTCTTCAATCATTGCCACCTAGCTACAAGAGCTTCGTGTTGAACTATAACATGCACGGGATGAACAAGTCAGTCGCCGAGCTGTTTGCGATGCTGAAAGCCGCTGAGTCTGAAATTCAGAAGGAGCATCAAGTGTTGATGGTCAATAAAACCACTAGTTTCAAGAAAAATGGCAAGGGTAAGAAGGGTAACTCCAAGCAGAGTGGCAAAGCAGTTGCTCCTCTCGTGAAGAAACCCAAGGCTGGACCCAAACCAGAAACTGTGTGTTTTCATTGCAAGGGAACTGGACACTGGAAGCGGAATTGCCCCAAGTATTTGGCTGACAAGAAGGCGGCCAACAACAAACAAGGTATATATGATATACATGTTATTGATGTGTACCTTACCAACTCTCGTTGTAGTGCCTGGGTATTTGATACCGGTGCGGTTGCTCATATTTGCAACTCAAAACAGGAACTGCGGAATAGACGGAGGCTGGCAAAGGACGAAGTGACGATGCGCGTGGGAAATGGTTCCAAGGTTGATGTGATCGCCGTCGGCACGCTCGCTCTTCGATTACCGTCGGGATTAGTGATGAACCTAAATAAGTGTTATTTGGTGCCTGCGTTAAGCATGAACATTATATCTGGATCTTGTTTATTGCGAGACGGTTACTCATTTAAATCAGAGAATAATGGTTGTTCTATTTATATGAGTAATATCTTTTATGGTCATGCACCCGATGTGAGGGGTTTATTCTTATTGAATCTCGATAGTAATGATACACATGTTCATAACATTGATGCCAAAAGATGTAGAATTGATAATGATAATACCACTTTCTTGTGGCACTGCCGTTTAGGTCATATTGGCGTAAAACGCATGAGGAAGCTCCATGCTGATGGACTTTTGGAGTCACTTGATTTTGAATCACTTGACACATGTGAGCCATGCCTCATGGGCAAGATGACTAAAACGCCGTTCTCTGGAACAATGGAACGGGCAAGTGACTTATTGGAAATCGTACATACTGATGTGTGCGGTCCGATGAGTATTGAGGCGCGCGGTGGTTATCGTTACTTTCTCACCTTCACTGATGACTTAAGTAGATATGGGTATATTTACTTAATGAAACACAAGTCTGAAACATTTGAAAAGTTCAAACAATTTCAGAGTGAAGTTGAGAATCATCGTAACAAGAAGATTAAATTCCTATGATCTGATCGAGGAGGAGAATATCTGAGTTATGAGTTTGGCAGTCACTTAAGACAGTGTGGAATTGTTTCACAATTGACACCGCCTGGAACACCACAGCGTAATGGTGTGTCCGAACGTCGTAATCGAACCTTATTGGATATGGTGCGATCTATGATGTCTCTTGCCGATTTGCCACTATCGTTTTGGGGTTATGCATTAGAGACAGCTGCATTCACTTTAAATAGGGCACCATCGAAATCCGTTGAGACGACGCCATATGAACTTTGGTTTGGCAAGAAGCCAAAGCTGTCGTTTCTTAAAGTTTGGGGATGTGATGCTTATGTCAAAAAGCTTCAGCCTGAAAAGCTGGAACCCAAAGCGGAGAAATGCGTCTTCATAGGATACCCAAAAGAGACAATTGGGTATACCTTCTACCTCAGATCCGAGGGCAAAGTGTTTGTCGCTAAAAACGGAACATTTCTTGAGAAAGAGTTTCTCTCGAAAGAATTGAGTGGGAGGAAGATAGAACTTGATGAGGTTGTTGAACCTTTACTTCAACCTGAGAGTAGCGCAGCGCAGAAAGTTGTTTCTGTGGAGCCTACATTAGCTGAAGAGGAAGTTAATGATGATGATCATGAAGCTTTGGATCAAGTTGCTATCGAACCTCGTAGGTCGACAAGGACGCGTACTGCTCCCGAGTGGTACGGCAACCCTGTCTTAGAGGTCATGTTGTTAGACAACGATGAACCTACGAGCTATGGAGAAGCGATGATGGGCCCGGATTCCGAGAAGTGGTTAGAGGCCATGAAATCCGAGATGGGATCCATGTATGAAAACAAAGTATGGACTTTGGAAGTATTACCTGAAGGGCGTAAGGCCATTCAGAACAAATGGATCTTTAAGAGGAAGACGGACGCGGACGGTAATGTCACCGTCTATAAAGCTCGACTTGTGGCAAAGGGTTTTTCACAAGTTCAAGGAGTTGACTACGATGAGACCTTCTCACCCGTAGCGATGCTTAAGTCCGTCAGAATCATGTTAGCAATAGCTGCCTTTTTCGATTATGAAATTTGGCAGATGGATGTCAAAACAGCGTTCCTTAACGGTTACCTTAAGGAAGAGTTGTATATGATACAACCAGAAGGTTTTGTCGATCCTGAGAATGCTGACAAAGTTTGCAAACTCCAGCGATCCATTTATGGACTGGTGCAAGCATCTCGGAGTTGGAATCTTCGTTTTGATGAGGTGATCAAAGCGTTCGAGTTTATACAAGTTTACGGAGAAGCTTGTATTTACAAGAAAGTGAGTGGGAGCTCTATAGCGTTTCTAATATTATATGTGGATGACATATTGCTGATTGGAAACAATATAGAAATGCTGGAAAGCGTAAAGGAATATTTGAACAAGAGTTTTTCAATGAAGGACCTAGGAGAAGCTGCTTTCATATTAGGCATCAAGATCTATAGAGATAGATCAAGACGCTTGATAGGACTTTCACAAAGCACATACCTTGATAAGATTTTGAAGAAGTTCAAAATGGATCAGTCCAAGAAGGGGTTCTTGCCTGTTTTGCAAGGTGTGAAGTTGAGTAAGACTCAATGCCCAGTGACTGCAGAAGATAGAGAAAAGATGAGTGTCATCCCCTATGCTTCGGCCATAGGCTCTATCATGTATGCAATGCTGTGCACAAGACCCGATGTCAGCCTTGCCATAAGTATGGTCGGAAGGTTTCAAAGTGATCCAGGAATGGAACACTGGACGGCGGTCAAGAATATCCTGAAGTACCTGAAAAGGACTAAGGACATGTTTCTCGTTTATGGAGGTGATCAAGAGCTCGTCGTAAAGGGTTACGTCGATGCAAGCTTTGACACTGATCCGGATGACTCTAAGTCGCAAACCGGATACGTATTTATTCTTAATGGGGGTGCGGTTAGCTGGTGCAGTTCCAAGCAAAGCGTGGTAGCTGATTCTACATGCGAAGCGGAGTACATCGCTGCCTCGGAGGCGGCGAAGGAAGGTGTCTGGATGAAGGAGTTCATGACAGATCTTGGAGTAGTGCCTAGTGCGCTTAACCCAATGACTCTGTTTTGTGATAACACTGGTGCCATTGCTCTAGCCAAGGAACCAAGATTTCACAAGAGGACCAGACACATAAAACGACGTTTCAATTCCATCCGCGATTACATCAAGGAGGACGACATAAATATTTGCAAAGTACACACGGATCTAAATGTTGCAGATCCGATGACTAAACCTCTTCCAAGGGCGAAACATGAACAACACCAGAACTGCATGGGTGTTCGATTCATTACAATGTAAATCACATAGTGATGTGAACTAGATTATTGACTCTAGTGCAAGTGGGAGACTGTTGGAAATATGCCCTAGAGGCAATAATAAATTGGTTATTATTATATTTCCTTGTTCATGATAATCGTTTATTATCCATGCTATAATTGTATTGATTGGAAACTCAAATACATGTGTGGGTACATAGACAACACTGTGTCCCTAGTAAGCCTCTAGTTGACTAGCTCGTTGATCAAAGATGGTTAAGGTTTCCTAGCCATTGACATGAGATGCCATTTGATAACGGGATCACATCATTAGGAGAATGATGTGATGGACAAGACCCAAACTGTAAACGTAGCATTTGATCGTGTCAGTTTATTGCTATTGTTTTCTGCATGTCAAGTATCTGTTCCTTTGACCATGAGATCATGCAACTCACTGACACCGGAGGAATACCTTGTGTGTATCAAACGTCGCAACGTAACTGGGTGACTATAAAGGTGCTCTACAGATATCTCCGAGGGTGTCTGTTGGGTTGGCATGGATCAAGACTGGGATTTGTTACTCCGTATGACGGAGAGGTATCTCAGGGCCCACTCGGTAATACAACATCACAATGAGCCTTGCAAGCAATGTGACTAAAAGTGTTAGCCACGAGATCTTGTATTACGGAACGAGTAAAGAGACTTGCCGGTAACGAGATTGAACTAGGTATAGAGATACCGACGATCGAATCTCGGGCAAGTAACATACCGAAGAACAAAGGGAACAGCATACGGGATTAACTGAATCCTTGACATAGAGGTTCGACCGATAAAGATCTTCGTAGAATATGTAGGAGCCAATATGGGCATCCAGGTCCCGCTATTGGTTATTGGCCGTAGAGGTGTCTCGGTCATGTCTACATAGTTCTCGAACCCGCAGGGTCTACACACTTAACGTTTGGTGACGATTAGTATAATTGAGTTATTATGTTGGTGACCGAAAGTTGTTCGGAGTCCCGGATAAGATCCCGGACATGACGAGGATCTCCGGAATAGTCCGGAGGTAAAGATTGATATATGTGATAATAGTGTTTTGATCTCCGGAAGGGTTCCGGAGTTCACCGGAAGGGGTTCCGGATGTTTACCGAAGTGTTCGGGTGCAGCAACACTTTATATGGGCCAAAGGGATAAAGCCCACGAGGTATTGGAAAGTGCAAAAGTAGTTTTGCTGCCGCGTAAGCGGTACTACCGCTTGGTGAAGCGGTACTACCGCCCGAGCGGTACTACCGCTTGTGTGAAGCGGTACTACCGCCCAAGCGGTACTACCGCTTGTGTGAAGCGGTACTACCGCTTGTGTGCGGCTGTGCACGGTTCGGCAGGGATCCGAGTTGGACTCTTTCCCTGCGGGCCAAACCGACCTTGTGCGGGCAAAACCGACCTAGAGGAGGCTTTTACTCCAAGTTTAGACCCCAAGGCTCAACATATAAATAGAGGGGCAGGGCTAGCACACGGGATACATCAGGATTTCCCAAGCCGTGTGCCGGCAACCCTAGCCCTCTAGTTCCTCCGTCATAATCTCCGTAGCGCTTGGCGAAGCCCTGCAGAGATTGTTCCTCACCACCATCACCACGCCGTCGTGCTGCTGGAACTCAACCACTACTTCACCATCGCTCGCTGGATCGAGGAGGTGAAGGCGTCATCAAGCCGTACGTGTGTTGAACGCGGAGGTGCCGTCCGTTCGGCACTAGATCGGAAGGATCGTGATTGGATCGCGGGACGCTCGGCGATTTGGATCGCGAAGACGTTCGACTACATCAACCGCGTTTATTAACGCTTCCGCTTAGCGATCTACAAGGGTATGTAGATTCACTCTCCCTCTCGTAGATGCTCATCACCATGGATAGATCTTGTGTGTGCGTAGGAAAATTTTTGTTTCCCATGCAACGTTCCCCAACAATAAATGTTAATGATGACACAGGTCATTATTTCCAGACGCATAAGGGATTATGACAGGGAGATTCTATGTCTCCCGTGTTGTTCAACATAGTAGCAGATATGTTGGCGGTCCTTATTGGTCGGGCTAAAGAGATTGGCCAAGTAGGTGGACTTGTCCCTCACCTAGTTGACGGGGGATTTTCCATTCTACAATATGCGGATGGCACAATCATTTTCATGAAACACGATCTTGCAAAATCTAGGAATATGAAGCTTGTACTTTGTCTATTTGAGCAATTGTCCGGGTTAAAAATTATTTCATTAAAAGCAAATTGTTCTGCTTTGGGAGAGCTAAATAGGAACAAGATGCTTACAAACAACTATTCGGATGTGACATGGGATCCTTACCGTTTAGTTACCTAGGGATTCCAATTCATCATAGGTGATTGACAAATAAGGAATGGAAATGTATTGAAGATAGATTTGAAAAAGGACTAAGTTGCTGGAAGGGCAAGCTAATGTCTTACGGAGGTCGGCTGGTTTTGATAAATTCGGTTTTGACGAGTATGTCGATGTTCCTTTTATCTTTCTTTAAAGTACCGCTGGGGGTACGGAAAAGACTAGACTTCTATTGATCACGCTTCTTCTGACAATGTGATGAGGCTAAGAAGAAATACCGTTTGGTCAGATGGGATATTATTTGCAGACCCAAGGACCAAGGTGGATTAGGGATCGAGAATTTAGAAGTCAAGAACAGATGCTTGCTTAGCAAATGGCTATACAGGTTATTTGTTGAGACCGAGGGTATGTGGAACAAGTACTTACAATCTAAGACTTTAGCTCAGGTCATGGCTAAACCTACGAACTCACCTTTTGGAAGGGGTTAATGAGGGTGAAGGTAACATTTTTCCAGCGGGTCAAGTTTATAGTAGGTAATGGTACATCTACTAGGTTCTAGGAGGATACATGGCTAGGGGAGACGCCTTTGGCTCTGCAATATCCCTCCTTATATAATATTGTGCAACATAAAGAAGATTATGTTGCTACAATATTACAATCAGTACCTCTTAATATTCAATTCAGGAGATCCTTAGTGGGAGCAATTGGTTGCACCTAGTTCGTAGGTTAATGGATGTTCAATTATCGGACCAGTCAGATACAATTCACTGAAAATTAGCTACGAATGATACCTTTTCGGTGAAAACTATGTATCTGGATTTAACTGACTCTGGGACACTCTCGAGATCATTACATATATGGAAGATTAAAGTACCGCTTAGAATTAAAAATTTCAAGTGGTTTGTACACAAGGGAGTCATACTTACCAAGGATAACTTGGTCAAAAGAAATTGGGTTGGAAGTTCAAGAGGTTGCTATTGTCATGAGTATGAAACGATTAAACATCTCTTTCCCGAGTGTCCATTAGCAAAATTATTGTGACACTCAATACATATAGCTTTTAATGCAAATCCTCCAATGAGCATAAACACGTTATTTGGAACGTGGCTCAGTAGAGTGGATAAATATAGCGAAACATATTCGGATAGGATATGTGCACTATTTTGGGCTATATGAAATACTAGAAATGACTTGATATTTAATGGGATAAGCTTCACTAAATTTTTTGCAGGTCATTTACAGAGCTACTGCTTGGATTCGTACGTGGTCCTTACTCGGACTCCATGGAGCTTTTTGTTATTGGGTGCAACCGCTGGAAGACGGTAGCACGGGTTATCTTCAACCGATTTTGGTGGCGAGCTAATAATAGGCTAGGCGTATAGGCATCGTAGTCTATTTCTTTATCGCCGGATGTGGCATCTTTTCATGCATTTTTTACGCTCAGTTTATGAGCTTGTTTTGGATCGAAGACTTTGTTACGTTACTTCACTAGTAGAAAACAGGGCATCAGTCCCGGTTCCAGAGGGCCTTTAGTCCCGGTTCTGCAACCGGGACAAAACGATCGGGAATAATGCCCACAACTTTTAGTCCCGGTTGGCTTCAAATTGTTCTGGAGATATATATGAATGAATGAAACTCAACACAATTGATGGTAATAAAATTAAAATGTGAATATTGTTTACGTACTTCAAATTGTTCTGGAGATATGCCCCGCTCAGAGGTCGAGTGGCGAATGAACTCGCAAACGTAGTAAGCACATAAATTAGTGTTGGTTGCCTGCCACAAGCACTTTACGAGAATAGAGTTCAATCAAAATGATAATCAAGCATGATAATGGTATTGAAACTAGAATCAATGAGAGACGATGTGCGGTACTAGCTAGTAGCTAGTACTTACTTTGGGGTGTGAAAATCGCAGCTCCTTTCTCCATTCACCCCTAGCCTGGCTGGTGAACTTTTTTCAAACCCTGCACGGCAAAGAAAATGATTACTTGATGTCAGGAAATGAACGAAAGTTGCCGATATGGTGTGATAATGATTTAACTTACTTCTGAAGCATTTCACTCATGTTCGTCCACTCCTTATGATCTTTACGTCTCGAGTCCAAGACAAGTACTACTCCCTCATTAGGCCGAATGGCTAGCAAAATAAAGTTGAAACTGCGCGCACGCATAACTCATCAATTACACTTAACCTCGAGTAAGCGAAACAGAATGTGCACGTACAAGACACTAACACTCACTAGAAGTTGTAAGGAAATAGTATTTCCCTTCTGTCTTGTTGTCCAAGTAACGCCCGTAGCAAGTTTCGCTCTATTTCACGGGGGTTGTGTTTTAACGTATGTTCATTTATGGTATTTGGGTTAATGAACCCAATGACATAGATTTGTCATTTTCTGCATTCGATGATCTTCAATCTGCATATAATATAGTGTGAGGATAATTATACATGCAATGAATGAGCTGAGCTAAAGACTTTACAGAAAAAATACTTACAGACAATAGGAACTGACGATAGTTTTGTCGAGGTCCTTTTGGTTGTATAACTGAAAAAATTCATCAAATTCAACGAACAATGCCTGTTCTCCATTGAAGAAGTGCTCATTTTTAATTCCCACGAAGATATTGCCGGTCCCGTCCTTGCAGGCTTCCAAGTACCATTCATGCAATTGTCGCATCCTTGTTGGTAGACCCTTGAGCTCCTCACGTCTGACGAGAGGCTTCCCGTGCTTGTATCTTAAGGATGGTACTACCTCGGCCTTTTCGAACTGTACCAGCAAGTAATCACCAGCAGTGATAGCAAGACCACCGGCCGCTATCTCCGGATCATTAGCGATATCGGTAAACACCTTGAGCGGGGGGCACGATTGGTTTTCTTGTTCGCCGAGCTGGGGAATTCTTTTCCCACTTCTTGCGCCACTGCTACTTAAGCTTCCCGACCGCTTCGCTTGATCAAATGTCTTTTGAATACAGCGGTCATAGTTTGATTTCAGTGGAGGCGGTGGTGGTCGCCTAAGGGCATCCAGAGTTCGCTGCGCTTTAACCAGATCTATTTTCTCCTTTGGAGGTGGACGTTTCGGTGCAAGCTGGCGTCTCACTTCTTTAGCCACGATCTCGTTGAGTTCCTCCTCAGTCCTCTCGTAGGGTAACTTGGGAGGGGCCTTGAGGCTTGGGCCAGCTCTGAATTTCTTCCCTGTTGTATTGCTGCTAGCCGCCAGAGCGGTGGCGGCTCTCTTCCGCCGTTGCTGAGGCGGCGGAGGAGGCGGAGTCCGCTGACGCGGTGGAGACAGCTGAGGCGGAGGAGGATTCTGCTGAGGGGCCTCCTCCGTCGGAGTCCACTGAGGCGGCAGAGTTGGCTGACACGCCGGAGACGACTCAAGCAGCGGAGACGACTGACGCACCGAAGATGGTTGACGCACCGGAGATGGCTGACGCACCGGAGACAGTTGACGCGCCGGAGACGACTCAGGCAGCGGAGACATATGACGCACCGGAGACGGTTGATGCACCGGAGACGGCTGACGCACCGGAGACGACTCAGGCACCGGGGCCTCCTCCAGCTGAGTCTGCTGAGCCGGCGTCCAGTTTGGAAGCAGGATGTTTTCCTTTCTCCATAGACAGGTAGTCCTTAAGGCATTTTCAAGAAGAGTCTCCCCTTCACCTGTAGCGTACTCAAGCTCCAGCCCCTCAAATCCATCCATTATTTCATCCACCCCGACAATAGCAAAGCCAGCTGGAACCGAAGTGAAATGGAAAGTTGCACCAGGTCGAGGAGGTAAGACATAGCCAACCGCCGCCTTCAAGGTCAGGTTATGGCATTTCGCCATTAGCACACAATGTTCATTATCCGTGATACCATCCACGGGGTAGCGAGGAGCCATGCTATCAGGCTGAACGAGCTCCGTGGAAGCCACGCTGCTTCTCCGCTGAGATGGTGGGGTAGCATCGTGGGTAGTATCCAATGAAGGATCTTCGTGCCGCTGAGATGGTGGGCCGATAGCTCGCTGGCTCTAAAGTGCCTCTAGTTTCGCTAATCTTTCATTGATCTTCTGCATTTCGCTTGCTTCCTCTTTCTTCTTTCTCTGCGTGCTTCTATAACCAGTGCTGTCGGGAAACCCATGCACCCACGGACCGGAGCCTGATGTGCCTCGTGTTCGTCCAGGGTGTTCAGGATTCCTGAGGGCCATTGATAGCTCGTCCTTCTCTCTGTCGGGAATGAACCTCCCTTCCAGCGCTTTCTTGATTACTTCCTCAAGCCTTGTGACGCGTGTTTGAAGTTGAGCTTTCATCCAAACACACTTCCCTGATTCTGGGTCCAAAGTTCCCCCAACCCCGAAGAACCAAGTCCTTGCCCGATCTGGCCAGTGCAATGTCGCTGGTTGGACATTTTTAGCAAGCAGGTCTTGCTCAGCTTTGTCCCACGTAGGTCGGGCTTTGCTGTAGCCACCTGACCCCGTAACATGGTGATACTGCTTCTTTGCAGCATTTTGCTTATTTATATGTGACCTTTGCTTGGCCTTCTCCGATTTCTTGTAGGCCACAAATGCGGGCCAGTGATCTTTTATCTTCGAGTATTGACCTTTGAATTCTGGAGTCTCGTCTTTCTCGACAAACTTTTTGTTCAATAGTTTCTTCTAGTTCTTGAATAGTTCTGCCATTTTCTTAAGAGCAAACGCCTTGACCTTTCGCTGTATAACTGGGTTATTCGGATCCTCCTCTGGCGGTAGGCTGAAATTTCTCAACAGCTAGTTCCAAAGATCATCTTTCAGTCTATCGTGGACATGAGGAACTTCAGGGTCCTTCTTTTTATTCCATTCTTGGATGCTGATCGGGATGTTGTCCCTAACAATAACCCCGCACAGATGTATAAATTTGTCCTTGGTCCGCTTGGGAGCAATCGGTTGGCCTTCTGGAGAGACTTCTTCGATCATGAACCTTTCATCCGGGTCCAATCTTTTCTTCGGGCGTCGTCTCGTTACCGAAGTTTGGCTCGATCCGGAGGGCTAAAAGAAGAAAGAAGCGTTAATATATGTACATACAAAACAATTAATGCATCTAGTCAGCAGAGGCTTTATATATATATATATATATATATATATATATATATATATATATATATATATATATATATATATATATTCGCCCGACTTTGAAACAGTTAAGGCTCCCTTGTCCATTCAATCACCGGAGCCGTCATGATCTCCTTCCTCCTCCATTCCATCACCGGAGCCGTCATGATCTCCTTCCTCCTCCATTGGATCACCGGAGCCATCATCCTCTCTTCTATCACCATCGGTGTCGTTCAGCCACGACAAGATATTATCATCACCTTCGTCGCGGATTATATCCCCCAACAAGTCTTCTTTTTCTAAGTCTCTGTGATCCATAGCTTCTGCACATAAAGCATTGACACTTCAAACTAGCTATCACATAAAGCAAAAAAGAAGTATATTTGTAACCAAAATACAACACTTGACAGAGTTTCCTCTATTTAAAAAATAGTTCTCTGTTTTCAAAAATCATTCCCTCCATATAGAAACTTGCGGACCCCCCCCCCCCCTCATGTCGAAGTTATCGGGGATATGTTGAATTCCCGAGAGAGTTAGGGGAGTTCTAACGCGGCACTACACGATATAGGTGAAGGGGGATAACATCCGGGAATGTTTTCCCGAAGTCTGCATTTTTGGACAGATGAAACGGAGGGGGCGGTTCCAGGTTCGCTATGCTAGCTGCTTGTGACAGACGAACGGAGGGCATATTCGGATTCGTCATATTTTTCTGATCGATTTTCATATATAAATTATTTTCATCATATCAACATTTTCTATATATATATATACATCCATCCATCCATCGATCTTGAGTAGAATAGATGATCGCCATTGATCTATAGTTCTAATGGAGACACTTCATATAAGTGTTTTACTCTACATATGAACATTTTCTATATATATACATCAATCCATCCATCTATGCATACATACATACATGGACAAAAAAAATCTATGAACATAAAAAATTGTATGAACAAAAAAAATTCTTTGCTGAAGCAATATATCCCCCAAAGAGATGAGGTTCCATGAACCTCTTTGGAAATCAATACTGTGTGATACGAAAAATATTTTTCTCCATTATATTGGATGCCATCCCTGTAGCTCGCTTCTTGTTATTACTCATAACCACCTGAGATTTTTAGATGGATGCAATCATGAATTGCTAGAGTAAAACTATGAGTTGTCAACTCTACAGAATGTGTCCCCCACAAAAAAAACTCTACAGAATGTGGAGAACATTTCTAAACCTATATTTGCAATAGATGCACACAAAGCTTTGCCAGATAAATCATTTTGGATCAAAATTAATATTGATTATAACATTTGTGATCAGGAAATATTAACATATTCAGACTTCAAAGCATGCATACATTTTTTTGTGATAGAAAACGTGCATATAACTAACAAGTCATTGTCTCAGTGTGTACATATGCGTTCACTTGTTCATACTTCATATTCGAGATATGCATCATGGAAAATCTGATGGAAGAGATAACTAGTTCCTGAACTCTGCTGATACTATCAAGGTAATTAAGGATCATGGATAAAATTCCAAAGAGAAAAAAGGATATGCATATCCACCAATTACATGAGGGGCAAGGCCAGGCGACGGTGACGGCGGGGTAGGGCTAGGCGATGGCGGGGCAGGGCGCGGCAACGGCGACGGTGATGTAGGGGCAGGAACGCGGCGACGGCGGGGCAGGGCGAGGCGACGGCGACGGCGGGGCAGGGCCAGGCGACGGCGACGGCGGGGCAGGGCCAGGCGACGGCGGGGCAGGGCACGGCGACGGCGACGACAACGTAGGGGCAGGGGTGCGGCGACGGTGACGGCGACGTCGGGGCAGGGGAGCGGGGGACGGCAAAATCCGGCAGCCTGGCGGCGTCGAGGTGGTCGTCGGCGCCGTCGGGGGAGAGGAGGAGAAGAAACTGCAGGTGGATTTGGAAATTTTTCCAAGTCCCGCTTATATAGCCCCCCCCCCTAGTCCCGGTTGGAGCCACCAATCGGGACTAAAGGTAAATTTCAGCAGCCCAAAGGGCGGGAAGCACGGCCCTTTAGTCCCGGTTGGTATCACCAACCGGGACTAAAGGCCCCCCTTTAGTCCCGGTTGGAGCCACCAACCGGGACTAAAGGGTTGTGCTTCCCGCAGCCAAAAGTTTAGTCCCACCTCGCTAGTCGAGAGGGGCTCGGAGTGGTTTATAAGCGCTGCTGCCGCTGCCCTCTCGAGCTCCTCTCTATTGCACGCAGTACATGCCTATCTCACGCCCTGTTGGGCCTGCTAGCACTGCGGGCCTGCATCCTGGCCCATTTCTAGGATTTCTAGTCGTATGCAGGCCGTTGTGGCCAGTAGGCGGGCCTTTTTTTTATTTTTTTGCATATATTATGTTTTTAAAATTCTAATGTTATTTGTTGCATATGTTTTAGTTGATTCCTTTTGCTATTAGAGTTTTATAAAAGCTTTTTACTATTAAAGTTTTTAATAAATAAATACTTTGATAATTTTAGTTAATATTATTTTGATTCTTTTTGCTATTAGAGTTTTATAAAAGCTTTTTAGTTTTCTATTAAAGCTTGTAACAAAATATACTTTATGAAAATTCTTTTTACTATTAAAGTTTTTACCAAATAAATACTTTGATAATTTTAGTTAATATTATTTTGATTCTTTTTAGTTGATTCTTTTTGCTATTAGAGTTTTATAAATTCTTTTTAGTTCATTCTTTTTTCTATTAGAGTTTTATAAAATCTTTTTAGTTCATTCTTTTTGCTATTAGAGTTTTATAAAAGCTTTTTAGTTCATTCTTTTTGCTATTAGTTCATTCTTGGAGCTAAATGACCCCGAATTTGAAAAGCACTGCAAGTGAACTCTGAAAAGGTTGAAACTTGGTATGGTATCATAATTTCACCCATATAGCATGTGCTAAAAAGTTGAGAGGGTTACGGGAAAAACTGGATGCACTTCGTGTACAAACTGGACAATCTCTTTCGAAGTAACAGGGTTTCGGATGCAAACTCATCTATTACAAAAGGGATTTCATTTTTTAACATATTTTAACTCCAGACTTTTTCTGCATTCAATATGCACCATTCAAAGCCACATCATCAATTTTCAACCATTTTCTGACTTCATTTGCTATTTTTCATGCATTTCATGATTTATTTTGAGCTAAATGACCTTGAAATTGACAAGCACTACAAACGAACTCTAAAAAGGTTGAAACTCGGCATGGTATCATAATTTCACCCGCATAGCATGTGCTAAAAAGTTGAGAGGGTTACGGGAAAAACTGGATACACTTTGTGTACAAACTGGACAATCTCTTTCGAAGTAACACGGTTTCGGACGAAAACTCGTCTATTACAAAAGGGATTTCATTTTTTTTTACATATTTTAACTCCAGACTTTTTATGCATTCAATATGCACCATTCAAAGCCACATCATCAATTTTCAACCCTTTTCTGACTTCATTTGCTATTTTTCATGCATTTCATGATTTATTTTGAGCTAAATGACCCTGAAATTGACAAGCACTGCAAATGAACTCTGAAAAGGTTGAAACTTGGCATGGTATCATAATTTCACCCACATAGCATGTGCTAAAAAGTTGAGAGGGTTACGGGAAAAACTGGATGCACTTCGTGTACAAACTGGACAATCTCTTTCGAAGTAACAGGGTTTCGGACGAAAACTCATCTATGATAAAAGGGATTTCATTTTTTAACATATTTTAACTCCAGACTTTTTCTGCATTCAATATGCACCATTCAAAGCCACATCACCAATTTTCAACCCTTTTCTGACTTCATTTGCTATTTTTCATGCATTTCATGATTTATTTTGAGCTAAATGACCCTGAAATTGACAAGCACTGCAAATGAACTCTGAAAAGGTTGAAACTTAGCATGGTATCATAATTCACCCACATAGAATGTGCTAAAAAGTTGAGAGGGTTACGGGAAAAACTGGATGCACTTCGTGTACAAACTGGACAATCTCTTTCAAAGTAACAGGGTTTCGGACGAAAACTCATCTATTACAAAAGGGATTTCATTTCTTGACATGTAACTGCAGTGATATTCTAGATCAAAGCCATCATCAGAATAGTTGTGGAGAGAAAGTCTTCACTTTTTTTTCGCGTGTGTCCCTTGCTTATTGCGCCGTAACCATGGATAATCTTCATCGTTTAACATGATGCTTGGGTCAGCCTTCACTTTGAAGGGAGGAATTTCATGAAACTTTTCATAATCTTCAGACATGTCTGTCTTGTCCTCCACTCCCACGATGTTTCTTTTCCCTGAAAGAACTATGTGGCGCTTTAGCTCATCGTTTGATGTATTTGCTTCCTTATCTTTTTTTTCTCGGTTTGGTAGACATGTCATTCACATAGAAAACCTGCGCCACATCATTGGCTAGGACGAATGGTTCGTCTGTGCACCCAAGATTGTTGAGATCCACTGTTGTCATTCCGTACTGCGGGTCTAACTGTACCCCGCCTCCTGACAGATTGACCCATTTGCACCGAAACAAAGGGATCTCAAATTCATGTCCATAGTCAAGTTCCCATATCTCCTCTATGTAACCATAATATGTGTCATTTGCCCTATTGGTGATTGCTGCATCAAAGCGGACACCACTGTTTTGGTTGGTGCTCTTTTTATCTTGGGCGATCGTGTAAAATGTATTACCATTTATCTCGTACCCTTGGTAAGTCAATACAGTCGAAGATGGTGTCCTGGCCAACAAGTACAGGTCATCTCTAACAGTGTTGTTACGCATGAGATGCATTTGCAACCAACCGCCGAAAGTCCCGATGTGTTCACATGTAATACAGTCGTCAGACTGCTCCGGGTGTTTGTAGCATAGAATATTCTTGTGTTCATTGATATACGGGGCCACCAAGGTAGAATTCTGTAGAACTGTGTAGTGTGCTTGCGCCCAGGAATGCCCGTCCCTACATATTATTGAATCCGCTCCTAGCGTGCCTTTTCCACTCAGTCTCCCCTCATACCGCGATTTAGGGACACCAATCGGCTTAAGGTCAGGAAAAAAGTCAACACAAAACCCAATGACCTCCTCTGTTTGATGGCCCGTGGAGATGCTTCCTTCTGGCCTAGCACGATTATGAACATATTTCTTCAAGACTCCCATGAACGTCTCAAAGGGGAACATATTGTGTAGAAATACAGGACCCAGAATGGCAATCTCGTCGACTAGGTGAACTAGGACGTGCGTCATAATATTGAAGAAGGATGGTGGGAACACCAACTCGAAGCTGACAAGACATTGGACCAAATCATTCTGTAACCTTGGTAGGATTTCTGGATCGATTACCTTCTGAGAAATTGCATTGAGGAATGCACATAGCTTCACAATGGCTAATCAAACATTTTCTGGTAGAAGCCCCCTCAATGCAACCGGAAGTAGTTGCGTCATAATCACGTGGCAGTCATGAGACTTTAGGTTCTGGAATTTTTTCTCTGCCATGTTTATTATTCCCTTTATATTCGACGAGAAGCCAGACGGGACCTTGATACTGAGCAGGCATTCAAAGAAGATTTCCTTCTCCGCTTTGGTTAGAGCATAGCTGGCAAGACCTTGATATTGCTTTGGATGCATGCCGACTTTTTCGTTCACACGTTGCTGGTCCTCCCGTGCCTCCGGTGTATCTTTTGTCTTCCCATACACGCCCAAGAAGCCTAGCACGTTCACGCAAACATTCTTCATCACGTGCATCACGTCGATTGCAGAGCGGACCTGTAGGTCTTTCCAATAGGGTAGATCCCAAAATATAGATTTCTTCTTCCACATGGGTGCGTGTCCCTCAGCGTCATTCAAAACAGATTGTCCGCCAGGACCCTTTCCAAAGATTACTTGTAAATCCTTGACCATATCAAGTATATCATCACCAGTACGGAGGACGGCCTTCTTCTGGTGATCTGCCTCACCTTTGAAATGCTTGCCTTTCTTTCTTAAGGCATGCTTGGTAGGAAGAAACCGACGATGTCCCAGGTACACATTCTTCTTGCATTTGTCCAAATATATACTTTGGGTATCATCTAAATAGTGCGTGCATGCGTTGTATCCCTTGTTTGTCTGTCCTGAAAGGTTACTAAGAGCAGGCCAATCATTGATGGTTACAAATAGCAACGCTCGTAGGTCAAATTCCTCTTGTTCATGCTCATCCCACACACGTACACCTTTTCCATTCCACAACTGTAAAAGCTCTTCAACTAATGGCCGTACACATCAATGTCGTTGCCGGGTTGCTTAGGTCCTTGGATGAGCATTGGCATCATAATGAACTTCCGCTTCATGCACAACCAATGAGGAAGGTTATAGATACATAGAGACACGGGCCATGTGCTATGCTTGCTGCTCTGCTCCCCAAAAGGATTAATGCCATCTGCACTTAAACCAAACCATACGTTCCTTACGTCATCTGCAAAGTCCCCCCACTTTCTCTCGATTTTTCTCCACTGCGACCCGTCAGCGGGTGCTCTCAACTTCCCGTCTTTCTTACGGTCTTCTTTGTGCCATCGCAACAACTTGGCATGCTCTTTGTTTCTGAACAGACGTTTCAACCGTGGTATTATAGGAGCATACCACATCACCTTGGCAGGAACCCTCTTCCTGGGACGCTCGCCCTCAACATCACCAGGGTCATCTCGTCTGATCTTATACCGCAATGCACCGCATACCGGGCATGCGTTCAATTCCTCATACTCACCGCGGTAGAGGATGCGGTCATTAGGGCATGCATGTATCTTTTGCACCTCTAATCCTAGAGGGCACAGAACCTTCTTTGCTTCGTACGTACTATCGGGCAATTCGTTATCCTTTAGAAGCTTGTTCTTCATTATTTTCAGTAGTGAACCAAATCCCTTGTCAGATACACCATTGTCTGCCTTCCATTGCAGCAATTCCAGTGTGGTACCGAGCTTTGTGTTGTCATCTTCGCAGTTTGGGTACAACCCTTTTTTGTGATCCTCTAACATGCGATCGAACTTCAACTTCTCCCTTTCACTTTCGCATTCTCTCTGTGCATCAACAATGACCCAGCGAAGATCATAATCGGCCACATCGTCTGGTGCCTCTTGATCTTCAGCTTCCCCCGTTGCAGTATCACCGTATTCAGGGAACATAGGATAGTTGTCATCATCCTCTTCTTCTTTGTTGTCTTCCATCATAACCCCTCTTTCTCCGTGCTTGGTCCAAACATTATAGTGTGGCATGAAACCCTTCTCAAGCAGGTGGGAGTGAAGGGTTTTCGAGTTAGAGTAATCCTTCGTATTCTCAGAGACAGTACATGGACAATACATAAACCATTCTGCTTGTTTGCCTTAGCCACTTTGAGAAATTTATGCTGGCCCTAAATGTACTCGGAGGTGCGTCGGTCACCGTACATCCATTGCCGGTTCATCTGCGTGCATTATATAATTAAGTGTATCAAAAACCATTACAGAACATCATGAATAGAGAAGTGACCAAATTAATACAAGTTAATCATCACATTAAAACCAAAGTACAGTAGTGATCAAATGTTATTACTGAAAAAATAAATACATAAAGTTCATACATTGTTCTCATAGAACAACATACAGCTCTCTAGAGCATCTAATTAAAACATAAATTGAAATTAACATACAACTATGTAAAACATTTAAATGCAACAACAAATGCGATCATAATCGCAACTAAGGTAACAATTGATCCAACATCATAATGATACCAAGCCTCATTATCAATGGCATATTTTCTTATCTTTCTAATCTTCAAGCGCATTGCATCCATCTTGATCTTGTGGTCATCGACGACATCGGCAACATGCAACTCCAATTTCATCTTCTCCTCCTCAATTCTTTTCAATTTTCTTTCAAATACTCGTTTTCTTTTTCAACTAAATTTAACCTCTCGACAAGAGGGTCGGTTGGAATTTCCGGTTCACATACCTCCTAGCACTAGTACAAAACAGGGCATCGGTCCACCCCTGAGAAGCCCATTAGTCCCGGTTCACTCACAAACCGGGACCCATGGGGGCATCGGTCCCGGTTCGTGAGGCCAGGGCGCCGGCCGGGCCTCGTGGGGCATTGGTCCCGGTTCGTCTGACCCCTTTTGTCCCGGTTCTAGACACGAACCGGGACCAATGCGCCTCGCTCCTAGCCCACAACCATTGGTCCTGGTTTGTGGCTGGAACCGGGACTAAAGGTGACCCCTTTTGTCCCGGTTCCAGCCACGAACCGGGACCAATGCGCCTCGCTCCTGGCCCACAACCATTGGTCCCGGTTTGTGGCTGGAACCGGGACCAATGGTTGGCCTATATATAGCCCCCGCCCGCGAGCAGAGCAATGCATTGCTCTGTTTTTTTGCCCAGCCGTGGGAGAGCTTTTGTGGTGCTCTAGCTCACCTCCTATGCACATGAGGTGTTCGATGAAATGCCCGAGCCACACTTAAGCTTTCTCCTCTCGAAGCTCCTTGTCCAAGCTCCATTTTCCTCAAGATTTGTCTAGGTTTGGTGGTCCGTCCTGTCCCGTCCCCGTCCTCACCGCCGTCGATCGCCCGCGCCCATCTCGGCGCCGGCAACACCGTGGTTAGCCTCTTCTTCTTATCTTCTTTCTAAAAGAAAAAAGTTCTTACTTGTGTGTTTTAATTAGATGCTCTAGAGAGTTATATGTTGTTCAATAATAAGAACTATATAACGCACGCAGATGAACCGGCAATGGATGTACGGTGACCGACGCACCTCCGAGTATATTAAGGGCCTGCATAATTTTCTCGAAGCGGCTGAGGCAAACAAGCAGAATGGTTTTATGCATTGTCCATGTACTGTCTGTGAGAATACGAAGGCTTTCTCCAACTCTAAAACCCTTCCCTTCCACCTGCTTGAGAAGGGTTTTATGCCACACTATAATGTTTGGACCAAGCACGGAGAAAGCGGGGTTATGATGGAAGACAACGAAGAAGAAGAGGATGATGACAACTACCCGCCCCCTGAATACGGTGATGCTGCAATGGGGGAAGCTGAAGATCAAGAGGAACCAGACGATGTGCCCGATGATGATCTTCGCCGGGTCATTGTTGATGCACAGAGAGAATGCGAAAGTGCAAGGGAGAAGTTGAAGTTCGATCGCATGTTAGAGGATCACAAAAAAGGGTTGTACCCAAATTGCGAAGATGACAACAGAAAGCTCGGTACCACACTGGAATTGCTGCAATGGAAGGCAGACAATGGTGTATCTGACAAGGGATTTAGTTCGCTGCTGAAAATAATGAAGAAGAAGCTTCCAAAGGATAACGAATTGCCCGACAGTACGTACGAAGCAAAGAAGGTTCTATGCCCTCTAGGATTGGAGGTGCAGAAGATACATGCATGCCCTAATGACCGCATCCTCTACCGCGGTGAGTACGAGGATTTGAACGCATGCCCGGTATGCGGTGCATTGCGGTATAAGATCAGACGAGATGACCCTGGTGATGTTGAGGGCGAGCGCCCCAGGAAGAGGGTTCCTGCCAAGGTGATGTGGTATGCTCCTATAATACCACGGCTGAAACGTCTATTCAGAAACAAAGAGCATGCCAAGTTGATGCGATGGCACAAAGAAGACCGTAAGAAAGACGGGAAGTTGAGAGCACCCGCTGACGGGTCGTAGTGGAGAAAAATCGAGAGAAGGTGGGGGGACTTTGCAGGTGACGCAAGGAACGTATGGTTTGGTTTAAGTGCAGATGGCATTAATCCTTTTGGGGAGCAGAGCAGCAATCATAGCACCTGGCCCGTGACTCTATGTATCTATAACCTTCCTCCTTGGTTGTGCATGAAGCGGAAGTTCATTATGATGCCAGTGCTCATCCAAGGCCCTAAGCAACCCGGCAATGACATTGATGTGTACCTAAGGCCATTACTTGAAGAACTTTTACAGCTGTGGAATGGAGAAGGTGTACGTGTGTGGGATGAGCACAAACAGGAGGAATTTGACCTACATGCGTTGCTGTTTGAAACCATCAACGATTGTCCTGCTCTCAGTAACCTTTCAGGACAGACAAACAAGGGATACCACGCATGCACACACTGTTTAGATGACACCGACAGTATATATTTGGACAAATGCAGGAAGAATGTGTACCTGGGGCATCGTCGATTTCTTCCGACCAACCATCAATGTCGAAAGAAAGGAAAGCATTTCAAAGGTGAGGCAGATCACCGGAAGAAGCCCGCCCTCCGTACTGGTGATCACATACTTGATATGGTCAATGATTTACAAGTAATCTTTGGAAAGGGTCCTGGCGGACTATCTGTTCCGACTGACGATGCGGGACGCGCACCCATGTGGAAGAAGAAATCTATATTTTGGGACCTACCCTATTGGAAAGACCTAGAGGTCCGCTCTGCAATCGACGTGATGCACGTGACGAAGAATCTTTGCGTGAACCTGCTAGGCTTCTTGGCAGTGTATGGGAAGACAAAAGATACACCGAAGGCACGGGAGGAACAGCAACGTGTGCATGAAAAAGACGGCATGCATCCAAAGCAGTATAAAGGTCCTGCCAGCTACGCTCTTACCAAAGAAGAGAAGGAAATCTTCTTTGAATGCCTGCTCAGTATGAAGGTCCCGTCTGGCTTCTCGTCGAATATAAAGGGAATAATAAATATGGCAGAGAAAAAGTTCCAGAACCTAAAGTCTCATGACTGCCACGTGATTATGACGCAACTGCTTCCGGTTGCATTGAGGGGGCTTCTACCGGAAAACGTTCGATTAGCCATTGTGAAGCTATGTGCATTCCTCAATGCAATCTCTCAGAAGGTGATCGATCCAGAAATCCTGTCAAGGTTAAGGAGTGATTTGGTGCAATGTCTTGTTAGTTTCGAGCTGGTGTTCCCACCATCTTTCTTCAGTATCATGACGCACGTCCTAGTTCATCTAGTCGACGAGATTGTCGTTCTGGGCCCTGTATTTCTACACAATATGTTCCCCTTTGAGAGGTTCATGGGAGTCTTAAAGAAATATGTTCGTAACCGCGCTAGGCCAGAAGCAAGCATCTCCATGGGCCATCAAACAGAGGATGTCATTGGGTTTTGTGTTGACTTCATTCCTGACCTTAAGAAGATTGGTCTCCCTCAATCGCGGTATGAGGGGAGACTGACTGGAAAAGGCACGCTAGGAGCGGACTCAATAATATGTAGGGACGGGCATTTTTGGTCTCAAGCACACTACACAGTTCTACAGAATTCTACCTTGGTGACCCCGTATGTCGATGAACACAAGAATATTCTGCGCTCCAAACACCCGGAGCAGTGTGACGACTGGATTACATATGAACACATCAGGACTTTCGGCAGTTGGTTGCAAACACGTCTCATGGGTGACAACACTGTTTCTGATGAGCTGTACTCGTTGGCCAGGGGACCATCTTCGACTGTATTGACTTACAAAGGGTACGAGATAAATGGGAATACATTTTACACGATCGCCCAAGATCAAAAGAGCACCAACCAAAACAGCGGTGTCCGTTTTGATGCAGCAACCAAGAGGGGAAAGGACACATATTATGGTTACATAGTGGACATATGGGAACTTGACTATGGACATGATTTCAAGGTCCCTTTGTTTCAGTGCAAATGGGTCAATCTGTCAGGAGGCGGGGTACAGGTAGACCCACAGTACGGAATGACAACAGTGGATCTCAACAATCTTGGGTACACAGACGAACCATTCGTCCTAGCCAATGATGTGGCGCAGGTTTTCTATGTGAAGGACATGTCTACCAAACCGAGAAAAAGAAAAGATAAGGAAGCGAATACATCATACGATGAGCCAAAGCGCCACATAGTTCTTTCAGGAAAAAGAGACATCGTGGGATTGGAGGGCAAGACAGACATGTCTAAAGATTATGAAAAGTTTCATGAAATTCCTCCCTTCAAAGTCAAGGCTGACCCAAGCACCCTGTTAAACGATGAAGATTATCCATGGTTACGGCGCAATAAGCAAAGGACAGAAGCGAAGAAAAAGTGAAGACTTTCTCTCCACAACTATATCATTGCAGTTACATGTGAAGAAATTAAATGCCTTTTGTAACAGATGAGTTTTCGTCCAAAACCCTGATACTTCGAAAGAGATTGTCCGTTTTGTACACGAAGTGCATCCAGTTTTTGCCGTAACCCTCTCAACTTTTTAGCACATGCTATGTGGGTGAAATGATGATACCATGCCAACTTTCAACCTGTTCAGAGTTCATTTGTAGTGCTTTTCAATTTCAGGGTCATTTAGCTTAAAAAATCAGTAAATGCATGAAAAATAGGAAATGAAGTCAGAAAGGGTTGAAAATTGATGATGTGGCTTTGAATGGTGCATTTTGAACACACAAAAAGTCTGGAGTTCAAATAAGTTCAAAAAAATGAAATCCCTTTGTAACAGATGAGTTTTCGTCCGAAACCCTGATACTTCGAAAGAGATTGTCCATTTTGTACATAAAGTGCATCCAGTTTTTGCCGTAACCCTCTCAACTTTTTAGAACATGCTATGTGGGTGTAATGATGATACCATGCCAACTTTCAACCTTTTCAGAGTTCATTTGAAGTGCTTTTCAATTTCAGGGTCATTTAGCTCAAAGAATGAACTAATAGCAAAAAGAATGAACTAGAAAACCTTTATGAAACTCTAATAGCAAAAATAATGACCTAAAAATAATTAATTAAAAAATTCTGTTATGATCAACTAAAATAAAACTATAATATTCTTCAATAGCAAAAAGAATCAACTAAAAAGCTTTTATAAAACTCTAATAGCAAAAGGAATCAACTAAAAATATTTTATAAACCTCTAGTATTTATGAAACTAAAATTATATAAAATTTATGCAACTAAAGTTATCAAAGTATTTTTTGTTCAAAACATTAATAGCAAAAAGAATTTTCATAAAGAATTTTTTTTAGAAACTTTAATAGCAAACTAAAAAACAAAATCTGTTTTTGGTTAAAACAGACATTTAAAATTACCTAAAAATTACCAAATTGAATATAATGATAAAACACAGTAATATTAAATAGCAGGAAAAAGAATCACTCAAAAATCTATTTTTATAGTAAAGTTATTCACAAACTAGTGATTCACACCAATTTAAAAGAATTCAAATTTAAACTATTCAAATTTGGAAACTAATGGCACTAACAGAAAGTTTATAATTTTTGTGACCTAAAAGCAAAAAAGAATCACTGAAAAACTGTAAGTAGAAACAAAAGAAAATAAATAAAGCAAAAAAGAAAACAAAAAAAGTAGAAAAAAATTAAAAAAAATGCCGCCTAGTGGGCCACCACGGCCTGAATACGACTAGAAACCCAACCATCTAGTTGGGCCAGGATTCAGGCCCGCAGAAGGCCCAGAAGGTCCACAGGCAGAGGTGTGTGCGATTAGGCCCGTAAGCCTGCTGTTGAGAGGAGCTCGAGAGGGCTGGCACAGCAGCGCTTATAAACCACTCTCGAGCCCTCTCAGCTAGCGAGGTGGGACTAAACTTTTGGCCCCAGGCAGCACCACCCTTTAGTCCCGGTTGGTGGCACCAACCGGGACCAATGCCCACCTTTGGTCCCGGTTGGTGGCACCAACCGGGACCAATGCCACCCTTTAGTCCCGGTTGGTGCCACCAACCGGGACCAAAGGTCTCTGCTTCCCGCCCGTTGGGCTGACGAAAAGAGACCTTTGGTCCCTGTTGGTGGCACCAACCGGGACTAAAGGTGGGCATTGGTCCCAGTTGGTGGCACCAACCGGGACCAAAGGTCTCCCTATATAAGCGGGAGTTGGGAAAATTTGCCAGTTTCCCCCGACGACGCCGAGCACATCGACGCCGCCAGGCTGCCCGAGCTCGCCGTTACGCCCTCGCCGCCCTCTGCCCCGTCGACGCCGTCAGGCTGATCCTCGTCGCCATCGCCGCCGAGCCCCCGCTGCCCCGACGCCCTCTGCCCCGACGCCGGCGCCGCTCCCCGTGCCCCTGCTGCCCCGACGCCGCCCGCCGTGCCCCCTGCCCCTGCCCCGACGCCGCCCCCAGTGAGCCCCCCCCTTCCCCCGCGCCGCCGCCACTGCTCTGCTTGCCGCGCCGTGCCCCTGCTCTGCTTGCCGCGCCACCGCCGCCACCGCCGCCCCGGCCGGATCTTCCTTTTTTTTGTATGTATATGCAGTATGTATGTATGTATGGATGCTGTATGTATGTATGTATATGCAGTATGTATGTATGGATGGATGATCCATATAAAGTTTTTATATATGCATTGATACAATTTTATTTTTGTTCATAGATTTTTTTTTGTTCATAGATGTATGTTTTTTTTGTTTATAGAAAGTTTTTATATATGAGCAATGATGATCCATAGAAAGTTTTTATATATGCATTGATATATGAGCAATGATGATCCATAGAAAGTTTTTATATATGCATTGATACAATTTTATTTTTGTTCATAGAATTTTTTTTTTGTTCATAGATGTATGCTTTTTTTTTATAGAAAGTTTTTGTCATGAGGGGGGACGTCGGACATGCATGAGAGAGAGGCGGTCCGCTCGTCGGACATGTCATGTGGATTTTTTTGTTCATATAGAAAACTCCGGTAACTTCGACATGAGGGGGGGAGACGTCGATCAACCCCCTCCCGCCCCTACCCGTAAAAGTTAAAATGTTCATATATTCAAAATGAGTTAAAAGTTACTTACTCCCGGTCCGCTCGCCCGACCAACTCTCGAGGCCACCTGTACCCCCTCCCCGATAACTTCGACATGAGGGGGGACGTCGGACATGAGGGGTGAGCGTCGTTGTCGTCTACCCCCTCCCCGATAACTTCGACATGAGGAGGGACGTCGGACATGACATGAGGGGTGAGCGTCGTTGTCGTCTACCCCCTCCGGTAACATAGATAACTCCGGTAACATAGATTTATCAAGAATACCCCCATTATGGATGTGCACAAGTTGATCCAATTTTTTTTCTGATCTCATCTATATATATATTCTTCTATATTTGCAGAAACTATGGATCAAAGAGACTTGGAACAAGAACAGTTGTTGGGGGAGATAGTCCTCGCCGGAGGTGATGCTGTCTTGTCGTTTCTCAACGACACCGATGGAACAATGGAGGAGGAAGGACATGATCATGATGGCTCCGGAGGTGCTGACTAGCTAATTGATGCATTAATTGTTTTGGTATGTACATATATTAACTCTTCTTTCTTCTTTTATAGCCCTCCGGATCGAGCCAAACTTCGGTAACGAGACGAGGCCCGAAGAAGAGGTTGCGCAAGGATGAAAGGTTCACGATCACAGCACTCGCGGACGATGGCCTACCGATTGAACCCAAGCGGACCAAGGACGCATTTTCTGCTCAGTGCGGAGCTATTGTTAGGGACAACATCCCGATCAGCATCAAGCAATGGAATAAGCCTAAGGACGACGCCCCTGAAGGTGATTATGTCACCGATAGACAGAAAGATGATCTTTGGACCTTGCTGAAGGCAAATTTCACCCTACCGCCAGAGGAGGATCCGAATAAGCCCGTTATAGAGCCACTGGTCAAGGCGTGTGCTCTTAAGAAGATGGCAGATCTATTCAGGAGGTGGAAGAAGGAGTTGAAATCAAAGTTTGTCGACAAAGGTGAGACTCCAGAATTCATCGGCCGATTTGAGAAGATAGGAGATCACTGGCCCGCATTTGTGGCCTACAAGACATCAGACAAGAGTAAGAAAATGTCAAAGACAAACAAGAACAACGCTGCAAAGAAGCAGTATCACCATCACACGGGGTCAGGTGGCTACCTCAAAGCCCAGCCGTTGTTGGACAAAGCTGAGAATGACCTGATTGCTAAAGGGGTCGAACCAGAGACATTGAACTGGCCAGACCGTTCAAGGACTTGGTTCTTCGAGGTTGGGGGAACTTTGGACCCTGAAACAGGGAAGTGTCGTTGGACGGACGAGCAACTTGCAATACCCGTCACGAAGCTTCAGAAGTATATCACCGCAGCGCAGGAAGGGACGTTCATTCCCGACAGAGAGAAGGACGAGCTGACTGAGGCCCTAGGGAATGCTGAGCACCCTGGACGAACACGAGACACACCAGGCTCCGTTCGGTGGAAGTTTGGGTTTCCCGACGCAGGCGGTTACAGAAGCCGGGAGAGAAAGAGGAAAGCGGAGCTGAGCGACATGCAGAAGATGAGTGCAAGACTACAAAAGCTAGAGGAAGCTGAGAGCCAGCGAGCTGCCGGCCAACTATCTCAGCGGCACAAAGCTACCCCAGAAGCTACCCTGCCATCTCAGCGGAGAAGCAGCGTGGCTTCCACGGAGCCCGTTCAGACTGACTTCACGGAGCCTATCTACCCCGTGGATACTATCACGGAGGCTCAAAATTGCGAGCTTATGACGAAATGCCATAACCTCACTTTCAAGGCAGCTCTCGGCTCTGTTGCACCTCCTCAACCCAACGGAACTTTTCACTGCCTTCCGATTCCACATGGCTATGCTGTTGTGATGGTGGATGAAGTAATGGAGGGATTTGAGGAGCTCGAGCTTTACCACTCTACAGGTGAAGGGGAGAATCAGCTGGTTCGTGCTCTGAGGAGTACATGTCTATGGCAGAAGGAGTACATCAAGCTTCCAAACTGGACGCCTCCGCCTCCTCCTCCTCCTCCGGCGAGTCAGGGCACTCCGCCTCCTCCTCCTCCTCCTCCTCTGGCGAGTGATCAGGGCACTCCGCCTCCTTCTCCGGCTCCTCCGACGCGTGAGGGCACTCTGCCTCCTCCTTCGCCTACTCCGGCGCGTCGGAGCACTCCGCCTCCTTCTCCGCCTCGTCAGCAACGACGGAAGAGAGACGCCGCCGCTCCGGCGGCTAGCAGTACAAGCAGAGGCGGGAGGCAATTCAGATACGGTCCATCTCTCAAGCCTGTGGAAAAGTTACCATATGAGAGGACCGAGCAGGAAAACGAGGACATATGTCGTGCCCAAGTGAGGGACCATTTTGCAAAGAAAACTCCACCTCCGAAGGAGAAGCTAGATCCGGTGAAAGTGAAGCGCACTATCGATGCCCTGAAGCGACCACCACCGCCTCCTCCGGATTCCAACTATGTCCGCATTCTTAAAAAGACATATGAAGAAGCGCGGCGGTCGGGAAGTACTTCCAGTGATGCAAGGTTAGCAGAACGAAGAAGTGGGAAAACAATTCCCCAGCTCGGCGAACAGGAGAAGAAATCGTGCCCCCCGCTCAAGGTGTCTAGCGATATCGTCGCTAATCATCCGGGGATGGTGCCTGGTACCAATCCTGGTGATTACTTGGGGGATGATGTAATTTTTCAAACAGCTGAGGTAACAAAAGAAGAATATAAATACGTGCACGGGAAGCCTCTCGTCAAACCTGATCATCCTCCTCTAACAACGATGATGTACAAATTGCATGAGTGGTACATGAAAACCTGCAGGGAGTCTGGGAGAGACACTATGTATATGGCAGTGAAACCAGAGCACGAATTCATTGGACTTCCCGTGATGCCTATTGAATTTGTGGAGTTATTTCAGTTATACAATCAACTGGCCCTCGACAAACAACTCATGACTTCCTACTGTCTGTAAGTATTACTTCTATAGTTAAGTCTCTAGCTCAGCTCGTTCATTGCATGTATATATAATTATCCTCACTATATTATGCAGATTGAAGATCTTCGAATGCAAAAAAATAGGAATCTTCAACGTTGGGTTCATTAGCCCAGATGCCGTAAATGAATGGACGGTACAAAACTCAATCAAAGAGACCGAGGAGAACTTGCTACAGTCGTTCCTTATACATCAAAACAAAAGGGAAATACTCTTTCCTTACAACTTCAAGTGAGTATTGCTGTCTTCTCTGTATACTCAGTTTCGCTTACTCGAGGTTAAGTAATGTAATTGATGAGTTATATATGCGTGCGCAGTTTCCACTTTATTCTGCTATCTATTAAGCTTGACGGGGCATTAGTAACTGTCTTAGACTCGAGACGTAAAGATCCCGAGAATTATGCGGACATGACTGCAATGCTCAAGAAGTAAGTTCAGTCAATACCGGGACCATATCGGCATGCAACTTTCGTTAATTTCCTGATATCAAGTAATCATTTTCTTTGCCTGGCAGGGTTTGGAAGAAGTTCACCCGAAAGGTTCCCGGTCTAAACAAAGAGTTGCGATTTACGCACCCCAAAGTAAGTAGTACTAGCTAGTTCCGCGCATCTCTAATTGATTCAAATTTTCATCAATATATCATTACCATGCTTGTTATCAGTTTGATTGAACTCTATTCTCGTAAAGTGCTTGTACCAGAAAGAAGGGACTGTTTTATGTGCATACTACGTATGCGAGTTCATTCGCCACTCGACCTCTGAGCGGGGCTTCTCTGACAAACAATTTGAAGTACGTAAATAATATTCACAATTTTATTTTATATATTATCATCAATTGTGTTGAGTTTTATTCATATATATGCATGTATTGACCCCCTTCTTTAAATTAGATCTGGCAGATGCGGGATGAACTCCTACCACATGATCGCATACGAGCAATTCAAGAGGAATTGGCGGGATTCTTTCTTGACCACGTCATACCTAAAGACGGGGAATACCATGCGGATTTGTGATTGGATCTTAGGTAGATGATGTTAGGGATTGTAAAAGATGTTATATTGTATATATGTAGTACCGTCGGATAGATATACGAAAACTTGTTGTTCGACCAAGCACGGAGAAAGAGATGTCACTTCTCTCTATATATGTTCAGCATGACGATCTTGTGTAATTAATGGTTTCCTTCATTTTCTTATTAGCTAGCATCGAGTTATCTCTATATGTATAGTAGCTACCGTCGACCGAGCACGGAGAAAGAGAGGACACTTCTCCCTATTAGCTAGCTAACACAATATGAAACCCCTAAATTAACCCTCCAAAACCCCCCAACCCCCCCCCCCCCCCCCCCCTTTCAAAAAAAAAACCCCAGCTGCTGCCAGATGCTCATGCGTGGATGACCTTTGGTCCCGGTTGGTGTGACCAACCGGGACTAAAGGTTCTCCTGCCTGGGCTCCCCGCAGCGGCCACGTGGATGCCTTTTGGTCCCGGTTGGTGTTACCAACCGGGACTAAAGGTCCTCCTGCCTGGGCTTCCCGCAGCGGCCACGTGGAGCCCCTTTGGTCCCGGTTCGTAAGCGAACCGGGACTAAAGGTTTTGGGCTTTAGTCCCAACCCTTTAGTCCCGGTTCCAGAACCGGGACTAAAGGCCCTCTGGAACCGGGACTAAAGGCCATTTTTCTACTAGTGTAGATAAACACATCTATGTGACGTTGGTCCGCATAATTGTCATAAACACTAAATAAAACAAATAGTTATAAAAGATAATATACCACATCCGAATCATAGACCGGACGAGGGCCGACGTAGGCGGATACCATAACCATGGCACTATATAATAACAAACAATAATAAAAGTAAGAAATTTATACAAGTATCTATGTAAATCATACAAGTAAGTTTTTTTTCTTTTAAAAAGAAGATAAGAACAAGAGGCTCACCATGGTGGTGCCGGCGACGAGATCGGCGCGGGCGATCGACGACGGTGAGGACGGGGACGGGACGTGACGGACCGCCAAACCTAGACAAATCTTGGGGAAAATGGAGCTTGGAGGTCGAGCTTGGAGAGGAGAAAGCTTAAGCGTGGCTCGGGCATTTCATCGAACACCTCGTGTGCATAGGAGGTGAGAGCAGAGCAGCACACACCTCCCACACGCCGGCCGGCCAAAAAACAGAGGAGTGAGCGGGCAGGGGCAAGCATATATATATATAGGCATATCTTTAGTCCCGGTTGGTGGCTAGAACCAGGACAGGAGACTGTCCTTTAGTCCCGGTTCCAGCCACCAACCGAGACTAAAGGGGCTGCGCCAGGAGAGAGGACCTTTAGTCCCGGTTCGTGTCTGGAACCGGGACTAAAGGGGTCAGACGAACCGGGACTGGTGCCAGCCAAGGCCCGGCCGGCGTCCTGGCCTCATGAACCGGGACTGATGCACCCATTAGTCCCGGTTCGTAACACGACCGGGACTAATGCAATATTCTGGCCTGGACCAAAGTCCTGTTTTCTACTGGTGCTTATTAATAACATGGTCGCATGCATATCTTTGACGAGAGGCCGAGGGCAATCCTTCTTTAAAAAAAAGATATTTCCCTTGTCTCCGTTGGTGGGGACGAAAGGGACCAGGCTACGTGCGCGCTTATCTTCACGCAAGTTTACAGCGGTGGGCGACAACCGCTAGCACCACTCTGCACAAGAATTCAGTAAGAAACCATATCTAATCAAAGATTCCATTCAGAGACTAAACGTCAAGGTATCCGTTTCAGAAGAAAACGTTAACATATGCGAAAGGAGACAGTGATTTCAGTCTGGCTGCCGATCGATTCGCAGCTTGTGGCCACCTAATTACTCAGTCATCTATCTTCTCTTCAGCTTGTGGAGTCATGCATACTAAGCATAGCACTGCGGTCGTATACCCGGAAATTGCATATCAGAAAAGAAAAAAAAAACAGTCGGCAACGTTACACGTCCCTTTCAGTTTCAGAGTTCCCCTCCAGCGTGGGAACAAGAGGAAGGATGATGAAGCAAACCATCAGACGGGCCTGCAACTGCATGCGTTGGATTCATGCGCGTTCGTATCTCCCACTCGTATGATAGGGATCTACGCGGTGACGCACATTGCGTGGGCATCGCCGCCGCCGCCGTGCCTACGCTACGGATACTACTGCACTGGCTTAGGGTTTTTCATCGATCTTCCTCTCCTTTTCTCGTGGATCCCATCGTGTTTCAGGCTTGCAGGCAGCGAAGAAGATGCTACCACAAGAGAACATGCAGAAATGGACAAGGGGGAAATGGCCACTTAACCAAGTGCGGAAATGTATCGGCGTTGGGAAATTCTGGCGCTCCGTTTGATTCCATCTCGCCATCGCCATACATACCGATCCCCCTACTGCTCGCGCCAGAGAAGCGCCAAAACTTTCCTTTCACCGTTTGATCGAGGAGGTGATGCCTATCTTATCTACTGTACCATGTGTCATTCGCGGCCTGAGAGATTTCATCCTTTTGATGGCCTGAAGAACGGGCAGGCCTGGCCAGCTACAGCCTACAGGGAAAACGAACGAGCAGCTTGGAGACCACACTAGTTTTTCTCTTCTTCGTCATTATTTTTTGTCCTTGTCGCGGTTCAGGCGCGCAGCGGCATGTGTGTTAGGTGACGAGACCGTCCGGCTGAATCATGCTGTGCGCGTGTCGATCGCAGCAGGTTCGCGGTGGAAGGCATGTGGGTGGGGTGCCGAGTTAGTAGATCCCCGATCTGCGTAGATAGATAAACCTTACTTACATAATCCTTGCCCAGTGAGATACCTACGGTAAGCACCACTACATCTTTGTGTCTCAGAAAACATCTCCGGTTCAGCAAGGACCCCGCTACAAATCTAACGTCAGATTTTAACAATGATAAATCGAACATTTTTTGTGGCAATTTACGTTTGTCGAGGGTGACAAGTTTAGTTGATAAACATGAAAAGTCCATCCCATTTTATTTATTTTCACTACTAAATTGCCGTGCTCGTAAACTGAATTTACCATTAATTTAGTTGGTCTAGTTTGTCGCGAAACGCAACTCTCACTGACGAAATCAAACTTGTCTTCGTGACTCTTGCTTAGACTATTGTATATACTGGCCAACTCCTAGAAGAACTTCGCCGGGGCTTTCCTTTTTGAAACCGGAGGGGAGTCCTCCGGTTTTATGCAAATTGTAGCTTCTTTTAATGTTTTTTTCAGAACGACTCCGTTCTTGTTTTAGCTATAGTTCTAGTTTAAGCTAGGTCACTGTCTGTGCGCCCCGGTCTCCTAGAGTTTCAGGGTTCCTGTCAACAATAGCTTTCTTTCATAACTAAGTCAACTGCCATCTGACGAGATGTTGCGGTTTCAAACCCAAACAGATGGATCGATGTGAAATGAAACCCACCCCCGGTTTTACTTAACCTGGAACTGCACGTGATGTTGATATTTTGGTGACGCTGCCGTATAACGAAGGGTTGAAGACTGTCCTAGATGACCATATGGCTAGATCCACCTGGACAATTGTTTTTCGTAGCTTCAGATTAGTTCCCACCTGTTTTATTTATTTATTTCTGCCAGTTCTAAAGACAAGACTACACCCAATAGCCACTAGGTAGACATATACCATCCACACAATCATGCAGGAAGTAAACTCCTTCACAAAAGAGAGAATCCAACTCTGCAAAGAAGAGCGCAGTTGGGTGCTTCTACTTTGGGAGAGACACCGCTCGCATCCTAAATGGTGCAGGGGCGGAGCTACGTAGAGCTACCCGGTGTCAGTGGCATCGGGTCCAATTTACATTTGTTTGTTGATTTGGTGTGTAGATCATTGAATTGTTTGATATGTAGGCATGTATTCTTCTATGTGGACACCTGGTAATTTTCAATCTGAGTCCGCCCGGTATTTCCTAGTAGTGGTATGAGGGGCTGAATTTGCAATATGTGTAGATGCGTTAAAGATCACTGAGTAGTTGCATACGCACATATTGACCACGAAGCTATCTATGTATCTCTAGGAAGTTGATAATATGATTTAGAAGTTGTTATAGGAGCCGGACATGTTCAAGGCCTCTCAAGATCGGAAGTATGATGAGAGCACCGTCACCCTCATCCTTCACAATCATATTGATCAAGATCATACCAAAAGTCATCACCTTCCACAATATCTCATAATTTTACATATTTGCAGCTCGATGAATAATCCCCAACGAATTTGGAGCTCTCCAAACTATCTTTAACATTTTTCTGAAGAGACATTATTGTTATTTGGAATCAGGACAGTTTCACAAACTTCATCCATCAAGAATAGATATCATCGTCTAGATAGTATGGCATGAGCCGGGGCACCTAAGAGCAACTCCAACGGGCCGACCCAAACGGACGCCCACTTTGTCCGCTTTTCGTCCATTTGGGTCGGCCTGCATCTTCTCGTATCAAGCCCTCTTTCTCGGGGAGACCGTGCTCAAGTCTACCTTCATGAGCTCTACCCCCTTGCCATGCAAGCCCCTTGCCATGCAAGCGAGCACCACTTCTTTTGCTTTGGTCTTGACATTGGTGGCCTCGACTTCGAGCATCTTTCTTTGCTTCTCCGCCTCCATCTCGTGCTTCTGCGCCTCCAACTCGACTCCAACTCGAGCCTCTTCCTTTGTATCTCCATGAAGGCATTCATTTGTTCTTCTTTGTTTTGCCGGCGCTTCTCCTCCCTTGTGTCTTTCTTGGCCATCATGCCTTACAAAGTAGCATGCAAGGCAATCGACGCCGCATCACGTTCTTCCTCCTTCTTGGAGTTGGTCTTCCCCCTCGGCCGCCGTTTCTCTTCCTCACCATGCTCCTCGACGGCCTCCTTCCCTCCACGCACCTTGAGGGCGGCATATTGTGCCTTGAACTTCTCGTCCCCATTGACGATCAACCAAGCATGTGTGAGGTTGAACGACTTGTTCTCGTGTTGAGCCTTGAATGTTTCCAAAACTTGGAATGCGGCGACGGACAAGGCGGTGGCGGACGCGACGACGAACACATGTCTCCGGCCCTTCCTCTTCGCCGACTGCACCGCACGCTGCTCGGGCGTTAGCGGCTTCTTCTTCGACTATGCCGTCGTGTTGCGGACGGCGTGAAGCCTACCTGTGGTGGTTGTGAGGCCGGAGGAGACGAGGCCGACGGCGGCGTCAAGGATCGGTTCGTCGTCCATGGCGAGAGGGGGCGGGAGCGCGAGCGGGAGATGTTTTCAAAAAGTGTGCGATTTGGGGTGGATATGGTGCCGACAGGCAGGTCAGGGGAAGGAGTAGGCGGACGTCACGCGTGTTTGCTTCGTGTCCGCGCCAATACAAATGAGGTTTAAATTTAGACTTTAAATGAATCGCCCAACGGACAAAAAGCAAACGTGCGTCCGTTTACGTCGCCGCGTTGGGTCTATTTTTCGGTCCCGCGTCGACCAAAACGAACACGCACGGACCAAATGGTATGCGTGTTGGAGTTGCTCTAAGCGACGCTGCTCACCCTGTCGACCCAAGGACCCAAAACCAACCAGCAGATGCTAGCAGCGCACGGCACAGCGACGCGTTCGACGCGCAGCCGGCGGCAAAACAACCGAAGAAACCGTGAAAAGTCGCGTGCTTGCACCCCACCACGAGGATGGACTGCCGCCATGCCACCCAGATCACGGCGGGAGGACCGGAGCTGGCAGCGAAGAGCCCGGCCACGCCAGCCCCAGACCACCCGGGCTACGCCGCTACGGGGAGCAGGCCTCATTAGTTTTTGCAGGCACGTGATGTTGAGATTTTGGTGATGCCGCTCTACAACGAAGAGTTGAAGACTGTACTAAATGAGCCTGGCTAGATCCACCTGAATATATCAATTTTCATGCTAGTTTTCAAGTGTTTTTCAATTGAGATTTTGGTGACGCCGCTCTACAAGGAAGGTTGCACGTGAAAGCTTACCGGAGCATGGATTATTTATGGCCCCTGTGTCCATTTAGTTCTCGATCTCTTATTTCTCTTTTCAAGTACTTTCTCCGGTCCAAAATAAATGTCTTAATCTTATTTATTTATTTTCGCGAATACGCAAAGCTTGCGTATCATTCCATTGATAGAAGGAGAAGAATGAGTACAGCGAGGGATACAACACATGACACGAACGCAGACAGGCGTGAACATGGTGCCCGGAGCAGAGAGACAAGGGATGCTCAGCCCGAACAGAGGATACATCACAGCTAAACCTACCAAGCCCGAACCAAGAGCGGCAATGCCGAACCAACAAGAATTCCAACATCACTCGAGCCGAAACCGGGGACACCGCGAGCGAGCAAGATGGCGCCTTCAAGAAGGAAGACGGAGCCGAGACGCCGTCGCCATCCGGTCCGGAGGAACCGGACCTAGGGTTTCCCCTGAGCTCGAAGAGGGGCGCAGCTGGAGGCCTTGGCAACGCCTCCAAGAAGAAAAACGACACCCACGGGCGCCGCCGTTGCCAGCACCGGCAAGCCGAGCAGGGATTTCTCCCTGGCCTGAAGCTGAGCAATCCCATAGCCGCCGAATCAGGAATCAAAGATGAGGAAGCCGAAGTTGGTCGGAACCACCATGTCGGAAGGGGGTTGGCGGGGCTGCACCTACCGTCGGAGGGTGGCACCGCCTCCGGAACCGCGAACATTGGATCTGGCAAAAGGGGAGGCTTTGATGTACATGGTAGGGCAGGCGACGAAGCGAACCACGCGGTGGATTGGAGCAACGGCGTTTAGCAACGCCGACAAGCCAGGACTGGAGGGACGCAGATCCAACATGTCGTGGCCTTAGCCGCCGAGACGTTGGCGAGCCAGGTGAGCTGGAAGGGACGCAGCCACCCGGTCACCGAGGCCGGAACTGCCCGGCAGAGGACGCCGGCGGCGAGGGACACCGGAGAGACGCGGGCCCAAGACCACCGGGGCCGGAACAGCTCCAGCAATGCCCCACCGCGAGGTGCCCAGTGTCTGACAAGACCACAGAAGCATCGCCGTCTCCGCGCGAGAACCGTCACCATGGCTCGGGAGGAGGAAGTGCTGCCGGGGACGAGGGGGGCGCCTGCACACGGGAGGCAGGACCACCCCCGCAACCAGCCGCAGGCCCCACACCGCGCCCACGGCCGGCAGCAGCACCAGCAGCGGCTGGGTCACGCCGCCGCGAGGGGTGGGGGTGGCTGCAGGGGATGGTGTCCAAGGCCATGGCCAGGAACGCCGGATCCACCACCGGACAGGTAGGCACGAGGCAGCATCAGCTGGGAGAAGGCGCCGGGAATGCGTCGGGCAAGAAGCCCGGGGCCACAGGCGGAGGCGCGAGGAGGGGGGCGCCCGCGGCGGCCAAGGAGGCGCGGGGACGGGGCAGCGCGGCGAGCCTGGAGCGGGGGCGAGCGGATCCAGCCGCTCCACACGCCTTGGGCGCGCCGCCGCCGCACCGGACCAGCAGGGAAGCCGCCGCGGGGTGGTCGGGCGCGGAGCGGGGGTTGGGGCGTTGGGGATCGCGAGAATGGCCAGATCCGCCCCGCCGCCACCTTCCTGGGGCCCGGCACGGCTTCGCCGGCCGGCCCTCCGGCGGCGGCGATGCGGGAGAGGGCGGCGGAGGAGGCTTCTACGCGGCGGCTAGGGTTCCCCCCGTGCCGCCAGAGGAGGGCGACGCGGGGGGGGGGGGGGGGGGGGGGCGTTACCGGAAAAAAAATCTTATTATAATTAAAATCTTATTATAATTTTAATATGTCTTAATCTTATTATAATTTTATACTAAAGTTAGTATAAAGTTAAGATACTTATTTTGGGATCGGAGGAAGTATTTTTTTTAGGTCTAAGGTTTAGATACAGATATATCCAGGTAGCAAATTTAGAGACAGAAATGCAGTGCCTGAACCTATATTAAGATAATGCGCCTGCATATCGACAGTGACAAGGAAATATAGGAGAAACTCTCATTTCGGACAAGGCGTGCAGCAGCGGGAGGAACGTGCATTGCCATCGCCGAATCTTTTCTTCCGTACCTGTGGGCATACGCAAACAACAAATTGCTGGGCCAGCTTGGGATAAACTCGAGTACAATCATTAAATGAATCAAATTAATGGCCCTCATCCACTTGTGACATGTTTTCTCATAGCACATAAAGTCGGTCAATCAACTAAAGAAGCAAAAAAAAACAATAACAATCTACACTGTTCATTCTACGGGGGTGTCATTATGAAGTTTGCGGTTGCCTTCATGTGTACACGGGCGCACGGACTTTGCAACTTCGCAATGTGAACAAGGCTGGAAGCGTATGCACCTTCGGCAGGGACGCATGCGTGTTTAATAGAAGGAAGATTACACGGGAAGGAGGGTTAGATTGATCTCCAAGCTAGATCAATCTAACTAGAGATAAGATCAATCTAAACAACCTAAGTAGTTACAACAGAATACACGCACACGTCTACAACGGTTTATATCTGTACCGTATATACATATATTGTCTAACACTCCCCCTCAATCACAACTATCCAAGTTGAGATTGCGCCGAAAAACCTCCAACTGTTTGGCCGTGAGAGGTTTGGTAAACCCATCCGCCACTTGATCACCAGTAGAGATGAACCTGATATGCAACAATTTGTTGGCTACTCTTTCACGAACAAAGTGATAATCAATTTCAATATGCTTCGTCCGCGCATGAAAGATAGGATTGGCAGATAGATAAGTAGCACCAAGATTGTCACACCAAAGAGAGGCTGCTTTGGGATGAGGAACACCCAACTCTGTCAGAAGACTCTGCACCCAAATAATCTCAGCAGTGGCATTGGCAAGAGCTTTATACTCAGCTTCTGTGCTAGACCGAGACACAGTGGCTTGTTTACGAGCAGTCCAGGACACCAAGTTACTCCCAAGAAAAACTGCAAAACCACCGGTGGACTTTCTGTCATCAGGGCAACCTGCCCAATCTGCATCAGAGAAAGCACTAACCAACATAGAGTCAGACTTGGCAAGGCGAAGACCATGACTCATAGTCCCGTGCAAATAGCGAAGAATACGCTTAACCGCAGTCCAATGAGTGGTAGTAGGAGCATGTAAAAACTGACAAACTTTGTTGACTGAGAAACAAATATCAGGACGAGTTAACGTCAAATATTGCAATGCACCAACAATACTCCGATACTGAGTAGAGTCATCACCTCCAAGAGGCTCACCATCAAACAAGGACAATTTTTCTGAGGTTGGAAGTGGTGTGTTAACCGGTTTGCATCCTTTCATACGCACACGTGCAAGCAAGTCCAGTAAATATTTGCCCTGTGACAAAATAATGCCATCGCTGACAGATGTTACCTCAATACCAAGAAAATAGTGCAAATCACCAAGGTCCTTGAGTGCAAAATCAACACGAAGATCTTTCAGAAGAGCCTCAACTGCCTGAACTGAAGAGCTGGTAACAATTATGTCATCAACATAGATAAGCATAAAAATGGTGACCCCATGCCGAGAGTAAAAGAACAAAGAAGTATCCGCCTTGGAAGGAGTAAAACCAAGTGACTGAAGCTTGAACGATAAGCGTGAGTACCATGCTCGGGGTGCCTGTTTCAGAGCATACAAGGCTTTATCAAGCTTGCATATGAAGTTAGGTGACCGTGGATCTGTATACCCAGGAGGTTGTCGCATAAAAACATCCTCTTCCAGAACACCATGTGAGAACGCGTTCTTTACATCCAACTGTCGCATGCACCAATTACGAGAGACTGCTAAGGAAAGAATCAATCTGATAGTGGCAGCTTTAACAACAGGACTGAAAGTATCTTCATAATCAATACCATACCGTTGCTTGAATCCTTTTGCTACTAAACGTGCTTTATACCTGTCAATGCTGCCATCAGACTTGCGTTTTACCTTATAGACCCACTTGCAATCAATGACGTTCACACCTCGACGGGGGGGAACCAAATGCCATGTCTTATTCTCCAATAATGCACGGTATTCTTCATTCATTGCTTCTTTCCACTTGGGATGTGTCAAGGCCTCCGTGAGGTTCTCCGGTTCACCTGTAGCACAAAAGGAACCCCAACGAATACAACCATCGGTATACTCTTTCGGTTTCAAAATACCGCTTTGTGACCGTGTATGAGACCGTGTCGGAGGCGGAGGTGGAGGTGGCGGAAGAAGCCGTTGTCGAATCCGTTGCACCGCAGAGGAGCCAGAGGACGCTGCAGAATCAGCAGACTCAGCAGCAGACTCATGCAGCGAATCAGGGGACACCATGTGGTGATCCAGATGCTCAGCAGAAGGTACGGGCGAAGAATCAGCTGGCGACACGAAGTCCGAGGCAGGGGACAGCGACCCAGCCTCCCACACGGGAGACAGCATCAGATCCGAGGAGCGAGCCCCAGCGCTCACCAGCGAGGAGTCGCCACGCGGGGCGACACGGCCCACCTCCGAGGCCTGGCGGGGAGGCAGCTCGTGGCCCGCGGCGGCAGCGGGGCCGGATTGGCGCACGAGGCCCGGGGAAGAGCCTCCTGGCCCAGGCAACAGCGATGGATCCGCGTCAGGGGCGCCACCTGGATCCACGCGCGGATTTTCTGTGGAGGGCGACGCTGCATCAGGATTTACCTGCATAAAATCATGTCCGCTGTCCACCTCATTTGCTGCAGATTCCTGCACACTGTTAGCTGAAGCAGGATCAAAAGTATTGGAAATTGACATGTGATCAGTGCGTGCTTCCTCCTGTGGATCAGGACTCGAAGGATTAAGGAGAATGGATGGAAGGAGAACGAGTTCCGCACGAAGTTGGGCACCGGCATTAGGGTGTAAAGCGGCAAAGGGGAAAATATGCTCATCAAAAATAACATCACGAGAGATATAGACACGTCCAGTGGAGACATCAAGGCATTTATATCCTTTATGAAGAGCACTATAACCAAGAAACGCACATTGTTTGGAACGATACTCAAGTTTGTGTTTGTTAAAAGGACGCAAGTTAGGCCATACCGCACACCCGAAAATACGGAGAGATGAGTAATCTGGTTTGGTGCCAAAAAGACGCTCAAGAGGAGTTTGGTTGTGGATGACCCTACTAGGCAGGCGGTTTATGAGATAGACTGCGGTGAGAAAGGCCTCGTCCCAAAATTTGAGTGGCATGGAGGCATGGGCTAGAAGCGAGAGGCCGACTTCTACAATATGCCGATGCTTGCGTTCAGCAGAACCATTCTGTTGATGCGCATGAGGACATGAAACATGGTGAGTAATACCTAGGCGTTCAAAAAATTGATTGAGCTTTTGGTATTCACCACCCCAATCTGTTTGCATGGTAATGATTTTGCGATCAAATAACCGCTCAACAAGTGCTTGAAAGATATGAAATTTCTGAAACACATCTGACTTATGTTTGATAAGATAGATCCAACTGAATTTACTGAAATCATCAATAAAACTGACATAGTATTTTTGCCTACCAACAGAAAGAGGCCCAGGGCCCCATACATCAGAAAAAATGAGATCTAAAGGAGCTTGAGACACGCTAGTTGAACGAGGGTATGGTAATTGATGGCTCTTAGCCATCTGACACGCATCACAAACTAGGTGATGATCTGTTTTATTGGACACAGGGAGACTATTATTGCGAAGAACTTGTTGCACCACCGGTAGCGATGGATGACCTAGGCGCCTATGCCATCTAGAGGTAGACGGCTTGATGACTCCAAGAATTTGACGTCCATGAGCAGCCGAGTGGCCAGCAACAGGATACAATCCCTCTCTACTTGGACCGTGAAGAATTGTTCTCCCCGTTTCCTGATCGTTCACAGAAAAGAACTCCGGGTAAACAACAAGATATGCATGATTATCTTTTGTGAGTTGATGACCAGAAAGTAAACTTTTGGAGGTACTAGGAACATGCAATATGTTGTTTAACTTGAGAGATTGGTGTGGAGTAGGAAGAAGTGCATGACCAACATGTTTAATCTCCATACCTTGACCACTAGCCGTGTGGATTTGTTCCGGTCCGGTGTAGCGATCACGCACCGTGAGCTTCTCCAGCTCACCGGTTACATGATCCGTAGCGCCAGTGTCAAGATACCAGTTGGTATCTACACCGTAGGAGCCCGCTGCCGTCGCCGTGTTAGCAGATTTTCCACGACCACCATAGCGCTTCGGGTTGTTATTGTAGGACTTGTCAAACCTCTTCTTGCAGGACCACGCGCCATGGCCTTCGAGCTTGCAAATCTGACATATGAGAGGGCCAGATCCTCCTTGATGAGGCGCACCCCCACCCTGATGGCTGCTGCCCGAGGAGATGTTGGAGCGAAACTCCATCCCTCCAGGAGCAGGACGAGCAGGTGCTCCTCTAGTTTGGCCGCCCCGGGATGCAAGATTAAGGGAGTGGCCGGCGCTGCTGTTTTGTGCGTTGATGCGGGCCTCCGCTGGGAGCAGCAAGGAGAAGAGCTCACCCAGGCCAATTGGGTTGTCAGCCGCCGCACGAGTGGAGATGGCCGAGACGAAGGAGTTGTAGTCGGAGTCCAGTCCATGGAGGATGTGAGAGACCACTTCATCTTCGTCAACTGGAGTCCCTGCCGCCGCCAATTCATCAGCAAAGCCCTTCATCTTCGTGTAGTATTCAGCAGCCGTCATGTCGCCCTTGCGGGTAGTGCCAAGCTGTCCACGAAGCTGGATCTTACGCGCACGAGATTGTGACGCAAACATCTGGAGAATCAGTGCCCACACCCCAGCGGAGCTGGTGACATCATGGACTTGGAGAAGAACCTCCCGAGAGAGGGAGGCGAGCAAAAAACTCAGGACCTGCTGGTCCTGACTGTACCACGCCATGTGAGCAGGATTCGGAGAAGATGAAGACTCCTTCTTCCCGGAAACCTCTCTTTCCGTGGTCAGTTCAGCAGGGGGCGCCGCCGTGGTGCCATCGAGGTAGCCCATGAGGCCGGCAGCCCTGATGTGGGGAAGGACCTGGGCCTTCCACATCAAAAAATTCTCTCTTGTCAACTTCTCGGTGATGGTATGGCCGAGAGCAGCAAGGGAAGGAGAAGCCATGGCGGCGGTGGAGGAAGAGCTGGACATAGATGGGAAGAGGGAAGGCTCTTATACCATGTGAACAAGGCTGGAAGCGTATGCACCTTCGGCAGGGACGCATGCGTGTTTAATAGAAGGAAGATTACACGGGAAGGAGGGTTAGATTGATCTCCAAGCTAACTAGAGATAAGATCAATCTAAACAACCTAAGTAGTTACAACAGAATACACGCACACGTCTACAACGGTTTATATCTGTACCGTATATACATATATTGTCTAACACGCAATTTTTCTACTATCCCTAAAAAAGGACGAAAGGCGAAGATCCAAAATATCTGCACCGTCCAGAGCATGGAATCCTACGCTCCACGTTGCTTCCATGTTTAACACCAACCATGTTTTAACCATGCTTAATTACCCACGCTGCCACCAGCGAGGTCCATGCTCTCGCTAAAAAGAAACAACCGCCGCACACGTTGCCACGTCTCTCATCCTAACCTCTTCACTCCTAATCCCATCTCTCCCCTGATCCCCATCGTCCTCGACTCGGCCATGGCGACCGGAAGTCCAGGACCAACAACTCCTCTCTTCTGCCTCTCACCTTGCCCCCCGTCGCCCGCCACACGCCTCCCCGCCCACCACTTGCCTGCCGCCGCTCCGGACGCTAGCCTCTCTGCGCCCCTCCTTCGTTCCCGTCCCCGATTGAGCCGCAGGAGTGCCACCACCGCACCGCCAGGGGACGCCGCGGGACTGCAGCCACCGCACAGCGTGGGTATGCCGCGTGTGTCGACGATGTGTGAGCCGCCACGGGTGCGGCGCTGATCGCCGCTTCCGACGATGCGGGAGTACCCCATCTAGCAAGGACGCAGGGAGCCGTCGCCGCTTCTTCTCAGGGTGAGTGCCACATCCGAAACATCCTTAATGAGCTCGTCCAATCCGCGTATAACACGCCATTTTCCCTAGCTCTCCGCTGCCATGCGTTGCTGAGCTCCGGAGCCGCTGCTGTCGAAGCCCATCACCAGCCGTCCTTAGGTGGTCTGACGCCCAAACTCGGGTCCCAGTGGCATCCCCGCTTGAGATCCTCCTCCAGCTCATTCCTCTTCTCCTGGATTGGATCCATGGATGTGCTTGCTGGTGATTCCACGCTGTTGTGTATGTATTTGGGATCTGTTGTTACACTTTTTGGGAGGCAAAATTTTAGTTTCAGGCGAATTGGTGTGCCTCTGAGTAGCAGGAAACTGCAATTCGAGAATATTACAATGGTTGGGTGCGCTTCTAATTGTGGTTACAACAGCAAGGTAAATCAATACTGGTAATCTGCTTGTTCTCAGGTAAAACAATACTTAAATAACTGGTGTATTCTGCAGCATACGAAGTTCAAACAGAGGTAGAATCAGAGAGGTACAACTACTCTCATATCGTTTGTCGTGTGTAATGATCCCAAAAACAATTTCAATGTTCTACCTTATTTACAGTTTACTCACCAAAGCTTCTCTCACTAGAAATATAAATGAGTAATCAAGAAGACACAATTGCTCTAACAGTCTATTCTTGATAACACATATATTTCTAGGTTATAGCAAATTCCAGTGTTTTTTTGGTTCTTCAGCGACAGGTTTGCAACCCTTTTTACAAGTTTTAAGTGTTGTTGTAAAATATGTTTTTCTGTGACTAAATCATTCAGATTCAGTGAAGAAGAAATCTCCATGAGGAGTCAAACATGCAGTCCATCAACAAGGACATGACAAACTCTGAGCCTATTGGTACCATTAACAACAAAATTTGTGTGTATTCCTCATTTTTTTATGTCATCATGATTTTACCTATTACTAGATTGCCTTGATCCCTTCTGCAAGGGACATTCGTTTTTCATTTTGAGTAGTATTTCATCTCTGTACCTGCAAGCTCATCCTTGCCAGTTTTAATGCTGAAACATTAAGAAAAAGTTGTTTTACACCTGCTATGTACTTGCAAGCCCATTCTTGTTATTTTGATAACATAGCAACTTGTTGTTCTATTGATGAGCATTTTCTTTTTGGAGGTTCAAGAAACTTGATTATCTCTACTACTTGATAATATACTTGCAAGTACAAGGTCTTCACAACTCTCTTAACTCACTGTATGTGTTTTGTGAAGAGGTAGTTAGAGTTTGATACATTCAGAAGTTAAGCTTAAAGAATATATGCTAAACACGTGAGGAATGTTGTGTCCGTATCAAAATATATTATGTTTTTGTATACTCCTTTTGTATCAAAATAGTCTTATATTTTGCTACAGAAGAAGTATTTGCTAGGCAAGACAACTTATTTATCATAATAAACCATGTTAATACATTCATTTCTGCTACATCAACGTAATTTTGGAATGTATAGCTCCTGAGTGCCGAAGACATGAGGTTGAATTTGGTTATCCACAACATGATTTGGTCTTCTTATTGAAAGCAACGTGAACCTTCAGAAATATTGTTTTCGTTCATTTGCCGTTTCTTATAGTTGACGTGAAACGTCTTATATTTTGATACAGAGGGAGTATTTGCTAGGCAAGATAACTTATTTATCATAATAAACCATGTTAATACATTCATTTCTGCTACATCAACGTAATTTGGAATGTATAGCTCCTGACTGCCGAAGACATAAGGTTGAATTTAGTTATCCACAACATATGATTTGGTCTTCTTATTGATAGCAACGTGAACCTTCATAAATATTGTTTTCGTTCATTTGCCTTTTCGTATAGCGGACCTGAAATCTTTCTGTGACCTTTTTCCAGGGTGACTTCTGGGTTATGTAGAGATTTGTAGTTATTTTTTTCCTGGGTCAGATTTTGTGTTACATTCTTTTTAACTAATGTGTACCTTTAATTTTATCTTACTTTGTTTGTGAGATGCTAATTTTGTGTCAGAGTTTTCGGCAACAAGATCACCATAATGAGGTAGCTATCTTGATTTCATTTGTGTTTTCTCGGCACAAATATACAATGTAACTTTTCATAATAATTACTTCATGCATCATTGGTACCATAGCATTGCTTCTGGAGTTGAGATTTGATTTTCTTGTGGTTTTGGCGGTGGTGATGGTACAGGGTCAGTGATGGGTGATAGGAGAAGTACAACTCTATCAACAGAGAAAATCTACTCTTGACGGAGGCCATGATGGATAGCTGGATCCAAAACGCAGAGAATCAAGGTTTATTTTCCTTGTGTCCTATATCACGGTTGATACTATTGTGGTACGTTGAAGTTTTATTTTCACTGCTTCTTTTCCTCATGTGTGAGCTCTACCTGATTTCACTTCCTTCTCATTGTATGCTAATACTCCTTATAAATCCAAAAAGGTTCTTAATTGGCGTCTATAGGTATATATGATCTTTCATTAGGAGGGGGCCAGTGCTTGACTAATTTCTAGAATGATCAAACTATATGTTCGTTTTTTCTCTATGCTTGGAAGTGCTTAATAACTTGCTTACATCTAACTACAATAAATTGAATAAAACTGAATAGCAAGAGGACCGTAATTGAATCAAACTATCCTTACAAGTTCAGGGATTAAGAAAAACTTTACTTAAAAAATTCCAAAGATTATGCTAACTAGTATCAACTAGTGGTTGGATGGTTAGGAGGACTGTGGTATCCCGTGCCCATCAGAGTTCAAATCCCAGATTTGACATTGGTGCTTGCATTTTCCTGGATTTATTCCAGGCCTTCCGGCGATGTGCGTTCAGTGGGAGGAGACGTTTCCGTCGACTACGAAGGCGTCTGTGACGACTTTGTCAATCTCAAGATGATGTGCCGGCTCAGTATCTCGAAGGTGCTCATAGGGGTAGGGTATGCGTGTGTGCGTTCATAGGGGTGAGTGTATGCGCGTGTATATGAGCGACTTCGATTGTATCTGCTCAAAAAAATGAAAAAAAAAAGATATGCAAGATGCGTGTTCCTGAAAAAGTTTGCGGTTGCCAGAAGTTCGATCAGCTTCATTTGTTACTCTCTTCGCCCGGGTTTACTAGTCCCTTTATTTCATGTGTCGAATTTTGACCGTAAATTTAACTAATAAATTATATGATTTATTTATTAAAAATGATATCATTCAAAACTTCGTTCAAATATACGAATCCACAAATATAGATTTTGTGATGTATAGTTTATATTTGGCTAATCAAATATGTCATCAAAGTTTGATCAAAATACAAGGGGGGCTTATAACCCGGTCGAAGGAAGTACTATCTATTGTTTTGGTCAAGGAGGGTCTCGGCGAGCCATTTATTGCTAGTGGGTGATCGGGGAAAATTCAACTCTAAGAAGAAGAAAAAGATGAGCAAGACATGTGGGTTAGAGGTAACTAACAAAAACAATGAACCATGTGCATTGTTAAATCCGGATACAATGGTGTCGGGGCCTACCTTTACCCAAAGATCAACTTCATTCTCAATGGTTGAGATGATATTCTGTGTTGGAAAATGGTTGAGAGGATGTCAATGGTAGATTGTCACCAATGTTGGAAATTCACCTTCCTAGAGGGAGGAGGAGGAACATCGAGACAACCTTCTTCGTTTGCTTGTCCATCATGTTTCCACCCTAAAGTTGGAGATGCAGCCACATGTCTCACATCCATGAGCTCAACAACCAATTAATTCTCCGAACGGAAGCAACCCAATTTGGTCCAAAAGCCAGCCTTAGACCATATTTCACATGAGGAACATTTCACAAAAGAGGCACAACCCACCTTGCGGAATCCCATTGTTAAACGGAAGTTATCCAAATATGCAAATGTGATGGGAGGGGCATGATCAGTCAAATCGTTTGTAAGTACATAAACAACTTGAATCAAAGTTATAGATCTTTTTTTAGTATAAACAATTTTTTCGTGCAAAGAGCCCATATTAAGAGTATGTTGCTAACCCATTTTTTCGGACAAAGGTTGATAACCCACTCTAGAGGGTATCCCTTTAAAAGAAAAAACAAACTAACACCTTGTAGGATGCAACGTCAAAGGCAATCGTCCTCTCTCGTTTTTTTTTCTAAAAGAGACAAACGTCAAAAGCATCATCATTAATATAGCTTAATAAATATCACTACATGATAACTCTAGCTTCATGACCACATGTCACGTAATGAGTGCAACTCTAGTTCATTCAGCAGAATGACACTACGAAGTTTTATTGTGTAGAAAATAACGAATACATTCAAACGTGATGTGCGCCAAGTTATTTTGGCAGCCTCTCCTACAAGCCACACTCTTCCAAACTTCTCCCATATTCCTAATATTCACGCAGCCAAAAAAATCAAGGAGAGGCGGAGACTAAAAGGGCATAATTTATGTTGGTTCTGTGTGAGATGGCCGTCAAGTTCCTCCAGGAAAATGTTGTGCAGGAAGCTCTTCCAGTCCTATCCCGCTACCATTCAAAAATGTCGAAACAACATCTGAACTACAAATCTGCTCTACTAAGTTTATAGCATAATACATGGGTTTGAAGTATACACTGGAAACTTTTGACACAAAATCTCACACTTTAATGTAATGACATGTGCATATTCAATGCCACATGTTGACTGGAGTGTTAGGGCCAATTTGGGCTTTCCTTTTTTGTAAGGCTAACAACAAAAAGAGAAACAATGCACTTAAACATACCACTTGTGGCTAGTCATAATGCAAAAAATGTTCACTCAACCTTATTCATAGGCAATGAACTATCTAGTCAAGATATAGATATACACCTACGTGATGGACAAATAACCTACTTTTTTGCTCTCGATGTATCCATTTCTATATCCTCTATTTCAACCTTATACACCCATTTATCCTTGTTGTATGTTTTAAAAAACAGGCAATTCAGGTGCATTATTCATCACTGCAACACCTGAATAAAAGGTGCTACTTAGAAAAAAACGCCCCTGTAATGTAACTTGAATCTCTAAGTTTTACGTGAAAGGGAAGTTCAAGACATCTGTATGCATGCCATTCTACATGTGCACAGTCGAAATCATTGAAATCGTTACAAGTAAATACACCATTTCGAAGAGAGGCAAAACATACACCATTTGCATGAATTTTCTAGGGTGGTGCATCACCTAGGGCTGAGATATGCCTTTTGCTTTAAGCATTGTTTAGCATGACTTAGTTTACCAAAATGAATGACCCAAGGAAGGTACACCATTTGGCATTTGCATGTTAAGTAGCACCAGTTCACATGCATGAGTCGACAATAAAACCACCGGCTGCCCATATGGTAGCATAAAAAAATACTACACACACATACATAGTGTATGGATGAAGCGAAGGTAAAAAAAGTTGTTATTAGATAAAGGAAAGCACACATATGTCAAGTAGCCATTTTTAGAATTTGGCTTTATTGGAAACTTACAACATCTTGTCAAACAAAGGGTAATAGAAAATGAATAGAGGTATAGCATGCACTCTATCCATGATTTAGCCGAAAAGAGAATTAGCTTCGGGCAATTTGGCAAAGGAAAAAAGGGGTGAATAAACAACATAATCAAATATTTGATTAGAACCCCGCAAAAACGTATTCAATTAAACTAAGTATATTAGAGTAACTCCAGCCCGGCGACCCATTTCGTTCGCGCGCGTCCGTTTGGGTCGCCGCGGACAGAAAACACAGCCCAACGCGCCGATCCAAATGGACGCGCGTCCATTTTTTGTCCGCCCGTGACCCATTCCAGGCCTAATTTTGGGCCGCATTTGCGTCGTCTCGGAGACAGACTTTTCCATCCCTTGCATATTATAGTTCATCACGAAGCCTTTGTAGCTAGGTGGCAGTGACTAGAGAATTCTGTCAGTGACCGTTTCGGACGGAAGCTGGACTCCCAAATCATTCAAACGGTTGTAGTATCCAGACATTCTGAGTAAGTGCTCACTGACAGAACTATTCTCCTCCATCTTGCAGGCGAAGAACTTATCGAAGGTCTCATACCTCTCGATCCGGGCATTTGCTTGAAATATTAACTTCAACTCCTGAAACATCTCATATGCTCCATGGCGTTCAAAACGCTTTTAAGTCCCGATTCTAAGTCATACAGCATGGCCCACTGAACTATAGAGTAGTCATCAGAACGTGCATGTCAGACGTTCACAACGTCCACAGACGACGCTGGAGGGGGTGGCACACCAAGCGGCGCATCAAGGACATAAGCCTTTTGCAAAGCCGTGAGGGTAATCCTCAGATTACGGACCCAGTCCGCATAGTTACTTCCATCATCTTTCAACTTAGCTTTCTCTAGGAACGCATTAAAATTCAGGGGAGCTACTGCGCGAGCCATTGATCAACAACATAATTTTACAAAGACAACTTTAGACTATGTTCATGATAATGAGTTCAATTAATCATATTACTAAAGAACTCCCACTCAAATCAACATCCCTCAGGTTGTCTAAGCGTAACATGATCCAAATCCACCAACCCAAGTCTGATCATCACGTGAGATGAGGTGGTTTCAATGGTGAACATCTCCATGTTGATCATATCTACTATATGACTCATGTTCGACCTTTTGGTCTCCTGTGTTTCGAGGCCATGTCTGTACATGCTAGGCTCGTCAAGTTTAACCCAAGTAGTCCGCGTGTGTAAATCTGGCTTACACCCGTTGTATGCGAACGCAGAGTCTATCACACCCGATCATCACGAGGTGCTTCGAAACGACGAACCTTCGCAACGGTGCATACTCGGGGAGAACACAATTTATCTTGAAATTTTAGTGAAGGATCATCTTATAATGCTACCGTCGTTCTAAGCAAAATAAGATGCATAAATAGGATAAACATCACATGCAAATCATATAAGTGACATGATATGGCCATCATCATCTTGTGCTTTTGATCTCCATCTCCAAAGCACCGACATGATCTCCATCGTCACCGGCATGACATCATGATCTTCATCATCGTGTCATCATGTGGTTATCGCGCCAACTATTGCTTCTACAACTATTGCTAACTCATAGCGATAAAGTAAAGCAAAAAAATGGCGAAAATAATTAAAGACAATCCTATGGCTCCTGCCGGTTGCCGTACTCATCGACATGCAAGTCGTGATAATCTATACAAAACATGATCATCTCATACATCACATATATCGCATCATGTCTTTGGCCATATCACATCACAACATGCCCTGCAAAAATAAGTTAGACGTCATCTACTTTGTTGTTGCAAGTTTTACGTGGCCGCTATGGGCAACTAGTAAGAACCGTTCTTACCTACGCAAAGCCACAATGGTGATATTCAAGTTTCTATTTAACCTTCTACAAGAACCGCCTCTGTCGAATCCGATTCAACTAAAGTGGGAGAGACAGACACCCGCCAGCCACCTTTATGCAACTAGGTTACATGTTAGTCGGTGGAACCGGTCTCTCGTACGTGGACGAGTAAGGTTGGTCCGGGCCGCTTCATCTCACAATACCGCCGAATCAAGATAAGACTAAGGAAGTAAGAAATCTGAACATCAACGCCCACAAACTCTTTTGTGTTCTACTCGTGCATGTTATCTACGCATAGACCTAGCTCTGATACCACTGTTGGGGAACGTTGCATGGCAAACAAAAAAGTTTCTACGCACACGCAAGATCTATCCATGGAGATGCATAGCTACGAGAGGGGAGTGTATCTACATACCCTTGTAGATCGCTAAGCGGAAGCGTATATAACACGGTTGATGTAGTCATACGTCTTCACGATCCAATCGCGATCCGTCCCGATCTAGCGCCGAACGGACGACACCTCCGCGTTCAGCACACGTGCGGCTCGATTACGTATCTGCCTCCTCGATCCAGCGAACGAGAGAGGAGTATTAGATGGGCTCTCAACCAGCATGACGGCGTGGTGGAGGTGGTGGTGTTGCAGTGCCAGCAGGACTTCGCCAAGCGCTACCAGAACTGCGAACGGAGGAGAAAACGATCTAGGGAGAGAGGGAGGCGCCAAGGGCTTGGTGTGTCCTCTTGGGGCACCCATCCCCTCTATATATAGGTGGAGAGGCATCGGGGATCAGCCCCTCCAAGCCCTAGGGCGCAACCAAGGGGGATGAGTTGGACTCCTAGTCCAATTCCCTCCCTTTCCTTACACAGGTGGACTTTCCACATCTCCCAAGCCACATGGGCCTTGAGGGACTTGTGCGCCTGACCCAATAAGGCCAGGGTGCCTCCCCTCAGACCATGCAAACCCTTGGGACATGGTGGAACCCTTGGTGGACTTCCGGACTCCTCCGAAAGTTTCCGGAACCTTCTAGAAGCTTCCCGGTACAATACCGGAAAAACCCGAAACTTTTCCTGTAGCCAAAATATGACTTCCCATATATAAATCTTTACCTCCGGACCATTCCGGAGCTCCTCGTGACGTCCGGGATCTCATCCGGGACTCCGAACAACATTCGGTCACCAACATACATAACCCAATAATACTATATCGTCACCGAACGTTAAGCGTGCGGACCCTACGGGTTCGAGAATCATGTGGACATGACCGAGACACCTCTCCGGTCAATAACCAATAGCTGGACCTGGATGCCCATATTGGTTCCCACATATTCCACGAAGATCTTTATCGGTCGAACCACGATGCCAAGGATTCAATTAATCCCGTATGCAGGTCCCTTTGTCCAGCGGTATGTTACTTGCCCGAGACTCGATCGTTGGTATCTCCATACCTAGTTCAATCTCGTTATAGGCAAGTCTCTTTACTCGTTCCGTAATACAAGATCCCATGACTAACTCCTTAGTCACATTGCTTGAAAGCTTCTTGTGATGTTGTATTACCGAGTGGGCCCAGAGATACCTCTCCATCATACGGAGTGACAAATCCCAGTCTCGATCCACGCCAACCCAACAGACACCCTCGGAGATACATGTAGAGCACCTTTATAGTCACCCAGTTACGTTGTGACGTTTGATACACACAAGGCATTCCTCCGGTGTCGGGGAGTTGCATGATCTCATGGTCGTAGGAACAGATACTTGACATGGATAAAGCAATAGCAATAAACTAACACGATCAAATGCTATGCTTACGGTTGGGTCTTGTCCATCACATCATTCTCCTAATGATGTGATCCCATTATCAAATGACAACTCATGTCTATGGTCAGGAAACCTTGACCATCTTTGATCAACGAGCTAGTCTAGTAGAGGCTCACTATGGACATAGTGTTGTCTATGTATCCACACATGTATCTGAGTTTCCGATCAATACAATTATAGCATGGATAATAAACGATCATCATGAACAAGGAAATATGATAATAACCATTTTATTATTGCCTCTAGGGCATATTTTCAACAAATCCGCCTCAAGCCGCTCGGATCTGTATCGTCGTCGGTCCGCCGGCAAAGCCACACCCGGCTGGCGTCCTGGGTCGGCGCTGGCCCAGAGGCTGACCGACTCACCGTTGCCGCTCATAAAGTGCGACGACTGCGAGCTGCATGTCGTCCGACGCGTTTCTTGGACGCCAGAACATCCCAGTTGGGTGTTCATCAAGTGCATAAACGATGGGGTATGCTTTTCGTGCTGCCTTTTGCTCTTTGATTCGATAAAAATTCAGTAGCTTATTTGCTCAATTTTTTGTGTAGGCCGGATGCAACTTTTGGTTTTGGGAAAAAGAATACATCGATCTATTGATCTCACGAAATTTGCTAGATGTTCGTGCACTTCTAGCTAGACTTGAAGCTATAGGCGAAAGTAAAGAAGAGACCAACGGGAAAGCAACGTCTGCTTCTTTACAAAAGAAGAAAGACATTGTTAAACTCAAGAATCCGCAGATCAACAACGAAGACAAATAGAAGATCTTAGTCCAACTAGTGGGAGCAGTTAGGGAAGTTGGACATCTTTTAAAATGTCTAATTGTGGTTCTTGTTTTCTTTGGTCTTGTATTCGTAACGAAGAATTGGTGAAAAAATGTATGTATTAAAATGCATGTAATGAAATAAAAATAACGTGCAAATCCAAAACAAAAAGCATGTGTGATAAAAAATGGATGCCCGCCGGGCACGAGGACAATAATTGGGTCGGCCCGTTAGGCGCACGGTCGATCCATTTACAAATGGGGGCGGACATGCCGACCCAAACGAACCAAACGCGGACAAAACGCGCGTCCGTTTGGGTCGCGCGGTTGGAGTTGACCTAACAAGTATTTAAACAAACCAACCTTTTTCAAAACATAAAATACATCTTTATATTCGCACTCTTAAACGAGAGTGGAATAAATCCGACTTTCATACAATATCTCTCCATAGAAACACAAGGTGGAATGTCATTTTAGTAGTTAGGTTAAGAGGTCTTGTAAGATGCTCCTTCTTAGCCGAACAGGACCGATGGTCTGCAAGCTGTCCTGTAGAGGCCATAGCTGAAGCATTTCCCTCGTATTATTAAAAACGTGATCTGAGCCGTCGATTTCGCAGCCGCATACAACCGTTGCGTCGATCACGGCCGTAGACGGTGCGTTTTTCCGCTTATATAATTGCAGCCGCACCGCACAGGCGGAAGAGGCACAGAGCAGCAGGCAGGCAGGCAAGTCCTGGCTTTGGTCCTGGGCTGAGGGACAGAAGAGACGCCAAAAATAAGAAGCGGCGAAGGGGACGATCAAATCGCCAGAGAGGGAGGGGGAGGAGCGGAGGAGGCGGCTTCGACTCGCGCCGCGGTCCGGGGGGCATGGAGGCGAACGGCCGCGGGGACAATGACGCCGCGCGGGCGCCGCTGCTCGCGGGGCGGCGGAACTCGGTGGGGTCGATGCGCGGGGAGTTCGTGTCGCGGCTGCCCAAGAAGGTGCTCGACGCCGTCGACCCGGAGAGGCCGTCCCACGTCGACTTCTCCCGCTCCAAGGGCCTCCTCGAAGGTTCGGCAGGCCATCCTCCTCGCATTACTTCCTTTTCTTTTCTTGATCTGTATTGTATTTGGCAAGCATTCTGCTGGCGTCTGGCTTTGGTCGTCGTAATGTTAGCAGCATGTTACGGGGGAGGTGGCACTTTTTGGGGTTTTCTTGTTGGAGTCTCGTGGGGTGAACTGGTGGTGATTGGCTGAATGGTTGGTGGCTGTGCTTGTGATTCTGGATTCCGGAATTCCATGGATAATTCGTTGCTTTGGTGATCACCTTTACTGTTATCATGGACAGTTTTTATTATGCATTTTCTGAAAAAAGTAGCAGCTATCTTACTTTGTGATGGAACACGAGTTCACTATGTCTCGGTACTTTGTGGTTGTTTCCAACGCTTGCAACTTGTAAACGCAAGTTATGTTTGTCTATTGGGTGGCATTTTCACCTTCCTCTATTTGTTGTCTTGGTCCTAGCCCCCATGCCATGTTGTTTAAGATTGGCCCAATATCCCTTTTGTGCCTGTTCTAGTCAAACTCATTCCAATTATTTTAATTCTCTTTGGAAAAACATTTCAGGCATATAGAAATGAGCAGATGCAGTAGTAATAGTATGGCGTGGTGTGCATCTGTTTACAGTTAACTTGAAACTGTGCTGTGATTTTAGCTGTGCTAGCTAGCACATTGCTCATTTCATTTTTTTTTTGCCTGTAATCTCTACTGACTTTCCCAACTTTGGTCCTATCTCTAGATCTTACGGAGTAGTACCAAAACATCAGGACAAAACAATCATTTTTCAAAGGGAGGGAACATCTAGAATCTACAATAGCTGCCGGCGTTGTTTTTTAATACCAACATCTCTATCAGGATGTTCTGCATCAGCTGATGTGTTCTTTTTTATGAGTATTTTAATTGGAAACTGGAAAATTTGGGCTTTTCTTCATTGAGATTAATTTTTTGAGGTTGAAGTGAGACTTATTCCTCCACAGTTTCGAAAGTAAGTTAGAAGTGAGACTTGAACCGGGCGACCTCGTGTGCGCAATCCTACAACCCTGATCTTGGATTCGATACTGAATGCACACCTCTTCGAGACAAAACAGTGTTGCAAATTTTCAACCACATAAAAAAAAATTGTGAGATTTCATCGGCTGTACACTTTGATTCTTTAGTAGTTGTTGTGTTCTTTCTCTGTTTCTTTTGAAACAAATGGGAGAGTTATTTTACTTCTATGAGTTGTTGGATCCAATCCAACTTAGCTGTCCCAGGACTGTCCTTGTCTGTTCTTGTTGTTTCTTGGGACAAAAATAGATGTCGAACAGTGGGTGAGACTATCTCATTCATAGCCTGCTCACTTTGCAATGTTGAAATTCATTATTTTCTGTTCCTATTCCTGTTTTTAACCTTTTTATCTGGTTTTGTCCACATTTTTATTTATTTTCCATATGTTCCAATTTTCACTTGCCAGATATTCTTTTTACCAAGAAACCGTTAATATATTTTTACTGATAATATAAGTATGCCATAGCTTACCATGGTGGAATCTACAAGTATATCACGTAGGAACTATTCCTTATATTTCATAGTTATTTGAGGTTCCCCACAAAAGTGGTATGGGACCCAATCATTTTTCTCTTTCTATATGCACAATATGAACTCTTTTATTAACCTACTGATTTGGTGTGATTACCTTTTGAGCTTACATAGGAGAGAAAGAATACTACGAGAAACAATTTGCCACCTTGAGATCCTTTGAGGAAGTTGACTCTATAGAGGAATCCAATGTAATAAGTGAAGAAGAAGAGCTCATGGAGCAAAGGCAGAGTGAATTTGCTATGAAGATATCAAATTATGCAAATGTTGTTCTCTTGGCATTGAAGGTTGGTATTTCCCCTCTGTATTTGGTAAACTTGTTTAGACTCCTTTAGGTTGACTATAGAATTCATACTCTCTCGTTTTCGTCAGATATATGCCACAGTTAAAAGTGGGTCAATAGCTATTGCTGCATCAACACTTGATTCATTGCTCGACCTCATGGCTGGTGCTATCCTTTGGTTCACACATCTCTCAATGAAGAGCATCAACGTCTACAAGTATCCCATTGGTAAATTGAGGGTGCAACCAGTAGGCATTATCATCTTCGCAGCAGTTATGGCTACTTTAGGTATGTTTTCTCAAGTCATTACCTTGTTTAATTTTTGTTAGACTATTACCATTGTCTTCAAATTTTGAAGAATAATCATTCGCATTTCCAGGATTCCAAGTATTTCTTCAAGCAGTTGAAAAGCTGGTAGTGAACGTGACTCCAGATAAATTGACCCCACCACAACTCATGTGGCTATATTCAATCATGATCTTTGCAACAGTAGTTAAGCTAGCCCTGTGGTTCTATTGCCGGACATCTGGTAACAACATAGTCCGCGCCTATGCTAAGGTTTATATCTGTTTCTCAATTAGACTAGATTCAAATGAACAGATGAGCTTAGTTTACCAGAAGTAATGGGCTTTTTTCACAGGATCATTATTTTGATGTGGTCACGAATGTCGTTGGTTTGGCTGCTGCTGTTCTCGGTGACATGTTCTACTGGTGGATTGACCCAGTTGGTGCAATCGTCCTTGCAGTCTATACAATTACAAACTGGTCTGGAACAGTGTGGGAAAATGCAGGTTTGCAGTACTTGCTATAACATTAGAACTTGACATATGAAACACCACCTGCAGTATATAGTTCTCCAATCATGCAAATAATCTGATGCCACAGGAAAATGTTTGGCACAAGAACATCTGTTAGGAAAAATTGTTTGTAGGCCTACTGGACGTGGATGCCTCAAAGCCTCAAACTCTACGAGACATTAAAACAAACTGAAGCATCAGGCCCTCCCTTCAATTTCCATTGAAGAAACCGCCAACAGCTCTAACAGTATTTTTTATATAATTAATAGAAATACATAACTTAAATCGATTGATTACTCTGACAGATTTAGGACTGATATATAAGTAAAATTGCTGCATGTTACAGTTTACAAATGATGCTAGCCTGACATATGGTTATATAATTAACACATAATGCTATCCTTGATGCAGTATCACTAGTAGGTGAATCAGCTCCCCCGGAAATGCTGCAGAAGTTGACATACCTAGCTATCAGACATGACCCTCAAATTAAGCGTGTTGATACAGTTCGAGCATACACCTTTGGGGTGCTTTACTTTGTTGAGGTTAGTATATCCTACTTCTATTTTCTGTTATTTTGCATGCTCTCCTCTTAAGTGAATGTATATTCCCTTCCATGCAATATTAACCAAGAGATGTGTACTATATATCATGCATCTGTTTGAAACCCTCGGTGCTGCACTTATTATAAATGAACACTTATTACTGCTTTATTTATTACTATGTGTTTTCCATAGCACTTCTTGGAAGCAGTTGACACAATATACTGCATAAACGAATGAGATGTGCAAAGTGGGTTAGGAACTGGATTCAGTAGTTTCATACTCCCTCCGTCCCAAAATAAGTGTCTCAAGCTTAGTACAACTTTGTACTAGAGCTAGTACAAAGTTGAGACAGCTATTTTGGGACGGAGGGAGTACATACAAATAGTACATAACATTAAGTACTTTTATCAACTTCACAACTCATGCGATCAGTGGACTTGCAGGTCGATATTGAGCTCCCGGAGGACTTGCCACTCAAGGAGGCACATGCAATTGGAGAATCACTCCAGATAAAGATCGAGGAGCTTCCAGAAGTCGAGCGGGCATTCGTTCACCTTGATTTCGAGTGTGACCACAAACCAGAGCACTCGATCCTCAGCAAGCTTCCTAGCAGCCAGCCTTGATTACTATCCAAATTCACCATGGACAACGTGCAGGATGTGCTACAGTACTTGATGTCCTGCGCTATATGAAAGGGCTGAAGTTGAGGTAGGCACTGTTGGCCATCTAAGTGAGATAAGCACCAGCGTTGGAGACTGTATAGACTTATTTTGCGGAGCCCTCTAAGCGCTGTGTTTCGAGTAAAAGTAGGTTCTTTTTGCTTGTTGAAGCTGTCGTTGTTTGTCTGCCACGAGGGCTGCAATGTGGAAACGTTTGGCACAAAAGAAAGCAAGCGATTTTTGTGTGCTCAAAATCAGTTTAATTGTGAACTTAGCACCTGTTCCCCTGCTCCGCGTTTTTCAACCTCAGCTCCGCCGGCTCCAGGAGCGGTGTTGCGGAGCGGAGGAAAGCCGAACAGGGCCTTAGTATGCCGCTTTTTTACTGGTGTGGTTTGTTCTAAGAAAAAAACATTTGAAAAAAAGAACATTTGGAAAATGATACACTAACTTCGGTTGTAAATATATGATGTTTTAGACATTTACATGGTATCCAACATGTTTTTTTGAAAAGTTGTATGTTTGTGAAATTTTCCTTAACTTCTACTCCCTCCGTAAACTAATATAAGAGCGTTTAGATCACTACAGAGGAAGTACTTTATGAGAATATTTCGCATAACGCATACTGTATAACAATATTTTCACCTAACTAATGTGAATATTTTCTCATATATTAGGGCGCAATGTTTGCAAAAGTTTGGTTGTACGAATGCTATAAATCATGTATTTACGGCTCAACTACTAATATATTCGTTGATACTTTTTATTGACAGTAATCTATTCGGTTTTTTAAAGGAGAGAAATCTATCCGTTGGTACTTAGCGAAGGTGTGTTACCACCATGGGCGAGGCTATGTGCCACTTGCTACAAGACACACGGCTACCTCGCCCGCAGGCGCCGTTGGTGGGCCGACCCAGTAGGACGCGGGTCATCAAGCTGACGTCACTCGATTGTTTTTTCTATTTTTACTCCTATTTATATTTTAAATGCAATATTTAAAAAAATTACTTATGAAATTAAAACCATGAATTTTAAAAAATGTTAACATAGTATAATTTTTTATTAGTGCAGTACTAAAAATGTTGATAGCTTAAAAAAAGCTCATGACAATGAAAAATGTTCCTACGTTTAAAAAATGGTTGTGAATTTAAAAAATATGTGTATATAGTTATAAAAAATGTTTGTGTGATGTAAGAAATATTTTCGCACTATTAGAAAAAGGTTTTGATCATTTATGCAACTAGTTGTGTTCCAATACTCGGTTTTGCCGTTAAAAATTATAACTGCTTAATAATGTCATCATTTTGTGAGATGCTTGCCAAAAAATGCCACTAGACACCTAAAAATTGTAATCGTTCTGTTAGATGTTTGTTTAAAAAGGCGATTAGAGATCGTTACTGTCAAGTCAAACCTGTTGACAATGTTATATGTCCATAATACCCCTAGAACCACATGTGAGCTCTCTCTATCTCATAATGATAAGTGTAGCCCCCACTTGTCAGGAGTAAGCAAGAGAATAATTTTAGAGGAAAAATAAGAACTCTATTGGGGATCAAGTGGGACCGACACTTTATCGTAATGAGATAGAGGGAGAGCTGACATATTGGGCCATGCAAATTTAATCATATTACATGTTAAACAAGCTTTGAGGTAACAGTAATGGTGTTTAGTGGCAATATTTAGCATGCATCTAACGGAGCGATGACATTTTTGAGAAGTTGAAACTCCTAATGGTAAAACTGAATAGTGGGACACAACTAATGGCATAAATGCTAAAACCTCCAAAAAATGTACGTGACATTTTATGAAAAATATTCCCATATTTAAAAAAAATGATCGTGATATTTAATAACAATTTTATATAAAATGTAAAAAATATCCATGTAGGTTAAAAAATGTTTATCTCCATTAAAAATATACGTGATATTTGAAATAAATACTTACATGTTCCAAAAAAAGTCCTTGAAAATTTTAAAAAAATGTTTATACAATGTAAAAAAATCACGTACTTTAGAAAAATGTTAATCAACATTAAAAATGTACAACATGTATTTGGTAAATGTTACCTTGTATTTAAAAAAGTGTCCAAAACATGTATTCTAAGAAATGTACATCGTGTATTTGAAAAATGTTTAACGTTGTATCAGATTTTTTTTGTCCACGTGTGTCTAAAAATATACTGTTTGTACTGAGAAAAATAGAAAATTTTAAGATAGGAAAACAGGTAAAAATAGATAAAGAAACAAAAAGGAAATAAACAGGAGATCGAGGAAAAACGAAAAAACCAAGAAAGAAACAAAAAAAGTACTAAGAAAGAAAGAAAAACCAAAAAACAATATGAAAACAAAAGATACCAAAGTAAAACGAAGAAGAAAATAAAAACCGAAGAGAACCGCTGAAACAACAAATAAACCAGATAAAAACAAAACGAAAGACAAATGAAAAGAAGAAACCCTAAGGGAGAAAAGTGAACCTACGGCACGATACAAGCGGCAGCGAGCAACCGCGCTAATGAGCCGGTCGGCTAGTCGATTCCTATTAGGAATCGGTACGGGTGACATATAGTATTTGCGTACCTCATCGCCTTCCACACACACAAAAAAAAACAGTTTTTTTCTGGAAGAAAATACACTGCTTACATTATCTCGTTTCAGCCCATCAGCCGAACATATGGCCGAGGTACTGAATAGAAGATTCGGCCCATGAGATCCGCTCAAAATAATACAGTAGATGCCATGAAAAAGAGACGTCAGGATGGAACCGTGCCGGACGTTTCCAAATTGCCGTGCTACACGTCAACCACGTCGAGATCTCTGCCACGTGAGGCACTGGCCGAGACTGAGTAAAGATCAGCTTGATGCCAGGCTAGTGTACGTTTTCTCCTGGCCAAATAAAGAAAGAAAGAAAGCAAGAGTGATGATATGACACGAAAACATGTGGCCCGGACGCGAAACCAGGATCCAGCACATGGCCCCTTGACACGCATTGAAAGGATATACGTGTCCCTCGCTTCCAGATGCGTGCGCGCAAAATCAGTGCGACGGAGAGATATTCTTTCATGCGATGGTTCATAGAAGCATTTCCTCTCGGCATCATAAATAAAAACACGGAGCGACTTATGGCAGCGTTGTGGTTGTTGTGTACGTAGTTAACTGGGTCGTACCGTGGCTTTCATGGTGGAGTTTTGAGATGGTCATGCACAACACGTACGGAGTATACTCCGTAAACTAATATACTCCATAAACGCTCTTATATTAGTTTACAGTTTCCCTCATCTTCACTCCCTCCGTCTTGTGCGCGGTCTGGTCTGATCTAGCACTTATTTCTCGTAGCAAAATTAGAACACGGTGACAATCGGGGTCGCTTTGCTGATTGCTAACGAGACAGTGTCGTAACCCACCGGACCGGGATGACGACATGATGGCAAAGCCAATCAGCTGGGCTAGCTCACCACCGTAGAGAGTTTCGTCGGTTCGCCCGAAACTAGTTGCCCGTCCAGTCCAGAGGGGGCCCCGCCCAAGTAGGCCAGTACAGACGCCGACGCGGACGCACACACGAGCGGCTTCGGCCATGGCTCGGATGATTTTGCTACTTGTCCAATAGCTACTCCGTGTGTGTTGTGGTATTTGGTGCGCTGTTCTGGCCCCAAATTTATGTCCAACAATTACTACGGCATTTTTCAAGGATAAAATGGGTGTTGCAAAAATGTGGAAATGGCACCCAGCTCTTGTCTCCAATCGACTAAGAGCATCTCCAACAGGCTCACAAACAAATGGCACCCAGCTCTATGTGAAATGCTTTTGAACTTCGCTCGGCGCACTAAAAACTGTTTTGCAGCGCGCGAGAAGCAATTTTTAGCGCGCGGCCGAGCGCTGGCTCCAGCGGCCGCCGCATAATAGAGCGCGCGCGCGGCGCTCCAGCAGACGCGTAAAACTGCAGCGCACGCGAGCAGCCGGCGCTTGCAATATGCATTATTTTTCAAGACAATTTGATCATATTTGATCAAAAATGAAACACAAAAACACATAGGAAGTTCAAAAGCATTTCACATAGGAAGTTCAAAAGCATTTCACATCATCTCATCATCCAACCAAGTTCAAAATCACGAACGAAGTTTAACATAAACAAGTTCACACAAACAAATGGCACATGATCAATCATGCCGCATCCTCATCTTCGTTCTCCTCTTCCTCCGATTCATCATCCTCATCCGAAGTCTCATCCGCCGCAGCTTCTTCCTCGGCCGCCTAGAGGAGCCATCCGTCGCCTTCTTCTTCTTCCCGGTCACCTTCCCCGCCTCTGCCGCCGCCGCATTTGAGAGCTTGGTGAGGGGGCCCGTGGCTGCACGATGGGCGCCGGTGCGACGCCACCCGCCGAGGTCGTCCTTGGCGGCATGAATAGCCCGCGCACGAGTCCGGTGCTTGGAGGAGCACCGGCGGAGGCGACGCTAAAGCTCCCCGCGCTAGGGTTGGCGGCGGCGGCGGCGGCGGAGGGGTCACGGACGTAGGAAGGGGTGAGGGGGATGTCGCCGCGGTCTTCCATCGGCCGATTGCGCCGGCGGCGGCGCGAGAGAGGCGTGGCCGGCGGGAGAGGTGGAAAGGCGCGAGCGCTCGAGTGGTTCCGCGCGCGGGAGCAGGCGCACGAAATAAGCCGCGCGCGATGCCGTTTCGCTCCGCACGCGGAAGCACTTATGCCGCGCGCGCGGTTTTTGGGCGGCCGCTGGAGCGCGCGGTTTCGCTGCGCGCGCGCTAAAACGCGCAATTTTGCAGCGCAGCGCCTGTTGGAGATGCTCTAAGGGGCGCAGCGCAGAAATAGGAAAAGTGCATCCTGGAATGGCCCTGGATTGTAATGATATTTAAGTATGCACAGAAAAAACGCAGTGCACGATTTCTTTTAATCATAAGCTAAAATTTAATGGCTTGCAATCTTACAACTAAAATAACCTTTTTTTTTACCGGAACACAACTATAAAATAACCCTATGTAGCAATAAAAAAATACCATGAGTTATGGAGTTGCTTGATTTGATGACAATATTTGGCATACCAATTGTTAGCAAGTCTGAAAATTTGGCTACTGATTGGTTTTTATCGGTTCCTAAAAAAGTTGTCAATTTTGACAACTTCTAGTTTGTGTGTGTCAAATATTAACATCGGCGACACGGGGGGAGCCACTCCGGCGCCGCCACTGTCCCCCACCCCACCCCACCCCCTCCTCACCTCGCCGCTGCCTTAGGAGCCCGCCGGCAAAGCCCGGTCAGGCTCCAGGGAGGGTGGCGGCGGGGCGTCGCTCTCAAAGGAGCGCGGGCGGATCTGACGCGGCGGCCTGTGCGCGGAGGGCGCGGGCGGTGGTGACCTGGGCACGGCGGGGGCGTGGCTCTGGGCGCGCGAGGGCGCTGGATCTGGCGGGGCGCGAGCGGAGGTGGCCAGGGCGCGGCGTTGGCTGCGTGGTGGCGTCGGTACGTGCTTCGACGGGGCTGCGACGATGATGGGCAGCTCGGGCGCACGGCAGTGGCGTGTGGGGGCGGGCTCTGCTAGCGGTCGACTGCGAGGCAGGAGCGGCGTGGGTGCTCTTGTAGCCGCCGACGGCGTGGATCTGCCTCCTGGGGTCGCAAACAGGGGCTGGCCCGGCGGCATGCATGAAGGGATGTGCTGCTGTTGCAGCGTGGCGGATCTGAGGGTATGATGACGAATGGTGCTCGGACGCCGGGGCGGCGTCCCCGGACCTCTCCTTCGGCAGCGGCGGCTGTGGTGGTTGCGTGGGCAGCGGCATGGCTGGAGCTCGGCGGTGTCGGTGCTCTGCGGCAGTACAAAGGCCCTCGGTCGCACCAGGGACGCTTGGTGCTGGCCGATGGGTCGGATGTGGCTGTTGCGCGGGGCGTCGGACCTGTCCAGACGTGGCCAGTTTTGACTCATGCGATGGAGTTGCAGTAGCCTTGTCGGCGGCTCTGGGTGGTGCAGGTGGCAGCGGAGGGCTGCTCTCATCGATGGCTCCGGGATCTGAGGCGGATGGTGGTTCAGGCGGGCGGTGGATCCCGTGTGCCGTTTTGAGGGGAGGGCTTCCGTTGGCTTCTCGAGGCGAATGCCTTGCCCTGGCCTTGGCCGGGGCCGACGACGGCGACGCCTGTGGGCGCCGCACACCTTCTTGGAGGCGTCGTTGTTCGAGGACCTACGACCTCTTTTCTCGCACTCTGGGGGAAACCCTTGTTCCAGGTTCTGGAGCGGATGATGGCGGCGCTCCGGTGTCGCGTTCCTTCTTGAAGGCATCGTTCTAGAGTGGTCTTGGCCTCGATGAGCCATCGGCTCGGGTGGTGCGCGGTCTTGGGGCCGACGTGGAAGTCGGAGCGGCGGCTCCGGAACTCGCTGTCTTGGAGGGGTGCCGGCACTGGTCATGTGGGTGACAGTGTCGTTGGCCAGCCTGGTGCACGGCCTCGGGGTCGGCGTGGAGGTCGGAGCGGCGGCTCCGGATATGGTTGCTGGGTGTCGGCTCTGGTTGCTCGGGTGACGAAGCTGGCGGCTCGCCTGGTGCGCGGCCTCGGGGTCGGTGTGTGTGGTTTCCGTTGGTATGTCGGAGCGGCGGCTCCGAAGATAGTTGTAGGGTGTCAGCTTTGGCTGCTCGGGCGGCAGAGTGGGCGGCTCGCCTGGTGCGCGGCCTCGGGGTCGGCGTGGATGCCGAAGCGGCGGCTTCGGTTTTGGTTGTAGGGTGTCGGCTTCGGGTTGCTTGGGTGTCGGAGCCGGCGGCTCGCCGGACGCGCGGCCCCGAGGGTCGGTGTGTTGATGGTGCCTTGTTGGAGGCGTGTTGTAACGGTTTTCGCCCGATTTTCCGTTGATTAACCGGCAACTCTCTTCTACCTTTTTTAATGGATCGGGCCATAAGGGACGCGTTTCAAAAAATAGATATTAACATCAAACCAACGAGCATTTTTTTCTTATTTTTTTTGGAAATCCTTTCAGTCAAAGAAGACAGAAGGCCTCCTTTGGTCTACAAGAATTTTGTAGAAATTCTAAAGGACATCAATTTTGTAGGAAAATTTCCTTTAGAGCCCTTTGGTTTGTAGGAATGAATTCCTTTTTCTATATAGGATAAAACCAATACTTCACATTTCAAAAGAAAAGATAAATATTAGATCCCATGGAAAAATTCATATCCTATTAATCAAATGACATTTTTTTTTCTTATATGAATTGAGATATATGTCATCTGCCTTCCTATAATATTTCTATTCCCATAATATTTCTATCCTATAAACCAAAGAAGGCATAAGTATTTATCTAGGACCCTAATGCCTCGTGACCAGTCGTTGGGGAGGCGGGTCGATGCAACTATTTCGAGAGCAGCTCCCAGTAAACGCACCCCTCCCCTCGCGCCCCCCTCGATCATTCGGCAGGGTAACCCCGATTTGACCAGAGGCCTAGTTCACTATTTTTTCAAATGCCATGAACAAAAAAATACATATTTTTCTTATAAAAAATAAAGAAAACAAAAATCTATAATTTCCAATAACATGAAAAAAATAAAAAATGCCATGCTACTTTACAAAACCGCTATTTTGTATTTTATAAATTTCAAATGTTATGATTAAAAAATGTTTTATGCGATTCAAAAAAGTTAATATATGAATTTTGTCGTGGAGATGCTTTACTGTGCAACAAATGTCATGTTTTGGAGAACATTGTTTCTTTATTTTTGCGAAGGACCAAAAACAAAATGTGAGGCTGTAATTTTTTGCTTTATTTGGTCCATTGTGCAAAATTTCATAAAAAATGCCATGTGATTGATTGTTTTTTCCATGCAAATTAAAATAAAATTTCCATCATGTTAATAATATAATTTTTATTCCATTAATAATAATAATGCCAGGCTCTCAATAATAATACTGTCATCCTATTAATATTAAAACTTCCATGCTCCTGAAAACATAAATGGCATGTTATTTAATAAAAAATGACATGCTCTTAATCATAAAATTATCATCCCTTAACAATAAAAAAATGCAATATTATTAATTATTGAAATGCCACGCTCTTAGTAATAAAGCTGCCACATGAGGAAGTAAAAAAAAAGCCAAATCCCGTGAATAAGTGATAAAATTTTCAAAAGCTTGTCATGGGAGCATTATAAAAAGTCCTATAAATTGCCATGCTACCTATAATAAAAATGCACATGGCAAGTTTAGGAAAAACACCCCCTCTGAAAAACAGGGATTTTTGTTCTTTTAAGAATAAAGAAAATTTGGATTTGCATTTTTTTTAAATAAAAAAAGTTCAATATAAATAATTTAGCTTCAAATACATAAAACAAGTTTAAGTACATGTTTCAGCAAAAACCTGCTTCAACCCAAGTAGTAAAGCATGCACACCTCTCTACAGGAGGTCTCGAGTTCGAGAGCCTCGCCCGTGCACCTCATACGATTTTTTTGGGAGAAAAAATAGCAAGCATTCGCGGGGAAACGGGTTACAGCGAAAGACTCTAGCTGATCTAGGTGGCGTCACCTTGCGCCAAGACCCGTGAAATGGCAGGTAAGGCATTCGCTAGGGCTAACCTCCTGGCGAATGATTGCCGATTATCATATCCATTTATCTAAGCAGGAGGTATCAAGTTTGAGCCTCCCCCGATGTAGCTCGCACGATTTTTTGGGGAGAAAAAAATAGCGAGCATTCGCCAGGAAACATTATACAGCGAACGACTCTAGCTGATCTCCATGGCGTCGGTCTTGTGTCAAGATCCGTGGAATGACAGGGAAGGTGTTCGCTGGTCGGCCTCCTAGCGACCGGTCACCAGTTATCATTTCCGTATAACTATGCAGGAGGTCTCGAGTTCGAGTTCCCCCGCCCGTGAACCTTGTACGAAGTTTTTGAGAGAAAAAAAATAGCGACCTTTCATCAGGAGACGGTCTACAGCGAACGACTCTAGCTGATCTACGGACGTCGGCCCTGTCAGGATATGCAACGACAGTTACAGCGATCGACTCTAGCTAATATACGTGGTGTCGGCCCTACACCAAGATCCATGAAAGGATTAGGAAGACGTTTACCAAGGTTGGCCTTGTGGCGAACGGTCGCGCCGTTTATCTAAGGCAGAAAGACATCACGTGCCTTGTTTTTTCTTTAATGCAAAGACACTGCACACTAGCACGATTCCTCTGGTTCAAAAAGAACGTTGCACCTTTCTGCACGGGCACTATTTGGACCGCTTTTACCGTCCAGAGAACCGACCGAAAAGGGCAACGAGCGCCCGACGACTAGGACTAGGCGGCTCCATGAAGCAAGAGGCCAGCAGCAGCGCCCGATCTAGAAAAGTGTACCATTTTTTTCTCTCATTGAACCGCTGTCCTTCATGCTCTTTTTCAGTATTGGTGCCTCCTTTTTCCAGTACTTTCTATCCTTCTCTGCAGCTTTTTCGTAATTGCCCAAAAAAATGGCACTGTTGAACCAAAAACAAAGTTCGTGGAGGAACGAGGAACAAAAATACATCGACCCAAATAAAATGAAACATTTTTCTGGGCTTAATAATTGACCCGAACCCTCCTCATAAACCGCCAGAATGGCCAGAGCTTGCTGTCGGACCCGTGGGACTGGGGGTATCCAGGCCCGTCTGCCTGCGGCCCAAGACGCGGCGCCTGTCATGGGCCCAATGTGGCCTACCTCTGGCCTTCACGAGCAAGACCCTCGCGACGGCCCCCGCCTCGCGAGGCGTACGACAGCATGTGCCGGTAAGAGTCTCGCGACGCCCCATTCGCGAGGCCACCACCCACAGCTGCCCCCGAGGCCTTCGCGGGGCATACTGATCAAGGGTGGCCCCGCGGGTCGCCCGGTCCTACATCTTCACGTGGGTGACGCGCGCCATGACGAGCGGCGCCAGGAGTTGTCCCAGCGGGCGCGGATGAGGAGGCTTTCCCCTTTTGTGCTAAGGGAGCAGTGCCATCTCGCCGGTTCCCAAAGCATTCTCCAAAGGTTTCCTGTTTGGTGCAAGAAGATCAAAGCCGGGGACTCGCCAGGACGGAGGTCATCCCCGAGCCCACCAGCACGTCACGGCAGGAGGCTTTTGCAGGCGAAGACCACTTTTGTCAGGATAAGCTGCAGACCTGTCCCCCTTCAAACTGGTCATTGTGGTGACCCTTCCCGCCTTGTGTTTTCGGGGGAAGAGGACCGAGGCCAGTATAAGAAGGGATAGGCTGCAATCGTAGAGGAGGAGGACCCCAGGTAGCCAGAACACACCCTTGTATTCGCATCCTCAAGCAATTCAGACAAACAGGAGTAGCGCTTTACACCGCGAGGTGGCACGAACCTGGGTGAACTGCCGCGTCCATCGTTCTTTTTCCTTAGCTCGAGCACGTCGGAGTGTCGCCGAAAGGTTGCGAAGTAGAGTAGGGCGAGAGAACCTGCGCACCCCAGAGTTCGAACCTTCTTGGGTCCCCGGAGCCCCGATTCCGACATTTGGCGCGCCAGGTAGGGATGCGCCATTGTTCTCCAGCTCCTTTTCGGCTCCGGCTTCGCCAACCCGATAGCCGACGATCGCAGTGCGTGCGCCGAGCGCCGGGTGGCCCGCGTCGTTCAGACCGCGCCTGCAGGCCGCGACGGTCGCCGCCACTCCACCGACGCCGAAGCTGCCGCTGCCACGGACCCCGCTGCCCGCGAGCAGCAGGACTCCTCCATGCACCCCTCCGTGCAGCAGGACGGCCGCACCGCCACGGCTTCCTCCTTCCACGCCAGCCTCGGGCACGTGAACGCGCAGGCCGTGTTGCTCATGGCGCACGAGCTGCTGCGCTATCGCCAGGCGGACGCTGGCTACGACGCCTGGCTGGGCCGCATCACCGAGCTCGTCACCGCCGCCGGAGAAGCCCCGACACCCTCTCGCTCGCTTCGCCCTCCACCGTCTCGCGCTGGGGACGTGGCGTACGGAGCGCCTCCGCCACCTCCCCTGCACAACGACCCAGTCGAGCCTCGGCGCGACGCGCGCCCGCGCGACCAGCCTCGCGAAGCACCTCCGTAGGCCCAGGATGAAGCCAGCTGCCAGATGGTCCGCCGTGCGCCGCCCAACACGCGCGTGATCCTTGAGCAGCAGCTCCAGTGCCAGGACCGGATCGTCTAGGATGTCGCGGCGGTCGGGCGCCAGAACCGGGCAGCCCTCGCGCGCGGAGTCCCTTCGAGCAACGTAGGCTGCAGGGCCTTCACTCGCGAGCTGCGCCGGGTGGTTTGGCCCGTCAAGTTCAGGCCCGAGCTGCCCCCGCGCTACGACGACATCCCCTACCCCACGGAGTTCATCCATCTCTACGCGCTGAGCATCGAGGCGGCGAACGGTGACGACAAGGTCATGGCGAACTGGTTCCCCGTGGCCCTTAAGGATGGCGCGCGCTCCTGGCTCATGAACCTGCCTGAGGAGTCGATCTCTTCGTGGAGCGAGCTCTGCGAGAAGTTCGTCGCCAACTTCAGGGGCACGCACGATCGCCCTCTCTCCGTCAACGACCTGCGGCGCGTGAAACAGCGCCCTGGAGAGACCCTACGCAAGTACATCCAGCGCTTCAGCCAGGTGCGCAATAAGATCCCGCGTGCCTCGGATGAAGCCATCATCATGGCGTTCACCAACGGCGTCAAGGATGTCCGGATGCGCGAGAAGATCGCCATCAACGACAACCTAAGCTCGGCTCTGGAGCTGTTCAACATCGCCGACAAATGTGCCAAGGCCGAAGAGGGCCGCATGTTCATCCACGACGACCCAGACGCCGCGCCCGACGATAGCAAGGCAAAGGGCAAGGAAGTCAAGCGCAAGGGCCCTGCTGTGCTCACGGCAGAGCCTGAGCAGAAGTGCGGTCGCGACCATGATGTGCCCGAGAAGGACCGCCGTCCACTCTGCATCTACCACAACGTGCGCACCCACAACACCGAAGACTGCCAGGAACTCAAGGCCCTCCGCGACGAACGCCTCGGCCGACGCCCGGACCGCAATGACCGTGGCACCAGCCGTGGAGGCGGACGCAGCGGTGGCAGGTGGGACAATCGCAACGACAACCCCCACCAGGGCTGGCGTGAGCAGCCTCGTGAGGACAGATGGCGCGATCAGCTGCGTGAGGGCGCCTAGCATGAACGGCCTCGCGAGGCGCGCCCTCAGGACAACGCTGCTCTCCCGCAGTTGTCGCCGTCGCCCAGGAGGAACGACAACAACCAGCACGACGAGGGGGATGGGGGTGTTGGAGATATGCCCTAGAGGCAATCATGTATGATGATATTTCCTATGTGTTTATGAATAAAGATAGTCCTTGGACATTATCAATGATGTGTATTAACAAGTACGTGACTTGTTTGTGAGACTATGCATTGTATGATGACTGTCCTAAATGGTCCCTAGTCGAAAGGAGTTGTGTGGACGCACAACCAGTTAGACTAGCATATGACACGGTGGATGGTTCGGTCTCACTGACCATGTACCATTGGATGCTAGCCGGATAATATGGACTCAGAAAGATCTGGTCGGATTCGACGTAGTCCGATCCGAGTCGAGATAAGGTCTGAGTTGGACAGACCCAACTATGAGACGCAGCGATAGGTCATCTGTGAGTCTCTAGTACAACATACGTTCTGTGTCCTAAGACCTGAGCTGGCGCATGTACTCGGGATGGTGACAGACTTGCTTTGGGCCGACCAAACGCTACTCCGTGACAGGTTAGTTATAAAGGTAGGTTTCGGGCTTGTCCAGACCCATGCTGCGAGATGTGGTCGAGCAAGATTGGATTTGCCCCTCCGATGAGGAGAGATATACTCTGGGCCCCTCGGGTGATCCGACCTGGATAAGCATGGCCATGCGATGAGGATTATGAGATAATCCGAAGTGTTGATCGGATTCATTGGAACGAGAAAGAGGTCGTGCTGCACAAGGATGACCATGTCGCCTTGAGCATGACAACATATATCGGACACTTGGAGTCGGCATGCTTTGCTAGAGGCCGCTACCGACTGGTCGAGCCGGATGTAATCTGACTCGCGACCAAGTGAACGAGAACCTAAGGGGTCGCGCACTTAAGGGGAGGAACACGTGGGCTTTAGGATCCGTGCGAGGCCCAAGAGTTGAGCCCGCGACGGATGCCTATATATAGCGGAGGTGCGGCACACCCATCCGATTGATCGCTTCGGCGCCGTCATTAGGGTTTTGCATGTGTTGCAACTAGCCACCTCCACTCGCCGCCGAACTGTGTGATCGGACCTAGCAGTCCGCCGCACGGTGTTCCTCCTGCACGCGCGGATACCGTTAGAGGCGGTGCACTTGCGCCGCTCCGACGAACCTGTACGTGGGATCCGGCGACCAGCTGCGCGAGGGAGATCGGATCAGCTGTTCGAGGGAGATCGGATCGGCTGTTCGAGGGAGATCGGACGAGGAGGAGACGGACCACGCGAACGCGCTGCCCCAACTCTACTTCCGCTGCACGGCATCGTGCATCTAGTGGTAACGAGCTGTGATCCATCGCCGTAGCATGTTCTTGGATGTTCTGCGCGTAGGAAAATTTTAATTCGCATGCGATGCACCTACGGTAGAACCCAATAGTGGTATCAGACCCGCTGCTATAGGATTTGGATTCAGATCGGATGCATATTTGATATGTGGAGGCGGCGGATGAGATTTGTCGTCGTTCATAAGGTCGGCTATGTGCACGGTTGATGAGATCAACTGCACATCGGGGTCGTAGAGGCTATATTTTCTGTCCATCGGAATCGATGAGGTCGTGACACAACCTACCCCTACCGGCCGGTATCCGCCATCGGGGTTAACAGTGAAACGTAAATCCGAATCGGGTTCGCGATGATCGATGAGATCGGTGAGATCAGAAAATCCGGCGTGATCGGAATACAGATTCGATCTGTGATTTCCGAATACAGATTCGATGGGACCGCCGTGTGCGTAGCGTCTTGTATTTCGTACACGATACACAAACTGGTAGAATACGATTCTATGCATAACTTTGTTTGCAGGTTTGATGTGAATAGTATGGCTCATGTGTATGTGATGCATGTGTGTAACTTAACATGACCTGCGTGTCATGATTGTCAGCCGGCAGGAGCCAAAGTGTTGTCATTATATTGTATAACGACCTGCGTGTCGACTTGTGATTATCTGTAAATTCATTACTAGTTGTAGTAGTTGGAGAACAGAGATCAAGTTCGAGGCTTTGGCGTCCCGGTATGACGAACATGATGGAGTTCCGCCTTGGTCATCGGAGTTGGAGCCAGCCTGGAAGGATGTCCATGAAGGAGCCATACTATTTCACATATTTATGTTTATATGTGATTGATATTGCTTCTTGTTTCTATCCATGTTAAAATGGTAGAAAGATCCCTCGTTAATATCAAGCACATTGTCATTCCGGATGTTGCACCTTCTCACGTCAAGTACGTCTAGTGGTGGGCTCATAAAATTGAGGTGCCACTATGTCGGGGATATTACCCCGCGATATAACCCGGCCTGGAGTATGACCCGACCGGGACTCGACGACTCACTGCTGCGCTAGCTGAGCTTGGCGACTCATTGGTAACCCGGCGGGAGGTATGACCCGGCAGGAGGTATGACCCGGCCCATTGTATGGCGGCTCATAGGTCACCTCTATTACCGGGTCACAGGACGACCAGGCCCAAGGCCCAGCATGTAAGCCGGCGTCAGGCGGCTCACAGAGAAAGCCCACGGAAAGAAAAGACTCCCTTACAAGAGAAACAAGACCCGGATTAGGACTCAAGAGAGACTACTCCTAATCCTACTCCTAGTAGGACTCTACATGTAAACCTACCCCTTCCACTTATATAAGGAGGGGTAGAACACCCCTAGAGGGACAAGTTCAAGTCATTAGAGATAGACAGATTAGAGGCTCTCGAGATTAGAGGTAGCGATCCTGCACCCGTGTAATCGAGATCATCCTCATCATCAATATACACAAAGCAGGACGTAGGCTTTTACCTCCATCGGAGGGGCCGAACCTGGGTAAACTCGCGTCTCTCGATTTCGACCAACCCCTCTCAAGCCGCCACATAGTTGCGATGGCCTCACACCTAAGTTCTCTCATGAGGACATCTTGCCGTGACAAAACCACGACAGTTGGCGCCCACCGTGGGGCTCGCACGGTGATGTTGTGTTCTTGGAGTGAATTCTTTAGGGATCAAGAAACTCGTGATTTGCCGGATGAAGAAGAACCAACGCGACATTTGTTCAGCACCCGCATACATCAACTATGGATGACCTATTATACCAATTTGGAGAGAAGGCGGATTTAGCCGCAGAGTTCATAGGTCAAAGATTCTCCGCGACGGCCAACTTGCGGCAATATCCGTCGAGGTTGTCAAAGGAACCCACTACAGATTCGATCTGCGTGGCGGATATGTCCGACTGCTGCTGCGCCTTTCCGTCCATATGCAGCGGTCCGAGTCAACTTTCGAGTCGCTGTCAACTCCGGTTTTTGGCTCAGGAATTTTATTACGGGTTCGTGGCCAACTTATCAAGACAAGGCCGAAGCCACATGCATACGCTCCAGGGGCTGCGTCCAAAATAAATAAATAAGGAATAACCCAGGCCATGGTACAGGAGGTTCAAATTCTCAGGGAAATTGCCGACGTGAGACCAAGATTTGACCGATTTGAGGGAAGGCATGTTTACCCAATGGGAATCTGGGATAGCCTCGCGTTCCTGGATAGACGCGGACTCGGCCTGCTCGGCTCCGCCCGTTTGCGCTGGCCTCGCCTCGCCTCTGGCCGACTCCGCCACGCCCGCGAGCCGCCTGCTCCGCTTCACGCGCGCTGGCTCAGTACCCATGCGCCGCGAGCCGCTGCATACCTGCGCCTCCGTCCGCCTCCAACGCCGCCTCGCCCCGGCTTCACCTCGCCCGCTCGCAGGACATGGACCACGTTGCTGGTGCGCCTCGCCGACGCAGCGTTGACCCGCCTGCCTCGCCTCCGCGCCTCAGCCGCCGCAGCGTTGCCCTGCCGGCATCGCCTCGTCCACGCGGCTCAGCCGCCGCAGCGTTGACCCGCCTGCCGAGTTTCCCTTCGCGCACGCGAGTACGGCCGTGAGACGAGCGTACCCATCCAGCTCCTCCTCTTACCTCCCTGCGTGTACGTGTGATGGATGTAGATGGATCTCCTGCGTGAGTGCTCCTGCTTGCGTGCTTAAGTTCTTCCAGGACCGCCGAGCCCTCCGTGGCACCCGGCGCCGCCGCTGGAGAAGGCCAACCCGGCAAGGGCGTTGCAGCTGTGGGCACGTCCTCGCCTACGGGTCCCCTCAAGGCTCATGTACATGTCGACGTTGCCGCCATCGGGCGCGTCGCTCCTGCCCTCCTCCACGCGGCAGCTGTGCCGCGGTGTCGAGCCGCCGGCCCGCCTTGCTCCACTACCGCGCGCCCGGGCTCCCAGCCGCTCCAATTCGCTTCTTGGCCTCTGTCGCGCGGCCGCCTCTTCCGGCATTGCCTCGCCGCTAGCCGGCCTCGCGCGGCTGCGCCCGCCTTCACCATGGCTCACCCCGTCCTTAGCTGACCCGCCGCTGCGGGTTTACCTCGCCACATCCGCCATGGCCTCGTCGCCGCACCTGCCTTTCTCACCATCGCCCCCACGGCCTTGCCTCAAGCCGCCGCCCTGGCTCCGCCTCCGCGGCATCGCCGCATGGCTGAGTCGCCACCGGCTCCGCCTTCGCCGCGTCGAGCCGCCACCATGATCCGCCGCCGTCGTGGCCTTGCTCCGTCGTCGTGGTCTCGCTCCGCCGTCGTGGCCAAGCCGCCTCTCCCCGCCGCTGCCGTATCCCGCCGTTGGCTCGCCGCTGCTGCGCCTCACGCGCCGCGCTGCTCGAAGCAACCCCCATGCTAGCTCTGCCATGCTGCGTTGACTGGCCGTCCGTGGCCTCGCTTCGAGTCGGACTCGCCTCCACCGCGCCTCGAGCCGGACTCGCCCCGCTCAGCGCCGTGTCCTCCGAGCTGCTCCGCCTCACCCCCATGGCGTTTGCCTCGCCCGCTGCCGCGCCGCTCCGCCCCGTCAGCACCGCTGCGGCCTCGCCTCCGTCGCGCGCCGCTCCGCCCCGTCAGCGCCGCCGTAGCCTCGCCTCCGTCGCGCGCCCGGCTCCCGCTGCTGCGCTGCCTTGTCGGCGCGCCCGCGCACACGTCCCAGCTGCCACGGCCGAGGAGGAGCACGCCATGGCTCGCGCCGCCGCGGCGTCACCCTCGCTTGTTTGCCTTTTCCATGTCCACACCCTGCTCACCTATCTCCGCCTCGACCCACCGCGCTGCTCCGGCCTGGCTCGCCGCACCATACGCTTCCGCCATTTGCTCCGCCTCCGCCGCGCCTTGAGCCTCCGCCTCGCGACCGAGCTGCCGTGGCCTCCGCGCTTGAGCCGCTACAGCGCCGGCCTCCGTCACCTGGCGTCCGAGCAGTCGCGGCCTCGCTTCTCCCGCTGCCTCGTCTCTGCCGTCGTCGCGGCTTCGCCTCGCCCGCTCACAGCACGTGAGCCGCCGGCCCACCTTGCCTTGACCCGCCTCGCGCTCGAGCCGGCCGGTCGGCGGATGTGTGCCTGGGCGTGCTTGTGTGCGTAAGTGTGCTGTGTGCGTGCAGTATGAGTACGCGGCGTGCGTGCTTGCTCTAGCATCCGGCCATGCGCGATGTGTGCTACGCGTGTGTGTGCTTGGGTACGCATGTGTGTGTGAGTGCTTCTGCATGCATTGTGTGCATGCATGCTCAGGCACCTGTGCATGGCTAAGTTATCTCTGCGCCTGTTGAGTGCGGTCGTGCTTCAACACCTGGGTGCGCTGCTGCTGCTACTACTACATACATGGAGCTTATCAAGTTCACCCGGCTAGATATGGATGGCTATAAAGATATGGTAGAAGATACGTTGGATCATCTCGTTGAGAAGCTCAATGGGCTGTTGGTCAAGACATTTGCACCCGGAGCCGTTCAATGATTCCTTGACTGAGTTCAGCATCGAAACATCATTTCCGATCAGCAGTATGTCATTCACATACAGGATCAAAAATACTACCGAGCTCCCACTGGACTTCTTGTATAAACAGTAGTCCTCTTCGTTCTTGATGAAACCAAGGTCAACGATGACTTCATCAAAACAAATGTTCCAACTCCGAGCTGCTTGCTTCAATCCATAAATGGATCTCTTGAGCTTGCATATTTTACTAGCATTAGTTGGATCGACAAAACCTTCAGGCTGTATCATGTATACATCCTCCTTTAAATTTCCATGAAGGAAAGCCGTTTTGACATCCATCTGCCATATCTCATAATGGAAATATGCAGCTATAGCTAGTATGATCCTTACCGACTTTAGCATCGCTACCGGCGAGTATGTCTCGTCGTAGTCAATTCCTTGAACTTGTCCATAACCTTTAGCGACAAGCCGAGCTTTGTGGATCTGAACATTTCCATCCACATCGGTTTTCTTCTTAAAGACCCATTTGCAACCAATGGCAATTATGCAGGTGGCGGATCAACCAAGTCCCAGACTTGATTATCATCCATGGACTTTAACTCAGATCTCATGGCCTCAAGCCATGCCTCGGAATCTGGGCTCACCATCGCTTCTACATACGTGGCCGGCTCATCGCTTTCTAGCAACAACACATCACGCACTCTACGCAATCTTTCCGACCTTCGTGGATTCAGTGCCGATTCCCCTACGGGTTCCCTGACCAACTCCGGTATGATCTCATCACCAGCCGACTCGTCCCGGAGTGGCTCCCGAATTTCTTCGAGCCGCACCGTTCTCCCACTGGCTTCCCGACTGAGAAACTCTTTCTCTAGGAAAACCCCGTCCCGAGCAACAAACACTTTGTTCTCTTCTCGGTTGTAGAAGTTGTATCCCAAGGTTTCCCTCGGATATCCCACGAATATGCATTTATCCGACTTAGGTGTAAGCTTGTCCGACATGAGTCGCTTGACAAATGCTTCACAACCCCAAATCTTTAGAAAAGACAAACTAGGACTCTTCCCAGTCCACATCTCATGTGGTGTCTTATCTACGGATTTTGATGGTACCCTGTTAAGTGTGAAAGCTGCAGTTTCTAGAGCATATCCCCAGAATGACAAGGGTAAATCCGATTTGCTCATCATCGATCGGACCATGTCTAACAAGGTTCGATTTCTCCGTTCTGACACGCCGTTTCTCTGTGGCGTTCCTGGAGGTGTGAGCTAAGGTACTATACTTTGGCTTTTCAGATGATCATCAAACTCCTGGCTCATGTACTCACCTCCACGATCTGATCGTAGAAGCTTTATTGTCTTGTCGAGATGATTTTCAACCTCGTTTTGAAACTCTTTGAACTTTTCAAAAGTTTCCGACTTGTGCCTCATCAAATAGATATATCCATATCTACTCAAGTCGTCGGTAAAAGTCATGAAGTACTGATAGCCACCTCTGGCCGTTGTGCTCATTGGACCACACACATCACTATGTATAAGCTCCAACAGCTCGGACGCCCTTTCGCAACTCTTTGCAAAAGGATACTTAGTCATCTTGCCTAGCAAGCATGATTCGCATGTCTCGAACGACCCAAAGTCGGACGAAGTTAGGAGTCCATCATCATGGAGCTTCTTCAAGCGTTTCAGACTAATATGTCCAAGCCGGCAATGCCAGAAGTAAGTCAGATTTATCTCATTAGGCTTATGCCTCTTGACATTCATGTTATAGACTGGTTCTGTTTCTAGATTCAAAATAAATAGCCCATCTACAATGGGTGCATAGCCGTGGAACATTCCATTCAAATAAAATGAACAACCATTGTCCTTTATATTGAATTCATAACCCTGACTCATCAAGCATGAGGCAGAAATAATGTTCCGACTAAGTGCGGGAATGTAATAACAATTATTCAATTCCAAAATAAATTCAGAAGGAAGCTTGAGCTGCATCGTGCCGACCTCCAACGCAACAACTCTTGCTTTGTTGCCGACCCTGATGTCAATCTCCCCTTATGCCACACGCCTAGTCCTTATCAGCCCCTGCATCGAGTTGCAAATATGAACAACCGATCCGGTATCAAATACCCAAGAGCTACTAGGTATGTCAGCAAGGTAAATGTCTATAACATATGTAAAAAGTGTACCTTTGCCTGAAGAAGCATTTTCGGCCTTCTTGCCATGCTCGGCAAGCCACTTGCTATAGTTCCTCTTCCAGTGACCAGTTTCCTTGCAATGAAAGCAAATGGTCTTTGAGTTCGGTCCTGGCTTTGGCGCAGCGGTGGAGACAACCTTCTCCGTGCCCTTTGCCTTGCCCTTTTTCTTGGACCAACTCTTCTTGAACTTAGCCGATTTCTGCACCATCAACACTTGATGCGTGCCTTTCTTAATATCCTGCTCTGCCACCTTAAGCATCCCATGCAATTCAGTGAGCTTCTTATCCATGCCGTGCATATGATAGTTCGAGGCGAACGTCCCATAGCTAGGTGGAAGAGAACCCAGAATTGCATCCGTGGACAGCTTGTCCCCAAGTGGTAAGCCTAACCGATCCAAAGATTGCACGTACCCGATCATCTTGATCACATGCGGGTTCAGTGGATCACCCTCTTCCAGCTTACAATCCGTCAAGGATTGCCAGACGTTGAACCTTTCGGTCCTAGCCTGCACCTGAAACATGCTCTTGAGACTCTCGATCATATCGAAAGCGTCAACGTTTTCGAAATGTTGTTGCAAATCGGGCTCCATACAAGCCAGCATGAGGCAGCTGATCTCGTTTGATTCATCAACGAGTTTCTGATGGGCATTCTTGGTTGTGGCATTAGCATTATCGGCAGGTTCCTCTAGAAGTGGATCCTCTAGAACATGTTCCTTTTTATCATGCTTGAGAACAATTCTCAAATTTCTATACCAGGTGGTAAAGTTTGTTCCACTCAGTTTATCCTTTTTCAGAATTGATTTCAATGCAAAGTTGGGTTGAGCAGGTGCTGCCATTGATCTACAACAGAAAATATGCAATCACTAAGCAATGTGTTTATGTAGAGTAATTCAATCCTTAAACAGAACTACTCCCACTGAAGTCAGCATCCCTCCGCAAACTCTCAGTGATTCAGGACCCGTCTAGCACGAGCGACTAGTGAGCTTTAGCATCACTGCTAGCCAACTTACCTATTCGGTAAGCAACTCCTTGCTAATCGTATCTCTGTACGACTCCTGTCGGTTGGATAGGTATCTTATACCCCGGCTCCCAACCTTCTTTGCCACAAGGCCCAAAACCGTTTTGATAGCCTTGTCAAGTTAACCTGATGCAGTGCATGTCCGTGTCTGACACGAACCCTCCAGTTCAAGGACACCCCCAAGTGCCGGGTCGCATGCCTGCAACGACTTGGGACTTTTTTAGAAATTTTGATCTGAGTGGTGTAGCCCCCAAGGACCGGGTCATTATGCAATAATGAGCAGGGCTTCTATAGAGCTGATTTATGTAGACTTGATGAGCAATGTGTAGCCCCCAAGGGTCGGCTCAGTAAAATAATACTGGGCTAAGACTTAAAAAATGATTGAAGGCCGGCTCATCTCCGTGAGATAACCGGGTTCGTTGATAATGTGATGAGTTGAAAAGCAACTTGCATTAGCCCCCAAGTGTCGTGGGCGCCAACTGTCGTGGTGCATGCTTGCAGCGACATGGGACTTGCATACTTGATATAATCTTGATTTGAATAATGTAGCCCCCAAGTGCCGGGTCATATGCCCGCAGCGACTCGGGACTATTCTTTCCATTGCAGAATAAATCATATCCATTATATGGACGATATTGCTGAATGCTTGGCATATCAATGTTGAACCATGCTCCCTGTTGTGACATGGTATTTTTGGATGATGGAATAACAGCCATTACTCTGAAGGGGCTTTGAAAACCTCAATCATCCAATATAGGTTATGAAAACCATAATGAAAATCCAGCCACATTGGCTATTTAAGATTTGAATAATATAACCCGGTTTGAAAACCTAAATTACTCAATACTGGTTATAACAACCATAATGAAAATCCAGCCATGTTGGCTATTAAGGATTGGAATATGTAACCCGGTTTGACAACCGGTTCCTGCAATGTAAACCAGGATATCCATGCATATATGATGTATGATATGATGATGCAATGTATGATGCAATGTATGATGATGTATGTCTCGTCCTATAAGCCGGCTTTAAAGGCACGGTAGGACAAGATAACTGTTATTTTTTATTAAAAAAAATTGTTTCCGAAGAAACTAGGCGGAAAGCCTGAAAACTTGTAAACCGGGCCTCACGTGACATAAATCCGTCGTTTAAACCTTAGCAAGTTCAGGGTCTTTAAAAGATTGACATTGCTAAGAGTACGAACGGGCCACATAGCGGAGGGATTACGGTAGACAAGACGAGTTTATCCTCGCTCACTGTAAGCCGGCTCTCTCATGACAAAAGCCGCCGTTTAAACCTTGACAAGTTTAGGGTCTTCGTGCGAGAATAACTTATAAAAGTTCAGGGTCTCTTATCAAGAATAACTGTCAAGAGTTCAGCGGGTCACATGGCGGAGTAGCAAGTTGCAAACAGGCAGGTTTAAATCGAACATGGCATATAAAGTCGGGCCAAAAGGGTATGAAAGCTAAACTCATAGAGTTGGAAGCCCCCAAGTGACCATATGATGATCCAATAAATTCGGGCACCCATGTTTGAACGGTCGCAACATGGCGGCTCGTCCTCTTGGGCGACTTTAAATCTTCCACCAATAATGTAGTGCACCCATGTTTGAACGGTCGCAACATGGCGGCTCGTCCTCTTGGGCGACTTTAAATCTTCCACCAATAAGGTAGTGCACCCATGTTTGAACGGTCGCATCATGGCGGCTCGTCCTCTTGGGCGACTTTAAATCTTTCGCCAATAAGGTAGTAGCCCCCGAGACCAGGTTATCTTCCCTGCAATGACCCGGGGTTCCAGAATATTTGAGCCCGGTTGCATCTGCCGAGTTATGTCTGGGTAGCCCCCGAGTCTTAAGTCGACTCGAAGAGGCGGCTTGAGATTCTTCACACTTGGCCACGGCATAAGCCGGCATATGGTTGATGGCTGATAACTGAAATTTATTGAAGCCAAAAGCTTGTGGCGAGTTGATGATCTTCACGACACTCATTGTATGTCCTTGGCATTTGATAACGCAACATGAACCCGCGGAAAATTGAGATGGCGGGTTATAAATGATCCCATATGAGTTTTGTCAGTAACTCGGTCGATGGTTCGACCCTGCTGGTTATTGAAGTTTAACCAAAACGAAGTGGCGGCGACTTGCACGCCTATCCATTGAGCCATCCGGCGGAAGCAAAAGCTGATAATATACCATGACTTGCCTCAGAGTTATTGGAGTAGACCGGATCACAAGGCGGCGACTCATGAGCGTCCGTTGGGCGGCTTGAACGAGCAAGCACGGCACCATCATGTTGGTGTAATCCGGATCGCAGGGCGGCGACTCATGAGCGTCCGTTGGGCGGCTCGTATAGGCGAGCACTGCACCGTTATGTTGATGTAGATCAGACCGCAGGGCCGGTGCGGTCGCGAGAGACGGCCGCGGCGTTGTAAGCCGGTGCGGTCGCGAGAGACGGCCGCGGCGTTGTAAGCCGGTGCGGTCGCGAGAGACGGCCGCGGCGTTGTAAGCCGGTGCGGTCGCGAGAGACGGCCGCGGCGTTGTAAGCCGGTGCGGTCGCGAGAGACGGCCGCGGCGTTGTAAGCCGGTGCGGTCGCGAGAGACGGCCGCGGCGTTGTAAGCCGGTGCGGTCGTGGCGTCGGAAGCCGGTGCGCGAGTCCGTTGAGTAACGCGACACGGACAAACACCAGTGCGGAATGATGCTGGTGCACGCTCCTCCTCCGTGTTTTAATGCCACTTTGTAATGAAGAATTGTCCTGCGTACAAATATTGCAGGAAAAGTAATTGTTCTCGAAAGAATTTAATATGTACTGATAAAATAAACAGGGTGAATAACACCTGATATTTTTGCAGATGAACACGGACGAACGAAGGCACGCGAGGACCAGATCATACTTTATATGCCATGTTCGAGTTAAACCTGCCTGTTTGCAACTTGCTACTCCGCCATGTGACCCGCTGAACTCTTGACAGTTATTCTTGATAAGAGACCCTGAACTTTTATAAGTTATTCTCGCACGAAGACCCTAAACTTGTCAAGGTTTAAACGGCGGCTTTTGTCATGAGAGAGCCGGCTTACAGTGAGCGAGGATAAACTCGTCTTGTCTACCGTAATCCCTCCGCTATGTGGCCCGTTCGTACTCTTAGCAATGTCAATCTTTTAAAGACCCTGAACTTGCTAAGGTTTAAACGACGGATTTATGTCACGTGAGGCCCGGTTTACAAGTTTTCAGGCTTTCCGCCTAGTTTCTTCGGAAACAATTTTTTTTAATAAAAAATAACAGTTATCTTGTCCTACCGTGCCTTTAAAGCCGGCTTATAGGACGAGACATACATCATCATACATTGCATCATACATTGCATCATCATATCATACATCATATATGCATGGATATCCTGGTTTACATTGCAGGAACCGGTTGTCAAACCGGGTTACATATTCCAATCCTTAATAGCCAACATGGCTGGATTTTCATTATGGTTGTTATAACCAGTATTGAGTAATTTAGGTTTTCAAACCGGGTTATATTATTCAAATCTTAAATAGCCAATGTGGCTGGATTTTCATTATGGTTTTCATAACCTATATTGGATGATTGAGGTTTTCAAAGCCCCTTCAGAGTAATGGCTGTTATTCCATCATCCAAAAATACCATGTCACAACAGGGAGCATGGTTCAACATTGATATGCCAAGCATTCAGCAATATCGTCCATATAATGGATATGATTTATTCTGCAATGGAAAGAATAGTCCCGAGTCGCTGCGGGCATATGACCCGGCACTTGGGGGCTACATTATTCAAATCAAGATTATATCAAGTATGCAAGTCCCATGTCGCTGCAAGCATGCACCACGACAGTTGGCGCCCACGACACTTGGGGGCTAATGCAAGTTGCTTTTCAACTCATCACATTATCAACGAACCCGGTTATCTCACGGAGATGAGCCGGCCTTCAATCATTTTTTAAGTCTTAGCCCAGTATTATTTTACTGAGCCGACCCTTGGGGGCTACACATTGCTCATCAAGTCTACATAAATCAGCTCTATAGAAGCCCTGCTCATTATTGCATAATGACCCGGTCCTTGGGGGCTACACCACTCAGATCAAAATTTCTAAAAAAGTCCCAAGTCGTTGCAGGCATGCGACCCGGCACTTGGGGGTGTCCTTGAACTGGAGGGTTCGTGTCAGACACGGACATGCACTGCATCAGGTTAACTTGACAAGGCTATCAAAACGGTTTTGGGCCTTGTGGCAAAGAAGGTTGGGAGCCGGGGTATAAGATACCTATCCAACCGACAGGAGTCGTACAGAGATACGATTAGCAAGGAGTTGCTTACCGAATAGGTAAGTTGGCTAGCAGTGATGCTAAAGCTCACTAGTCGCTCGTGCTAGACGGGTCCTGAATCACTGAGAGTTTGCGGAGGGATGCTGACTTCAGTGGGAGTAGTTCTGTTTAAGGATTGAATTACTCTACATAAACACATTGCTTAGTGATTGCATATTTTCTGTTGTAGATCAATGGCAGCACCTGCTCAACCCAACTTTGCATTGAAATCAATTCTGAAAAAGGATAAACTGAGTGGAACAAACTTTACCACCTGGTATAGAAATTTGAGAATTGTTCTCAAGCATGATAAAAAGGAACATGTTCTAGAGGATCCACTTCTAGAGGAACCTGCCGATAATGCTAATGCCACAACCAAGAATGCCCATCAGAAACTCGTTGATGAATCAAACGAGATCAGCTGCCTCATGCTGGCTTGTATGGAGCCCGATTTGCAACAACATTTCGAAAACGTTGACGCTTTCGATATGATCGAGAGTCTCAAGAGCATGTTTCAGGTGCAGGCTAGGACCGAAAGGTTCAACGTCTGGCAATCCTTGACGGATTGTAAGCTGGAAGAGGGTGATCCACTGAACCCGCATGTGATCAAGATGATCGGGTACGTGCAATCTTTGGATCGGTTAGGCTTACCACTTGGGGACAAGCTGTCCACGGATGCAATTCTGGGTTCTCTTCCACCTAGCTATGGGACGTTCGCCTCGAACTATCATATGCACGGCATGGATAAGAAGCTCACTGAATTGCATGGGATGCTTAAGGTGGCAGAGCAGGATATTAAGAAAGGCACGCATCAAGTGTTGATGGTGCAGAAATCGGCTAAGTTCAAGAAGAGTTGGTCCAAGAAAAAGGGCAAGGCAAAGGGCACGGAGAAGGTTGTCTCCACCGCTGCGCCAAAGCCAGGACCGAACTCAAAGACCATTTGCTTTCATTGCAAGGAAACTGGTCACTGGAAGAGGAACTATAGCAAGTGGCTTGCCGAGCATGGCAAGAAGGCCGAAAATGCTTCTTCAGGCAAAGGTACACTTTTTACATATGTTATAGACATTTACCTTGCTGACATACCTAGTAGCTCTTGGGTATTTGATACCGGATCGGTTGTTCATATTTGCAACTCGATGCAGGGGCTGATAAGGACTAGGCGTGTGGCATAAGGGGAGATTGACATCAGGGTCGGCAACAAAGCAAGAGTTGTTGCGTTGGAGGTCGGCACGATGCAGCTCAAGCTTCCTTCTGAATTTATTTTGGAATTGAATAATTGTTATTACATTCCCGCACTTAGTCGGAACATTATTTCTGCCTCATGCTTGATGAGTCAGGGTTATGAATTCAATATAAAGGACAATGGTTGTTCATTTTATTTGAATGGAATGTTCCACGGCTATGCACCCATTGTAGATGGGCTATTTATTTTGAATCTAGAAACAGAACCAGTCTATAACATGAATGTCAAGAGGCATAAGCCTAATGAGATAAATCTGACTTACTTCTGGCATTGCCGGCTTGGACATATTAGTCTGAAACGCTTGAAGAAGCTCCATGATGATGGACTCCTAACTTCGTCCGACTTTGGGTCGTTCGAGACATGCGAATCATGCTTGCTAGGCAAGATGACTAAGTATCCTTTTGCAAAGAGTTGCGAAAGGGCGTCCGAGCTGTTGGAGCTTATACATAGTGATGTGTGTGGTCCAATGAGCACAACGGCCAGAGGTGGCTATCAGTACTTCATGACTTTTACCGACGACTTGAGTAGATATGGATATATCTATTTGATGAGGCACAAGTCGGAAACTTTTGAAAAGTTCAAAGAGTTTCAAAACGAGGTTGAAAATCATCTCGACAAGACAATAAAGCTTCTACGATCAGATCGTGGAGGTGAGTACATGAGCCAGGAGTTTGATGATCATCTGAAAAGCCAAAGTATAGTACCTTAGCTCACACCTCCAGGAACGCCACAGAGAAACGGCGTGTCAGAACGGAGAAATCGAACCTTGTTAGACATGGTCCGATCGATGATGAGCAAATCGGATTTACCCTTGTCATTCTGGGGATATGCTCTAGAAACTGCAGCTTTCACACTTAACAGGGTACCATCAAAATCCGTAGATAAGACACCACATGAGATGTGGACTGGGAAGAGTCCTAGTTTGTCTTTTCTAAAGATTTGGGGTTGTGAAGCATTTGTCAAGCGACTCATGTCGGACAAGCTTACACCTAAGTCGGATAAATGCATATTCGTGGGATATCCGAGGGAAACCTTGGGATACAACTTCTACAACCGAGAAGAGAACAAAGTGTTTGTTGCTCGGGACGGGGTTTTCCTAGAGAAAGAGTTTCTCAGTCGGGAAGCCAGTGGGAGAACGGTGCGGCTCGAAGAAATTCGGGAGCCACTCCGGGACGAGTCGGCTGGTGATGAGATCATACCGGAGTTGGTCAGGGAACCCGTAGGGGAATCGGCACTGAATCCACGAAGGTCGGAAAGATTGCGTAGAGTGCGTGATGTGTTGTTGCTAGAAAGCGATGAGCCGGCCACGTATGTAGAAGCGATGGTGAGCCCAGATTCCGAGGCATGGCTTGAGGCCATGAGATCTGAGTTAAAGTCCATGGATGATAATCAAGTCTGGGACTTGGTTGATCCGCCACCTGCATAATTGCCATTGGTTGCAAATGGGTCTTTAAGAAGAAAACCGATGTGGATGGAAATGTTCAGATCCACAAAGCTCGGCTTGTCGCTAAAGGTTATGGACAAGTTCAAGGAATTGACTACGACGAGACATACTCGCCGGTAGCGATGCTAAAGTCGGTAAGGATCATACTAGCTATAGCTGCATATTTCCATTATGAGATATGGCAGATGGATGTCAAAACGGCTTTCCTTCATGGAAATTTAAAGGAGGATGTATACATGATACAGCCTGAAGGTTTTGTCGATCCAACTAATGCTAGTAAAATATGCAAGCTCAAGAGATCCATTTATGGATTGAAGCAAGCAGCTCGGAGTTGGAACATTCGTTTTGATGAAGTCATCGTTGACCTTGGTTTCATCAAGAACGAAGAGGACTACTGTTTATACAAGAAGTCCAGTGGGAGCTCGGTAGTATTTTTGATCCTGTATGTGAATGACATACTGCTGATCGGAAATGATGTTTCGATGCTGAACTCAGTCAAGGAATCATTGAATGGCAACTTTTCGATGAAAGACCTTAGAGAAGAAGTGTACATTTTAGGCATCAAGATCTATACAGATAGATCGAGAAGGCTGCTCGGCTTAAGCCAGAGCACGTACATAGACAAAGTGTTGAAGCGGTTCAACATGAGTGAGGCTAAGAAAGGGTTCTTTCCCATCTCACGTGGTACAAGGCTAAGCAAGACTCAGGGTCCTATGACTTCTGATGAGCGAAACCGGATGAGTACTATGCTTCGGCAATAGGATCCATCATGTATGCCATGCTATGTACTCGGCCTGATGTTGCCTATGCAATAAGCTTAACAAGCAGATACCAGGCCGACCCAGGTGAGAGTCACTGGGCAGCGGTGAAAACTATCCTGAAGTACCTGAAAAGGACTAAAGAGATGTTTCTAGTTTATGGAGGTGAGGAGGAGCTCTGCGTAAAGGGTTTCACTGATGCTAGTTTCCAAACCAACAGGGATGATTGTCGATCGCAAACTGGATTCGTGTATGTCATGAATGGAGGAGCAGTGAGCTGGACCAGTTCCAAGCAAGATACGGTGGCTGACTCCACAACAGAGGCCGAATACATTGCGGCTTGTGAAGCCGCAAAGGAAGGTGTTTGGATTCGGAAGTTCCTGGAGGATCTTGGTGTGTTCCCGGGCTGGGAAAAACCGTTGGACCTGTATTGCGACAATCCAGGTGCCATCGCACAGGCCAAGGAGCCGAGACAACACCACAAGACCAGGCACATAGACAGAAAGTATCACCTGATACGAAAGCTCGTAAAGAATGGTGATACTAATTTATGCAAGATTCATATGGATGAAAATGTTGCAGATTCGTTGACTAAGCCGCTTCCACAACCCAAGCATGAGGGGCACATTAGAGCTATGGGCATTCGATGTCTATTTGATTGACTCTAGTGCAAGTGGGAGACTGTTGGAGATATGCCCTAGAGGCAATCATGTATGATGATATTTCCTATGTGTTTATGAATAAAGATAGTCCTTGGACATTATCAATGATGTGTATTAACAAGTACGTGACTTGTTTGTGAGACTATGCATTGTATGATGACTGTCCTAAATGGTCCCTAGTCGAAAGGGGTTGTGTGGATGCACAACCAGTTAGACTAGCATATGACACGGTGGATGGTTCGGTCTCACTGACCATATAGCATTGGATGCTAGCCGGATAATATGGTCTCGGAAAGATCTGGTCGGATTCGACGTAGTCGGATCCGAGTCGAGATAAGGTTTGAGTTGGACAGACCCAATTATGAGACGCAACGATAGGTCATCTGTGAGTCTCTAGTACAACATACGTTCTGTGTCCTAAGACCTGAGCTGGCGCATGTACTCGGGATGGTGACAGACTTGCTTTGGGCCGACCAAACGCTACATCGTGACAGGGTAGTTATAAAGGTAGGTTTCGGGCTTGTCCAGACCCATGCTGCGAGACGTGGTCGAGCAAGATGGGATTTGCCCCTCCGATGAGGAGAGATATACTCTGGGTCCCTCGGGTGATCGGACCTGGATAAGCATGGCCATGCGATGAGGATTATGAGATAATCTGAAGTGTTGGTCGGATTCACCGGAATGAGAAAGAGGTCGTGCTGCACAAGGATGACCATGTCGCCTTGAGCATGACAACATATATCGTGTGGCAAAGGGAACAGAAGTGTGAAGTACAGGTTCGCCTAACCAGCTTCATCGGACACTTGGAGTCGGCATGCTTTGCTAGAGGCCGCTACCGACTGGTCGAGCCGGATGTAATCTGACTCGCGACCAAGTGAACGAGAACCTAAGGGGTCGCGCACTTAAGGGAAGGAACACGTGGGCTTTAGGATCCATGCGAGGCCCAAGAGTTGAGCCCGCGACGGATGCCTATATATAGTGGAGGTGCGGCACACCCATCTGATTGATCGCTTCAGCGCCGTCATTAGGGTTTTGCATGTGTTGCAACTAGCCACCTCCACTCGCCGCCGAACTGTGTGATCGGACCTAGCAGTCCGCCGCACGGTGTTCCTCCTGCACACGCGGATACCGTTAGAGGCGGTGCACTTGCGCCGCTCCGGCGAACCTGTACGTGGGATCCGACGACCAGCTGCGCGAGGGAGATCGGATCGGCTGTTCGAGGGAGATCGGATCGGCTGTTCGAGGGAGATCGGACGAGGAGGAGACGGACCACGCGAACACGCTGCCCCAACTCTACTTTCGCTGCACGGCACCGCGCGTCTAGTGGTAACGAGCTGTGATCCATCTCCGTAGCATGTTCTTGGATGTTTTGCGCGTAGGAAAATTTTAATTCGCATGCGATGCACCTACGGTAGAACCCAACAGGGGGCTATCAGGAGCCTCGAGCGGTAGCATGTATCCTCGGCGGAGCCCATGCCCCCGTGTCGAACCACCTGTTCAAGCAGTTCTCTCGTGAGGTGAACGTCGCTCTCCCGAAGCCGGAGACTGCGTGGCTCCTCAAATGGTCGCAGTACGCCATCTCCTTCAACGCCAGGGACAGCTTCAAGTACACGGCTGCTGCGGGTGTGCTTCCCATGTTCTGCACTCCCACCATCAGCAACGTCTTAGTCACCAAGACCCTCATCGACGGAGGTGCCGGCCTCAATGTGCTCTCTGTTGAGACCTTCGAGACACTCCAGATGCCTTACGACCAGCTGATGCCTACCAGGGCATTCTCTGGGGTGACCGATGGCTCCACCATTCCCCTGGGGCAGGTCCACCTCCCCTTCACCTTTGGCACGCGCGACAACTACCACACCGAGCTCATCGACTTCGACGTGGCACACGTCGGTCTCCCGTACAACGCAATCCTGGGATACCCGTCGCTGGCCAAATTCATGGCGGCGACCCACCACGGCTACAACGTCCTCAAGATGCCTGGCTGGAGCGGCGTCATCACCATCGCTTGCGACGAGAAGGATGCAGTCTGTTCCCTCGAGCGCGCCTACAAAGCTACCGTGATTGAGCATTCCGATACCGAAGGAGGTGCTGGGCCCCGCAAGGCCGCGCCCCCAAGGAAGAAGCAGTCGCTGCCCATCCAGGGCCCCGCCAAGACAAAGGACGTCGCGCCCGACACCAACACCGTGAGCCCCGTGCCCGCTGTCGGCGCCCGCTTCCCTCCGGCATAGGAAGGCGCGCCCGGCGCCCCCCTCAGGCCAGGCTCAGAGGCTTCCACCTGGAAAGCGTCTGACCTGACCAGCGTGACAAGGGAGGTGCTTGGGTACCACTTGGAGGCGTGCCTCGGCGCATGCCCCCGCAAGCAAGGAGTACGGCGTCAGGAGCACAAGAGTTCATCACCCAAGAGATTAGCAAGTTGCATGCGGCACGGGCGATGCGCGGCGGGAGTCGCTCGGGGTGTCCTACCAACCCGGCTTGTGTCCCCGGGGAGGACAGCAAGGTGCGTATGTCCGTCGAGATCGCGGGACTCAACAGGGCCGGCTCCCAGGACCTCTTCTGGCCATCGCGCGTTGACCTGAGTAGGGGCGTCACCACCAACTATGCCCGCTTGCCCTTTGGCCTGGAGAACGCTGACGCTACCTTCCGTAGGCTGGCGCATCTCGCGATGGCGCCTCGCGAGGCGTCAGGCCCTCATGGGCCCTCAAGGCCTCAGGAGCCAGCCGACCCCTGAGAGGTGAACCCCCGTGGCACGCTCCGCCAAGCAGCCCGACGCTTCTGTAGCAGCATGATCATTATCTAGCTCATCTTGACTAATATCACTAGTTTTGTCAAATAGCAAGTCATCATCTCCAAGTAAGTCATCCTCATCACTATTGAAGTCAATGTATTCGGGGTGTGATACCTTGGGGCCTTTAGCCATGAAGCAACTTCCACTCCCTTCATTTGGGAATCAAATATGTCGTAGGAGTTGGAGGAAACGAGTGCAAGTCCGGCAACACCTTCATCTTGACTATAGTCGGAGTCGGAGTGATAGCTTCTCTCGGAGCGATTGTCGGATTCGGAGCCGGAAACCCATTCACCAACATGAGCTTGATGTCTTTTTCTTGTGTAGCTCTTGGTGTACTTGTCCTTCTTCTTCGAGTCCCTACTTCTCCTTGAGGGTCTTCATTCATAACGATCATCTCTACTCCTTCTCTCTCTTCGAGGTGACTCATCTCTTGAGCTCTTTCTTCTAGGTGACTCTTCTCTTCTTTTGTGTGTGTGTGTGTGGGGGGGGGGGGGCGTGCACTCATTGGAGTAGTGTCCGGGCCTTCCACAATTATAACAATTCCGGTCACGACTAGATGAACGCTTCTCTTCGTATCTTGAATTGGAGCTTCTTTCTTTGCCTCTACTCTTGTAGAACTTGTTGAATTTCTTGACCATGAGGCTTATCTCTTCATTGGTTACAAGGTTGTCACTTGATGTAGCGGGAGTGTCACTTGTAGCTTTGTATGCACTGCTTGACTTGGTGTGAAGTTCTTCTTTGTCCTTGAGTGACATCTCATGAGCAACAATCATTCCAATGACTTCCGTAGGCTTGAGATCTTTGTAGTTTGACATCATTTGGATCAATGTGCACACGGTGTCATACTTTCCATCCAAGGCTCTAAGGATCTTCTTGATGATGAATTTGTCGGTCATTTCTTCGCTTCCTAAGCCGACAATCTTATTGGTGATGAGAGCAAGCCTAGAGTACATTTCGGCGACTCCTTCACCATCCTTCATCTTGAACTTGTCAAGTTGACTTTGTAGCACATCCAACTTAGATTCCCTGACGGATTCGGTACCTTCGTGCATATCAACCAAAGTATCCCAAATTTCCTTTGCATTCTCAAGACGGCTAATCTTGTTGAATTCTTCAGGGCATAGGCAGTTGAATAGAATGTCACATGCTTGAGCATTGTATTGCAACATCTTCAATTCTTCCGCGGTCGCTTCACGATCTGGTTCCTTTCCATCACCAAAGAATTCACCTTTCAAGCCTACACGAACAACAGCCCATATGGCGGGGTTATGACCAAGAATAAGCATTTTCATCTTATGCTTCCAACTAGCAAAGTTTGTACCATCAAAATATGGACCCCTACGGTGATAATTTCCCTCACTAGACGCCATACTCTCCTAGGTTGTGAGACCAATGCAATGGAGACCAATGCTCTGACACCACTTGTAGGATCGAAAGTAGGTCTAGAGGGGGGGGGTGATTAGACTACTTGACCAAATAAAAATCTAACCTTTTCCAATTTTAGTTGTTGGCAGATTTTAGCAATTGTAGCAAGTAAGTTCACCCTACACATGCATATCTATGAGTATTGCAGCGGAAAGTAAAGACACACATATGTAAGAGGGCAGGGATAGAAAGATCAAACACAATTTGAAGACACGAAGATTTTTCACGTGGTTCCGATACGTGGTGATATCCTATGTCCATGTTTAGGGAGACTTCAACCCACGGAGGGTAACAGTCTTGAGAGTCCACGGAGGGCTCCACCCACGAAGGGTCCACGAAGTAGCAACCTCGTCTATTCCATGATGGCCTACATCCACGGAGGACTAGCCTTACTCGGGGTAGATCTTCACGAAGTAGGCGATCTCCTTGCCCTTACACAAACTCTCTTGGTTCAACTCCACAATCACGAAGAATGAGGCTCCCAAGCGACACCTAACCAATCTAGGAGGCACCACCCTCCAAAAGGTAATAGATGTGGTAGTATGATGAACTCCTTGCTCTTGTGCTTCAAAAGATAGTCTACTCAACACTCAATCACTCTCTCATAGGTTTGGCATGGGTAGAAGAGATTGATTGGATGGAAAGCAACTTGGGGAGGCTAGAAATCAAGATCCATATGGTTGGAGTGGATGATCTTGACCTCAACACAAGGATAGGTGGTTCTCTCTCAGAAAATTGGATATGGCAAGTGGGTGTATGTTCTGAGTGCTTCTCTTGCGAGTGAGTGGTGGTGGAGGGATATATATAGGCATCTCCAAAAATCCAACCGTTACAACATTATTGCCCAACTCGGTGAAATCGAAGTGAAAACTCGATTGCACCGACTAGTGCAAAATGTGGAAACTTTGGCGTTTTCGGTGAGACCGATATATGAATCTCGGTGGTACCGATATGGGTGACCTAGACAGTTACCAAAACTCGGTGAGACTGATTCCTCAAACTCGACGAGACCAATTTCAAGAAATTGGTTAACAAAGAGTTGGTCCAACACTCGGTGACACCGATTCTCAAAACTCGGTGGGACCGATTCTTGAAAATGGCTAACAGAGAATTGGTCACTGGTTTCGGTTGCACCGAAAGGAATGTTGGTAGTACAGAGATGCTAGGTTTTGGTTTGGCTTCTGTCTAGGGTAAACTCGGTGGATCCGAATGGGAAGTTGGTGTCACCGAATTTTGACTTTTGGCTTTGGACAGAAGATATGTGTGGGAAAGTGGGTCAGTATTTTTGGTGGCTAATATCTAAGCACTTGAGAAACCATATCATCATATTTACCTCATCCCCTTTTAATAGTATTGGCTTTCCTATGGACTCAAAGTGATTTCTCACAAAATCTAAAATGTAGAGTCCTTATTCTTGAAGCATGGCCAATCCTATTCCTTCCTTTCCTTTGTGAGGTTCTCCACACAATCCTTAGCCAATCCCATCATTGAACTCTTCCTAAGATGCACTTGGTGGAAACATTAGTCCAATGAAATATATGTTGTTATTAATTACCAAAACCACCTAGGGAGAAGTTGTGCTTTCACTCGGGCGCCACACGTCCGGCGACCCTTCCCTTGATCATCCTATGGAGGAACTCGACATGGCGTCTGTGCTCGGGTCCGTCCCTACAGCGTCGCTAAACCCGAGTGACCGAGCTCTGTCTGGTGGGCCAGACCCGCACACGTCCCCTCATTGGGTCCTCGATGTCCAACCTCTTCATGCGGTGGCCTCGGGACGGCCGTCCGACGCGCGTCGCCCCCATGTCCCAGGTTACATGAGCACTCAGCTGCGTCAAGAGATAGGCGCAAACCGCCTGAAGACCGAGGAAGGAGATCCAAAGCCCTGTGCCCAGAGCGTCTGACACCTCCGCAAACGCCGCTCGTGACCCTCTCACGTAAGAATGAGGTTGGGGCTGTACACGCCCCGGAGACTCTGAAATAGAGCTCCCACCCATGCCCAAGTGGAAGCCCCATGCTCAGCGCTGGCGGAACAGTCGAATCGCGACCATGCCCACGCCCAAGTGGAAGCCCCATGCTCCGCGCTGGCGGAACGATCAAACTATGATCATGCCCACGCCCAAGTGGAAGCCCCATGCTCCACGCTGGTGGACAGTCAACTGAGAGCCTCACCCTCCTCCGCGACACGCGCTCGCTGGCTTCCCCTTGTGCCTCACGCGAGCGGGGGCTGGACAAGGTGCACGTGCTCGGGTTAGTCCCAGCAGCGCTAAAAAACCCCAAGGGACCGGGCTCTGGCTCGCGGGCTTGCTCCCGTGCACGTCACCCCACCAAGGCCCTTGGTGTCTAGTCTCCTCGCGTGACACCCAAGTGCAAGCTAGCGAGTGCGCGTCATTCGAACAAAGCTGTTTGTGCGCAGGATTTCCCCTCGGGACAGATCACTCGAAGGGTCTCGCAAGGCATCCGCTCCCAACAAGTGACAACCTATTGGTGTTGCGAAGAGCTAAGTATGAAAATCCCCTTGGGACAGTCTCACCATTGCCAGCGTCTTCCCTCACGCGGGCCTCTTGCGCGTCAAAGGGGGGCCCTTGAGCATCACGCCTCAGGAGCCTTCACTAGCACCCGAAGCCCCTCACCCCCTGGCTTTGTCCAGGCACCGCGACCTGACATTCCAGCGACGGCTGAGGTATGCGCGGGGCTGGGCCCTACCGACATAGAGCATGAAGGCAAGCACGAGAGAAACCAAGCACAGAGAGGGAGTCCACGGATCACAAACTATTATTACAAACTTCAAGTGTTTCACAAATTAAACTGTCACCTTAACACCTTCGCAAGGCGGATTCGGTCTATTACAGGAGGACAAAAGGAAGCTTCAGGAAGAAGGGTCGCCGTTGCCATCACTGTCGCCCACCACGGCCTCGCCGGTCTCCTCATTGCCGCCACAGGAGAACTTCCCAAGCAGCGCGCTCATGTGGCTCTCCATAGCTTCCGCCAGGTTGTTGCGAGATTCTCCGGGGACGGGGCCTATCACCTTGTCGAAATTGAAGCCAGGATCGCAGAGGAGGAGGTGGCTGAAGACGCGGGTCACCGCCACAAAGAAGAGATCGCGGTATTCTTCCTCCAGGATGCCATCCACCTTCCGGTCCGAGTCCTCGAGCTCCTCCACGAGCTTGGAGGAAATCTTGGCATAGCCGGTGTCGTGGGTAGCAAGAGGAGCCTCGAACCCCCCTGCATATAGAACTCAGGGCCTTGCGGGCCTTGAGCTCGAGAGAGGAAAAGGCGGTGTGGTCCGCCACCGCCTTCGCGTCGGCATCAGCCTGAATCTCCTTCTCACTAGCGTCCAGCCAAGCGTTGGCCTCAGATACATTCTTGGCGTGGGCCTCTTGGGCCTTGGTCACCTCGCGCTGTAGCGTCTCCAGGCGCCCGCGCTTCGCGGCCTGATCCACCGCCGCCTTCACCAACTCGGAGTCACGGTCTGCGAGCTTTGACTCGCGGGCCTTGAGGTCGTCTTCCCGCAGTTGGAGCTGATGTGCCTTGGCGTCTCGCTCGTCCTGAAGCCCCTTTAGGCTGGCCTCCGCTTCTTCGCAGCGCTTGACAGCCGCCACCGCCTCGGCGAGAATGCTCTCATGAGCTGCCTTCGCCTCGGCGGCCTCTTTCTTGCTTTCCACGATGGTGGCATGGGCCTTGCCCTGGGCCTCTTTGGCGCCAGCGTCGAGCTGGCGCCACCCCGCAGTGAGCCTCAAGCGCTTTGCAGCAAGACGCGCCTCGGCGTCCCGGAAGTCTGCTCCGAGCCGTTCGAGCGCGGCCCGGGAATCGGTCAAGGCCTCGCACCCGAGCAAGGCACTGCAATCCACAAGGGTGAGAGCTTGCCGAGGGGGCGACGTCTCGGCGCTTGTTGTCGTCACGACCGAAGGAGCCCACGCGCCCTCTGCTTGTGGCGCAGGGGTCTCCAGGTCCTCCCCCGTGCTCGGCTCCCGCAGTGCACTTGGAGGGACTGCCGTGCTAGCCTCCCAAGCCCCGGAATTGGGCACAGCTTGACGTTTCCCTGTGGCAGAGGTAAGGACGGTCGACGGAGGCCGAAGTACCCGCTCTTCCCCTGAGGGTTGTGTCGTCGCGGCCTTGGAGGATGGCGCCGGGGGCTGGGCCACCACGTCCTCAGCAATCATACCCCCTCGCCGTACGGGAGAAACGCTGGGCGCTGTCGTGGCGCCCGCGCGCCTGGATGTGGCCGTGCCTGGGCGCCCATGCATAGCGCCGGCCTGGCGCGAGGCGCCCCTGCGCCCGCCGAGGCTGCGGCCAAGTGTGGATGCAACCCTTTGGATGGGGGTCACCTTCGCCCTGGCAACCACCTTCTTCTTCTCCTCGCCGTCGCTCCGGCGCCTGCACAGGCGAGGAGCCAACATTAATAGACAGATCACACATGCGCGGCATAAGAACGGACTGGAGCACTTACTCATCTCTGGCGGCACACTTCCTCTTTTTCTTAGGGGCGGGTAGCGTGCCGACGCCGCCGTCGTGCGCCGCCTCGCTGACAAGGGACTCTGCTGCTGGTGCCTGGGCGGCCGCGGGGTTGGGCCCCGCTCACACCCACCGGGTCGGAAGGCCGAGGAGGCGTTGCTCGGGACCGCTCACCCGTGCCATCGTCGTCGTCCCTGAAACCGCACAGGGATTGCGGTGGTCGGGCGGTAGCACCCGACCCGCGTCTTCATCCTCATCCGTCGCCTCTGTGTCCACACTACCGTCGCCTTCGCTAGAGGACGACACCACGACGGAGGAGCTCCTCTGCGACCCATTCGTTGAAGACAGGCATGTCTACTATTAGCTCTGCCTTGTCGTCATAGCTGTATAGCGGGGACGCGGCCTTAGAAGGATCCTCGGTGGTGAAGCCAAGCAGAGCCCCCAAGGCCTTGTCTAACTCATCGGGTGTCAGGACGGCGGCGTGCAACCTCATCACGTCCCCCGCCCCGATGTACTCCCACGCGGGCCATGAGTGCGCCTGAAGCGGCACGATGCGCTGCCCCAGGAATTCCTTGGCGACCATCGTCCCTGTCAGCTGGGCCTTCCCGTGCGCGGCGATCCGCTCCAGGATGGGCTCCCCTCTCGGGTCAGTAAGCTTCATGTGAGCCCACCCGGGATTTTGCTCAGGTTGGGCCACGGGGATACTCAAGAGCGGGCTGACCTGGCACGCGTCCATGAAGACCCAGCGCTGTCGGTAGCCCTCCACCTTCTTCCCGGCCTTCAGGCGGATATTCTTGCCCTTGACGTCGAGGAAGAAGACACATGCGGAGCGCTGGTCCGGGGCGGTGAACCGCAGGCTGAAGAAGTGACGAAAGAGCACCATCGAGGGCCTCACGCCCACACAGGCTTCACAGTAGAAGGCGAAGACGACCAGGAGGAGGATGGAGTTGGGCTGAATATGCAGGGCCTGGATCTGGTAATGGGAGAGGATGGCATAGAAGAACTCAGAGAACGGCGGGATCAACCCCGCGTAGATGTTGTGGAGGAAGAAGGAGTAGGCGGATTCCCCCAGGCCGCTCCGCACCTCCGAACCCGGCCAGATCTTGGTCGCCTTCCCCTCGTTCTTGTCACCGGCTATCAACGGGAGCACCGGGCCCAAGTCCTCCTCCGCGGCGATGGAGGAGGGCAGGAGAGCTGGCTGATACGTCTCCAACGTATGTATAATTTTTTATCGTTCCATGCTGATATATTATCATTCTAGGATACTTTTTGGGTCTTTATTTACCAATTTATAATATTTTTGAGAACTAACATATTGACCCAGTGCCCAATGCCAGTTGATGTTTTCTGCATGTTTTTTACATCTCGGGTTTACAATACCAAACGAAGTCCAATTGCCATGAAACTTTTTGATGATTTTTTGGACCAAAAGAAGACCTGGGAGAGTCGAGAGGAGACCGGAGGCCGCACGAGGGCCCCAGCACACAACAAGGCGTGCCCCCCATGTGTGCTGGCCCCCTCGGGCGCCTCCCGACGCTCCTCTCTCGCCTATAAATTCTCTAATATCCTAAAAACCCTGGAGGCAGTCCCGAAACCCTTTTTTCGCCGCCACATGTCTCTGTTCCGTCGCGAGGCCATCTGGAGCTCCGTTCCGGCACCCTGCCAGAGAGGGGATCGATCACGGAGGGCCTCTACATCAATCTTGCTGCCCTCATGATGATGTGTGAGTAGTTCACCACAGACCTACAGGTCCATAGCTAGTACCTAGATGGCAATCTCTCTATCTCTTGATCTTCAATACAATGATCATCGCATCTTCGCTTTGATCTATCCGATGTAATCCTATTGTGCATTGTGTTTGTTGGGATCTGATGAATTATGGGTTTATGTTCAGATTATTCAAGAAAAGTATTTGAGTCACCTCTGATATATTAAGATTCTTATTTGCATGATCATTATAGCTTCATAATTCTCTCCGATCTATCGATGTGTTTTGGCCAAGTAGATTGATTTATCTTCAGTGGGAGAGGTGCGTTGTGGTAGGTTCAACCTGACGAGTTTCTATATCCCAGTGACAAAGTAGGGGACAAGATACGTCTTTGTGTTGTTTCTACTAAGGATAACACGGTGGGGTTTATTCGTATTGCTTGATTTTACTTTGTCTACATCATGTTATCTTTCTTCATGCATTACTTTGTTTTACTTAATACTCTAGATGCATGTTGGGTAGCGGTCGATGAGTGGAGTAATAGTAATAGGTGCAGGTAGGAGTCGGCCTATTTGTTTATGGACGTGCTGCCTATATACACATGATTATTGCCGTGAAAATCGCATAACTATCCGCTTTTCTATCAATTGCCCAACAGTAATTTGTTACCCACTGTATGCTGCCTACATGAGAGATGCCGCTAGGGAAAACTATGGCCCCTAGGTCTATTCACTTGTAAATTTACAAACGCTACTATTACCTTGCTTCCTTTATTTAATTTTTATTTTATTTTGCCATTTAGAATTATCTACAATTATCTACACAACTCATTTGCTTGCAAATAACGAGATCAAGGGGATTGACAACCCTCTTGCCCGCGTTGGGTGCAAGTCATTTGTTCTTTTGTGTGCAGCCGCTAAAGACGGTTGAGGATTGATATTCCTATTGGTTCGATGAACCTTGGTTTCATAACTGAGGGAAATACATACCCACTTTGTGCTGCAATTACTCGTTCCTCTTCACGGAAAACCCAACGCAGATCACAAGTATCAGGAAGGATTTCTGGCGCCGTTGCCAGGGAATATCATCACCATCTATCAAGTAACTTCACACAAAATTTCATTCACTTGTTTATCTTTTTATTTGCTGTTATATTTAGTTTGTCTCATAAAAATCAAAAATACAAAAATATTTATCTTTGCTTGTTACTAGTTTACTCCTTTGCTTGCTAGTTTTCTTGTCCTGCTTGTTACTTTGCTTGTTCGGTCACCATGTCTCAAGATACTACTAAGTTGTGTGACTTCTCAAATACTAATAACAATGATTTTATTAGTACACCTATACCACCCGACACTAGTGCGGAGGCTTTTGATATTAATGCTGCATTGCTAAATCTTGTCATGAAGGATCAATTTTCGAGAAGTCCTAATGAGGATCTCGCGTCACATGTTAATACCTTTGTTGAATTATGTGATATGCAAAATAAAAAGGATATGGATAATGATATTGTGAAATTAAAATCATTTCCTTTTTCACTAAGAGATAAAGCTAAAGCTTGGTTTTCATCTTTACCTCATAATAGTATTGGAACATGGGATAAGTGTAAAGATGCTTTTATTGCCAAGTATTTTCCTCCTGCTAAAATCATGTCCCTTAGAAATCAAATAATGAATTTTAAACAAAAATATCAAGAGCATGTTGCACTATCTTGGGAGAGAATGAAATTGATGATAAGAAATTGTCCTACTCATGGCTTAAATTTGTGGATGATTATCCAAAACTTCTATGCTGGACTACACTTTGTGTCTAGAAACCTTCTAGATTCTGCTGTAGGTGGTACCTTTATGGATGTGACCTTAGGAGAGGCCACAAAAATTCTGGACAACATTATGACAAACTATTCCCAATGGCATAACGAAAGAGCTCCAACCGGTAAGAAGGTAAATTCTGTTGAAGAAATCGCTACTTTGAGTGAAAAAGTGGATGCTCTTATGAATATGGTTACTAGTAAAAATGCTCATGTTGATACCAATGATATGCCCTTGTCTACTTTGATTGAGCAAAACAATGATGCTATTGGTGTGAACTTTGTCTCGCGAAATAATTTCAACAACAATGCTTATAGAGGAAACTTCAATTCTAGATCGTATGCCGGTAATTCCTCTAACAACTATGGAAATTCCTATGGTAATTGTTATGGAAATTATTCTACAAATTCGAATAGGATACCCTCTGATCCTGATAACAAAATTAAATAATTTATTAATTCTCAAAAGGTTTTCAACATTATGGTAGAAGAAAAATTGCACGTAGTTGATGCTTTGGCTAAAAACATGGATATAATTGCTCTTGATGTAGAAACTCTTAAAAGTAAAGCTTTGCCACCTAAGCATGATTTTAATGAGACTATTAAATCTATCCAAATATCTATTAATGAAAGTAAGAGAGGACCGCTAAGTTGAAAGCTAAGAGGGAATTCTTAAAAAAAGCTCTTCCACCAGGTTTTTATCGGAATCATGACGAAGATCTTAAAATGGTTGGAACTTCTCCTATTGAATCTTTGTTTACTTATCTGAATATAAATGATAAAGGTACTGGAGATGAGTCAACTCTAGTTGAGAAGTGTCCCGTTTGCTTGGAGGGTGATGATTTTGATGCTAAAACTGAAAAACGTGGGTTTGGAGAGGCCAAAACTTTAACTAGTGACGCGCATACTATTTTGGATTACAAGGAATTTAATTATTATAATTTCTCTTTAGTAGAATGTATTTCCTTTTTGCAAACCATTATTATCTCACCAAATGCTTATGAACTAAACAAGGCTTTTACCAAACATATAGTGGAAGCCATGATAAAAGCTTATGATGAGAAACTTGAGCTTGAAGTTTCTATTCCTAGAAAATTGCATGATGAGTGGGAACCAACTATCAAAATAAAGATAAATAAATATGAATGCAATGCCTTGTGTGACCTTGGTGCTAGTGTTTCAACTATTCCTAAATCTCTTTGTGATGTGCTTGGTCTCACTAATATTGAAGATTGTTCCCATAACTTGCATCTTGTGGATTCTACCATTAAGAAACCTCTAGGTAGGATTAATGATGTGCTAATTATTGCAAATAAAAATTATGTGCCTATAGATTTCATTGTGCTTGATATTGATTGCAATCCTACTTGTCCCATAATACTTGGAAGGCCTTTCCTACGAACTATAGGTGCAATTATTGACATGAAAGAGGGAAACATAAGGTTCCAATTTCCATTAAAGAAAGGAATGGAACACTTCTCTAGAAAGATAATTAGGCCACCTTATGAATCAATCATGATAGCTACTTATGGGTGGAGTGTCAAAGATGACAACACTTGAAACTATGCATTATGCCTAGCTAGGGGCATAAAACAATATCACTTGTTGGGAGGCAACCCAATAGTTATCCTTAATTTTTTGCTTTTTACTTACTGTTTGTTTTTGATAACATGATTATTGCCTCTATAATGATTATGTTTTTATGTTTAAATTAGTGTTTGTGCCAGGTAAAGCCTTTGGGATGACTCACAAAATGAGTAGAATCGATGTTGAAACAAAACATAAACTTTTGACTCCAGTACAGGAATTTTCGTTTTTCACTGCAGCGTGATAATGATCTGAATGTTTTACACAGTATTTATATACAAATTTTCGAGGTTTTCCTAAATTTTTAGAATTTTTAGAGTTACAGAAGTATATGTTTTCTACAGACTGTTCTGTTTTGGAAATATGCCCTAGAGGCAATAATAAATTGGTTATTATTATATTTCCTTGTTCGTGATAATCGTTTATTATCCATGCTATAATTGTATTGATTGGAAACTCAAATACATGTGTGGGTACATAGACAACACTGTGTCCCTAGTATGCCTCTAGTTAACTAGTTCGTTGATCAAAGATGGTCAAGGTTTCCTGGCCATAGACATGAGATGTCATTTGATAACGGGATGACATCATTAGGAGAATGATGTGATGGACAAGACCCAAACTATAAACATAGCATATGATCGTGTCAGTTTATTGCTATAGTTTTCTGCATGTCAAGTATCTGTTCCTATGACCATGAGATCATGCAACTCACTGACACCGGAGGAATACCTTGTGTGTATCAAACGTCACAACGTAACTGGGTGACTATAAAGATGCTCTACAGGTATCTCCAAGGGTGTCTGTTGAGTGGGCATGGATCAAGACTGGGATTTGTTACTCCGTGTGACGGAGAGGTACCTCGGGGCCCACTCGGTAATACAACATCACACTAAGCCTTGCAAGCAATGTGACTAATGAGTTAGCCACGGGATCTTGTATTACGGAACGAGTAAAGAGACTTGCCGGTAACGAGATTGAACTAGGTATAGAGATGCCGACAATCGAATCTCGGGCAAGTAACATACCGAAGAACAAAGGGAACAGCGTACGGGATTAACTGAATCCTTGACATAGAGGTTCAACCGATAAAGATCTTCGTAGAATATGTGGGAACCAATATGGGCATCCAGGTCCCACTATTGGTTATTGACCGTAGAGGTGTCACGGTCATGTCTACATAGTTCTCGAACCCGCAGGGTCTGCACACTTAAAGTTCGGTGACATTTCGGTATAGTAGAGTTATGTATGGTGGTGACCGAAGGTTGTTCGGAGTCCCGGATGAGATCCTGGACGTCACGAGGAGCTTCGAAATGGTCCGAAGGTAAAGATTGATATATAGGAAGTCCCGTTTTGGTCACCGGAAAAGTTTCGGGTATTTCGGTAGTGTACCGGGAGTGCCGGGAGGGGTACCGGGGACCATCGGGAGGGGTGTCTCGACCCAAAGGGCCTCATGGGCTGTGGGAGGACTCAAGCCAGCCCTTAGTGGGCTGGCCGAGCCCCCCACTAAGGCCCATGCGGCTAGGGGTGGGAAAAACCCAAAAGGGGAAAGGTGGAAAGGGTTTCCAAGTGGAGAGGAGGAATCCTACTCCTAATAGGATTGGAGTAGGACTCCTCCACCTCCAATTTCGGCCAGCCCTTGAGGGTTTTAGGCTGCCTCCTCCCCTCCCTCCCTCCTATATATACTAGAGGATTTAGAGGGGAGAGCTAACCCTAATTGCCACGTGCTCCCTCTACTTCCTCTAGATCGTTTTCTCCTTTAGTCTAGTTTCGGCGGTGCTTAGGCGAAGCCCTGCCGGAATAGTTCCACCACCGCCGTCGCTGCGCCGTTGTGCTACCGGAGAACTCATTTACCTCTCTGCCCTCGCTTGCTGGATCAAGGAGGCGGAGATCGTCATCGAGCTGCACGTGTGCTGAACGCGGAGGTGTCGTCCGTTCGGTGCTAGATCGTGATTGGATCGCGGGACGGCTTGCGATTTGGATCGCGAAGACGTTCGACTACATCAACCGCGTTTCTTAACGCTTCCCGCTTAGCGATCTACAAGGGTATGTGGATCCAATCTCTCCTCTCGTAGATGCTCATCACCATGGATAGATCTTGCGTGTGCGTAGGAAATTTTTTGTTTCCCTTGCAACGTTCCCCAACAGTGGCATCATGAGCTAGGTCTATGTGTAGTTGAGATCTCGAGTAGAACACAAAGGAGTTTTTGGGCGTTGATATTCAGATTGCTTACTCCCTTGGTATTTTCTTGATTCGGCGGTATTGTGGGATGAAGCGGCCCGGACCAACATTACTCGTACGCTTACGAGAGACCGGTTCATCCAACTGACATGTAACTTCGTTGCATAAAGATGGCTGGCGGGTGTCTATTTCTCCCACTTTAGTCGGATCGAATTTGACAAAGGCGGTCCTTGAGAAGGTTGAAGAGCAATTTTTGTATCACCGTTGTGGTTTTTGCGTAGGTAAGAATTGTTCTTGCTAGATACCCGTAGCAGCCACGTAAAACTTGCAACAACAATTAGAGGACGTCTAACTTGTTTTTGCAGGGCATGTTGTGATGTGATATGGCCAATTACATGATGAGATATATGTAATGTATGAGATGATCATGTATTGTATAGAATATCACGACTTGCATGTCGATGAGTACGGCAACCGGCAGGAGCCATAGGGTTGTCTTTAATTATTTTCGCCGTTTTTGCTTTACTTTATCGCTATGAGTTAGCAATAGTCGTGGAAGCAACAGTGATAACCCACAAGTATAGGGGATCGCAACAGTTTTCGAGGGTAGAGTATTCAACCCAAATTTATTGATTCGACACAAGGGGAGCCAAAGAATATTCTCGAGTATTAGCAGCTGAGTTGTCAATTCAACCACACCCGAAAGACTTAATATCTGCAGCAAAGTATTTAGTAGCAAAGTAGTATGGAAGTAACGGTAACGATGGCAAAGTGACAGTAGCAGTGTTGTAGTGATTGTAACAGTAGCAACGGAAAAGTAACTTAGCAAAGATCAATATGCGGAAAGCTCGTAGGCAATGGATCAGTGATGGATAATTATGTCAGATGGCATTCATCATGCAACAGTTATAACATAGGGTGATACAGAACTAGCTCCAATTCATCAATGTAATGTAGGCATGTATTCCATATATAGTCATACATGCTTATGGAAAAGAACTTGCATGACATCTTTTGTCCTACCCTCCCGTGGCAGCGGGGTCCTAAGGGAAACTAAGGGATATTAAGGCCTCCTTTTAATAGAGAACCGGACCAAAGCATTAGCACTTAGTGAATACCTGAACTCCTCAAACTACGGTAATCACCGGAAAGAATCCCAGTTATTGTCACCCTGGGGGATGCGGATCATAACTCGTAATAGGTGTCTACAACTTGCAAGATAGGATCAAGAACACACATATATTCATGAAAACATAATAGGTTCAGATCTGAAATCATGGCACTCGGGCCCTAGTGACAAGCATTAAGCATAGCAAAGTCATAGCAACATCAATCTCAGAACATAGTGGATACTAGGGATCAAACCCTAACCAAACTAACTCGATTACATGGTAAATCTTATCCAACCCATCACCGTCCAGCAAGCCTACGATGGAATTACTCACAAATGGCGGAGAGCATCATGAAATTGGTGATGAAGGATGGTTGGTGATGACGACGGCGTCGATTTCCCCTCTCCGGAGCCCAAATCAGGCTCCAGATCTGCCCTCCCGAGGAAGAACAGGAGGTGGCGGCGGCTCCGTATCGTAAAACGTGATGAACTCTTCTCTCTGATTTTTTTCTCCGTAAATAGGAATATATAGGAGTGGAAACGAGGTCGGAGGAGCCACAGGGGGCCCACAAGCCACAGGGGCGCGCCCCCCTGGCTTGTGGCCAGGTGGTGGGCCCCCTGCAGTTGATTCTTTCGCCAGTATTTTTTATTAATTCCAAAAATATTCTCCGTAAATTTTCAGGTCAATCCGAGAACTTTTATTTCTGCACAAAAATAACACCAAGGCAATTCTGCTGAAAACAACGTCAGTCCGGGTTAGTTCCAATCAAATCATGCAAATTAGAGTCCAAAACAAGGGCAAAAGAGTTTGGAAAAGTAGATACATTGGAGACGTATCAAACAGTCGGCGCGACAACCTCATGGCGACACATTGATGGAGATCAAGATGATGGAGATCATGGTGTTATGCCGGTGACGATGGAGATCATGCCGGTGCTTTGAAGATGGAGATCAAAAGCACAAGTTCATGGCCATATCATGTCACTTATGATTTGCATGTGATGTTTCCCCCCTGGCTTGTGGCCAGGTGGTGGGCCCCCTGCAGTTGATTCTTTCGCCAGTATTTTTTATTAATTCCAAAAATATTCTCCGTAAATTTTCAGGTCAATCCGAGAACTTTTATTTCTGCACAAAAATAACACCAAGGCAATTCTGCTGAAAACAGCGTCAGTCCGGGTTAGTTCCAATCAAATCATGCAAATTAGAGTCCAAAACAAGGGCAAAAGAGTTTGGAAAAGTAGATACATTAGAGACGTATCAAACAGTCGGCGCGACAACCTCATGGCGACACATTGATGGAGATCAAGATGATGGAGATCATGGTGTTATGCCGGTGACGATGGAGATCATGCCGGTGCTTTGAAGATGGAGATCAAAAGCACAAGTTCATGGCCATATCATGTCACTTATGATTTGCATGTGATGTTAATCCTTTTATGCATCTTATTTTGCTTAGGACGACGGTAGCATTATAAGGTGATCCCTCACTTAAATTTCAAGATAAAATTGTGTTCTCCCCGAGTGTGCACCGTTGCGAAAGTTCGTCGTTTCGAGACACCACGTGATGATCGGGTGTGATAGACTCTACGTTCACATACAACGGGTGCAAGCCAGTGTTGCACGTGCGGAACACTCGGGTTAAACTTGACGAGCCTAGCATGTACAGACATCGCCTCGGAACACAAGAGACCGAAAGGTCGAACATGAGTCATATAGTAGATATGATCAACATGAAGATGTTCACCATTGAAACCACCTCATCTCACGTGATGATCGGACTTGGGTTGGTGAATTTGGATCATGTGACACTCGAATGACCAGAGGGATGTCAATTTGAGTGGGAGTTTTTAAGTAATATGACTAACTAAACTCATTATCATGAACATAGTCAAAATGTCTTTGCAAATTATGTTGTAGATTACTAGCTCGCGCTATAGCTCCCTTGAATTTTTATATGTTCCTAGAGAAATAGAGTTGAAAGATGATGGTAGCAATAATACACACTAAGCCTTGCAAGCAATGTGACTAATGAGTTAGCCACGGGATCTTGTATTACGGAACGAGTAAAGAGACTTGCCGGTAACGAGATTGAACTAGGTATAGAGATGCCGACGATAGAATCTCGGGCAAGTAACATACCGAAGAACAAAGGGAACAGCGTACGGAATTAACTGAATCCTTGACATAGAGGTTCAATCGATAAAGATCTTCGTAGAATATGTGGGAACCAATATGGGCATCCAGGTCCCGCTATTGGTTATTGATCGTAGAGGTGTCTCGGTCATGTCTACATAGTTCTCGAACCCGCAGGGTCTGCACACTTAAAGTTTGGTGACGTTTCGGTATAGTAGAGTTATGTATGGTGGTGACCAAAGGTTGTTCGGAGTCCTGGATGAGATCCTGGACGTCACGAGGAGCTCCGGAATGGCCCGGAGGTAAAGATTGATATATAGGAAGTCCCGTTTTGGTCACCGGAAAAGTTTCGGGTATTTCGGTAGTGTACCGGGAGTGCCGGGAGGGGTACCGGGGACCATCGGGAGGGGTGTCTCGACCCAAAGGGCCTCATGGGCTGTGGGAGGAGTCAAGCCAGCCCTTACTAGGCTGGCCGAGCCCCCCACTAAGGCCCATGCGGCTAGGGGTGGGAAAAACCCAAAAGGGGAAAGGTGGAAAGGGTTTCCAAGTGGAGACGAGGAATCCTACTCCTAATAGGATTGGAGTAGGACTCCTCCACCTCCAATTTTGGCCAGCCCTTGAGGGTTTGAGGCTGCCTCCTCCCCTCCCTCCCTCCTATATACACTAGAGGATTTAGAGGGGAGAGCTAACCCTAATTGCCACGTGCTCCCTCTACTTCCTCTAGATCGTTTTCTCCTTTAGTCTAGTTTCGGCGGTGCTTAGGCGAAGCCCTGCCGGAATAGTTCCACCACCGCCGCCGCCGCGCCGTTGTGCTGCCGGAGAACTCATCTACCTCTCCGCCCTCGCTTGCTGGATCAAGGAGGCGGAGATCGTCATCGAGCTGCACGTGTGCTGAACGCGGAGGTGCCGTCCGTTCGGCGCTAGATCGTGATTGGATCGCGGGACGGCTTGCGATTTGGATCGCGAAGACGTTCGACTACATCAACCGCGTTTCTTAACGCTTCCCTCTTAGTGATCTACAAGGGTATGTGGATCCGATCTCTCCTCTCGTAGATGCTCATCACCATGGATAGATCTTGCGTGTGCGTAGGAAATTTTTTGTTTCCCTTGCAACGTTCCCCAACAGTGAGCCCATGCCATCTACCTTAACCCTACAGGCATTCTGACTGGGAAGCGTCCTAGCTCGCATGTTTGTCACCAAGGTATTCTGCATCGTATCATGTTCTTTCATGCCTGGCCAATAAAATAACCAGTGGCAAGCGAATGAGTACTTTGAATGTACTCGCAAGCAACCCATGTTTTGGAACAAGGTATGACAATGCATGATATAGCACTAAGTAGGTAAGTTTTGCAGAAAGCTAATTTTGAGTGCAATGACATGGTCAATTAAAAGCATGCATCATGAGGTAGCAGATATCCATACGAACAAATTACAGATATCATCATAAGCAAGGGGGTTGAACATCTCATGTTCAGTCATCATGTCAAGTCATCCGACTTAACTCAAGTATTACCTTTGTCACCAACACACACACACTCACACGTTTAGTAAACACTGGACGTAGCACAAGAGCGGTCATCCAGCTGTCCTTGACCGTGGACACGGCTATTCGAATAGTTTTACACTCTGCAGAGGTTGCACACTTTACCCACAAGACTCGAGGAACTTCCGTGTCATCCACGACTCGCGGTATATTACATACCCGAGGTAAGCACCCGAACATTGCCTTTCCCTTAGTGATACTAAACAAAGAGTCCACTCGTTGGTCCGTGTCTTCATGATGTACGAACACGAGCATCGCTCCACATAGTACCATCCATGAAGGAACACAACGGTGTGCCCGGTGCCTGTAAAGACAGCGCATGGTGGCCCTACCAGGCACGACCCCGTATCGAGAGTGTAACTCATACTCTCCCGCCACTAGTAATGCATGCTCTATGCTAGTACCCACCAAGGTAGTCAACAAAGCCCCGTCCCATAAGGGGTATCGTGGTTGTACATGTAAGGTTGGAATAACGGTCGCAACTTACACCAATCCGTTTTCGAAAACCACACATACTCTCTTGCTCCGGTACACCACTTCTTTATCAAGTGGTTACCTAGCTCAACATCATCTCCCTCGGGCATTAGGGGCACCCGACGGGGTTTTCGAAAAGTCTTTTGAAAACACTCTTGTTCCCATCACCATGCATATTCCCGTCCCACTTTGCGTAGCATCTACTAAGCATCCTATCTACTCCCACCTACACAACCCTCATAAGGAGGTAGGATCATGCACGATGCAAGTATCAAGAAGGAAGTATCTGAGGCATCCCACCGAAGGGGGATACCACATCATCATGATCATCATCAAGAAATAATGTGCTATATGCCATGCAATAAAATGTTTCATAGTCATGGTCAAAGGGCTGCTTGCCTGGCTTAGCAACGTCTTCGAGGTCTTCACACGCTTCTCGTCCACTCCGAGCACTTCATCTACTTCGTCAACTATCGCCGGAAACAATCGCAATAAGCAACACAACAAGCAGAGAAATAAAAGTGCTCTATAAATAGGAGTTTTATTTTTCTTGGACACCTCTGGTCATAAGAAAAATAACCAAGGAGGTTTGATTTGATGTGGGTCAAGGGGGAGTTTTGAATGGTGAAAATGAAGGAAACGATGATCCCATAAGATGTCCACAGGAAACATTTTTATAAAAAGGAGTGGATGCATTCAACAAATAGGGCATGATTTTAGAAATATTTGGGAAGTGGTTTCACTGGATTTGGAGTTGGTATGAATATACTAGGGATTTGCAAAGTGGGCCATATGTGAAGAAATGGTCCAACATTTGACATAGCAGAATAAGTGCAAGGAAAAATGTTCACATCCTAAGACATGATTTTAGATGCTCCTAGGAACTTGAATCACTCCATTTGGAGCTATAATGAATGCCCTGGAGATTTTACAAAGAGGGGTTCTTATAGTTCAAATTTGAATTTGAACTGGAACAGCACAAAAACTTGTGGTGAAAAAATATGGAAGTTGCACCAATTAATAGGTGGCATTATTAGGAGAATATATAAATTTGAACCATCAAGTTTGGAGCTGAAATGAATTTCCTATGAATATTTTTATCCCTCCGGAAAAATAAAAATAAAAAGATTATACCTAAATGGGCCAGACACAACCCACCAGCATGGAACAGTGGCTGGGCCGGCCCAGCTGCTCAGCCGCGCGTCTGTGCAGGGCCACGTTGAAAGCGCCTCCCCCGAATGCGCCTCCGCTGCAGGAAGGCGTAAACGGTGAAAGTCGTCTCCACTTAACGCTGGGCCCGGCCTTTGGCTCGCTTACAGGCGGGCCCCGCTTGGCGGGTTCATCCCCTTCCTCCCGCTCGAGCCGGGAGAGGCAGAGGAGGCGAGGCCGAGTGCCCGCCGGCATCGTTTCGGCGGCACATGCCACCCCCGGCGACACCCGGGCTACTGGTAGGTTCAGAAGGTTGCGCCGCATCCACCCATGCTCCGCACGGACGCCAAGGGCAACAGGAGCATCGGCAGTGACGGGCAGAGCAGATGGCAACGACGGCGAGCTCGAGCAAGGCGACATGCTCGAGGAGGGGCGAGGCCGACCGGCTGGCGAGAGGGGGGAGCTCGAGGTGGTCGGGGCCATGCATTGTGCGACGGCTATAGTGCGGTCGGGCACTGTAGCGCGCTCTGGAGCGTGACCATTGCATGCCATGGCATTGCCACCTAGGTTCTGGGCGCGTCCAAGTTGTCTACTAGATGCAGGGGTGTTCTTGGAGTGCATCTTGACCCTTAGGAGCTAAGAAAGGGTAGGGGTAAAAGCAATAGAGGAAAAGGGGGGGGGGTCTACCAGAGTAAACCTGAGGGGAAAATGGGGTTTCTACCCCATTAATTATTGAGTTGTGGCCATGGTGAAGTTACTGGAGGTAGATGGGGATCAGGGTGAAGTGTGGTAAAAATCCTGGGCCAAGGAGAATAGTATAGGAGGTCAAAATAGTCACTTCTAGATTCTGCCAGAAGGTGTTTGATGCAAGTTTGAGCTAGCTAACTTGTTCTCCTTGCTATGAAACTTAACAGGAGTGAATGACAGATATAAATGAGGTTGCTCACCAAATTTGGGATTATAAGATGAAAGTTGCCAATACAAACTTTATAAACCCTAGAAATGGGCAGAAACTGATTTCTATAGATCTACCCATGCAATCCTATTCTCCTTAATGCACCACTTTGTGTGGTGGCATTATTTGGGTGTTAGAGAATGCCCAAAAAGTTTGGGACCAAATGGGGAAACTTGATAATGCAAAACTTCCCAATTCTTGAAATCAGCAGAAATGGGTTTGGGGGGATTTGGACAAGTTGATCTGTTCTCCTTGATGCACCACTTGGTGTGGATGCATTATTAGAGGATTAGAACATGTCCACAAAGTTTTAGAATAATTGGAGACACTTGGCAATGTAAAGTTGCTCAAGTTTGGATTTGGGCAGAGATGATTTTGGGATATTTTGGTGAACCAAAACAATTTGGATTGAGATGAAACTTGTCAAGATGATCACATATGTCATATGTGTCATGCTATTATTTTCTTGGATTTATTGAGAATATTTCTTATAGAAATATTTCAAATGCCTGAAATAGGCAGAAAGGGTTTTGGAGGGTTTTGTCCAATATTTTGAACATGGCCATGTGTTGAAACTCATATATATAGGGAAAATATGTGTCCACTGAGTTTCCCTAAATTTTCTCAAATATTTTGAAAGCATAAAAATAATTTTTCCCTATAAAAGACCATTTCTGGCCTTTAGAAAAAGCCTTTAAATAAAATAGTAAAATAATATTTAAAATTAATATTTGGTGGTTTTCGGAAGTATTATATATAGTAGGTTCCAAATAAAGTATTTGGGGAAAAACAATCCACCCAATTTGAGGACTTGTAGTTAAATCCTCAACTCAGGGGTTTTTGAAAACCTAATTTGAATAAATCCCTTTTGGCGAAAATAATATTTGATAAAAATAGTTTTAGGGCCTATACACATGGTATGATTATTGGAAAAGAGTTTGGATCAAGTAAAAGAGTTCTTGTGGGTAGGAGGGATTTTATGAATATAGAGCACGAACAAGCAATTAACAGTCAAGTCAAGCATTACAAGCACACAAAAAGTTTTAATTGGCCCTAATTTTTGAGTCATATTAACTTAGTCATGAGGTAAAACACAGGGTGTGACGATGGGTCATAAGACTAGTCCAAAAATATTAGGTATTCAATGAGTGATAATCAAAACCATCATGTAGTACATATAGAGAAATTGTGGGTTAATGATATTGATGTAGTAATATGAAAAAGGTGTGAGTACATAATTGTTGATTCGTAGAAGTGTCGATGTTAATTGAGGTTAACTTCTTGTTCGTCTAAAAATTGAAGAGGCATGGTGACGATGTGTGAGCATTTCTATTCCTCGTTGAAATCCTAGTGTTGTTTCGGGTCAGAAGCGCGCGATGGTTTACTCCTACCAACCTCTTCCCTCGGGGCATGTGAGTAGTACTTTGACTTGTGATAAAACTAATAAAACTTTGCAATAAGTATATGAGTTATTTATGACTAATTTGAAACCATGGACATACTCAATCTCACCACCTCATATTTGCTAGCCTCTTCGGTACTGTGCATAGCCCATTCTCACCTTGAGGATCGGTTCAACTTTCGCCAGTGCATCCAAACCCCGTGACATGATATGCTCTGTTGCACATAAGCCTCATTATATCTTCCTCAAAACATCCACCATACCTACCTATCATGACATTTCCATAGCCATTCCAAGATATATTGCCATGCAAATTCCATCGTCACTTTACATGACTAGTTCGTTCATCATCATATTGCTTTGCATAATCATATAGAGTTGACATAGTATTTGTGGCAAAGCCACCGTTCATCATATTTTTGATACGTGTCACGCTAGATCATTGCACATCCTGGTACACTGCCAGAGGCATTCATATAGAGTCATATCTTCATATCGGTTCTTCCTATCGAGTTGTAAGTAAATAAAAGTGTGATGATTAGCATTGTTAGAGCATTGTCCCTGTGAGGAAATAAAAATGGGGAAGGCCAAATGAGCCCACCATTCTGAATAAAAAAAATGAGAGAAGGGACTTTCCTACTATCCTTTACCACACTTGTGCCTCAAAGTGGCACCTTGTTCCTCATATAGAGAGTCTCATGTTATGTCATTTTCATATGCTAGTGGGAATTACTTTTTCAATATTATAAACTTGGCTTGTTTATTCCTATGATGGGCTTCCTCAAATGCCCGAGGTCTTCATGAGCAAGCAAGTTGGATGCACACCCCACTTATCTTCATTTGTGCTTTCATACACTTATAGCTCTAGTACATCATTTGCATGGCAATCCCTACTCCTTGCATTGACATCTATCGATGGGCATCTCCATTTTACCCCTTTGATATCTACCACCATATTCTATTCCACCTAAATGCTATGTCCAATGGCTCACGCTCATGTATTGCGTGAAGAATAAAAAGTTGATGCATATTGAAAAGTACAATCCAATTGCCTGACTTGGACACCATGGTGCTTGACATTTGTATTAATGTGGTGAAGATGTAGCCATGCCTTGCTAATATAATAAGATGAATGGGGGGTAAAAATTCTTTGAGGATCGTATACTTTGAAAGATTGACGATTTTGTTTCTTATACTTATAAGTATTGCTATGTTAATATTTGTTAATTCATCGTTTCTCAATGAGCATACATGCATAAGATTACATAATGGATAGCATGTCACATAAAAAATTCTGTTTTTATCATTTACCTACTCGAGGACGAGCAGGAATTAAGCTTGGGGATGCTTGATACGTCTCCAATGTATCTATAAATTTCTATTGTTCCATGCTGATATATTATCATTCTAGGATACTTTATGGGTCTTTATTTACCAATTTATAATATTTTTGAGCACTAACCTATTGACCCAGTGCCCAGTGCCAGTTGTTGTTTTCTGCATGTTTTTTACATCTCAGGTTTACAATACCAAACGAAGTCCAATTGCCACGACACTTTTTGATGATTTTTTCTGGACCAAAAGAAGACCTGGGAGAGTCGAGAGGAGACCGGAGGCCGCATGAGGGCCCCATCACACAACAGGGCGCGCCCTGATGTGTGCTTCCCCCCTCGGGCGCCTCCCGACGCCCCTCTCTGGCCTATAAATTCTCTAATATCCTAAAAACCTTGGAGGCAGTCTCGAAACTCTTTTTCCGCCACCGCAAGTCTTTGTTCCTTCGCGAGGCTGAAAGCACAATGTGCTCCGTTGGTGGTTTTGATAATTCATGACAACATACATTGTCTCTTGGACTAATATTTCTACCTAGTGTATTTCAGGTGAAAGTCCATAGAGAGAGATGGGTTGGCAAAAAGGATTGTGAGGAGAAACCCCTAGATGAAAGGAAATGGATTGGCCAAGCTTCAAGCAAGAGGACTCTACATTTTACTTTGTGAGAAATCACCTTGAGTCCATAGCAAAGCCAATACTATTAAAAGGGGGTAAGGTACTGTTGGTGAACAAGATGCTCCATGTGCACAAGTGATAGTCACCAAAAACACCCACAAAATCTTCCACAAAGTCTGTCCAAGACTATCATGAAAATCGGTGCTACCAACAATTTCCACTCGGTCCCACCGATTCCCACCTCAGACAGACCCATGCCAAACCCTAGCACATCGGTGCAACCGATTCTGTTTCGTTGCCACCGAGTTCAGCTTGCCAACTTTCTGTTACCTCGATTCTTAAACTCGGAATTTCCAAGATTTTGGATCGGCGTCACCGAGTTTTGGAAACTGACCGTTGGTCACCTAATCGGTACCGCCGAGATTTCTGTATCGGTCTCACCGAGATTCAAAAGTTGCTACCTTTGGAGCAACTCGGTACCACCGAGTTTTATACTTCGGTGTCACCGAGTTGGTCACTTTAGGTGTAATGGTTGGATTTTTGGGGAGGCCTATATATACCCCTTCACCACCACCCACTCGAAAGAGAAGCACTCAGAACTATTCCATACTTGCCCCATCCAATTTTCTGAGAGAGAGCCACCTACTCATGTGTTGAGATCAAGCCATTCCACTCCATCCGTATGAATCTTGATCTCTAGCCTCCCCAAGTTGCTTTCCACCAAATCAATCTCTTCCACCAAAGCCAAATCTGTGAGAGAGTGATTGTGTGTTGAGGAGTCTATCATCTTGAAGCACAAGAGCAAGGAGTTCATCGACATTATCGAGCCTATTACCTTTTGGAGGGTGGTTCCTCCTAGATTGGTTAGGTGTTGCTTGGGAGCCTCCTACTTCGTGTTGTGGAGTTGAACCAAGAAGTTTGTACGGGCAAGGAGATCGCCTACTTCATGAAGATCTACCCATAGTGAGGCTAGTCCTTCGTGGACGGAAGCCGTTATGGAATAGTCAAGGTTGCTACTTCGTGGACCCTTATGGGTGGAGCCCTCCGTGGACTCTCACGACCGTTACCCTCCGTGGGTTGAAGACTCCATAAACGTGGACGTATGATAGCACCACCTATCGGAACCACGGGAAAAATCTTCGTGTCCCTCATGCGTTTGATCTCCCTATCTCAACTTTACTTTCCATGTGATTCCATGTGCAGTGTCTTTACTTTCCGCTGCCATACTTGTTGACTTGCATGTGTAGGGTGTGCTAGACTTGCTATAATTGCTAAAATATGCCAACCAATTAACTTGGGAAAAGGTTAGGTTTTAAATTTGCTCAAGTAGTCTATTCACCCCCCCTCTAGACACACACTTCTAGTGATCCTACAAGTGGTATCAGAGCATTGGTCTCCATTTCATCGGTTTCATCACCGTGGAGGAAGATGGATGTGTCTAGTGTGGAGAGTTTGAGTTGTAGAGTGCCTATTCTTGATGGGGAGTACTATAGTCAATGGAAATATAAGATGCTTGAGCTATTCAATGAATTTCATTTGAGCAAGTATGTTAAGAACCCATGTGTGCCTCCCATTGATCCTTTACATCCCACACACGAAGAGGAAATTGATATGCTATGCAATCTTAGAACTGTTAATCTTATCATTAGAGGATTGCCTAGGATTGTGCTTAATCAAATGAAGAATTTTGAATGTGCTTACACTTTGTGGAATGACTTGGAGAAACGATATCCAAGTTATTCATTGAGTAATCTTGATGAAATTCTTCATAAAACTATTGTCTTTCACAAAATGATGCCTAGTGATCCCAAGTTTGATGACTATATATTTGAGCTTAGAGACCTCATGCATGCTAAAGGAGATGTCATAACTATCAACAACATCATTGTAGAAGCCATTCGAATTCATAATCTTGAACATTATCATGATCACAACCCTAACGAATATCTTGTTCCTTGTGACGAGGATTTCCCACTTGATGATGACAATGTGCAACATGGCTACTATGATGAAGATGAGTTGTTTGACATCAAGCATGAGAAGATCATGAAGAATCTAAGTCTCATGGCAAACTTCAAGGATTACATGTCCGGAGGAAAAGAGTGGATTCTCGATTGTGGATGCACCGATCATATGACCGGAGATAGAGAGATGTTTGAAGAGATCACACCAAACCATGGACCGCGAAGGTATGTAACTTTTGGAGACAACTCCAAGGGTAAGGTACTTGGTCTTGGTAAGGTGGCCATATCCCATGATAGCTCTATTCAAAATGTCATGCTTGTTGAATCCCTTGGCTACAATCTTCTTTCCGTATCTAGACTTGCCGACTTCGGTTTTAATGTGCTATTCACGAAAGTAGATTGCCAAGTGTTTCGTCAAGATAATCATAACATGGTCTTTACCGGTTTCCATAGAGGTGATCTATATATTGTCGATTTCACTAAGAGATCCAAACCTCGTACTTGTCTTATTGCAAAATCTTCTAAAGGTTGGCTTTGGCATAGAAGACTAGGACATGTTGGCATGCGTAATCTAGACAAGCTTATCAAAGGTGATCATATACTTGGTCTTAAAGATGTTATCTTTGACAAAGAGAGACTTTGTAGTGCTTGTCAAGCTGGAAAGCAAGTAGGTGGAAGTCATCCCGTAAAAAATATCATGACTACTAGGATACCACTCGAGTTACTTCACATGGATCTTTTTGGTCCCAATGCTTACAAGAGCCTCGGTGGAAATTCCTATGTTCTAGTTATAGTTGATGATTTATCCAGATTTACGTGGGTATTCTTTCTTGATGATAAGTCGCAGGTACAAAATATCTTCAAGAACTTCGTTTGCAAAGCGCAAAATCGGTTCGAAGTGAAGATCAAGAAGGTTCGGAGCGATAACGGATCGGAGTTCAAGAACACCCTTGTAGATACCTTTCTTGACGAAGAAGGTGTTTCACATGAGTTCTCGGCTACGTACACTCCTCAAAAAAATGGAGTTGTTGAGAGGAAGAATCGGACTCTTATTGAGATGGCAAGAACGATGCTTGACGAATACAAGACGCCAAGACACTTTTGGGCAGAAGCCGTGGAAACAGCATGTCATGCCAAAAACCGACTCTACTTGCACAAGCTTCTCGGTAAAACGGCATGCGAGCTACTCACCGGTAACAAACCCCAAGTTGGATACTTTCGGGTATTCGGCTCCAAGTGCTACATTCTTGATAAGCATCGTCATACTAAAGTTGCTCCTAAATCTCATGAAGGTTTCCTACTCGGTTACGGATCGAACTCTCACACTTACCGTGTCTACAACAACTTCACTCGAAAATTTGAAGAGACGGTAGATGTGAAGTTTGATGAATCTAATGGTTCGCAAGTCGAACAATTGCCAAATGATGTAGGAGATAAGGATCCTTCAGAAGCTATCCAAGACTTGTCCATCGGCAAGATTCGTCCCATGGAGGTGAAGGAAAGTACTTCGTCAACTCAAGTGGAAGCCCCCACTTCATGTCAAGGTGATCCTCAACACGACATGGAGGCATCCACAAGCGGTACACGACAAGATGAAGAGGAGGAAGTACATCATGAAGATCGACCACAACCTCCTTAACCACCACCTCAAGGAAACGACACCTTCAACAACAACGAAGATGAAGGAGATGATGATGATGAAGAAGCTCCACCATCCAACAAGCCAAAGCTACCCCGAGTTCGAGCAAGAATGACCAAGAACCATCCTCTAAACCAAATCTTCGGTGACATACAAACCGGGAGAATCACTCGCTCTAAAACTCGCTTAGCTAATTTTTGTGAGCATTATTCTTTCATCTCTAGCATTGAACCCTTGAAGGTAGAACAAGTTCTTGAAGACCCGGATTGGGTGAACGCCATGCATGAAGAGCTTCACAACTTCGAGAGGAACGAAGTGTGGACACTCGTGGAAAAGCCCAAGGACGAGCACAACATCATCGAAACCAAATGGGTGTTTCAGAACAAGCAAGATGAAGACGGTCAAATTGTACGCAACAAGGCGCGTCTCGTAGCCCAAGGATATACGCAAGTCGAAGGTATGGACTACGGTGAGACCTATGCCCCCGTCGCTAGACTTGAAGCTATTCGCATTCTCCTTGCTTATGCTAATCACCATGATATCACGCTTTATCAAATGGACATTAAAAGTGCCTGTTTAAATGGTGAGATTGAAGAAGAGGTCTATGTCAAACAACCCCTTGGTTTTGTCAATCCTAAGAAACCTAATCATGTCTACAAGCTTCGTAAAGCTCTTTATGGTCTTAAGCAAGCTCCATGTGCTTGGTATAAATGCTTAACGAAGTTTCTCATTGAAAAGGGTTTTGAAATTGGTAAAATTGACGCAACCTTATTCACTAAGAGGGTTAACGGTGAATTGTTTGTGTGCCAAATCTATGTGGATGATATTATCTTTGGATCTACTAACCCACAATTTAGTGAAAGATTTGGAAGGTTGATGTCCGAGAAGTATGAGATGTCGATGATGTGTGAGCTGAAATTCTTCCTTGGTTTGCAAATCAAGCAAACGAGAGAAGGAACTTTCATCTCTCAAACCAAGTATACCAAGTACTTGATCAAGAAGTTCAACATGCAAGAGTGTAAAGGTATGAAAACTCCTATGCCTACTAGTGGACATGTTGATCTTACCAAGGAGGACGAACCGGTTGATCAAAAATTTTATCGATCTATGATTGGTTCATTGCTATATCTATGTGCCTCCCGTTCCGATATTATGCTTAGTGTTTGCATGTGTGCTAGATATCAAGCTGCACATAAAGAGTGTCATCTTTTGGCCGTAAAACGTATTGTGAGATATTTGATACAAACACCAAACTTTGGCATTTGGTATCCCAAGGGATCTTCCTTTAACCTTGTTGGCTATTCCGATTCGGACTATGCCGGTGACAAGGTTGATAGAAAATCCACCTCGGGTACATGTCAATTTCTTGGTAGATCTCTTGTGTCTTGGTCCTCCAAGAAACAAAACTCGGTATCTCTATCTACTGTCGAAGCTGAGTATATTGCCGCCGGATCGTGTTGTGCACAATAACTATGGATGACACAAATGCTTAAGGATTATGGAATCCATGTGAAAAATGTTCCATTACTTTGTGACAATGAAAGTTCTATTAAGATTGGTCATAATCCCGTGCAACATTCTCGAACTAAGCATATTCAAGTTCGACATCATTTCATTCGTGATCATGTTGCCAAAGGAGATATTAATCTTAAGCATGTTCTCACTAACAAGCAATTGGCCGATATCTTTACTAAGCCACTTGATGAGAAAGTGTTTTGTTATTTGAGGAGTGAGTTGAACATCATCGATGCTTCAAACTTGAGCTAAGCTCACTCGGATGCATGCAAGGGGATGAGCTTACTTGACCATTCCATGCCATCATTACCATGAACTTCATATAACTTGGAATTATATGCTCCCTTGTATTGCATCTAACCTTTTGTAGGTACTTGGAAGAACTTCATTCCACAAGATTGCCAACAACTCAATTCATAAGCAATCTTGTCATGACCAAGTATCCACGACCTTTCTTGTTGATGGAAGGAAGAAGACAACTCAACTATATCCTTGACATATATTTGATGTGATCACATTTGCTAATTCTTAATTGATATCATGTCAAATGGATATATCTTGTTCTTCCTTGCATGACTAACCCATGTAGATGAAAAGAGAACCAAAACAAACAAGGATTGCTCCCAACTCAAGATGATCTTCTTCAACATCGAGCATCCACAACAAGTTCTTCAACATGCTACATCATCAACATCACTCAAAGGTATGTACTCATATCCTTGAAAAGGCTTTACTCCAAGTCATGAGATAAAGCAACTCAAGTGATATGAAAACATTAAAATGCTTAATCGAAAAATGGTAACCCCATTTTGAGCTTAACGATGAGTATGACCTATGATCAAGTATTCTTGCTTGGCTCCTAAGTTAATATACTCTAATATAGGTGACCTAGTCACCGCCCATCATCTAGATTAAGTATCTTGTTTGGTTCATTCATTATTTGCAAGATTTCTTGGAACCACTCAAATCTTCTCTAGTTGATATCTCTTTGTAAATTCTTTTGTATTTCCTTTGCAAAAGCTTTTAAGCTTCTATTTCAAGTTTTCTAAAATCATTTGAGAATTTCCAGTCATTGCCAAGTTTCTGTTATGTCCTCGGAGCCTCTGATTCAAATGACTCGGTTCTACCGATTATGCAGATAGGCTACAAATACACATCTCGGTTCCACCGACTTATTTGCCTCGGAGCCACCGACTTTGCTATCTTTTCTATCCTTTGTTAAACTTAGCAATTCTCCATTTCTTCGATGATCCCTTATTATAATTTTTTTTTAAAAAGAGGGAGAGAGAGAAACTTTACTCTAGGATCCCTAACTCAAAGGAGGAGAAGTCTTACAAGCTCTCAGTGAAAGAGGGAGAAATTATTCTCTATGTTCCATCAGTTTTTAATGCTCTCTATGATTCTACACTTTCCATGATCCCTACATTCTATGACCCTTTTTCTCAAGGATCCCTTCTGACTCCATGATCCCAATATCTGACCCTGAGTATAGACCTTTTTGGAAATTAATGCCAAAGGGGGAGAAATACCAAAGCTTCAAAAAGCTAAAGGGGGAGATACATGCTTCAATGCAGAGGGGGAGAGACAATCAAGGTGGAGAATATCAAAGCTTATGCTTACATAGACAAGGGGAGAATACCAAAGTAGGCTGAGAAGTTTTGTTGTTTCCCAAAGGAGAAAGAGACTCTCATGTTAGACTTGTCTCACCCTATCCAATCCCAATATCTACATGTTAAGATTCAGGGGAGAGGATGACCTACTATTTCATATCTAGGGGAGAAAGTTCTAAATGTTCTTGGAGACATATAAATCTTAAGGAATACTACCTTCTACATGTTCTCCACATCTTGGTACTATTGAGATCTATTGCTTTTTGATTGGTAGAATACTCTTGTGTTTCCTAACATTGTTTTCTCAAGTGTATTTCTACTACAAGAATGCTCAAGAACTCAAGGTAAGTATATGCATCATATCTTTGATCAAGATGATCTCTTGCTTCTTGCACATATTGTTTGCAAGAGTGATGTCTTGAACAAGGATACACCTCACTCATATATATTTGATGCATATAGCCAAGATACACATGACTCATTATATCCCTTCTACAATATGTGTGTCCATGCATTCCATAGCAACTGTTCTTTAAAGGGATTGCACACATTTAGGGGGAGCAAATCTAAGTCATGTGTCTCTCAAAGTCTTCATAATATCCATGCATATCTTTATTTGAAGCTTTGATTGTATGTTGTCATCAATTACCAAAAAGGGGGAGATTGAAAGCACAATGTGCTCCCTTGGTGGTTTTGATAATTCATGACAACATACATTGTCTCTTGGACTAATATTTCTACCTAGTGTATTTCAGGTGAATGTCCATAGAGAGAGATGGGTTGGCAAAAAGGATTGTGAGGAGAAACCCCTAGATGAAAGGAAATGGATTGGCCAAGCTTCAAGCAAGAGGACTCTACATTTTACTTTGTGAGAAATCACCTTGAGTCCATAGGAAAGCCAATACTATTAAAAGGGGGTAAGGTACTGTTGGTGAACAAGATGCTCCACGTGCACAAGTGATAGTCAACAAAAACACCCACAAACTCTTCCACAAAGTCTACCCAAGACTATCATGAAAATCGGTGCTACCAACAATTTCCACTCGGTCCCATCGATTCCCACCTCAGACAGACCCATGCCAAACCCTAGCACATCGGTGCAACCGATTCTGTTTCGGTGCCACCGAGTTCAGCTTGCCAACTTTCTGTTACCTCGATTCTTAAACTCGGAATTTTCGAGATTTTGGATCGGCGTCATCGAGTTTTGGAAACTGACCGTTGGTCACCTAATCGGTACCGCCGAGATTTCTGTATCGGTCTCACCGAGATTCAAAAGTTGCTACCTTTGGAGCAACTCGGTACCACCGAGTTTTATACTTCGGTGTCACCGAGTTGGTCACTTTAGGTGTAACGGTTGGATTTTTGGGGATGCCTATATATACCCCTTCACCACCACCCACTCGAAAGAGAAGCACTCAGAACTATTCCATACTTGCCCCATCCAATTTTCTGAGAGAGAGCCACCTACTCATGTGTTGAGATCAAGCCATTCCACTCCATCCATATGAATCTTGATCTCTAGCCTCCCCAAGTTGCTTTCCACCAAATCAATCTCTTCCACCAAAGCCAAATCTATGAGAGAGTGATTGTGTGTTGAGGAGTCTATCATCTTGAAGCACAAGAGCAAGGAGTTCATCGACATTATCGAGCCTATTACCTTTTGGAGGGTGGTGCCTCCTAGATTGGTTAGGTGTTGCTTGGGAGCGTCCTACTTTGTGTTGTGGATTTGAACTAAGAAGTTTGTACGGGCAAGGAGATCGCCTACTTCATGAAGATCTACCCATAGTGAGGCTAGTCCTTCGTGGACGGAAGCCGTTATGGAATAGTCAAGGTTGCTACTTCGTGGACCCTTATGGGTGGAGCCCTTCGTGGACTCTCGCGACCGTTACCCTCCGTGGGTTGAAGACTCCATAAACGTGGACGTACGGTAGCACCACCTATCAGAACCACGGGAAAAATCTTCGTGTCCCTCACGCGTTTGATCTCCCTATGTCAACTTTACTTTCCATGTGATTCCATGTGCAATGTCTTTACTTTCCGCTGCCATACTTGTTGACTTGCATGTGTAGGCTGTGCTAGACTTGCTATAATTGCTAAAATATGCCACCAATTAACTTGGGAAAAGGTTAGGTTTTAAATTTGCTCAAGTAGTCTATTCACCCCCCCCCCTCTAGACACACACTTCTAGTGATCCTACAGAGGCCATCTGGAGCTCTGTTCCAGCACCTTGCCGAAGGGGGGATCGATCACGGAGGGCCTCTACCTCTACCTTGCTGCCCTCATGATGATATGTGAGTAGTTCACCATAGACCTACGGGTCCATAGCTAGTACCTAGATGGCAATCTCTATATCTCTTGATCTTCAATACAATGATCGTCACATCTTCGCTTTGATCTATCCGATGTAATCCTATTGTGCGGTGTGTTTGTTGGGATCCGATGAATTGTAGGTTTATGTTCTGATTATTCATGAAAATTATTTGAGTCACCTCTGATATATATTAAGATTCATATTTGCATGATCATTATAGCTTCGTAATTATCTCCGATCTATCGGTGTGCTTTGGACAAATAGATTGATTTACCTTCAATGGGAGAGGTGTGTTGTGGTAGGTTCAACCTAACGAGTTTCTATATCCCAGTGACAAAGTAGGGGACAAGATACGTCTTTGTGTTGGGGAACGTTGGATGGGAAACAAAAAATTTCTTACGAACACCCAAGATCTATCTATGGAGATCAACAGCTATGAGAGGGGGAGTGCATCTACATACCCTTGTAGATCGCTAAGCGGGAAGCGTTAAGAAACACAGTTGGTGTAGTCGAACGTCCTCGCGATCCAATCACTATCCGACCCGCGATCCAATCTTGATCCGTCCTGATCTAGTGCCGAACGGATGACACCTCCGCGTTCAGCGCATGTACAGCTCGATGACGTCTCCGCCTTATTGATCCAGCAAGCGAGGGCGGAGAGGTAGATGAGTTCTCCAACAGCACGACGGCGTGGTGGCGGTGGTGGTGGAGCAATCTCAGTAGGGCTTCGTCAAGCGCTGTCGCAGATGCATTTTGGAGGAGAAACAGATCTAGGGAGAGAGGGAGCATTGCACCTATGGCTTGGGTCCGGCTGCCCTCTCTCTCCCTCTCTATATATAGGAGGAGGGGGTAGGTGGGGAGGCTCCCTAGGGTTTCCCCTAGGGCCTAGACGGCGGCCAGAGAGAGGTGTCCACCTCCCACAAGGGAGGTGGGGCACCTAGGGAGGAGTCCCTCTCCTCTAGGACTCCTCCCACCTACCACCAGGGTGCATGGGCCCTTAGTTGGTCGGCTGCCTGATACGTCTCCAACGTATAGATAATTTATGAAGTATTCATGCCACATTCACCTATGTTTACAATACTTTTACATGGTTTTGATGCACTTTATATGATTTATTTAGAACTAACCCGGATTGACGCTATTTTCAGCAGAACTACCGTGGTGTTTTTTGTGCAGAAATCAAAGTTCTCCAAATGCAACAAAACTTTTTGACGATTTTTTTGGAACAAAAGAGGCACTAGAAGCTTCGTTGGAGGGCCAGAAGAGCCACGAGGTGGGCACAACCCACTAGGGCGCTCCAGGCCCCTCTGGCGCGCCATGGTGTCTTGTGGTCCACTCGTGGCCCATCTTTGCGTGAAACTGACGCCCAAAAATCCTATATATTTAGAAACCCCCAGAAATAACCCGAGATGAGAAGTTCTGCCGCCGCAACTCTCTGTATCGACAAAAAACCAATCTGGAGGCGTTCCAGTACCCTGCCGGAGAGGGTAGATCATCTCCGGTGGCCATCTTCATCATCCCGGAGGAGGCCATGATGAGGAGGGAGTAGTCCACCCTCGGGGCTGACGGTTTGTACCAGTAGCTATGTGTTCAATCTCTCTCTCTCTCTCTCTCTCTCTCTCTCTCTCTTTCTCATGTTCTCGAGATGGCACGATCTTGATGTATCATGGGCTTTGTTAATATAGTTGGATCATATGGTGTTTTCCCCTCTCTATCTTGTTGTGATGAATTGAGTTTTCCCTTTGAGATTTCGTTATTACTGGATTGAATACTTTTATGGATTTGAGAGCACTTGATCTATGTCTTGGCACTCAACTCGCGGATTCCCGAGGTGACATTGGGGTAATCTATGCATAGGGGTTGATGCACGTTTTCGTCCTACTTTCTCCGGTAGAAATCTTGGGGCACTCTTTGAGGTTCTTTGTGTTGGATTGAGTATTATGAATCTGAAATTGTTTGATGTGTATCATATAATTAACTCATGGATACGTGTGGTGACATTGGAGTATCTAGGTGACATTAGAGTTGGTTGATGCATATCATATGGTGTTATTTTAGTACGAACTCTTAGATAGATCAATCGGAAAGGATAACTTGGTGTTATTTTAGTACGAACTCTTGGATAGATCGATCAGAAAAGATAACTTTAAGGTGGTTTCGTACCCTACAAACAATTTCTTCTTATGCTCTCCGCTAGATAAGAACTTTGGAGTGATTCTTCGTTGCACGTTGAGGGATGGTTATCTGATCCAATTATATTAGCATTGTTGAGAGATTGCAATAGCGAAAGTACGGACCCTAGGACTTGTTTTCAAGCATTGCAATGCCATTTTGCTCGTTGTTTACTATTTGTTACCTTTCTATTTTTATATTTTCAGATTACAAAAACCTATATCTACCATCCATATTGCACTTGTATCACCATCTCTTCGCCGAACTAGTGCACCTATACAATTTGCCATTGTATTGGGTGTGTTGGGGACACAAGAGATTTCTTGTATTTGATTGCAGGGTTGTTTGAGAGAGACCATCTTCATCCTACGCCTCCCACGGATTGATAAACCTTAGGTCATCCACTTGAGGGAAATTTGCTACTGTCCTACAAAACTCTGCGCTTGGAGGCCCAACACGAGTCTACAAGAAGAAGGTTGTGTAGTAGACATCACATACCTCGACCGCCGTTGGGGCGTCCGGATCACCAGGACGAGACCAAGGGGTGAGGGGCTACGTGACCAGTGAGGCCCCTGAGTCGCGTTGCTCAGGGGTCCCCCTTGATGCTCAAGCGGCTCCCACACCTTTTTTGTCGGTTCCTGCCCCGAGAGGTGTGAGCCTCCAGAGGCTCCAAGATAACGCGCCGGGCCGCGGCGGAGCCCCCGAGCGAGGGTGAGGCGGCCCATGCCTGCTAGCTCACTCGAGAGCGCCACGCGAGGACCAAGACGCCAAGGCCTTGGCAAGGTGTACGCACCATGCCCGTAGCCCCCGCTCGTGGGGCGCGAAAGGGAGAGGCTGGCAGGTGTTAACCCGAAGAAGGAAACTTCAACATAGAAAACTGCAAGGAAAAAAAATCCCCGCCCCTTTTTCTTTAAATATAGTTGAAAAGCCTCGAGTTTCATTCCAGAAAAATGGCAAATTCGAATACAAGAAAAGCAAAGAACAGCCGCGTCCGGCACCTAGGCTAGTCTTCGTCTTCCCCCAGCGCGGAGCATAGGGCATCCACGTTGCGTGGGCATAGTCATTGGAGGACAGTGTTGTCCGCCAGCGCGGAGCATGGGGCTTCCACTTAGGCGTGGGTGGGAACCCCTTCGCGTCCTCGGGGGGCTCTGGGCGTATACAGCCCACTCATTATTACATGAGAGTGTCACGGGTTGAGCCTGGGGGTGCGCAGGGAGCTCCATGCCTCCTGGACATGGAGCCCACTTCCAGCCCCCAAGCATGATGCGGCGAAGTGGGGTCGGCTCCGGACAGGCCCTCGAGCGTGGGGGGAGCCCCCCACGTTCTCCGCAGGGAAGGCCCGCCTCGGAACAGGGCCTCGGGCACTCCAAAGACTTCAACGTCTTTTCATGGTCGAAGATGCCCTATGAGAAGATAGATGCCTGTGAGAGTGGATGTGCCTTATTTAGGCTTGAGTATGCAGACTTGAACTATTGTCCCATTTGCGAGTCTTCCAGGTATGTTGTCATAGACAACGGTATGGGTGAGAAGATGCAGACAAAAATTCCTGTTAACGTTCTTCGCTATATGCCAATCATACCAAGACTTCAACGTCTTTTCATGGTCGAAGAGACGGCCAGACAGATGAAATGGCATAAATTGGGCAAAAGAACCGAACTAGATGCAGATGGGAAACAGATGTTGGTACACACTTCAGACGCTTTTGCGTGGAAGCACTTCGATGCATTACATAACGATAAAGCGGCAGATCCAAGGCATCCTCGAGTCGCCATCAGCACGGATGGATTCAATGTGTTTGGTATGACGGCAACCCAATACAGTTGTTGGCCTGTATTTGTCATTCCACTCAATCTCCCCCCCGGAGAGATTATGAAAAGAAAGAACATTTTCCTGACGTTGATAATTCAAGGGCCCAACTATCCGGGGAAGAATATGAATGTGTACATGCAGCCGCTTAAGGATGAATTGCAACAAGCTTGGGATAATGGGATCAAGACATACGACGCCGCTACCAAAAAAACCTTCAAAATGCATGTGTGGTACATGTACTCGACGCATGACTTGCCGGCGTATGCCCTATTCGTTGGCTGGTGTGTACATGGAAGGTTCCCGTGCCCCACATGCAAGGCAGCTCTTGAGTTCCGTTGGCTGCAGGCGGGTCGCAAGTATTCTTGCTTCGACATGCATAGACAGTTCCTGGATCCTCGCCATAAGTTCAGAAAAGACAAGAAGAATTTCATCAAAGGTAGAGTTGTCAAAAACTCTGCATCACCCGCGTTGACAGGCTAACAGATGTTGGATCAGTTAAATGCTCTCGAGCCGGATCCAAATCGTCCTGGGTATTTCAAATGGTATAATACGGAAGACGCATGGACTCACAAGTCATGCTTATGGGATCTGCCTTATTTCAAAGACCTCCTTTGCCCACACAACATCGACGTGATGCACACTAAAAAGAATATCGCCGAGGCCATTTTTGGTACATTGTTCGGCATAGGGGGGAAGTCAAAGGGTAATCCTAAGGCTAGAATCGATCAGGAGGCTCTATGTGACAGACCGTTACAAAACATGCGACAAGCGAAAGGAAAGAAGAACTGGACAAAGCCAAAGGCATGGTTCAATCTTGGAAGGCCGTCTATGAGAGAAATGATCTTGTGGGTGAAAATGCAGTTGATGTTCCCCGATGGTTATGCAGCGAATCTAAAGAGGGGAGCGAGTCTTGACAAACTGAAGATATTTGGTCTCAAGAGTCATGATTGGCACATATGGCTTGAGCGGGTAATGCCGGTGATGCTGCGTGGCTTTATCCCTGAGGATGAATGGCTAGTATTGGCAGAGCTGAGCTATTTCTTCCGTTCTCTTTGTGCGAAAGAACTATCGCCTGGCGTGCTAGATGAAATGGAAGAGTTGGCGTCGGAGTTGATATGCAAGTTAGAGAAGATCTTTCCACCGGGCTTCTTTAATCCAATGCAGCATTTGATTTTGCATCTCGCGACCGAGGCAAGATTGGGGGGGCCCGTGCAAAACCGTTGGTGCTTCGCAACTGAGAGGATGCAGAAGACGCTTCGAGCAAAATGTAAAAATAAACGTAGAATTGAAGCATCGATGGCCGAGGCATTCATTACTGAGGAGGCGGCAAACTTCGTGACAGCACACTACGAAGCCAAAAATCGTCATTTGCATAATCCGAAGCCTCGGTACAATGATGGCGACTGTGAAAAAGGTCGATCCAACCTCAGCCTATTCAAAGGGAAGCTCGCACCAGCCGGTGCTTCGAAAGCAATAGCGTTGGATGTCGAAGAATGGCGGACCATTTCGTTGTATATCTTCAACAACCTAACAGAAGTGCGGCCGTACATCGAGTAAGTTGTCGGTACATTATTGTTTCGCAACTTGTAATTCCTTAGAACGGCTCTTATTCCTGGATATTTGATATAGTCGATACGTCGCCAAATTCTCGGATGGAGTGGTCATCCAAAAGGATTCCGTCGAAGAGTATGAGCTCCTGGCGAAGCATGGAGGCGACTATCCCGGTTTCATCTCTTGGTTCAAACAAATGGTAATTAATTACCATTAATGGACCATTTCATTTCTTCGTCTTATTTGTGGCTAATGCAACAATACTTTCGTATTAAACTTGTAGGCTAATTCAGAGTCTATGGACGCCGAGCTGAGACAAGTCGCTAATGGTTTTGACTATAAGGTCTGTTCATTTGACAGATACGACATCAACGGGTATCGCTTTCGTACCTTTGGCAAAGAGCTATCTATGCCCGACCTGAAGACTACAAATTGTTGTGTCTCTGCTATCGGCGAAGGAGGTACAGAGTACTATGGAAGAGTTGAAGCAATTTATGAACTTCTATTCTATGGTGAAAACCCACCGAACGTTGTAGTCTTCAAATGTCATTGGTTCCAGCCGAAGGAGACTAGAAGGACTCATGAACATATAGGGCTAGTCGAAATCAAACAAAGCACCCATTTAGATGTGCCCGATGTCTATATTACGGCTCAACAGGCGACCCAAGTTTTCTATCTACCGTGGGCCTGCCAAACTGGTCCAAATCTGAAAGGTTGGGATGTCGTTTATGAAGTGCCGCCACATTTTAGACCACCTCCCCTCAATGAAGAGGATTATGAACCTCACATTAACCAAGACACATATGAAGGAGAATTCTTCCAAGAAACACGTATTTCCAAAAAATGTTTCAAGAACCGCTCTACTTCACTCGGAACATTGAAGTAGACAGCGACAATGAATCCGACTTAACCCCTGAGCCGGAACATGAAGAGCCGGAACAAGAAGAGGTTACTGATGCGGATGACCTGTCAATGCTTAACCGATTACATGAAGGAGGCCTTCCACACGTTGTTCCTGATGGTGATGATGATCATGCATTTATTGATGATAGTGATGATGATGATGCATTTATTAATCCCGGAGAATATATAGACGATCAAGATTATTATTAATTCATGTCAGGTAATCAACTTTTAGTTCATGTTAGGTATATGATGATACACTTAAATTATATACATTTTATTATTCATGTCGGTATTCAATTTTATGTTGTACTAATTTCGTTTACTATTTGTCATGGCAGTTGTTGAAAGATGGTGGGAAAGGGTCGAGAGCACTCCACGGCTCCTTCGTCGGAGGGTGGTGGGATGGGTACTTCCATTCCTGCCGACTCTCTCCGGAGAGCGTTGCTCTCTAGTCTGCATACACCGGTGGCCGCTTCTTCGTCGACCCCCGTGAGAGGAGGTCGGGGGAAGAAGAGAGGTAGTAGAGGTGGGAGAGGAGGGAGAGGAGGCCACGGCAAAGGTAGGGTGGATGCCACGCCTTCCTCGCCGCCACCCCCAGCTGATTCACCCGAGCACAGGACTGCTAGGGTGGACCTGTCTGAGGACGAGGCTACGCGGACTCCGGTCCACGAGCCTCGGGTCGACGAGCCTTCGACCTACACGACTCCTGTCCCAGAGGCTTCGTCCCACGAGACTCCGGAGCAGAGTAGGGATGAGGGCACGTCCCGGCAGACCCCATGGGATACCTGGCCGGAGGAGCCTAGTGGCCATGCTGATGGTGGCGGGGATCGTTTTTCTGATAGCGACGTGGAGCTGCCTGAGGGTGCCACCATCCACTAGCGTGGTATTACACGGCTCCCGCCCGTGTCGGCGACCCGCGAGCTGAGGTGGTTGATTAGGCCTGATGGGGAGAGGTAAGTGCATGTACTCTTTTTTAACCTTTTGCCTTCACGTTTTTTCAAATATCTAATGTGTTGGCTTTGTCATACTGCAGGGGTTGGCATCATCCCAAGGATGCCCGTAGGACCAACAACATCCTTGGTGTCCTTGTCAGGCAAAACTTCCTGGGGTTTGTCACGTTGCCCGGTGAGGGTCAGGTTCGAGAGTTAGGACTGACCTGGGAGCACTACTTGGCTGCACCGGCCCCGCCTGAGGAGAGGATAGACGGTGTTTTGTGCCACACGAGGGCGGAGATGGTGATCAGGCATTTTTGGGTAATTTCTACTTTACACAATTAAAAATCAACAATAGCTAGTTATTGTACTAATAAGTGTTGTGTCGTTTGATTGCAGACCTTCTACAGGTGTCAGGAGGGATACGAGGAGGCCGCGGCAAAGGTTATCGATCAGCAATGCAGGCGCCTACTGCAAAACTTTCGGCACAAGGCTCGGGTGCAGGCTGTTCGAGACTACTATGCCTCGCGGCGTATTAGGAAGGAGAAGTCGACGTGCCGCGGAAAGAAGATGAAGAAGGAGCATTACATGAAGGTAATTACGTATTCTTAAGGCCTTGTACTTAGTTTCCTTCATTTGATTCCTACGCGTAGCGCTCAAATATCTCTTTATTAACTTAGGTGCCCCCAAGATGGTGTGCGGATATGATGGATTGTTGGGAGGCGTTGGTGGATGAGTGGTGCTCAGAACAATGGCTATCCGTCCACAACAATGCCAAGGACCGGCGTAACAAAATGGTTGGTGTGCCACACCATCAAGGGAGCTCCAACTTAAATCAGTTTGGTCTGAACTGGGTATGTGGTTAGCTTCATGATTCATGCAATTCATTCTTGATTCTAGCTTGAGCCCTTTACTAATACTTTGTTCCTCTCTCTCTCTTTTAGGCGCATCACAATAAAACAGAGGTGCCACAGATGTACAACCTCTATGCGATGGCCCATACCGCCTCGTACAAGAAGGTCAACGCATTCTCTGAGTCTGACCTCGATGATCCCTTGAAGTTCAAGAACATCTCCTCCCACAACAAGCTCGTGAGGTACAGAGATGAGGGGAAGGCGAGGAAAGGGGAGGACTTTAACCCGAGCCAGGAGCCTATTGATCCAGAGCTGGTGATGATAGCTGGCGGCGGGAGGCCCCATGGCTCGATTGCCATTGGAGATGGCCTTATACGTTGTCCTAGCAACCTTTGGGAGATCAAGGCGCGCCAAACGAGCTCCTGTCCTGAGATAAGGCCTCGTCCACGGCCAGTCGAGCTCGCCATCGAGGTTAGTTATACGAACTCAGATATCTTTCCTCATTAAGTTGTGTGTGTGAACAAAGATGATTACAATGCTAACGAGGAGTTGTGTTGCAGGCTGCTATTCTGAAAGAGAGAGAGGCAACACAGGCGCTTATGGCGGCGAAGGAGAAGGAGATGGAGGAGAGGACGGCAAGGTTATTGGAGGAGGAGAGGGCACGGTCCGATGCGTCTTACCGGGCCATCTACGAGCTCTTCGTGGTAATATTCTTCTTCATATTTGTCAAATCTTGCATATAATGTTCCTTTCATTAATAATGAATATCATTGACTTGTGAAAACCAAATGTGCAGACTATGTGCGAGAAGACCGGCCAGGCCGCTCCGTCGATGCCAGTCATTACCACGGCTGCAACGGTGAGTTTCATTTCAATGCAATGATCTTTTCAGTGTCATCATGCTAACGAGACATTGCAAATCATCTTTGGTGCAGCTTAACTCCGGAGTCGCATCGCACGACCCTTCTCCAGGGCAGCCTTCTCCAGGTGAAACCGGTCCGAGCAACCGCGGTGCCTCTCCTCCGTGATGACGAGGACGGTAAGCCCCAAACTTAGCTCGTTTTTCATCTTCTTAGCACTTAGACAAACTTAGCACTTAGACAAACTTAGCACTTAGACAAACTTAGCACTTAGACAAACTTAGCTCCTTCTGAAATATTAGTGTTCTTCATCTTCTTCTTCTTATTCTAGTCTTCTTCATCTAACTTTCGCCCGAATGACACAAATAAGCAATAAGAAGAAGAAAACAAGAGGAGAAAGATAGAGAGAAGAAAACCGCTTCTTCATCTTCTTCTTCTTATTCTAGTCTTCTTCATCTAACTTTTGTATTTCCCATTTTGCAGATTAGAGTCACTTCACGAAAGCTTGCATTGATGGAGTGCTTGTGATTTTGTATCGATGAACAATGTTAAACTAGCTACATATGTGAAACTTGTTACTATTGTAATATGGTGAACAATGTGACATTTGTTTTGGTATGTTTGTTGGATACTTGTGCTTGTGCTTGTTGTTGGATGATCATCACTAGGGTTATTGTGAAATATATTCATATATAGCATATTTTGCCTATGAAAATTGGATATTAGAAAAAACAAAAAAAACTGGGGCAATATTGCCACTTTGCCGATGGCCACCGTCGGCATAGTTTCTTTGCCGTCCGGCACCGACGGCAAAGGCGACACGTGGCACCCACCTGTGCATCCTGGGAGTGTGCCTGATGCCATTTGGTACATTTGCCGTCCGGGGGCGGATGGCAAAGAAGCTATGCCGACGGCCACCGTCGGCATAGCAGTGGCACTGTAGCAAAGGAGTGTGGCGGGTCGTACGGCAAAGAAGATATGCCGACGGCCACCGTCGGCATAGCAGTGACTGTCGGCAAAGGAGGCTGGCGGGGGGGCAGACGGCAAAGAAGCTATGCCGACGGTGGCCGTCGGCAAAGGAGTGGCCGTCGGCAAAGGAGGGGAGGCAGACGGCATAGGGTGCGAACGGCAAAGGGGGAGTGGCAGACGGCAAAGGCTCCGTTAGCCACTAACGGGGCTAACTCAAGTTTAGGCCGTCCAAACACTTTGCCGTCTGCTGCCTGACGGCAAAAACACTTTGCCGTCCGCTGTATAAAGGCAGACGGCAAAGTACTCCTTTACTGGAGTTCTTAGTGCCGGAAATTTTGCCATCTGCTGCCCGACGGCAAAGGCTTTGCCGTCGGTGGTCCTGTCCTTTGCCGTCCGCTATGGCAGACGGCAAATAACTGAATTCTAGTAGTGTTGGAATTATTTCATTTGGGCTTATATTTATTTATTTGTGATTTTTGCAACTTTCTGGAAATTGAAAAAGGGAAATGCCACTGTGCATTTGGGCCAGAGACAGCACAGCCGAGCCGGCCCATAAAGAAAATCAGCCCAGACCGGCCGCCGACGTCGAAGGCGTATTTCAAAAATGCGCCTCCACTTACGCGCCGAATCGGTACGTGCAACAGGTCGGTTTAAATCTGACGGGTGGGACCCACCCGTCAGTGGAACAGAGAGGGCGGAGGGGATGACAGGTGGGGACCCCCTGTCATCATCAACCTCTGGACAGAGCGGGGGAGGAGCTCGCCGTCGGCGATGTTGGGCACGGAGGGGGTACATGTGGGCACTGGGAGGCTATACAGGCTGGCCCGTGTCTCGGAGGAGTGGAGACGGTCGCCGGGGGAGAGGGGTTCGCCGACGGTGTGGGGGTCCGAGCGCCGGCCGAGGAGGTCAAGGATGAATAGCTCGATCCTGTCAACGAAACGCAGGATTAGGAGGGGGGTTGGGTTCCTGGTGTGCAGAGGGAGTCGAGGGAGAAGAAAGGTAGGCCGGAGGGGCTCCATACCGTCTGGGCGGCGGCGACGCACGGCGGCGGAGCTTCTTCTCGGAGTCGAGCTCCCGAGCACCAAAATGAGGGGGACTAGGTGCGGGAGTGCAATTGGGTGTGCGGGGAGTTCGGAGATGGAGAGTATGGGGCGCGGGGGTTGCTTTTATAGGGAGGCCGAGGCGCGCCATGGACGGAGCTCACGGGTTCCCGCCAGAGGGGCTCTGGCGGCCACGAGAGGGGGCTGGGGTAGGTCTATGACGCTCGTGGGAGTAGTGCAGGCTGCTGGGGGTCGAGAGAAGGAGCAGGGAGAGGCCAGAGGCGGGTCCCCTTGCGCGAACGGCACTGGCCGGTGCGGGCGGCATTGGGCACGCGGGACTGGGGTCGCCGGAGAGAGAGGAAGGAGGGGGCCGGTGTCCCTACGTGCTGAGGACGCCAAGGGGATGCTGCCGGCGACTGGGGAAAGCACGAGGTCATCGGGGGCTTCGGGATGGGGGCGGCTACAGTGCGAGAGCGCACTGTAGAGCGCTCTAGAGCGCCCCTATGTCCGACATGGCCTGCTCCCGCGTGCTCTGGCGTGTCCCCTAGCGTCTGGAAGGCATCTGGGGGGCCCTGGAGTCCTTAGGTGCCAAGAGAGGAGCAAGGGAGGAAATATGGAGAGGGGCAGAAGTGGAAATGGTGCTGCCATGGCTTGTCCAGGGAGGAATCTTGGACTTTTACCCCCTGAATGATTGATCCATGGCTTGAGGTCTTTACTGGAGGTAGAAGGGGTCAAGTAGGGACTGTGGTAAAAATTGGGGGTGAAGGAGAATGGTAGAAGGGGTCAAAATAGGGGTTTTACCAAATCACGAGAAGGTGTTTGACGTTGTTTTGATCAAGCAAAAACACTCCACTTGCCATGAGGTTTCACAGGATCAAGTGGTAGATGAGAATGAGTTTGATCACCAAGTTTGAGTCCAATTAGAGAAAGTGGCCAATGTAAAAGTTTCAAACCCTAGAAATGGGCAGAAATGGATTTGCCTAGATCTAGCTATGCAAATCCATTCTCCTTGATGCACCACTTGGTGTGGATGCATTATTGGAGTATTAGAACATGTCCACAAATTTTGAGATCAATAGGAGACAGTTGGCAATGTAGAGTTGCTCAAATTTACATCTGGACAGAGAGGGTTTTGGGATAATTTGGTGAACCGAATTAATTGGGATTGATATGAAACTTGTCAAGATTATCACATATGTCATATGTGACATGCTAGAATTTTCTTGGATTTATTTGAGAATATTTCTTATAGAAATATTTCAAATGCTTGAAATAGGCAGAAATGGTTTTGAAGGGTTTTGTCCAATATTTTGAACATGACCATGTGTTTAAAATCTTATATATGGACAATATATGTCCACTGAGTTTTCCTAAATTTTCTAAAATATTTTGAAAGCATAAAAAAAAAATTCCCTATAAAAGACCATTTCTGGCCTTAAAAAAAGCCTTTAATTAAAATAGGAAAAAAATATTTAAAAATAATATTTGGTTGTTTTGGGAAGTCTTATATATAGTACGTTCTAAATAGAGTCTTTGGAGAAAACATCCACCCTAATTTGAGGACTTGTAGTACAAGCCTCAATTCAGGGGTTTTTGAAAACCTAAACTAAAAAAATGCTTTTTGGCCAAAATAATATTTGAAAAAAATAGTTTTAGGTCCTATACACATGGTATGATCATTGGACAAGAGTTTAGATCAAGGAAAAGAGTTTTGAGAGTAGGAGGGGCTTTTATGAATATAGAGCACCAACAAGCAATCAAACAAACAATCAATTAGCACACAAGTCAAGCATTCATAGGCACTCAAAAAGTTTTAATTGGCCCTAATTTTTGAGCTATGTCAACCTAGTCATGAGGCAAAACACAGGGTGTGACAGACCTAACCCCCTTACAAGAATCTCGTCCCCGAGATTCCTAGGCTAGGCATGGGAAAGATGTGGAAATTCAGAGGTGAGGTAGTCTTCACGTTCCATGCTGCTTCTGCTCCGGGGTGGTTGTCCCTCTGGATCTTGAAGTGTCTGATAATACAACTTCGAGTGCATCATTGACTTCGTCTAAGGGTGAACGGGGTTCTTGCAATATGCTAGGCTTGCCTAAAGATCAAGGGTTTGGCGAACGAGATTCGGGCATGGGCCTGGCTTGCATGTGCATTCCAAGGTCGGAATACGTGGCAAAGTAGTGTGTCTGCATGCTGGTCATGGGGTTTCTCACGTTGGTTAGTGACATCTGGATGTCTCTCTCTAGACGAGAAAGTTCAAGGTCTTGGTGTTGCTTCCGTTGACGGGGAATCGTCGACTTCGTTGGAGCGATTGATCCTCTGGTGCTCGTGGTCTTCAAATAAGAACGTCGAAGTTTGTCGGCGTAGGCTTCTCGTCAAGGTCTTTTGCTTGAGAGAGTTGCCCAGGTACGTTCTGCATCCATCTTTGGCCATTAGACTTCATTGTCACGGATGCACGTTTCTGGTGGGCCGTCGAGTGTTTGGTCTAAGTGCCTCCCGCTGTCATTTGTGGCAAGGTTGGGCTAAGTCTTGTCCCTAAGGCTAATCTAAGAGACTTGGTGCCAAAACGGGTTCTACCATCTGGGAAGGTTTTTGAGGGGTTCCAAATAAGCTGACTATCTAGTAGTATCGAACAGCCATTTAATTCCCAGGGTTGAGGTGCAGACAAGCGGGGAGTGCTATTTGGGGCAGGAGGTTTACCATGGCCTAGTCAGGATTACGTCCTTGGTTGGACCCAAGGAGGCTAGTCACGAAGCCATGACAGTCGTTCCTCTCTGCTTCAGGCATCTGAAGAGAGTAGGGACGTCGTGTTCAGCGTACCCCGTCAAGGTGGTGGAGTGAGGGGTGTTATCAACTTCTCGGTTCCTTCCTAGTCAGGAACTGATAGGTGATTGTTAACACAAGGGGCTCCATAATCCTCTTGATGTGCAAGGGCTTTAGCGTGCTTGGACGTTGGTGCTTCTTGGTATAGTCTAGTTGATGTAGTCGGTGGAGGAGTGGGGGTTGGCTTCTCTTGCTTCATCTTCTTCGTCGGGTTTCCTAACGTAGTGGTCCTTCGTCTTGCTTGGGCAAGAATGTCTTCTGCTGAAGAGAGGGTGCTTCAAGGAGTCCAACTTTTTCAAGGTGAACCCTTATGCGCGAGAGGCAAGGTAATTGGTGTTCCTGGGGCTGGTCCAAACAGGACTAAGATGTTCCTTCTCTTATTGGGTAAATAAGTATGTCATCCCGGAGGGTAACAACCTATTCCCCCAAGTATCCCATAAACACATTGCTCATGGGATAGGTGAGAGGAGTGGGCATTTGCTCCGGATGGTCACTAGCTCGGGGGTTCGTGATCCAACATAATCTAGTTCTTCGTGTCCACCTTCCTTATGAACAGGATTGGTGGTGGTCAAGGTGGAGTATTGTCCATAGTCTAATGACTGAGAGCCAAGACCTATGGTCATAATCCGACCATATTATGGCTCGGTAAAGCTTTGGGGTTTCAAGGAGCTTAGGATGTGAGTGAACGTCTAACATCTTGTCCTCGAGCACAATTCTTTAGATGTCAATAGTCCTTCCTATTTCTCCAAGCAAAATCATCCTATAGCATTGAGGGCATTATCTCATATAAGTCATCTCCAACAACAATCATGCTAGGCATATCTCCATGGCTCTAAGAGAAGGATAACTCATACTCTCATACATATACTATAACTACTCATATACCTCCCTATGTAAAAATCCTCGGGAAAGCATACAAGCCGCTAAGCTTGATCATGACACTACAAATCCAAGTGTTCAGCTAATGTATCCAATGTCTAAGGTGTTGCATCCTTATGCTATGGAAACGCGTAATAAACCAATCCAAGATCTTGTTTCCTTCCTACGAATCCAATTAATCGATCCACGAATATCATCCACTTTTACATGATCCATTACTGCTACAAATCCAGCATGGATGGTGTCCCACATAATCTCCTAGAGTTCATATATCATTACAAGGACTATTATCACAGTATATCCATGAACTCCCAATCTCTTGACCAACTAAACTCCAAGGTCGAGCGTACACAGATCCTTAAATCATCCCTAACATCTCCTGATTCCTTCTACTTATCATCCACCGAGAAACATGGTACCAAGATCAAGATCATCGGACTAAATCCAAATTACTCCGAACCATGTGGTTTGATTGATTTCGAGCACCTATTAGAATCACCTATTTAAATCCAAGGTTTACATCTAGTAAGAATTTCCTACTAGTTACTCCAGTTACTATTGTAACGTCCTCAATCCACTATTAATATTACTTGCCAAAGTCAGGTAATTTATCCACCAAAATTTTCAGCTTGTGATCACAATGGTCCTACTAAATCCAATTCTATCAAGGGGGAACTAAGTTATGCTACTCTATCAATCTTGATCCACCAAGCTTGTCTACCAACATTAAGCCTCGTAATCCACCAAAGGGTCTCAACTACTTCCTTAAGATATCTATTACAACATCATCAAATCATTAGCTTACTAGTTATATATCCTTAGAACAATCTTCCCTATGGCATCATTAGTTCATGTGCTGGCTTAGGGATGTAATGTGTCTGTTCACTATGATCACTAGTTCCATAATGAACCCAGTGCTAGGCAGGGGTTATTGAAGCTCAACAGGTGCCCTAGCAAACCTGTGTGCTAAACACGTGGTCAGGGGTTTGAGCTGGGGGAGCTTGTGAGGTCTAGGATGGTCTGGGGAGGGGTTTCCAGTCTCGAGGGAGGAGCCTAACCCTACGGGGTTGCGTCTGGTTGAGTACGTTGTAGTCATAGTCTTCAACGCTAGCTGTCCGTCGAGGTGGATCCTTGGTGCATCTTGTCTTGCCGGTCTTCAGTCGTCAAGAAGGGTGAGAGGGAAAAGTAGCATAGAGGGGAGTGCCTAAGGGGGTGATATATTGCAAGTGCAATCAAACAAGTGCTGAAAAGGCTAACACATTCATTAAGATAAGATAGGTGGTATAGCCGCGTACACGTTGCCTAGGGCAAAAGTGTGACTTATACCCAAGCACAAACACATAAAAGCAAACAACACACATGATGGTTTCATTTGAACCATCACACAGACTCGACTTCGCATAGGGGTTACACGACTCATCCTACCCTAGGGGTTCTCGGACTCAGTAGTCGTGCTTGCTTCATGTCTTGGAGGGAAGGACGCTCAATCTTCAGCTTCTATGTCTTCTTGTGGTACCAGTGGGTATGCGACAGTCGGCTGCTTGTTGGGACATGTCCTAACATGATGCCCAAACTCGCCACACTCGAAACACGTGACGGGAATGTCGAGGTTGTTATTCACCCTTGGCTTATGACGTCGGTGGCCTGACGATGGTCCTCCACGTGGTGGATATGGGAATCTGTTCTGGTGCCTCCTGCGCGGGGCTCGGTTGCGGACTTCCTGAAGTTCCTCAATTTGTTGCTTCTGGTTGGTGATGTAGACTTGCAGGGCAGCAATATGATGTTCTTGCTCGACCATCTTTTTCTTCTCGAGACAGTGGAGGTGTAAGAGTGAAGGGAAATCTTGGCGGGACTTGAGGAATTCTTCAGTAAGGTAACACAGAAGGTAATCTACTGTGTTGGCAAAGCGGATCTGGAGCTTGAGTGTTGGGTCTTCGTCTCTTGTGGAAATCACTACTTGAGCAGAGGCTCCTAATCCACTCTTGCTGGGTAGGTAGCGGGTAGCTTGTCCTTCCTTCATTTCCGGGAGGAGGTCTCGGAGATGAAGGAGGGCTTCATAGGCCGCCTGCTGTATGGCCATGTCTCTTGTTGGCATAGGTGGTCCAACAAAGAATCAACTCTGGGGTGGGGTCTTGGCAGGTACAACCACCTTGGCGTAGAACTCCATCCCAAACTCACCATTGTCTAGTTCGTGCAGGGTGTATATTGGCTCCGAAGGATAGTGGCATTGCTGGAGGCAGTCTCTTAGGAGAGGTGGGAATCCGGTCATGAGGAGTCTCATGGGAGCAACGGCCATCTACAAGATGGTGAGAGAAGGGTCAATATGACAAGAGAGGGTGAGGTGAGCATAAAAGGTTTTATAGTGGCTAGCTCAGAAGAGGAGAGAAGTGCAATAGTTTTTGCAAGTGATTTGGGGTCTAAGGGATAGTTCCTGTCCTAACCAACGTCCATGCTAACTAAGGGCTTCCTATAGTCAGGATGGCTCTGATACCAGCTCTGTGGGGACCCCGACTCATAAGTCGTGGTCACCGAATGTACGTGCACAGTGATCCCAGAGATCAATGCTCACTGAACACACAGAAACCGAATAACAAGAGTCTTACATCCATTACGTACCGTTTTACTCAAATATGGCCTCTATGGCCAAGTCTTCATAAACTTGCAGCGGAAATCTTCAACGATAGCGTGAACCCATGCCATCTGCCTTAACCCTACAGGCATTCTGACTGGGAAGCGTCCTAGCTCGCATGTTTGTCACCAAGGTAATCTTCATCATAACCCGATCTTTCATGCCTGGCCAATAAAATAACAAGTGACACGCGAATGAGTACTTTGAATGTACTCGCAAGCAACCCATGTTTGGAACAAGGCAATAACAATGCATGATATAGCAGTAAGTAGGTGATTTTGCAGAAAGCTAATTTTGAGTGCAATGAAATGATCAACTAACTTATGTAAGCATGCATCAACAGTTGGCAGATATCCATATGAACAAGTTATAGATATCCTCGTAAGCAAGGGGTTGAACATCTCATGTTCTGCCATCATGTCAAGTCCTCTGACTTGGTTCAAGTTTCATCTTTATCACCAACACACACACACACACACACCAGTTTGTGGAAACATCGGACGTAGTTTAAGCAGGACCTCCAACTGTCCATGACCGTGGACACGGCTATTCGAATAGTTTTACACTCTGCAGAGGTTGCACACTTTACCCACAAGACTCGGGGAACTTTCGTGTCATCCATGACTCGCGGTATATTACATACCCGAGGTAAGCACCCGAACAATGCCTTTCCCCTAGCGATACTAAACAAAGAGTCCACTCGTTGGTGCCATCCCTCATGATGTACATCACACATATCATCCATGAGGGCACGCAACAGTGTGCCCGGTGCCTGTAAAGACAGCGCATGGTCGCCCTACCAGGCACGACCCCGTATCGAGAGTGACCACGTCACTCCCGCCACTAGTAATGCGAGCTCTCTGCTAGTACCCACCAAGGTAATCAACAAAGCCCCATCCCATAAGGGGTATCGTGGTTGTACATGTAAGGTTGGGATGGTCAGCAAATCATAAATCTCTCCGTTTTCGAAAACACACGCACACCACTTGCTCCGGTACACCACTTCTTTATCAAGTGGTTACCTAGCTCAACTTCATCTCCCTCGGGCATTAGTGGCACCCGACGGGGTTTTCGAAAAGTCTTTGAAAACGCTTTTGTTTCCATCACCATGCATATTCCCATCCCATTTGCATAGCATCATCTAAGCATCGTATCTACTCCCACCCGCACAACCCTCATAAGGATGGTAGGGTCATGCACGATGCAAGTATCAACGGTAAAGTATCGGGGGCATCCCACCGAAGGGGGGACACCACATCAATATGATCAACATGACGAAATAAAGTGCTAATTCCATGCATTAAAAGGGTTTCATAGTTATGGTCAAAGGGTTGCTTGCCTGGTTCAGCAAATTCTTCGAGGTCTTCACACGCTTCTCGTCCAACTCCGAGCACTTCGTCTATTTCGTCAACTATCGCCGGAAACAACCGCAATAAGCAACACAACAAGCAGAAAGTAAAAGTGCTCAAAAAATAGGAGTTTTATTTTATTTTAGGACATCTCTGGTTATGAGATGGATATCTAAAATGGCTCTACTGGATTTTGGATTGCCAGAGATTTTTGAATGATGGAAATGGAGGCATTTTTGATCCTATAAGAAGTCTACATGAATCACTTTTATAAAAATGAGTGAATGCACCTATTAAATAGGGAATGATTTTAGAAACATGCAGGAAGTGGTTTCATTGGATTTGGACCTGAGATGAATTTCCTATCAATTTCCTAAGATGGCAATAATGAAATATGGGGCTATTTATTTGTTCTAGCAGAGTTAATGCATGGTAAAAATGTTAACCAAGGCTTGATAAATAAGGCATGATATTTAGAACACCTAGATATTGGAATCACTCCATTTGGAGTTGATTTGGATGTCCTAGGGATTTTGCAAGTTGGTCATTCCATAGCACAAATTTGAATATGCATTTGAATAGTACTCAAAAGTGTGATGGAAAAATATGAAACTTGCACCATTAAATAGTTTGGGTTCTTAGGAAAATTTAGGAGTTGGAATTATTTCATTTGGGCTTATATTTATTTATTTGTGATTTTTGCAACTTTCTGGAAATTGAAAAAGGGAAATGCCACTGTGCATTTGGGCCAGAGACAGCACAACCGAGCCGGCCCATAAAGAAAATCAGCCCAAACCGGCCGCCGATGTCGAAGGCGTATTTCAAAAATGCGCCTCCACTTACGCGCCGAATCAGTACGTGCAACGGGTCGGTTTAAATCTGACGGGTGGGACCAACCCGTCAGTGGAACAGAGAGGGCGGAGGGGATGACAGGTGGGGACCCCCTGTCATCATCAACCTCCGGCCAGAACGGGGGAGGAGCTAGCCACCGGCGATGTCGGGCATGGAGGGGGTACCTGAGGGCACCGGGAGGCTCTCCAGGCTGGCCCGCATCTCGGAGGAGTGGAGACGGTCGCCGGGGGTGAGGGGTTCGCCGACGGTGAGGGGGTCCGAGCGCCGGCCGAGGAGGTCAAGGATGAATAGCTCGATCCTGTCAACGAAACGCAGGATTAGGAGGGGGGTGGGTTCCTGGTGTGCAGAGGTTGTCGAGGGAGAAGAAAGGGAGGCCGGAGGGGCTCCATACCGTCTGGGCGGCGGCGACGCATGGCGGCGGAGCTTCTGCTCGGAGTCGAGCTCCCGAGCACCAAAATGAGGGGGACTGGGTGCGGGAGTGCAATTGGGTGTGCGGGGAGTTCGGAGATGGAGAGTATGGGGCGCGGGGGTTGCTTTTATAGGGAGGCCGAGGCGCGCCGTGGACGGAGCTCACGGGTTCCCGCCAGAGGGGCTCTGGCGGCCACGAGAGGGGGCTGGGGTAGGTCTATGGCGCTCGTGGGAGTAGTGCAGGCTGCTGGGGGTCGAGAGAAGGAGCAGGGAGAGGCCAGAGGCGGGTCCCCTTGCGCGAACGGCACTGTCCGGTGCGGGCGGCATTGGGCACGCGGGACTGGGGTCGCCGAAGAGAGAGGAAGGAGGGGGGCCGGTGTCCCTACGTGCTGAGGACGCCAAGGGGATGCTGCCGGCGACTGGGGAAAGCACGAGGTCATCGGGGGCTTCGGGATGGGGGCGGCTACAGTGCGAGAGCGCACTGTAGAGCGCTCTAGAGCGCCCCTATGGCCGACATGGCCTGCTCCCACGTGCTCTGGCGTGTCCCCTAGCGTCTAGAAGGCATCTGGGGGGCCCTGGAGTCCTTAGGTGCCAAGAGAGGAGCAACGGAGGAAATATGGAGAGGGGCAGAATTGGAAATGGTGCTGCCATGGCTTGTCCAGGGAGGAATCTTGGACTTTTACCCCCTGAATGATTGATCCATGGCTTGAGGTCTTTACTGGAGGTAGAAGGGGTCAAGTAGGGACTGTGGTAAAAATTGGGGGTGAAGGAGAATGGTAGAAGGGGTCAAAATAGGGGTTTTACCAAATCACGAGAAGGTGTTTGACGTTGTTTTGATCAAGCAAAAACACTCCACTTGCCATGAGGTTTCACAGGATCAAGTGGTAGATGAGAATGAGTTTGATCACCAAGTTTGAGTCCAATTAGAGAAAGTGGCCAATGTAAAAGTTTCAAACCCTAGAAATGGGCAGAAATGGATTTGCCTAGATCTAGCTATGCAAATCCATTCTCCTTGATGCACCACTTGGTGTGGATGCATTATTGGAGTATTAGAACATGTCCACAAATTTTGAGATCAATAGGAGACAGTTGGCAATGTAGAGTTGCTCAAATTTACATCTGGACAGAGAGGGTTTTGGGATAATTTGGTGAACCAAATCAATTGGGATTGATTTGAAACTTGTCAAGATAATCACATATGTCATATGTGACATGCTAGAATTTTCTTGGATTTATTTGAGAATATTTCTTATAGAAATATTTCAAATGCTTGAAATAGGCAGAAATGGTTTTGAAGGGTTTTGTCCAATATTTTGAACATGACCATGTGTTTAAACTCTTATATATGGACAATATATGTCCACTGAGTTTTCCTAAATTTTCTAAAATATTTTGAAAGCATAAAAATAATTTTTCCCTATAAAAGACCATTCCTGGCCTTAAAAAAAGCCTTTAATTCAAATAGGAAAATAATCTTTAAAAATAATATTTGGTGGTTTTGGGAAGTCTTATATATAGTAGGTTCTAAATAGAGTCTTTGGAGAAAACATCCACCCTAATTTGAGGACTTGTAGTACAAACCTCAATTCAGGGGGTTTTGGAAACCTAAACTGAATAAATGCTTTTTGGCCAAAATAATATTTGAAAAAAATAGTTTTAGGTCCTATACACATGGTATGATCATTGGACAAGAGTTTAGATCAAGGAAAAGAGTTTTGAGAGTAGGAGGGGGTTTTATGAATATAGAGCACCAACAAGCAATCAAACAAACAATCAATTAGCACACAAGTCAAGCATTCATAGGCACTCAAAAAGTTTTAATTGGCCCTAATTTTTGAGCTATGTCAACCTAGTCATGAGGCAAAACACAGGGTGTGACACATGATCTCCATCGTCACCGGCATGACACCATGATCTCCATCATCATGATCTCCATCATCATGAACTCCATCATCATGATCTCCATCATTGTGTCATCATGTGGTTGTCATGCCAACTATTGTTTCTACAACTATTGCTAGCTCTTAGCGATAAAGTAAAGCAAAAGAAGGCAAAATAATTAAAGACAACCCTATGGCTCATGCCGGTTGCCGTACTCATCGACATGCAAGTCGTGATAATCTATACAAAACATGATCATCTCATACATCACATATATCACATCATGTCACTGGCCATATCACATCACAACATGCCCTGCAAAAACAAGTTAGACGTCCTCTACTTTGTTGTTGCAAGTTTTACGTGGCTGCTATGGGCAACTAGTAAGATCTGTTCTTACCTACGCGAAGCCACAACGGTGATATTCAAGTTGCCTTTTAACCTTCTACAAGGACCGCCTCTGTCGAATCCGATTCAACTAAAGTGGGAGAGACAGACACCCGCCAGCCATCTTTATGCAACAAGTGCATGTCAGTCGATGGAACCGGTCTCTCGTACGAGGACGAGTAAGGTTGGTCCGGGCCACTTCATCCCACAATACCGTCGAATCAAGATAATAATAAGGAAGTAAGCAATCTGAACATCAACGCCCACAAACTCTTTTGTGTTCTACTCGTGCTTGTTATCTACGCATAGACCTAGCTCATGATGCCACTGTTGGGGAACGTTGCATGGGAAACAAAAAATTTCCTATGAACACGCAAGATCTATCTATGGAGATCAACAACTACGAGAGGGGGAGAGCATCTACATACCCTTGTAGATCGCTAAGCGGGAAGCATTAAGAAACACGATTGGTGTAGTCGAACGTCCTCGCGATCCAATCATGATTCGTCCCGCGATCCAATATTGATCCGTCCCGATCTAGCGCCGAACGGACGGCACCTCCGCGTTCAGCACACGTACAGCTCGATGACGTCTCCGCCTTCTTGATCCAACAAGCGAGGGCGTAGAGGTAGATGAGTTCTCCGACAGCACGACGACATGGTGGCGGTGGTGGTGGAGAAATCTCAGCAGGGGTTCGCCAAGCGTTGCCGTAGATGCGTTTTGGAGGAGAAACAAATCTAGGGAGAGAGGGAGCGCTCCACCTATGGCTTGGGTCCGGCTGCCCTCTCTCTCCCTATCTTTATATAGGAGGAGGGGGTAGGTGGGGAGGCGCCCTAGGGTTTCCCCTAGGGCCTGGCCGGCGGCCAGAGGGAGGTGTCCACCTCCCACAAGGGAGGTGGGGTACCTAGGGAGGAGTCCCTCTCCTCTGGGACTCCTCCCACCTACCACCAGGGCGCATGGGCCCTTAGTTGGTCGGCTGCCCAGCCCACCAGGGGCTGGTGCGCCACCTCCTAGGACCATGTGCCCCCCCCCCGGGATGGGTGGGCCCCTCTCGGTGGACCCCCGGAACCCTTTCGGCACTCCCGGTACACTACCGGAAACACCCGAAACTTTTCCGGAACCCGAATACCACTTTCCTATATATAAATCTTTACCTCCGGACCATTCCGGAGCTCCTCATGACATACGGGATCTCATCCGGTACTCCGAACAACCGTTGGTCACCAACATGTATAACTCAACAATACCAAATCGTCACCGAACTATAAGTGTGCAGACAATGCGGGTTCGAGAACTATGCATACATGACCGAGACACCTCTATGGTCAATAACCAACAGCAGCACCTGGATGCCCATATTGGTTCTAACATATTCTACGAATATCTTTATCGGTCGAACCACTATGTCAAGGATTCAATCAATCATGTATGTAGTTCCCTTTGTCTATCGGTATGTTACTTGCCCGAGATTCGATCATCGATATCTCTATAGCTAGTTCAATCTCGTTACCGGCAAGTCTCTTTACCCGTTCCATAATACAAGATCCCGCAACACTCCTTAGTCACATTGCTTGCAAGCTTCTCGTGATGCTGTATTACCGAGTGGGCCCAAAGATACCTCTCCGTCATATGGAGTGACAAATCCTAGTCTCGATCCATGCCAACCCAACAAACACCCTTGGAGATACCTGTAGAGCACCTTTATAGTCACCCAGTTACATTGTGATGTTTGATACACACAAGGCATTCCTCCGATGTCTGGGAGTTGCATGATCTCATGGTCATAGGAACAGATACTTGACATGGATAAAGCAATAGCAATAAACTAACACGATCAGATGCTATGCTTACGGTTGGGTCTTGTCCATCACGTCATTCTCCTAATGATGTGATCCCAATATTAGATGACAACTCATGCCTATGGTTAGGAAACCTTGACCATCTCTGATCAACGAGCTAATCTAGTAGTGGCTCACTAGGGACACAGTGTTGTCTATGTATCCGCACATGTATCTCAGTTTCCAATCAATACAATTATAGCATGGATAATAAACGATTATCATGAACAAGGAAATATGATAATAACCAATTTATTATTGCCTCTAGGGCATATTTCCAACACTTTGTGTTGTTGCTACTAACGATAACACGATGGGGTTTATTCATATTGCTTGATTTTACTTTGTCTACATCATGTCATCTTTCTCCATGCATTACTCTGTTATACTTAATACTCTAGATGCATGTTGCATAGCGGTCGATGAGTGGAGTAATAGTAATAGGTGCAGGCAGGAGTCAGCCTATTTGTTTATGGATGTGATGCCTATATACACATGATCATTGCCGTGAAAATCTCATAACTATTCGCTTTTTTATCCATTGCCCAACAGTAATTTGTTACCCACTGTATGCTGCCTACATGAGAGATGCCGCTAGGGAAAACTATGGACCCTGGGTCTATTCACTTATAAATTTACAAACGCTACTATTACCTTGCTGCCTTTATTTAATTTTTATTTTATTTTGCAATTTACAATTATCTACAATTACTTTTTATTTTATTTTGCGTCCTATAGACCGAAAATGGTCGGACCCTTCCCCGGACCCTGCGCAAGCGGGAGCTACATGCACCGGGCTGCCCTTTTTATCTACACAACTCATTTGCTTGCAAATAACGAGATCAAGGGGATTGCCAACCCTCTTGCCCGCGTTGGGTGCAAGACGTTTGTTCTTTCGTGTGCAGCCGCTGAAGACGGTTGAGGATTGATATTCCTATTGGTTCGATAAACCTTGGTTTCATAACTGAGGGAAATACTTACCCACTTTGTGCTGCAATTACCCATTCCTCTTCACGGAAAACCCAACGCAGATCACAGGTATCGCTGGCCGGACAGCCGGAGGGATCGCGGCTGGGGCCGCAGTCTTCGCTTTCTTGCCTCCCGGCGCTATCTGCGTATCGGGATCGTGAATGAGGCAGGAGGGGTGCCTCGCCTAAGATTGGATCGGGAGGAGTCTCGCGCAGAGGAGGGAGGCGCAGCGAGAGGGATGCAAGGCAATGAAGAGAAATGATGGCATCACGCCACGCGTAGGCTTTATGTCAGCCTAGGCAGTTGCCGGGGCGTCGTGGCGAAGTGGGGGGCGTCCCGCGCCCCGTCGTGTGCCACGCGTCGCGCCTGACCCGCAGGTGATTGGAGCCCGCACCATTTCGCCCCCTCTAGCTGGCGGAATCATGCATCCCGCGGGCCTGGGGGTTACTGTCGGTCCCGTGGGACAGGGGGTATCCTGGTCGGTCTGCCTGTGGCCCAAGACACGGCGCCTGCCATGGGCCCAACGCGGCCTACCTCTGGCATTCATGAGCAAGACCCTCGCGAGGGCCCCCACCTCGCGAGGCGTACGACAACAAGCGCCGGTAAGAGTCTCGTGAAGCCCCATTCACGAGGCCACCACCCACGGCTGCCCCCGAGGCCTTCGCAGGGCAGATTGATCAAGGGTGGCCCGACGGGTCGCCCGGTCCTACATCTTCACGTGGGCGACGCGCGCCATGACGAGCGGCGCCAGGAGCTGTCCCAGTGGACGCGGATGAGGAGGCTTTCCCCTTTTGTGCTAAGGGAGCAGGGCCAGCTCACCGGTTCACAAAGAAATCTCCAAAGCTTTCCTGGTTGGTGCAAGAAGACCAAAGCCGGGGACTCGCCAGGACGAAGGTCATCCCCGAGCCCACCAGCACGTCACGGCAGGAGGCTTTTGCAGGCGAGGACCACTTTTGTCAGGATAAGCTGCAGACCTTTCCCTGTTCAAACTGGCCATTGTGGAGACCCTTCCCGCCTTGTGTTTTCGGGGGAAGAGGACCGAGGCCAGTATAAGAAGGGATAGGCTGCAACCGTAAAGGAGGAGGACCCCAGGTAGGCAGAACACACCCTTGTATTCGCATCCTCAAGCAATCCAGACAAGCAGGAGTAGGGCTTTACACCGCGAGGTGGCCCGAACCTGGGTAAACTTCTATGTCCATCATTCTTTTTCCTTAGCTCGAGCACGCCGGAGTGTCGCCGAGAGGTTGCGAAGTAGAGTAGGGCGAGAGAACCTGCGCACCCCAGAGTTCAAACCTTCTTGGGTCCCCGGAGCCCCGATTCCGACACTTGCTCCAAAGACCCTTAAGAAATAGGAGACTTCCCTCACCAAATAATAAGTTTGAGATACTTGGAGCATGTCTATTTAGCCGGAAATCCTCAAGAACCCCTCTCGCAGAAGCATCATTAAGTAGCAACGACGGGGCTTGAACCACAAACAGGAACAAGTACGGAAATAAAGGGTCCCCTTGCATGAAACCGCGTGAAGGTTGGAAATCAGGTGTCCATTTCGGTTGCCCTTAAAATCACGGTTTATGGATTTTAGGATAAATATCTTGGTTTTCATGTGCCAGAAGGCCAAATGAAGGCGGGTAAATTTCAGTCTACCCAAAATAAAGACCTTAAGCGGGTTTCAGACTGTATTGGAAAATATGCTTCTAGCAGGGCAAGGATGAACATGAAGAACACGTGGCAAAACAAGGAAAAACACAAGGGAAAATCACTCTAGACAATAATCACTCCAAGATACTCCTCATTCAGAAGTCAAATCAAGAGTAACACATAGATCCAAGAACAACCAAGGAGAGAAAACAACAAAGGTAGTTCATCCCCAACTCCCTAAGGGAGAAGGAGGTCTTGAGAGATACAAACTTCTCCTCTGGAGGGAGGTCTTGAAATCCATAACATTCTTACCAAATTAGAAGGCCTTGATCATACTAAGAGATAAATTGAGCAAATCTCTCTCAAGTTTCAGTCTATGATTTGCTAACCTCAGAAAATGATAGAGGTACAAAATATATAGCACTAGCAAAGAGAGGGGTAGCTGAGGGGTACAAGGGACATTTCCCAACAAATGCACATAGGCAAGGGTGGGGGCGCGTTGACCAGTGTCCTGAGGTGTCTAGAGAGATGGCGATTGGACCTGGGGGTGAGGAAGCCCGGGGACCTGGGGTATCTAGAGAGATTTCAGCTCGAGGTGAAGACCTTGGGGTCCAGAATCACGGGGACCCGGGGTGTGCACACATGTTCCCCATGTCTTGGGCCTTGGGGCTCTGTCTTCTTCTCCCCCTTCATACTGCTCCTCATGGGCTTGGCGACCCTTCCTAACTTCTCTGTGGTGTCATCATTGTATTTAATCACACAAAAATATCCACTTTGAGCTAGTAGCCATGTCTCACCCTAATGAATAGGGAGCTAAAGTAGGAGTGAAGTCGCCTTTGTTTGAATGGCTTTAGCTTGCACGAGATCTTTGCCATTGGTCCCCTTGTCCTTGGCAGTGGGTCCATGGTGATGTCAGTGGGATGCTCCATATCATCTCCCCACCCACCGAGAAAGATCTGTCATCGGATCAAGATCCTCATCAGCATCAAAAGGAGCAAGGTCGGTGATGCTCAAGGTGTTTCTCGTCGGGTGCTTGTCCATTGTGATGTTAGTGCATGCATTGTCCTTGATCCTTTGGATGACCTTGAAAGGGTCGTCAACGCGGGGTAGTAGCTTTGACTTGTGCTCTTCAAGAAAGCATTCTTTGCAAATATGTACCTATATGAAGTCACCAGGTTGTTACACCATCGGATTCTTGGTGAGGTTGACCTTGTCGGTGTGGAATTGAACTTGATGCTCAATAGCGAGTCTTCTTTGTTCGTGCATTGTCTTCATGAATTCGGCACAAGCATTTGCATCCATATTTGGGCGCTATTCTAGTGGTAGACGGAGGATGTTTAATGGCGCACACTGTTTGAAGAACAAAGACTTGACTATTGTAAAAGGTCTTGCACGAATGTAAGCTGGCGATGGATAGACATTCTTCCCACTCCTTGATATTATTCTTGATGTGTACTTGAAGAAGTGTTGAAAGCGTGTGGTTGACCACTTCCATTTTGCCATTTATTTGTGGACGGTATGCCAATGAGAGTAGTAGTAGATTAATGCTTGTTGGATTGAGAGTATATCTACTAGAGGGTGGGTGACTGGGAGATTCAAATTTGTTTCTAAACTTGAATACTCTCAACACATCACAACAGAAATAAAACTAAATCATGCAGTTCTAGGAAGGAAAACAACTATGGAAGGAAAACATGGCAGAACAGAAAGCATCTCTCATTGAAAAGAAACCACCAGGACTCAGATAGAAAAGACACGACAAAAAAACATTACTGAAAGTAAATTACAAAAAGTAATGAAGAGATGAGATGAAATTAGTAGTGCTCGAAAGCGACAAGATAATTGGTCGACCAGTTCACTCTTCTGCAAAAGAGGTATGTCTGGTTGAAGGGACTTGTGATTGAGCACAGGAGCAAAACTGTCGTGGTTTTGTCACGACAGATGTCCTAGTGAAAGGACTTAGGGGTGAAGCCATCGCTACGGTGATTAACTCAAAGGGGTTGATCGGGACGAAAGACACAGGTTTACCCAGGTTCGGCCCCTCACAAAAGAGGTAAAAGCCTACGTCCTGCTTTGTGTTTGTATTAATTGGGTATCAATTACAAGGGAGCGGATTCGCTTGACCTAGCTATCGATCAATTGTGTTCTTCCCCTAAGCCGCCGCAGGGGCTCTCCTGTATATACACAGGTCGAGGCCCTGGGCTTACAAAGTCGAGGCCGGGTTACACCTCGTAACCGACCTTATCTCTAAGTTGCCTTGCCTTCTCTGGCAAGCCATCATCGGGCAGCTTATGCCTCCGGGTCACATGCCGTCAACTGGCTCTGGGCCCCTATTCGGCCCACCTGTTAAATCAAGCCTATCTTGGTCTTCAGGCCTGTTTTACGGCCTTATTGCTAAGTCGCCAACTTCCTAACCCGGCCCCTTCTGGGCGGGTCATACCGTGGGGTCATGTCCCCAACAAAAACTCTCTCCGTCCTATTCTCCTTGACCTAGTTCGTCCACTTGTGCAATTTACTCTTGGTAGAGACTTCAGTTTTATTAACCCGTAGTTATATGAGAGCGGGGGAATTTTCTATTTGTTTTATCTTGCATTCATGCACATAAGTTTGGGGTTTAATTCAAACTTGCATTTCAAATAACTAAGTCAATTTGCATTCAAACATAATAATGGACATGACATTTTCTCTTATTTAGAGTTTTGGGATCAAACTTTAGTTAAGAAGTATGTAAAGGACTTGAATGCTAAAAGTACAATTCAATAATGAATTGAAAGTGCATTTTTTAAAATAATAATAATGGAAAAGTCAGACTTTATTAATAATTGGAATAAATAATACAAAGTATTATTACAAAAGAATAAAGAAAACTTAGGAAATTTCAAATTACAGTTCTTGAGTACAAGGCTTGAGAAAGATAAAACCAATACTAAACTATCTATCTTATAAACCAATCCTATATAAGTCTTCAAGATCCTTGTGATCTTTTTCATTTCCAAAACATGCAAGAGAAACATCAAAGATATAAGAAATTTGTTAAGATTAAATTGTAGCATTTCCATTCTGGAAATGCATATATATGCCAAGAGCTAGCACTTGGAAATTTGACAAACTTAGTCAAATTCCATTAAGATAGAGGTTGACCAACAAATTGGAAATAACCAAATGGAGGAGCCAGCCAATAGATCAAGTTAGAGAGGAATGATAAACCAAGCCAAGTGTACCAAGCACGACGAAAGATTTTGTAGTCCCCCCCCACGAAAGCCAACAAAGGTAAATCAACAAAGCTAAGATCAATGAACCAACTGACATGAGCTCCATAATTAACCTAAGCCTCCAAGTTAGTTTGTAATTCTATGGATTAGGAGCGTGTTTCGAATCTCTCCACTCCTTAACTCCTTTCCCAGAGCCAGTGGAGCGGCACCGAACGATTGAACTCCGCGGAGTTGAAAATCTGGAGCAGAGTGGGATGCAGTGCAATTATGCGAAGCACGAATTTTTATGATCTCAGATCTTTAAAATCATGGAGTTGGTAATATTTACAAAAGAACTGCCACCGCCAAGTGAAAAACTGTTCGAGGGCCACGCCCAACTTGCTCGCTTCTTTCTCGCCTCATGAATCGGGAGCGGAGATCCCTGCTGAACAGGTTTTTCTGGCGCTATTTTTAGCAGGGGCAGCAGTTCAGATAGAGGAGTGGGAGTTGAGGATTCAGAGGAGTTGTACCATTTCCGAACACGACCTAAGCATCATCACTGTAGATAACTATTGTCAAGATGACAACATGAAAAGCCATTGTTTAGCATCAGAAATAAGCTACCCAAAGAGACAAGCATCAAACCCAGCCGAGTCAGGGAACAAGTTCCAACCAATTTGGCCACCCAACTGCTTAAAGGGTTAACATCAAGAAGAGCTTGCCAAGAACAACCGGCTACTCTCAACATCACCACCATCAGAGCTTCCTAGTTAACCAAACCACACAGACTGCACCACAGCTGCACCTGAGTCACATGCTCATGTGGCAAGTGATTAGGAGAAAGCCCAACCCACAGATAAGACAGCATAGACGTCCAAACAACTGGAGGGCTCAGTGAACCATTGCAGGTCCATTTGAAACCAGGGTGTTAACCTACACGATCTTACGTTGTTTTTGTGTGCTGAGAAAATAGGACAAAACAAATCCCAGTCCGCCTTCTCAGTCTCGCTGCCCTTCCGTCGGACACAATGGCCCGAGAGGGTGGTTTCATGGGATTTTTTCCTGTCCATCTGGTTGATTTCTCTACCCACCTACGCTATCCTGGATGTTAGTTTGCGTGTATCGGTTGAGGCTCTGTCCATCAGCCGATGTCATTAGCCCTGAGCCAGCATGCTTTGCTCCCGGGATGCTTCGTATACCAAAATAAGGATGACCTAATGTGGTATTCCTATAATGAAAAATTACAACCCTGAAAAATGAAATGCTGGCTGTAATGGCCATGCAAAGCATCCACGATCATGAATTTTCTGTTAATTGCGCATGTGTGGGGTTCTCCTCTGTTTCAACATCCGAGGGGTTCCTCCGATGGCCTGCTCTGTGGCTTATTGAACTGCTGTCATGCGCTAGGCATATATGACTAGCACGTCTCCTGCTCGATCGTCGGGTCCGTGGGTGGACGCTGCCTCCTAGTCCGGGGTTCCACGCATCTTGGGTGTGCCGTTGGTGGCCACCCTTTTCTCATGCATATACATGACCAATCATGTCTACACGTCCATCCTGAGGCTGCTTGCTAGCTGATCGCCACAAATGTTTGTGGGTATGAACAACTGAGCATGCCGCACACAAGGGCCTACCCGGGTGGTGCCATCGAGCAAACGCTTGGGTATGATGATGCTGGCATGCGCCTATGGTGATGCCATGGCCAAATTTTTGTTTGATCGGCATAGGTGTGGGATCGAGAGGAGCGGTCTAGAGGTGGGGTGAATAGACACTAACAAGGCAAAGGTGCAATTTTTATTTTTTCTTGAAACTCGGGCAGATTTTAGCACAAGTTAAGTGACTAGCAATACAATATACACATGCATATCTATAGTATGGGCACGGATAATAGACAACATGCAAGTGCAAGAAAGTAAGTGGGTAGAGTTTGGAGATTATCAAATGCAAAGAAGACATGGTGATTTTTGGTGTGGTTCCGATAGGCGGTGCTATCATATGTCCATGTTGATGGAGACTTCAACCCCAGAGGGTAACGGCTGCACGAGTCGATGGAGGGCTCCACCCACAAAGGGTCCATGAAGAAGCAACCTTGTTTATTCCGTCATGGGTTACGTCTACCAAGGAATAGCCTCACTCGTGGTAGATCTTCATGAAGTAGGCGATCTCCTTGCCCCCACAAACTCCTCGGTTCAACTCCACATGATTTGGAGGCTCCCAAGTGACACCTAACCAATCTAGGAGACACCACTCTCCAAAAGGTAATAGATGTTGTTGATGATGAAATACTTGCTTTTGTGCTTCAAAAGATAGTCTCGTGAACACTCAATCACTCTCTCATAGATTTTGGCTATGTGGTAGGAGAAAGGATTGGACTGGAAAGCAATTGGGGAGGCTATAAATCAAGGATAAAAGGTTGGAGTGAAACGCCCTTGATTCCAACACAAGTGTAGGTGATTCTCTCTCAGAATGGATATATGAAGTGGTAGCTTCGTTCTGATTGCTCTCACTGAGCTGGTGGAGTGGTGGGGAATATATAGACATCACCAAAATCTAGTCATTACACAACTTTATGCACTACTCGGTGGTACCAGGTGAATCCACTCGGTGAGACCAACTAGTTACAAAAGTTTTGAACATTAAATTTTTAGTGAGACAGGATGAAACATCGATGGGACCGATGGTGATGACCTAAGCACTTTCCACACTTTGGTGAGACCGATTGAAACCACTCGGAAATTCAAGATTAAATGAATAGGTAAGAGAAGGTTGACAGGTGCCCTTCGGTGGAACCGAAGGGTCATCTCGGTGAGACCAAGGTTCTAGGGTTGGGTAGTGGCTCTGTCAAGTATAACTCGGTGAGTCCGGACGAAAGTGTATCGGTGGGACTGAGTTTGACTTTAGGGTTTAGGACTTGGATGAAAATGAGAGTGTGGCCGAGTGTTTTGGAGCAATATCTCTACGCGCTTGAGCAAATGATTCATGATCAGAACCTCATCCCCTTTTAATACTATTGGCTTTCCTATGGAGTCAATGTGATCTTTGATCACTTAACCAAAAATTTATAGTCTTGAAGCTTTGCCAACATGGTTCCTTAGTAGGTTGAGGGGTCCACATCTCCATCCATTCACTTGCCTAAGTTGAATTTTTCCTGAAATATATTTAAGAGAAACATTAGTTCAACACTATGTGTGTTGACATAAATTATCAAAACCACCAAGGGAGAAAATGTGCTTTCAGATCCTCTTTTTATGATAATTGATGACAAAATACATCAAAGCCTCAAATAAGAATGTGTCATGGAAATATATTAAAGCTTTGAGAGGCATGTGACATGTACAAGCTTCCCTTACAAGTGTGCATATGTGTAGTTATGCTTTTGGAATGAAAATACACACTTGAATAGAAAGATTTTATATATATGTTACATGCATCTTAGCCATATGCATCACATCAAAATAGATATGAGCGAAAGTGTTCATGTGTCCATGATGATTTCTTGCAAACAAATATGTGCAAAAGCAAGAGACCATTATGCACCTGAGTATGATGAATATACTTAACTTGAGGTGCTAGAACAATATACCTGAAGAAACAGACTTGAAAAAACAAGGTTAGATAACACAAGGCTCTCTCTTCAAGAAAATGTAGGAACCTCGAGAGTACCAAGACTTGTTTGACATGTAAAGAGGATAGTATCACTAGGTGAATACTTTTGAAATTTAACATGTCCCCAAGAGATCAATAAAGATTTGCAATAAGATTCAAGGATTTTTCTCCCCTAAACTATGAAATCCCCCTGAATCTGAGAGTACATATTGGGAGTAGGTAGGGTGACACAAAATTAGAACAGAAAATCATAAAGGATGTTCAAGTAAAATCACAAATCAATTATAGGTCAATCATATGTCCTGCCCACAAGGAAACATATAGGTCTCTTTCCTCTTTTAATTGTGCATTTTTCATATGTAGTAGTTTAGCTTTGATGTGTAGCTCTCCCTCTTTGACATCAATTTCCAAGAAGGGTTGACATCTTGGTCATTGGTCAATAGGAAAGGTCCTTGATGAACATACTAGGCCTAGATGATTGTAGAAATGCAGTGGAGGGGAAATAATCATTGAGTGGAGGTGGGAAATAAACAACAAATAAATGTTGGCAAATAGTTATTTTCTGGTATTTTTCGGTATCTCCAAGTAGGATCAATCGTTGAGTTCGAGATAACTTGGAGTCACAGGTTGATCACATTGGTGGTTCCGAGCCAGTTCATCTCGGTTGAACTGATGAACATATGCAGTATCGGTGGCCCCGATGTTATTCAGATCGGAGGAACCGACTTGACGACAAAAAGAAGGATTTGTCAAAGTCAACTCACTTTGCAATAAGATTACACAAGGATTTACAAGGAATTCAGATAAGATTTTTAGTGAATTGACATGAAATGAAATTAAAAGAAGATACGGAAGAAGTTTTTGGTGTTTTATTTTATATAGAAAATGAAGGTAAAATACAAGGACAAATAAGAATGGATAAAACACATGGTAAGAACAGAAAATGCAAAAACTTCAACTAAGATAGTGTCGGTGACTAAGTCACCTATATTTGAGTATGTGGACTTAGGAGTCTAGTGAGAACACTTGATCATGGGTCATACTCATCGTCAAGCTCAAAAGGGGGTTGCCATTTTTTCATTTAAGCATTTTAGTGTATTCACATCTTTTTGAGGTGCTTTGACTAATGTCTTGGAGTAAAGCTTCTCTAGGATGTTCAGACTTACATTGGGGGTTTGTTGTTGACGAGGTCATGTAGTTGAACTTGTTGTGGATGCTCGAGTGTGATGATGCTCATCATGGGTTGGGAGCAATCCATTGATCTTGAAGGTCATCTTCCTACATGGTTTATTCACGCAAGGAACAGCATATGTATCCAAATTGACGAGAATGAGGATCTATATCAAATATTTTCAAAGGATGTGTTTGGTGTTGTTGTCTTCTTCCTTGATCACAACAACAAGAATTTTGATACTTGGTTTATGTGCGGTTTCTCAAGATAGGAGTTTGGAGCAATCTTGTTAAATGAGACGCGTCCAAGTACCTACATGGGGTTAGATGCAATACATAGGAGCAATGTGTCCAAGGTATAAGATAGTCATCATTAGAGAAATACCAAGGATTACTCAAGAAAGCTCATGCCCTTGCATGCATCCAAGTGAGTTTCTAGTTCACATTGGAAACATCGATAATGTGTAACTCACTCCTCAAGCGACAAAATTCTTCTCATCAAGAGGTTTAGTGAAGATATCCACCATTTATTTGTCGGTACGAACATGTGTAAGGTTAATTTTACCTTTAGCAACATGATCACGAATAAAATGGTGACGAACATCAGTATGTTTTGTACGAGAATGTTGAACGGGATTGTGTGCAATCTTAATAGCACTATCATTGTCACAAAGCAATGGAACATGTTTCACATGCTATTGGAAATATGCCCTAGAGGCAATAATAAATGGTTATTATCATATTTCCTTGTCCATGATAAGTGTTTATTATTCATGCTAGAATTGTATTGAGCAGAAACTTAAATACATGTGTGGATACATAAACAACACCGTGTCCCTAGTGAGCCTCTACTAGACTAGCTTGTTGATCAAAGATGGTTAAGGTTCCTAGCCATAGACATGAGTTGTTATTTGATAACGGGATCACATCATTAGGAGAATGATGTGATAGACAAGACCCAACCGTAATCTTAGCATACGATCGTGTCATTAAAGTATAATTGCTATAGCTTTTCTTAATGTCAAGTATCTGTTCCTTAGACCATGAGATCGTGCAACTCCCTAACATCATAGGAATACTTAGTGTGTATCCAAATGTCACTTCATAACTGGGTGATCATAAAGGTGCTCTACAGGTATCTCTGAAGGTGTTTGTTGGGTGGCACGGATCAACACTAGGATTTGTCACTCCGTGTGACGGAGAGATATCTGTGGGCCCTCTCGGTTATACAACATTACACGAAGCTTACAAACATGTGATCAATATGCTTAGTCACTGGATCTTGTATTACAAAATGAGTAAAGAGACTTGCCGGTAACGAGATTGAACTAGGTATGGAGATACCGACAATCGAATCTCGGGCAAGTAACATATCGCTGAACAAAGGGAATTGCATATGGGAATAACTGAATCCTCGACATCGTGGTTCAAACCAATAAAGATCTTCATTTAATATGTGGGAGTCAATAAGGACATCCCAGTCCCGCTATTCATTATTGATCGGAGAGGAGTCTCGGTCATGTCTGCATGTTCTCGAACCCGTAGGGTCACACACTTAACGTTCGGCAACGCTGGGGTAGTATTGAGATATGAATGGAAATGTATGGAGTGTTGTTCGGAGTTCCATATGAGATCCCATACATCATGAGGAGCTCCGGAATGGTTCGAAGGTAAAGATTTATATATGGAAAGTCATTATCGGGGTTTCAGAAAAAGTTCAGATTTTTTTGGCATTGTACCAGGAAGCTTCTGGAGGTTTCTGGAGGGGTCTGCAAGTCCACCAAGGGTTCCATGATGTCCCGTAGGCTAGCATGGGTTGAGGGGAGGCGCCCTGGCCTTAATGGGTGATATGTCTCCAACGTATCTATAAATTTTTATTGTTCCATGCCATTATATTATCATTCTAGGATACTTTATAAGTACTTACTTCCTGCTTTACATTATTTTTGACCACTAAGCTATTAACCCAGTGCCAAGTGCCAGTTGCTGTTTTCTGCATGTTTTTGGATTTTCAGGAATACTGTACCAAACGAAGTCCAAATACCCCGAAACTTTTTTGATGATTTATTTTGGACCAAAATAAGATCTGGAAGCTTCGGAGGAAGACCGGAGGGCACACGAGGTGCCCCAAAGCCAATAGGGCGTGCCCAGGGGGGTCACGCCCTAATTGCTTGGGGCCACCTCCCTGCTCTCCTGGCCCTGATCTCTGGCCTATAAATTCACATATATTCCAAAAATCCTAGGGAGCTTCCCGAAAAAAAAATTCCGCCGCCGCAAGTCTCTGTTCCGCCGTGTGCCCATCTGGAGCCCTCTTCCGGTGCCCTACCGAAGGGGGGATCGATCATGGAGGGTCCCTACGTCAATCTTGCTGCTCCCGTGGTGATGTTTGAGTAGTTCACCGCAGACCTACGGGTCCGTAGTTAGTACCTAGACGGCTATCTCTCTCTCTCTCTCTATGTTCTTCATTGCCAAGATCACCATGATTCCCGCGGTGATCTATCTTATGTGATCAATCTTTGCGGTGTGTTTGTTGGGATCCGATGAATTGTGGGTTTATGTTCAGATTATTCATGAAAAGATATTGAATACTTGCTGGTATTTTATATGCATGGTTGTTATAGCTTCGTAATGCTCTCCGATCTATCGGTTTGGTTTGGCCAACTAGATTGATTTATCTTCAAGTGGGAGTGGTGCGTTGTAGTGGGTTAATCTTGCGGTGCTCAATCCCAGTGACAGAAAGGGACATGACACATATAGTATTGCTGCCACTAAGGGTAAAATTATGGGGTTCATTCATATTAATTGGATTTACTTTGTCTACATCATGTTAACATCCTCCAAGCATTACTCCGTTTTTACTTAATACTTTAGATGCATGCTCGATAGCGGTCGATGGGTGGAGTAATAGTAGTAGATGCAGACAGGAGTCGGTCTACTTGTGTATGGACGTGATGCCTATATACATGATTATTGTCGTGAATAAATATTGCATAACTATGCACTTTTCTATCAATTGCCCAACAGTAATTTGTTTACCCACTTTGTGTCTTCTTCTTCGAGAGAAGCCTCTAGCGAACACTATGGCCCCTGGGTCTCCTCACAAATATATTTACAAAAACTCCTAAAATATTTATGCCATTATTTAATTTCTTTGTATTTACATTTATATTTATCAAATTATCTATCTATCACTACTTATCACTTGCAAGTAACGAGTTCAAGGGGATTGACAACCCTCTTGGCCGCGTTGGGTGCAAGTGTTTGCTCTTTTGTGCGTAGGCGCTGAAGACGGGAGTTTGCGTGTTCTCCTATTGGTTTTATAAACTTGATTCTCACTGAGGGAAATACTTACATCTGATGTGCTGCATCATCCCCTCCTCTTCGGGGAAAATCCCAACGCAATTTACAAGTATCAGGAAGGATTTTTGGCGTCGTTGCCGGGGAACATCATCAAATTCCTACCAAGTACCTCCTCACAAATTATCATTCAATTGTTATAATTTTTTTTGCTATTATATTTTTCTTGGTATAAACATGAAAAATACAAAAATATTTATCTTCGCTAGTTCACTTGTTTCGTTACTATGTCTGGACCACCTGCGAATGTTTCTCCGGATTTTGAAGTACTATACTTTAAACAAAAACAAGGGGTGAATCTAAAAGATGCATGGTACCATGTAATAGAGTCCCATCATAATGCTACTATAAAAATGATTTGAATATCCTTCTTCGTAACTTTTATCTAGGACTCGGGATGCCCCATAGGCAAGTTCTAAACTTTGCTGCCAAAGGAAATTGTATTGAGATGGATTCTAGTGTTGCTTGTGAGATAGTAGAAGGAATGGTAGGGACTCCTTCGTTACCTAAAATCGCTTCTTTTACACATGAAGGAATTCAAATATTAGAGAAACTAGGGGATTTGTAGAAAAACATAAGTGCGATACAAAAAGTTAATGAACCTATCAAAACTTTAGGCCCTAGCCTTCATCGCATGAATTTTTTCCTTACCACCGCTAATAAAAAGCTTGAGTCCTTAGAAAAACTAATGACAACACTTTTAGAGTCTACGGTTAAAAGGAAAGAACCTCTGGGGTTTGAAAGGAGCCCCGCTAAGGTAGCTTAAGTGGACGATAATAAGGACAACACTTGAAACTATGCATTATGCCTAGCTAGGGGCATAAAACGATAGCGCTTGTTGGGAGGCAACCGAATGGTTATCTTTAAATTTTTGTTTTTACTCATGGTGTGATAACATGATTATTTATACTGTAATGGTTGTGTTTTTACGTTCAAATTAGTTTTTGTGCCAAGTAAAGCCTTTGGGATGACCTGAAAGATAAGTACAATTGATACGTTGCAAAAACTGAAACTTTTGCATCCAGTGCATAATTTCTCTGATTTTACTGGAATGTCTTTTCGATCTGATTTTTTTACACAGTATTGCTATAAATATTCCACAGGTTTTTTTATTTTTCTAGAATATTTGGAGTTAGAGAGTATGGTGCTTGCATAGATCATTACACACTGTTCTGTTTTAGACAGATTCTGTTTTTTGCTTGCATAGTTTGCTAGTTTTGAAGATGCTATGGATTGTATCAGGGGGTATGAGCCATGGAGTTTTTAGAATACAATACCTTATGCAATAATAAAATTTGAATAAATTTATGACAGTAATAAAGTTTTTGATTTACCTATCATACTAACGGAGCTCACGAGTTTTCTGTTGAGTTTTGTGTGCTGAAGTTTTCAAGTTTTGAGTGCAATCACGATGGATGAAGGAATAAGGAGCGGCAAAGAGCCTAAGCTTGGGGATTCCCAAGGCACACCAAGGTAAATTCTAGGAAGACTCAAGCGTCTAAGCTTGGGTATGCCCCAGAAGGCATCCCCTCTTTTGTCTCAATCCATCGGTATGTCACTTGGAGCTACATTTTTATTCATCACGATATGTGTTTTGCTTGGAGCGTCTTGTGTTTTAGTTTGCTTTAGTTTTAGTTTTCCACAATCATTGTTTGCTAGACACACCTACTTCAGAGAGACACATGTTCACCATGATTTGTTAGAATACTCTATGTGCTTCACTTATATATTTTGAGCTAAGCAGATGCTCTAGTGTTTCACTTATATCTTTTAGAGCACTGTGGTGTATAGATTTTATAGAAATAATTGCACTCTCGTTCTTCACTTAATTTTTTTTGAGAGTCTAATATAGTGATTGTAATTTGCATGGGTTATAAGACTAGTCCAGAAATAATAGGTATTCAAGGAGTGCATAATCAAAACCTTCATGTAGCACATAAAAGAGAAATTGGGGGTTAATGATATTGATGTGGTAATATGAAAGGGTGTGAGTGCATGGTTGTTGGTTAGTAGAAATATTGATAGTTAAAGGGTGTTAATTTGTTGTTCATCTAAATATTGGTTATGGCATGGTGACGATGTGTGAGCATTCTTATTCCTCGTTGAAATCCTAGTGTTGTTTAGGTCGGGGGCGCACGATGGTTAACTCCTACCAACCTCCTCCCTAGGGGCATGCGAGTAGTACTTTGCTTCGAGAGAGCTAATAAAGCTTTGCAATAAGTATGTGAGTTCTTTATGACTAATGTGAATCCATGGATGTACGCACACTCACCTTTTCATAGTATGCTAGCCTCTTCGGTATCGTGCATTGCCCATTCGCACCTCAAGGATTTGTTCGGCTTTTGCCAATGCATCCAAACCCCGTGACATGATACGCTATGTTGCACATAAGCCTCCTTATATCTTCCTAAAAACAGCCACCATACCTACCTATTATGGCATTTCCATAGCCATTCCGAGATATATTGCCATGCAACTTCCACCGTTACATCATATGACTTGTGCACTCATTGTCATATTGCTTTGCATGATCATGTAGCTAACATGGTATTTGTGTCAAAGCTACCATTCATAATTATTTACATGTTACGCTAGATCATTGCACATCCTGGTACACTGCCAGAGGCATTCATATAGAGTCTTATTGTTTAGTAGTATTTCATATTGAGTTGTATGTAAATAAAAGTGTGATGAATATCATTATTAGAGCATTCTCTCAGTGAGGATAGGATGATGGAGACAATGATTCCCCCACAAGTCGGGATGAGCCTTCAGACCAAAAATAAAAAGAAAAACAGAAAAAAGAAAAAAAAAGAAAAAGAAAGAAAAAAAGATAAAGAGAGAAGGGACAGTGCTACTACCTCCTTTTCCACACTTGTGCTTAGAGAAAGCACCATGTTTTTCATATAGAGAGTCTCATGTTTTGTCATTTTCATATGCTACTGGGAATTATTCATTATAGAACATAGCTTGTATATTCCGATGACGGGCTTCCTCCAATGCTCGAGGTCTTCATGAGCAAGCAAGTTGGATGCACACCCACTTAGCTTCATTTGAGCTTTCATACATTTATAGCTCTAGTGCATCGGTTCCATGGCAATACCTACTCCTCGTATTGATATCGACTGATGCACACCCACTTGGCTTGGAGGGCACTTCCCCCCTCCTTGGCTGCCACCCCCTCCCTTGGAGGAGGGGCAAGGGCTGGCCACGACTCTCCCCCTATTTAAATAGAGAGGAGGCGCAAGGGGCAACTGATACGTCTCCAACGTATCTATAAATTGTTCATGCTATTATATTATCATTTTAGGATACTTTTTAGGCATTTACTTGTTGTTTTATATTATTTTTGAGCACTAACCTATTAACCCAGTGCCAAGTGCCAGTTGTTGTTTTCTACGTGTTTTCTGCTTTTCAGGAATACTGTACCAAACGAAGTCCAAATACCCCGAAACTTTTTGATGATTTTTGGGGACCAAAATAAGACATGGAAGCTTCGGAGGAAGACCGGAGGGCACATGAGGTGCCCCCAAGCTATCAGGGCGCGCCCTGGGGGCGGCCACGCCCTGATACCTTGGGGCCACCTCCCAGCTCATCTAGCCCTCATCTCTGGTCTATAAATTCTCTAATGTCGCAAAAACCCTAGAGAGCCCCCCCCCCCCCTGAAACACTTTTTCGCCGCCACAAGTCTCTATTCCGCCGTGTGCGCATCTGGAACCCTGTTCCAGTGCCCTATCAGAGGGGGGATCGATCACGGAGGTCTTCTACATCAACCTTGTGGCTCCCATGGTGATGCGTGAGTAGTTCACTGTAGACCTACGAGTCCATAGTTAGTACTTACATGGCTATCTCTCTCTATGTTCTTCATTGCCAAAATAAGACATGGAAGCTTCGGAGGAAGACCGGAGGGCACATGAGGTGCCCCCAAGCTATCAGGGCGCGCCCTGGGGGCGGCCACGCCCTGATACCTTGGGGCCACCTCCCAGCTCATCTAGCCCTCATCTCTGGTCTATAAATTCTCTAATGTCGCAAAAACCCTAGAGAGCCCCCCCCCCCCCCCCCCCCGAAACACTTTTTCGCCGCCACAAGTCTCTATTCCGCCGTGTGCCCATCTGGAACCCTGTTCCAGTGCCCTATCAGAGGGGGGATCGATCACGGAGGTCTTCTACATCAACCTTGTGGCTCCCATGGTGATGCGTGAGTAGTTCACTGTAGACCTACGAGTCCATAGTTAGTACTTACATGGCTATCTCTCTCTATGTTCTTCATTGCCAAAATAAGACATGGAAGCTTCGGAGGAAGACCGGAGGGCACATGAGGTGCCCCCAAGCTATCAGGGCGCGCCCTGGGGGCGGCCACGCCCTGATACCTTGGGGCCACCTCCCAGCTCATCTAGCCCTCATCTCTGGTCTATAAATTCTCTAATGTCGCAAAAACCCTAGAGAGCCCCCCCCCCCCCGAAACACTTTTTCGCCGCCACAAGTCTCTATTCCGCCGTGTGCCCATCTGGAACCCTGTTCCAGTGCCCTATCAGAGGGGGGATCGATCACGGAGGTCTTCTACATCAACCTTGTGGCTCCCATGGTGATGCGTGAGTAGTTCACTGTAGACCTACGAGTCCATAGTTAGTACTTACATGGCTATCTCTCTCTATGTTCTTCATTGCCAAGATCACCGCGATTCCCGCGGTGATCTATCTTACGTAATCCATATTTGCGGTGTGTTTGTTGGGATCCGATGAATTGTGGGTTTATGTTCAGTTTATTCATGAAAATATATTGAATACTTGCTGGTATTTTATTTGCATGATTGTTATAGCTTCGTAATGCTCTCCGATCTATCGGTTTGGTTTGGCCAACTAGATTGATTTATCTTCAAGTGGGAGTAGTGCGTTGTAGTGGGTTCAATCTTGTGGTGCTCAATCTCAGTGAAAGAAAGGGACATGACACATTTTGTATTGCTGTCACTAAGGGTAAAATGATGGGGTTTATTCATATTGATTGGATTTACTTTCTGTACATCATGTCATCATCCTCCAAGCATTACTCCGTTTTTACTTAATACTCTAGATGCATGCTGGATAGCGGTCGATGGGTGGAGTTATAGTAGTAGATGTAGGCAGGAGTCGGTCTACTTGTTTATGGACGTGATGCCTATATATGTGATCATTGTTGCGAATAAATATTGCATAACTATGCACTTTTCTAGCAATTGCCCAACAGTAATTTGTTTACCCACCGTATGCCTTCTTCGAGAGAGAAGGCTCTTGTGAACACTGTGGCCCTCGGGTCTCCTCACAAATATATTTACAAAAACTCTAAATACCTTGCTGCCATTATTTACTTTCTTTCTATTTACAATTTATATTTATCAAATTATCTATCTATCACTACTTACCGCTTGCAAGTAACGAGTTCAATGGGATTGACAACCCTCTTGCCCGTGTTGGGTGCAAGTGTTTGCTCTTTTGTGCGTAGGCGTTGAAGACGGGAATTTGTGTGGTTCTCCTATTGGTTCTATAACCTTGATTCTCACTGAGGGAAATATTTGCCTGTGCTTTGCTGTAGCATCCCCTCCTCTTCGAGGAAAATCCCAACGCAGTTTACAAGTATCAGGAAGGATTTCTGGCGCCGTAGCTGAGGAGCATCATCAAATTCCTATCAAGTACTTTCTAACAAATTATCATTCACTTTTTCTGCTTTTTATTTGTTGTTATATTTTGCTTGCTATAAAAATCAAAAATACAAAAATATTTATCTTTGCTAGTTTACTTGTCTGCTTTCTATACTTGCTAGTTTACTTGCTTCGCTTGTTACTTTGCTTGCTTGAAAGTTGCTATCATGTCTGATTTTAGCATTGAGAAGGATGATGAAGGTAAAAAAACCCAAAGAGGAAACTCCCCCACAGAGAGATGTAAAAAATTTTGTTGAGGGGAAGGGGAATATCATAGGGAAAAGCATTATCCAAGAATTCTTTAACTATACTGGTACTTTGGCTTGCAAGGATACGCAATTCCTCGCAAGAACCAAAAGTTATGCCGATGCTATTTCCGCTCTCATTCTTAAACTTGAACGAAGATTTACGCGTACTCACCCTACTTTGCAAAGGATTTTCTATGAGTTATCGGTAATAAAAGATCCTAGGGCTAAGAAGATAGCCACTCTTATCCTAATGCATGAATTTGACTATATAGTGCGAGAGGCTCCAGACATCTTTGATCACTATAATATGAGTCATGAACATCCTGTTATAGATGAAATTTTATATAATGAGGACTATATGATGAGGTACGTGTTTCAAGATAACCATACTTTTGATGAAAATAACAGGAAAGAAGTTCCTCCTATCCATATTATCCAACAAGTTTTCAATGCCATCAATAAACAATATTCTTGGATAGTAATAGAGAATACGAAAGGTTTTAAGGAAAGTACCATTGAAAACGCCATGATATTACTTTATGACGTGTTTCCTATTTTCTTTGAAAAGCCTCCCCATGTACACACATCCCAAGATGAGAACACTAAGGATGATATCACTTGAAACTATGCATTATACCTAGCTAGGGGCATAAAACAATAGCGCTTGTTGGGAGGCAACCCAATAGTTATCTTTAATTTTAGTTTTTACTTTCTGTCATGATGTGATAAAATTATTATTGCTACTGTAATGATTGTGTTTTTATGTTTAAATTAGTGTTTGTGTCAAGTAAAGCCTTTGGGATGACTTGAATGATAAGTAGAATTGATACGGTGCAAAAATAGAAACTTTTGCGTCCAGTGCAGAATTTCTCTGATTTTACTGGAACGTATTTTCGATCTGAATTTTCTTCATCGTATTGATATACAAATTCCCCAGGTTGTCATAATCTTTCAGAATTTTTGGAGTTACATAAGTATGGTGATTGCGCAGATCACATTAGACAAATTCTGTTTTGCTTGCATAGTTTGCCTGTTTTGATGATGACATGGATTGTATCGGGGGGTATAAGCCATGGAGAAGTTAGAATACAGTATCTTATGCAATAATAAAATATGAATCAATTTATGACAGTACATAAAGTTTTTGATTTACCTATCATACTAACGGAGCTCACGAGTTTTCTGTTGAGTTTTGTGTGCTGAAGTTTTGAAGTTTTGAGTGCGATCACGATGGATGAAGGAACAAGGAGTGGCAAAGAGCCTAAGCATGGGGATGCCCAAGGCACACCAAGGTAAATTCTTGGAACACTCAAGCGTCTAAGGTTGGGGAAGCCCCGGAAGGCATCCCCTCTTTTGTCTCAATCCATCGGTATGTCACTTGGAGCTACATTTTTATTTATCACATGATATGTGTTTTGCTTGGAGCGTCTTGTGTTTAATTTACTTTTGTTTTAGTTTTCCACAATCATTACTTGCTGGACACACCTACTTGAGAGAGACACATGTTCACCATGATTTGTTAGAATACTCTATGTGCTTCACTTATATCTTTTGAGCTAAGCAGTTGCTCTAGTGCTTCGCTTATATCTTTTAGAGCACGGTGGCGTATAAATTTTATAGAAATAATTGCACTCTCGTTCTTCACTTAAATTTGTTTGAGAGTCTAATATAGTGACGGTAATTTGCATGGGTATAAGACTAGTCCAAAAATAATAGGTATTCAAGGAGTGCATAATCAAAACCTTCATGTAGTACATAAAAGAGAAATTGTGGGTTAATGATATTGTTGTGCTAATATGAAAGGGCGTGAGTGCATCGTTGTTGGTTAGTAGAAATATCGATAGTTAAAGGGTGTTAATTTGTTGTTTATCTAAATATTGGTTATGGCATGGTGATGATGTGTGAGCATTCTTATTCCTCGTTGAAATTCTATTGTTGTTTAAGTCGGAGGCGTGCGATGGTTAACTCCTCCCAATCTAGAGCATTGTTGGATCCCTCCACAAGTCTTTGTTCCGCCGTGTGCCCATCTAGAGCCCTGTTCTGGTGCCCTACCGGAGGAGGGATTGATCATGGAGGGCGTCTACATCAAGCTTGGTGCTCCCATGGTGATGTGTGAGTAGTTCACCGCAGACCTACGCGTCCGTAGTTAGTACCTAGATGGTTATCTCTCTCTCTGTATGCTCTTCATTGCCAAGATCACCGCGATTCCTACGGTGATCTATCTTATGTAATCAATCTTTGCGGTGTGTTTTTTGGGATCCAATGAATTGCGGGTTTATGTTCTGATTATTCATGAAAAGATCTTGAATACTTGTTGGTATTTTATTTGCATGGTTGTTATAGCTTCGTAATGCTCTCCGATCTATCGGTTTGGTTAGGCCAACTAGATTGATTTATCTTCAAGTGGGAGTGGTGCGTTGTAGTGGGTTCAATCTTGCGGTGCTCAATCCCAGTGACAGAAAGGGACATGCCACGTATTGTGTTGCTACCAATAAGGGTAAAATGATGGGGTTTATTCATATTGATTGGATTTACTTTGTCTACATCATGTCATCATCATCCAAGCACTACTCTATTTTTATTTAATACTCTAGATGCATGTTGGATAGCGGTTGATGGGTGGAGTAATAGTAGTAGATGCAGGCAGGAGTCGGTCTACTTGTTTATGGACATGATTCCTATATACATGATCATTGTCGTGAATAAATATGTCATAACTATGCGCTTTTCTATCAATTGCCCAACAGTACTTTGTTTACCCACCGTATGCCTTCTTGGAGAGAGAAGCCTCTAGCGAACACTATGGCCCCCCGGGTCTCGTCACAAATATATTTACAAAAACTCTAAATGCCTTGCTGCCATTATTTACTTTCTTTTTATTTACAATTTATATTTATCAAATTATCTGTCTATCACTACTTACCGCTTGCAAGTAACGAGTTCAAGGGGATTGACAACCCTCTTGCCCGCGTTGGGTGCAAGTGTTGAAGACGAGAATTTGCGTGGTTCTCCTATTGGTTCGATAACCTTGGTTCTCACTGAGGGAAATACTTACCTTTGCTTTTCTGCATCATCCCCTCCTCTTAGGGGATAATCCCAATGCAGTTTACAAGTATCAACAGCTCATCCTTTCACCATGGCGGTTGCCCTCTTCCTGTCCCTCCACTTCTCGTCCATGTAGCGCTTGGTGAAGCCCTGCCAGAGTTCCGCCACCACCACCACCACCACCACCACGCCGTTGTGTTAGATCATTTCTCATCTACATTTTCTTCCTTGCTTAATGGATCAAGGAGGAGGAGGAGACGTCACCGTCGTGTTGGATCGGACGTCATCTTTAAGAGTATGTGTCATCCATAGCAATTGGACACAACATGATCCGGCAACAATGTATTCTGCTTCGGCGGTAGATAGAGATGCCGAGTTTTGTTTCTTGGAGGACCAAGACACAAGAGATCTCCCAAGAAATTGACAAGTACCCGAAGTGGATTATCAATCAATCTTGTCTCTGACATAGTCTGAATTGGAGTAGCCGACAAGATTGAAAGATGATCCTTTGGGATACCAAATGCCAAAGTCTGGTGTATGTACCAAGTATCTCACAATTCTTTTCACGGCCTTTAAGTGACATTCTTTAGGCATCGCTTGGTACCCTGCACACATGCACACGTTAAGGATAATGTTGGGACGAGAGGCACAAAGATATAGTAATGGACCAATCATTGATCGATAAACCTTTTGATCAACCGGTTTGTCCTCCTTAGTGAGGTTAACATGTCCACTAGTAGGCATGGATGTTTTCATACCTTTGCTCTCTTGCATGTTGAACTTCTTAAAAGAAGTCCTTGGTATACTTTTTTGAGAAACAAAGGTACCTCGTCTTGTTTGCTTGATTTGCAAACCAAGGAAGAACTTGAGTTTACACATCATAGACATCTCATAATTTTCCAACATCAACCTTCCAAACTTTTCACTAAATTGAGGGTAAGTAGATCCAAATGTGATAGCATCTACATATATTTGGCAGACAAATAGTTGATACTTGTGATTTGCATTGGGTTTTCCGTGAAGAGGAACGGGTGATGCAGCACAGTATAGATAAGTATTTCCCTCAGTTGAGAACCAAGGTTTATCGAACCAATAGGAGTAGCACGCAACCCCCGTCTTCAGCGACTGCACACAAACAAGCAAACACTTGCACCCAACGCGGGCAAGAGGGTTGTCAATCCCCTTGGACTCGTTATATGCAAGCTAGTGAAGTGTGTATATGATAGTTGAATAAAGTAAATTGCAAAATAAAATAAAACAAAATAAATGGAAGCAAGGTATTGAAAGCTTTTGTAAATATATAAGTGAATAGACCTGGGGGCCATAGTTTTCTCTAGTGGCATCTCTAATGTAGTAGGCATACGGTGGGTAAACAAATTACTATTGGGCAGTTGATAGAAAAGCGCATAGTTATGTGATATTCACGGCAAATATCATGTGTATATAGGCATCACGTCCATAAACAAATAACTTGACTCCTGCCTGCACTTATTACTATTACTCCATGTCGAGAACGCTTCTATGCTTGCCTCTCTAAGTATTAAGTTCATGACAAACAGAGTAATGCTTGGAGAACGATGACATGATGTAGACAAAGAAAACTCGATCAATATGAATTAACCCCATCGTTTTATCCTTTGTGGCAACAACACAAAGACCTATCTTGTCCCCTACTTTGTAAGTGGGAGATAGAAATCGGTTAGGTTGAACCCACTACAACTCACCCCTCTCACTGAAGCAATATCAATCTAGTTGGCCAAACTATTTCAATAGATCGGAGAGATTTACGATCCTATAATAATCATGAAAATAAGAATCATAATAGAAACCAGATAAGACTCAAATCTTTTTCATGAATAATCTGAACATAAACCCACAATTCATCGGATCCCAACAAATGCACCGCACAAAGTGATTACATCGAATAGATCACCGCGAAAATGCGGTGAACTTTGTATTGAAGATCGAGAGAGAGAGAGAGAGAGAGAGAGATAGCCATCTAGGTACTAACTATGGACATGTAGGTCTGTAGGGAACTTCTCACACATCACCATGGGAGCAGTAATGTTGATGTAGAAGCCCTCCGTGATCGATCCCCCCTCCGGCAGGGCACCGGAACAGGGCTCCAGATGGGCACATGGCGGAATAGAAACTTGTGGTGGCGGAAAAAGTGTTTCGGGAGTCTCTCTAAGATTTTTGGGAATAATAAGAATTTATAGGCCACAGGGGGGCGTCGAGGGCCACCCGAGGGGGCCAACATACATCAGAACGCGGCCACCCCCCTAGGCGCGCCCTGTTGTGTGCTGCCTCCCTCATGCAGCCTCTGGTCTCCTCCTGAAGCTTCCAGGTCTTCTTTTGGTCCAGAAAAAATCATAAAAAAGTTTCGGGCAATTGGACTTCGGTTGGTACTGTAAACCTGAAAAGTCAAAAACATGCAGAAAACAACAACTGGCACTGGGCACTGCGTTAATAGGTTAGTGCTCAAAAATAATATGAATTGATATATAAACACCCAAAAAGCATCCTAGAATGATAATGTTATAGGATGGAACAATCAAAAATTATAGATACGTTGGAGACGTATCAAGCACCCCCAAGCTTAACTCCTGCTCGTCCTCGAGTAGGTAAATGATTAAAACAGAATTTTTGATGTGACATGCTACCCAACATGTAATCTATTGCAGGTACGATCATTGAGAAACGATGAATTAACAAACATTAACATAGTAATACTTATAAACATAAGCAACATAATCATCAAGTTTCAAAGTATACGATCCTTAAAGAATGTTCACCCCCTATTCATTTTATCATATAAGAATAGCATGGCTCCATCTTCACCACATAAATACAAATGTCAAGCACCACGGTGTCAAGTCAGGAAAATGGATCGTACTTCTTACACGCTTCATCTTTTTATTACTTACACACTATATGAGCATGAAACATGGATATAGCATAAAGGTGGAATATAATATGGTGGTAGGTTTCAAAGGGGTAAAAGTGGAGAAGAAAGTCTCGCATCAACTAGGCGTTTCAATGGGCTATGGAGATGCCCATCAATAGATATCAATGCGAGGAGTAGGGATTGCCATGCAACGAATGCACTAGAGCTAGTGTATGAAAGCTCAAATGAAGCTAAGTGGGTGTGCATCCAACTTGCTTGCTCATGAAGACCTCGAGCATTTGAGGAATCCCATCAATGGAATATACAAGCCAATTTCTATATAATGAAAAATTCCTACTAGCATATGGAAGTGATAAAACAAGAGACTCTCTATATGAAGAACATGGTGCCACTTTGAGGCACAAGTGTGGAAAAAGATGTACTAGCACTGTCCCTTCTCTCTTTTTCTCTCATTGTTTCTTTTCCTTTTTCTTTTCCCTTTTTTTATTTTTCTTTCCTTCTTTCTTTTTTCTTTCTTTTCTTTCTTTTATATTTCGTACGGAGTCTCATCCTGACTTGTGGCGGAATCATTGTCTCCATCATCCTTTCCTCATTGAGACAATGCCCTAATAATGATGATCATCACACTTTTATTTACTTACAACTCAACATGAAAAACTATAATATGACTCTATATGAATGCCTCTGGCAGTGTACCAGGATGTGCAATGATCAAGCATAATGTGTATAAAAAATGATGAATGGTGCCTTGCCAAAAATACTATGTCAGCTTATATGATCATGCAAAGCAATATGACAATGAAAGTACTAGTCATATGATGTAACGGTGGAAGTTGCATGGCAATATATCTCGGAATGGCTATGTAAATGCCATGATAGGTAGGTATGGTGGCTGTTTTGAGAAAGATATAATAAGGTTTATGTGCAACAGAGCGTATCATGTCACGGGGTTTGGATGCACCGACGTAAACCGCACCGATCCTCGAGGTGAGAACGGGCAATGCACGATACCGAAGAGGCTAGCAAATATGAGAAGGTAAGACTGCGTACATCCATGGATTCACATTAGTCATAAAGAATTCGCATACTTATTGCAAGATTTTATAAGCCCTCTCGAAGCAAAGCACTACTCGCGTGCCCCTAGGGAGGAGGTTGGGAGGAGTTAACCATCGCACGCCTCCGACTTAAACAACAATAGGATTTCAACGAGGAATAAGTATGCTCACACATCATCACCGTGCTATAAAAGTATTTAGATGAACAGAAAGTTAACACCCTATAATTCACAATACTTTTACTAACCAATGATCATGCACTCATGCACTTTCATATTACCAAATCAATATCATTAACCCACAATTTCTATTTTATGTGCTACATGTGGTTTTGATTATACACTCGTTGGATACCTATTATTTTTGGACTAGTCTTATAACCCGTCCAAATTACCATCACTATTTATTAACTCTCAAACAAATATAAATAAAGAACGAGAGTGCAAATATTTCTATAAAATATATATGCCACCGTGCTCTAAAATATATAAGTGAAGTACTAGAGCAACTTCTAAGCTCAAAAGATATAAGTGAAGCACAAAAGAGTATTCTAATAAATTATGGTGATCTTGTGTCTCCCTAAAGTGGGTGTTTCCATCAAACAATGATTGTGTAAAAGCAAAAAAAACAACAAACTATAGCAAACGACACTCCAAGCAAAAATCATATCATGTGATGAATAAAAATATAGCTCCAAGTGACATACTGATGGATTGAGACGAAAGAGGGGATGCCTTCCGGGGCATCCCCAAGATTAGATGCTTGAGCCTTCCTTGAATATTTCCTTGGGGTGCCTTGGGAATCCCCAAGCTTAGGCGCTTGCCGCTTCTCATTCCTTCAACCATCGTGATAGCACCCAAAACTTGAAAACTTCAGCACACAAAAATCAACAAAACCTTCATGAGAGCCATTAGTATAAAAACATATCAAATACTTTAGGTGTTGTTATAAATTTATTATTATTTTAATATTGCATACGTTACTGTATTCTAACTTCTCCATGGCTTATACCCCCCAATACCATCCATAGCATCATCAAAACAAGCAAAACATGCAAGCAAAAAACAGAATCTGTCTAAAACAGAACAGTCTGTAAAGATCTATAGAGAACCTATGCTTCTATAACTCTAAAATTCTTAAAACTTAGGAATTCCTGAAGAATTTGTATATAAATACTGTGTTAAAAATTCAGATCAAAAATACGTTCGAGTAAAATCAGAGAAATTCTGCATTGGATGCTAAAGTTTCTATTTTTGCACCGTATCAATTCTACTCATCTTGTGATTTATCCCAAAGGCTTTACCTGGCACAAACACTAATTTATACATAAAAACACAATCATTACAGAGGCAATAATCATGTTATAAAAAACAAACAGAAAGTAAAAAAGCAAATTATAAAGATAAGTATTCGGTTGCCTCCCAACTAGCGCTATTGTTTTACGCCCCTAGCTAGGCATATTGCATAGTATCAAGTGTTGTCATCTTTGACACTCCATACATGAGTAGCCCTCATGATAGATTAATAAGGTGGTTTAATTCTCTTTGTAGGGAAGTGTTCCATCCCTTTCTTTAATGGAAATAGGAACCTTATGTTTCCCTCTTTCATATCAATAATTGCACCTATAGTTCGTAAGAAAGGTCTTCCAAGTATTATTGGACAAGTATGATTGCATTCAATATCAAACACAATGAAATCTATAGGCACAAAATTTCTATTTGCAATAATAAGCATATCATTTATTCTACCCAAAGGTTTCTTGATGGTAGAATCTTCAAGATGCAAGTTTAGGGAACAATCTTGAATATTGGTGAGACCAAGTACATCACAAAGAGATTTAGGTATTGTTGAAACACCAGAACCAAGGTCACACAAAGCATTGCATTCATATTCTTTCAGTTTTATTTTGATAGTAGGTTCCCACTCATCATGTAATTTTCTAGGAATAGAAACTTCAAGTTCAAGTTTCTCATCATAAGCTTTTATCATCGCTTCTACTATATGTTGAGTAAAAGCTTTATTTTGTTCATAAGCATTGGGTGAGCTAATAATGAATTGCAACAAGGAAATGCATTATACTAAAGAGAAACTTTCATAATTAAAGTCCTTGTAATCCAACATAGTGGGCACATCACTAGTTAAAGTTTTAACCTCTTCAAACCCATTTTTTTCAATTTAATCATTAGAATCATCACCCTCCAAGAAAACGGGACGCTCTCTAGCTAGACTTGACTCATCTACAGTTCCTTTATCACTTAGTTTCATATTAGCAAATAAATATTCAATAGGAGAAGTACCAATCATTTTAAGATCTTCACCATGATTCCGGTAAAAAATGGGTGGAAGAGCTTTTTCTAAGAATTCCCGCTTAGCTTTGAACTTAGCGGTCCTCTACTTACTTTCACTAATAGATATTTGGATTGATTCCTCTAATCATGCTTGGGTGGCAAAGTTTTAGTTTTAAGAGTTTCCACATCAAGAGCAATCATATCCATGTTTTTATCCAATTCATCAACTTTGTGTAGCTTTTCTTCTACCATAGTATTAAAAATATTTTGAGAACTAATAAATTCTTTAATGGTGTTCTCAAGATCATAGGATATCCTATTATTCTTTGTAGAAGCATTTCCATAAGAATTTCCATAAGAGTTGCCATAATTATTAGAGGAATTACCGGGATACGGTCTAGCATTGAAATTTCCTCTATAAGCATTGTTGTTGAAATTGTTTCGCGAGATAAAGTTCACATCAATAGCATAATCATTTTGATCAATCAAGGTAGACAAAGGCACATAATAGGGATCAATATGAGCATTTTACTAGCAACCATTTTCATAAGAGCATCCACTTTTTCACTCAAAGTAGTCATTTCTTCGACATAATTTACCTTCTTACCAGTTGGAGCTCTTTCGGTATGCCATTGAGAGTAGTTTGTCATGATGTTGTCCAGAAGTTTGGTGGCCTCTCCTAAGGTCACCTCCATGAAGGTACCACCTGCAGCAGAATCTACAAGATTTCTAGACACAAAGTTTAGTCCAGCATAGAAATTTTGGATAATCATCCACAAGTTTAAACCATGGGTAGGGCAATTTCTAATCATCAATTTCATCCTCTCCCAAGCTTTTGCATAATGTTCTTGATCATGTTGTTTAAAATTCATAATTTGATTTCTAAGGGACATAATCTTAGTAGGAGGAAAATACTTGGCAATAAAAGCATCTTTACACTTATCCCATGTTCCAATACTATTGCATGGTAAAGATGAAAACCAAGCTTTAGCTTTATCTCGTAGTGAAAAAGGAAATAATTTTAATTTGACCACATCATTATCCATATCTTTTTTTCTTTTGCATATCACATAATTCAACAAAGGTATTAAGATGGGCAGTGGGATCCTCATTAGGACTTCCCGAAAATTGTTCTTTCATGACAAGATTCAGCAATGCAGCATTAATATCATAAAAATACGCACTAGTGGCGGGTGGTATAGGAGTACCAATAAAATCATTATTATTAGTATTTGAGAAATCACACAACTTAGTAGTATCTTGAGGCATGGTGACCTAACAAACAAAGTAACAAGCAAGACAAGTAAACTAGCAAGCAAAGAAATAAACTAGTAACTAGCAAAGGTAAATATTTTTGTATTTTTGCTTTTTATGGAACTAATAAAATATAACATCAAATAAAAAGTAGAACAAGTGAATGATAATTTGTGCAAAGTTGCTTGATAGTAGGTTGGTGATACTCCCCGGCAACGGCGCCAGAAATCCTTCCTGATACTTGTGATCTGCGTAGGGTTTTCCGTGAAGAGGAAAAGGTGATGTAGCATAGTATAGATAAGTATTTCCCTCAGTAGAGAACCAAGGTTTATCGAACCAATAGGAGTAACACGCAACCCCCGTCTTCAGCGACTGGACACAAAGGAGCAAACACTTGCACCCAACGCGGGCAGGAGGGTTGTCAATCCCCTTGGACTCGTTATTTGCAAGCTAGTGAAGTATATGGATGATATCTTAATATTGTAAACTGCAAAAGAAAATAAATAACAAATAATGGCAGCAAGGTAATGAAGGCTTTTGTAAATTTATAAGTTAATAGACCCAGGGCCGTAGTGTTCTCTAGTGGCTTCTCTCATGTAGTAGGCATACAGTGGGAAAACAAATTACTGTTGGGCAATTGATAGAAAATCGCATAGTTATGCAATCTTTATTCATGGCAATGATCATGTATATATAGGCATCACATCCATAAGCAAATAGGCTGACTCCTGCTTGCACCTATTACTATTACTCCACCAATCGACCGCTATCCAGCATGCATCTAGAGTATGAAGTAAAACAGAGTAATGCTTGGAGAACAATGACATGATGTAGACAAAGAGAATTCAATCGATATGAATTAACCGCATCTTTTTATCCTTAGTGACAGCAACACAAATATGTATCTTGTCTCCTACTTTGTCACTGGGATATAGAAATCCGTCAGGTTGAACTCACTACAATGGACCCCTCTCACTGGAGAAATATCAATCTAGTTGGCCAAACTATTTCAGTAGATCGGAGAGATTTATGAAGCTAAAATAATCATGCAAATAAGAATCATAATAGAAATCAGAGAAGACTCAAATCTTTTTCATGAATAATCTAAACATAAAACCACAATTCATCGGATCCCAACAAACGCACCGCACAAAGTGATTACATCTAATAGATCCTCGCGAAGATGCGGTGAACTTTGTATTGAAGATCAAAAGAGAGAGAGATAGCCATCTAGGTACTAACTATGGACCCGTAGGTTTGTAGGGAACTACTCACACATCATCATGGGAGTAGCAAGGTTGATGTAGAGGCCCTCCGTGATCGATCCCCCCTCCGGCAGGGCAACGAAACAGGGCTCCAGATGGGCACACAATGGAACAAAGACTTGCGGTAGCGGAAAAACTGTTTTGGGAGGCTCTCTAGGGTTTTGGGGAATAATAAGAATTTATAGGCCAGCAGGGGCATCGGGGGCCACCCGAGGGGGGAGCACACATCAGGGCGCTGTTGGAAATATGCCCTAGAGGCAATAATAATTTAGTTATTATCATATTTCCTTGTTCATGATAATCGTTTATTATCCATGCTATAATTGTATTGATTAGAAACTCAAATACATGTGTGGGTACATAGACAAACAATGTGTCCCTAGTAAGCCTCTAGTTAACTAGCTCGTTGATCAAAGATGGCGAAGGTTTCCTAGCCATAGACATGAGATGTCATTTGATAAACGGGATCACATCATTAGGAGAATGATGTGATGGACAAGACACAAACTATGAACATAGCATATGATTGTGTCAGTTTATTGCTATTGTTTTCTGCATGTCAAGTATCTGTTCCTATGACCATGAGATCATGCAACTCACTGACACCGGAGGAATACCTTGTGTGTATCAAACGTCGCAACGTAACTGGGTGACTATAAAGATGCTCTACAGGTATCTCCGAGGGTGTCTGTTGAGTTGGCATGGATCAAGACTGGGATTTGTTACTCCGTGTGACGGAGAGGTATCTCAGGGCCCACTCGGTAATACAACATCACAATGAGCCTTGCAAGCATAGTGACTACAAAGTTAGCCACGGGATCTTGTATTACAGAACGAGTAAAGAGACTTGCCGGTAACGAGATTGAACTAGGTATAGAGATATCGACGATCGAATCTCGCGCAAGTAACACACCGAAGAATAAAGGGAACAGCATACGGGATTAACTGAATCCTTGACATAGAGGTTCAACCGATAAAGATCTTCGTAGAATATGTAGGAACCAATATGGGCATCCAGGTCCCGCTATTGGTTATTGACCGTAGAGGTGTCTCGGTCATGTCTACATAGTTCTCGAACCCGCAGGGTCTGCACACTTAAGGTTCGGTGACGTTTCGGTAGTATTGAGTTATGTATGTTGGTGGCCGAAGGTTGTTCGGAGTCCTGGATGAGATACCGAACGTCACGAGGAGCTTCAGAATGGTCCGGAGGTAAAGATTGATATATAGGAAGTCCCGTTTTGGTCACCGGAAAAGTTTCGGGTATTTCCGGTAGTGTACCGAGAGTGCCGGAGGGCCATCGGGAGGGGCCACCCACGCCGGGAGACTACATGGGCCTGAGGGTGGGGTGCACCAGCCCTTAGTGGGATGGGAAAACCAGCCCCATAAGGCCCATGCGGCTAGGAGGTGGGAGAAGGAAAAAACCCCAAGTGGGGGAAGGAAAATCCAATTATGGAAGGAGTCCTACTTGGAGTAGGATTGGAGGTGGAGGAGTCCACCTCCTGGTTCGGCTGACCATAGGGGAGGAACCCTAGGGCGCCAGCCCCCTCCCCTCCCTCCTATATATACTAGAGGGGAGAGAGGGCCAAAACACACAAGCCACGGTGCAGCCCTCTCTTCCCCCGTCTATACAGTTTTTCCTCTAGTCTAGTTTTTGGCGGTGCTTAGGCGAAGCCCTGTCAGAATAGCTCCACCACCACCGCCACCACGCCGTTGTGCTGGCGGAGAACTCATCTACCTCTCCACTCCCTCTTGCTGGATCAAGAAGGCGGAGATCGTCATCGAGTTGTACGTGTGCTGAACGCGGAGGTGTCGTCCGTTCGGCACTAGATCAGAATTATCGTGATCAGGATCGCGGGACGGATCGTGATTGGATCGCGAGACGGGTCGTGATGCGATTGCGGGACGGCTAGCGATTTGGATCGCGAAGACGTTCGACTACATCAACCGCGTTTCTTAACGCTTCCCGCTTAGCGATCTACAAGGGTATGTAGATCCACTCTCCCTCTCGTAGATGCTCATCACCATGGATAGATCTTGCGTGTGCGTAGGAAATTTTTTGTTTCCCATGCAACGTTCCCCAACAGTGGTATCAGAGCTAGGTCTATGTGTAGATGAGATCACGAGTAGAACACAAAGGAGTTTGTGGGCGTTGATGTTCAGATTGCTTCCTCCCTTGGTCTTTTCTTGATTCAGCGGTATTGTGGGATGAAGCGGCCCGGACCAACATTACTCGTACGCTTACGAGAGACCGGTTCCATCAACTGACATGTAACTTCGTTGCATAAAGATGGCTGGCGGGTGTCTGTTTCTCCCACTTTAGTTGGATCGGATTCGACAAAGGCGGTCCTTGAGAAGGTTGAATAGCAATTTGTGTATCACCGTTGTGGTTTTTGCGTAGGTAAGAATTGTTCTTGCTAGATACCCATAGCAGCCACGTAAAACCTGCAACAACAATTAGAGGACGTCTAACTTGTTTTTGCAGGGTATGTTGTGATGTGATATGGCCAATTACATGATGAGATATATGTGATGTATGAGATGATCATGTATTGTATAGAATATCACGACTTGCATGTCGATGAGTACGGCAACCGGCAGGAGCCATAGTGTTGTCTTTAATTATTTTTGCCGTTTTGCTTTACTTTATCGCTATGAGTTAGCAATAGTCGTGGAAGCAACAGTCGGCGCGACAACCTCATGGCGACACGTTGATGGATATCAAGATGATGGAGATCATGGTGTCATGCCTGTGACGATGGAGATCATGCCGGTGCTTTGGAGATGGAGATCAAAAGCACAAGTTCATGGCCATATCATGTCACTTATGATTTGCATGTGATGTTAATCCTTTTATGCATCTTATTTTGCTTAGGACGACGGTAGCATTATAAGGTGATCCCTCACTTAAATTTCAAGATAAAATTGTGTTCTCCCCGAGTGTGCACCGTTGTGAAAGTTCGTCGTTTCGAGACACCACGTGATGATCGGGTGTGATAGACTCTACGTTCACATACAACGGGTGCAAGCCAGTGTTGCACGTGCGGAACACTCGGGTTAAACTTGATGAGCCTAGCATGTACAGACATGGCCTCGGAACACAAGAGACCGAAAGGTCGAACATGAGTCATATAGTAGATATGATCAACATGAAGATGTTCACCATTGAAACCACCTCATCTCACGTGATGATCGGACTTGGGTTGGTGAATTTGGATCATGTGACACTCGAATGACCAGAGGGATGTCATTTTGAGTGGGAGTTTTTAAGTAATATGATTAACTAAACTCATTATCATGAACATAGTCAAAATGTCTTTGCAAATTATGTTGTAGATTACTAGATCGCGCTATAGCTCCCTTGAATTTTTATATGTTCCTAGAGAAATAGAGTTGAAAGATGATGGTAGCAATAATGCAGACTGGGTCCGTGATCTGAGGATTGTCCTCATTGTTGCATAGAAGGTTATGTCCTTAATGCACCGCTCGGTGCGCCACTGCCTCAAGCGTCGTCTGTAGATGTTGTGAACATCTAACAGGCACGTTCTGATGACTACTTGATAGTTCAGTGCGTCATGCATTACGGCTTAGAATTGAGGCTCCAAAATGTTTTGAACGTCACGGAACATATGAGATGTTCTAAGAGCTGAAATTAGGATCTCAGGCTCGTGCCCGTGTTGAGAGGTATGAGACCTCCAACAAGATTCTTTGTCTGCAAGATGAAGGAGAATAGCTCAATTGGTGAGCATGTGCTCAGATTGTCTGGGTGCTACAATCGCTTGAATCGAGTGGGAGTTGATCTTCCAGATAAGATAGTGATTGATATAGTTCTCCAAGTCACTGTCACTAAGCTACTAGAGCTTCGTGATGAACTATAAAATGCCAGGGATGGAAATAATGATCCCTGAGTTGTTTGCGATGTTTGACACCGCGAAGGTAGAAATCAAGAAGGAGCATCAAGTGTTGATGGTTAGTAAAACCACTAGTTTCGAGAAGGGCAAGGGCAAGGAGGGAAACTTCATGGATGGCAAGTCAGTTGCTGCTCCAGTGAAGAAACCCAAGGTTGAACCCAAACCCGAGACTAAGTGCTTCTATTATGAGGAGAACGGTCGCTGAAGCGGAACAACCCTAGATACTTGGTAGATAAGAAGGCTGGCAATGTCGATAGAAGTATATTTGATATACGTGTTATTGATGTGTAACTTACTAGTACTCCTAGTAGCACCTGGGTATTGGATACCGGTTCAGTTGCTAAATGTTAGTAACTCGAAATAAAAGCTATGGAATAAACGGAGGCTAGCTAAGGGCGAGGTGACGATGTGTGTTGGAGGTGTTTCCAAGGTTGATGTGATCACCATCGCACGCTCTCTCTACCTTCGGATTAGTAATGAACCTAAATAAATGTTATTTGGTGTTTGCGTTGAGCATGAACATGATTAGATCATGTTTATTGCAATACGGTTATTCATTTAAGTTAGAGAATAATGGTTATTCTCTTTACATGAATAATCCCTTCAATGGTCATGTGCCCAATGAGAATGGTTTATTGAATCTTGATCGTAGAAATACACATGTTCATAATATTGATGCCGAAAGATACAAAGTTAATAATGATAGTACCACATACTTGTGGCACTGCCGCTAAGTGTCATATTGGTGTAAAGCGCATGAAGAAACTCCATGCTGATGAATCTTTGGACTCATTCGATTTCAAATCGGTTGAGACATGCGGACCATGCCTCATGGGCAAGATGACTAAGACCCCGTTTTCCGGTATGATGGAGCGGGCAAGTGACTTATTGGAAATGATACATGTTGATGTATGCGGTCCAGTGAGTGTTGTAGCGTGTGGTGGATATCGTTATTTACTTACCTTCACTGATGATTTGAGTAGATATGGGTATATTTACTTAATGAAACACAAGTCTGAAACGTTTGAAAAGTTCAAACAAATTCAGAGTGAAGTTTGAGATCATCATGACAAGAAGATAAAATGTCTACGATATGATCGTAGAAGTTAATATCTGAGTTACGAGTTTGGTATACAACTTAAGACAATGTGGAAGTTGTTTCACAACTCACGCCACCTGGAACACCATAGTGTAATGGTGTGTCCGAACGTCGTAGTCGTGCTCTATTGGATATGGTGCGTACTATGATGTCTCGTATCGATTTGCCACAATCGTTTTGGGGTTATGCATTAGAGACAACTACATTCACTTTAAATAGGGCACCATCTAAGTCCGTTGAGATGACACCGTATGAATTTTGGTTTGACAGAAACCTAAGCTGTCATTTCTTAATGTTTGGGGCTGCGACGCTTATGTGAAAAAGGTTTCAACCTGATGAGCTCGAACCCAAAGCGGACAAATGCATCTTCATAGAATACCCTAACGTAACAGTTGGGTATACCTTCTATCTCAGATCCAAGCACAAAGTGTTTGTTGCTAAAAACGGGTCCTTTCACGAGAAAGAGTTTCTTTCGAAAGAATTGAGTGGGAGGAAAGTAGAACTTGATGCGGTTGTTGAACCGTCACTTCAATTGGATAGTAGCACAATGCAGAAAGATATTTCTGCGACGTCTACACCAAGTGAAGAGGAAGCAAATGATGATGATCATGAAGCTTCGGATCAAGTTACTACCGAACCTCATAGGTCGACAAGGACTCGTACCGCCCCTGAGTGGTACGTCAATCCTGTCTTGGAGGTCATGTTGTTAGACAACAGTGAACCTACTGACGGTGTCCTACACTAGGGGGTACTCACCACGTCGTCTCCCGACCAATGGGTCGGGCCGAGGACCCCCATGATGATTCACTAATGGGCCACTTCGGGCAGCCCATGACGCATACAAGGGAGATTCCACAAGACTTGGCGCACAAGACAAAGACTCCTCTAAACCCTAGGCCTATGGTATTATATAAACCGGGGCCAGGCTAGTCAATAGACAATCTCATATTCATTAGAACAATCTCGTGGTAGATACATGTACTATGTACTACACCCCATATGAATACAATCAAAAGCAGGATGTAGGGTATTATCTCCTTGAGAGAGCCCGAACCTGGGTAAAATCCTGTGTCCATGTTACCATCGCTCCAAGACGCCTAGCTTAGGACCCCTACTACGAGATATGTCGGATATCGAACCGACATTGATGCTTTCATTGAGAGCCTGCTGGGCGATCGCCGCGGTGCAATGGATCTTCAACAGATGCCAAATCAGGTGTCAAAGTTTCTATTTATTTCGTTTTACATAGATCAATTATCTTTGCAAAAGTATCTGGGCCGCTTTGTGCTATTTTACTCCGCAGATCGAGTTCGGCTCTGCGCGTACAAGCTATCAAGGCGAGAGGCGTGCGTAGGTATAATGGCGGCAGAACTCCGTGCCAGTGCCTAAAAGCAGCGGCGGCGGGAGGCCTGGCGGCCGACCTCTGGCAAGAGGAGGCCTGGTGGCCGATTAGAGTCAGGCCCGTGCGTTAACAAGACATCAACACATGAGACCCGCTGTAAGAAGAATCAATCTGACGTGGTAATCCGGGCGAGACGGTGCAACGCAGTGCTGCCCAGGCGAAAAGTTGCATAGATCGCTGAAATTATACAGGGAGCTCTGATCCTTTTCTATCTACTCTTTATTATTTAATTCAGGCAGCCCTTGCTTTCCGCTAATCAGTTACTCCCGTGTGCGATTAGTACTAGTATTGTTGTTACTAGGGATGCATGAGTCCACGTAATAAAAGCAACGCACGTTTTTTCTTGGGATTGCTAGATCGATCACGTGGAGGCAAGGATCTTCGAGCACGAACAATGTGACACCTTGGATTTGTACAGACCGCATGTTATTTGCTTTGGTCTGCAATGGACATCATCGTCCAACAGGTTTTATTTTTCCTTAACTACGTTTAGCATGTAAAATCATTGTACACGGAATATTTTCTATTTGTTTGTACTGCATTATTTTTGCAGAGATATTTTATCAAAGCTGGTGTGTGACGTCGGACTGGCCAGCCTCTTGCGGATTTTTCGACCTACGTTGAGATCGACTTCGCGCCGGATAACCGACCTTGACCACGCGACGCCGCTACCTCGGCGAGCAAACGTCGTCGTCCCGCCTCTGCCGACCTCTGCATTCAAGACATATCTATCAATCTATTTTATCCCGTGTGAACTAATTGTGCGAAGAGAATTTTTTGTTTCAGTTTTCCACCGTCTTATGCGTGCAGATAAATAAAGAGCAACCGAACTACGTTGTTATCTCGGCCAGCCGAGAGTTCAGATAACTGAGTCCAAATCATCGCCCCATGGATCGTCACGGACCAATGAGACGATCAGAGTCCGGCGACTGGCGGTCCGCCGGGTCCGAGCTCCGCTGTGATTTTTGCTCGTCATGGAGTTGTTGAAGAAACGGGCACGCAGGCGAAAGAAAAATACGTGAAGCAGCGCCCTGGTCGGATGGAGTACTGCTGGCATACATGCAGCTGACAAGAGTTTGGCTTGGTGTCATAGGGAGATTTAACCTTTCCTTTCTTTTTGTTTTATCTAATCAAGCCTGGAGGCAGTCCATGCACTTGTCTTGCCTATTGCGCGGCATTGATTTGGATCCAATCTCTGATTACTAGCTGATTTGGATCTAGCGTGAGATCGCAGTACGACCTATGTGACGATCTAGTCAGCTTCCCGTGTGTTGCCCGACGAATGCCATGTCTGGAACTCGGATCATCCCGCAAATTCGGATTTCGTCACCTCATCGCACCGACGCCATGCGTCGACATCCGTGCTCTGTCGCGACCTCGATGCACAGGCCACATCCTTTTAACTTATTTGCGTATTTTTTATGCAAAGAATTTTTCATTATTATAATTATTACTACTGGACTTGCACTATTTTGTGTGCACAGGTAATCGGCTTTGACAGTTCACGTCGTCGCCTCTGTGTGGGGACGTCGTCGTTCACCTCGATGCGTGTATCTATGCTGGCATCTCGACGCCGCCACTCCGCTGAGTCAACCTCAGCGCCCAGGCCATATTCCCTTAATTGTTTACTTCATTTAAATTAATTAAGTAGAAGATTTTTTTTAATTATTATCTTTCTTTGTTATTACTTTTGGCTTGCACTATTTTATGAGTGCAGGAAATCGACTTCGACTGCCGTCACGCGGTCACCCCGGCATCACCTTGCCGACCTACTCCACTACCTCGGCTGGACCAGGGGCTTCGCCTCGCCACATCGGTCGAGCCGTGACACTACTTCGGAGTGCCGAACTCCTCGTTCGGTCACCTCGGGATGGGCTTGGGGGCTAGGACCTCGGTCATGCCGAAGACTACACACCGGATCTGTCAAAGTTCGATGGGTATCCTCGTCCCGCCTCAAGCCCAGATCACGTCATCGACACCGAGCACATTAACCAGCTAAGTCGCTTTCATGCTCAAAAACTTTCGATTTTAAATTTTGTTCGGTTCGACCACGCATTATACTTTTTTGACAAAAAGTTGTTTGCGAAAAACTTTCTTTGTCAAAACTTTGTTTGTTACAAACAAATTCACATACCCCGTTTACTTGGGGGCTTCCTTTATGAAGCCATTCCTCTTGCATATGATTATTAATGTATCGCACCCTTCCTTGTTCGTGTTTATGCCAATATATGCATCATGTTGACTTAAGTGTTCCACAAAGCTGGGTTGCCTTGCTCCTGTGCTTACCCCTACGTTCCCAATTGTTCGGCTAGGGAGTAAAGGGAGCACCTCTGCGATTGTTATGATCGGGTCATCCGAACTCGTACCTCAGACGGGTGAAGCCGAAAGCTAGCGCTCTTACTGTTTTTAACTATGGTCGGCCACGACGGAAGACAAGCATACATAAATCTATTGCACACCCCTCATGGTAATCATGAGAACCCAAAGAAAGGAACCGTTGGCGGAACTATTTTCTTCGAAGATGCTTCTTACGTTAAATGGTAATATAGCATAAGTTCCCTAGGCGTGCTTTGTCTGTTATAGCCTAATGGCCTAATTGCCTAGTTATTTGAAACACCTCCGATATCCTCGGATGGCGTAGTAGATAACACTTTTCGGCCCTTGGCCGAAGAGGGAGAAGCCGACGGTCGGTTAAGACGCGTTTAAAGTTCGGGCAAACACATATATGATATAAGTACTTCGGTACATACAATCATTATACATCAAATTCTTTTAACCAAGTCACTTGGGGACTCTTAAATTTATACGAGCCGTTTTTTTTAATAAATGTGTTTTCTTCTTCGTCGTTGCAAAGTCTTTATCTACTACTCCTTTTTCCAATGCGAGTGTGTGGTCAATAGCTGGATAGCCTGGTTTCTTTCTAAAGCCGCTCGAGTTTAGTTCGCTAAACAGGCCTCGGAGAAACACTCCGCCTTCGGGATATGGAGGTTGAGGCCAAAGGCTGACCCGTTTGGAGTCCGGAGATTGGATGTATCATGTTAAAGCACGACCGAAGCACAAATTAAATTCTAGACCAATTTCGGATTGGCACAATTTTCTTTTATCTAAACATAAAGTTTTTTGCATAATTTTTTGTTTTGTTCCGAGCATAACTCTGGCAGTACACTTTTAAAGCATCGGCAGTATCAACGGGGGGCTGCGACTAGAGTCGAACCCACCAAAAGCCAAGGCACTCCGAGGAGTCCTCGGCAAAACATTCTCGGATATTGCTTTATATGCACTAGTTTCGAATTGTGTCTTCGGTCAATAGTTGGGTTGCCCGGCTCCTGTGCTTGCCTCCTACGTTCCGCTTTGTTCGGCTAGGAGTGCAAAGGGAGAACCACTGCGATTGTACTTCCGGTTTAACTGGTCAAGTACCTCAGTGGAGAAAGCCGAAAACTGACTGTCACAATGAGCATAAACTGGTCGGTGATCCGATGACCATATTAAACAACGGGCCTTTCATAAAATTGGCCGGAGTGTTAACGGCTTGACCTCGGCTGACGCCGAACACTAACCGGGGGCTAGTAACTGGCCTCCCAAACTTTAAGCTCCCATGACCAAGTGAAAGTTATAAAGCCTAGATATCTGATTGCCTCGTTTCCGCTAACATAACCGCCTCCGGGCATCGAGACGTCAGCTAAGGGTTGTCTTGTTACTGCGGAAACACCCTGCGTAGCATCTACAAAGGGGTAGAAGCCGACGATGGGCCACTCTCAAATGATAAACGGTCACAAAGGAGTCTAAATAGCATATAGCATAAAAGCATTTGTATTAAATATACGAGTGCTGCCTTCCGTAATCATCGTTATAAATCCATAAATATGCATCAATTTGACTTAAGATTTTGGCCAAGCTGGGTTGCCTGGCTTCTGTGCTTATCCCCTACGTTCCCGATTGTTCGGCGAGGGGGTAAAGGGAGCACCTCTACGATTGTTACTTCCGGGTCATCCGTGTTAGTACCTCAGACTGGGTGAAGCCGAAAGCTAGCCATCTTAAGAATATGATTGGTCGGCAACGACGGAAGTGAAAATTTAGGTTCACTAAGGACCACAGAGTTCGGAAACTTTCCCCGAACTAAATCCTCAATATTTTCCTCCCACATTGATCGGAGTAGAGGTTTCACGATCATGGTCAACATGATAGCCTGGTAAAAGGAACTTATAAAGGAACTATTTTTCCCAGAAGATGTTTCTTACGTTAAATAGTAATATAACATATCTCTCCGCATACCTTTGTTTATAAAACCATATGGCCGGATTGCCTTGTTTGCCGTAAATCTTTGCCCTCATAAAGGCTTTATAAAGTAGGACAAACACTCCTCGGCTACTGGCCGAGGAGGTTGAAGCGATGGTCGGTCAACAAAGTCTTGTACAATGCGGATCCGAGCATTAATGTTGTAAAGTACTTGGATACATAGAACCATTACACATAAATTGTGTCAAACGTAACAAAGTTTGTGTCACATAAATATCGATCCTTAATTCGACCACCCGTGCCCAAATTAAGGCTCGGGGGCTACTGCACTGCCTATTCAATGTAGCAAATTCAAAGTGCAATATTGTTTCCATAGAGAATCGATCCTCGGGTTGGTCGGCCGCACCCAACCTGAGTCTGGGAAACTAGGCGCATCGCATTTCTGTTCCTAAGTATCCTGCCGAGCAAGGACTTGATCCTTAGGCCAATTTTGCAAATCGACCTAAGTCTCAGGGGCTACTGGGATTAGTGGTTTTCTTTTATCCTTCAGGTGCATCATGGGTTTTAGACCGACACGCACGTTGCGGGCTTCTGGCTATATATCTCGGCAGTCTACGGTCGGGGTGGTGCACCACCTCGGAAGTAGTCTGGCGTTGGAGTTCGGAAGCAGTCCGACATAAAGCTCGGATGCGAATGGCTGGCTCCATAAAATTCTATTCCAGCATTTAAGCTCGGATGGACTCCTTCAAATTTTCAGAGACCAATGTGATCTATGACACCTTGAACGCCGAATAGTGTTGGAACTCGGCTGAAAAAGACACCTCGGATGCAATCCGGCATTGGAGCTCGGACGCAAGAGGATACCTTGAATGCCGAATAGTGTTGGAGCTCGGCTGTGAAAAAACGCCTCGGATGTAGTTCGGCGTTGGAGATCGGACGCAAGAGGACGCCGCCGCACGGGAAACACTTCAAACCCCAGGTGTGGCGTAAAAAATTACAAGGTATTGATAAAGGCCGATAACTTAAAGGGGCTCCTCGGATGCCCTACATGTAAACTCTTCGGATTCAGCATGGCGATCCTCAAGATCGGACATGGGAAGATTTGTTGAACCAGTTTTCAAGACCGACGATCGAAGACGAAGAATTATTCGGAAGAACCGAGGAGCGTCCTCAACTTGAAGACCGGTTCAAGGGGCTACTTACAGTGTCTTGGACTAGGGGGTACTCACCATGTCGTCTCCCGACCAATGGGTCGGGCCGAGGACCCCCATGATGATTCACTAATGGGCCACTTCGGGCAGCCCATGACGCATACAAGGGAGATTCCACAAGACTTGGCGCACAAGACAAAGACTCCTCTAAACCCTAGGCCTATGGTATTATATAAACCGGGGCCAGGCTAGTCAATAGACATTCTCATATTCATTAGAACAATCTCGTGGTAGATACATGTACTCTGTACTACACCCCATATGAATACAATCAAAAGCAGGACGTAGGGTATTATCTCCTTGAGAGAGCCCGAACCTGGGTAAAATCATGTGTCCATGTTACCATCGCTCCAAGACGCCTAGCTTAGGACCCCTACTACGAGATATGCCGGATATCGAACCGACACCTACGAGCTATGAAGAAGCGATGGTGGGCCCGGATTCCAACAAATGGCTAGGAGCCATGAAATCCGAGAAAGGATCCATGTATGAAAACCAAGTATGGACTTTGGTAGACTTGCCCGTTAAACGGCAGGCCGTTGAGTACAAATGGACCTTTAAGAAGAAGACAAACGCTGATGGTAAATGTCACCATTTATAAAGCTCGACCAGTCGCAAAGATGTTTCCGACAAAGTTCAAGGAGTTGACTACGATGAGACTTTCTCACACGTAGCGATGCTAAAAGTCTGTTGGAATTATGTTAGCAGTTGCTGCATTTTTCGATTATGAAATCTGGCAGATGGATGTCAAAACATCGTTTCCTTAACGGTTTCCTTGAGGAAAGGTTGTATGTGATACAACCGGAAGGTTTTGTCAGTCCTAAGGATGCTAAAATGTATGCAAGCTCCAGTGATCTTTCTATGGACTGGAACAAGTATCTCGGAGTTGGAATATACGTTTTGATGAGGTGATCAAAGTTTTTGGGTCTATACAAAGTTTATGAGAAACTTGTATTTAAAATAAAGTGAGTGGGAGCACTATAGAATTTCTGATAAGTATATGTGAATGCCATATTGTTGATCGGAAATGATGTAGAATTTCTGGAAAGCATAAAGGGTTGTTTGAAAAGGAGTTTTTCAAAGGAAAACCTGGAATGAAGCTACTTAAATATTGTGCGTCAGGATCTATAGAGATAGATCAAGACGTCTGATAAAACTTTCAATGAGTACATACCTTGACAAGATTTTGAAAGAATTCAAAATGGATCAGCCAAAGAAAGAGTTCTTGCCTGATTTGTAAGGTGTGGAGTAGAGTGAGACTCAAAGCTCGACCACGGCAGAAGAAAGAGAAAGGACAAAGGTCGTCCCCTATGCCTTATCCATAGGCTCTGTATAGTATGCCATGCTGTGTACCGCACCTGGTGTGTGCCTTGCCATGAGTCTGTCAAGGGGTACAAGAGTGATCCAGGAGTGGATCACTGGACATCGGTCAAAGTTATCCTTAGTAACTATAGGACTAAGGAAATATTTCTCGATTATGGAGGTGATAAAGAGTTCATCGTAAAGGGTTACGTCGATGCAAGCTTTAACACCAATCCGGATGACTCTGAGTAGCAATCTGGATACGTATAGTGGAGCAGCCATTTGGAATAGCTCCAAGTGGAGCATGGTAGCATCTGCAGTACGACATATAGATTTGCAAAAGAACACACGGATCTGAATGTTGCAGACCGTTGACTAAAGACCTCTCTCACATGCAAAGCATGATCGAACCCCAGAACTCATTGGGTGTTAGATTCATAACAATGTAAATCACATAGTGATGTGAACTAGATTATTGACTCTAGTGCAAGTGGGAGACTGTTGGAAACATGCCCTAGAGGCAATAATAATTTAGTTATTATCATATTTCCTTGTTCATGATAATCGTTTATTAACCATGCTATCATTGTATTGATTAGAAACTCAAATACATGTGTGGGTACATAGACAAACAATGTGTCCCTAGTAAGCCTCTAGTTAATTAGCTCGTTGATCAAAGATGGCGAACGTTTCCTAGCCATAGACATGAGATGTCATTTGATAAACGGGATCACATCATTAGGAGAATGATGTGATGGACAAGACCCAAACTATGAACATAGCATATGATCGTGTCAGTTTATTGCTATTGTTTTCTGCATGTCAAGTATCTGTTCCTATGACCATGAGATCATGCAACTCACTGACACCGGAGGAATACCTTGTGTGTATCAAACGTCGCAACGTAACTGGGTGACTATAAAGATGCTCTACAGGTATCTCTGAGGGTGTCTGTTGAGTTGGCATGGATCAAGAATGGGATTTGTTACTCCGTGTGACGGAGAGGTATCGCAGGGCCCACTCGGTAATACAACATCACAATGAGCCTTGCAAGCATAGTGACTAAAGAGTTAGCCACGGGATCTTGTATTACGGAACGAGTAAAGAGACTTGCCGGTAACGAGATTGAACTAGGTATAGAGATACCGACGATCGAATCTCGGGCAAGTAACATACCGAAGAACAAAGGGAACAACATACGGGATTAACTGAATCCTTGACATAGAGGTTCAACCGATAAAGATCTTCGTAGAATATGTAGGAACCAATATGAGCATCTAGGTCCCGCTATTGGTTATTAACCGTAGAGGTGTCTCGGTCATGTCTACATAGTTCTCAAACCCGCAGGGTCTGCACACTTAAGGTTCGGTGACGTTTTGGTAGTATTGAGTTATGTATGTTGGTGGCCGAAGGTTGTTCGGAGTCCCGGATGAGATCCCGGACGTCACGAGGAGCTCCGGAATGGTCCATAGGTAAAGATTGATATATAGGAAGTCCCGTTTTGGTCACCGGAAAAGTTTTGGGTATTTCCGGTAGTGTACCGAGAGTGCCGGAGGGCCATCGGGAGGGACCACCCATGCCGGGAGACCACATGGGCCTGAGGGGGGGGGTGCACCAGCCCTTAGTGGGCTGGGCAAACCAGCCCCACAAGGCCCATGTGGCTAGGAGGTGGGAGAAGGAAAAAAACCCCAAGTGGGGGAAGGAAAATCCAATTATGGAAGGAGTCCTACTTGGAGTAGGATTGGAGGTGGAGTCCACCTCCTGGTTCGGCCGACCCTAGGGGAGGAACCCTAGGGCGCCAGCCCCCTCCCTTCCCTCCTATATATACTAGAGGGGAGAGAGGGCCAAGACACCCAAGCCACGGTGCAGCCATCTCTTCCCCCGTCTATACAGTTTTTCCTCTAGTCTAGTTTTTGGCGGTGCTTAGGCGAAGCCCTGTGAGAATAGCTCCACCACCACCGCCACCACGCCGTTGTGTTGGCGGAGAACTCATCTACCTCTCCGCTCCCTCTTGCTGGATCAAGAAGGCGGAGATCATCATCGAGCTGTACGTGTGCTGAACGCGAAGGTGCCGTCCGTTCGGCACTAGATCGGAAGGACCGTGATCAGGATCGCGGGACGGATCGTGATTGGATCGTGAGATGGAACGTGATGGGATTGCGGGACGGCTAGAGATTTGGATCACGAAGACGTTCGAGTACATCAACCGCATTTCTTAACGCTTCCCGCTTAGCGATCTACAAGGGTATGTAGATCCACTCTCCCTCTCGTAGATGCTCATCACCATGGATAGATCTTGCGTGTGCATAGGAAAATTTGTGTTTCCCATGCAACGTTCCCCAACAGTGGTATCAGAGTTAGGTCTATGTGTTGATGAGATCACGAGTAGAACACAAAGGAGTTTGTGGGCGTTGATGTTCAGATTGCTTCCTCCCTTGGTCTTTTCTTGATTCAGCGGTATTGTGGGATGAAGCGGCCCGGACCAACATTACTCGTACGCTTACGAGAGACCGGTTCCATCAACTGACATGTAACTTCATTGCATAAAGATGGCTGGCGGGTGTCTGTTTCTCCCACTTTAGTTAGATCGGATTCGACAAAGGCGGTCCTTGAGAAGGTTGAATAGCAATTTTTGTATCACCGTTGTGGTTTTTGCGTAGGTAAGAATTGTTCTTGCTAGATACCCGTAGGAGCCACGTAAAACTTGCAACAACAATTAGAGGACGTCTAACTTGTTTTTGCAGGGTATGTTGTGATGTGATATGGCCAATTACATGATGAGATATATGTGATGTATGAGATGATCATGTATTGTATAGAATATCACGACTTGCATGTCGATGAGTACGGCAACCGGCAGGAGCCATAGGGTTGTCTTTAATTATTTTCGCCGTTTTGCTTTACTTTATCGCTATGAGTTAGCAATAGTCGTGGAAGCAACAGTCGGCGCGACAACCTCATGGCGACACGTTGATGGAGATCAAGATGATGGAGATCATGGTGTCATGCCGGTGACGATGGAGATCATGCCGGTGCTGTGGAGATGGAGATCAAAAGCACAAGTTCATGGCCATATCATGTCACTTATGATTTGCATGTGATGTTAATCCTTTTATGCATCTTATTTTGCTTAGGACGACCGTAGCATTATAAGGTGATCCCTCACTTAAATTTCAAGATAAAATTGTGTTCTCCCCGAGTGTGCACCGTTGCGAAAGTTCGTCGTTTCGAGACACCACGTGATGATCTGGTGTGATAGACGCTACGTTCACATACAACGGGTGCAAGCCAGTGTTGCACGTGCGGAACACTTGGGTTAAACTTGACGAGCCTATCATGTACAGACATGGCCTCGGAACACAAGAGACCGAAAGGTCGAACATGAGTCATATAGTAGATATGATCAACATGAAGATGTTCACCATTGAAACCACCTCATCTCACGTGATGATCGGACTTGGGTTGGTGAATTTGGATCATGTGACACTCGAATGACCAGAGGGATGTCAATTTGAGTGGGAGTTTTTAAGTAATATGATTAACTGAACTCATTATCATGAACATAGTCAAAATGTCTTTGCAAATTATGTGGTAGATTACTAGCTCGCGCTGTAGCTCCCTTGAATTTTTATATGTTCCTAGAGAAATAGAGTTGAAATCTGATGGTAGCAATCATGCGGACTGGGTCCGTGATCTGAGGATTGTCCTCATTGCTGCACATAAGGCTTATGTTCTTAATGCACCGCTCGGTGCGCCACCCCCTCAAGCGTCGTCTGTAGATGTTGTGAACATCTAACAGGCACGTTCTGATGACTACTTGATAGTTCAGTGCGTCATGCATTACGGCTTAGAATTGAGGCTTCAAAACGTTTTGAACGTCACGAAACATATGAGATGTTCTAAGAGCTGAAATTAGGATCTTAGGCTCGTGCCCGTGTTGAGAGGTATGAGACCTCCAACAAGATTCTTTGCCTGCAAGATGAAGGAGAATAGCTCAATCGGTGAGCATGTGCTCAGATTGTCTGGGTGCTACAATCGCTTGAATCGAGTGGGAGTTGATCTTCCAGATAAGATAGTGATTGATATAGTTCTCCAAGTCACTGTCACTAAGCTACTAGAGCTTCGTGATGAACTATAAAATGCCAGGGATGGAAATAATGATCCCTGAGTTGTTTGCGATGTTTGACACCACGAAGGTAGAAATCAAGAAGGAGCATCAAGTGTTGATGGTTAGTAAAACCACTAGTTTCGAGAAGGGTAAGGGCAAGGAGGGAAACTTCATGGATGGCAAGTCAGTTGCTGCTCCAGTGAAGAAACCCAAGGTTGAACCCAAACCCGAGACTAAGTGCTTCTATTAGATCATGTTTATTGCAATACGGTTATTCATTTAAGTTAGAGAATAATGGTTATTCTGTTTACATGAATAATACCTTCAATGGTCATGCGCCCAATGAGAATGGTTTATTGAATCTTGATCATAGAAATACACATGTTCATAATATTGATGCCAGAAGATACAAAGTTAATAATGATAGTACCACATACTTGTGGCACTGCCGCTAAGTGTCATATTGGTGTAAAGTGCATGAAGAAACTCCATGCTGATGGATCTTTGGACTCATTCGATTTCAAATCGGTTGAGACATGCGGACCATGCCTCATGGGCAAGATGACTAAGACCCCGTTTTCCGGTATGATGGAGCGGGCAAGTGACTTATTGGAAATGATACATGTTGATGTATGCGGTCCAGTGAGTGTTGTAGCGTGCAGTGGATATCGTTATTTACTTACCTTCACTGATGATTTGAGTAGATATGGGTATATTTACTTAATGAAACACAAGTCTGAAACGTTTGAAAAGTTCAAACAAATTCAGAGTGAAGGTTGAGATCATCGTGACAAGAAGATAAAATGTCTACGATATGATCGTAGAAGTTAATATCTGAGTTACGAGTTTGGTATACAACTTAAGACAATGTGGAAGTTGTTTCACAACTCACGCCACCTGGAACACCATAGTGTAATGGTGTGTCCGAACGTCGTAGTCGTGCTCTATTGGATATGGTGCGTACTATGATGTCTCGTATCGATTTGCCACTATCGTTTTGGGGTTATGCATTAGAGACAACTACATTCACTTTAAATAGGGCACCATCTAAGTCCGTTGAGATGACACCGTATGAATTTTGGTTTGACAGAAACCTAAGCTGTCATTTCTTAATGTTTGGGGCTGCGACGCTTATGTGAAAAAGGTTTCAACCTGATGAGCTCGAACCCAAAGCGGACAAATGCATCTTCATAGAATACCCTAATGTAACAGTTGGGTATACCTTCTATCTCAGATCCAAGCACAAAGTGTTTGTTGCTAAAAAAGGGTCCTTTCACGAGAAAGAGTTTCTCTCGAAAGAATTGAGTGGGAGGAAAGTAGAACTTGATGCGGTTGTTGAACCGTCACTTCAATTGGATAGTAGCACAACGCGGTTGGCACTGTAAACCTAAAAAGTCAAAAACATGCAGAAAACAACAACTCGCACTGGGCACTGCGTTAATAGGTTAGTGCTCAAAAATAATATGAATTGATATATAAACACCCAAAAAGCATCCTAGAATGATAATATTATAGCATGGAACAATCAAAAATTATATATACGTTGGAGACGTATCAATAGGCCTCACCATAATCCATACCTTCTATTTGAGTATAGCCTTGTGCCACTAGACAAGCCTTGTTGCGCACAACTTGTCCATCCTCATCTCCCTTCTTGCGAAACACACATTTGGTTGCAATGATGTTTTGCTCATCTTTGGGCTTCTCAACCAACGTCCAAACTTGGTTCCTCTCAAAGTTGCGTAGTTCTTAATTCATTGCAAGCACCCAATCCGAGTCCTTGTGAGTTTATTCTACCTTCATAGGCTCAATATTAGAGATGAATGAGTAATGCTCACAAAACTTAGCTAAACGAGATTTCGAGCGGGTGGTTCTCCTGGAGTTGACGTTGTCAAGGATTTGATCAACGGGATGATTCTTGTCAACTCTTGCTCTAACACGTGAAAGCTTTTGCTTGGGTGGTGGTGGAGTTTCCTCAGCATCATCTTTCTCTTCATTGTTGTTGACGTTGTCGCTTTCTTGAGGTGGTGGAGATGGGGGTTGAGGTGATCTTCTTGTTACACTTCCTCATTTCCTTCATATTGGTGTGTACCACTCGTTGATGCCTCCATGTCATTTTGTGGTTCACCTTGACCCGAAGTAGGAGCTTCCACTTGTATAGATGAAGTACTCTCCTTCACCACCACGGGGAGAATCTTGCCAATAGGCAAGTCTTGGATTGGTTCCGAAGGTTCTTTGTCTCCTAAATCAATAGGCAACTATTCGACTTGTCAACCATTAGAATCATCAAACTTCACATCTACCGTTCTTGAACTTTTTGAGTGAAGTTGTTGTAGACACGGTAGGTGTGAGAGTTTGATCCGTAACCGAGGAGAAAACCTTCATGAGATTTGGAAGCAAATTTTGAACGATGATGCTTATCAAGAATGTAATACTTGGAGCCAATTACTCGAAAGCATCCAACTTGGGGTTTGTTACCGGTGAGTAGCTCGTATGTTGTTTTACCAAGAAGCTTGTGAAGATAAAGCCTATTTTTGGCATGGCAAGCTGTTTCCACCGTTTTTGTCCAAAAGTATTTTGGCGTCTTGTACTCATCAATCATTATTCTCTCCATCTCTATAAGCTTTCGGTTCTTCATGTCAACAACTCCATTTTGTTGATGTGTGTACGTAGCTGAGAACTCGTGTGAGATGTCTTCTTCTTCAAGAAAGGTATCCACGTTCATGTTCTTGAACTTTGTTCAATTGTCGCTCCAAACCTTCTTGATCTTCACCTCAAACTGATTTGGATTTCCTAGCAAATGTCTTGAAGATCTTCTGAACCTGCGATTTATCATCAAGAAAGAAACCCCACATAAATCTGGAAAAATTATCAACTATGAATAAACCGAGAGAGTTTCCACCAAGACTCTTGTAAGCATTGGGACCAAAAAGATCCATGTGAAGTAGCTAAAGTGGTCTTCTCGTAGTCATGATGTTCTTTACGGGATGGCTTCCTCCAACTTGTTTTCCTGCTTGACAAGCAATACAAAGTCTATCTTTGTCAAAGATAACATCTTTAACACCAACAATATGACCGCCTTTAATAAGCTTACCCAGATTTTGCATACCAGCATGTCCTAGCCTTCTATGCCATAACCAATCTTTAGAACATTTTGCAATAATACATGCACAAGGTTGGGATCTTTTAGTGAAATCAACAATGTGTAGATCACATTTACGAATGTCGGTAAACACCATGTCATGATTATCTCTATGAAAGACTTGACAAACTATTTTGGAAAATAGAACATTGAAGCCAAATAGGCAAGTCTAGATACATAAAGAAGATGGTAACCAAGAGATTTGACAAGCATAACATTGTTAATGATATGGCCACCTTACAAAGGCCAAGTACCTTACCCTTGGAGTTATCTCCAAAAGTCACATACTTGCATGGACCATCTTTGTTAGCAAGCACACGAAACATGTCTTTATCTCCGGTCATGTGATTGGTGCATCCACTATCAAGAATCGGCTATTTTCCTCCGAAAAGATAATCTCTTGGAGATTCGCCATGAGACTGAGATTCCTCATATTCTTCATCACATTCTTCACACTCATCATAGTAGTCATGTTCACCAACGTCATCATAACCTAGGGCAACAAGTTCATTAGTAACATGTGAATGAGATTGTTCAAGAGTATGAATTTTAATAGCCTCGATTATGATCATACTAATAGTTGTAGTATATCATTTAGCATGCATAAGATCTCTAATCTCAAAGAAGCACTTATCAAAGTTAGGATCATCGGGCTTGACTTTTTGAAATGTGATAGCCTTATGTGGAATCTCATCAAGATTCTTAAGAGAGTAATCCTGATATCTCTTCTCTAAGTCACTCCACAAGGTATAAGCACATTCAAAGTTTTTCATGCATCGGAGAATACTATTAGGAAGACCCTTAATAATAATATTGACGACTCTTAGATTACGAAGCATGTTTAATTCATTATCGGGAGTCATATGCAAGGAATCAATGGGAGATTTGTAAGGACTATGTATATACTTTCTCAAGTTGCAATCATCATATATAACAAGCATTACATCTTTCCAAGCGAAATAACATTCTCCATCGAGAACAAGCACTCTACAACTGACACTCCTTACCGTATACACATCCATCCTTCTCCGGGGTGGTTACACCAAGGAAATGAATTCTAAAGCTCTGATACCAATTGTGGGATCGAAAGGAACAGTCTAGAGGGGGGTGAATAGACACTAACAAGGAAAAATGTGCAATTTTTAATTTTCTTGAAACTCAGGCAGATTTTAGCACAAAGGGACTAGCAATACAATCTACACATGCATATCTAGAGTATGGTTAGTGGATAATAGACAACATGCAAGTGCAAGAAAGTAAGGGGGTAGATGTAGGATCGCAAGTATGTCTAGAGGGGGGGTGATTAGACTACTTGACCAATTAAAAATTCTATTTTTACCCAATTTTAGTTGTGGGCAGATTTTAGCAATTATAGCAAGCCAAGCACACCCTACACATGCATGTCTAAGAGTATAGCAGCGGAGAGTAAAGACAAGCACATGTAATAGAGGTAAGGGTTAGAAGATCAAACACAATTGTAGACACGAAAATTTTTCCTGTGGTTCCGATAGGTGGCGCTATCGTACATCCATGTTTATGGAGTCTTCAACCCACGGAGGGTAACGGCCGCGAGAGTCCACGAAGGGCTCCACGAAGTAGCAACCTTGACTACTCCATAAAGGCTTCCATCCACGAAGGACTAGCCTCACTATGGGTAGATCTTCATGAAGTGGGTGATCTCCTTGCCCGTACAAACTTCTTGGTTCAACTCCACAACACGAAGTAGGAGGCTCCCAAGCAACACCTAACCAATCTAGGAGGCACCACCCTCCAAAAGGTAATAGGCTTGATAGTGATGATGAACTCCTTGCTCTTGTGCTTTAAGATGATAGACTCCTCAACACTCAATCACTCTCTCACAGATTTGGCTTGGTTGAAGGGATTGATTGGGTGGAAAGCAACTTGGGGAGGCTAGAAATCTAGATCCATATGGTAGGAGTGGATGATCTTGATCTCAACACAAGGGTAGGTGGTTCTCTCTTAGAAATTTGGATATGGGAAGTGGGGAATAGTTCTGAGTGCTTCTCTTTCGAGTGAGAGGTGTTGGAGGGGTATATATAGGCATCTCCAAAAATCCAACCGTTACACCATTATTGAGCAACTCGGTGAAACCGAAGTGGAAACTCGGCCGTACCGATTTGTTCAAAATGTGGCAACTTTAGGAATCTCGGTGAGACCGATATATGATTCTCGGTGGTACTGATATGAGTGGCCGAGGGCAGTTTCCAAACTCGGTGAGACCGATTCACAATTCTCGGAAATTCCGATTCTTGTGAAACAGCTAATAGAGGGTTGGTCACTGGAACTCGGTGGCACCGATGCAAAACTTGGTAGTACTGAGAAGGGTTTGTGGCTAGGGTTTCTGTCTAGGGTTTAAACTCGGTGTAGCCGATATGGAAGTTGGTAGCACCGATTTTGAGTGGAAGGGTCTTAGACAGAATCTTTGTGGGAGAGCTTGTGGGTGTTTTTAGTGACTAGCACTTGTGCACGTGGAGCAATTTGTTCACCAACAATACCTTACCCCCTTTTAATAGTATTGGCTTTCCTATGGACTCAAAGTGATTTCTCAAAAAGTAAAATGTAGAGTCTTCTAGCTTGAAGCTTTGCCAATCCATTCCTTGCATCTTGGGGTATCTCCTCACAATCCTTTGCCAAGCCATCATTGAACTTTTTCCTGAGATATACTTAGTGGAAAACATTAGTCCAATGAAGTATATGTTGTTATTAATTACCAAAACCACCTAGGGAGAAGTTGTGCTTTCAGTAGAGTTTGGAGATGATCAAACACAATGAAGACACAATGATTTTTGGCGTGATTCGATAGGTGGTGCTATCGTACGTCCACGTTGTTGGAGACTTCAACCCACAGAGGGTAACGGCTATGCGAGTCCACAGAGGGCTCTGCTACTTGTGATTTGCGTTGGGTTTTTCCCCAGATAGGAAGGGTGAAGCAATATAGTAGCAATAAGCATTTCCCTCAGTGAGAACCAAGGTTATCGAATCAGTAGGAGAATCACAACAACTTGCGTCAACAATACCTACACACACAAAACCAAACACTTGCACCCAACATAGGCAAGAGGGTTGTCAAGCCCCTTGAACTCGTTACTTGCTTGCAAGGATTACTTCTAATAGTTATAGATAGATAAATGTAAAAGTAAAATAAAAAGAAAGTAAATAAATTACAGCAAGGTTTTTATGTTTTTGTAATATACCTTGAATAGACCCGGGGGCCATAGTTTTCACTAGAGGCTTCTCTCTCGAACGCATAGCATACGGTGGGTAGACAAATTACTGTTGGGAAATTGATAGAAAAGCGCATAGTTATGATGTTATTCATGGCAATGATCATGTATATAGGCATCATGTCCATGATAAGTAGACTGAAACGATTCTGCATCTACTAATATTACTCCACCAATCGACTGCTATCTAGCATGCATCTATGGTATTAAGTTCATGACAAACAGAGTAATGCTTTAAGCAAGATGGCATGATGTAGACAAAGTACTACCAAGCAATATGTTTAAACCCCATAGTTTTACCCTTAGTAGCAATAATACAATGCGTGTCTTGTCCCCTTCTGTCACTGGGATATAGAGCACTGCAAGATTGAACCCACTACAATGCACTCCGAGGGAGTCCTGGACTAGGGGGTCCCGGTCGAGCTGGTTTAGTCCATGGGCCGGACTGGAGGCCCATCTAGGAGGAAGGACATTGGAGGCCCTACGATGGGGCGTGAGCACATCGCATTCCACCGAAGACTTGGTGTGTACTCCAAGGAGGCACTGGTGCAGCGACGTGCTATACAAACAGTTTTAACCCTTTTCCGTGACATAGTTTTAAATTGTCGCCTTGCATGTGTGGGCGATAGGGGGGTCTATCCCACACAACACGGAAAAATCGTCAACAATGGTGACGGATGAACGCAAATGTTTGGGAAAACTAAACATGTGCGATACGGGAACATATCTCACACGCTATATTTTGGATGTCCGTGTGGGATTAGGGATCAATCACACACGTCTATCACGAGTCAAACGCGTCTAATTGCTCAAGGGAAACAAACGGTGTTTGACCTTTAACCGTTTGCGAAACATTACCTAATCCACACGGGCCATCATAGAAATTGTGTGTGTCTAACACCCTGGTTTTCGCTCCTGTTTTTTTTCCTTTGCGGGATTTGACTCCCGTCTTTTCTCTCGGTGTTATCAGATTTCTTTCACTCTTGGGTATATGAAGATGGTCATCTAGCCTTGCCTTCCCTATCCAACCAGAGATTCTTCCCAGTCCAACTTTGCCACCCAAGATCTATCTCCAGACTTTGCCATCGAAACCCTGCCTTCCGAGTCACCGGAAGGGAAACCCTAATCCTTTCAGTTACAAAGGAACCCCAATTTCCTTTGATCTTCTGCCTCCCAAACCTTTTCCAGTGATCATCCCACCTTTATAAACCCTGGATATGTAAAAATATTGCCAAGTCATTTGCAATATTTTTCATTTATAATTAATTCCTTTTTCTGCCAGTTAAAGGAATTAAATCCAGGAAAATATCTATCCATCTCCAAAGTTCATGAAAACTTGTGGAGATATTCTTTGTGACCATATTGGGCTCCCATAAAAAATATTGGCAATAATTAAATAAGGGAAATGGCATTTTCCTATTTAATGCCAATATTGCATTTTGGGCAGTTTCTAAAGGAACTACCATTTTGGTAGCCAGGAAAAATCCCAAATAAATTCTGGAGCTTCTCCTATCCATATCTTCACCATTTCCATCAAGAACCCAAGTTACATAGTTTAAATTTTGGGCACAACATCAATTTGCAGATTCTGTCCAGTTGGGCAAGTTGCAAAGGAAGTGCTCTATTCCTTGATCTATTTGAGCTGAAACTTTTAATGGTGGTTAACATTGCTAAATCACTCATGGAAACCAAAAACCAGCTCAATCCCTATATCCATTCTCTCATAGAAATTTTCCTAAGTTTCTGTCCATTTGAAAGCTCTGTGAAGGAAGTACCATTTTGGTGTACCCAAATGGTATGAAACTTTAACAGTGGCTTCATATGTTCAAATCATTACCCTACACCAAATTTGAGCCAGATCTATCTAGCCATTCTTCCCCAGCATCCTCATCTCCATTTCTGGCCAGAGTGCATGGTTACAAAGGAAGTACCATCTGGAGTTATCCATTTGCGTTGAAACTTTGTAATCATGTTCACCCCAGTGTATGTTTAACCTCTGCCAAAGACCAGGCCAAGAGCAGTACTGTGGTGGCCACACCACATGTCAAACACTTGCTGGTCAGAACCCTTGTGAGCTCTCATCTGTCATTTCTTGCCCCTACTCCCATCCAAACTCTTACGGGTCATCTCTACGACCAGTGAGCAACATGTTGGACAAGGTCCTAGAGCCATCCAGTGTCTTGGACGCGTGGTGCCGGTGGTGACCGCCGGTTTGGTCGGCAAACAGTGAGCTCTGCCGCTGTTTCTGGACTCTCCTCGCCGTATGCTTCCAACCCAGCTGCCAGCAGCTCGCCAGCTCGCTCCCATGCACCTCCGCGAAGCTCCTCGACACCAGCTAACCTCCCCGGCGTCGCATCCGAGCTCGTGGCACCATGTGCCGACAGGGACGACGACGAACGGAGAATTGTCGTGCCCGTGTCTCACCACTGTCTCCTTCCCCTTCGTCTCCTTCCTTGCACCGCGTTGAGCTGTCCTCAGTGTCAGTTCGGCACCACCCGTCGCTCGCCACCTCGCCGGAAGCTCCAGGGAGCAGATGAGGATGCCACGGCGGCCATCCTCACCCGTTCGCCATGTCCGCCTATAAGTAGGCCACAGCCCGAGCCTCCCCGGGCACCGACGGCACCTCCAGCTCCTCCTATACATCCTAGCACCCCGCCCTATCTCTCATTTGAGCTCAAGCCGCTCTCCCCGTCTCCCATTCCCGCCATGGCCGCCGTCAGGCGCCGCTTAAATTCGAGCAAGCCGTAGCCCTTCCCTTCCCCCTTTATCCACCGGGAAGTTCCATCGGCCATGGCGAAGCTCTGCCCGACCTCCTCCTCACCTCCCCGCCACCGCAGCCTCGTGCCCCAAGCTCACCCCGCCGCCGTACACCGCCATCTACCGTCCGGTCGCCTCCGTCCATCCCTACTTTCTCCACGGGTACTGGCAGGCGCGGCTTCGGCTGCTGCTTCGATCCCGCCCCTCGCCGCGGGCCCTCGGCCACCGGCGCGACGGTAACGGCGACGTCTAGCCGCTCTCTGTAACCGGCGTCGGGGAGAGGTGGGAGGAAGAAGAGAAGAAGAGGGGGAGGAGAGAGAAGGCAGGCGGGGCCCGCCTGTAAGTGGCCCAGCCACCGGGCCCGCAGGCTTAAGTGGACGCGCCCCGCCGCACTTACGTTTCCCTTGCGGGAAAACGTATTCCTCTGGAGTGCGCGACCCGCCGAACCGCCAGGGACCCTGTTGTGAATATTCTTTTTACAAATAGGTCCCTGACAAAAAACCTTTATATCTTTTTGCCCGTAACTCCGATTCAGGTGAAGCCAACGCTCACGTCATCAGTTTGTCGAGCCCGTTCCGATGGTATCATTTTCATAATGTTTCCACATTCTGAAAATGACCATTTTGCCCTTGCCTCTAAGCAGCCCTCTCCGAGAGAGAATGGTTTCCGGCGATCCTTTCCGCGGACTCCCCGCATTTCTTCCCGGAGTATCCTTCACCCCCAGGCAAGCCGACCATCTGACATATGCTCTAAAGCATCGCTCTGTGTTATTCTTGCGTGTTTAATTATTGATTATGCCTGTGATAGAAATAATTAAACTCCTGCTATATTGCTCTTACTGTTTTCATTACTTTCATATAATAATTCATAGTAAATAATTTAAATGCCTAGTTGCTGCCCTCATAAGTTATTGTGGTGAACCACATGCTTACTTAATGAAACTTAGCCGGTTGATCTAGAGTCACCTGTCCGGGCTTATCCGTGCAACCACATTTGCCGGTATGGGACGGCCTTGACTTGGTCTGATTGCGTGCTCTTTCACCGGTACCACCAGACAGGGAGGGTTATGCGTGCGCGCTACCCTGATCAGGTAGGCGGCGATAACCCTGTGAGCCCAGTTGTTTGTTTGCGCGCGGTCCCCGTTTGGGACAGTTTAGTTTGGCCACGTCGGTGGCAGGTGTCACGAGGTGACACAGGGGCCACCCAGGGCAGGACTCCGGGGGAGGATGATTGTCGGTGGTACGATGGAAGAGTCACGGGTCAGACGGGTTTCGTTGGAACAACGCTGGTCCACCCGAATGGGATCGCGAGGCCAGGTGCTCCATGGTGTGGGTAAAGTGCGCAACCTCTGTAGAGTGAAAAATCTATTCGAATAGCCGCGTCCACGGTATTGGACAGTCCGTCCAAGCCTCACTAGGTGGTCAACCGTAATATAGATAATAATGATGGAAGAACTCGACATCAGATGATGTCAGGAATATGATATGTTAGCCATGTGATGGCTATGATAGAGTTGGCCAGATGACCGAAGAGTTGGATTGGATCCTGAGATTGTTCGGAGTATGGATTACTTACTGGATATGCTTTACTTTACTGTATTTTACATAGTAGTTATCTTGCTAGATAACCCTGCTATAACATGATCATTGATATTGCTAGCTAGTTATGCCATGTTGTACAAATTAATATTGCTCTAATAACAAATGCAAGCTTGAATGCCATGGATTGCTTTGCTTGGTGTATATGTTGGTTTGGTTTGCTTGCGAGTACATTCAAAAGTACTCAGCGGCCTTTAACATGGCCAGGTTCACATAAGGATCCGTCGTCCGTCGTCGAGGAGCCGGAGCGATCGCGGGCTAGGAGAGTAACCCAGTCAGATCCCTGTGGATTGGAGCCACACCAAGACCATGCTGCCTTAGATAGAGCTTTTCTGCTGCCATTACCCTTTGTAATACATCATGTAAGACTTATAAATCCATTAATAGAAATGCATGTGTTCATGATACTTGTTGTAAACGCACATGCCAGAGTGATTTCCTGGGCTGGCATGCGCGGCGACCGTCTGGCTACAGTGGTAATCAGGCGGGGTGCCACAGTGTGATATCTGCATCATCACACACGAGTTTTCTCTTGCAAGTGTCTGCCATGCATGATATCATTGAACACGTTCCATGAACAATTTACGCGTGGGATTGTCTTTGCATCGGGCACGGTTTGTTTTTGGCTCATGTGTGAGATAAGGTGTTATCGCAAATGATTGAGGAGCTCCTACGCACACGTAGAAGTGATGCAAATCATCTGCGATTTCTTATGTATCACCAACGTTTCAGTTTATATCTCGTGTGCTTTTCCTGTAGATCACAGGCGATTGCGCTACGAGTTACGTGTGCTTTCCATTTTTGATCGCAAACGCTTAGTTGCTTGAACCGTGTGCGCTGAAATGGCCAGGTTATTGTAAAATATCACATTTGAATCACCCTGCAAATAGCAAATTCGCCACAATATGCAATCGAACAAATGGTGTCCACATGAAGAACATTCATCATAATTCGCCACAATATGCAATTGAACAAACAGTGTCCACAGGAAGAACATTCATCATAATTCGCGACAATATGCAATTGAGCAAATGCTAGCTAAATTCCATAGATGTACGGACATATGCAGTACATAATCATAGTGTATGAAATACGAAGACGTTATCACATGGAAAACAATGCATCCATGCGTATATGTTTAGTAGATAACACTATATGAATGCATACTTATTCTTGAGAGGTAGTAATGCGGAAATCTTCACAGCCTGGACTAGGCTTGATATAGTGTTTCACAAAGAAGGTGCTGATAACTTTCCTAACACACAACAATTCATCTGTGGCGAGCGGTTCAGAGGTCATCTGTCCAAAGATCAACTGCGGGATTTTTAGATCAGAATGTAACATACGTGTGGAGTAGAAGATAGTAATTAAGAAACAGACTTACTGGTTCTATGTTGTTAGCATCGGCACCACATTGAACATGTCTGCATAGGTTCATCATGTGTGCGCAAATGTAGTATCCACATAGGTTGGCCCTTGTTGTTATTGAGAGCACTGAAATTTTTTGTACAGTATTAGTCATGTATTTGCCCTGTTAGGAACACCCTAACAGGTGTAATTTGTTTCTTTTTTCTTTGGAGAGAAATAGAAAGAGGTTGACTTAGAAACTTGAACATCTGACTAGCATTTTCTGAAAATAATGGATTTCGGTGTCTTACCGGAGAAACGTTCTTGTGGTGCAGAGGTAGTTGGCTGTCGAACCGACATCCTCCCGAAGTTATGTACCTTGACAATACACTGCAAATGAAGATGAAATTTCACATACTCAATTCATGAACCAGATATGAACATAACATATTAACATCAAAGAATTCAATACCTATCCATGAAATCCTGAAGATGATTCAGATCCTAAGGCTTATTTGACTCTCTAAGAGAATCCAGGTAGTAAACTGTGTTGCGCTTTGGAAAAATGACCACCAAGATCCAGTGATTGCTATAGTTTAAGAAAACCTTGAACTTACGAACTATGTCGAAAACTGAAAGACGGTCAATGTATGCGTGGTTGTATATTTAACTTACCCTTCATGATATGGCCACATGAAGAATTCTCCTAACTGTAAGTGGAACAAGATATTGGCGACATGGTCAATGGAAGCCTTGTGTGTAACATTATTAAGTAACAAAATGTCGTTTGCTAAATCAGGATCTATGAAATACGCATGCTCCCTCCTTGATCTTTGCGCCGTCAATCCCCTAAGAGGAATACAATACAGTGTCACAACCCTAGTTTTAACATTGCTTATTAGTGCATTCAAGCATGCATTTATTTTTTCAAATGAATTTGAATTGGGGAATTATCAAGCCTCAGAAATCATTTTTGCCAAAATGAGCAAGATAAAAATTGCTTCAAATAAGTCCAAGAAAAAGTTCCTGGTATTCTCAGAAAATATTGGCAAGAGGTAAAATGCAAACCATCATATTTGGAATCACAGAACTATTTATTTTGGGCATTTGAGGTAATCCAAATATTATTTGCTTGGACTTACATTTGATACATATTTAAAATATATGTCCAATATCTCTAAGAATTATTATGTGGCTTTGGACAAGTCCATTTAGTCCACATATAAAATTTTCAGATTTTACAAAATGCTTTAGTATCTATTTCTAAACCAAAACAAAATTGCAAAATAGAAGATAGAAAAGGAAATAGTAAAAGAGGCCTTACCTGGCCCAGGAGGGAGCCGGCCCAGCCCAACTAGCCGCTGAAAGTCGTCTTCCACCTTTGCCAGTAGGCAGAGGCGAAGGCGAGCACGGCGAGCGACCGCGCCACCTCCTACTTCGTGCTGGAGGCCGTGAGCATCCTTATCGCCGCGCCGAGAGGATGCCCTGGATGTGCTGATCCATCAATACCCCCCCTGCTCTCTCTCCGACCCTCTCCTCTCTCTCCAGCCATGGCCGAGCTTTGCTCGAGCTCGCCGTCGCCGCCCGCGTAGCTAGCACCTCCCCCTCATCTGTCGTCGCGTCTCCGAGCTCCGCTGCAACCCCTCGACCTCTCCGTGGAGCCAAGCGTCGCCGGGAGTATCGCAGCACCAAGACCGCCGTCTTCTTCAACCTCCGGTCACCGGACTGCCGCCGTCGAATTCGCGAGCCACCGAGCATCCCCGAGCATGCCTTGTCCCCCGTTAGAATCCCGGTGAGCTCTGCCGCGTTTTCTCTCTCGCCACGCGCTCGTGCGTGTCCTCTAGCCGTGGTTGCCACCTATCCCGCGAGCTCTCTGCCGCCGGCCATGTCGCCTCCGTGGCAGCATCAAGCAAGGCTTGCTCCCGAGCGTGTAGTTGTGCTTAATATGACCTCATGAGCCCGTAGACACCTGCAGCTCCCCCCTTCCATGCTCTTAGTGCCAGATCCGAGCTTGCCCGAACTCCGGCCGCCACCTCCGTCGTCGTTGCGCTCAGCTCCGGCCACCTTCGGTGAAGTCGCCCGCACAGCTGAACGCCGCGGGTTAGGTCACCGCCGGCGCCCCAAACGGAGCCCCATAGCCATTTTCCGAAGGCCACCGCCGCGGGTTAGGTCACCGCCGGCGCGCCACCGTGTTTGAACGCCGGTGGGTCGCTGACATGTGGCCCCGTCCAGTTAGGGATTAGCTTAGGCACTAATTACTAATTAGGTTAGCCCCTGACCTAGTGACAGGTGGGCCCAGGCGCTTAATAACCTCGGGTTAGATTAATTTTAAACTCTGTTAAGCTCTGTGTCGCTGACGTGTGGGTCTCGGTCGTCAGGTTTGACCCAGACGTGGCGCCCTTGACCTGATGATGTCATGATGATGCGAGGCTGACGTAATTAGTGATTTTCTGGATTAAATAAAATCCAGGAAATTCCAGAAAATAGTTTAAACTTTGAAAAATCATAGAAAATAATATGTAACTCAGATTGAAATAAGTTACATATGAAAAATGATCAGAAAAATCCAATCTTTCCATATTTATCATTTTCATGCATGTTTGAGGAACTCATACACACTGTTTAGGACAATTCCACTTAAAGGCATTAAAATGCTTATAACTGGAGTTGGAATTGATCTATATTGATCATATGACCTGCATTTAACTTGTGATCACTTGCATTAGGTAAATCCAGCAACATGTTAACATGTCATTATCATGCATCATTGTGAAGCATTTGTCGTGTTTAAATTGTTCCTTGTTTGCCTTGTCGATAGACTTGCGAGACGTAGTTATCGAGGACATCGAAGGACAACCTTGTTCTTCCGATCTTTCATGCAAGCAAACCCCCTTGAGCTTTTCGATACAATCCCACTCTCTCGCCCTTGCTCTCATTTCAATGCATTAGGACAACACGATTCAACCGTTACTTGTGTTCTGGTAGTTGAACTCATTCCTTTGCATGACCTGTCATTGTCGTAGTGTCGTGGTTTTATCGCGGCATGATGTCCTCGTGAGAGAACTTAGGTGTGAGGCCATCGCAACTAGGTGGCGGCTTGAGAGGGGTTGGTCGGAATCGAGAGACGCGAGTTTACCCAGGTTCGGCCCCTCCGATGGAGGTAAAAGCCTATGTCCTGCTTTGTGTATATTGATGATGAGGATGATCTCGATTACAAAGGTGCGGGATCGCTACCTCTAATCTCGAGAGCTTCTAGTCTGTCTATCTATAATGACTTGAACTTGTCCCTCTTGGGGTGCCTTACCCCTCCTTATATAGGTTGAAGGGGTAGTTTACATGTAGAGTTCTACTGGGAGTAGGATTAGGACTAGTCTCTCTTGAATCCTAATCCGGGTCTTGTTTCCTTTGTGAGGGAATCCTTCCTCATCTTGGGCCTTCTCTGTGAGACGGCCCATCATAATATGAGTCGGCCCTCTCATGAGCCACCTTCTGGCCCGTTGGGTCTTGTCATTCGTCTGACCCTCCTGCCGGGTCACCAATGAGCCGCCAAGCTTGGCCGGGTCATCAGTGAGTCGCCAAGTCCCAGTCGGGTCATACTTCAAGCCGGGTTATACCGTGGGGTAATATCCCCGACATTAGCCCCCAGGTTAGCTTGAATTTATTCATGGTAAGCTCCTGAAATAAGAATAACAAATATGTTAAGGGACCGGCCTACTCCACTGGCCGGCTTAATGAAGTAGCTCCTTGAAAATTCGGGTTTCTTCTTTGTATTAACGAGCCGTCTTCACAAACATCTTGCAGGTCCGTGTCCTTTGCAAAATATTGGGAATAAAACACCCATATGTCATTGAGTCGTCTTCCAATGCTTTGGCTTCGATGAAAATATCGGAGATAAGAAAATCATATGAAGTTGAGTGGCTTTCCATTGCTTTGATTGGGAATAGAAAATCATCCATTGTTAAACCACTTTCAACTTGTGAAACCGGGTTGCTTATATAGGCTCTTCCGAGTTATGATCTTTTGATAATGCCGGGTCATGATTTTTGATAGTGTTGAGGCGGTCTTGCTCACAATTGACATCTTCAAAGTGCTCTTGTATTTTTTGATATATCCATATTACCTGTAGCCCCCAAGCTCCAAGTTTATCAGCTCATGATGACTTGGTGATTTGCAACAATATCTTTGACTGTGTAGCCCCCAAGCGTCGGGTTGTCTTGCCTGCAACAACCTGGGACTTTGAACTTGGTGTTGAATGTTGAGAAATCCGGATTGTCATCTGAGTCGCCAGATATAGACTGAGTGTCTTGTATTTCACATGTGTAGCCCCCAAGGGCCAGCTCATCAGTATGTGATGGGCCGGGTCTTCAATTTGGACCTTTATAATATGTTTCAGCAGCTGAGTACTGTAGCCCCCAAGTGCCGGGTTGCATGCCTGCAGCGACTTGGGACTTTTGAAAATTTTGATCTAAGCAGTGTAGCCCCCAAGTGTCGGGTCGTATGCCTGCAGTGACTTGGGACGGTATGAGAATAATATAACCCATCATAATGCATTTCAGAAGTTCTCTTGAATTGATATTGATCTGACTTGAATGAATCCTTAATCGTGGTTGTAATGTAACCCGGTACGAATATCCTGGAATAACGCCGTTGTGCTTGGAATGAAATCCCTGCTCATGGTTGCGGAGCAACCCGGCAAATATATGTTTGAGAAATCCATAAGTGTTGTAGTTTACTATAGAGCACAGGTTGAAAAAATCCAAGAGCCGGTCAATTAGATGACACGGCATTATATGTGATAGGGCGGCTCTTCGAGAATATTAATTTCTTCCGAGCTGGCTTGAAAAACCCCAAGCATTTAATATTGGTTATGATAAAACATGATGAAGATCCAGCCATTTTGGCTATCAAAGATCTATTTGTTCCTGCAGAGGTTACGATGTAACCGGGTTTGATGACCGGCTTGATATGTATGTATGATGCATGATGCAATACAGGATGATGTATGTATATGATAAAAACAACTAATATAGAATATATACATGTATATCTCAAATATTTGCATGTCGGCCTTGAAGGCACAACCAAAAGAAATCAACTCTTGTCCTTATTTTTTTGAAAAACTCAAGGTTTTTGCTTCCAAGAAGCTTGGCATGAACGCCTTTAATCCCGTAAGCCGGCTCTCACGTGACATAAATCCGTTGCTTTAACCTTAACTAGTTCAGGGTCTTAAAAAAGATTGACTATTAAGAGTACGAACGGGCCACATAGCGGAGAGACTACAGCAGACAGGTGAGTTTATCCTAGCTCTCTGTAAGCCGGCCCTCTCGTGACATAAGCCGTCGTTTTAACTTTGACAAGTTCAGGGTCTTATTGAAAGATTGACTGTCAAGAGTATGGCGGGTCACCTGGCGGAGTAGCAAGTTGCAAAGAGGCAGGTTTAACCCATATATGGCATGGAAGCTGGTCAAGAGGGTATGAAAGCTAAACTCATTGAGTTGGAAGCCCCCAAGTGACCTATGATCATGGAAAAGCTCGACCATTGATCATAATATGATGATCCAATAAATCAGGGCACCCATGTTTGAACGGCGCATCATGGCGGCTCGTCCTCTTGGGCAACTTTTAATTTTTCGCCAATAAAGCAGGGCACCCATGTTTGAACGGTCGCATCATGGCGGCTCGTCCTCTTGGGCGACTTTAAATCTTCCACCAATAAGGTAGGGCACCCATGTTTGAACGGTCGCATCATGGCGGCTCATCCTCTTGGGCGACATTAAATCTTCCGCCAATAAGACAGCAGCCCCCGGGACCGGGTTATCTTCCCTGCAATGACCCAGGGTTCCAGAATATTTGAGCCCGGTTGAAGCTGCCAAGTCATGTATGTGTAGCCCCCGAGTCTTTAAGTTGACTCGAGGAGGCGGCTTAAGTGTCTTTATCTTTGGCTGCGGCATAAGCCGGCAGAAGGTTGGTGGCTGAACGATGGATTTTATCCAAGCTGGAGACGATGTAGTGAGCTGATGATCTTCGTGATGCTCATCATATGTCTTTGGTAAATATCTTTGCCAAATTGAGTGCATATGTCTCTTGGTCCATGCTTTATCCTCATGTAGTCCGGCTCTCCTGGCTCCTCCAGGGCCTTTTTTCTTTTTTCTTTGCCGCTGACCTTTGAATTGCCGGCTCGATAATGGTCTGCTCAAGCTGTAGATTCTCCAGGAATGTTTCCTTCATGTCTGACTCTTATTTCTTCGATGTGATGAAGCAAACCGGACCACGGGATGGCATGCCAGTGCATCTATCCATTGGGTAACCCGGTGCGAGTGGGGGCTGGCGCGGGCTTTGGCAACCTTGCGTAAGACATGATTCCAAATGTCACTTTTTCCTTTGCTCCAATGTTGTTGGAAGAGACCGGGCTGCGGGGGCGGCGGCTTGCGCGCGTCCGTTTGGCGGCTCATACAGGCGGGCGCGGCCCCGGCGGTTTGATGTAGATCAGACCGCGGGGGATGCGGCTTGTGCACGTCCGTTGGGCGGCTCATATGGGCATGTGCGGCCCCGGCATGTTGACGTAGAGGCGAGAGCTGGCCGGACCGCGGGAGCGGCGGCTTGCGCGCGTTCATTGGACGACTCATATGGGCGAGTGTAGCCCCGGTAGGCCGGCGTCTCGGTGGACGCGGCCCGGAAGGAGGTGGGCCATGGCGGCCGCGGTAGGTGCTGCGGGGCGACGCCGTAGGTACGGAGGGGAGGAGGCAAGGCCACGGAGGCCGAGGTGCTGTGAGGCGAGCCATCCAAAGGCGAGGTGGAGCGCGGCGTGGCGCAGGCGTGCATGGGAGACCATGGCGAGCCGGAGCAGGGGCTCGGCCGACCGGCGAGGCCGCTTGAGCCAAGCAGCCGCCGCGGGGCACGCGGAGACAAGGCCGTGGCGGTGACTCGAAGCAGGCGCAGCCATGGCGGTTCAGACGCGAAGCAGCAGAGCAAAGCCGGCGGCCGGCGCGTGTGGACGGGTGCAGAGGCCGAGGCGTGGTGGAGCTGCCAGGGCGCGGCAACAGCAGGATAGGCTAGGCCAGGCGTGAACGAGCCATGGCGGAGGAGATCGAGTCCGGGTCGGCCTGATCCTCTTCCTATTTTTTTTTCTTTTCCTTTTCAAAAGTACAACGCCTCGGGTGTAGCGATGAGACACCAAGTCCGATTAGTACTACTACTAGTGAAAGTGCTTGAGAATTCTTTGATTCCGGCTTTACGTCAGGAGAAACAGCTGCTGCAGTGACGGTCACTTCCCTCGGAATCTGAGTACATGGCGATTTATTCTCGACGGAAGCTGCAATTGGGCCGATCCCGCTGCGCACTGTATACCGCCGAAAATAAACAAATATTCTGAACTCCTGTCGGACTCGCGACGTGCGGCGGTGACACAACAGCGGAATTGACCTCTTGTCGGATTCAAATTGTAGCGACGGCGACGCTCCCAATGCAATCCTAATTTCTCCTTTGATCTCAATCTCATATATGTCAGCTCCAAAATAAATCATGATTGATCACAAAACAACAAATTTACTAGTTGTGCCCATAGTTGTCCCATGGCGGGTTATCCTGCATGGTTGTTTCGGGCTGGCTCTTCTTCATCCGATGAATCGCGAGCTTCTTGATCCCTGAAGAAATCCCTCCAAGAACACAATACCAACGTGCCTTGCCCCATGGTGGGCGCCAACTATCGTGGTTTTATCACGGCATGATGTCCTTGTGAGATAACTTAGGTGTGAGGCCATCGCAACTAAGTGGCGGCTTGAGAGGGGTTGGTCGGAATTGAGAGACGCGAGTTTACCCAGGTTCGTCCCCTCTGATGGAGGTAAAAGCCTACGTCCTACTTTGTGTATATTGATGATGAGGATGATCTCGATTACAAAGGTGCGGGATCGCTACCTCTAATCTCGAGAGCTTCTAGTCTGTCTATCTCTAATGACTTGAACTTGTCCCTCTTGGGGTGCCTTACCCCTCCTTATATAGGTTGAAGGGGTAGGTTTACATGTAGAGTTCTACTGGGAGTAGGATTAGGACTAGTCTCTCTTGAATCCTAATCCGGGTCTAGTTTCCTTTGTGAGGGAATCCTTCCTCATCTTGGGCCTTCTCTGTGAGTCGGCCCATCATAATATGAGTCGGCCCTCTCATGAGCCGCCTTCTGGCCCGTTGGGTCTTGTCGTTCGTCTGACCCACCTGCCGGGTCACCAATGAGCCGCCAAGCTCGGCCGGGTCACCAGTGAGTCGCCAAGTCCCGGCCGGGTCATACTTCAAGCCGGGTTATACCGCGGGGTAATATCCCCGACACATAGTAAATAGCTAAACCTTCCTAGCATGATTAGGAGTTGCTTGAGACATGTTTTGACCCTTCATCCATGTCATGCTTGCTATGCTTAGAGTTGAGTTGGTCTGACCCATTTGGGTGATGAGTTGGGATGAACATGTCCTACTGATGAGAGTTAAGCGTGTGAACTTGTTTTGGTAAAGGTAGCGATGAGAGGCCATGTAGGAGTACATGGTGGGTTGTCTCATTGACGCCGCACTCAGGACCTGAGATCTTGTGTTGGTGTTCCAAGACTAGCTACTACCGCACATTGGGTTCCAGTAACTGGAGCTCTCTCGGTCTATTAACCTACAATGTTCTCAACCCAGGAGTCACAGTAGTTTGAAACATTGAGAGGTGTGGCCCGGCCTGCTAAGTGGATGAACGGCCCAGGTGGGACCGGCTTGGGTTCCCACTCACAACGTTTGAGGCCATGTTGGAAACCTCGGCCGGACTTCCATTATGGATTCCAACTCAGATAGGCGACTACCTTGGACGTGAGTCGTTGAAAGTTAACATATGTGGCCGATATCCTCGCCTGGCTTCCGCTTGAAGGTTGCCGAGTACATGACGTGTAAAGGGTAATAAGTGGTGGAGGTGTGTGTGAAGAAGTACACCCCTGCAGGGTAAACTATCTATTCGAATAGCCGCGTCCACGGATATGGACTACTTTGAGACTTGCATGGTTCATAGACAAATTGAAATGGACACTTTAAAATGCACAAGATAAGTCGGAGTGCTATGGATGGCCTTCTCGTAGGGAGACGAGAGAGGATCCATAGTGGTGTATTTATGTGGTGAATAGGTGGACTCGTGTGCGCTCTCTCGTAGGGAGACGAGAGAGGGAAGATACATTGTCATAGTCTCGATTAGCCAAAGGTCAAGCTGGCATTTCTGCGGTAAACCCCACAATCCCGTTCATTTATATATGATGCGGAATGTAGATAGTTCTGATGTAAGTATTGGTGAGTACCTTCATACTCACTATTGCTTATTTACATTTTTGCGGAGGATGTTGTTCACTTTATGATTTCTTCTTGATGTTGACATCGACGAATAGCTTGGGAACCCAGACAACAGTTTGGCTCCTTTGGTTGGGTCGTTGTAGCTTTTCAGGCTCTTCCGGCCGTTTTTAGTAGATGTCTGTACCCAGACATGTAACTTCCGCTTGTTGTTTGTATGCTCTGAATGTTGGGTCATGTGACCCCCCTGCTTGTAACATTATACTATGTTGGCTCTTCGGAGCCTTCTAAATAAATGTTATGTTGTAGAGTTATGTTGTGATGCCATGTTGTATCTACACATATCGTGCATATTGCGTGTATGTTTGAAATGCATTGGTATGTGTGGGATTTGACACCTAGTTGTATGCCTTTAGTAGCCTTCTTTACGGGGAAATGCCTCTTTGTGCTTCCACTAAGCCTAGGTAGCTTGCTACTTCTCCGGACAGATTGATTGACCAGCATGTATCCTTCTTTGCTGATGTGTCTGTCCCTACGGGGAAATGTCACACGGTGTAAGGGAGTTTGTGTAGCTTGCTACGACTCGTCTACACACACTGATGACCGACACCTGCACTGCTGGGTTACGTACGCCTGTCCCTGTATGGTTGTGCCACCTGGGTCTATAACTAGTCATGTCGACCCGGGTTCTCTAACATATGGATGCTAGCGACATAATCATATACGTGAGCCATAAGGTGCAAACGGTCCGGCCAAGGTAAGGTGGCAGCCGTTGTGTACCGTGTCTGAGGCCGTAAAGCTATATGATGCGTTACATGCTAGATCTGTGTGGCTTAGGATTGGGGTCTCGACATACAGTTAGCTTTTTTTCATTTACAGCCTTGTATGGACAAGTTGTTCAGAGTTTGTGAAGTACTTACAACATCAAACATTTGACAAGAGTGGCAGCAAGCACATCGAAGTTGAAGAAGAGATGGAAGTTCTCGAATTCCACATTTATGGAACCCGGAAGGTGATTAAAATGCCTAATGTCATAGTGCACTTGCAGAATGTTAGTATCATCTCCTTCTGACATTGTGTCCATGCAATATTTATGTAACTTGCGACAAGTGGAACTACACTCCTCAAAGTATTTGCCAACAAGAAATGGCTGGCCATGCTTGTACTTGCGTGCTTCACATGGGTCTTCATCGGCCATGCCTTGGTTCTGCTCGAAGAGTCTTTGTAGTAGGATGCTTTGGTTCTCATCCCTCCTCTGTTTGTCATGTGTAATAACAAATTGCCAATTTTACCAGGAAGCTAAATATAAATGCAACATTCTTTGTAGTACAGGATGCACATCGGCAGTGTTTGAATGAGATCGAATTAATAGTGACAGGTATGTACATTCTGCTGTCAAACATGCAAATCTGTTAAAAATGTTGCTCTTGCACCTTGTTATTTTCACTAAGTCTGAGAATCTGTTTATTTCAGATTGCCATGTTGTGTTGATGCTAGTCGTGTTTCTGTGCATAATTAGACGTTGCTCATGTTGAATGAAATGAAGTGCATCATGTCTACTACCATGCTGTAAATTGGCATGCAATGATAAGTCATGTAGCATATAGTTTTTTTGCTGTCAATATGCCTTCAGGTTAAAATTGTTTGTGAAAAACTGTTATTTTCACTAAGTACCTAAATGCTATGTTTTATAGTCATGGTGTGAGCTTCCTACCATGTGATCCAAACAAATTTTATAACATATTACTACTGATATCAGTTAAAATGGCACTCACAATCGTAGAACTGTGACAGTGTCTTAATCACATCCAGAATCAAATAGCACACGGGAAGTGTCTGAATCACACCTAATATAACAAATGATTTCTAACAACGAGAGTTAGGCTAACCTTCTTTGCATGTCCCATAAACTTCCTCCCCTGTACCCAGATTCAAAAGCTCGTAACTTCACGGATGGAAATTGATGTTGACCATGAACACGCAGGTCTTCAGCTACCCTACTCCATTCCTTGGAAGTGATTGTCCTAGGGAGCTACAAGAGAAAGAAATGGCTCAAATCGGTCTGCCAGTTTAAAATCCTCAATTCCAAACCAAAACCCAAAGCCTAGTTGACCCAGAGAGAAGAGAGAGGAATACCTGGCTGGTGAGAGATTCATCGTCAGAGGAGATGCCACTTGAGGGGTCATTCGAGGAGACCATGCCGTCCGCGGCGGTTGGATGCGAGAGGGAGAGATGTGGCGGAGGGGGAGGGGGTGGTAACAGGGGAAATGTGGCCCTTGGGGGAGCAGATAATTCGACGGTCAACAATTTTTTTGCTAGGTGCAAGGAAACTTGGCGCTCAAAGATTCATCAGACATGGTTTTTTTGCTTTTAGCGTGTGCGATGATATAGAACATACAAAATTTCGCCCCTCCCCACGTATTCCCTGGTTATAGTGCACATCCAGGTCATTGCATAATTTAACATCAACTGCTAACTAGGGTATACAAATTAGCGGACACATATCTCGTAGTTACTAAACCGAGCAAGTTCACTAAATAATCAAGCTGCTTGAACTAGACATAGCCATAACAAAAGACTGGCTCTCTAAAAAAGGCTATTAGTACTACGCATAATTTTAACAAAGACGCCGACGAGCCGCCGCCCTATGCCTCGCCGATGTTCGATGAGATGTCGACGACTTGTCTGGGCGACATTCCACCGGTGCTGGACTCCGCGTCCCCCAGGCTGAATTCGACCACGGCGACATCCTCGTCCTTGGCATTGCCCTCGTCATCGGCATCGCCCTCGTCGTTGTAGTACTCGTAGTATTGGCGCTGCCAGAGCTCGCATTCGTACTCCATCGCCGATTACTCGACGGACAGGCGCTTCTCGACTTCCTCCTGAGCCACGTGCAACTCCTCCCAGCGCTCGTCGCTCTCGGACGGCTCCCGCATCTCCATCTCTCGCTCAGAGATCTCGTGGGGAAGGGGCTCCATGGCCTCTGTCGCCGCATCGTCGGTATGCATCTCGGCATCCACAGCAGCCGCCTCTCCGGATGTGTGGTGCATGCTGGATTCCGAGGAAGCCTGGAGTATCTTGGCATGGGTGTTCTCGATATTGGCTTGGATGGCCTCAACCCGGGCCAGGGCAACCTCCGTGGCACGGTACGCTGCTCGAGCGCTCTTGGCGTTTGCAGCCGCCATCACAGCTGCTGGAGTTGCCGTCTCCGCGGCTACAGACGCCCTTTCGGCCACCGCAGAGGCCCTTTCGGTGGATGCGGATGCTCTCTCGGTCGAGGCGGATGCGTTCTTGGCAAAGGCAGGAGCATTCAGGGCCGAGGGGGCGGTCGTACGCACCCTTACGAAGTGTTCCCAGAAGTTTTATAATTCATTGTTTGCAGAAAGGGTTTGTTGGGGAGTGGGAATCGAGGGTGAATGGAATCCGAGCTATACGAAGCTTCGCTCATAAGCCATAAATAGATGCATGAATTTTCATTGCAAACGGTTCCTATATAGAACCGTGTGTATGCAGTTCACTTTCTGTATTGAATTATAAAACTGTTTTGGGGTTCAGCGGTAATGGATATTTTCTTTAATTGTAAGAAAAATATCCTTACCGTGACAATACACAAACTGCATCCTAAATTTTGGAATTTTGGGGGGTTCAATTGGCATTTTTATACATTAAGTTAGTTTCTAGAAATTTAATGGCCATAATTCAAAACCACATGCAGGCAGGTCTGGATACCCCCGGTCCCAGAACGCCGACAGTAGCCCCCGGGCCCAAGGCGTGCTCGAGCCGGCTTCAGGGCGAAGCCAAGGAACTAAGGCCGAGGTGCCGCGGGCCCCAATCGCCTGCGGGCCAGGCTCGGTGCGTGGCGCATGGTGGGTCGCGGGACTCTTCCTCTTCCGCAAGGCCTCGGGAACCACCCCAAGTCAAGTCGACGTGAGGTAGGTGTGCTGCGTCGGTCATCATTGCCCTTCCTTAATTGATGCCGCCCTCTTGCGTTATCCTTCCTCTCCGGCCCACGCTGAAGTGACCCGCCGAGGGGAACGAGGCGACGTGAGACAGAGCTGCCCGCGGGTCAAGCACGACACGTGGCGCCCGGGGAGCGCGCGTCGCCTCCACTCCCCATGACGCCTCGGGGACCGCGGTTGTGCCTATAAACCCGCTTCACCCGAGGGGCAGTTCCACCCTTGTACACCTTCCCGTTTGCCACCTTCTCAGGAACGCCGCCTTCTCCCCCTTTCTTCTACTCATGGCGTCCGGTGGGAGTGCTGCCGGTGCCGGAGCGCGAACGGGATCCATGACGCCGCCACCATCTCCTCGGGGCGACGGGGATCAGACTTCATGGCCGGTCCAGGCGCGTCGGTGCTGGACCGCCATTGATGAGTAAGTGTGTCATTGCCTCCGCCTTTTTCTTGTGAATCATGCCTGGCTCGCCGAGTCTGATCGCCGGCTCTTCTCAGGGCGCCCACGCCCAAGAGGCGCAGGCTCGACGTGCTTCGGGGCGAGGCGGACGCGCGCAGGTCCCAGCTGCAGGACACCGAGGCCGCCCTCCAAGTCGCGCTTCGGGGTGAGGAGGACGCCAAGGCGGAGCTTGCGTCCCTCTAGGCCCAGGTCGAGGGGGCCGCCAACGCCGTGCAGGCAGCCAGGGACGACGCGGCGCACGCGAAGATGATGGAGGCGCAACGCGCCAAGCAGTACGTGGACATCGCTAGTCGTGCGGGCAGCGCGGTCCGCCGGTTCGTCGGGGAAGCCCTCGCGCTGCCGTGTGCGCACGGCGACGGGGGCTACCTCACCTTCTTCCAAAAGGTGGTGGAGACGCTGGAGTCTGGCGTATCTCGGGTGGATGAGGACGCCGAGTCCAGCGCACGCGACCTTCTGGATAGCGCGCTGACGCGCGTCTTCTCCAACTTGCGCCGCCACGCCCCCGCGCTCGACCTCTCCCGCGCGACAGAGCCGGTGCCCGAGGAGCTTCGGAGGTCTCTCAGGGACGAGGTGCGCGAGCACGTGGAGTCCCTCGTAGAGCGGTTTGCCCAGGTGGCGTCCTCCAAGGAATGTCACAGCTCCGGAGCCGAGACCTTCAAGAGCCACGACGAAGACAGCGCCTCCTCTGCCTGAGCTCCTTTTTCTTCATTCTTGTTGCATCAAGAACCATTTGGCCCCTGGAGGGCGTTAAACGTTTGTATTATACCTTTGCTTTTGCGTAGTAGTCGCCTGCTATGCTCGGAGCGTTCTCGTTCCTTCTGCGAGGTTTTTCGTTTCCCTTCTCGCGCCCCCGCACACTTCCTTGTACTTGTACTTGCCTCACCAGGCCGTCGCTTCGTCCCGGGACTTCCCCAGGGGGTCTTACGGGAGCGCCGAGCAGCCCCTGGCAACGGCTGCCCGCTCGAACCTCGCGAGGCTGACGCCCTGAGGAGGCGCCGGCCGCGCCTGCGCCGGGCTCTTGGGGGCGGCGCCTCAAGAGCCCGACTCTCCCTCTACTGTGTCTGTCTTCCTTTCCCGTAGCGCCGTGCAAGCCCCGCGGGTGCACGCGGGAAGGGTCATCTCCTCCATGTTCGGGCGCTGGTGGCACGAAGGCTCCTAAGGCGCGGCACTTAGGGGTTCGCCTTTAGTGCTCGACCGGCTTGCGTGAGGGAGGGCGTCGCTCGCGAGGCCTCCCAATGGGAGTTCTGAACTGCATGGGGCAAACATTCGCCCTTGCCCGCGGCCCGGAAGGGAGGCGTATCCCCCATTTCAAGCATGATGGGGCGGCGACACTCTTCGTCGTGGTCTTCGGGGAAGACGGCAGGCGCCCGGGTGAACTTGCCCTTGGTGATGGCCGCGGTACCTCCATTGGTGGTGACACCTCCGATGTGTCCTCGTCCAGGAGGGGAAGGACTCCGACCGAACGCGGCGGCGCCGGAGCCGGGCCTTAGGAGTGGCGATCCTCGGGAAACCATCTTTTACCTTTATTTCCTGCATCAAGAACCATGGAGAGCCTCGTGGAGGCGTGTCATGAATATGGCGCTTACGCCTTTGTGTTAGCGTTTTTCGTTTCGCATTCTAGCATTCATGTAGCTGCAATTGAAATGTTTCCGCTCGTCATGATTAGGATAACTTAGCTTGGCGTACTCGTGGCGGGCTCTTGCGTTGCGAGGCGCAGCTGGGGCGCCGGGGTAGCTTGGAGGTCTTGCCGAGGGGGCCTACTCCTTGCAGACCAGGCAGCTTTGCAGCTTCGAGAGGCGCCCGCTGCTCACGAGGCTCCTGGGGTGGCGAGGAGTCAGGGCCTCCAGAGGCACTTCCTTAGGGCCCCGCCTTTCACAAAGGTGCTGAAAAGCGCTTTATGTAGGTTTAGAATTCCTTGATAACGAGCTGAATCATGACTTCCCTTCCTTTTGTCGTCTTCCTTCCAGCACCATCATTGGCTGGAGCCCCCGAGCGAGGGTCGTCATCGCTGGTATGTCAGATCGCAATGCCTGGCAGGGCCAGGAGACGAGCGCCCCTGAGGCCGGGGGCCTGAGGCAACATGTGCCTGCTGGCTCGCTCAGGAGCGCCACGCGAGGATTAGAATGCCAAAGCTTTGGCGAGGTGCACACCGTGCCCAGCCCCCGCTCGCGGGGCGCGAGAGGGAGAAAACTGGCAGGTGCCAAATTTTTAAAGTCAAGACTACGAAACGAGAAACGTTGCAAAGGAGAAAAATTCCCACCCCTTTTTCCAAAAAAGACGCGAAAACTTCAAGTTTCATTCCAAAAGACGGCAAATTCGGTTTACAAAAGAGAGCAGAGAACAGCCGCATCCGGCACCTAATAGCTAGTCTTCGTCTTCCCCCAGTGCGGAGCGTAGGGCTTCCACTAGGCGTGGGCATAGTCATTGGAGGACCGTGTCGTCCGCCAGCGCGGAGCATGGGGCTTCCACTTGGGCGTGGGTGGGGGGCCCTCCGCGTCCTCGAGGGACCCCGGGCATATACAGCCCACTCATTATTATGTGAGAGTGGCACGGTTGCAGATAGCTGGGTGAACTCCCGGGCACAAGGCTCAGGAGTTCCCAACTCAGTTCTTGAGTCACCCCGTGCCTTTCGGCGCGGTTGCACGCCCCTACGGCCCAAACATGAGTGCATTGCTCCCCGCGTGACCGCGGGATTGCGCTCCCGCGGCCCAAACATGAGCGCAATGCATCCCGCGCGACCGTAGGAGTATTGTGTCGATGTAGCCGCCTCGGGAGGCGCCAGGGCGCCAGCCAAGCCGTGCCTCAATGGCCCAGCTGGGCCCTGCCTCCTAATGATTGTGCCGGCACCCCCTGGGCCGTGGGGTGCATGGGGCCCTTAGGAGCGTGACCCGATTGGCGCGGTGCCCTCGCGACGCCTGTCGCGCGTGGCCCGCGCCTCTCGCGTCCTGCCGATCTTCTAAGCGGCGATTCCTGTGGCCCCGGCGCCCGGCACTGCATTCCCTTCTCGCAAGGGCGCCCACTGTGGCGCACCCCCGCACGCCCCAGGGCGCCCTCTTCGTTGCGCCGACCGATCCAGGTGCTTCCACTTTGGGAGCCCCCTGGCTTGACTTGAAGAGGGGTGCCGGGAGCAGCCCCTCCTTACGCCGAGGGGGTGGTGGTGCCTGCAGCGGGTGCACGACCCGTGGCACCGACACCTGCCATGGCGCCGCTTAGAACGTAAGCCGCCGCGCGAGGGCTTTGATTTCCCTCCGGCTCCCCCCCGGGCAACAGGGTGACGCCGTCTTGAGCGCGTGGCCCGCGAACCCGCCAGCGCCGAGCCTCTGCCCGAAGTTGGCCACCTCCGCCACCGCCGCGAAGTTGGCCGCGTCTGTCTTGGCGAGGGTTGTCGCCATGGGCATCCTCCGTGATTCCGCCGTGATTACCTCCAGGTTCGACGGCTTGAGCTGCCCGGTTCCTGCGTCGGTTGGCGCGCTCATGTCGGGAAAGCCTGGGTGGTCGGTGATTCGCCAGGTCGTGGGCGTGTGCGTTGCGGCGAGCGTGGAACGTCCAATCATTTCCTTCGTGCGCGCCCTCGAAGGGGCCAGGCGACGGCCCGAACCCGGTCACCGGGACCCTAAGGAGAAGGAGTACAGCGTCGGCCGGACCGTGCTCCTGCTACCCAGGTTGAGGGCCGGGCGCGTCGTACGCCGCCTCGTTCCTTGCGCTGGCCGTGGCCCCCGCTCCTTGCGCCGGTGGTCGGAGAGGGAGGTATGGATCCAAGGCTCTTCTCGCGACATCAACAAGCTCGGCGATGTGGTCGGCCCAGGCATCGTAGCCCCCGTGCGTCGGGCGATGGCGAAGCAGCTCGCTTGCCATGAGCAATGCGTTCTGCGCATTCAGGTCTCCCACGTGGGCACAGGCTGAAGAGGACCCCGCGGGAGGCGCGGTGGGGCGGGCGCTCTGTCGCAGAGGGGGCGCGAGGGGCCCGACGGCGCATGGGCGGCACGAGCGGCGACGGTGGTGACAACGACGCTGGTGGCCCGGTAACGGCCGTCCGGCACCGAGCCCTCGGGGCGCGCGTGTTGGGAGCCGGCCATGGGGATGGTGAAGCGGAAGTCGTTGGAACCGAAGGACGTCGGCGCACCCCAAACCTGGCGCGCCAAATGTCGGAATCGAGGCTCCGCGGACCCAAGAGAGGTTCGAACACAGGGGTGCGCTCGTCCTCCGACTCTACTCAACCTCGCAGCAACACCACGACCCTCCCACAGTTCTCGCCCGAGGAAAATAAGCAAAGACACACGATTTACCCAGGTTCGGGACACCTCACGGTGTAAGACCCTACTCCTGCTTGGGTGGGTTGGCCTCACGGGGAGGTCTGTGGATGAACTAGTACAGTGGTGAGCCATGATGACCCACAAGTATAGGGGATCAATCGTAGTCCTTTCGATAAGTAAGAGTGTCGAACCCAACGAGGAGCAGAAGGAAATGACAAGCGGTTTTCAGCAAGGTAATTTCTGCAAGCACTGAAATTGTAGGTAATAGATAGTTTGATAGCAAGATAATTTGTAACGAGCAAGTAACGGTAACGGTAAACAAGGTGCAGCAAGGTAGCCCAATCCTTTTGAGGCAAAGGATAGGCCAGAACAATCACTAGTAATAGGCAAAATGTTCTTGAGGGTACATGGGAATTTCGTCTAGTCACTTTTATCATGTTGGTTTGATTCGTGTTCGCTACTTTGATAATTTGATATGTGGGTGGACCGGTGCTAAGGTGCTGTTCTTACTTGAACTAACAACCTACTTATGATTAACCCCCTCGCAAGCATCCGCAACTATGAGAAAAGTATTAAGACAAAGTCTAACCATAGCATTAAACATGTGGATCCAAATCAGCCCCTTACGAAGTAGCACATAAACTAGGGTTTAAGCTTCTGTCACTCTAGCAACCCATCATCTAATAACTACTCCACAATGCATTCCCTTAGGCCCATGAATGGTGAAGTGTCATGTAGTCGACGTTCACATGACACCACTAAGGGAATCACAACATACATATCATCAAAATATCGAACACATGTCAAATTCACATGATTACTCGCAACATGACTTCTCCCGTGACCTCAAGAACAAAGGTAACTACTCACAAATAATAATCATGCTCAAGATCAGAGGAGTAATGAATAGGATAATGGATCTGAACATATGATCTTCCACCAAATAAACCATATAGTAATCAACTACACAAAGTAATCAACACTACTAGTCACCCACAGGTACCAATCTGAGGTTCCGGTACAAAGATTGAACACAAGAGATGAACTAGTGTTTGAGAGGAGATGGTGTTGTTGAAGATGTTGATGAAGATTGGCCTCCCAAAGACGAGAGGGGTGTTGGTGATGACGACAGCTTCGATTTCCCCCTCCGGGAGGGAAGTTCCCCCGGCGGAATCGCTCCGCCGGAGGGCAAAAGTGCTCCTGCCCAAGTTCCACCTCGAGGCGGCGGCGCTTCGTCCCGAAAGTCATCCTCCCAATTTTTTTAGGTTTTTTGGGAATATATACCAGAAGATGGGCTCCGGAGGTGGGCCAGGGTGAGCACCACCCACCAGGCCGCGCCAGGGGGTGCCTGGCGCGCCCTGGTGGGTGCTCCTCACCAGGTGCCCCCCTCCGGTAGATTTTTGCTCCAGTATTTTTTATTAATTCCAAAAATAATCTCCGTAAAGTTTCAGCTTCTTTGGAGTTGTGCAGAATAGGTATCTCTCACGTGCTTTACTTGGGTCCAGAATTCCAGCTGCCGGTATTCTCCCTCTTTGTGTAAACCTTGCATATTATGAGAGAAAAGGCATTAGAATCACTCCCCAAAGCATTATTATTCAACAAAACAAAGTAAATAACAGTAGGAAATCATGATGCAAAATGGACGTATCAACTCCCCCAAGCTTAGACCTCGTGTGTCCTCAAGCGAAAACCGATATTGAAAAGCATGTCCACATGGTTTGAGAGAGAGGTGTCGATAAAAACAAAATACGGACATAGAAGCATCATGCTTATTAACATAACTGCAAAAAAACTCTAACATAAGAACTTATTTCAATATATTTTTATCATAAAGCTTCTCATGAACAAGTAACAGTTCATCACAACATAGAAGTATGAAGCATAAACCTTATTGGAAACCAACAAACTGTGTTCTCAGTCAACTTTGCAACTACAATTCATCATATTTTCAGGAAGGGTCTCATGTCGGAGCCTTTTGGCAAGTCCACATACTCAACCATCATTTAGTCTTCTATGATTGCTAACGCTCACGGCATACCCATGAACAAAAAGTTTGAACCAGACACATAGGAAGATAGGGGCTTATAGTTTTGCCTCCCAACGTATTCACCTCAAGGGTGACGTCAACAATAATAACTCATGCCCACCCATATCCAACTGGATAAATGTGCCTAGATCTTTCCTCACCACATGATGCTTGCAAAGGAAAAAGTAAAAAGGAATAGAGAAGAATACTTTGACTCTTGCATAAAAGTAAAAGATAGGCCCTTCGCAGAGGGAAGCAGAGGTTGTCATGCGCTTATTGGTTTGTATGCCCAATCCCTTAATGTAAAAGAACGTCACGCTATATTGCCCCCTATGATAGCAACCTTTATTATGCAGTCCGTCGCTTTTATTACTTTGCCATCATAAGTTCGTATAATGCTCAATTTTCTCTTACACTAATTGATCAAAACACTTTTAGAAGCAATTTTTATTGCCTTATTACACCGATGACAACTTACTTGAAGGATCTTTCTCGATCCATAGGTAGGTATGGTGGACACTCAAGGAAAGAGTTTGGATTTGAGTTTTTTGGATGCACAAGTAGTATCTCTACTTAGTGTGGAACTTTTGGCTAGCAAAGATATTGAGCAAGCACCACATGTTGAAGGATCTATGACAATATAACTTCTATGTGGATATGAACAAGCATAAATCATTACGTTGTCTTCCTTGTCCAACGTCAGCAATTTTGGCATATAATATTTGATGGGGGCTCACAATCATAAAAGATGTCCAAGATAGTGTATTTGCATGTGAATCTTCTCTTCCCTAATTAATTCTTTCATGAATTGCATCATTGACCAATGCTATGTTTGTCAATCTCCAATAAATTTTACTACTTATACTTTTCCTTATGTGATGTCATTACTCACCATAAGATTAGCATATGATTCTTTTCATTTATTTGTCTTTCTTTTATATGATTGCAACAAGAAAGTAGAGAAGCAAAAACTCAAACTAAACTTTATTATATAACTTTCACACGATTACATATATAGGTAGGCCACAAAACTAACACACGAAAATAGATCTCGCCAAACTTTTATTCGACTAAGGCAAAGGGAAAACTAAAGATAGAACCAAAATAGGTAAAGGTGAATAAAAGTGATGGTGATACGATACCGGGGCACCTCCCCCAAGCTTGGCTCAAGCCAAGGGGAGTGCCCATACCCATGCACTCAAGTCTCCTGTGGTAGTGGTGATGAAGAAGGTGGGGGTGTTGATGTAGGTGGTGATGATGTGATGTCACACTTTAGCTTCAGAAGATCCTCCAATTTGCGGATGACTCTCCTAAGATTGTCGATGTGTTCTTGCAACAAGATATTTTCACGGATGAGAAATTTATTCTGAAGACGAACCGCTTCAAAGGTTCTAAAGGCTTCGATTTCAATAGGGGTGAGATGACTCTAATAAGGTTGAAGGATATCTTCTTCCTCTCCCTCCTTTGCTGGTGTGAATTGATCTCCTTCAGGGAGATAATCCACCTTAGCTTCATTGTCCTTCTTCTCCCTGTAGGCTTCTTCCGTATCCTCCCTCTTCGACTCTATCTTCATTAGCCAGGCATCTTCTTCCATATTGTTAGGAGAGGGAGAAGACATGATGCCTGACTTGACAAATCTGATAGGAAAACAGCAAGAAGCAAGAACAGAGGATTTTTCTGCGATGCGGTCGTCAAAACAGTCGGGGGTATATATAGATAATTTTTATTCTTTGGAAACAAGTATTTGGAAGGAAAACGGAGTCGGGAAGGCATCCGAGGTGGGCAGCACCCACCAGGGCGCGCCTAGGGGTGCCTGGCGCGCCCTGGTGTATCGTGCTCACCTCCATCACCTTCCGGATTATTTTTTTATTCCTAAAATTCTAAAATATTCCAAAACTGACAGAAAATATTTTTGAGGATTTTTCGGAGTCCGTTTACTTACCGTATCACGTACCTCCTATTTTTAAGTATTCTGGAGTGTTCCGGAAGGTTTCTTTTATGTGTTACTCCAGTGTCATGGTTTAGATAACATTGCTTTCAATGTTAATAGGCGTACCTGAGATATAATGCTTAATTCTTTGGCCATTGACCACCTTCGGGTTAGTACCTTCGGCGTTGTTAATCTTGATAGCTCCATAATGATAAACCTCTTCAATAATATATGGTCCTTCCCATTTGGAGAGAAGCTTTCCTGCAAAGAATCTTAAACGAGAGTTGAATAAAAGAACATAATCTTCTATTTTGAATTCTCGCTTTTGGATTCTTTTGTCATGCCATCTTTTTACTTTTTCTTTGAATAGCTTGGCATTTTCATACGCTTGGGTTATCCATTCATCTAGTGAGCTAATATCAAATAGCCTCTTCTCACTGGCAAGTTGAAATCATAATTGAGTTCTTTAATTGCCCAAAATGCTTTGTGTTCTAGTTCTAGAGGCAAATGACAAGCCTTTCCATATACCATTTTATATGGAGACATACCCATAGGATTTTTATAAGCTGTTCTATAGGCCCAAAGTGCATCATCTAATTTCTTAGACCAATTCTTACGAGACCTATTGACAGTTTTTTGTAATATTAATTTTATTTCTCTATTGCTAAGTTCTACTTGACCACTAGATTGAGGATGATAAGGTGATGCAATTCTATGGTTAACATCATACTTAGCAAGCATCTTACGGAAAGCACCATGAATAAAGTGTGAACCACCATCGGTCATTAAATATCTAGGGACTCCAAACCTCGGAAAGATAACCTCTTTAAGCATTTTAATGGAAGTGTGGTGATCAGCACTACTAGTTGGAATAGCTTCTACCCACTTAGTGACATAATCAACAGCAACTAAAATATGAGTGTACCCGTTAGAGGAAGGAAAATGTCCCATGTAATCAAAACCCCACATGTCAAATGGTTCAACAACAAGTGAATAATTCATAGGCATTTCTTGACGCTTACCGATATTACCAATTCTTTGACATTCATCACAAGACAAGACAAACTTACGAGCATCTTTGAAAAGAGTAGGCCAATAAAATCCGGATTGCAATACCTTATGAGCAGTTCTATCTCCCGCATGATGTCCTCCATAAGCTTCGGAATGACATTTCCGTAGGATCTGTACCTGTTCATGCTCAGGTACACAACGCCTAATAATACTTCTTTATAAAGATGTGGGTCATCCCAAAAGTAATGTCTCAAGTCATAGAAGAATTTTTTCTTTTGTTGGTATGTGAAACTAGGTGGTATATATTTAGCAACAATGTAATTAGCATAGTCAGCATACCAAGGTGTGTTGTGTGAGACACTTATTGCAGCTAGCTGTTCGTCAGGGAAACTATCATCAATAGGTAGTGAGTCATCAAGAATATTTTCTAACCTAGACAAGTTATCAGCTACGGGGTTCTCAGCTCCTTTCCTATCAACGATATGTAAGTCAAATTCTTGAAGCAAGAGAACCCACCTAATGAGTCTAGGTTTAGCATCTTTCTTTTCCATAAGATATTTAATAGTAGCATGATCGGTGTGAACAATAACTTTGGAGTCAACAATATAGGATCTAAATTTATCACAAGCAAACACAACTGCTAAAAATTCTTTTTCAGTAGTGGCATAATTTCGTTGGGCACTGTCTAGAGTTTTACTAGCAAAATGGATAACATTCAATTTCTTATCACCTCTTTGTCCTAGGACATCACCAACAACATAATCACTAGCATCACACATAATTTCAAAAGGCAAGTTCCAATCAGGTGGTTGAACGATAGGTGCAGAGGTTAAGGCTTTCTTGAGTGTTTCAAAGGCTTCCACACAATCATCATCAAAAACAAAAGGAATATCCTTTTGAAAAAGATTAGTAAGAGGCCTAGAAATTTTAGAGAAGTCTTTAATGAACCTCCTATAAAAACCAGCATGACCAAGGAAACTTTGAATACCTTTAATATCTTTAGGACATGGCATTTTCTCAATTGCATCAACCTTAGATTTATCCACCTCAATACCACGCTCAGATATTTTATGCCCCAAGACAATACCTTCATTAACCATAAAGTGGCACTTCTCCCAATTCAAGACAAGATTAGTTTGTTCACATCTCTGCAAAACTCAATCAAGGTTGCTTAAGCAATCATCAAAAGAAGTTCCGTAAACGGAAAAATCATCCATGAAAACCTCCACAATCTTTTCACAAAAATCAGAGAATATAGCAGTCATACATCTTTGAAAGGTAGCAGGTGCATTGCATAAACCAAAAGGCATACGTCTATAAGCATAGGTTCCAAAAGGGCAAGTAAAGGTGGTTTTCTCTTGATCGGATTGTGACACAGGTATTTGCAAGAAACCAGAATATCCATCTAGGAAACAAAAGTGTGTGTGCTTAGATAGTCTCTCTAGCATTTGATCAATGAAAGGCAAAGGGTAATGATCTTTTCTAGTAGCTTTATTTAATTTTCTAAAATCAATTACCATTCTATAGCCAGTGACAACTCTTTGTGGAATGAGTTCATTCTTATCATTAGGAACAACGGCAATACCTCCTTTCTTAGGGACACAATGAACGGGACTTACGCATCTACTATCAGCTATGGGATAGGTTATACCTGCTTCCAGAAGCTTTAATATTTCAGTTCTTACCACTTCTTTCATCTTAGGATTCAACCGCCGTTGGTGATCAACAACGGGTTTAGCATGTGGTTCCATATTGATCTTGTGCTGACATAGAGTGGGACTAATGCCCTTAAGATCATCAAGAGTATATCCAATAGCAGCCCGGTGCTTCCTTAGAACTTTCAATAATCTTTCTTCTTCATGTTCTGAAAGGTTAGCACTAATAATAACAGGATATATCTTTTTCTCATCAAGATAAGCATACTTCAAAGTGTCAGGCAATTGTTTCAATTCAAACACAGGATCACCTTTAGGTGGAGGAGGACCTCCAAGAGTTTCAATAGGCAAATTGTGTTTCAAGAGAGGTTGTTGTTCGAATAAAATTTGATCTATTTCATTTCTTTCACGCATGTGCATATCATTTTCATGGTCGAGCAAATATTGTTCTAATGGATCAGTGGGAGGCACAGCAATAGAAGCAAGAACAATTATTTCATCTTCACTAGGTAACGCTTTATCACGAGGTTGTCTACTAAACTTGGAAAAATTAAACTCATGAGACACATTACCAAAACTAACACCGACAGTTTGTTTTTCACAATCTATCTTAGCATTGACGGTGCTCAAGAAAGGTCTACCAAAGATAATGGGACAAAAGTCATCTTGTGGGGAACCAAGAACTAGAAAATCAGTAGGGTATTTTACTTTCCCACACAAGACTTCACCATCTCTAACAATCCCAAGTGGTGTGATAGTATCTCTATTAGCAAGTTTAATAGTAACGTCAATATCTTCCATTTCAGCAGGTGCTATTTCGTTCATAATTTCTTGGTATAAGGTAAAAGGGATAGCACTCACACTAGTGCCTAAATCACATAAACCATGGTAGCAATGATCTCCTATTTTAACTGGGACAACGGGCAAGCCTTTTATAGGTCTATGTTTATCTTTCTTATCAGGCTTAGCAATTCTAGCAGCTTCATCACAAAGGTGAATGACATGCCCATCAATATTTTCTTCCAAGAGATCTTTAACCATAGCAACACTAGGTTCTACTTTAATTTGCTCAGGGGGTTTAGGTGCTCTTATATTACTCTTACGAACCACGGTTGATACCTTAGCATGTTCCTTTATCCTAACAGGGAAAGGTGGCTTTTCAATATAAGCAGTAGGCACAACTGGATCAACATTGTAAAAGATGGTTTCTTCTTTAGCTATGACCGGTTCTTTAATTTCTTCTTTAATAGGGGGATGATATTTAAACCACTTCTCCTTAGGGAGATCAACGTGAGTAGCAAATGCTTCGCAAAAAGAGGCTACTATCTCAGAGTCAAGTCCATATTTAGTGCTAAACTTGTGAAAAGTATCAGTATTCATAAAAGATTTAACACAATCAAATTAAAGCTTTATACCTGACTCATTACCTTCGTCGAGTTCCCAATCTTCAGAGTTGTGTTTAATTCTTTCCAAGAGATCCCACTTAAAATCAATAGTCTTCTTCATATAAGAACTAGCACAAGAAGTATCGAGCATGGATTGATCATTATGAGAAAGCCGAGCATAAAAATTCTGAATGATAACTTCCCTCGGAATGTCATGATTGGGGCATCAATATAACATTGACTTAAGACTCCCCCAAGCTAGAGCGATACTTTCTCCTTCACGAGGCCAAAAATTATATATATAATTCCGATCACGATGAACTATATGCATAGGATAAAACTTTTGATGGAATTCCAATTGCAGACGATTCCAGTTCCAAGATCCAAGATCATCACATAGCCTATACCATGTCAATGCTTTTCCCTCCAAATATAAAGGGAAAACCTTCTTATTAACTTCATCTCCGGGTAAACCTGCAAGCTTAAATAATCCACATATTTCGTTCACATATAAGAGATGCATATCAGGATGTTCAGTTCCATCTCCTGCATAAGGTTTAGCAAGCAAGTGTTCTACCATACCTGAAGGAATTTCATAAGCAACATTTTCAGTAGGTGCTGTAGGTTGAGGGGTAACAAATTGTAGTTCCGGTCGAGGTGAAGATACCCCGAACAAACCCCTCAAAGGATTGTTCTCCATAGTAGCAAGTAGCAATAAATTTCAGCACGTAGTATAAGTTTTTCCTTACCGATTTCCACTTACCAAGAGAGCTTCACTACCCGGCAACGGCGCCAGAAAAGAGTCTTGATGACCCACAAGTATAGGGGATCAATCGTAGTCCTTTCGATAAGTAAGAGTGTCAAAGCAAACGAGGAGCAGAAGGAAATGACAAGCGGTTTTCAGCAAGGTAATTTCTGCAAGCACTGAAATTGTAGGTAATAGATAGTTTGATAGCAAGATAATTTGTAACGAGCAAGTAACGGTAACGGTAAACAAGGTGCAGCAAGGTATCCCAATCCTTTTGAGGCAAAGGACAGGCCAGAACAATCACTAGTAATAGGCAAAGTGTTCTTGACGGTACACGGGAATTTCGTCTAGTCACTTTTATCATGTTGGTTTGATTCGTGTTCGCTACTTTGATAATTTGATATGTGGGTGGACCGGTGCTAAGGTGTTGTTCTTACTTGAACTAACAACCTACTCATGATTAACCCCCTCGCAAGCATCCGCAACTACGAGAAAAGTATTAAGACAAAGTCTAACCATAGCATTAAACATGTGGATACAAATCAGCCCCTTACGAAGTAGCGCATAAACTAGGGTTTAAGCTTCTGTCACTCTAGCAACCCATCATCTAATAACTACTCCACAATGCATTCCCTTAGTCCCATGAATGGTGAAGTGTCATGTAGTCGACGTTCACATGACACCACTAAGGGAATCACAACATACATATCATCAAAATATCGAACACATATCAAATTCACATGATTACTCGCAACATGACATCTCCCGTGACCTCAAGAACAAAGGTAACTACTCACAAATAATAATCATGCTCAAGATCAGAGGAGTAATGAATAGCATAATGGATCTGAACATATGATCTTCCACCAAATAAACCATATAGTAATCAACTACACAAAGTAATCAACACTACTAGTCACCCACAAGTACCAATCTGAGGTTCCGGTACAAAGATTGAACACAAGAGATGAACTAGGGTTTGAGAGGAGATGGTGCTGTTGAAGATGTTGATGAATATTGGCCTCCCAAAGACGAGAGGGGTGTTGGTGATGACGATAGCTTCGATTTCCCCCTCCGGGAGGGAAGTTCCCCCGGCGGAATCGCTCCGCCGGAGGGCAAAAGTGCTCCTGCCCAAGTTCCACCTCGAGGCGGCGGCGCTTCGTCCTGAAATTCATCCTCCCAATTTTTTTAGGTTTTTTGGGAATATATACCAGAAGATGGGCTCCGGAGGTGGGCCAGGGTGAGCACCACCCACCAGGCCGTGCCAGGGGGTGCCTGGCGCGCCCTGGTGGGTGCTCCTCACCAGGTGGCCCCCCTCCGGTAGATTTTTGTGTAGGAAATATGCCCTAGAGGCAATAATAAATTGGTTATTATTATATTTCCTTGTTCATGATAATCGTTTATTATCCATGCTATAATTGTATTGATTGGAAACTAAAATACATGTGTGGGTACATAGACAAACACTGTGTCCCTAGTAAGCCTCTAGTTGACTAGCTCGTTGATCAAAAGATGGTGAAGGTTTCCTAGCCATGGACATGAGATGTCATTTGATAACGGGATCACATCATTAGGAGAATGATGTGATGGACAAGACCCAAACTGTAAACGTAGCATATGATCGTGTCAGTTTATTGCTATTGTTTTCTGCATGTCAAGTATCTGTTCCTTTGACCTTGAGATCATGCAACTCACTGACACCGGAGGAATACCTTGTGTGTATCAAACGTCGCAACGTAACTGGGTGACTATAAAGATGCTCTACAGGTATCTCCGAGGGTGTCTATTGAATTGGCATGGATCAAGACTGGGATTTGTTACTCTGTGTGACGGAGAGGTATCTCAGGGCCCACTCAGTAATACAACATCACTATAAGCCTTGCAAGCAATGTGACTAAAGTGTTAGCCACGGGATCTTGTATTACGGAATGAGTAAAGAAACATGCCGGTAACGAGATTGAACTAGGTATAGAGATACCGACGATCGAATCTCGGGCAAGTAACATACCGATAAACAAAGGGAACATCATACGGGATTAACTGAATCCTTGACATAGAGGTTCAACCGATAAAGATCTTCATAGAATATGTAGGAGCCAATATGGGCATCCAGGTCCCGCTATTGGTTATTGACCGTAGAGGTGTCTCGGTCATGTCTACATAGTTCTCGAACCCGCAGGGTCTACACACTTAACGTTTGGTGACGATATAAGTATAGTTGAGTTGTTATGTTGGTGACCGAAAGTTGTTCGGAGTCCCGGATGAGATCCCGGGCATGACGAGGAGCTCTGGAATAGTCTGGAGGTAAAGATTGATATATGGGATAATAGTGTTTGGTCTCCGGAAGGGTTCCGGAATTCACCGGAAGGAGTTTCGGATGTTTCCCGAAATGTTCGGGTACGAGAACACTTTATTTGGGCCAAGGGGTAAAGCCCACGAGGCTTTAGGAAGGTGCAAAAGGAAGTTTTGCGGAGGCCAGGGGCCAGACGCCAGGGACCCTGGCGTCTGGGGCCAGACGCCGAGGACCCTGGCGTCTGGTCCTGGAGTCCGAGCAGGACTCTTGCCTTGCGGGCCAAACCGACTTTGAGGAGGCTCTTTCTCCAAGTTTCGACCCCAGGGCTCAACATATAAATAGAGGGGCAGGGCTAGCACCCGGAACACATCAAGATTTCCCCAAGCCGTGTGCGGCAACCCTAACCCTCTAGTTCCTACGTCATAATCTCCGTAGCGCTTGGCGAAGCCCTGCAGAGATTGTTCCTCACCATCATCACCACTCCGTCGTGCTGCCGGAACTCATCTACTACTTCACCATCGCTCGCTGGATCGAGGAGGTGAAGGCGTCATCAAGCTGTACGTGTGTTGAACGCGGAGGTGCCGTCCGTTCGGCACTAGTTCGTGATCGGTTCGAGGGACGACTTGCGATTTGGATCGCGGAGACGTTCGACTACATCAACCGCGTTTCTTAACGCTTCCGCTTAGCGATCTACAAGGGTATGTAGATTCACTCTTCCTCTCGTAGATGCTCATCACCATGGATAGATCTTGTGTGTGCGTAGGAAATTTTTTGTTTCCCATGCAACGTTCCCCAACAGTGGTATCAGAGCCAGGTCTATGCGTAGATGAGATCTCGAGTAGAACACAAACAAGTTGTGGGCGTGGGTGTATACATATTGCTTGCCGTTACTAGTTGATACTTGATTCGGCGGTATTGTGAGATGAAGCGGCCCGGACCGACATTACGCGTACGCTTACGCGAGACAGGTTCCTTCAACTGACATGTAACTTCGTTGCATAAAGATGGCTAGCGGGTGTCTGTCTCTCTCACTTTAGTTGAATCAATTTCAATGAAGAGGGTTCTTTTAGAAGATCAAAAAGCAATCACTACACCACGTTGTGGTTTTGCGTAGGTAAGAACGGTTCTTGCAAACCCGTAGCAGCCACGTAAAATTTGCAACAACAATTAGAGGGCGTCTAACTTGTTTTTGCAGGGTATGTTGTGATGTGATATGGCCAATTACATGATGAGATATATGTGATGTATGAGATGATCATGTGTTGTATAGAATATCACGACTTGCATGTCGATGAGTATGGCAACTGGCAGGAGCCATAGAGTTGTCTTTAATTATTTTCGCTGTTTTGCTTTACTTTATCGCTATGAGTTAGCAATAGTCGTGGAAGCAACAGTCGGCGCGACAACCTCATGGCAACACGTTGATGGAGATCAAGATGATGGAGATCATGGTGTCATGCCGGTGACGATGGAGATCATGCCGGTGCTTTGGAGATGGAGATCAAAAGCACGAGTTCATGGCCATATCATGTCACTTATGATTTGCATGTGATGTTAATCCTTTTATGCATCTTATTTTGCTTAGGACGACGGTAGCATTATAAGGTGATCCCTCACTTAAATTTCAAGATAAATTGTGTTCTCCCCAAGTGTGCACCATTGCGAAAGTTCGTCGTTTCGAGACACGCCGTGATGATCGGGTGTGATAGACTCTACGTTCACATACAACGGGTGTAAGCCATGTTGCACGTGCGGAACACTCGGGTTAAACTTGACGAGCCTAGCATGTACAGACATGGCCTCGGAACACAAGAGACCGAAAGGTCGAACATGAGTCATATAGTAGATATGATCAACATGAAGATGTTCACCATTGAAACCACCTCAACTCACGTGATGATCGGACTTGAGTTGGTGGATTTGGATCATGTTACACTCGAATGACCGGAGGGATGTCAATTTGAGTGGGAGTTTTAAGTAATATGATTAACTAAACTCATTATCATGAACATAGTCAAAATGTCTTTGCAAATTATGTTGTAGATTACTAGCTCGCGCTGTAGCTCCCCTGAATTTTTATATGTTCCTAGAGAAATAGATTTGAAAGATGATGGTAGCAATAATGCGGACTGGGTCCATGATCTGAGGATTGTCCTCAATGCTGCACAGAAGGCTTATGTCCTTAATGCACCGCTCGGTGTGCCACGCCCTCTAGCGTCGTCTGTAGATGTTGTGAACATCTGATAGGCACGTTCCGATGACTACTTAATAGTTCAGTGCGTCATGCATTACGGCTTAGAATTGAGGCTCCAAAACGTTTTGAACGTCACGGAACATATGAGATGTTCTAAGAGCTGAAATTGGGATCTCAGACTCATGCCCGTGTTGAGAGGTATGAGACCTCCAACAAGATTCTTTGCCTGCAAGATGATGGAGAATAGCTCAATCGTTGAGCATGTGCTCAGATTGTCTGGGTGCTACAATCGCTTGAATCGAGTGGGAGTTGATCTTCCAGATAAGATAGTGATTGATATAGTTCTCCAAGTCACTTTCACTAAGCTGCTAGAGCTTCGTGATGAACTATAAAAGGCCAGAGATGGAAATAATGATCCCTGAGCTGTTCGCAATGTTTGACACCGCGAAGGTAGAAATCAAGAAGGAGCATCAAGTGTTGATGGTTAGTGAAACCACTAGTTTCGAGAAGGGCAAGGGCAAGGAGGGAAACTTCATGGATGGCAAGTCAGTTGCTGCTCCAGTGAAGAAACCCAAGGTTGAACCCAAACCCGAGACTAAGTGCTTCTATTATGAGGAGAACGGTCGCTGAAGTGGAACTGCCCTAGATACTTGGTAGATAAGAAGGCTGGCAACGTCGACAGAAGTATATTTGATATACGTGTTATTGATGTGTACCTTACTAGTACTCCTAGTAGCACCTGGGTATTAGATACCGGTTCGGTTGCTTAATGTTAGTAACTCGAAATAAAAGCTACGGAATAAACAGAGGCTAGCTAAGGGTGAGGTGACGATGAGTGTTGGAAGTGTTTCCAAGGTTGATGTGATCACCATCGCGCGCTCTCTCTACCTTTGGGATTAGTGATGAACCTAAATAAATGTTATTTGGTGTTTGCGTTAAGCATGAACGTGATTAGATCAAGTTTATTGCAATACGGTTATTCATTGCAGTTAGAGAATAATGGTTATTCTGTTTACATGAATAATACCTTCAATGGTCATGCACCCAATAAGAGTGGTTTATTGAATCTTGATCGTAGTGATACACATGTTCATAATATTGATGCCAAAAGATACAAAGTTAATAATGATAGTACCACATACTTGTGGCACAGCCGCTAAATGTCATATTGGTGTAAAACGCATGAAGAAACTCCATGCTGATGGATCTTTGGACTCATTCGATTTCGAATCGGTTGAGACATGCAGACCATGCCTCATGGGCAAGATGACTAAAACCCCGTTTTCCGGTATGATGGAGCGGGCAATTGACTTATTGGAAATGATACATGTTGATGTGTTCGGTCCAATGAGTGTTGTAGCGGGCGGTGGATATCGTTATTTTCTTACCTTCACTGATGATTTGAGTAGATATAGGGTATATTTACTTAATGAAACACAAGTCTGAATCATTTGAAAGGTTCAAGCAAATTCAGAGTGAAGTTTGAGATCATCGTGACAAGAAGATAAAATGTCTACGATATGATCGTGGAGGTAAATATCTGAGTTACGAGTTTGTTATACAACTTAAGACAATGTGGAAGTTGTTTCACAACTCACGCCACCTGGAACACCATAGTGTGATGGTGTGTCCGAACGTCGTAATTGTGCTCTATTAGATATGGTGCGATCTATGATGTCTCTTGCCGATTTGCCACTATCGTTTTGGGGTTATGCATTAGAGACAGCTGCATTCACTTTAAATAGGGCACCATCGAAATCCGTTGAGACGACGCCATATGAACTTTGGTTTGGCAAGAAGCCAAAGCTGTCGTTTCTTAAAGTTTGGGGGATGTGATGCTTATGTCAAAAAGCTTCAGCCTGAAAAGCTGGAACCCAAAGCGGAGAAATGCGTCTTCATAGGATACCCAAAAGAGACAGTTGGGTATACCTTCTACCTCAGATCCGAAGGCAAAGTGTTTGTCGCTAAAAACGGAACGTTTCTTGAGAAAGAGTTTCTCTCGAAAGAATTGAGTGGGAGGAAGATAGAACTTGATGAGGTTGTTGAACCTTTACTTCAACCTGAGAGTAGCGCAGCACAGAAAGTTTTTTCTGTGGAGCCTATGATTAGTTGAAGAGGAAGTTAATGATGATGATCATGAAGCTTCGGATCAAGTTACTATCGAACCTCGTAGGTCGACAAGGACGCGTACTGCTCCTGAGTGGTACGGCAACCCTGTCTTAGAGGTCATGTTGTTGGACAACGACGACCCTACGAGCTATGGAGAAGTGATGATGGGCCCGGATTCCGAGAAATGGTTAGAGGCCATGAAATCCGAGATGGGATCCATGTAAGAAAACAAAGTATGGGCTTTGGAAGTATTACCTGAAGGGCGTAAGGCCATTCAGAACAAATGGATTTTTAAGAGGAAGACGGACGCGGACGGTAATGTCACCGTCTATAAAGCTCGACTTGTGGCAAAGGGTTTTTCACAAGTTCAAGGAGTTGACTACGATGAGACTTTCTCACCCGTAGCGATGCTAAAGTCTGTTGGAATCATGTTAGCAGTTGCTGCATTTTTCAATTATGAAATCTGGCAGATGGATGTCAAAACATCGTTTCCTTAACGGTATCCGTAAGGAAAGGTTGTATGTGATACAACCGGAAGGTTTTGTCAGTCCTAAGGATGCTAAAATGTATGCAAACTCCAGCGATCCTTCTATGGACTGGAGCAAGCATCTCGGAGTTGGAACATACACTTTGATGAGGTGATCAAAGTTTTTATATGTCTATACAAAGTTTATGAGAAACTTGTATTTACAATAAAGTGAGTGGGAGCACTATAGAATTTCTGATAAGTATATGTGGTTGACATATTGTTGATCGGAAATGATGTAGAATTTCTGGAAAGCATAAAGGGTCGTTTGAAAGGAGTTTTTCAAGGAAGACTGAAATAAAGCTACTTAAATATTGGGCATCAAGATCTATAGAGATAGATCAAGACGTCTGATAAGACTTTCAATGAGTACATACCTTGACAATATTTTGAAAGAGTTCAAAATGGATCAGTCAATGAAAGAGTTCTTGCCTGATTTGTAAGGTGTGGAGTTGAGTGAGACTCAAAGCTCGACCACGGCAGAAGAAAGAGAAAGGACGAAGGTCGTCCCCTATGCCTTATCCATAGGCTCTGCATAGTATGCCAAGCTGTGTACCGCACCTAGTGTGTGCCTTGCCATGAGTCTGTCAAGGGGTACAAGAATGGTCCAGGAGTGGATCACTGGACAGCGGTCAAGATTATCCTTAGTAACTAGAGGACTAAGGAAATATTTTTCGATTATGGAGGTGATAAAGAGTTCGTCGTAAAGGGTTACGTCGATGCAAACTTTGACACCTATCCGGACGACTCTGAGTAGCAATCAGGATACATATAGTGGAACAGCCATTTGGAATAGCTCCAAGTGGAGTGTGGTAGCAGTGTCTACAGTATGACATAGAGATTTGTAAAGTACACACGGATCTGAATGTCGCAGACCCGTTGACTAAAGACCTCTCTCACATGCAAAGCATGATCGAACCCCGAAACTCTTTGGGTGTTAGAACAATGTAAATCACATAGTGATGTGAACTAGATTATTGACTCTAGTGCAAGTGGGAGACTGTTGGAAATATGCCCTAGAGGCAATAATAAATTGGTTATTATTATATTTCCTTGTTCATGATAATCGTTTATTATCCATGCTATAATTGTATTGATTGGAAACTAAAATACATGTGTGGGTACATAGACAAACACTGTGTCCCTAGTAAGCCTCTAGTTGACTAGCTCGTTGATCAAAAGATGGTGAAGGTTTCCTAGCCATGGACATGAGATGTCATTTGATAACGGGATCACGTCATTAGGAGAATGATGTGATGGACAAGACCCAAACTGTAAACGTAGCATATGATCGTGTCAGTTTATTGCTATTGTTTTCTGCATGTCAAGTATCTGTTCCTTTGACCATGAGATCATGCAACTCACTGACACCGGAGGAATACCTTGTGTGTATCAAACGTCGCAACGTAACTGGGTGACTATAAAGATGCTCTACAGGTATCTCCGAGGGTGTCTATTGAATTGGCATGGATCAAGACTGGGATTTGTTACTCTGTGTGACGGAGAGGTATCTCAGGGCCCACTCGGTAATACAACATCACTATAAGCCTTGCAAGCAATGTGACTAAAGTGTTAGCCACGGGATCTTGTATTACGGAACGAGTAAAGAAACATGCCGGTAACGAGATTGAACTAGGTATAGAGATACCGACGATCGAATCTCGGGCAAGTAACATACCGATAAACAAAGGGAACATCATACGGGATTAACTGAATCCTTGACATAGAGGTTCAACCGATAAAGATCTTCATAGAATATGTAGGAGCCAATATGGGCATCCAGGTCCCGCTATTGGTTATTGACCGTAGAGGTGTCTCGGTCATGTCTACATAGTTCTCGAACCCGCAGGGTCTACACACTTAACGTTTGGTGACGATATAAGTATAGTTGAGTTGTTATGTTGGTGACCGAAAGTTGTTCGGAGTCCCGGATGAGATCCCGGACATGACGAGGAGCTCTGGAATAGTCTGGAGGTAAAGATTGATATATGGGATAATAGTGTTTGGTCTCCGGAAGGGTTCCGGAATTCACCGGAAGGAGTTTCGGATGTTTCCCGAAATGTTCGGGTACGAGAACACTTTATTTGGGCCAAGGGGTAAAGCCCACGAGGCTTTAGGAAGGTGCAAAAGGAAGTTTTGCGGAGGCCAGGGGCCAGACGCCAGGGACCCTGGCGTCTGGGGCCAGACGCCGAGGACCCTGGCGTCTGGTCCTGGAGTCCGAGCAGGACTCTTGCCTTGCGGGCCAAACCGACTTTGAGGAGGCTCTTTCTCCAAGTTTCGACCCCAGGGCTCAACATATAAATAGAGGGGCAGGGCTAGCACCCGGAACACATCAAGATTTCCCCAAGCCGTGTGCGGCAACCCTAACCCTCTAGTTCCTACGTCATAATCTCCGTAGCGCTTGGCGAAGCCCTGTAGAGATTGTTCCTCACCATCATCACCACGCCGTCGTGCTGCCGGAACTCATCTACTACTTCACCATCGCTCGCTGGATCGAGGAGGTGAAGGCGTCATCAAGCTGTACGTGTGTTGAACACGGAGGTGCCGTCCGTTCGGCACTAGTTCGTGATCGGTTCGAGGGACGACTTGCGATTTGGATCGCGGAGACGTTCGACTACATCAACCGCGTTTCTTAACGCTTCCGCTTAGCGATCTACAAGGGTATGTAGATTCACTCTCCCTCTCGTAGATGCTCATCACCATGGATAGATCTTGTGTGTGCGTAGGAAATTTTTTGTTTCCCATGCAACGTTCCCCAACATTTTGCTCCAGTATTTTTTATTAATTCCAAAAATAATCTCCGTAAAGTTTCAGCTTCTTTGGAGTTGTGCAGAATAGGTATCTCTGACGTGCTTTACTTGGGTCCAGAATTCCAGCTGCCGGTATTCTCCCTCTTTGTGTAAACCTTGCATATTATGAGAGAAAAGGCATTAGAATCACTCCCCAAAGCATTATTATTCAACAAAACAAAGTAAATAACAGTAGGAAATCATGATGAAAAATGGACGTATCAAGCCGCCTCGCGAGGGCTCTTGAGTGGGGAATGGATCCGGTCCTCTTGTACGGTGGAGGATAGCCCTTATTTATAGTGGCCTTGGTCCTCTTCCCTTATCACACAGGCGGGAAGGGATCCCACAACGGCCAAATTTGAAGGGGGACAGGAGGTACAGCTTATGCTGACTAAAGGTGGTCTTCGCCTGCAAAGCTCCTGGCATGACGCAGAGGTGGGCTCGGCGATGACATTCGTCCTGCCGTGCCCATGGTCTTGGTCTCGTTGCACCGGAATGGAAACCTTTGGGGGGTTCTTGGGAACCCGCGCTTGTCCTTGCTTCCTTAGCACGAAAGGGGAAACTGTCTTTGCTGCGCCCACTGGCGCCCGCCTGCCATGGTCATCATGGCTCACGTCATCGCAGCCTCCTGAGGCCGGGCACTACATAGGGATCTCCGCCCCTCGGGAGGCAGTCTGGGGAGGCCGCTCCCCTGGGGGTCTTGGCTTCGTTCCCCTCACGAGGACGGGGCCCTCGCGGGGGTCTTGTCTTGAGGGGTTTGTCGCCAGGCCGTACCAGGCCGTCGAGGTGGGCCACGCGCTGGGCCGCAGGCAGGCAGGTCTGGATACCCCCGGTCCCAGAACGCCAACAACATTGTCGGCTCGGCTGATCTCAATGTTATCCTGGGAAGAAGGAGCATCAGCAAGTTCAATAAAGAGGCGGCCAAGTGAGTCAAGCTCTAGCTCAGATTCTTCTCCAGTGTCATCTGACGGCTCACCCGTTCAACCAACTTGGGGAAGAGTAGGAGTTCTGGCTCTAGCCTTCCACCAATCAGAGTCTGCCTACAAGTATGGTAAAGCCGGAGAATAAGTATCAGAAATGAGACAAGTTATGATAAAAACATGAATGAACCAAGTCTAAGAACGCTTACTGGAGGAACCAGGTTGGTCAGGCAAAATGGAGCCAGTCCAGTCACGCTACATTTCTCCTTTGAGTCACCAAAAAACTTCTTGGTGGCCTCATCATCCTCAGACAAATTGACTTGACTGAAGCGTTGCACGTCTTTCAAATCACCTGTATAATTACACATCAAGTCGCCCCTTACGCTGAGGGGAAGAATTCCCCATCTTATCTAGCACTGGGTTAAATCAATCCCGGTGAGGCCGTGAGCTGTCAGCGGTCTTCACTTCACGCAGTAAGGCGCCATCTGTTTCCTCTCTTCATCAGATGGACAACCCGGAAAAGCAATTGTAGCATCAAGACATTCTGGTCTATAACCCGACAAGGGATTTTCTCCTTGAGGGGCCGTGTTCTTGCAATAAAACCAAGTTTTTGCCCAACCCTTGGGATGACTCCCCAATTTGGCTTCAGGAAAAGAGCTATTCTTCCGTTTCTAGATTGAAATCCCACCAAGTTCTATGTTGGGTACATCTTTGCATTCGGTTTGGTGGTTGATATAGAAAACTCCCGGAAGAGGGTGACGGTTGGCTCGATCTAGAGATACGGCTCGTAGAGAACTTGGAATTGGCAAATGTTTGTCATGGAAGTAGGGCCGATGTCTTGTTGTCTGAGGTGGAAAAGGTGGAGCATATCTCTGAAGAATTTTGACCCGGGTGGTCGAAAACCTCTATGCAACTGATCCGAAAAAACTACCACTTCCCCTTGGTCAGGTTGGGGGGAACGTTCTTCTTCAGGAGCTCTCCAGCCAATCTCCGCTTGAGTCGGCAAAAGACCCTGGCTTACAAGGTCGTCCAATCTGAGTACTGATTCCTAGGACCTAACCCAACCGACAATCTTATTGGTCTTTGGGGCCATCAGGTTTCTCACAATTTAGCTACAAGGTGACAATGAAAAGGGAATAAGTCGGTGTATGACTAAACCAGATATAGGTGTTTAAGTCACCAGAATCAAGAAACAAGTAGGATAAGCCGGCTAAATCGAGCCGCCCTATAAGAGAGAGAAAATACAGCCTTATTATCATATGGATCTAAGATGGTTGACTAAAGATGGGATGTCCCGATAAGCCGGCAAGTGAGCCAAATCAAAATTGGATGAGTTCACATGAAAAAATGAGTCGTACAATAATGCAAGGCAACAAGATGAGCCGACGTTTTGCATGAGCCGGCCGATGGTAAACGCAGGATTTAAAAGACTTGACAGTTTTTTCATAAGCACAAACAAGTTTACTCTCGGAATAGAAGAGTAGATGGATCTAATAAATTAAGGAAAAAGGAAAGTAAATGTCCTAAAGACTGACGGAGCTACCAAAAGTGGAACATTTGCACATTACGAGAATGCAGCGGAGTAAAAACCGAAGCCATACCCGTCAAGAAGAATTGAATTACTAGATCTACAACTACGATCAGATGGAACTTGATGAACGCCGATGAACTATGAAGAACACTCAAACCCTAATGGGGGAAATGGGATTTACCAAAGTCAGAGCAGCAGGAGATGCAGAGGTGTTGCGCTTCTTGAGATGGTCACGGATGATCCTGACGAGCTCCCACAATGACGTCGGCACGTTTGACCATCTTTAGGCGGTTTGGACTTCGACGAGTTCGGGCAGCGTTTGGGGGCGAGAGGAAGAAGACGATGTAAAAAGTAAAAAGGAGGGCTGAATGGACTATTCATAAGGGAAGAAACCCGAAGCGGTGCGGTAGAAACGCGAACCGTTGCAGTAATTTGTGGCTACAAAGACGCCTCGATTCCCGCGCCTGACCAGATTTGACGCCTATTTAAAAAGGTTCGCCATGATGACATGTAAACGTCAGAGGACAGCAAGATGACGTCATGATTATGATAGCCGAAAGGAAGCTAAGTCTTGGACAAAGGAAAAAATGACCTGGCAGAGTATTGACCCGGACGAGCGTACAGAGGTGATGCTTGAAGGAAGGAGAAATGCCGGTTCAAAGATAGATCCAAACTCTAACCTCCATATTTTAGCTTATCTGTTTCAGGATGGAGCTTAACATGGATAAATCCAAGTCAAACTAGGGGCTAATGTTAGGGATATACCCCACCGGAATGACCCGCCCAAAATATGACCCGGCTGTTTCATGGCGGCTCATGAACAGAGTCGTTGTGTGGGCCGCGGAAGCCCTGAAGCTCAAGGCCCAGGAGGCGGCTCATCGAAGAAGGCCGGCTCATGGACCAGTACTTGGCGGGCTGGCTCACAAAAGGAGTTGTAAGAGGTTTCCTCTTTTTGAAGACAAGGCATGTAGAATTGGAGTAGGTCACAGGTTGTATTACGACCCGGATTATGTTGTAACCTCGGGGCCTCAACCTATATATATATATATATATATATATATATATATATATATATATATATATATATATATATATATAGGGGAGCCCCTGAGGTAGAGGGATCAAGGAAGAAATCCTCGAGAGCTAGGTTAGCGATTCTGCATCCTTGTAATCGAGATCATCATCACCAATAAACACACAAAGCAGGACGTAGGCTTTTACCTCCATTGGAGGGGCCGAACCTAGGTAAACCCTTGTCTATCATTCCCGATCAACCCCATCCTAGCAACCACCTAGTTGTGATGGCTCCCAGACTTGGTCCTAGTGTAGGACATCTGTCGTGACAAAACCACGACAGATGGCCTGTCCGATCACTTTCGATAAGAAAGACCATCCGACCAGCATCCGTCAAGGCGGGCCAGTCGCCCTGGTTCTGGATCCCATTGTCGATGGGTTTCACCTCACCCGCGTCCTTATGGACGGCGGAAGTAGTCTGAACTTGATATATGCAGACACGGTGTGGAAGATGGGTATTGACTCGTCAAGAATCAAACCCAGCAAAACCACGTTTAAGGGAGTAATACCCGGAGTGGAGGCCCAATGCACGGGCACTATAACACTGCAAGGTGTTTTCGGCTCCGCTGACAACTTCCGCTGCGTGGAATTAATCTTTAATATAGTGCCCTTCCGCAACGGCTATCATGCGTTGCTTGGTCGTACTGCATACGCCCACTTCAATGCGGCGCCGCACTACGCCTATCTTAAACTCAAAAAGCCTGGGGCCAATGGGGTCATTACCATTAACGGCAACACGAAATGCTCCCTCCGTACAGAGGAGCGGACAGCGGCTTATGCAGTCAACTCCCAGGCGGCCGAAGAAGCGGCAAGATAGGAAAATCGGTGCGATCTTCCGGGATCTTCAAAGCACGTCTGCACGGCCACTGGTTGAACCCGCGTCCCCCCTAAATAGGGATACACGCTCCCCTGCCCGTGGAATCTGGTAGCAGACTACGTACCTTGAGTACACAACTTCGCGCTTAAAATTCCTTGGGGAATTGGGGAGCAAAAATTTATCACACAAGGGGTGTTATCTCGGATAATCCGAACACACCTGATGCCTGGTGAACTCTTGGCACGTAAAGGCCCACTAGAAGGAACATCTCAGCAGCATCAATCTGCTAAATCATAGCTCTAGCCTCTTTGGAGGCCTTGCCTTTCAAATGCTTTAAGCATCGCGAGGAATTGGCCGTATACGTTAGCCTTGGAATAGATAAGGACTGGCTGATCAACAGCTCGAAGGCACAGACGTGCGGCAGGGGAGCAATGGGCCACAATGCCCGATTATTTAAAACCTTGTATTATTCTTCCCACCCATATTTTTCTTCAACATACTCTATGTATCTTCTTACAGCTCGGCCTGTATGACCAAGCCCTATGAATAATAAAACAGACCTCTTTTCGGTCCCTACACATTTTTATGTGTTGTTTTCTCTTTCATAATTTCCCTGAGGTGGTTTACTCCCAGTAGAGTTCGGCTTTGGACCGGGGGCTCGGATCTATAGATGAGCCCATGTTCAAGTCTGATGTCTCATCGGCGTCTTGGATATTGCATTATATGCATATGTTTCGAATCATGATTTTTGTCAAGGATTTGGTTGCCCGGCTCCTGTGCTTACGTCTTACGTTCCACTCTGTTCGACTAAGAGTGTAAAGGGAGAACCACTGCGATTGCACTTGCAGCCTAGATGGTTAAGGGCCTAGTGGAGAAAGACGAAAATCGACTGTCACGATAATCATAAACAGGTCAAGCTATCCATAGGAAGTGTAAATTGAGCCGTGCTAAATGAAGGGTTCTTCTTATAAGAACCGAGGTGTTAAGAGTGGTGTACCTCGGCTGGTCTGATCACCACTACACCGGGGGCTAGTTCAACTACCCCATAAATTAGAGCTCCTATGACTAAGGTAAAGGGATAAAGCCATTATGGTCTGATTGCCTCGTTCATCTAAGCACACAATCACCGGTAAGGTTCTGAGACATCGGCTAAGGATTTACGTGTGCTAGAGAACACCTCACGTAGTATCTACAAGGGGGCAGAAGCCGACAAATGGAAACTTTCATATGTATAAATAGTCACATAGGAGGAGAATATAAACACTTCGGATAAAACCAAACTGATCATAGGATATTCTTTCAAATTGACTTCACAAAAATCCTCCTTGGCATACCAAGGGACCTATTGGAAGTACATTTCGAACTTTGAGCATTGCGCCTCGGTTTGGTTGGCAACTTCCGGGACCTCGGCCAGGAACAGCTCGGGCTTCTGTTTTTTTTTCCTTCCTGGGGCCCAGACGCAATCACCAGTGGCTTGACCTTCGGGAAATGCACCATCACTGAAGCATATGCCCACTGAGCTCCCTCCAGACAGGCCGACCTCTTCCAGTTGGCGACCTGGGGGACTGGCCTCGCGCAACCTATTCAACAGGCCGAAGAAGCTGTTAGGCATTGGCCTAGACGACCAGAGGCTGATGCAGAGGTCTTCCATCACAGGCCGTGTTGCAGGAAACAGCTTCGCTAGCTGCTTCATTTGATTATTGAGTTGCGGCGGGTGCTCGGGCACCTGGAGCTGACGACAGAAGATCTTCTCGGCTAGTTCGTCAGGGCAGTCGACATAGTGAGCGCAGGCATCTATTGCGCTCATCGGAAGGTCCTTGAAGGCCTATGAGGAATGCCAGTTTTGAGTAAGATAGGCAAATCGGCTATCGCCAAAAACACAACGAAGCAGATAGGGCTTACCGGTGGCGATCTGGCTCACTTGATTGAGCACTTCGCGATCCGCCCGAGCCTGGGTTTTGGCTTCTTTGTAGTCTAAGCTCGCCTTTGCGAGCTATACGCCAAGCCTCTTCTTATCCTCCCGAAGGGCGACACATACACCCCCCTTCAGGTCCACCTCAACCTCCAGGACCCGGGCTGCGTGCTTCTCGCAAGCCTCCTTCGCCTCGGCCAGCTCCTTGGTGGCCTGCTCCGCTGCAGCCTTGTGCTGCTCGGCCTCCCGCCGAGCTGTTTGCAGCTTGGCATGGAGCTTTTCAAGCACCGGGGAGGAAGTTGCAAGTTCATTCCCAAAATACTTCGGCACTTAGCGCCAGAACGTCAGTTCTGAATGCAAATATCAATTGTATTCAGATTTATTATGCGCCTTCTCGATCTTCCTCCTCGGCAGCAACATGTCCTACTCGGATATATCGAGCTTGCAGTTCATCTCTTCCAACTCCTGGGAGTTGGAAGCTGCAACCGAGGCCGATTCCTACAAGCAAACAAAATGCAGATATTAAAACACTCCTCAGATGACATGGATCCCCTGCTCGAATACTTTAATTCGATCAGGGTCTTGGGGGCTACTTCCATTGTGTTTTTATACATTTCAAAGACCACCAAGTAAGATATTTGGATCTCACTCGGGGCTCGGGGGTTACTGTGGTTAGACACTTACAGTCCTTGGACCAATTATTCCTTCTCCAGCTAGGAACCATTAATTACCTTTTAGCTCCTCGTGGTTCTATGCATTTATTGTATTAACGAGGAAAAGTGGGAACAAGGCTTACCTCAAAGCCTTGAAAGAGGCCTCGGAAGACCTCCCTCATACTAGCCTCCGCGGACCGGTAGCTTTGTAGCGCCGCACCCATTAGTGTGCGGTGCTCAACACATATGGACGAGCCCGCCATGGCTGCTTCCACCTCTTTTGTCCACCCCTTGGGCGCCTGCCCTCCAGCAGACGGGGGTTAACAGACCACCTTAGCTCCCTCCCTTAGCAGAGAGGTTGCCCTAGGTAGGCGGCTGAAGCATCTCGGTGCCCTCGGGCATCAAAGACGCTGACATCCCCAGCTTGGTTCCTTCTGTAGAAGAAGGAACATTCACCGGTGGGTCCTCGGCGGCCGAGGACTCCAACTCGGCCATGGGTGCACTGGCGCTTTCCTCTGTGATCAGCACGGGCGGAGCTGGCGAGGTCGCCTCTCCCGACACCTCGTGGGCAGGAGGGGAGGGGCGATGCCTCTCGGACGAGCTGCCCAGAGGGAGCCTGCTCGATCCCCGTCATTGTGGACCGCCCCTTGGGTCCTATAAAAAGCAAAAGGGGTGAATCAAAACATAGGAGGCAAAAGGAGCTGCGGTATAAAACATAAGATAAGAGCCAATGACGTACCTCCGTGGCGGCAGCTTCCTCCTGCCAGCCTCGGATTGCCCACTGTCCGAAGGCGAGAGGGCAATGTGGGTTTTGGCGAGGGTCTTGCGGGATGCGACGTCGGATGCCTTCATAAGGCGCTTCCGACCACCGCGGGTCTTGACCCCCGCTACATCCATGGACGCTGCTCTCTACCTCGAAGGAGACAAGTTGTCCTTGTTGTGCTCCTCATCCTCCTCCTCTTCGTCTCCTCTTCAATCCGAAGACTTCCCATCTTCTTCCTCTTCCTCCCTAGCTCTCTTTTGGCCTTAGTCGGGGCCTTTGGAGGTGCCGCGGCCAGGAGAGCCTGGAGCTCGGGAGAAATGTTGCCTTCGGGCAAGGGCGCGGGGCAGTTGATGCTTGCTGCCCGGGCCAACCATTTCTGCATATAAGGAAAAATGTTTCAGCTATAAAGCACAGACCCCGAATCAATGGGATCTGTGGCGTGGATGTTTACCTCTTTCGGAGTGTGTTACTCTGAATAGCCGTTGTCTAGCCCATTTATGAGGAACTTGTTCAGCTTCGGCTTGAAGAGGGATGTCCACATGCCGTCCATGTCGGTGTAGAAGAAGTAGCGGATCGTCCGAGGGTCCTAGGGCTTGTAGAGCCACATCGGTCTAGCCCAAAGTTGGAGTGGTAGGATGCCATGATGCAGCATCACGTTGATCACATCCAGTAGTTTGGCGTTGTCCTTGAGGGTGCGGGTATTCTTTTGGAGGATGGTGACCTCCTCTGGGTTGCCCCACTCCAAGCTCTTCGGCTGCCAGGAGTTCAGGTTCCTTGGACGCGAACCCGAAAAGGGTGGGAGCGCGGCCTGGTTCTCGGCGCGGGGCTCAGTGATGTAGAACCAGTCTCGCTGCCACATCTTCACTGTCTCAGCAAAAGTGCCCTCCGGCCACTCCGCTCCCTAGAGTTTACTGATCATGGCACCACCGCACTCGACAAGGTCGCCGCCGTCACTCTTGGGCTTGACACAAAAATGTCTTCAACCATAAGCTGAAGTGTGGCGGCACCCTCAGAAAGGCCTCACACACCATAACGAAGGCGGTGAGGTGGAGAATAGAATTTGGGGCGAGATTATAGAAATCAAGCCCATAAAAGAAGAGAACCCCCCGCATGAAGGGGTGCAGGGGGAATCCTAGACCTCTTACGAGGTGGGAGACGAAGATTACCCGCTCCCCGCCTTGGGGAGTGGGGATGCACTGGTCGGGCTCTGGAGTCCTATAGACCGCGCCTTGGGGAATATACCCCATCGCCCGGAGCTCGCTGATGGTGGCGTTGTCGACCCTCGAAGGGACCCATTTCCCTTTCAGATCTACCTCAGCCATTGGGGGCGGAAAGCTTCAAGCTTGATGGAGGGATTGGGGATGCTGAGAGCGGAGGAGGTTTTCAGTGCTGAAGCAGGAGAAGAGCATGGGGAAAAATAATTAACCGGCGCCGAGAAAATCGCCATGTTTCGGCTGGATCAAGCCGTTGTGGACGCGTGGGGTAAAACAATCGATTGATGATATCCCCTAAAACGCATGACATGATCTCTGTTTTGATACGGCATGCCAAGAGTCGCCTCAAACAGCTGTTCGAATAACACTACAGCAGGAAGGTCCAAAGACGACACATCAATCAGAGACCCTTCGACGAAACTGTGTGCGATGCAGTAATCGCAAACGGGATAGTTCTAACTCTGTCGCCAATGAAACGAACTGTGTGCGATGGCTGAGCCATCAAACATGATTTAGATAATAGGTGCGTGTGTGATGCGAGGCAAACAACTGGTATTTACAAACTGTTTGTGGTGAGGAAAAATAACACAAATGGTTTAAAAAACAAAGATGTGTGCGATGTACGGCATACAGTTGACACCGTAGAACTGTTTGCGAAGTTCCAACATAACGCAAGAGGTTACACAGATCCGGATGTGTGTGATATACAGCATACAGGTCACTCAGATGAACTATTTGCGCTGATCCGGAAGAACACAAACTGTTTGGCGTAACAAGGTGTATGTGATACTTTTCAAACAGGTCGGTAATCAGAATTGTGTGCGATAATTCTGGACAACACATACAATTTGTTGTTCTGAATTGTGTGCTCGATAGGGCACGCAGTTGAAGAAACCAACCATGCGCGATAATGTGAATGATCACTGTCGAATCTGTATTCTTAACCATTTGCTATGAGATCGATAGGGGAAACAGAGTTCAAGTGTAAATATGAGCCACCAGCAACAGAGATATACAATCGAATTTACTCTTCTTCTTCTTCTTCTTCTTGGATGGCCTCGCGAAATCGACTTGGCATGGACGCTTCTTGCCGCTGACCGCTGGCTTTTCATCACCGTCGTCGCCATCACCATTGTCGATGTCCTCGTCCTCGTCCTCCTTGTTTGACCATTCCTCATCATCATCATCGTCGATGTCCTTGTCGGTGTACTCATCGTCGTCCTCCTTGTTCGACCATTCCTCCCCATCATCATTGTCATCTTCTTCGTCCCGCGGTGGCTCCTCGTCCGTCTGGTCGTCGTCCGACGACTCGGGCGGCGGTGTCCCTTCAATTTACCGGATAAAATAGAGGTCAGGGCTTGATGCTGTACTAATGGAAGACGAGCGCAATGATTCCGAGGATGACCGCAGATCGGGCGCCAGACTGGTAGAATTGCCGTCCTCGCTGTCGCTCGACATGGCTGTGCTACGTAAACAAACATCGAGAAAGAGAGTTTGTAGAGTGTGAGTAAGTGTGTAGCGCGGCCTGCCGCGATAATGAAGATGGTGGCGACTGAAGCGTGGTATGAAGAAAAGAGGAATGGCAATTGAAGTGGGGGATTGACAGATTATATTGGCGCCTTAGCAGGTGGTTAGAATTCTTACATAATCAACCGCAATTATGAGTACCCCGTCGCTCTAAACTCCTCTCGATTTGATAATTACGCACACGGGTTGGAGCCTCCAAATGTGTGCAATATGCACATGGTACATTTTAGCATAGGACAGTTGGTAAGGAATAGACGAGCTCTGCTTATTGATGTAGCCAGTAACAATCAAACAAAACCCCTAATCATCATTGCAAACAGCGCATAGAAGATGGCTAATGCGACAACTACAACTACACATGCTAGTTCCTTCTTGTCTCTTGCTTTCATTTGTTGCCTGTGATTGATTCTTTCTTGCTTCATCGTACTTATTGTACACTCCAGATCAACCAATTTCTACTTTAGATTTACATTATGTTCTGCAAGCTTGGTGATAACACTCCAAGCCCTGCCATGCCATTCATCATCCAACCAGTTAACAAAAGCACAAGCCTCATATCCCCGCGAATGTTAAATAATCAGGATGAGTGGGGGCATTAACTAAACTTAAAGGATGAACTTAGCACTAACCTCTAAGGGGCAACCGAGAAACCGTCTGCCAATGCCGAATCCCTTCGTGAATACACGTCGAGCGGGAGTGTGTCCGTGCAGACAACTCAGATTTTGGTACTTCTTGATGGCGTAAAACTCAGAATCGAACTCAGGTTGCGGAATTCTGCTGGAGTCATACTCTGGATCCGACATTTGATCGCTTTCCTAAGAAAAGGGGGGTCCAATTCAGGACGGATTGAGTGAGCTGCTTGCTTTGGACATGCTAAAAAGATGAGGAATGATTGGGACCTGGCAACATGATTCGAATTCGTAGTACACCGGCCTCCTGATGACCTTTGGCAAGTGCTCGGCGCTGACCGCCGTCGTGGTGGCATCGCCAATGGCGCTACCAAGAGCGACTGTAGCAACGAAAGTAGTAATTGAAACCATCAGCACCACTCGTCCGCATTCCCCCAATGTCAGGGCCATGCTTAGGAATTTGGGGGCTAGGGATTTAGAGGCTATTGAGGGATTTGGGGAAGACGGGGAAACTATGGGGATCTGATAACGGTCGGGGAACTATTTATCGCACTCTGTTGTATACGGCACTCGGTTTCCCAAACCAAATCGTGTGAGATGGAAACGTGCATGATACACGGCTCCCGTAACATGACCGTTTCTGATGTGCTACCCGGTACATATGGGGTGGTAAACAGCCACTCTCCGGAAACAAAAAAACGTTATGCTGATAGAGATGTGGGCGGCGACCGAGGCAGCGGCTACTAGATAGAAGGTCAATCCCTCCCTGGTCGGCGATGTCGGCGTTATAGGAAGTCCATCCTCGGTCGGTCGGCGATGACGGCATGATAGGAGGTCAATCCTCGGTTGGCGGCAGGAGATATAGGAGGAGCTCAATCCTCGTGGTCGGCGCCGACGTGACTGGAGCATGTCGCTCGCGGTCGTAGGCAGGATAGTGGAGCTCAGACTTCAGGCAGGTGCCCCAATAAGCTCTGCTCCTCGACCCTACTGTCTTGTCGTGCCACTGCTAATTAATTAAGGTATTATTTTCTTTAAGTGGCCTGATTAAGCTATTAAATTCATATAAGGGTACTACTGATGATACATGTAAATTGACTGGTCATTGACTAGTGTCATCGTATGGCTGAATAACATTATGTAGCGCCCTCCATAAATTTTGAAATAAAATCTTGTGATTTATTCACGCATCTTTGCGCATCCATTAATCCATATATTAATGTTTTTTGAATTACCCATCGCGTGTGCAGATGGAACGATCTGAATGGATGGGGGATCAGACAAGCTCAAGGTATGTTGATGGCACAAAGAAGTTCATGGCTTTCAATGAACGGACAAAGAGGAGAATTGGCGAAGAAGATTACACCCTTTGTCCATGCAAGGATTGTACCAACATCCAATTCAGGAGGTCGAGTTACCCTTATACAAGAGGGGATTCATGGGTGGATACACACGATGGACTAGACACTGTGAAGAGATGCTTATGGATGAAGGTAATAACCTGCATGTCGGCGAGGTGCCAAACCCCAATTAGAGTCGCATGGGTGTTGAATTTAACCTCAGGGTTCAGACGTCAAGCTACAGACAGAAGACTGGCATGCCAAACCCCCCAAAGAAAAACCAAGAGTGTGAGGCAGACGACACCAACCTTGATGATATGCCAGATTTTGCTGCTATGATTGCAGATTTCCACGGCCCAGAAGCAGATTTAGCCGAGTACAAGGAGCTGCCAACCATTGATGCGGCCTCCAAGAAAGATTTATATCCAGGTTGCAAAAAGAAGTATTCCAAGTTGAGTGTCACACTTGCGCTTCTCAGATTTAAAGTAGAAAGCGGTGACGTGGCTTGAGACTGCGTCGGTATTTCCCCAAAGAGGAAGGGATGATGCAGCACAGCGATGGTAAGTATTTCCCTCAGTTATGAAACCAAGGTATCGAACCAGTAGGAGGATCACCACCACCTAATAAGCAGCACCTGCACACAAAGAACAAATACTTGCAACCCGACGCGAAAGAGAGGTTGTCAATCTCTCTACGGTAAAAAGATAGATTAGGTAGTGATAGATTGGAGAGATAGATCTCTCAAGAACACAAAATAAAAAGAGCAAATAAAAAGTGCAGCAATATATTTTTGGGTTTTTGGAATAATAGATCTGAAAACAAAAGAAGCAAAAAAGATAGATCGGAAGGCAATATGTTGGAAAAGTAGACCCGAGGGCCGTAGGTTTCACTAGTGGCTTCTCTCATGAGTATAGCACACTGTGGGTGAACAAATTACTGTTGGGCAATTGATAGACGATCAAATAATCATGACGATATCCAAGGCGATGATCATTATATAGGCATCACGTCCAAGATAAGTAGACCGACTCCTGCCTGCATCTACCTCTATTACTCCACACATCGACCGCTATCCAGCATGCATCCAGTGTATTAAGTTCATGGAAAAACGGAGTAATGCAATAAGAACGATGACATGATGTAGACAAGATCTATTCATGTAGGAATAGACCCCATCTTGTTATTCTTAATAGCAACGATACATGCGTGTCTTGCTGCCCCTTCTGTCACTGGGAAAGAACACCGCAAGATCGAACCCATCACAAAGAACCTCTGCCCATGGGAAGAAAAATCGATCTAGTCGACCTAACTAAACCAAAGATTCGGAGAAGAAATACGAGGCTATAAGTAATTATGCATATAAGAGATCAAAGAAGACTCAAATAATATTCATGGATAGAAACTGATCATGAACTCAAAATTCATCGGATCCCAACAAACACACCGCAAAAGTTTACATCAAATAGATCTCCAAGAGACCATTATATTGAGAATCAAAAGAGAGAGAGGAAGCCATCTAGCTACTGCCTACGGACCCGTAGGTCTATGGTGGACTACTCACGCATCATCGGAGAGGCACCAATGAGGATGATGAACCCCTCCATGATGGTGTTAGATTGGATCTCGAGGTTCTGGAACTTGCGGCGGCTGGATGTGTTTTTCGTCGACTACCTTAGGGTTTCTGGAATATTTGGGAATTTATAGGCATTAGAGGCAGTGGAGAGGGGCCCCGAGAAGGGCACAAGCCATCAGGGCGCGTCGGGGCCCCCCTGGCGCGCCCTGGTGGGTTGTGGTCTCCACGGCCCACTTCTCTGGCACTTCTTTGGCCCACTGGGTGTTTCTGGTCCAAAAAAATCTCCAAAAAGTTTCGTCACGATTGGACTCCGTTTGGTACTGATATTCTGCGAAGTAAAAAATAAGCAAAAACAGCAGCTGGCACTTTGGCACTGTGTCAATAGGTTAGTCCCAAAAAATGATATAAAGTTGCTATAAAGTGATTGTAAAACATCCAAGAATGGTAATATAACAGCATGGAACAAGCAAAAATTATAGATACGTTGGAGACGTATCAAGTGGTCTATCAAACAAGGCCTTCACAGAGTTGTTGAGTCTTTTCAAAGACATTATTCCAAAAGATAATGTGCTCCCCAAAAGCACGAACGAAATGAAGAAAATTGTTTGTCCATTGGAACTTGAAGTCCAGAAGATGCACGCTTGTGGGAATGATTGTATGTTGTACCGTGGTGACTACAAAGATTTGCGTTCATGTCGCATATGCAAACATGCATGATACAAGCGCATGAGAGCAAAGTACAAGTACAAAATGGACAAAGAGATAAAGACAGGAATCCCGTTCAAGGTTGTTTGGTACTTGCCTATAATTCCAAGGTTGAAGCGTTTGTTTGCAAACCCTAGAGAGGCAAAGAGGTTGAAGTGGCATCATGATGAGTGAAGTACGAATAAATATATAAGGCACCAAAAAGATGGGGCTCAGTGGGAACAAATCGAGGATAGGTTTAAAGATTTTGCAAAGGATCCTAGAAATATATGGCTAGGGGGTGTACTGACGGATTTAATCCATTTAACGATATGGGCACCCAACACAGCACTTGGTCGATGCTTCTGTGCATATATAACCTTCCTCCTTGGTTATGTATGAAGAAAAAATACATCATGATGTCAATGATTATCCAAGGCCCGAAGCAACCTGGAAATGATATCGACATTTACTTTCAGCTACTGGTAGAAGAACTCCTGACATTGTGGGAGCCTGGTGCGAAATGTTATGATGCCTACTCAAAGGAGTTTTTCTGGCTACATGCGTTGTTGCTGCACACCATTCAAGATATGTCAGCGTTAGGCAACACTTCGGGGCAGAAAACAAAGGGACCAATAGGATGTGTCACATGCATGGATAGGACAGCGAGTAGATTTCTTTCCAACTTGCACAAAACCGTGTATTTGCATCATCGTAGGTTCTTAAGGAGAGATCACCCTTATCGAAAAATGATATCTGAATTTGATGGCACGACAGATAAAGCAACGAGCCCAAGACCCTATTATGGGAAAGAAGTCCACATCATGGTTAAAAAAATTAAAGTTGTGCTTGGCAAGGGATCCGGTTCAACGTCAAAAAACACCCAAGGACCAAGTGTTTAAGAAGAAATCAGTGTTCTGGGAATTACCTTACTGGGAGTTCCTAAGTGTATGTCACTGCATTGATGTCATGCACGTAGAGAAGAACACTTGTGAAAGCATCCTTGGTACTCTGCTCAAGATTAAAGGCAAAAGAAAGGATGGTGACGGTGCACAACTCGATATGCTTGGTGATCAATCAGAATGCATGAATGAAGCAGAAGATGATGAAAAATTGCTCCACCTACACCAAAGTAACAATCTCACTACAACAGAAGTAAAAGAGTTCTTTGACTTTTTGTTGTCAATTAAGACACCCTCTTCCTACTCCGCAAACATCAGAAGTCTCGTGGATGACAGCTTGGCTAAAAAGAAGTTGTTTCACATGAAGTCACATGATTGCCACGTAATGTTTACACAAATCTTCCCGGTGGCCATAAGGAATATGATGGACACAGACATAAGAAACACATTGATTGATCTCTGTGATTTCTTCAATGCAGAAGGTGGTAGATACTGAAGAGCTGGATTGTATGCAAGGTGATATTGCAAGAATATTGTCAAACTTAGAGATGTTCTTCCCACCATCATTCTTTGATGTCATGGTCCATCTCACTGTGCACCTTGTCGATGAGATAAAGTATTGTTATCTTTTGTTTCTTCGCAACATGTATCCCTTCGAGCGGTACATGGGAGTATTGAAGCGCTATTGTCGGAACTGATGTCATCCAGAGGCAAGCATCCTACAAGGTTGTACTACAGAGGAGGTGGTTGAGTTTTGCACTGAATACATGAAACAAAGACCTATAGGTGTGCCCCTCTCTCGCCACGAGGGAAGACTGGCTGGTAAGCCGGTCCTTGCTGGCACACGGATTTGTGCACCTAGAGAATTGGTCGATCAAGCGCATTTGACCGTACTGCTTAACAGCCCGATACTCGACGCTTATGTTGCAGAACATGTGAAGGAGATATGACGAAGCAACTTACCCACTGTGCTTTCACCAGCTGTCAAGACAAATGCACACAATAAGGACTATGTAAGATGGCTGAAGGATCGTTTGGCACGCGGATCCGATCATGACCTTGCAACGTGGTTGGCACAAAAGCCATCAACCACGATTATGAAGTACCAAGCGTACGACATAAATGGCAACACATTCTACACTGAGGAACGTGATGGTAAGACCTCCTATCAGAACAACTCTGTTCGAATAGAATGCCTAACTGTAGACGAAGATGATAAACATGTATACTATGGAACCATCAAAGAGATTTGGGAGCTTAACTATGTGCAAATGAAGGTGGCATTATTCAAGTGCAGATGGATCCCTATTGGTAGCGTAAAGGTTGATGCTTATAGGAAGACATATGTTCACCGCAGAAATATGGCATATCACAAGGACCCATTTCTTCTTGCCAGTGATGCTACCCAGATTTTCTATGTGCAAGACTCCTTGCATAAGAACTGACATGTAGTGATGTATGGGAAGAGAAGGGTACTAGGCGTCGAGAATGTTGGTGATGAGGAGGAGTACAATCAATATGATGAGTTGCCACCTGAGGGGTCACACGACAAAACAGAGGAGAAGCATAAAATCATCATAAAACCTAAGTTCATTAGGGGTCAACCTAATGATAGCGATCACCCCATGTACATGGTAATTAAGTCAAAAAATAATCATTATGTCTATTGTACTGAATTGTTGCATGTATTGAATTGTGAGCGATGTGTGCTGAGTTCGTTCTATTAGTAGTTTCGCATGTACTGTATTGCGAGGTATGCCCGGCCTTCTGTTGATCTAGATTAATATGTTGTCAACCCTAGCAGTGAATTTGAACTATTTATGATCATATACCCTATAGCTAGATCGCTCAATTGATCTCACTCCGGTATGTATGAACTGAACATGTGCAATCTGGTTTACCAATCGCACACGGTTCATTCACTAAAGCCGTGTGCCTCCCAAACTGTGGTTGATGACCCCTAATGCATGCTACGCGTTATGATTGGCCAAAACCCAAGCCACACGGATCGTATGTCTGCACCGTAGGATACACCCAGATCGAACGACGGTCCTTATCCCTCTCGTCAACACACGTAGTTGCAGTTGGGATTTGATTTATATGCACTAAATGCCCCGTAAATGCTAAAAATGGCTTAAATATAGCAAACGAGCCCAGAAATGCACCAGGAAATCAAACCTGGTGTATAATGATGATTGCCTACCGTGGGAAAAAATTGGAGGAGAGGCGATGAAGACACTGTCTATTGGAGTTCAATTTGCCACTTCTCCCTCTAGAACTACGATCCATCTACTGAGAGGCTATGGTTTCCAGGGAGCGATCATCGTAACTTGTGCCAAAGTTTACCAAAAAAATTCCACGGGCTCTTTAGATCACGTCACGATGACACACCGATTTCCGTGATTTTCCGAGTCCATGTGCATTTCCTATAGGTCATAAAGTGAGTTTTATAAAAGCTTTTTAGTTGAATTCTTTTTGCTAGGAAAAAATATTATAAAATAATTTATGTTTATTTATTAGTTTATTATTCTCTTTTCTATTAATTTATTGGTTTATTGTTTTATTTGTTAATAAGTGTACTTAGGACAAAAACTTTGGTCCTTTAGTAGTTTTCTTTTGAAGTCTTTCTTTGGATTTTATTTGGTTTTTCTTATTGATTTCTTTGTTGTTTTATTTATTGATTGTTATTTTTATTGCTAGTATTGTTTGCTAGAATGATTGCTTATATGAATGCAATGTTTGTTTAATATAGATTTTCATCGGAGAGTGACGAATAGTTCTATCAAGTTTTCTAAGAGCGATATTATCTTCATCAACTAACACCAGGCAAGTTCACTTTGACCATATGTTCATACCTATGTTTTATTGCATTTAGTATCACCTTTTTCATCATTTCCTCCAGTGGTTATATTGAATCTTGTAGTTGGGTAAAAGCATGAGGTAGGAACCCACACCATCGTTATTGAGCCCCGGGAGCATTGCTTATGTTATGTCACGCTATTGTAGACGGGGATTGGTATGAGTGTTCGTGAGTGGTGTGAGAAGGAGGACTCTACAATCAATGACGAAAACTTCAAGATGGCAACTTCAAGGCTTGCATCTTCAAGACCTCAAGACTTCAAGACCTGAGACAAGAATTCAATGCACACTACTAGGTAGAGAATGGTCTGATAGGCACCCTGGAGTAACCAGTGGATGACTCAAGATGCATGGAGAAGTGCCATGATATCCTGTGGAAAGCTTCACCCAGACTCAAAGAGACGGAAGAATACTTCATGCCCGGAAGCTTATCTGTGCATCCACAAGTCATTATGGGCTCTGGCTTGGTTGACCTTAGTTGTGACTCTGGTTGGGACGGTGCTAGCAGATGTAGTCGACGGTAGGATTGGATGGGCATCGGACAGTGGTCAGGGGAACTCTTTGAAAGACCATGTTTCATTCGTCCTATTCTCAAACACCCGGCAGTGCGAGGACTTACAAGGAGGGAACGATTCTTGTGGGTAAAGTGCACAACACTCTGCAGAGTTAAAACCTAATCGATTAGCCGTGTCCCCATTTACGGACAATTTGAGCCTCTGGACTTGGATCTATCTCTGAACTCTCAACACCGGACCTACAACTAATTGTGGGCAACTTATGATACTTGTGGGCTATGAGACATCGGTTGGCGGAACCATGTCATGGTAGATAACTCTATAGTGAAGACACCTGATATTCCTTTGATGTAGGGAAAATAAAACCAGCTTTTATGCAAAAACTCAGACAGAGAGCCACAAAGCCTTATTGCATATAGAATAGTCTTTATCATCTACTTCTATTGTGATCTTGCCGGTACATTCAATGTACTGACCTACACGGCTGCAACGTATCATGTTGCAGGAATTCAAAGACGATAAGAGTTATGATATAGGGTTACAGTCTACACTCAACTTGCCGTTGGGTTGATGGGACTCCACACCCTTAATGATTTGTTTCCGTTGTGATATATGGTATACTCTAGATCTACGTTATTTATTTTACATGTGATGTTATGGTATTTCATCAAAGTGTTGTGTGTGCCAGCATACTGATCCAGGGATGGCACAGAAAGCACAGAGGCACCAATCCATGTGGGTCGGACCGCTACAAAATTTCAGCACGCAAAACTCAACAGAAACCTCGTGATATCCGTTAGTATAATAGACATGTCATAAACTTTAGGTACTATTGTAAATAGGTTCATATTTAATTATTGCATAATAACTACTATATTGTAGCTTCTCCATGACTTATACCCCCTGGTATAATCCATATCATCATTAAAACAAGCAAACTATGCAAGCAAAAACAGAATCTGACTAAAACAGAATAGTATGTAATGATGTGTACTAAAACCATACTTTTTAACTCAAAAAATTCTGAAACATTAGGACAACCTGGGAAATTTGTATAGAAATAGTGTGTAAAAAATCAGATAAAAAAGACACTCCACTAAAATCATAGAAATTAAATATTGGGCGCAAAAGTTTCTATTTTTGCACAAAATCAATTCTACTATCATCCAAATCATCACAAAGGCTTTACTTGGCACAAACACTAATTAAAACATAAAAACACAATCATTATAGTAGAAATAATCATGTCATTGCACAAAAATAGAAAGTAAAAGCAAAAAATTATGATAACTATTGGGTTGCCTCCCAACAAGTGTTATTGTTTTATGCCCCTAGCTAGGCATAATGCATAGTTTCAAGTATTGTCATCCTTCATATTCTCCATTACATTCTTATACATAATATCATCATAAGAACTTATTACTAATTCTCTTATTTCGACAATAGATTTCCAATTGGGAGAACTCAAGTAATGGAACGGGCATCCTTCATAACTTTTATCTCTTCTAAGTTCAATATTTTAGGAGTATGGTCATCAAGGTACCTTTCATAACTGACCTCAAATTCATCTTCTATATTAAGTTCAGTATTATCAATGCAATCTTCATCAAACCCACTTTTGTTGCCTTTGACAATCCAAGAATATTGTTTGTTGGTACTATTAAATAAATGTTGGATTAAGTCAAGGTTTGGGACTTCTTTTCCAGCATTTTTCTCAAATGCAAGATGATACCTAGGCATATACCTTCGCATGAAATCTCTATCATAATGAATTGCATCTATCATTGGCCACTCATAATTCACAACATAATGATAAAAAATCTCTCTAGCTTCCCAAACTATGTAATCGAATTCATTCATGAGGATATTCTAGCTATTTTCTTAGCTCTAGGATCATCTATAACAGGTAATTCGAAGAACAACCTTTGCAAAGTGGGATGAGTAGGCATAAATCTTCTCTCAAGTTTAATAATAAGAGCGGAAATAGCTTGAGCATAACTATTGGTTCTTTTAAGAATAGGCTCATCATTATTTACCAAAGCTCCCGTACAAGTGAAAAATTCTTGAATGACACTTTTTCTGATAATATTCCCACTTCCTGTAACAAAAGTTTTAGTATCCAAATTCACGAGAGATTCATTGTTATCGGGCTTATTACCCTCACTATCACCTTTAGCAATCACAAAATCAGACATGATAGCACTTCAAGCAAGACAAGCAAACAAAAATATTTTTGTGTTTTCGTTTTTTTAGAGAAGTGGAGGGAGATGAAAAAGAGAGGCAAATAAAAAGTAGAACAACTGGATGATAGTTTGTATGTAGGAACCTGGTGAGAATTTGATGATGTCTCCCCGGCAACGACGCTAGAAATTATTTCTCCTACTTGTGAGCTGCGTTGGGATTTTCCCTGAATAGGAAGGGTGAAGCAATATAGTAGCAATAAGTATTTCCCTCACTGAGAACCAAGGTTATTGAACCAATAGGAGAACCACACAATCTCTCGTCGTCAGCGCCTACACACACAAAAGCAAACACTTGCATCCAACGCGCGCAAGAGGGTTGTCAATCCCCTTGAACTTGTTACTTGGACGGATTAATTATGATAGTAATAGATATATAAAAATAAAACTAACAAGAAAGTGAATAAATTATAGCAAGGTATTTTAGGTTTTTAGCAATATGATTTAATAGACCCGGGGGCCATAGTTTTTACTAGAGGCTTCTCTCTTGAACACATAGCATACGGTGGGTAGACAAATTACTCTTGGGAAATTGATAGACAAGCGCATAGTTATGATGTTATTCATGGCAATGATCATGTATATAGGCATCTCGTCCATGACAAGTAGACTAAAACGATCATGCATCTGCTACTATTACTCCACCAATTGACTGAATCATGCCTGCATCTATGGTATTAAGTTCATCACAACGCTTTAAGCAAGATGACATGACGTAGACAAAGTAAGACAAGCAATATGTTCAGACCCTCTCGTTTTATCCTTAATAGTAATACAAATATGTGTCTTGTCCCCTACTATCACTAGGATATAGAGCACTGCAATATTGAACCCGCTATAAAGCACCTCTCCCACTGAAGATAAATCAATCTAGTCGGCCAAACCAAACGGATAGATTGGAGAGAAATACAAAGCTATAACAATCATGCATAATAAAGTTTAGAAAAGACTTAATTACTTTCAATGAATAATCTGATCATAAACACACAATTCATCAGATCCCAACATATAGACCACAAAAGAAGATTAGATCAAATTGAACTCCAAGAAGATCAGACACTTTTCATCGAATTCTTAAACCAGGTAATGGCTCTCTCCTCCCACCTTCCCCTCTGCCTCTCCACCCCAGGCGCCTCCCATGGCGATTCCCCTTAGATTGGTAGGATGGAGGCTCTTCTTGACTGGGATTTTTCCCATGGCCAGCGGGTGGCTGCTCAGGTGCATCGCAGGTTCCATTCTCCGGTCCACTTTGATGGATCTCTGGGTTCTTCGGAGTTTTTCTTGGTGGCCACTTTTCGTTCCTGGAGTTTCCCATTGGAAGTGGATTCAGTGGCCATGGCACTATGCTCTTGCCTTGGAGGTAACATCAAACGATTCAATGTGCAATCTTTATCTGGGTCAAGGTTTCATTTCTCAATGGCATCCAACCGAGCGGGGCATTTCATTCATTCGTTAAAGGGGTTTACGGCTACTGCGTTCTCTTGTCGATTTGATTTGTTCCATCATCGCCCGAAACTTTCTCTCAGTTTGGCTGATCAAGCTGAGTCTGAAGGTGATTTTGATTCAGTTTGGGTATCACATGCCGGTCGGAAGCGCCCGATTCAACATTATCTTCGTAAGATCCCGGATCATTTATTGGATAATAGTGGCAATCATCATAACAGTGTTGCGGTGCATGCGGATATTAGATGGCCATCCAGTTTGGATTCTACTACGTTAGAGTGGGCTTCTAAATTTAATGCATCTTGTCCCAACCAGAGCAGGGTCAATCTTCATTCTTTGGTGGAGATGGTGGGATCATTGGCCAGTTCTTCCTATTCAAATTTGATGGATGAATTTCCTTTTGCCGATGAGCTAATTCTTTCAAAACCATTCAAACTGGGACAATTCATTTTCTGTTTACGATCTCATTGTTCGCCGACCGACCCCCCCCCCCCCACCTTTTGCCCTCGAAAGTTTGTTTCAGGTAGCCCTCAACGGAATTTTTCTTTACTGAGGTTTTTTCGCTGGATCATATTAAGGACCTTCAACAGGCGGGCTATTCTTCTGCGGGAATTATGGATTTTGTTACGATGCATTATTCTGCTTGTTCAAACTGCTTTGGGTTTGACCACGTTCGCCGGAACTATCACATGGGTACTCGCTGCCTTTCTTGTTATGATCTGGGACATACCCGCAAAAATTGCTTGAAGATTTCTCGTGCGCATCAGTTGAACAATTCTAGCGATCTGAATTCGCAAGAGGTGAGGAGGCACTCTGATGTTTTCTTTGTTAAGTGTCTGGCGGTGGGGCACTTCTTTTGGTCATGCAGGGGGGACCCACGATGTCAGCATTGTAAACGGTATGGTCATTCGGCCGTGGGGTGCAAACGTTTGCGATTCTCTAGGAAGTCTTCCTGGCGGATTAAAGAAAATCTTAGTCTTTGCCCTCCCGCACCTGACGCTCCGTGTTCTCCCCCATCTCCTTCTGCTACCCTCTGCACCATGGCGAACTTCCCCGTCAATCCGCTTACTTTCTCCCCCCCCCCATGGCATGACCATTGATCATGGTCCGGCGGATCGCAAGGCGCGGGCGGGCCTGGCGTTGAGTGGCCACCTGCCACTAAATCATGATTGCTTCATCATCGCCGAAACAAGTCAAGCAATCCCTATTCAGCTCAGAGGGGAAGCAAGATCATAAGTTGCTGGTATGCTCAATCACGATGGTTTTTCTGCTAGATTCTTTGAAGATTCTCCGCTGGGTTTAGGTCTGTTTTGCATGCGCACTCTGCTGATTAGGGAAGCTACTGTCGGTAGAACCTATCTGATCTATGAGGAGATTGAAGTCACGTTTGTTAGACATGATGAGGGACTTAACATGCGTATACCAGCTCTTGGGAGATACACTTGGGTTCTACTGCTAGCTTTTCCTCAAGATTACCAAACGCACTTTTGGGTTGACAAGGCGATCTCGCAATTTGGAAAGCTGATTAACTGGTTTAGTCCAAGGGAACCGTTGTCTGGAGTTTTGGTTAGAGTTTGGGTTATGAGCCCCTCTTTAATCCCCAAGGATTTTGTCATGAGGCAGATGGGGGGCAGAGGAGATCCTGGACTGTTCATGTCGTAATCCTGAGATCTGATGAATGAAATATTTTTGTTCATGATGTCCCATTGGCTAGAGAAGATCCTCTGCCTCCTAATGGAGACGCCCACCCGTTGCTTGGCCCTCACACTACTGTAGAGCAAGCTTTTCAGGTTCGGCTGCAGGCTTGGTTGCTACAAAATGGCGTGTTTGCAAATCAGGGGAATGCTGCTGGGAATCAACGCAATGCTCGCCGGAATAGGCAGGCTACTCAGTCTCCTATGCTCATTTTGCCTGTCAGAGGCCAAGTGAATTATCAGGCAATGCTCAGGGATCAAGGTGCTCATTTCACAGATGGTTTGGTACCTGAAGTGAATGTTTCTAACAGTCCTCTCACTGCTTATCATGAGGCTGTGGGTAGTCCCTCGGGGGATCTTCTTGGTAATCCCATGGATACTTCAGATGATGCAGGTTCTAGCTCTGTTGGTCCTATGGTGCTGCACATCAACAGGTGTCTCATACCTGAGCAGATTGCCTTGGTTTCAGATATCCCCCCTCCTTTCCAGATGGCTCTTGTTGTGATCAAGTTAGTCACTAGCATGTTTTCTATGATGGGTGTTAAGAACTTTTATCAGCTCCCTCTCCCAATTGGCTTGACCAAATTTCTGGGCAATTTGTCACTGGAAGGAGACAAAATTTCTTCCAGAAAGGTTGCTCGCAAGCTATATTTTGAGGACTCCCCTGGCTCCTTGGAGCTACAGATAGTTCACTCTGTTACCCCTGCCCGCAGCTTTGTCAGTTTAACTGAATTTTCATCTGAAGATCTGGACAGTCACTCTGAATCTATGGTCTCACCTTCAACTCTCAGTTCTTCAGGCTCTAAGTCTACCAGTCATGCAAATACTCCCACGAAGAGGGACCGTTCCAGCCGTGCTCCAACTCCTATCATCACCACGTATGTGAGGCGCAGTGCGAGGAACAACATGTATAGGGGCTTCAAGGTGAACCTCCCCTCTGATGTGCGTCCCCGCAAATCTGCAATTGCTCATGCCGTGACGCCTAGGGTCATAAACCCTGCTCCCGCTCCGGCTGATCAAGTGCAAGATACAGTTCGTATCGACGCTGTTATTCCTAAGGTTATTCCCATGGCCACGCTTCAGCAATCAGGGGTTGTGGATTGTGGCATTCCTGCATCTAAGATCACAGATGAAAAGCTTCTTCAAACCAGGGTGGATGAAGACGTCCAGTGAGCTTGGGAAGATCTTCTTTATTTCCAGCTTAGTCTGTGTTTGTGTTGGGTGTTTTAGGCGTTTCATATTTTTCTTGCCTGAACCTTTTATGTTCCCTTGCGTTTGCTTGTTGTTAAATTGCTCCATCGTATGCCTATTATGAACAATTCAATTAGATCTTGGAATATTTTGTGCTGGAATGTGCGCGGAATAGGGGCCGATGAAAAACACCAAGCTCTGCGCACGCACATTGATAATTCTGGATGTGCTGTTATCTGTCTCCGGGAAACGAAGCATGAACACTTTGATCATTCGTATTTACGAAAATTTTGTCCCGGACGGTTTGATAAGGTTGCGTTCGTTCCTTCCATCGGTAATTCAGGTGGTCTAATTGTGATTTGGAATAGTTCAATGTTCACGGGTACTATTATTGCTTCTCATCAGTGGGCTATTGTTATTTCGTTTAAATCTGTCTTCTCTTCGGCAACTTGGAATGTAGCGAATGTCTATGGTCCTTGCTCTGGGGAATCTCGATCAGACTTTGTGGCCTGGTTGTATGATTTCAATATTGGAGGAAATGAGGACTGGATTTTATTAGGTGATTTCAATTTTATTCGCTCCACAGAGAATAGAAATAAACCCGGAGGCGATGTCTCGGATATGCTTTTGTTTAATGATATTATCAGAGCCCTAGCGCTTGTTGAAATTCCTCTTCAGGGAGTATCCTTTACTTGGAGCAATATGCAAGATCAGCCACTTCTGGAACAACTTGATTGGTTTCTCACTTCCAATCACTGGACCTCGAACTATCCTAATACGTCAGTTAAACCCCTGGCTCATCCGGTGTCTGATCATAAGCCTTGTTTGCTCTCGGTCCAAGCGACTTTCCCTCGATCTAAGTTGTTTTGTTTTGAGAACTTTTGGATCAACCACCCAGGGTTTAAGGCAGTTGTTCAAGAGGCATGGAATTCCTCTACTAGATCTTCCGATCCGGCAAAAAAGCTAAGTCAAAAGTTTAAAATTCTTAGAAATGCTTTGCGGCATTGGAGCAAATCTATTTCTAAATTATCTTTGATTATTGATAACTCCAACAAACTTCTTCTGTCTCTGGATGAAATTGAGGAAAAGAGAGCTTTGGTTATACATGAATGGAACTTTAGGAATATACTCAAAGCCCACATCTTGAGTTTGTTGTCGTATAAACAAGAATACTGGAGAAAGCGTTGCACAATAGATTACATCAAATTTGGTGATGAGAACACCAAAATTTTTCAGAGAATGGCCACGGAAAGGCACCGGATTAATTCTATTTCCTCGTTAACTCTTTTGGAAGGTACTATCCTAGAAGATCATGTTAGTAAATCGAAGGCTATCTATTCTGCTTTTCGGAATAGGTTGGGAATCTCTATCCCGTTGGATGTCAAATTCGATTTACAGCAGCTTGTGGAAGCCAATGTTGAGCTTGATGGATTATCCTCTCCTTTTTCCCACAAGGAGATTGATGAGGCCCTGCATAAGCTTCCAATAGATAAATCTCCTGGACCGGACGGTTTTAATGGATGCTTTCTTAAGAGTTGCTGGGACATAATCAAACATGATTTCTATGAGTTGTGTGACAGTTTTTGGCATGGTAGGATTACATTGCATTGTCTCAATGCCTCGTTAATCACGCAAATTCCTAAAAAGCTAAATCCTACTACTGTGAATGATTACCGCCCCATCTCGTTGCTTAATTGTTGTCTCAAATTGCTTACTAAGCTTCTTGCGGATCGTCAGCAACAGGTCATCCTCAAACTTTTCAGCAAAAACCAATATGGATTCATCAAAGGACGGTCAATCCAAGATTGCCTTGCTTGGTCTTTTGAATACATCCATCAGTGTGAACAGTCTAAAAGAGAGATTGTTATTGTTAAACTGGATTTCGAAAAAGCATTTGACCTGGTGGAACATAGCATTATCATACTTGTGATGCAACATCTTGGCTTTGATGATAGGTGGATCAGCTAGATCAAACTCATTTTATCATCTGGACACTCTTCTGTTCTCCTCGATGGTTCTCCACGGAAATCATTCGATTGTAAACGTGGTGTTCGTCAAGGATACCCCCTCTCCCCTCTTTTGTTTGTTATCGCTATTGAGATTCTCCAGCGAATCATTAACAAGGAATTTGCAGAAGGGCATTTGTCTTTGCCCATCCCTAGGCAGGGTAGTTGTCCAATAATTCAATATGCGGATGACACACTTTTGATCCTCCCAGCGTGTTCTCAGCAGCTTGCTAATTTGAAGAGGGTTTTACAAGACTTTGCCTTGTCCACTAGTCTTAAAATTAATTTTCAGAAATCTTGTTTGATCTTAATGAATGTGGAGCGCCCCAAAACTGAGGAGTTGGCTGAGATCTTTGGTTGTGAAATTGGAAAACTTCCCTTTACTTATCTGGGATTACCTTTGGGAACAACACAACCGACTATGACTGATTTGCTTCCTCTTGTCAACAGAGTTGAAAGGCGGTTGTCCGCACTTGCTATCTGCTCTCTCACGCCTCCCGAATCACATTGGTAAACTCTCTTGTTTCCTCTATGATCAACCATGCGATGTGCTCTATTCAGCTACACCCTAAGTTCCTTGATTACTTTGACAAAGTTAGAAGGAGATGCATTTGGACAAAAAAATCAGAACAAGGGGAATCTTGCAACTCTTTAGTTGCTTGGAATAGAGTCTGCTGCCCTAAGAAAAATGGAGGTCTGGGGGTCATCAATATTAAAGTTCAAAACCAGGCGTTGCTGTTAAAATTCTTGGATAAATTTTATAACAAAGTAGATCTTCCCTGGGTTGACTTGGTTTGGGAATCATATTATTCTCAGGCTATCCCGCATGCAAAACAAGGCTTTGGTTCCTTCTGGTGGCGTCAAATTGTAAAGCTGATGCCGATCTTTCGCGGAGTTGCCACCCCTGTGGTTGGAAATGGCAAAAATATTGCTTTATGGCATGATAAGTTGGCTGATAACTGTTTATCTCTAAGATTGGAAGTCTTTTCTCTTTTGCCATTGATGAGGACTATTAAGTGCATGAATTCTTTACAACAACCAATAAACTTGCTATGTTCCATTTACCACTATCTCCAGAAGCTTTTGAGGAATTTTAGGTGTTGACCTCTTTGAATCCCCTTGATAATAATTCTCAGACAAGGGAGGATGCGTGGACTTATAATTGGGGAGACAAATATGTGGCCAAGAAATTCTATGTTTTCTGTCATAGGGACATAGTGGTTCCAGTTCCTTTTGATTGGATTTGGGCATCTAAACTTCACATGAAACTAAAGGTCTTTATGTGGTTTCTTTTATCTGATCGGCTTAACACTAGAAACATGCTGAGAAGAAGACACTATCACATTGGGAATAACTTTGCATGTGTCCTATGTGCATCCTTGACTGAAGAAACCATCGAGCATCTAATTTTCTTCTGTCAATTCAGTGCCTTCTTTTGGTCCAAAGTGGGAATTCTCTGGAACTCTCAGCTACCCAGATTAAGGGCTTTTCAAGAAGCAAAGCTGGCCTTCTCTGGTGATCTATTTTTTGAAATTGCCGGTATTGTTGCTTGGAACATTTGGAAGGAGCGCAATAATTTCATATTCAAGCACATTACACCGGATTATTCATCTTGGAGACAGAACCAAAGACGACCTGCTCTGGTTTAATTATAGAATTGATCCCAAGTTTTGGGATTATATCACCCTACTTGCTCTTTGTTTGTAACTTGCTGGTTGCTCCCAGCCACTTCATTTTGTTTTAGTCTTCTCTCTGCTCTAGTTTTTGAGATAATCCCTCCCATAGGGTGGCCTATGGGTCATCCCATGTACATTGTAATGATGTAGCTTGGTTTAAAGTTTAATACAACACAGTAGGAGCCTCTCCTGCTGTTTTAAGATCAAAAAAACTCCAAGAAGATCGAGGAGAACATGGTATTGAAGATCGAAGAGAGAGAAGAATCCATCTAGCGATTCATGCCCACCATGTTCCACCAACTCCGCTGTTATCACACCAAAATATAATTAAGTGCCACTTGCACACCCGTGCTCTTGTGATTCATGCCCACCATGTTGCATTCCTGGACCGATGTAGCATACCATGGTTGTAAAGGTTGCTGGCTGGCAACCATCCACAGACTCGCCAGTCTTCTCCTCCAACTCTTTTGCTTCCTTAGTGGCGCCTTCGAGGATATGGGTGAGATCTTTGATTTTCGATCGGGTGGTGGGTGGATCAAATTTTTTTACTTCCTCCGGTTTCTCTTAGGTCAGATCAGACATTGAGTCTAGAAGAACCGGCTACTACTGCTCCTGGATATGGCGCGACACCAAACCCTGGAGAATTAGCTCCCCATGGAATCTGAGGAGTACTCCAGGCTATCAAATTTGATGACTCAGACTGGAGCGTAATTCTTGAGTTGGTTGAGGTGGGTAGTCGAGTCAATGAAGGTGTCAATGCCGAAAATGAGCATCTAGCTTGGCACGTAGATCATGCCTGAACCGATCTGAACTCCCATCGATCCCCTGAGTTTACCTAGCAAGACCTCCATGGGACACCATTGTCGAAGCTTAATCTGGCAGATTCCTCGATAGAGTATCCCAACTAGGCAATTGGGCAAGATGGTAACATGAAGCAAGTAATTACCCAGGTTCGGGCTCTCGTGGTGGACATAATACCCTACTCCTGCTCGTCTATATTGCGATTGGGGTGTGTACAAAGCACTGATGTCTACTACGCAACTTTATTCTTGTATACCTCGTTGGGCCTCCAAGTGTAAAGTTTTGTAGGACAGTAGCAAATTTTCCTCAAGTGGATGACCTAAGGTTTATCAAGCCGCGAGAGGTTTAGGATGAAGATGGTCTCTCACAAACAACCATGCAATCAAATACAATGAATCTCTTGTGTGCCCAACATACCCAATACAATGGCAAATTGTATCGGTGCACTAGTTCGGCGAAGAGATGCCGATACAAGTGTAGTATGGATAGCAGATATATGTTTTTGTAATCTGAAATAATAAAAACAACAAGCTAGCAGTTGATAAAGTGAGTACAAACGGTATTACAATGCTTGAAAACAAGGCCTAGGGTTCATACTTTCACGAATGCAATCTCTCAACAGTGCTAACATAATTGAATCACATAACAATCCCTCAACATGCAATAAAGAATCACTCCAAAGTTTTTATCAATAGTAGGGAACATAAGATGCAATTGTTGTAGGTAGTGAACCACCTCAAATTTATAGTTCCGATCAATCTATTGAGCCATTCCTATAAGTGTCACAAACATCCTAGAGTTCGTACTACAATAACACCATATGATATGCATCAATCAACTATAATATCACCTAGATACTCCAATGTCACCACAAGTATCCGTGAGTTAATTATTTGATATGCATCAAACTATTTTGGTTCATAATATTCAATCCAACACAAAGAACTTCAAAAAGCGTCCCAAAGTTTCTATCGGAGAAAGTAGGATGAAAACGTGTATCAACCTATGTGCCTAGATTACCCAAATGTCATCTCAGGAATCCGCAAGTTGATTACCAAAACATACATCAAGTAACTCAATAGAATACACCATTGTCACCACGGGTATCCACATGCAAGACATACGTCAAGTGTTCTCAAATCCAAAATATTCAATCCGGTAATGATGAAACCTCAAAGGGCAAGATTCAATTCATCACAATAAAGGTAGAGAGGGAGTGAGAGAGAGATCAAACAAAGCTCATGGTACATCAAATTGTGCCCTATCAAGATCACGAGTGAGAGAGAGATCAAACACATAGCTACTGGTACATACCTCCAGCCCCGGGGGTGAACCACTCCCTCCTTGTCATGGAGGCGGTGGGTATGATGAAGATGGTCTCCGATGATGACGTTTCCCCTCCGGCAGGGCGCCGAAAAAGGCCTCCATATGGGTTCGCTTCAAAACAGAGGCTTGCGGCGGAGGAGTCAAAGTTCTAGGTTTATTTCTCGGGGTTTATCTATTTATAGGAATTTTCAACGTTGATTTCATGCCAATAGGAGTTACGAGGGGCCCACAAGATAACACGGCCCTCCCTACCCCCCAGGGCACGCCCTGATGTCTTGTCACCGCCTCGTGGGTCTTCTGGTCCTTGCACGAAGCTTCGGGGGTCTCTTATGTTCCAGAAAAAATCATCAACAAGTTTCGTCGTGTTTGGATTTCGTTTGGTATGGGTTTTATGGAAAACCAAACACAAGCAGAAAACAACAACTGGCACTGGGCACTAAGTTAATATGTTATTCCATCAAAATCATATAAAAGTGCACCTAAACCATATAAAATTATTGCAGACATGTCATAAATACTTCATAAATTATAGATATGTTGGAGACGTATCAAGCACACATGAATACCAAGGGATTGTAATGTCCCTATCAGCGAGCCCGACCCCCGGCTTATATAGCACATGTACCGGGAGTCCTAGGGTTACAAATCCTAGTTGGCTACATCGGTGGAGGTAGATCCCTCCATGTCTTTAGTATCTTCAGCTTGTATGTCAAGTCTTCTGGAGTTTTTGTATAACGCATCATGGGTCGTCTAATGTGGCTTAGGACGGAGCCGACCTAGATTGGTCCTCAATCCGGCCCACCTGGATGGGAACCGACATGGTGAGAGACCTCTAGGTCAGGACACCATCAGAGGGTAATCAAGAACTTGTTACCTTCACATGGGGACCTGAAGTGGAGATATGTGAGAAAGGACGGTGTTTGTCATATGTGCGGGAATGAAGATGACTCGATATTTAATGCGATGGTCACATGCGATCGTGCACTTATGTTCTGGGAATCAATAGAGAGTTTATTTGGCTTGAAACTTCCAAAACTGCACCCACTGACTTGGTGTCGAGGTATGCTTGATCCACTTTTTATTAGCAGGACAAGAGAGCAATCACAATGTCAGTGACGTGGACAATCCGGACAAGTCAAAACAAGTAATCTCATGTAGAATTAATACAACATCCGCACAAGTCCATGGTGATCATAAATGAGCTTACAAAGTTGCTAGATCTACTAGCGCTGGATCCAGCGTTCCATACGTACGTGACATGCAAAGGTGGAAGCCACCATAAAGGGGTGGGATTAAGATTGAATCGGATGGATCATTTTGCTCGGCGAGGAGACCGGGAGGAAGTAGTGTTGCGGCATGTGACCATGCAAGGATTTTTATTAGGGGTTGATGTGCCAAATATGGAGACACTGTTGATCCGCTTATAGTGGAACTAATGGTAGATCACGATGCGATGTTAATGGCAATAAAATAACACATACAATAAGTGGTGCTAGAGACTAACTGCCAGATGATGTGTACCCTAATGGCATCCTGAATATGGTCGGTCCATTGGATCACTGCTGATTTGTGAGATGAAATCCTATCTCACAAGCTTCCAGGGATTCACATTTCCGTTCAAGAGGAGACATGCAAATGTCATGTCTCACTTATGTTTCAGGGAAGCACTTAGTTTACTTAATCACTTTGTTAATTTTGATGTAATTCTTGGCTATCTGATTGACGTTGTACAATCAGATATGTGTCTGTCTATTTACTAAAGTGCCATGAAGGCAATTCTAAAAAAACATTGATCCATGGTGATGTTTCAGTTGGTGAGATTACATATCGGTTGGTTACAAAATTACATAGTTGTTTAAAAAATAGATTATAGTGCATTTCTCGCAATCTAAACAATGAATTATGTGCATCCAAATACTCCATACAATGATTTTCGTCCTGTATAAGTTGACTACAACGGATTCATTGTGTTTTCAGTGAAGAAAAACATTCTTCGGAACTGTTCGTAGCAAAAATTATAGTACATAAATAACAATAAATAATCATAACAATAATATATTTTATCAAAATCCCAGAACCCCTTTCGTTCAAAACAATTTTGATTTAGTGTGAACTTCATGCCTATAGCACACCGTTTTGCTAAAAGATACCATCTTTTGACTGTTCACAATGATTGAAACACATTTTATATCACATGATAACATTAGAATTGAAACACATTTTATATCACATGATAACATTAGAACTAATGTTGGTAATCAATGGCTTTAGCACCATGCAAGTTGATTTTAGGCATGTAATTTATCCATCTATCATTTCTTCCCTTTTTATTTACCAATGGCTTATTTGGATTTAAGGATTCATATTTTCTTTGAAAAATTTCATCCTTATGATTTTGCCCCTTGAATCATAGGATTGAAGCTCTCAAATTCATAGGACCCTAGTTTCACTCAGGAGAAAATCTACATGAGTGACATTCCTCCAAAAAATTATGTTATTATCCATGAACTATCCAAATTACGGTTATCAAGTTTGATGTGTTTCAATATCTTTTAGGAATTAATCATACATGACATTCCTATTTTTCTTCTTCTTCTTCTTGTGTTAAAGAAAAAGCCCTAACATCCTGCACAACAATCTAAGATGTGATCCACCTGGTTGTCTTGAGAATAATAAACCTTTGTTATGTACTTGTTGGATTGTTGTCTTGAGAATAATAAACCCTTGTTATGTACTCGATGGATTGTTGTCTTGAGAATAATAAACCTTTGTTATGTACTCAATGGGTTTATTATTCATGGAAATATTAGTATTGTGAAGATAAATTGACACAAACATGTTTATAGTGTCTCCATTTTATTTGTGGGACATTTACACCCCCCCTAACTTTGGCCCGACCTCATCTTTACCCCTAAATAAAAACAGCGCTCAACTTTACCCCTCTTCCGTTAGGTGCCATTATGGAAATACCCTTCCGTACCGTTTCCGTCCAGTCAAAGGGATTTAACCGTGTTCGAGACGTTTCCTGAACAATTTTGCCCCTGTCTGGATATCTCACTTACAGGTGGGACCCACCTCCATGCAAATAAAAATAAAAATAAAACTCTCTTTCACCACTCTTTCTCTCCTCTCACCCCTTCACTCCCTCTCCCTCTCGAACGAAACCGAGCGCCGCCCCCGATCCATGGTGCCCGTCGGCCACCTCTGGCGCCAAGCTCCGCGGGTTGCCGGGGACCATGGTCGCCTCCCTACCGTGCCTTCGATAGCCGCTGTTGCTGTCGCGCCCTCATCTCTCTTACCTCCGGCGGGCCCCTCACCCTGCAACCCCGCATCGAGACCGTCGTCGGCTAGCCGTAGCTCCCCTGCCACCGGAGTAACCAGATCCGATGGATTCCGGCCGCTCCCGCCCCAATTTGGCAGCCCCGCGCCCGTCGCGCGCGCCTCCGGCCACGAGGAGCTCGAGACTGCACTGCCAGCCGCCATTGATGCATTCCCCGCGCCGACGGCCGCCATGGATGCATGCCCGCACCACCGTCCGCCATGGATGCATGCCCGCACCACCGTCCGCCATGGATGCGCCGTAACCACGGCGGAGCTCCGTAGATGTGCGTGCTTAATCCATCATCGGCGTGCCCAATCCATCGTGTTAATTTCCTATTAGCTAGGTGGGACCCCTGCCTGACCTATTAACTTAGATTAATTGCCTATTAGGTAACACTGCCCCAATCAACCTCTATCAGGTGGGTCACCCCTCTAAATAATTTGTTAAATTAGTTACAAAAAAATCAAAACACCAAATGTTGGCTTTCAGGCCGGGTCCCACTTGTCATCCACTATGAGCTTGGCCCACATGTAGGTGACATATGGAGAGTTTTTTTTCCAATGGTAGACCCCACATGTCAGTGGCAATGCACAAAGGGGCAACTATGTCCAGAAAACGTCTAGATGACGGTCAAACTCCTTTGACCGTACGGAAACAGTGGGGAGGGGTATTTCCATAACGCCATGTAACGGAAGAAGGGTATAGTTGAGCACCGTTTTATTTTAGGGGTAAAGATGAGACTGGGCCAAAGTTAGGGGAAATAATGGATTTGGCCCTTTATATATTCATTGCTTGCCTGCAAGATGAGATCTACTGCTACACTGATAAACTAAAACTTACCCCGCAAAAAAAGATAAACAAGAACTTTAAAATCACCTTTTCTAGGCACATTTTGCCATCATTTTCCTTGTTGTGGAGATCAAACCAATATGATAATTCCCTTAAGATTCATGTGGTACTGTTCTAGTCATCATAGTCGCATATAGTAAATATCGAGTTCAACTCATTTAGCTATTTGTGCAGTATCTCATATATAAAGCTAGTAAGATTCGATTTATTTCCTTTGAACATCTATAGTTTGATGCTAAGTTCCAAAAGGATGTAAACTATTTTCATCATCTCTTGGATTTTCTTTCACGTCGTTTTACTGTCTGAATCGACGCTATCTGAATGGGGGATAACACCCCCACTTTTACAAGTGGTAAGTACACATAATCACCATTATAATGAGCTCTCAAACTACTTATATATACGCACTCAAAAGTACTCATCAACCTTCGTAAGAGTGCGGCAACATATTTTAAAAACCTTAAAAGGCACATAAAATAAAATTGCAATATACATTCTACTGGTATTTTGGTAAACGAAGCTGTATGTTATTCTACTGGTATTTGGGTAAAAGCACCATGCATTCTGAAGTTTATAGTCATTATGAACTTATGATGACACACCATGTGTTGCCTCCAAAAACAAGTGGCACATCATGTGACACACTGACACCCATCGACTACGAAACGGGAATTCGGCATTTCACGAGGGCCCAAAGACAAAAAAACACCTCACACCAGATTTCGAACGACTGTAAATAATCGTAAACCACGGCGTCTGTTTTAACCAGCCCGTATAAACTCCCGAAACCGGTAGAACGGACCACCCATGAGAAAAGAGAAAAATCGCACCGCGCGGCCTAACCGTGGCGGTTAAAAAACGTACGACGCCGTCGCGTTCCCTCCCCCCTCTTCCTCCTCATCTTCTTCCTTTTACCCCACCCCACCCCACCCCCCGCCCCGCCTCACCTCACCTCATCATTCCCCACCTCCTCCCCATCTCGCCTTCTCGCCAGCAAAAACCCCGGTGGCGCCCCCGCCGCGGCCGATCCGCCCCGGCCCCGGCCCCAGCTCCGGCGACGCGCCCGCCCCCTCGCTCTCCGGCCGCAGGTGTCGCCGCCGGCGTCGGCGGCGGTAGATCGGGCGCGGAGACGTCGTTGCGTGTTGAGGGCCGCGGGGAGACTTTATGGCAGGGGTCGCGGCGGAGACGGCCGTGGCTTCGGCCTCGGGATCGGGGATCTGGTCGCGGCGGCGGGACGAGATCACGTTCGATCGCCTCCAGAAGGTAACGTCGCGTGGGCGTTGATTCCGTACTGCGCTGGGGGTTTCATTTGAGATGTGAGAATTGGGGTTCGGTGCTGGTGTCCCTGCGAATCTGTGACTGAGCTGGCTGCCGCGCGTCTGCCTTGGATTGGCTCGGTTTCGGTGTGTAATTCACATAGAAAAGGTGCCCTGCCGGGGAAACCGAGGTGTTGGTTATTAGGATTCGGCCCCCTCGCCCCCCCCCCCCCCCCCCCCCCCCCCCCCCCCCCCCCCCCAAGCTTAGCTTGCTTGGATTTTGATATTTGTTCCCAGTGAATTCCGGTTCTTAGATTCAACCGGATTACCCATGTGCCCCTTAGTACTAGTTGCTCTGTGGGCAGCTCGATTGCATTGACTTTGAGTTGGTGCATTGCTCTTTAGGGACTCTAACCCTTGGAGTTGCACATTTGGTTTGGTATGTTTAAATAGGAAAACAGGATTGGGCCTTATTGATACCTGTCATTATGAGTTTGGTTCGGTATGGGTTGAATTGGAGTGGTCAGTGATGGAGTCGTCTCGCAAAGGCTCGAGACACTTGATTTAGAACTGGCTTAGAATTCTTCCTGATTGAGAAGGCTATAAACCAATAATTCTGGCATGTCATAATGCTCGATCGAGTTGGGAGAGCAAAATTCTGTCAGAACACTTAAGATGTAAACTATTGCCTCAAAGCAGGCTATATATTTCTTGAAATTTTCATTGAGTTGTGATGAGACTGAGTTCATATCAATTAATCATGCACTTTACTCTACAATCCTAAGTCTTCATACTTTACATCTTTCACTTCCTTCCATGATAGTAGGATGATAAGCTAGCAAACACAACAAGCGGAATTTAGATTGGATATCAAATGGTGATATAGGTAGAATAAATAAGTGTGCTTTGTTTTGTATCCCTGTCGTGGAATATTAATATGCCATGTCATTTATTGTTTTAAATTTGTTTACGTTTCTACGTTGACCTTCAATTTTCTGTTACAACTCTCCCGAGGCACCTTTACTTTTCTGCACTCCGCCTTGGTTGAAGCTGTAAATGTTCTCAATTTTCCGTTACAACTCTTCCGAGGCACCTTGACTTTGGTGCACTCCGCCTTGGTGGAAGCTGTAAATGTGCTGGTGCTGTACTCTTGTGTAAAATCATGATTGATTGTTATTTCACAACAGAGTTTACTTGTCCCCACGTTTGGAGTATCTATTTTCCTATGTACTGGAAATAAAACCAGAATGCGTATTTTAAGTGGTATCATAGTTTTATGGGGGTTTCAATAACTTTTATGACTGGATTGAACTTGTTTCAGTTCTGGAATGACTTGCCACCGCAAGCACGACGGGAGCTTCTAAAATTGGATAAGCAAACCCTTATTGAACAAGCTCGCAAGAATTTCTACTGTTCAAGGTGCAATGGGTTGCTTCTGGAAAATTTCAAGTCACTGCAGCAAGAAGTTTCAGATATTGATTGTCTGAGTTCAAGTGGTGAATCAAAGATTAGGCAGCAAAATGGGTCTCAGGATCCATCTGTTCACCCTTGGGGAGGTCTTGCAACAACAAAGGATGGCATCCTTACGCTTATTGACTGCTTTATGAAAGCTAATTCGCTACGGGTGCTCCAGAATGTAAGTGTAAACAATTCTGCCATAACTTGTGTTCATATTTTATTTTGTTCTCTGCATCCATGAACTAAGATTGATAACTACTCCCTCTGTAAACTAATATAAGCGCGTTTAGATAACTACTTTAGTGATCTAAACGCTCTTATATTAGTTTACGGAGGGAGTACTTTGATATGTTCGTATACTGAATTAGCGATCCTTTGTTTGTCTGAACTAATCGCTTTTTGTTATATCTGAAGTAATCTCAAATCATGCATGTGGCTGTGGGTCTTACTCACAATATATTATTCTAGATTAGAACTATTTGATCACTCTATTTCCTAATGTATCAGGTATTTGACAATGCACGACTGAGAGAAAGGGAACGAGAAATGCTTTATCCTGATGCATGTGGTGGGGGTGGCAGAGGATGGATTAGCCAAGGGATGGCTAGCTATAGCAGGGGGTATGGAACAAGAGAAACATGTGCTCTGCATACTGCCCACCTTTCATGTAATACACTGGTGAATTTCTGGTCAGCACTATGCGACGAAACTAGATCTTCTCTTCTGCGGATGAAGGAGGATGATTTCATTGAAAGGCTAATGTTTAGGTGAGCAACTGAGCATAACGGAGAGGCTTTTCGTTTCATGCTAATTCAAGTTAAGAGACATAAAACACTACAACTTGAACTAGGCGTTCAACTTACGGACAAAATAACTGAAACTGAGCTCTGCTTATATCCACCAAGTGGAAGATGCACCAGAGAAAAAACTTGGCAAGTATTTGTAATGTTTTTTTAGTTGCATTGGACATTGTATAGATATGGTAAGATCCTGATGAGTTTTCTACTGTTGACCGATCGATTCCATTTAATCCTGCTGGGAGTTGGAGTAAATTTGTCCTAACAGGCTGACATTAGTTGGTATTTTCTGGCAGCTGCTAATAGAAGAGTTAACAGTTTGGAAATTCTTATTTAACAGGTTTGATAGCAAGAGATTTTGTCGAGATTGCCGAAGGAACGTTATCCGTGAATTCAAAGAGCTGAAGGAACTGAAACGCATGCGAAGGGAACCTCGCTGCACCAGTTGGTTCTGTGTTGCGGACTATGCTTTTCAATGCGAGGTCAGGGTGACTCCTCAATGTTCGCCATGCATTAAATTGAGTGGCATATGGTTTAAAATTCCTATGAAGTTAATGTGATTTCTCTTATTTGCAGGTATTTGAGGATTCCGTCATAGTTGATTGGCGCCAATCTGTATCAGAGACAGATGGATCTTATCATCACTTTGAATGGGCTATTGGGACAGATGAAGGACAATCCGATGTTTTTGGCTTTGAAAATGTTGGGATGAAGACCCAAGTCCAAAGAAGTGGGATTGATCTTGACCAATTTGAAGATTATTTCATAACTTTGAGAGCTTGGAAGCTTGATGGCCGTTATACGGAGATGTGTGTGAAAGCACATGCACTGAAGGGCCAATCTTGTGTTCATCACAGGCTGGTGCTGGGAGATGGCTTTGTGACGATTACAAAGGGTGAAAGTATCAGAAGTTTATTTGAGCATGCTGAAGAGGCTGAGGAAGAGGATGTACGTGACATATCACTTATGGTAGCTTACATATTTAACTAAGATAGGCTTAATTGGGAGCGTTTGTAATACTGACTAATAAAAACATGAGCAGGAGGATGATGCCATGGAAAGGGATGAAAATGATCTTGACGGTGATGGCTCTCATCCGCAGAAGCATGCCAAGAGTCCTGAATTGGCAAGAGAATTTCTCTTGGATGCTGCTGCAGTGATATTCAAAGAACAGGTAATTGATTGTCAAAATCGTCTTGAGAGTTATTGGAAGCAGTACCTGTAGTATAATGAATGATTCTTACTGTGCAAAGGACAAGAAATGTATGTTTACAAATAAATTATGAATAACATCTACCAAATTAAGGTGTCTTAGCAGTATATTCCAGCTTACAAGTTCATCTTGTTATTCCTTGGTTGCAATCTTACAAGGAAACTACAGTAACACACCAGTTCTTATTCCTATGTGATGTGAAGGCTTCTAGTGGTGTATGTCATCTGATTTCTCTACCTCAGTTTAGAAATAATAAATGTTCTCTTTCTGTTGATCAATTGATTGTTTTGAGGTGATTGATACTTTGGATTTTTTTTCTTTTGCTTTATTTTTATCTTACAAAGATTGAAACTTTAGGCGCTACTTAGATTGATATATTCTCTACCTGCCACATACATAGCTTGTGGACAAGCTCTTTTCCTGCCATACTATTAGTGTGACTGTAGTCACCAGCAACTATTCAGGATTTTGTTGAGGAATTAGACACTCATACTCCAGGCATTAATCATATACTAAATATTCTTTGCAGGTTGAGAAGGCTTTTAGAGAAGGTGCAGCCCAGCAAAATGCACAAAGTGTCTTTGTGTCTTTGGCACTCAAACTTCTGGAGGAGCGAGTGCATGTAGCATGCAAAGAAATCATTACATTGGAAAAACAGGTATGTTTTATATGTGCAAAGAAATTTTGGGAAAAGGAGTTTCATTTGTATTTGTGAATATCAATTTTGTGGACTCCTTGCAGAACAAGCTTCTCGAGGAAGAGGAGAAAGAGAAGCGTGAAGAACAAGAGCGTAGGATGAGGAGGAGAACAAAAGAGAGAGAAAAGAAGCACAGGAGAAAAGAGAGGCTGAAAGAGAAGGAAATGGACAAGGGGAAAAGAGTTGACTTCAAAACATCAGACGACATTTCATCTTCAACTCTAAGCAACTCCTCGACATGTACTAATGATGAATCGGGAAATACTTTTGGCTCCAGAGCAGCTAGTGAAGAGGAAGATAATTCCACAGCTGTGGCTCTGTGCCACGCTGACATTGAATCTTCATGCATAGAAATTGATGGACAGAACAATATAGACTGCTGCAATACAGTGACCAAATGTCCTCCAATTAATAGCAGTGAACCTTTCACATCCCAGCAATCAAAACCATCACGAAGAAATCTGAGGTTGAGAAAGGACGTTCCTCAAGACCACTCCTCTTGTTGGTATGATGATGTCCGGGATGAATCTAGAAGTGTTGGCAATCTGCAGTGGCGATCAATGGAAAGGATGAGAAATGGCGATGGAAGTTGTAACTCGGTGTGTAGTACAAATAACAGAACAAGATATAGGCAAGACTACAATTCTTGCAGCTGTGATCATCAGGAAAGTTACAAAACTGATGACAACTGTTTCTTGCCAACAGCTAGATCAGGTAGGGAGATGAAGATGGCAAAGAAAACAGGAGTTGATAAGCCTTTGGTGCAATACCGCCGTGTTGGTACTACACACGAGAGAAATGCAATTCCGAAACAAGTATGGGAGAGAATGGATACTCGGAAGAAGACGGGCTTACACGACACAGATAATATGTCAGGATCAGTTGACAATGTCAAGTCACCCAAATCAGTGGAGTGTGATACCAGTGGATGTGAAAAGCTTGACACAGGATGTGAACCACTAGGCCAGGCTTCTGAAAGGCCCGCTGATGTTTATAAATCAGAAACAGATCAGTTATACGGACAACATGGGGAAAATCAATCTGCTTGTTCTGATGGAACTCCTATAACGAATAAACAAAAATGTCACTCAACAAATAACGAAGGCTCTAAGCCAGACGAAGAGCTGATGACGAACTCTGTCAGTTCTGATGGCTCATCTTCATGTATGAGCGAGGCAGATAGAGAAAGCAGTTCAAGCAGTGTGACGTCTTTGAGTGCTCGTACTCCAGAATCATCATCATCTGACTCAGAGGAATCTTCGGAGAGAGTCAACAACATTACAGAAGCTCCATCAACAAGAACTGCTTCACGTTCTTTATTTGAGACGTGTGCAGGAAATGGTTTCAGAGAATACCACCCAAAAGCCACATGCCCACCTCGCAATGACAGATTTGGGTTCAGTGCACTCCCCTTCCAGAATCAATCATCACATCAGCAGAACATCCATGCACCTGCATATTCGCCGACCACAATTGGGCCACACAGTCATGCGTGTGCTGCTCCAACAAATGGATTCTTCCAGTATGGTCAGCCGCCCAATTTCTTCTCTGGTCCAGTCGGATTCCGAGTACCTGGGAACGGACCTGCTGATTTCCCAGTGCAATACAACAATGTACATCGCTACCCAGCTCCTACTTTTAGTTGTATTCACCCAGAGCAAATTCTTAAGACGCCAGCCAGCTTCAGAGTCATGCCTCCGCCCCCCCTTCCCCCTTACCGACATGGAACAGTGCCAACTGGTGGTCATCCTTATGGAGGCTTGAATCCAGACAGGCATAATCCCGTGCTGAAGCCAATGGACCCAAAGGATGCTCCAGATGGTAACAAATTGCCTGACAGAAGTGCATCCTTCTCGTTGTTCCAATTCAACCTGCCGATAGCTCCGCAAGGCCAACCGTCACCCAAAGATGGTAAGAGTGGAGAGTCGGTAGCAAGGATGCCACCATTTGCTCCGGTTCAAGCGCAGCCATGCTCTAGGGAGCAGACAGATGTGAAGGAGTACAATCTGTTCTCCACTGATCAAAGCGGCTATTTCCCTTTATCCCGTTAAAAGCAACACACATGGGGGACGTGCTCTTCTCATTTTACTGTCTACAACTGTATACGGTGAGTGATTGTATCAATCGAACGAAATAAAGGATGTTTTGAGTGGTTTTTCTGTATGCTTACGTGCCTTCAATTTTGGACTATAGGGCCGGGAACTATCTCTTTATACATTTTTTCTTTTCCTTTTTTACCTTTGTGTGTATGAGAGGATAGTGTATCATGTAGCCATTTTGATTTATAAACGAGGTAAATTTCAAATTCCTTTTTCGTTCTGCTTCAGTAGTTTCTTTTTTCAGAATGCTGATGCTGTCATGTGAATGAGCTGTTTCCTGTCTTTTTTTCTCTCTTCAATTTAATTCCAGCTGTTTTGTCATCGCCCACCTATTCTGCATGGGATGAAACTGCTGGCCGAGAACTATCCCGGTGATCAGAACAAGCAGCGTTATCCCGGTGAACATAGAACAGTTGTTAGATCATCTCTGTTGCTGCGCCATAATTTGTCTTTGGTGGGAGTATCTCATGGTCTCTGTGGCGCAGAGGTGTATGCAAAGGCTCTAGATGAGTCCGGCTTTAAATTAACAAAGCCATCAACCGACCAGGAGTTACAACACACCAACAGATCACACAGCAGCCAAGCTTATACAAAGGGGCAAAACAACGAACACGCTTGAATGGTGCAAGAAGGACGCCAACCTCAGAACTCAGAAGCCCCAAGCAGCCTCAGAGCGACCTCGGGAGCCTACGGCTTCCACCCCGCCGCTGCTGCTGCCGCGAAGGGGAACCCTATCCCCTTCCGCCCAGATCAAGGGCCGCCGGACCACTGGAACTGAGCAACGCGAGCTACCAACGGAGAGTGTCGTGGGAACGACTCCGACAGTACGAAGGGGGTAGGGTAAAGGAGCATGATCTACCGAGATGCATATGGGTGACACAGCATTTTAGCGAGTTCGGGCCTCTCACGGTGGAGATAACAACCCTACGTCTCGTGCTCCGGAGAGGCTTTGTTTTATCTGAGTATATATCCGGAGATTACAATGTGTGTGGGAGAGAGCGGAGAACGGATCTCCTGCCTGAGCTAAGTCCGGAGACTAGTAGAAAAGAGAGAGAGGTAGAAGCCCGAGCCCCCCTCGTCTAGTGGTGGGGGGTGGCTTATATAGAGTGCGCCACCCCTTCACCTCCTACGTTACAAAGTGGGGCATTGATGCCGTAACGCCAGATGGTGCTTCGACTGCCTTGTCGACTGTCGGTCTTCGCATATCCGAGTGAGCCATACGACCGAGTGATTGATTGTTTTCCGAGTAAAAGGTAACCGTCGAGTGGATGAGGAAAGTCTCCGAGTGGATGTTGTCGAGTGACTTGTATATCTTGATGATTTCAGTCGGTGACCTCCTTGTAGTCCTTGACTTTTCTAGCGTAATGTCCTTAGGTAGGGTATGCAGGTCAGGCCTATGACCCTACCCTAGGTACATATCCCCATCATTAGCCCCCGAATGGATTGGGGTTCGAGTGAAAAATAGATTGATGCGGGTTCTGATAAGACACAAAAATTCCAAGTGCATTTTGGGTCTTCACAGAAGTCTGCGTCGATTGGAGTCTTTGTCATTCACCCTGATCGATTCTGTCTTGATATGCATTTTCTTTTGGTGCATACTTGCTTGTTTTCCCCTCGAGTAAAGCAGGTCTTAGTCGAGTGGTTTCTGGTCCAGTGGGGGCACGCTGAGTGCACCCACTGGGTGTAGTCCCCGAGACCGCCGTCGAATGACGAAGATATCGGCAGGGGTCTTAAATTCGTTTTGAAAGTTGCTTGCCACTCGACAGGACGGACCTGGTCGAGTGATAATATGTCCAGTGGGGGCACGCTGAGTGCACCCACTGGGTGTAGTCCCCGAGACCGCCGTCGAGTGCTTGCATCGGCGGGGGTCTGATAGAGACAATCTTCGCTTGTTTGTTTTCCAATCCTTTACTTGGCTAAGTTTGTTTGGTTTCTGAGTGAGATGGATGCTCATTACTCGGAAGAATTTTGAACTTAGGCGAAAGACTGGTTCGCAACTAAGTTTCCGAGTGGAAGTGTTGCCTGTCACTCGGAACAACCTTTAGCTTAAGCGAGGTCTGACTCGCGGCTAAGTCCCCGAGTGAGAGGAGTGCTCGTCACTTGAGAGAGTTTTTAACTTAGACGAAGACTGGTTCGCAGCTAAGTTTTCGAGTGAATGGGATGCTATTCACTCGGCAGGGTTTTTAACTTAGGCGAAAACTTGTTCGCGGCTAAGCCCCCGAGTGAGAGAAGCGCTCGTCACTCGGAAGAGTTTTCAACTTAGGCGATACGGAATCGCAGCTAAGCCCTCGAGTGTGGATGATGTCCTCACTCGGAATGGTTTTTAACTTAGGTGATATGGAATCACAGCTAAGCCCCCGAGTGTGGATGATGTCCTCACTCGGAGTGGTTTTTAACTTAGGCGATACGGAATCGCAGCTAAGCCCCCGAGTGTGGATGATGTCCTCACTTGGAGTGGTTTTTAACTTAGGTGATACGGAATCACAGCTAAGCCCCCGAGTGTGGATGATGTCCTCGATCACTCGGAGTGGTTTTTAACTTAGGCGATACGGAATCGCAGCTAAGCCCCCGAGTGTGGATGATGTCCTCACTTAGAGTGGTTTTTAACTTAGGTGATACGGAATCACAGCTAAGCCCCCGAGTGTGGATGATGTCCTCGATCACTCGGAGTAATTTTTGACTTAGGCGATACGGAATCGCAGCTAAGCTCCCGAGTGTGGAGGATGTCCGCACTCGGAGTAGTTTTTGACTTAGGCGATACGGAATCGCAGCTAAGCTCTCCGAGTGTGGAGGATGTCCGCACTCGAAGTAGTTTTTGACTTAGGCGATACGGAATCGCAGCTAAGCTGAGCGATGGCGCGCGGGGCAGCCGATGATGAAGACGTGCCACACGGAGTGGCGATGCGCGGGGCATCCGAGTGATGAAGACGTGCCATAGGGAGTGGCGATGCGCGGGGCATCCGGCTGACTGGCGACGCGCGGGGCGGCCAAGTCATGCATGTCGAGGAGGTGTCCGACCCAGTGACGGCACGCGGGGCGACCATGTCCAGTACGTCATCGAGGGGGCGCCCGAACACGTGACGACGCGCGGGGCGACCGAGTCGAACATGTCGTCGCGGAGGCATCCGAACAAGTGGAAACACACGAATGATCGTTGCGGCGACTGAGCCTGGGTAGCGACGAAGATGGCGCACAGATGCGTTGAGTGATCGCATAACCTGTGTATGAAAAATAGCACAAGCCAACATAAAAATTTATCAAAATAATTTGATCTTTGCTGAATAATTTGTGTAAATAACACCCATAGACACCCGCTGGGTGTGCCAGGTGCTTGTTGGTTCGGAACCAGCAAGAGTCTAAAGAGTGAAGGATCCGACTGTACTTGTGCAAGTGAAGGATCCGACTGAACTCGTTTGAGTACTGGACCCAAAAGAAGCAGAAGTGAAGTGTTCCGACATAAAAATAAACAACCGAGCGCAGAGGTACACTCGGTGGCGTGGCCTCCGAATGAACGCCATGTGCGACTTCCTCGACACTCGGTAATGCGGAAATAACTATTTAATTGAATGCAGCGTATGAAGAATGACTTAGCTGTCTGACGGCGCAGGAGCGGCCGAGTGACGAAGGAGCGTCTAGCTGAGGGACGCGCGGAGCGACCGAGTGACGAAGGAGCGTCCAGTGGAGTGACGGCGCGCGGAGCGACCGAGTGACGAAGGAGCGTCCAGTCGAGTGACGGCGCGAGGAGCGACCGAGTGACGAAGGAGCGTCCAGTCGAGTGACGGCGCGCGGAGCGACCGAGTGACGAAGGAGCGTCCAGTCGAGTGACGGCGCGCGGAGCGACCGAGTGACGAAGGAGCGTCCAGTCGAGTGACGGCGCGCGGAGCGACCGAGTGACGAAGGAGCGTCCAGTCGAGTGACGGCGCGCGGAGCGACCTAGTGACGAAGGAGCGTCCAGTCGAGTGACGGCGCGCGGAGCGACCGAGTGATGATGACGTGCCGCACGGAGTGGTGATGCGGGGGCATCCGAGTGAAGTAGATGTCTCTGGCTGAGTGGCGACGGGGCGGTCAAGTAACGGCGCGCGGGGCAGCCGAGTCGAGAATGTTGACGAGAATGGCGCACAGAGGCGTCCAGGTAACCTGTGTATGAAAAATAACACAAGCTAACATAAAAAATTCTCGAAGTAATTTGATGTTTGTTGAAATGATTCGTGTAAATTACACCCATAGACACCCGCTGGGTGTGCCAGGTGCTTGCTGGTCCGGAACCAGCAAGAGTCTAAAGAGTGAAGGATCCGACTGAACTTGTGAAAGTGAAGGATCTGACATGAAGATAAAGAACCGAGCGCAGAAGATACACTCGGTGGCGTGGCCTCCGAGTGGACGTCATGCGCGACTTTCGTGCCACTCGATAATGTGGAAATAACCATCTAATTGAATACAGTCTGTGAAGAATGACTTAGCTGTCTGACGACGCGCGGGGCTGCCGAGTGACGATGCGCGGAGCTGCCGAGTGATGAAGACGCGTACAATAGAGTGACGGCGCGCGGAGCTGCCGAGTGACGATGGAGCGTCCGACTGAATGGCGATGCGCGGAGCTGCCGAGTGATGACGACGCGTACAATAGAGTGACGGCGCGCGGAGCTGCCGAGTAACGATGGAGCGTCCGACCGAATGGCGATGCGTGGAGCTGCCGAGTGATGACGACGCGTACAATAGAGTGACGGCGCGCGGAGCTGCCGAGTGACGATGGAGCGTCCGACTGAATGGCGATGCGCGGAGCTGCCGAGTGATGACGACGCGTACAATAGAGTGACGGCGCGCGGAGCGACCGAGTGATGATGGAGCGTCCGACTGAATGGCGATGCGCGGAGCTGCCGAGTGATGACGACGCGTACAATAGAGTGACGGCGCGCGGAGCTGCCTAGTGACGATGGAGCGTCCGACTGAATGGCGATGCGCGGAGCTGCCGAGTGATGACGACGCGTACAATAGAGTGACGACGCGTGGAGCTGCCGAGTGACGATGGAGCGTCCGACTGAATGGCGATGCGCGGAGCTGCCGAGTGATGACGACGCGTCCAGTAGACGTGTACAACTGGGTGACGGCGCGCGGGGCGGCCGAGTCACTGCGTGTTGATCATCTGTACGCAAATTTCACCCGTGTGTCATCGTATTAGTAGCTCGAACGGAATGTCCGTCCGAGTGAACCGCTGTTCGGAGACGATGACGGACGAGTGACCTGCAAGTTAGTAAAGCTACAAATATATTTTGATGGACTAAGTGTCCGTGCACGGATGCTATTTTGCAACCATTAAAGATCACCGGTGGTTATACATGCATGCATGCAGGATTAACCGTTCGTGGGAACAGTGTGGCGAAAGTTTTGGCTGTAGTAACTAGGAAATTGATGCCATCAATCCTCACCTTATGAGCCGATTAACGAGGCCATTACCTTAAAGGAAACGGTCAGCCCATCCCACAAAGGATTATTAAGGCCACGTCCTTCCGTTTCTCTTTTGAGGCATTGACTCCTTCAACGAGTAGGTGGCGCACTTCCTTCCGTTACCTTTTTTTTTCTTGTTCTGACCGTGATTAGTGCTGGAGAAACTCACTGAATGGCCGATTAATTAGGCGGCCAATTAATCCAGCGTTGAAGATCCCACGTCCTTCGGTTTCCATTTTTCCTGCATGCAGTATAACTGATCGAGGGTGTGGCTCATGTTACGCACGTACCTGGCATTAATTCCTTGAATCCTGAATGGCCATCGGTTGCGGCTCGTGGCTGATTTGTACGTCGTTGTTGCAGCGCGCCACGGCCACGGAGACCGTCGCCGGTGAGACGCCGGAGGAAAGAGCGTTGTGCGTCTGTGCCGCGTCGGGCCCGTGCCTCCACTGCGGAGGGCGCCGCCGAGTGGCCGAGAGCACGATGCTGGAGTCGAGGCGAACGGCGTCGGCTGTCGTGTGTGACGATGATGAGGCGGAGATGACGGACGGCGTCGGCGTTCGTGCGCCGGAGCGCGGCGTTAGCGGGAATTTTTGTCCAAAAGGACCACCTGCCGAGTGGAATTGCCAAAAGAGACCACCTGCGAGTCAAATTGTCGGATCAGACCCCCCTGCCGCGGCCGGCCAGGCGGCTGGTACTGTTCACGAGGGGGACGGTTTCACCCTAGCAAAACGGAAACGGACGAGCGAACAGTACCTGCCGCCTCAGGGCGTGGCGGCAGGTACTGTTCATGCATGATGAACAGTGTTTTTGAAAAAAATCAAAAAAATAGCGAAAAAAATCAAAAAAATACTGAACTTTTTTGGCAGCAAAGACGATCGAGTGTTCTAAGTGGGTGCAAAATTTCAGTTTTTTTTGAATTTTTCCGCTATTTTTTTGAATTTTTTCGAAATCACTGTTCATCCTGCATGAACAGTACCTGCCGCCAAGCCCTGAGGTGGCAGGTACTGTTCGCTCGTCCGTTCTCGTTTTACTACGCGAAAAACGTCCCTGCGCAAACAGTGCGCGGGAACAGTACCTGCCGCCTCACCCCGTGGCGGCAGGCCCCAGCCGCCTGGCCGGCCGCCTGCGTTGGTGGCGGCAGGGGGGGTCTGATCCGGCAATTTGACTCGCAGGTGGTCTCTTTTGGCAATTCCACTGGGCAGGTGGTCCTTTTGGACAAAAATTCCGTTAGCGGCACGGACGAGGCCGGAGACGATGGACAGCGCCACCATTCGCGTGCCGGAGTGCAGTGTTAGCGGCGCGGACGTCAGGGACGACGGACGGCACCGCACATGAGGCGGAGACGACGGACGGCACCACCATTCGTGCGCCGGAGCGCGGACGAGGCCGGAGACAACGACAGGTCCCTTCATCGAACGGGAGTTGAGCCACCGATCGAAACTGCATGAGGAGATCATGTGCTCTCTGAACTTTTAGTATGAGTATTTTGTCTTCTCGTAGTCGATGTGATGGCTGAAAACACGGATAGTCAAACATTTTGGTGATGATTGTTTGATCTTCGGGAGATCACCCCAAAAGTGCTTGGGTTGCTGAATATTGAAGAAAAACCATGTGCATCATGGCTCGATAGACGCCATGCCCCACGGTGGGCGCCAACTGTCGTGGGAACGACTCCGATAGTACGAAGGGGGTAGGGTAAAGGAGCATGATCTACCGAGATGCATATGGGTGACACAGCATTTTAGCGAGTTCGGGCCTCTCACGGTGGAGATAACAACCCTACGTCTCGTGCTCCGGAGAGGCTTTGTTTTATCTGAGTATATATCCGGAGATTACAATGTGTGTGGGAGAGAGCGGAGAACGGATCTCCTGCCTGAGCTAAGTCCGGAGACTAGTAGAAAAGAGAGAGAGGTAGAAGCCCCCAACTGTCGTGGGAACGACTCCGACAGTACGAAGGGGGTAGGGTAAAGGAGCATGATCTACCGAGATGCATATGGGTGACACAGCATTTTAGCGAGTTCGGGCCTCTCACGGTGGAGATAACAACCCTACGTCTCGTGCTCCGGAGAGGCTTTGTTTTATCTGAGTATATATCCGGAGATTACAATGTGTGTGGGAGAGAGCGGAGAACGGATCTCCTGCCTGAGCTAAGTCCGGAGACTAGTAGAAAAGAGAGAGAGGTAGAAGCCCGAGCCCCCCTCGTCTAGTGGTGGGGGGTGGCTTATATAGAGTGCGCCACCCCTTCACCTCCTACGTTACAAAGTGGGGCATTGATGCCGTAACGCCAGATGGTGCTTCGACTGCCTTGTCGACTGTCGGTCTTCGCATATCCGAGTGAGCCATACGACCGAGTGATTGATTGTTTTCCGAGTAAAAGGTAACCGTCGAGTGGATGAGGAAAGTCTCCGAGTGGATGTTGTCGAGTGACTTGTATATCTTGATGATTTCAGTCGGTGACCTCCTTGTAGTCCTTCACTTTTCTAGGGTAATGTCCTTAGGTAGGGTATGCAGGTCAGGCCTATGACCCTACCCTAGATACATATCCCCATCTGAGAGCTCCACCCATAAACTTGCTGACACCCGCACCACCCAGCTCCTCCACACCAACTCGAAACCCAAGCTACCGAGCTCCCACGCCTGCAATTCCTCGTGCCCCGACCACGACGCCTCCTAGAAGGGCAGGACGCAGACTCACAAAGAAAATAATCATCTTCTTGCATAACAGCATAAGCACTATGCCGGCTGTGACAATGAAATTGATGAACTAACACAAAGCAAAACTGAAGTTGTGGCTCTCTGCACATCTTGCTTCCAGGAAACGGGAAGAGAGAACGGACATCTCCCTGTGTATTGCAAATTGCAATTGCAAGCCTTTGCTCTGTGTGGAGCAGGTAGTAGCACACGTGCAAAGGTGAGAGACACATGGATGACTCGGCCAGATAGGTTAGGAAACAGATGCAACGTTATAAGTAGATTAACACGAGTAATCTTGCAACTTCCTGCGTATCTATGAACAAGCAGCTCACTTAAACGTGATGTAGATAATACCAGTCTACATAATCTGTCTTACAGAAATTGTTTCACCCTTGGAACAGCAGAACAGCAAGGTACAGCGACGACTCGTCAACGAACTCTGCCATTTCAAACTTGCTCCCATCTGCAGCCTTCTCCAGGGAAGACCTACTGGGCAAGTCCGCGAACACAAGGTCCGGATTCTCCCTGCGGTGTTGTGCCAGGCTCTGCCTACCTTGATCCAAGAAGATGACGACCCTTGCGCCTAGGTGAAATGAAAAGAAATCGACCGAATTATACAGCTGAGCAATAAAAAGGTTTTGCGTAGACAAAGTATTTGCACAGAAGTACAACACAAAAAACCTCGAGATTTCAAAACAAAGGAGTTGTTTGGTTTCGTGACTAAAACAACCTGCAGTACCCTCACAAATGCCTGAAACATGCCTGAACCCGAAGCGGCAAGGTTGATGAGTTTTGACTGGTGTCTTGTTTGAATAAAAATAAGAAGTGCTTGTAGACAAATCTGTTCTTACCAACCTGACTGTTATGTGTGAGGTTGTCATTAGGCTCTGAGGAAAATTTATATGAGACAACGAAGCACAAGACCTATATTACTGACTGAACTAACACACTGATATTATTTCAAGCTTTGACTGAACTCTCAGATGCAAAAGACAAAACGAACATAATACCATATGCATAGTGCAAATAACCTGGGAGGAACTCAAAGTTACCTTTTTTCCAACTGGAACTCTAAGTTGACTTTGCAGCACAAGATTAATCAAACAGAAGTAGGTGACTGATTGAACTAATGAGTGTTGTGCATCTTGAAGTGGAATAAGTAGCATCCATCAACCAAAATCTGCTACTAACTTAAAGAGTTGCCTAATGACTCAGAGGGACTAAACTAACAAGAGTATACCACCCTTCTGAAAAAAAAGGTATGAAAACATACTAACGGATAAAGTTTCTTTTAGTTGTATTAAAGGATAAAGTTAGCGTGCGGTCCAATACATAATATGTTCGATTAAATTTCTTCAATGCTTTCCAAGCAAATTAAATTGACGAACCATAAAGAGTATTCATTCAACAATCTGTTATCACATCGCAATATAGGATACCGTACATAGACAAGTTTATACAAGCAGTTCAGGTATATGGCAAGGCAATACGTTAATTAATAACCCTCCCAACGAACTTGACACATGAAAACCCTGGTGGTCTATGCCAAACAGCTGGCCAAAACGCGTTGAGGACTAGGCAGCTCCGATTCTGCCGACGAGCCTCGCAGGAGCCAGGTTGGTTTTCAGCCCAGGTTTGTTGGTGTGTTGCAACTGTTTTCGCCTGGATTTCCGCAAATTAACCGGACAACTCTCTTCTAATTTTTTAAATGGATCAGAGCCCTAAGGGACACCGACTTAAAAAAAACCCAATGTAACATCGATCTAACAGACCAATCTGACCATTCAAAGTTTCAAACCCACCAATTTGTACAAATAATGTGCCTTGTTGTAACGCTTAAGCATCACATACCACCTCAAAAGCAGTACCCATTAGTGAATCAATAAGGACGGTTCTGCCGGGGCGGGGATGGTTCTCCGCAACAACACTGGAGAGGTTGTTTTTGCAGCTTGCCACTTGCCTTTCTTTTGCAATGATGCACTCGAGGCGGAGATTCTAGCTATACGGGGAGGGATGTCATTGGCCATTGAACGATCTACTCTCCCTATTTTGGTGCAATCTGACTCGGTGGGAGCTCTTTCTTCACTGTTAAATTTATCCCTCGCCAAATCGCCTTATGGCCACTTAATGGAGGATATAAAGATGCTCATGTTGGAGCAGGAGTTTGTTCCAGTTAAGATAGGCCTCTCTCAAAATAGGGTTTCTCACTGTCTAGCTAATTATGCTCGCACAGCTCGCAGTACTGCTTGTTGGTTACAGCGAGCCCCCCCTTTTATTCAGAATCTTGTATTAGCAGATTGTAACCCTATTACCATGGAGTAAAACTCTGTTTTACCCCGCAAAAAAAAGAGGACGCAGAGATCTCCATCTAGTCATATCCGTACGATCTATATGGAAAGAAATGCAAAGTAATGTCGTTGATAAACTCAGACCGAGAAACAAGAGACGAAACCAGCAGATAAGGTAGCATTTCAGAAGGTCTCTCACCTTTGCAGCACCTCTTGGCGAGCGACCTGAGCAGCGCCGCGGCCGAGACGCCCATACCGGGGAAGTAGCACACGAACACCACGTCGAACGCGTCGAACCTCCCCGGCACGGCCTCCACCACGCCGCCCCCCTGGCCCCCTCCCCCTCCCTCCAAATGGAAGCACCTCACCTGGTCGTGCTCCTCCTTGATCCCGCCCAGCACGTACAGCGACTCGTGCGCCGCCACCAGGAGCTCGCAGGGGGACTCGGAGAGGAGGGCGCTCACGAAGGACGCGGTGGGCGTCACGGCCAGCACACGCGACGCCGGCGAGAGCGCCCCCGCGGCGAGCGCGCGGGGGAGGTGGGAGCCTGCGGCGTTTAGGAAGGACCAGTCCTTCTCTATGATGTCTTCTATGGCGACGCCGTCGGGGACGGCGGCGAGGGGGGCGGCGCAGGAGAGTGCAGGCGCGAGGCTAAGGCGCAGGGGTTTGGGAAATTTGAGGTCTAGGTGTCGCGGTTGGAATTGGGGTTGGGGAGTTGGGCGGAAGAGCGGACAGAAGGCGAGGGAGAGGGAGGTGGAGGTGGAGGCCATGGCGGGAGGGCGGTGGTGGCCGGAGGATGATGGGAGTGGAAGAAGGTCTGCAGCAGCGTTGTGGGTGTGGGAGCGGAGTAGGCACGAGGATTTTGTGGGCCGGGATGGCGAAAGTATGGCTGTTTCTAAAATCACGGCCTCGGTCTAGCCGGCTGCCGCGGCTCCATGGGCTATTTCCGTTTCAGCCGTGTTTTTCTCTGGAAACGTTTCAGCTATGTCGTGCTAATCCTCTCTGCCTGTTTCGGTCTTCAATTAACTTTTCTCATTATTATGGTAAAAAGAAATTTTCTCATTGGTTATGGTTTTGCTATTTCTAAAAATAAGGTTATGGTTTTGCTTCTCTCGCCGGCATCTTTCAGTGTTGGGCTATCCTTCCGGTTCTGATCTGAGTTCGCTATGAGAATGGTTCGGGCTGTTTAAGTGGTCTCTCGATTATTTCTCGGCCTTGACGCAACCGCGATGGGTTCTAGATTGGTCCCACCTCCACCATACAATAGCTCGGTTACGGTCTCTTTTGGATAAGTTGCGAGTTCATCATCTAGGGACATATTGGGCAAGAGGACACCGAGTGATGGTGTCATGAACTAGGGATATTTACCACATTGTCTCCCGGCCACATGGGCAAAATACCATCTTGGCGTGCAAGCCAAGGTGACGACGGCGTGAGATCAGATCAACTCATGTAACTCCTAACCCTCGTCACTTATATAAGGCGGGGTTAGGGTTAGCCATTCCCATCTACTCTTGTAGAACTAGACTCTCGGTAGCCATATTCATGATCTATGTAAACCCCTTGCACGAGGTGCTCCACCATCAATACAAAACACAAAGCAAGACGCAAGCTATTATCTCACTATGAGGGCCCAAACCTGGGTAACCCCCTTGTGTGAACTCCCTTCTTGCACTTCTGGCCATGCACGCCAACTGAAGTATAAAAATTATGTTGTCATTAACACCAAAATAATCAAGGACATAAATGCTCTTTCAATGGTCTCTAGTTGGAGGGTAGGCGGTAAATATATCATAATTTTGGTGAGATAGATGGTCCAAAGAATTTTGATTTAAAGGCTACTGGTGGTAAAACAAACCTTAGAGTTTGTAAAGTGCACTAACCAATCACCCGAGGCACTAGTTTTTGGAAACGTTAACCTCATAGGAGGAGTTTCATATCCTATAGATGTTGAATACATATTGAAGCTTAATCCTTCGAAACAACGAGGATTGTCGCTTGGAGTTGTTAAAAGATGGGTTTGTTCTCAGTTCCCATCGCCAACAATGTTGCATAGTCCATTAATGCCCGCCGAATGAGGTTTTCAACCTACTAGGGTGCAATGCTACTTTTGATTGTTGAGAAGGATGTGGAATCCCATCTTGCATGCCCCTTCCCCATATAAAGTCTACATGTTGTCTCAAGACTTGCAAAAGACAATCTAGCCACCAAGACAAACAAAGAAACACCCACAACACATTTGAGAGCGGTTCCCAAAAGTGTCTAAACTTCAGCTTATTGTAGACTCTCCAGCTGGTTTGGAGTCTCCAAGCAAGCATCTACTGTGGTATTCACTTTGTCCGTATGGCACCCATGGGTGGACCAGGCTCTCCGACCACCCGGAACCTCCAGGCAGAGTTCGGGAGCCCATGCAACAAAGGTCACACAGGTTAATCTCTCCAGTGTCCCTAAGAGCCGCCCGGAGCCTCCAAGCCATATAGTGAGTAACGACAACGTGCAGATTCGGGGACCCCCTACAAAAGACCACCTTTCCCCCCATGAGGGAGCTGACGGGTTGCACCGCTCCCCTCCATCGCTGTTTCACCTTACATAGCTTGAGATCTCCCTCCCTAGACCTCTCGTGCCACAAATTTAGGGATAACTCAATCTATGCTTACACCAAGCAAAAGGTTGAGTTTGTTGATTCTCCACTAGTCCCATTGCACATCTTGTTACTCTTGATTTTGTGGGGAACCATAGACTATTAGTTCCATGAACTTTCAAGTTGTGGATTAGAATTCTGGGATCCTCTGAGTGGTTATAATTCACTCGGAGAACTAGCCCTAGTAAAGAATGCTTAAACATCTGTTGGCTAAGACACTTAGAGACTTAGGCAAGACATTCGTTGGCCCGCACCTCTCCAATGTAGATTAAACTCCCAACGAGAGTGTGCCTTCAAATTTCATATTTGTCTCTAACACTTGTGCTTGTGGCTTGCCCTAACTCTTACTTGATGTTACTACTTGCTCGCTAGTTGTCCCTTGTGCATCTTTCTATCTTGGTGTAATAAACCATATATTGCATCACTTAGTTGTTATTGTAGATAACTTATACTTTCACAGACCCCCTTAAAATTCACTAAGAAAAGTAAAAATTGTTAGTCGCCTATTCACCTCCTCCCTCTAGTTGACTTCTACAGGCATCATTGATACTTCAGTGGGCGTCCAACATGTGATGTTGCCTTCGAAAAAGTAAAGGTTCCATTATTGATTCAGTGAATTTATTATGGAGCTATTCTTCTACCTTGTTGATATCCTACAAGTGCATAGGGTTAGTTATGGCCTAAACCACAGCTCAGTTCCAAAAGAAGCGTCACGCTAGATACTAATTAAACATCAGACAAATTTATTATTCTCAATCTCCAAAACCATGAGCGACACTCATGTATGACAAAGCCGAATAACTATCACGTCGTGCTAGGCCAAATGATTATCCACTCTCGCAAGAGGAAAACCACACGAAATGCCACATTAACCCACTACGAAAACCCCAAACCATATATGATCCGTACTCCAAACAATCGTAAAATTTTCTTGTGGAAAAAAATAAAAAATGCCACACATCCAAAAATTACATTTGAAAAACATTTAGTACACTAATCATAAGTGAGCTATATGACACACGTATCATGTATCATCGGATTCAAATTTAAATTAATGTTCAATGAGGTCGCTTTTGTGTCACAAAACTCATGCTCAACAGGTTTAATTGCCCCCTAAAAACATGTTTAATTGTTGATCAGATATTAAATCATATACTATCTCTACTCCTAAAGGGGGGAGTCGGTAGTCTCGCCTCACTCCCACCAACCCCTAGGCAAACACTATATTAAGTCCGCGAGCGTCTTACACGTGACATTTCGCGACCAATTTGGATCGGCCCATTTGACGCGTGCATTAACTCAATCAAATCAACACTTTTCCAAAACAACATCTTGCATTAACTCACTCAAATCAAATCTTCACAAAATCTCAATTAAATCCAAACTTTTCTTTCCTTCCACCACCCATACCAAATCAAATCAAATCTTACCAAAACAATTATAATTAAAGCTGGTCGACCCATTTGACGCATGCGCACATTTTTATTTTTCGTTTTTCTATGTTTCGTTTTTTCCTTTTCCTTTTTTGTTTTATTTTTTCTATGATCTATCTGTTACTTTGTGCTCGACATCTTTATTACTAAAGGATATGTACGTCATTCGTTGGTTTATTCGTCCATCCCCGTCCGTCTGCCTGGACATCAACTATAATCAAAGTTGGTCGACCCATTTGACACGTGCGCACATTTTTTTCTTTCTTTGCTTCATTTTTTCTTTTTCATTTTTTCTATGACCTATCTATTATTTTGTGTTGGAAATATGCCATACAGGCAATAATATTGTATTATTATATTTCCATATTTATAATTAAGAGTTTATATTCGATGTTATAACTGCTATGATCCTGGAATATGCGATTCAGTGGAAAAATCATATGCACGTGTGGAATGATAAACGATAAAATAAGATTCCTAGTCTCGCCTCTAAGACTAGCTAAAGTGTTATTGGTGATCTCGTTTTTCGGATCTTAGGATATCGTTATGTGTAACGATGATCCTAAAATAACATTGAGAGTATGACGTTAGAAGAACGATCATATTGAATCGGCCAAACTCGTTTGTTATACTTTGAGATAATATCGTCTGAAATCAATTGTTATACCATGGAGTGTTAACATATGTTTTATGTTCCGTAGACCATGAGAGTATCATAGTTACTTTTTACCGTACGACGAGCTTTGGGGTTGCTCAAACGTCATCTGTAACTAGGTGATCATAACGACAACTTACAGATTCATCAGAAAGTTTGACAAGGAACTAGATAGCCCGAGAGTGGAATTTTCTCCTCTGACGATGGAGAGATATTATTAGGGCCCTCTTGGTGTGACGGTATCCATCATTGTCTGGCCAGACACAGGTGACTATGTCACGGGATGCCGGAACACATCAATGAGAAAGAAGAACAAACCGGTAACGAGGACAACGATATAGTGAGCATGTGCATGACTCAAGAGGATACAAATGCATCTCGGGTTTTGTAAAGTATCGTGAAGCAAAGGGAATGTTACATGATAACCAAAGGTTCACTCGAATATCATTCATGTGCTCATAGGGATCGATATGGATGTCCACAGTTCCGCTAGGGGTCATTGAACGAAGGAGTTTCGTTCATGTCTATGAGTTACCGAACCTCTAGGGTCACAAGCTTAAGGAAATCATGATCTGTTGAGTGTTAGTAGGATGGGAGTAATGAGAAGATATTTGTGAAATTGTTTCATTAATATTCAAAATAGTTTCGAGTGCATCCGGAAGCGTTTCGGGGTCACCGGAAGGGTTTCGGAGACTGTCGGGCAATACCAGGTATTACCGATAAATAATATAGATAATTTTTTTCCGGAGATGTTAAATCTCTACTCCTAATTGGGGACTGTGTAGCCACGTTCCACGGTTTTTTCGTCTCTCCTCCAACCTTCGTCTAGTTCTTTTCGTCTCTCCTCCCACCACCCCTCCCACCATGGTCCATCGTTTTTTTTCTCCACTCCTTTATTACAAACCAGCACTTTCTAAAGTATAACAAATCACGAATCTAACTCTCTTAAGTTATCCAAATCAATCGATCCCTCTCATTAGTGCAATTTGTTTTAGGAAACAAATAACTGATTTTCAGAAAACAAATAACAGATTTTAATCTAACTTCCCTAACTTATCCAAATCAACCAATCCCTCTCATTAGTGCAATTTGTTTTATGAAACAAATAAAAAAAATTCAGGTAACAAATAACAGATTTTAAGGAAATTAGCATCTAAATCATGACAAAAAAAATCTCATTATGAAAATATTATGTACGATGGTAGGTAGGTCATTCGTTCGTTCGTTACCTCCATCGAAGGAAGGAAATCGCTAGCCCAACCGATTTTTTACGAATGAAGGAAGTCGTGAGCCCTGCGGATTAAGGAAAGAAGGAAATCACTATCCCGACCGATATTTTCGGAATGAAGGAAGTCGCCAGCCCTGTAGACTTTTTCAGTGCTATATCCATGAATCCATCTCCCACCTCCCATACTCCGCTCGACCGTCTCCCATCCGCATGCGTCGACGCCCAGGCGATGAGGACCACCCCAGCTTGCCCCCTTGCCCGACGACTGCAAGATTGAGTTCATCGGAGCTGAATTCGTGCAGATCGAGGCCATCATCGCATGGGTCGCTGATGGCTGCCATGTGTGAGATGCCGACGACCCTCCTTTGCGATCCACCCGATCCGGCTCTCCACCTCAGGCCGACGCAGTGCCTCCCAGGCGAGGCTGCGATGACCTCTTTCCTCATGTCGTCTACTTCCTCCTCCTCAACCTGTCACCGTCGCCTCCCCTCCTCCATGGGCTGCTTGTGTGTGCCCAAGACCGGAGGACGATGTCGACCATGGAGCGAATCCCAGCGGCAGGGTCCGATGTGGTGATCATCTCCAATGGGGGGGGGGGGCGAAGCCGACGAGTAGGGCCCTTTGGTCGCCAACCTTCCTCCTACTGCTATCTTCCCCATCAAGAGAATCCGGAGAAACATGGTGCATTCTTCCCTCTTATGTGGACTTGATGCAATTTAGTGAACTTTCTAAATATTGGAACTTCAGAGGGCGTTCTCCTTTTCTCCCATGGATGAGGTGATTGCTTGCTTGTTTAGTGCTTGTGTTATTACTGCTAAGGAAAAGAGAGAGCAGGAGGATTAGTGTTGCTTTGAGTGTTGATGTACTCCTCGATCAGTAGGGATGAATTTTTATTGTTACTACTAAGGAAAACATAGAGTAGGAGGAGTATTTGATAACCCTCGATCAGTACAGATGAATTTTTGTTGTTACTGCTAAGGAAAACATCAGTGTTACTGCTAAGAAAAAGATAGAGGAGGAGGGGTATTTGATAACCTCGATTAGTAGGGATGAAATTTTGTTGTAGTTTAATTACTTGTAAATTTTGTTGAAGAACTGCAATATGTAAATCTTGGAGGACCAACACTTCATGTGAAATCAAACTCAAATAAAGGGCAGAAATTAGTATGCCGCTCGAAATAATGATGTTGTGAACATTTGTTCTAACAAAGAAACTCAAGCCCTGCTTATCCTCCTAAATTGTAATGTTTTTTCTATTTAAAGTTTGTTATTCCGTGTCAGCTGTAGTTAGAACTTTGGAAAATTTGTTTTCATGAACATGCTTTTTAATCAGGTTGGGTTATAGGCCATTAGAGATTGATCACATGTCGAGCTGCCCATTTCTAAAAACAAATAGACTACCTTGCAAGCGTTCAGGATTTCAAAAGCATGGAGTAGGAAATTACCGACAAGTAGTATACAAATAGATTGATTCTATTGATATTTTTTTTTGTCTCAGATGGAAGAGAAAGAAACATGAAGTTTCCTAGGCAGTTAATGTTCCTCAAGATATATTGACATAGCCAAAACAACAGGTGTGTAGCTTCCAGCGAGTGAAGTAACAACAAGCGATAAAGCAACAAGATTAATTTTTCTCTACAACCGGGCTTTGTTTTCTGTTGCAAGAAGAGATGCATTTCAAACTTCACATTCTATTTGTTTGTAAAGGTATTTCAACTAAATCATAATCATCTTATTATTTTCTTGTTTCATCTAGAAACCCCATCAAAGAAGATATGGGCCAGTGGTGGTCGATGCAGGCTTGTCGGTGGCATATAGGGACGACATCAAATTCCTCTCACGACAAAGGGGGGATGATACGCCCATTTTGCATCATGTTTTATTACTATTATTTATTATGTTTTTGGTCATTATTTAACTTTATGATGCAATTATAATGCCTTTTCTCTCATAATTTGCAAAATTTACACGGAGAAGGAAATTACCGCCAGCTGGAATTCTGGACCTGAAAAAGCTACAACAGAGATAGCTATTCTACGAAGCTCCAAATGACCTAAAATTTTACTGAGATTTTTTATTGAATATATAAAAAATACTGGAATGAAGAACTACCAGAGGGGCCCACCTGTTGGCCACAAGCTAACAGGGTGTGCCCACCCCTCCAGGGCGTGCCCTGTTGCCTTGTGGGCTCCACAGTAGGGCTCCCGTGCCCTCCTTTGGCTATATCAGGTCTTTTGACCTAGAAAAAAAAATAAGGAGAGGACTTTCGGGATGAAGCACCACCGTCTCGAGCCGGAACCTTGGCAGGAGCACATTTGCTCTCCAGCAAAGCGGTTCCGTCGGGGATACTTCCCTTTGGGAGGGGGAAATCAAAGCCTTCTTCATCACCAACACTTCCTCCATCGTGGGAGGATCAATCTCCATCAACATCTTCATCAACACCATCTCAAACCCTAGTTCATCTCTTGTATTCAATCTTTGTGTCCAAACCTCAAATTGGTACATGTGGGTTAATAGTAGTGTTGATTACATCTTGTAGTTGATTCTAGTTGGTTTATTTGGTAGCAGATTACATGTTCAGATCCTTAAGCATATTCAATACACCTCTGATCTTGAACATGGATATGATTTGTGAGTAGTTACTTTTGTTCTTGAGGACATGGGAGAAGTCTTGTTAAAGTAAATCATGTGAAGTTGGGATTTGTTCAATATTTTGATGATATGTATGTTGTTATTCCTCTAGTGGTGTCATGTGAACGTCGACTAAATGAAACTTCACCATATCTGGGCCTAGGGGAATACATTGGGGAGTAATAGGTATATGATGGATTGCGAGAGCGACAGAAACTTAAACCCTAGTTTATGAGTTATTCCGTAAGGGGCTGATTTGGATGCATATGCTTCATGCTATGGTTAGATATATCTAAATTCTTCTTTCGTAGTTATGGATGCTCGCAAGAGGGGGTAATCATAAGAGGGTTGCTTGTTCAAGTAAGAAAAACACCCTAGAACCAGTCCACTCACATATCAAATTATCAAAGTAGTGAACGCGAATCAACTAAACTTGATGAACTTGACTAGACAACAATTCCCATGTGCCCTCGAGAATGCTTTGCTCACTATAAGAAGTACTTCCGGCTTGTCCTTTGCTATAAAAAGGTTTGGGCCATCTTTCTGCACCTTTGTTACTAATATTACTTGTTACTTTTTACGAATAATCTTGCTACAAAACTATCTATTGCCACTACTTACAACACTTGCGGAGAATACCTTGCTGAAAACCACTTGCCATTTCCTTCTGCTCCTTGTTAGGTTCGACACTCTTACTTATTGAAAGGACTACGATTGATCCCCTATACTTGTGGGTCATCAAGACTCTTTTCTGGCACCGTTGCTGGGGAATGAAGCGCCTTTGGTAAGTGATATGTCCATTTTGCATCATGATTTCCTACTGTTATTTATTATGTTTTGTTGAATAATAATGCTTTAGGGAGTGATTCTAATGCCTTTTCTCTCATAATATGCAAGGTTTACACAAAGAGGGAGAATACCGGCAGCTGGAATTCTGGACTTGAAAAAGCACATCAGAGATACCTATTCTGCACAACTCCAATGAAGCTGAAACTTTAGGGAGATTATTTTTGGAATTAATAAAAAATACTGGAGCAAAGAACTACCGGAGGCGCGCCAGGCCCCCCAGGCGCGCCCTGGTGGGTTGTGCCCTCCTCGGCCCTCCTCCGGTGCCCATCTTCTGGTATATAGGCTCTCTTGACCTAGAAAAAATAAGGAGAGGAATTTCGGGATGGAGCGCCGCCGTCTCGAGGCGGAACTTGGGCAGGAGCACTTTTGCCCTCCGGCGGAGCCATTCCGCCGGGGAAACTTCCCTCCCAGAGGGGGAAATCGAAGCCACCGTCATCACCAACACCCCTCTCATCTTTGGGAGGCCAATCTTCATCAACATCTTCAACAACACCATCTCCTCTCAAACCCTAGTTCATCTCTTGTGTTCAATCTTTGTACCGGAACCTCAGATTGGTACCTGTGGGTGACTAGTAGTGTTGATTACATCTTGTAGTTGATTACTATATGGTTTATTTGGTGGAAGATTATATGTTCAGATCCATTATGCTATTCATTACCCCTTTGATATTGAGCATGATTATTATTTGTGAGTAGTTACCTTTGTTCTTGAGGTCACAGGAGAAGTCATGTTGCAAGTAATCATGTGAATTTGATATGTGTTCGATATTTTGATGATATGTATGTTGTGATTCCCTTAGTGGTGTCATGTGAACGTCGACTACATGACACTTCACCATTCTTGGGCATAAAGGAATGCATTGTGGAGTAGTTATTAGATGATGGGTTGCTAGAGTGACAAAAGCTTAAACCCTAGTTTATGCGCTACTCCGTAAGGGGCTGATTTGGATCCAAACGTTTAATGCTATGGTTAGATTTTATCTTAATACTTTTCTCGTAGTTGCGGATGCTTGCGAGGGGGTTAATCATAAGTGGGAGGTTGTTCAAGTAAGAACAACACCCAAGCACCGGTCCACCCACATATCAAATTATCAAAGTAGCGAACACGAATCAAACCAACATGATAAAAGTGACTAGATGAAATTCCCGTGTACCCTCAAGAACACTTTGCCTATTACTAGAGACTGTTCTGGCCTGTCCTTTGCCACAAAAGGATTGGGCTACCTTGCTGCACTTTATTTACCGTTACCGTTACTTGCTCGTTACCAATTATCTTGCTATCAAACTATCTGTTACCAACAATTTCAGTGCTTGCAGAAATTACCTTGCTGAAAACCGCTTGTCATTTCCTTCCGCCCCTCGTTGGGTTCGACACTCTTACTTATAGAAAGGACTACGATTGATCCCCTATACTTGTGGGTCATCAAGACTCTTTTCTGGCGCCTTTGCCGGGGAGTGAAGCGCTCTTGGTAAGTGGAAATCGGTAAGGAAAAAACTTATACTACGTGCTGAAATTTATTGTTACTTGCTACTATGGAAAACAATCCTTTGTGGGGTTTGTTCGGTGTATCTTCATCTCGACCGGAACCACAATTAGTTGCCCCTCAACCTACTGCACCTACTGAAAATATTGGTTATGAAATTCCTTCGGGTATGGTATAATAACTGCTTGCTAAACCTTATGCAGGAGATGGAACTGAACATCCTGATATGCACCTATTATATGTGAACAAAATTTGTGGATTATTTAAGCTTGCAGGTTTACCCGGAGATGAAGCTAAGAAGAAGGTTTTCCCTTTATCTTTGAAGGGAAAACATTTCCATGGTATAGGCTATGTGATGATCTTGGATCGTGAAACTGGAATCGTTTGCAATTGGAATTCCACCGAAAGTTTTATCCCATGCATCTAGTTCATCGTGATCGGAATTATATATATAATTTTTGGCCTTGTGAAGGAGAAAGCATCGCTCTAGCTTGGGGGAGGCTTAAATCAATGTTATATTCATGACCCAATCATGATATCCTGAGAGAAGTTATTATTCAGAATTTTTATGCTCGGCTTTCTCATAATGATCAATCCATGCTCGATACTTCTTGTGCTGGTTCTTTTATGAAGAAGACTATTGAATTCAAGTGGGATTTCTTAGAAAGAATTAAACGCAACTCTGAATATTGGGAACTCGACGAAGGTAATGAGTCAGGTATGAAGCTTGAGTTTGATTGTGTTAAATCTTTTATGAATACTGATATTTTTCACAAGTTTAGCACTAAATATGGACTTGACTCTGAGATGGCAGCCTCTTTTTGTGAAGCATTTGCTACTCATGTTGATCTCCCTAAAGAGAAGTGGTTTAAATATCATCCCCCTATTAAAGAAGAAATTAAAAAATTGGTCATAGCTAAAGATGAAACCATCATTTACAATGTTGATCCAGTTGTGCCTACCGCTTACATTGAAAAACCACCTTTCCTTGTTAGGATAAAGGAACATGCTAAGGCATCAACTATGGCCTGTAAGAGTAATATTAGAGCACCTAAGCCCCCTGAGAAAATTAAAGTAGAATCTAGTGTTGCTATGGTTAAGGATCTCTTGGTAGAAAATATTTTTGGGCATGTTATCTACTTCTGTGATGAAGCTGCTAGAATTGCCAAACCTGATAAAAAAGATAAACATAGATCCATAGAGGGCATGCCTGTTGTCTCAGCCAAAATAGGAGATCATTGCTATCATGGTTTATGTGATTTGGGTGCTAGTGTGAGTGCTATTCCTTTTACCTTATACCAAGAAATTATGAATGAAATAGCACTGATACGTCTCCAACGTATCTATAATTTTTGCTTGTTCCATGCTGTTATATTATCATTCTTGGATGTTTTACAATCATTTTATAACAAGTTTATATCATTTTTTGGGACTAACCTATTGACATAGTGCCAAAGTGCCAGTTGCTGTTTTTTGCTTGTTTTTTACTTCACAAAATATCAATATCAAACGGAGTCCAATCGCGACGAAAATTTTGGGAGATTTTTGCTGGACCAGAAGACACCCAGTGGGCCAAAGAAGTGCCGGAGAGGTGGGCCGTGGAGACCACAACCCACCAGAGCGCGCCAGGGGGGCCCCGGCGCGCCCTGATGGGTTGTGCCCTCCTCGGGGCCCCTCTCCACCGCCTCTGATGCCTATAAATTCCCAAATATTCCAAAAACCCTAGGGGAGTTGACGAAACACAATTCCAACCGCCGCAAGTTCCAGAACCTCGAGATCCAATCTAAACACCATCACGGAGGGGTTCATCTTCTTCATAGGTGCCTCTCCGATGATGCGTGAGTAATCCACCATAGACCTACGGGTCCGTAGGCAGTAGCTAGATGGCTTCCTCTCTCTCTCTTATGATTCTCAATACAATGGTCTCTTGGAGATCTATTTGATGTAAACTTTTGCGGTGTGTTTTTTGGGATCCGATGAATTTTGAGTTCATGATCAGTTTCTATCCATGAATATTGTTTGAGTCTTCATTGATCTCTTATATGCATGATTACTTATAGCCTCGTATTTCTTCTTCGAATCTTTGGTTTAGTTAGGCCGACTAGATCGATTTTTCTTGCCATGGGAAGAGGTGCTTTGTGATGGGTTCGATCTTGCGGTGTTCTTTCCCAGTGACAGAAGGGGCAGCAAGACACGCATGTATCGTTGCCATTAGGGATAACAAGATGGGGTCTATTCCTACATGAATAGATCTTGTCTACATCATGTCATCATTCTTATTGCATTACTCCATTTTTCCATGAACTTAATACACTAGATGCATGCTGGATAGCGGTCGATGTGTGGAGTAATAGTGGTAGATGCAGGCAGGAGTCGGTCTACTTATCTTGGACGTGATGCCTATATAATGATCATCGCCTTGGATATCGTCATGACTATTCGATTTTCTATCAATTGCCCAACACTAATTTGTTCACCCACCGTGCGCTATACTCATGAGAGAAGCCACTAGTGAACCCTACGGCCCCGGGTCTACTTTTCCAACATATTGCTTTCCGATCTATCTTTTTTGCCTCTTTGTTTTCAGATCTACAAAACCAAAAACGCAAAAACATATTGCTGCATATTTTATTTGCTCTTTTTATTTTGTGTTCTTGAGAGATCTATCTCTCCTATCTATCACTATCTAATCTATCTTTTTACCGTAGAGAGATTGACAACCTCTCTTTCACGTCGGGTTGCAAGTATTTGTTGTTTGTGTGCAGGTGCTGCTTATTGGGTGGTGGTGATCCTCCTACTGGTTCGATAACCTTGGTTTCATAACTGAGGGAAATACTTACCGTCACTGTGCTGCATAATCCCTTCCTCTTTGGGAAAATACCGACACAGTCTCAAGCCACGTCAAGCACCTGCTGAAATAGAAGATATTGATGTTACTATTAAACTTGCTAATGGAGACACCATCACGCCACTTGGGATTGTTAGAGATGTTGAAGTCTTGTGTGGGAAAGTAAAATACCCTACTGATTTTCTAGTTGTTGGTTCCCCACAAGATGACTTTTGTCCCATTATCTTTGGTAGACCTTTCTTAAGCACCGTTAATGCTAAGATAGATTGTGAAAAACAAACTGTTGGTGTCAGTTTTGGTGGTGTGTCTCATGAGTTTAATTTTTCCAAGTTTAGTAGACAACCTCGTGATAGAGCGTTATCTAGTAAGGATGAAATAATTGGTCTGGCTTCTATTGCCGTGCCTCCTACCGATCCATTAGAACAATATTTGCTTGACCATGAAAATGATATGCACTTGCGTGAAAGAAATGAAATAGATAAATTTTTCTTTGAACAACCTCTCCTGAAACACAATTTGCCTATCGAAACTCTTGGAGGTCCTCCTCCACCTAAAGGTGATCCTGTGTTTGAATTAAAGCAATTGCCTGACACTTTGAAGTATGCTTATCTTGATGAGAAAAAGATATATCCTGTTATTATTAGTGATAACCTTTCAGAACATGAAGAAGAAAGATTATTAAAAGTTCTAAGGAAGCACCGGGCTGCTATTGGATATACTCTTGATGATCTTAAGGGCATTAGTCCCACTCTATGTCAGCATAAGATCAATATGGAACCTGATGCTAAACCCGTTGTTGATCACCAACGGCGATTAAATCCTAAGATGAAAGAAGTGGTAAGAACTGAAATATTAAAGCTTCCGGAAGCAGGTATAATCTATCCCATAGCTGATAGTAGATGGGTAAGTCCCGTTCATTGTGTCCCTAAGAAAGGAGGTATTACCGTTGTTCCTAATGATAAGAATGAACTCATTCCACAAAGAATTGTTACTGGCTATAGAATGGTAATTGATTTTAGGAAATTAAATAAAGCTACTAGAAAAGATCAGTACCCTCTGCCTTTCATTGATCAAATGCTAGAAAGATTGTCTAAGCACACACACTTTTGTTTTCTGGATGGATATTCTGGTTTATCTCAAATACCTGTGTCACAATCTGATCAAGAGAAAACCACCTTTACTTGCCCTTTTGGAACCTATGCTTATAGACGTATGCCTTTTGGTTTATGCAACGCACCTGCTACCTTTCAAAGATGTATGACTGCTATATTCTCTGATTTTTGTGAAAAGATTGTGGAGGTTTTCATGGATGACTTTTCCGTTTACGGGACTTCTTTTGATGTTTGCTTAAGCAACCTTGATCGAGTTTTGCAGAGATGTGAACAAACTAATCTCGTCTTGAATTGGGAGAAGTGCCACTTTATGGTTAATGAAGGTATTGTCTTGGGGCATAAAATATCTGAACGAGGTATGGAGGTGGATAAAGCTAAAGTTGATGCAATTGAGAAAATGCCATGTCCTAAAGATATTAAAGGTATTCGAAGTTTCCTCGGTCATGCTGGTTTCTATAGGAGGTTCATTAAAGACTTTTCTAAAATTTCTAGGCCTCTTACTAATCTTTTACAAACGGATATTCCTTTTGTCTTTGATGATGATTGTGTGGAAGCCTTTGAACCACTCAAGAAAGCCTTAACCTCTGCACCTATCGTTCAACCACCTGATTGGAACTTGCCTTTTGAAATTATGTGTGGTGCTAGTGATTATGATGTTGGTGCTGTTCTAGGACAAAGAGTTGATAAGAAATTGAATGTTATCCATTATGCTAGTAAAACTCTAGACAGTGCTCAACGCAATTATGCTACTACTGAAAACGAATTTTTAGCAGTTGTGTTTGCTTGTGATAAATTTAGATCCTATATTGTTGACTCCAAAGTTATTGTTCACACTGATCATGCTGCTATAAAATATCTCCTGGAAAAGAAAGATGCTAAACCTAGACTTATTAGGTGGGTTCTCTTGCTTCAAGAATTTGACTTACATATCGTTGATAGGAAGGGAGCTGAGAACCCCGTAGCTGATAACTTGTCTAGGTTAGAAAATATTCTTGATGACCCACTACCTATTGATGATAGTTTCCCTGATGAACAGTTAGCTGCAATAAGTGTTTCTCAAAACACCCCTTGGTATGCTGATTATGCTAATTACATTGTCGCTAAATATATAACACCTAGCTTCACATACCAACAAAAGAAAAAATTCTTCTATGATTTAAGACATTACTTTTGGGATGACCCACATCTTTATAAAGAAGGAGTAGATGGTATTATTAGACGTTGTGTACCTGAGCATGAACAGGAACAAATCCTATGGAAATGTCATTCCGAAGCTTATGGAGGACATCATGCGGGAGATAGAAATGCTCACAAGGTATTGAAATTTGATTTTTATTGGCCTACTCTCTTCAAGGATGCCCGTAAGTTTGTCTTGTTTTGTGATGAATGTCAAAGAATTGGTAATATCGGTAAGTTCAAGAAATGCCTATGAATTATTCACTTGTTGTCGAACCATTTGATGTTTGGGGTTTTGATTATATGGGACCTTTTCCTTCCTCTAACGGGTACACTCATATTTTGGTCGCTGTTGATTATGTCACTAAGTGGGTAGAAGCTATTCCAACTAGTAGTGCCGATCACAACACCTCCATTAAAATGCTTAAAGAGGTTATCTTCCCGAGGTTTGGAGTCCCTAGATATTTAATGACTGACGGTGGTTCACACTTCATTCATGGTGCTTTCCATAAGATGCTTGCTAAATATGATGTTAGCAATAGGGAAATAAAATTGATATTACAAAAAAATGTCAATAGGTCTCGAAAGAATTGGTCTAAGAAACTAGATGATGCACTTTGGGCCTATAGAACAGCTTATAAAAATCCTATGGGTATGTCTCCATACAAAATGGTATATGGAAAAGCTTGTCATTTGCCTCTAGAATTAGAACATAAAGCATTTTGGGCAATTAAAGAACTCAACTATGATTTCAAACTTGCCGGTGAAAAGAGGCTATTTGATATTAGCTCACTAGATGAATGGAGAACCCAAGCCTATGAAAATGCCAAACTATTCAAAGAAAAAGTAAAAAGATGGCATGACAAAAGAATCCAAAAGCGGGAATTCAAAATAGGAGACTATGTTCTTTTGTTCAACTCTCGTTTAAGATTTTTTGCAGGTAAGCTTCTCTCCAAATGGGAAGAACCATATATTATCGAAGAGGTTTATCATTCTGGAGCTATCAAGATTAATAATGCCGAAGGTACTAACCCGAAGGTGGACAATGGACAAAGAATTAAGCACTATATCTCAGGCATGCCTATTAACGTTGAAAGCAATGTTATCCAAACCATGACACTGGAGGAACACATAAAAGAAACCTTCCGGAACACTCCAGAATTCTGAAAAATAGGAGGTACGTGATACGGTAAGTAAACAGACTCCGAAAAATCCGCAAAAATATTTTTTGTCAGTTTTGGAATATTAGAAAATTTTGGAAATTCAGAAATAAACCGGAAGGCGATCGAGGTGAGCACGATACACTAGGGCGCGCCAGCCCTGCCAGGCGCGCCCTGGTGGGTTGTGCCCACCTCGGACACCTTCCCGACTCCGTTTTCCTTCCATATGCTTGTTTCCCAAGAATAAAAATTCTTTATATATACCCCCGACTGTTTTGACGACCACATCACAGAAAAATCCTCTGTTTTTGTTTCGTGCTGTTTTCCTATCAGATCTGTCAAGCCAGGCATCATGTCTTCTCCCTCTTCTAATAACATAGAAGAAGATGCCTGGCTAATGAAGATGGAGCTGAAGCGGGACGAGCCAAAAGAAGCTAACAAGGAAGACAAGGGCAAGGAGGCTATGGAGGATCAGCCCCCAGAAGGAGGGCAATCCATGCCGACAAAGGAGGGAGAAGAAGATGATATCCTTCAACCTTATTACAGTCATCTCACCCCTATTGAAATTGAAGCTTTTAGGGCTTTCGAAGCGGTCCGTGTTCAGAATAAATTTCTCATTCGTGAAAATATTTTGCTAGAGGAGCACATCAATACCCTTCGGAGAGTCATCCGCAAATTGGAGTACCTATTGAATCTGAAGTGTGATACATCATCACCACCACCTTCTTCATCACCACCACTAAAGGAGACTTGAGCACACGGGTATGGGCACTCCCCTTGGCTTGAGCCAAGCTTGGGGGAGGTGCCCCGGTATCGTATCACCATCACTTTTATTCACCTTTACCTATCCTAGTTCGATCTTTATTTTTCCTTTAATTTAGTTGAATAAAAGTTTAGCTTGATCTATTTTTGTGTGTTAGTTTCGTGGTCTATCTATCTATGTAATCGAGTGAGAGTTATATAATAAAGTTTAGTTCGAGTTTTGCCTCTCTACTTTCTTGTTGCAATCAAAATAAAGGAAAAAGAAATAAATGAAAATAATCATATGCTAATCTTATGGTGAGTAATGACATCACAAAAGGAAAAGTATAAGTAGTAAAATTTATTGGAGATTGAAAAACATAGCATTGGTCAATGATGCAATTCATGAAAAAATTAATAAGGGAAGAGAAGATTCATATGCAAATACACTATCTTGGACATCTTTTACGATTGTGAGCCCCTTATATGTCAAAATGGTTGACGTTGGACAAGGAAGACAACGTAATGATTTATGTTTGTTCATATCCACATAGAAGTTATATTGTCATAGATCCTTCAACATGTGGTGCTTGCTCAATATCTTTGCTAGCTAAAAATTCCGCACTAAGTAGAGATACTACTTGTGCATCCAAAAACCCAAACCCAAATTCATTCTTTGAGAGTCCACCATACCTACCTACGGATAGAGTAAGATCCTTCAAGTAAGTTGTCATCGGTGCAATAAGGCAATAAAAATTGCTTCTAAAAGTGTTTTGATCAATTAGTGTAAGAGAAAATTGAGCGCTATACGAACTTATGATGGCAAAGTAATAAAATCGACGAACTTCATAATAAAGGTTGCTATCATAGGGGGCAATATAGCGTGACGTTCTTTTACATTAAGGGATTGGGCATACAAACCAAAAAGCGCATGACAACCTCTGCTTCCCTCCGCGAAGGGACTATCTTTTACTTTTATGCAAGAGTCAAGTATTCTTCCCTTTTCCCTTTTTTACTCCTTCTTTTGCAAGCATCATGTGGTGAGGAAAGATCTAGGCACATATATCCAGTTGGATGTGAGTGGGCATGAATTATTATTGTTGACATCACCCTTGAGGTGGATACGTTGGGAGGCGAAACTATAAGCCCCTATCTTTCTATGTGTCCGGTTGAAACTTTTTGCTCATGGGCATGCTGTGAGTGTTAGCAATCATAGAAGACTAAATGATGGTTGACTACGTGGACTTGCCAAAAGGCTTCGACATGAGACCCTTCTTGAAAATATGATGAATTGTAGTTGCAAAGTTGACTAAGAACATAGTTTGTTGGTTTTCAATAGGGTTTATGCTTTATACTTCTATGTTGTGATGTGCATGAGAAGCTATATGATGAAAGTATATGAATAAGTTTTATGCTAGAGTTTGTTGCTGTTATGATAATAAGCATGATGCTTCTATGTCCGTATTTTGTTTTTATGGACACCTCTCTCTCGAACCATGTGGACATGCTTTTCAATATCGGCTTTTCGCTTGCGGACAAGCGAGGTCTAAGCTTGGGGGAGTTGATACGTCCATTTTGCATCATGATTTCCTACTGTTATTTATTATGTTTTGTTGAATAATAATGCTTTAGGGAGTGATTCTGATGCCTTTTCTCTCATAATATGCAAGGTTTACACAAAGAGGGAGAATACCGGCAGCTGGAATTCTAGACCCGAAAAATCACATCAGAGATACCTATTCTGCACAACTCCAATGAAGCTAAAACTTTACAGAGATTATTTTTGGAATTAATAAAAAATATTGGAGCACCTGGTGGGCACAAGACACCAGGGCACGCCAGGCTCCCCCAGGCGCGCCCTGGTGGGCTGTGCCCTCCTCGGCCCACATCCGGTGCCCATCTTCTGGTATATAGGCTCTTTTGACCTAGAAAAAATAAGGAGAGGACTTTCGGGATGGAGCGCCGCCGTCTCGAGGCGGAACTTGGGTAGGAGCACTTTTGCCCTCCGGCGGAGCCATTCCGCCGGGGGAACTTCCCTCCGAGAGGGGGAAATTGAAGCCATCATCATCACCAACACCCCTCTCATCTTTGGGAGGCCAATCTTCATCAACATCTTCAACAACACCATCTCCTCTCAAACACTAGTTCATCTCTTGTGTTCAATCTTTGTACCGAAACCTCAGATTGGTACCTGTGGGTGACTAGTAGTGTTGATTACATCTTGTAGTTGATTACTATATGGTTTATTTGGTGGAAGATTATATGTTCAGATCCATTATGCTATTCATTACCCCTCTGATCTTGAGCATGATTATTATTTGTGAGTAGTTACCTTTGTTCTTGAGGTCACGGGAGAAGTCATGTTGCAAGTAATCATGTGAATTTGATATGTGTTCGATATTTTGATGATATGTATGTTGTGATTCCCTTAGTGGTGTCATGTGAATGTCGACTACATGACACTTCACCATTCTTTGGCCTAAGGGAATGCATTGTGGAGTAGTTATTAGATGATGGGTTGCTAGAGTGACAGAAGCTTAAACCCTAGTTTATGCGCTACTTCGTAAGGGGCTGATTTGGATCCAAACGTTTAATGCTATGGTTAGATTTTATCTTAATACTTTTCTCGTAGTTGCGGATGCTTGCGAGGGGGTTAATCATAAGTGGGAGGTTGTTCAAGTAAGAACATCACCCAATCACCGGTCCACCCACATATCAAATTATCAAAGTAGCGAACACGAATCAAACCAACATGATAAAAGTGACTAGATGAAATTCCCGTGTACCCTCAAGAACACTTTGCCTATTACTAGAGATTGTTCTGGCCTGTCCTTTGAGACAAAAGGATTGGGCTACCTTGCTGCACTTTATTTACCGTTACCGTTACTTGCTTGTTACCAATTATCTTGCTATCAAACTATCTGTTACCTACAATTTTAGTGCTTGCAGAAATTACCTTGCTGAAAACCGCTTGTCATTTCCTTCTGCTCCTTGTTGGGTTCGACACTCTTACTTATCGAAAGGACTACGATTGATCCCCTATACTTGTGGGTCATCAGTAAGTGGAATTTGGTAAGGTAACATTTTCATTACGTGCTGAAATTTACCGTTACTTGTCACTATGGAAAGTAATCCTTTGAGGGGCTCGTTCGGGGTATCTTCACCTCAAACGGAAATTGTAAAAGCCGCCCCTCAACCTACCGAATCTACTTAAAATATTTATTATGAAATCCCTTTGGATATTTTGGAAAAATTGCGAGCTCATCCTTATGCAGGAGATGGAAAGGTGCATCCTGATATGCACCTAATCTTTATAGATGAACTTTGTGGATTGTTTAAGCTTGCAGATATAACTGAGGATGGATTCAAGAACAAATTATTCCCGTTATCTTTGGAGGTAAAGGCATTGTTATGGTACATGCTATTGGATGGACCTTGAGCATGGGACTGGAACCATTTGAAACTGGAATTTCATCAGAAATTTTATCCTACACATTTGGTTCATCGTGATCGGAATTATATATATATATTTTGTCTTCTTGAAGGGGAAAGTATCGCTCAAGCTTGGGGGAGGCTTAAATATATGTTACCCACATGCCCCAATCATGAGCTCTCGAGAGGAATGATTATTGAAAACTTATATGTCCGACTTTCTTATAATGATCAAACTATGCTTGGTTCCTCCTCCGTTGGTTCTTTTATGAAGAAAAGTATTGAATTCAAATGGGATCTTCTTGAGAGAATTAAAAGCAACTCTAAAGATTGGGACATCGGCAAAGGTAACGAGTCAGGTATAACTCTTGAATATGATTGTGTTAAGTCTTTTATAGAGGCCGATACTTTTCATAAGCTTAGTGCAAAATATGGACTTGACTCTGAGATAGTAGCTACTTTCTGTGAACCTTCTGCCACTCATGTTGATCTCCCTAAGGAGAATTGGTTTAAATTTCATCCACGTATTGAATAAAATCATGAACCTATTATAGCAAAAACTGGAACTATTATCTATCCTGCTATTTAAGTTGTACCTACTGCTTATATTGAGAAGCCTCCTTTCCCTATTAGGATTAAGGGACATGCTAAAGATAGAACTATGCTTCATAAGAGTAATGCTAAACTTCCTAGACAATCTAAACAAATTAAAGTGGAACCTAATATTTCAATGGTTAAAGATCTCTTAGCTGATGATATTGATGAACATGTTATTTATTTCTGTAAAGAAGCCACTAGGATTGCCAAACCAGTTAATGATGAACAAGATAAATTGGATAAAAGCAAACCTGTTGTTGGCATGCCTGTTGTTTGATACGTCTCCAATGTATCTATGATTTTTGATTGTTCCATGCTATTATATTATCATTCCAGGATACTTTTTAAGCATTTACTTGCTGTTTTATATTATTTTTGAGCACTAACCTATTAACCCAGTGCCAAGTGCCAGTTGCTGTTTTCTTCATGTTTTTGGCCTTTCAGGAATACTGTACCAAACGAAGTCCAAATACCCCAAAACTTTTTGATGATTTTTTCTGAACAAAAATAAGACCTGGAAGCTTCAGAGGAAGACCGGAGGGCACACGAGGTGCCCCCAAGCCAACAGGGCGTGCCCAGGGGGGTGGTCGTTCCCTGAAGGCTTGGGGCCACCTCCCACCTCCTCTGGCCTGAATCTCTTCACTATAAATTCTCATATATCCCGAAAACCCTAGAGATCCTCCCTAAACACCTTTTCCGCCGCCGCAAGTCTCTGTTCCGCCGTGTGCCCATCTGGGGCCCTATTCCGGTGCCCCGCCGGAGGGGGGTCGATCACGGAGGGCCTCTATATCAACCTTGCTGCTCCCATGGGATGTGTGAGTGGTTCACCACGGACCTACGGGTCCGTAGTTAGTACCTAGATGGATATCTCTCTCTCTATCTCTATGTTCTTCATTGCCAAGATCACCGCGATTCCCGCGGTGATCTATCTTATGTTATCAATCTTTGCGGTGTGTTTGTTGGGATTTATGTTCAGATTATTCATGAAAATATATTGAATCCTTGCTGGTTATTTATATGTACGATTGTTATAGCTTCGTAATGCTCTCCAATCTATCGGTTTGGTTTGGCCAACTAGATTGATTTATCTTCAAGTGGGAGTGAAGCGTTGTAGTGGGTTCAATCTTGCGGTGCACAATTCGAGTGACAGAAAGGGACATGACATGTATTGTATTGCTGCCACTAAGGGTAAAACGATGGGGTTAATCCATATTAATTGGATTTACTTTGTCTACATCATGTCATCATCCTCCAAGCATTACTCTATTTTTACTTAATACTCTAGATGCATGGTGGATAGCGGTCGATGGGTGGAGTAATAGTAGTAGATGCAGGAAGGAGTAAGTCTACTTGTTTATGGACGTGATGCCTATATACATGATCATTGTCGTGAATAGATATTGCATAACTATGCACTTCTCTATCAATTGCCCAACAGTAATTTGTTTACCCACCGTATGCTTTCTTCGAGAGAGAAGCCTCTAGCGAAAACTATGCCCCAGTGTCTCCTCACAAATATATTTACAAAAACTCTAAATACCTTGCTGACATTATTTAATTTTTTCATTTTCAATTTATATTTATCAAATTATCAATCTATCACTACTTATCGCTTGCAAGTAACGAGTTCAAGGGAATTGACAACCCTCTTGCCCACGTTGGGTGCAAGTGTGTGCTCATTTGTGTGTAGGCGCTGAAGACGGGAAATTGCGTGGTCCTCCTATTGGTTCGATAACCTTGGTTCTCACTGAGGGAAATACTTACCTCTAATGTGCTACATCATCCCCTCCTCTTCGGGGAAAATCCCAACGCAGTTCATAAGTATTAGGAAGGATTTCTGGCTCCGTTGCCGGGGAGTATCACCAAATTCTTATCAAGTACCTTCTCACAAATTATCATTCACTTGTTCTACTTTTTATTTCTTGTTATATTTTGCTTGCTATAAAAATCAAAAATACAAAAATATTTATCCTTGCTAGTTTACTTGCTTGCTTGCTATACTTGCTAGTTGTCAGGACCGGTTTCCGAATAAAACATTTATCAGAAATAGCCCTGATTGTCGCAGCAGTACAAAAGCAATTTCACACTGGTAAACAATCCTTGACACAGAAATCTAGTAGTACATAATATTATACATGGTTGAGCTGAGGTTGCTCAACAATTTATTAAACACACACCAATATATGATATATAGGCGGATATAGAACAGTGGAAATGGTGGTAGTACTACTGACTCGCAATATACGGTGGTGGCGGATATGTCACAATGGAGGGGTGATATGACTTTAATATTTTACAACTCGTCAATCATCAAAGTGAGACTCGATGATTTTATTTGCGTAGCGGAAGCATTCGTGGATAATACAAGCGGTAGACTCCAGGATCGCAAAGACTATCTGGGACACCTCTAGGCGTCAGACTCACTAGCGTACTCTTCATCCATAAGATCGCCTTCGTCCATATCTGGCCAAATCAACAAGCCAGGTGAGTACTTTGAATGTACTCGCAAGACAGTTTGGACATAAGATATACTGAATGCAGACAGAATGCATATGTTCAGGTTAGATTAAATTCAGTGCATGACCAAGCATTTAAATATCATAATATGTGAACATATAAATGGAAGGGTCGGGCGGTAATCCTCCAAAAAATTCCAAGAAAATAAAATGGCCAATCGAGTGTCTGGAGCGACGCCTCGAAAGGTAAGATAAAATAAACCGATCGGGTGTCTGAAGCGACGCCTCAAAAGGTAAAGACAAAATGAACCGATCGGGTGTCTGAAGCGACGCCTCGAAAGGTAAAATGAAATTAACCGATCGGGTGTCTGAAGCGATGCCTCGAAAGGTAATAATAAAATGAATCGATCGGGTGTCTGAAGCAACGCCTCGAAAGGTAAAAATAAAATGAACCGATCGGGTGTCTGAAGCGACGCCTCGAAAGGTAAAAGAAAATAAACCGATCGGGTGTATGAAGCGATGCCTGGAAAGGTGAAACAAATAAACTGTCGGGCGTCTGGGCAACACCACATAAAGGGCTTATATTCAAAAATAAAATGTGAGTATCCAGGTGGTAAAACCATCCCAAGTGATACTCGTTGCATCGGTCCAATGAATAAGGTAGTCCATAAGCAACAATAATAATCACAAGAATCATAGGTTTATTCCTGTCATTTAGCAATATCTGTTCTCTAGAGACTGACACCGAGACCGACACTTGACCTGTCAACCAACGTCCTTGACCGTGGACACGGCTACTCGAATAGTTTTGACTCTGCAGAGGTTGTACTCTTTACCCATAGCCAACGGATTTTAGTAGTCAAAAATGACTAATTCCGTTTACGGTATTTTGGAAGTAAACACACAAACCAATACACACCCATTTCACCTCACGATGCCCGGAATCACCTAAAGCAACGTTCAAGAAAAATTATAAGACGGGGAGGCCGACGCCTCGAATAGCATGGGATCAAATTTATATCGCGCGCTACTAAGTGGTGCCCCCCTCTCGGCCTCAGCCGGAAACACCCATGCCTCCTGACCGGATGACTGGCATTATTCCAGGGCCATGGAACCTTCATCACGGTCCCTCTATTTGGTGTGTACATGGAAAGAGGTTTGCAACTTACTAAATCGTATTCCCTTGCGGAAAAACATGTGGCAGCATGAAAATAAGGAAAACTGTGACAAGACTCGATCTATGCCAATACTGGAGTTAAGTAGTTTATTATCATACTGGCATGCTCCAACATAACCAGTGTACAACCTCTCATGTCACCACGTGACTAGGTTGTCAAATTATTTCTGAACTCCCAAGGTTCTTAGCTCATATGCAAAATATCCATGCATGCAATATAACATTCATAAAATGCTACCATGTCTACATGCCACAAAATTTTATTAGGCATACGTGACGACAATCATCATATCAAAGGTTCGAACATGCTTGCATGGATCAACATAGTCGGAAGACGACTCGGTAAAATGGACGGCAGCGTTTCCTCCTTCGGTATCTATATCACAAAATATGTGACAACTACGTAAATACCGTGACCGCATAAAAAGTTGTCCCAAAATATTTCCAATTAAATCTCATAAAAACTAGACTGAAAAATAAAAATTTCAGAAAAATAATCAATGTCAAATCATTTTTGGTTTAAAAGATATGAAGGAAATGAACCCAGGGACCTATCTGTTATAAACAGAAAATTATCCAGGGGCTAGTTTGAGAAAACAGAAAACGCTTCGGAGAAACTACGCCAGCCATAGAAGAAAACGTACTCAGGCGAAAGGCGCTTTCAGAAAATGATTCGAAAAGGAAAGGATCCTGACGAGCGGGCCCCTCATGTTAGGTTTGAAAAACTCACCGGCGACAAAGAGCTCGCGGTGGTCGCCGACGTCGATTGACTGCGGATTAGAGGGAAAGGATGATGTAGGCGTGCTCAGGGGGTCCTTCCGCGTCAGTTTGTGGTGGGGATGGTCGTTGGCGAGCACCACGTCGATGACAGCTTCCACTCCGGCGGACGACGGCTTCGGGTGCAGATGGATCTCATCGGCGAGACCTGCATCCGTCGAATTGACACGCGGGTCAGGGGTATAGGTCCACTAGGAGGCTACGGGAAAAGTTTAGGCTGTAGGCATCCACTACCTTGAGTGAATTTTGCCAGGGGCCGAGGCGGATCGGGGTGGCCGGAGGTGGGGAAGAAGACCTCCCCGAGGCCCTCTGCGAGTCTTGGCGTGTGGCTGGGGTCTCTGTGGAGTGGTGCGGGGCTGCAGCATAGCCGGGGCTCCTATTTATAGGCGGCCAAGGCGGTTGCCAGGAACCAACTTGCTCCGGCACGGATCACGGCGAGGCAGGAGCTTTGTAGGTGATTACGGTGATGGGGAATGCTTCTGTAGGTTCCAGGGGTCTTGTTTTGCACCTAATCGAGCTCATCTTCGAACTAAGGCCGCCGCTCAATGAAACGGCTTCACGGGCACCACGGCGGCAGTCGGCGTGCTCTCTGGTGTTCAAGCCATGGCGACGGTTGTGCAGCGTTTCCAGAAGGAGGACGGACACGCGGAGCATTCCAGAGGCTTGGGCGGTGCCGTCCATCTAGAAGCGCCCCCTGGTGGCCTTAACGGGCGCCACTATCGCCGCGGGTGAGGCCGGCGCCGACATGCCAGCTCACCATCGACGCGTAGAAGCGGCCAAGGAACCGTGCGGCGCTCTGGATAAGCATGGGGAACAGGAAGGAAAAGGCCAAAGCATGCACTGGTGAGATTGGCTCGGTTTGACTAAACTCTGCACTCCATGCACGAGAGCTGTTTGACACAATGCCAATGTCATTTAGGAAATTTTGCTGGGGCTGAAACTTGGAGGGGTGGTCTACTGGTGCGTCTAGAGTCTCCCTGAATTTTCTCAGAATTTTTGAAGAAGAGAAAGGAGGGTATCCAACAAGAAGTGTAAATCTGGTCCAAACTTCCTTTGAAAACAGTTTGAAAAAATTGAACTAGAGACCATGGTTTTTTGGATAATCTGGTTGTAGACACTAAGGTTTAGCAGGGGCAATTTATTTGGGATCAAAAGCTCAAGGCATCTAGGACTCCTTTGCAAATCATATGGGTCCAAAATAAAAGGCAGAATTTAGTTTAGGTAATATTTGATGAAATAAAAATATAAAGCAGGCTAGAATCTTTGTGAAAAGATGTGGTTGCTGCCTTGGGTTAGAGTGGAAAATTTTAGAGAGAAAGATTTTGAAATATAAAATGGCATCAGAAGAAACAAGGATTTTCAAGGAAAATAAATTTCCAAAAGTGGTCCTCTAATAAAAAGGAAATATAAGATAAAGTGAAATCTTCGTTTTGCAAGAAACCCAATCTGAAATCTTGAAGGTCAAGAACCAAAATTGTGAAAAGTTTTTATAAGGGTTTTTCACCAACATGATTGAAAAAGAAAACCATGCCAAAATTTAAAATATCCCATCCTCAAAGGAATAATTTTTTTTGTTAAACCAAATTAAATATTTTGGGGTGTTACAACACCCACCCCCTTAGGAAAAATCTCGTCCCCGAGATTTCAGTTGTTCCTCAAATAGTTATGGATACTCAGTCCGTAGGAAATCCTCTCTTTCCCATGTTGCCTCGTCTTCAGTGTGATTGCTCCATTGAACCTTGAAAAATTTAATCACATTCTGATGTGTCCTCCTTTCAGATTCTTCCAATATTTTTATAGGACGCTCTCTGTATGTGAGGTCTGGCTGAATGTCTATGTTCTCGTGTGGTACTTGTTTTTCTGGGTTACTCACACACTTCCTCAACTGTGATATGTGGAATAAATCGTGGACGTCTGACAATTCTGCGGGTAGGTCTAGCTGGTCGGCTACCTTGCCTCTTCGTGCAATAATCCAGAAAGGTCCAATGAATCGAGGCGCCAATTTTCCTTTAACTTTAAATCTCTACAGACATCTCATTGGGATACTCGGAGATAAACGTACTCATTGGGTTCAAAACTGATATCACAATGTTTTTTATCGTAGTAACTCTTTTGTCGGCTTTGTGCTACTTTGAGTCTGTCTCTGATGAGCTTAACTTTCTCCTCGGCTTCTTGGAGCATTTCTGGGCCGAAGATACGGCTATTTCCTATCTCAGACCAATTAAGTGGCGTGCGACATCTTCGCCCGTACAATGCTTCAAAAGGTGACATTTGTAGACTGGCCTGATAACTGTTGTTATATGAGAATTCTGCGTATGGCAGGCTGTCTTCCCAGCAGGTTCCATAAGTAAGTGTAAGTGCATCTAGTGCTCCTTAGTGATTTTGGTGTATTGAAGACTTATAGGTTAAGGGACTAATGTGTGTGTGAGTGTACATAGGCTCTATAAGCCAATGAGGAGTTTGATATATTTGATGGAAGTCAACCCCTAAAAATGTATGTCTTCAACCAAAGACTTTGATGCTTTCTTGAAGACTTTGAAAATGAAGAATTTGGTGTGACCTTGAAGATATTGATACGAGGACCATGAAGCGTGAAGACTTTTGTTTTCGTAGTTTCATTTCCTTTCTTTGAGTCATAGGAAACACCGTACTGTTAAAGGGGGTCGAGGTAATACTACGGAAGAATTTCCAAGTGGTGCTCATCTCAAAGCCTACACATACCCAAAACCTTCGAGTGAAGCCTTTGGAAATCTCTTGCAGTTCAGTATATTTCTTCAGTGACAGAGACGAAGTTCTTCTGGTCTCTGAGGAATTTGTTCTAACTGAGGAGTTAGGATTTCGTCTGTGCAAATTGCCTACCGTGACGAATATGAAAACCCTGAGGAATTTGAGAGTTCAAAGTTCTGACCATTGTTGTGCCTTGCGCCGGCTGTCCAGATATTTTATCCACATAACGGTCATATTGTTAGGGGCATTTATGTCATATCATGTTGGGTTGCACCCTGGCTATAAATAGCCGCCCCCCACAACCACTAGCTGGTTGGCTGTTCCGAGAGAGATTGACAAGTGTCATTTGATAGGAACCCATCCTCCGAGGACTTTGAGAGCAAATCATCAGTGAGGAAAAACCCAAAACCCAAACCACCAAAACCCAAAGTGATTGAGCATCACTAAAGAGATTGTTCCTGTGTGGAACCGACGCTTTTTACCTTTGAAGACTGTGCATCTTCCAGACGGTTAGGCGTCATGGTCTAGAGCATCGAAGAGGAATTGTGGATCGCCAGGTGACCGAGTTTTTGAGGGTTTGGAAGTCTACCCTGAAGACATACCACGAGTGTTGGGCGAGGTCTGTGTGACCTTAGCTCAAGGAGAATACGGAAAGGTCTGTATGTCCTGGGACTGTGTGTCCTTTGGTTTAAATACCAAGCCGCTCCAAACTAGACGTACGACTGTCACAGCAGTTGGAACTGGGTCATCAAATCATTGTCTTCATCGAGCTCCTGGTTCTATTTCCTCATCCCTCCTATTTCCTCGAAGTACTCGCTGATGAAACTGATCGCCACTATTTCAAGAATTTGACTGAAGACTTTCTCAATTTCCTCATCTCAAATTCTTCAGTTACTTTGTCTATTGCATGCTTATCCTGATCACGCTACGTATGCTCTGTGTATGTTTCATTTCATCATGATGACTATGCTACTTCTATGTTTCGCATGCATTTGAGTACTTATTCCGCTGCTCGTAGTTCGTCAGTTAGCAAATTCCTCATCTAGTAATTCCTCAGTGACGAATTTGTAAAAATCGCCTATTCACCCCCTCTAGTCGATATAACGCACTTTCAATTGGTATCAGAGCAAGGTCCTCCCTTGTTCTGTGTGATTTTGGTTTAACCAGCTGGAGTTTTAGTTATGTCGACTGCAGGCATGATCAAGGTCTCAGCTGGGTGACCTACCTTCGATGGGACGGACTACCCCTACTGGAAGAACAAGATGCGCATGTATCTTGAGGCAATTGACAACGATCTCTGGTATTTTGTGGACAAAGGTGTTCCTTCCGTCAATCCCACTGTCACTGCTGCTGATGTGAAGAGATTCAAGCAACTCGACTCTCAAGCGAAGAATATCATTTGGGGCCAATCTGAGCAAAGGTCAGTATGGCAGAGTGAGTGCTTTGGAGACTGCTAAGCTTATCTGGGATAGGCTGTCCCAAGTCAACGAAGGTGTTTCAACTCAACATGACTCTCGAGTTGATGTTCTTCGCAGTCTCTTCAACCGCTTCAAAAGACTCGACAACGAAAATGTTCACCAAACTTTCGATCGTCTCACTGATATCTCCAATGAGCTCCAAATTCTTGGTGCCACTAACATCACCGACCATGAGGTGGTGAAGAAACTGCTGAGATCTCTTGATTCCTCATTCGATACACTTGCTTTGATGATTCAAGAATGTGGAGACTACAAGTCACTAGATCCTGCTGATATTCTTGAGAGACTCAATACTCATGAATTCCAACAAGCTTAAAAGAGACACCTCTACGGACCAAGCTAGGGAAGAACTCGTGCACTGAAGGCAAAAGCAATTTCCTCATCTGAAGGCGAAGAATCTGACAGTAGCCTTGGTGATCCTGAAGAACTGAGTCAGGAGCTTGCAATGCTCGTGAGGAAATTCCAAAATTTCTCAAGGAGAGGCCGATTTGGAAAATCTTCAAGAAGTGGCCTGAATAAATCAAAATCCTCATCAAGCGACTACAAGAAAAGAACCTGCCACAAATGTAAGAAGTCTGGCCACTACATCGCTGACTGTCCTCTCTGGGAAAAAGAATCAAATAAGAAGAAATACAAAGATGATAGTTCTGATGACTCGAAGAAAAAGAAGAAATCTTCTAAGTCCTCATCTTCAAAGTCCTCATCGCACAAGAAGAACTGCTCCAGAAAGGCTCGGGCACTTATTGGCAAGGAAATGGATTCTGAAGAAGAATCTGAAGAATATGAGGAAGAGGAGGAATCTGAGGAGGAGTCTGACTCTGGTGTGGGTAGCCTAGCCCTCGCTACTGCTTTCGTCAGCAAGTCAATCTTCAACACTAAGGAAAGTGATGATGACTCCAACCTTGGCAACGATGACTATGCTCCCACCTATTGCTTCATGGAAAAAAGTGCCAAGGCATCCACAGAGTGCCCCCTCTTTGACGGCACAGATTATCCTAAGTGGAAAGTTCTGATGCGGAAGCACCTCCTATCGAAGAACAACGAGTTATGGACTGTTACAAAATTAGGACTGACGGATCTCTGCAAGATGGCCAATGCTGATGACATTCATAAGTACACACAACTGGATGCTCAGGCGAGGAATATCATCTGCTCTAGCCTATCAAAGGATATGTTCAAGAGCATCTGTCATCTCCAAAATGCAAAGCTCATCTGGGATAGGATCTCTGATGTCCATGAAGGTTATCGCACTCGTCAAGATTCCATGTTCATCGAATACAAGAATTTCCTCAAATCCCAGGAAACAGATCAAATTTCATCTTCCTCATCTATGTGCCTCATGGCAAAAGGCTCAACGGTACTCAAACATCATTCCTCATCTGAATCTAGTGAAGGCGAATCTGATGAAAACATGAAGCCTAGCTATTCCAAACTTGCTAATATTGCCACTAAACAACAAAATGCTTTGGAAAAGATTCAGAAGCTGCTAGACAAAAGCGATGACCTGTTGAATGAGGAAATGGATCATACTCAAACTCTGAATGATGACTTTCAAAGTCTTCAGTCTAAGTATGATAACCTTCAAAGTCGTCATGATGCTCTCTTAGTCGATCATGAGAAGCTTTCTTATGAATTTCTTCAAAGAAAGCAAGATTGTGAGAAACTAAGGGTGTCTCATGAAGATCTTCAAAGGGACAATGATTCTTTGCTTGCTCAATAGACCAGTACCGCTCAGGAAGATTTCGTTCCACCTTGTTTGAAATGCATTGAACGTGAAACTGCTAATTCTTCACCTGAATGTTCAAATGCTTCTATTGCTGCAAATTCTTCAAACATTTTAGTGGTCACAAATTCCTCATGTGAGGATACCACAAGTGTCACCGATGAAAATGTAGGGTTGAAAGAATTATATGTGACAGGCATATACAAAAGCCTCAAAGGGCATCAAACCCTTTGCGATGTGCTTAAAAAGCAGATTCTAAACAGGAACCCCAGGAAAGAGGGTATTGCATTTGAGAGGAAACTCAATGTTGATGGATCCTACTGGAAACCTGAGCAGTACCCCAAAACTTCATGGGTTGCTGCAAAAGGACCACCTGTAGATCCATGCACTTTATCTGGCTTTACTTGTGAATCTTCATATTCCTCTAATGAGTCATTTGACTCCAACTATAAACTATTCAAAAATCAGAATGGTGAAGTATTTGCCAGATATGTTGGTACTAACTGCAGGAACGGTCCTCCGATGAAGAAAATCTGGGTCCCCAAAAGGTACCTTGAAAACCTTCAAGTGAATGTCATCATAACACCACCAGTGAAGAACAGGAACCCCGGATCAAATTCTTCATTCGGACCAAAGTCCTCACATGGACCAAATTCCTCATATGTCATAAGTCGTATCATTCCCGTGCTAATGCTTCTATTTCGCCGGGAAAATCCAAAGGTCATGAATATGTGCATTAATCTTCAAATCATTATGTTCATAAGTCCTCGAAGAATTTCTCTGCTTATTCATATGAGTACTCTAACCCCCCCTCCTGTGAAATGAAGTGCACTTGCTTCATTGCCTCCCTTCTCATAGGGAGCTTATAGAACGATGAACTCTTTACCACCCCTCCAGATGTGGGTGGTGAAGAAATTGAACTAATCTCTTATGCAGGTTTAGGTCTCCAGACGAACTTAAACGTCTGATGAATTTGCTGGAGACCTGAGGAAATGCTTGAAAGGACGCAAGATAATCATGAAGAAATGAATCATTCATTTCTCACATCCTCACATTACTTTTATTACTATACTATGTGATGAAATTCAATCAGATGAATTTGATGTCATATTCTTCACTCTGAAGTATATGTGTTCGTAAGTGGTACTAATTCATCTGCAGGATGAGCCACCTAATGCAACTGAGTGGGTCCTCGACAGTGGTTGCACCAACCACATGTTTGGTGACAAGAATATATTGATGGACATTCCACTTGCTCCATCACATATGAAGCATATAACCTACGCTGACAAAGGAAAAAGCAAGGTATTGGGTCTAGGTAAGGTTGCAATCTCGAAGGATCAACACATGGATAAGGTGATGCTTGTCGAATCCCTCGGATTCAACCTCATGTCTGTCTCAATGCTTTGTGATCTTGATATGATTGTCATCTTTGGCAAATATCGTTGTGTTGTCGTCATGGAATCTGACAAATCCAAAGTCTTCAAAGGCTTTAGGAGAGGAGACTTGTATATTGTTGATTTCTCTACAGGTCCACAGCCGGCCACATGCCTACTAGCAAAAGCTTCAGAAGGCTGGCCATGGCATCGAAGACTTGGCCACGCTGGCATGAGGAACTTGCACACGCTCGCGAAGAAAAAGCACGTCATTGGCATTGAGGGTGTCAAATTCCTCAAGGATCACTTGTGTGGGGTTTGTGAGTCTGGAAAGATGACCAGATCCAAGCATCCCTTCAAGACTATCATGACTACCACTCATCCTTTTGAATTGTTTCATATGGATCTCTTTGGTCCCACTCACTATGCCACACTAACAAATACTCCATGCTTATATGGATTTGTCATTGTTGATGACTTCTCTCGTTATACTTGGGTGCACATTATCTTGTACAAATCTGAAGTACAGGATGTCATGAGACGATTTTCTTCAAGGGCATCTACAAATTTCGGTGTTAAGATCAAGCATATCAGGAGTGATAATGGGACCGAGTTCAAGAACACTAGTCTTGATGATTATCTTAATGAACATGGTATTACTCATGAGCTATCTGCCCCTTATACTCCTCAGCAGAATGGCGTCATGGAGCGCAAGAATAGGACTCTTATTGAGATGGCTCGCACCACGCTTGAAGAATACAAGACCCCTCATTGTTTCTGGCCTGAGGCAATCAATACTGCTTGCCACATCATCAACAGGGTATATCTTCACAAATTCCTCAAGAAGACCTCATATGAACTCCTCACTGACAAGAAACCAAATGTAAGTTATTTCAAAGTCTTCGGTGCTAAATGCTGGATTAGAGATCCTCACCACAGTTCTAAATTTGCACTGAAAGCACATGAAGGTTTTATGCTCGGTTACGGAAAGGACTCGCACACCTTCAGAGTCTTCAACACCTATCACAACAAGGTTGTTAAAACTGTAGATGTGCGGTTCGATGAAACTAACGGCTCGCAAAGAGAGCACATGCCTCATGTGCTAGATGAAATGTCTCTTGAGGAATCCATTAGGTTCAAGGACACTGAAGATGTGATACCCATTGAAGAACCTCTACCTTCTGAAGAAGTTGTCCCAAACACTGAAGACATTCATGCTGATGCACCTGAAGAAAATGGCGCTGAAGAAAATTCTCAGTCCCAACAAAGTCTTCAACCTGCTCATCCAAGAATTGCAAATGAAGTGCAGATTGAGAAAATCCTCGACGACATCAATGCACCAGGTCCTCTCACTCGCTCAAGAGCTTCTCATTTGTCTAACTTTTGTGGGCACTTTGCGTTTGTCTCTATCACAGAGCCCACCAAAGTTGATGAAGCTTTTATGGAGCCTGAGTGGATTCAAGCTATGCAAGAGGAATTGCATCAATTCAAGCTCAACAACGTGTGGGAACTTGTCAAGCGCCCAGATCCTCGCAAGCACAATGTCATAGGTACCAAGTGGATCTATCACAACAAACGAGACGAACTTGGTCAGGTAGTGAGGAATAAGGCCCGTCTTGTTGCACAGGGATACACACAGGTTGAGGGAATTGACTTTGATGAAACTTTTGCACCTGTTGCTAGAATTGAAGCTATTCGCATATTGCTTGCTTATGCTAACCATCACAATATCATATTATATCAAATGGATGTGAAAAGTGCATTCCTCAATGGTAAGCTTGAGGAAGAAGTATATGTTGCTCAACCCCCAGGTTTTGAAGATCCTAAGCATCCTGACAAAGTCTTCACACTCAACAAGGCTCTCTATGGCCTCAAGCAAGCCCCTCGGGCGTGGTATGACACTCTGAAGGAATTCCTCATGAAGAAAGGCTTCAAACCCGGTTCACTTGACCCATCTCTTTTCAAAATCATATGATGATGAATTATTTGTGTGCCAAATATATGTGGACGATATTATCTTTGGCTGTACTGACAAACGTTACAGTGACGAATTTGCCTATATGATGAGTGAAGAATATCAAATATGATGGGAGAGCTCAAATTCTTCTTAGGCCTTCAAATTCGTCAACAACGCAACGGCATCTTCATCTCTCAAGAGAAATACCTCAAGGATGTCCTGAAGGAATTCGGCATGCAGGATTGCAAAGGCGTCAAGATTCCTATGCCCACAACTGGTCAACTCTGCACTGACGAAAATGGTAAAGATTTCGATCAGAAGGTATATCGCTCCATGATTAGCTCTTTATTGTATCTATGTGCATCTAGGCCAGATATTATGCTTAGTGTTTGCATGTGTGCCTGTTTTCAAGAAACACCGAAGGAATCACACCATAAGGCTGTGAAGCATATTCTTCGATATCTAGCTCACACACCAACACTAGGATTATGGTACCCCAAGGGCTCAAATCTTGACCTCATTGGATATTCCGATTCTGATTATGCTGGTGATCGTGTGGACCGCAAGTCAAGATCAGGCACATGTCATTTCCTCGGACGATCCTTAGTCTGTTGGTCCTCGAAGAAGCAGAACAGCGTGTCACTATCTACTGCTGAAGCTGAGTACATTGATGCTGGTTCCTGTTGTGCTCAATTGCTATGGATGAAGCAAACCCACAAGGACTACGGCATCAACGTGAAGAATTTCCCTCTCTACTACGACAACGAGAGTGCCATCAAGATTGCTCACAACCCAGTTCAGCACTCAAAGACCAAGCACATACATATTTGTCATCATTTTCTTCGTGACCATATGTTGAAGGGCGATATCTTCATCGACCACGTGAATACTGAAGAACAACTGACTGATATCTTCACAAAGCCCTTGGATGAGAAGAGATTTTGCAAGTTGCGGTGTGAGCTAAATATCTTAGAATCTTTGAATGTTCTTTGAAAGGACACACATCCTAACACTTATGCAAAATTGATGACTTTGATGCACAACACACGAAGTAACGTTTTTTCTTCAATCAATGAAGACTAACTCTTTAAGTGTGAAGAAATTAATGAAAAATTTGATTCTCAGAACCCTATGACAATTGTACGTGGTGTCTGAAATCTTCATTCTTATACGGTGGGTCATGCCACCACCACAGTTGAAATTGAGTTTTTCATCACTTTGAAAATTCTTCAAAATTTCATATTCCTCAAGTTTGCAAACTCCTCAAAATTTCAAATTCTTCAAACTTTACAACTGATGTTCTTCATTTGAGTTTCTCTTCATTGACTATATATATATATATATATATATATATATATATATATATATATATATATATATACCGTCTATTCTGACATCGATGTGAGAATAACTATTCTGACAATACTTCCGAACTGCAGGGTTAACGCGGGTGCATTGCATCCCTATCAAATGAACACTGCAATGTCAGCAGAAAAAACTGCACGCATTTTTTCTGCACCGTTTTTGCTCCAGTTTCTAAACCATTTGTCGGAACGAGGCATATGATATACCGTTGGATAGCTATGGAAAATGCACAAATTCACAATGTTGAACACTTTTCGAGATTCCTCGCGGTTTAAGAGCAGTTTCAAAAACGGTGAGCGCCTGACGGGTGGCAGCGACCGTATTTTCACATTTTTTTTCTAAACCGCTCGTCGGAATAAGGCAAATGATACGGCATTGGAAAGATATCATCGAGGCGCAAATTTTTCATGTATATTACTATCTCTAATTCTTTACTGTTTGAGAGCAATTTCAAATTTACCGAAACACAAAATTCTGTTTTTCAAAATTTTTGATTTTTTGTTACTATTTTTGCTGTAGGTTTTTAACCGTTTGTCAGAATGAGGTGTGTGATACGGCGTTGGAAATCTGCGGAATAGGCGGAACTTTCATATGTTGGGCATTTGTTGAGATTCCCCATGGTTTCAAATGAATTTTGAAAACGGTGCGGCTGCCTACGAGTGGCAGCAAACGTATTTTTGTAAAAATTTCCAAACCGCTTGTCGGAACGATGCAAATGATACGGCGTTGGAAAGATATCGACGAGGCGCAACTTTTTCATGTAGAACACTCTCTCTAATTCCTTACGGTTTAAGAGCAGGTTTGAATTTACCGAAATGCGGACACTCTGTTTTTCGGGACGTCAAAATCGACGCGTGAACCGCATCAGATAGAAGAACGCACTGCTTCAGAAACAAAACCACACTACATCGGACAGGCAAGTGAACTTCATGCTTTTTTTGACAGACATAAATTTCCCACGCGAGGAAGTGGACTATAGTTCACATCGGGCGTAAGCAAACCGCCACACTATCGAGAGGTGAACCACTTTCTTTTTTTTTGCCGTCTCCGTAACATTTTCTATGGCCTTTCATTTTCCCGTCCTGTGATCTACATCTACTATTAAAGCAAGCTTCTTTTGAGATGTTCTTGTTTTTGTTTTACCAAGTGAACCACGAAAGAGTTTTATTTTATAACAAATATTAGTGAACCCATCAGTTTACCTAGCAAGCTGCAATAGGTTTCTATAAGTTTTTTCAACTGTTATAGACATGCCCATTCAATTTTCGAACCGCACACTGCGGGTGGTGAACCACACTCCATGGCCTAGCGAACCGCACCACACAACCCGGCGAACTGCACGTCGTTGTAGCACGACCACATAGCATGAAAAATAAACCACAAACCACTAGCTCTTTGCCTGTTCTCTTTCTTTTTACATCAAATAAAACAGATCAAACCGCCATGCACGGATAAATGAATCGCACTAAACTGATCATTTTCTGCCCAAACTAAAAACTGTGAACCGAGGGGATCATGCAAAAATTTAATGCTAAAAATCTTGCTGAAACGGGCGGGGGTGGGGGCTCCGCTGCCGTTGCCCTCCTTGTGCGCCTCGCGGCGGCCACGTTTGTGCCCACACCGGCTCTCTGCACCGCACGGGCGCACCGCCCGAACTGCATGCACATGCGCTCCAAACCGCACGGGAGCACCATGCGAACCGCACGCTCAGGCGCTCCGCGGTTGACCAAAAAAGATCACCGTGTGGACGGAGTGAACTGCACTGTTGCGGTCACCATCTTCGCCGTTGACGCGGGAGTGCCGCCAGACTTGCAAAACAGAGGAAGCGTGGGAATCAGGCGATGAAACAGCAGAGAAGGGAGAGACGTATGCCGCACTCACCGCTGGAATAGAGGAGAGGCAAGGGGGGCGACGGATCTTGAGCCAGAGGGGTTCCGTTGGGGCAGGAGTGTAAGAGATGCTTGTGCTGCCGGAGGGGAAGAAGATGGGAGCACGGGGGAGCAGCGACCTGATCCGGTATATGGGAGGGTGTGGGCGGCGTGGGGAGGGGTGGACTGCTTGACCGCGCAAAGAAGATGCTGGAGGCACGCCGTCGGGGCGCCGGGGCTGGTGTAGGGAAGGGTGTGCGCCGGATTCGGCGGTGTAGGGCGGCAGATCCAGTGGGTCGGGCCGGGACGCGGTGGCGTGCCGGATCCGGCAGCGCAGGGCGGCAGATCCAGTGGGTTGTTGCCACGGGATGGGCGCCGGGTAGTAGCGGATCGGGGGCACCAGGGGAGCAGCGCGTCGGTTGGAGGTCGTGGCGGCCATCTTCGTCGGGTGTACGGACGGGGCGGTGCGGGAGGTGGACGGATGGCGGAAGAAGCAAGGTGGATCAGCGAATGGCGGCGCGGGGGAAGGAGAAGGTGGGGCGAGAGGTGGACCAGCGGCACAGGGGAAGGAGAAGGTGGGAAGGGAGGTTGACCGACGGCGTGGGGGAGGAGAAGGTGGGGTGTGCACGGGAAGAAGACACGGGGTGGAGGAGTGGGATGGCGTGGGATGGTGGGTGGTGGCCTGGTGGGTAATTTAGGCAGTTTATTTCGGGGTGGTAGGAGGTTTGTTTCGTTGCGTTTTTGAAGTGCAGAACTGGTGTCAGAATAAGCCCTGTGATGTTAGAATAAGGTCTTAAGGGGTGATGTCAGAATAGACCCACCATATATATATATATATATATATATATATATATATATATATATATATATATATATATATATATATATATATATGAGTTTTTCAATGTCCTCAACAACATTCACTTATTGCTAATTCTTCAAAGTTGATTTTTTCTAAGTGAATGTGATCGGACCCGTTCCCCCTCTATGCTAAACTCAACCCAGTCTGTTCACAAATTCTTCATATGCGTTCTGTTTGAAACCCGTTCAAAATCTTCACTGCTTCCTTGACAGCTAAAGAATTTGCGAACGGAACTTTAAAATTTTCGATTTCAATTTTTGGCGGTTGCCGCTCAAACCGATTCCGATTCCCACGACTAGATAACCCACGATCCTCCACTATCTCCACTTCTCAGTACGTGGGTGACACATGTCGCAAGGATAGCAAGGGTCAGGGGTAGGAATGTCCAAAATCTTTGGGCGTTCAGTTTTTCACCTCCACTATAAATACCCCTCCCCTTGTGACTGCTCAAAGTTAGAGCATCTCTAGCAGACCCCGTATAATACCCCGACCTGCATAATAACCGCCAAAATACGGGTCCGCGCGAAAAAAACAGCCCGATCAGACCCCGCAAACGCGTCGGACCCGCAAATTTTTTTGCGGGGCGCGGCAAAATTCCCACCCAACCCGTGAAAACAAGGGTTCCCCCTCGCCCCGTCAGGGCCCTGTATATAGCGGGAGCGGTTGGCGGGGAGGACATTTCAGCCCGTGCTTTTCCCCACCCACCTGCCGCCGGGCTGCCACCTTCGATTCCGGCCATACCAGTCGTCGGGATCACGCCGGCGGGCCGCCACACGCCCGAGATTGTCCTCCACCCATTCCTCCTGCCTCGGCCGACCGAAAAGTTGTAGATCCACGGCTGTTTGTCGCAGCCGCCGGACTTGGCGTTTCCGGCCACCGGCGGCTGCGCCAAGCCATGGATTGGTCGGGGAGCACCCCGCACAGCCCCGACAAAGCCCCAACGCCGCATGCAGGTATTGGTTCGTCCTCTAGCCACCGTCGTCGGTTTGTCGGCAAGGACTCGGCTAGCCGTTGCCCGGGCTCGGCGCTCGCGCAGCGGCTCGCCGGCTTGCCGATGCCGCTCATACCATGCGAGGACTGCACATAGATAGTGCTACGACGAACATCTACCACGCCGTGACATCCCGGATGGGTATTCTTCAAATGCGAAAACGACGGGGTATGTTTTTGTTTGCATTTGGCTTTTTCAATCTATTCTGTTCATTTTCGATAGCTTATTGAGATGGTCATTTGTGTATGAAGGTGGATGCTCATTTTGGTATTGGGAAGAAGAATACATTGATTTATTGATAAGAAGAAACTTAATAGATGTTTGTGCACTTGTTGGTAGAATTGAGGCTAATGATGCGGGTGCATTTGCAATTAGAGAAGAAACTAGTGGGAAAGCAATGTCTACTTCTTTAGAATCAAAGAAGAAGAATGACGAAAGCAAGATCAAGAATCCGCAGATCAACAATGAAGGCATGGAGAAGATGTTGGTCCAACTAGTGGGAGCAGTTATGGAAGTTGGATATCTTCTAAAATTCCTACTTGTGGATCTTGTTTTCTTTGGTCTTGCTATTCTAGCAAAGATTTGGTGAATTATTATGTATCCAATGCCCGTGAAGAAAATAAAGAAGCAAAGAAATGTGTTTTCATGCCCGAAATCGAAATGCAAATTACGGTTTTGTGGGCCGGCGCGGGTGGCGGCCGAGCAAACCCCGAAAAGCGGACCCGTAAAAAGGGATATTCTGCGAATATCCCTTTTTACGGGTCCGCTTTGCGGGGTCTGCTCGGCCTCCACCCGCGCCGGCCCGGAAAACCCGTTTTCCGCGAACTGTAAACGCATTTTGCGGGTCGGCATTATACGGGGTCTGCTAGAGATGCTCTTACTACTCTCGCTCTCACCCCATCGCTCTCGAGCTTAGACCTAGCGCTGTTGCTAAACCTCATCGTGGCTGGAGAGGAAGATCACTGCCTCGACCTCCTCGCCGTCGTACTCACATCGGTCGTGGAAATCTTCACTCCGCCGCCGTTGTAGCTATCTTCTGATACGTCTCCGTCGTATCTATAATTTTTGATTGTTTCATGCCAATATTCTACAACTTTCATATACTTTTGGCAACTTTTTATACTATTTTTGGGACTAACATATTAATCCAGTGCCCAGTGCCAGTTCCTGTTTGTTGCATGTTTTTTGTTTCGCGGAAAATCCATATCAAACGAAGTCCAAATGGGATAAAAACTTACGGAGATTTTTTTTGGAATATATGTGAATTTTGGGAAGTGGAATCAACAGAAGGCGGTGCTCGAGGGGCCCACAAGCCATAGGGGCGCGCCCTGGGGGGTAGGGCGCGCCAGGGTGGCTTGTGCTCACCCCGTAAGGCGGTTGGTGCCCTTCTTTCGCCACAAGAAATCTAATATCCGGATAAAAATCGTGTTAAAATTTCAGCCAAATCGGAGTTACGGATCTCCGAGAATATAAGAAACAGTGAAAGGCTAGAATCTGAGAGGGCAGAAACAGAAGGAAACAGAGAGAGAGATCCAATCTTGGAGGGGATCCCGCCCCTCCACCGCCATGGAAGCCAAGGACCAGAGGGGAAACCCTCCTCCCATCTAGGGGGGAGGCCAAGGAAGAAGAAGAAGGAGGGGGGCTCTCTCCCCCTCTCTCCCGGTGGCACCGGAACACCGCCGGGGCCATCATCATGACGGCGATCTACACCAACAACTTCGCCGCCGTCATCACCAACTCTCTCCCCCTCTATGCAGCGGTGTAACACCCCTTCTCCCCACTGTAATCTCTACTTAAACATGGTGCTCAACGCTATATATTATTTCCCAATGATGTATGGCTATCCTATGATGTTTGAGTAGATCCGTTTTGTCCTATGAGTTAATTGATGATCATGATTGGTTTGAGTTGCATGTTTTATTATTGGTGATGTCCTATGGTGCTCTCCTTGTCGCGCAAGCGTGAGGGATCCCCGCTGTAGGGTTTGCAATATGTTCATGATTCGCTTATGGTGGGTGGCGTGAGTGACAGAAGCACAGACCCGAGTAAGTAGGTTGTTTGCGTATGGGAATAAAGAGGACTTGATACCTTATAATGCTATGGTTGGGTTTTACCTTAATGATCTTTAGTAGTTGCGGATGCTTGCTAGAGTTCCAATCATGTGCATATGATCCAAGTAGAGAAAGTATGTTAGCTTATGCCTCTCCCTCATATAAAATTGCAATAATGATTACCGGTCTAGTTATCGATTGCCTAGGGACAAATAACTTTCTTGTGACAAAAAGCTCTCTACTAAGACTAACTTAGTTGTTTCTTCATCTAAACAGCCCCTAGATTTTATTTACGTGTTCTTTATTATCTTGCAAACCTATCCTATCACACCTACAAAGTACTTCTAGTTTCATACTTGTTCTAGGTAAAGCGAACGTTAAGCGTGCGTAGAGTTGTATCGGTGGTCGATAGAACTTGAGGGAATATTTGTTCTACCTTTAGCTCCTCGTTGGGTTCGACACTCTTACTTATCGAAAGAGGCTACAACTGATCCCCTATACTTGTGGGTTATCAAGACCTTTTTCTGGCGCCGTTGCCGGGGAGCAATAGCGTGGGGTGAATATTCTCGTGTGTGTTTGTTTGCTTTATCACTAAGTAATTTTTATTTTCTGTTCTAAGTTGTTTTCTATCTTTAGATATGGGTAGGAAATGTAAAATACCAAAAAAAAAGTTGTACTTGCTGCTCCAAAAGTTGATGAACCACTAGTGTTCCGTACCACCGAAGAATATTACTTGGGTCATCTTCGATCCGTTTGTGCTCGTGCTGAAACCCCAACTAGCTTAGTTGAGGGCAAATCATTAAATGAGCATGCTTATTATGTGCGACACCGCTTATCTCAAAAAGGGAAACTTTTATGGCATCATATTAATACTTTGCAATGCTATGCTTGGAATTTATACGAAACTTATGATTTTACTTGTTGTTCTGAGGACCCTAAAAAACACCTTCCCTATCAATATGAGTTTAAGGATAATGGAATCATATCTTCTTATGCCAAGGGTGTTTATAATTACTATGATATTGAGCAAATTGAAGAATTTGTTGCTTTTAAGGGTGCCTATGAAATTGCTTCTTTGATTGAAAAGTATGATGCTACTCTTTACTAATCTGAAAGTTTTGCCATACTTAAATATTGCTATGAAAACTATGCTTCTAATGCTTATGTTAAGCCATATATTGAGGACTCCTCCGCTGTCCAAGAAGAGACTAATATTTTGCAGGAAACTATGGAAGAAGAAAATGATGACACTGTGAGCTCATTTGATGAAAAAGATGACGAGGAGAGCGAAGAACAAAAGGAGGAAGAGCGGACTAGCTACCCGTGCCCACCTTCTAATGAGAGTAACTCTTCAACTCATACATTGTTTAATTTCATTCGTGCTTACCGAAGGATGAATGCTATGATGATTGCTATGATCCCTTGGATTCGTTCGAAATATCCCTTTTTGATGAACTTGATGCTTGCTATGCTTGTGGCCATGATGCCAATATGAATGATGCTTATGGAGATGAACTTGCTATAGTTCCTTATGTTAAACGTGAAATTGTTGCTATTGCACCCACACATGATAGTCCTATTATCTTTTTGAATTCTCCCAACTATACTATATCGGAGAAGTTTGCGCTTATTAAGGACTATATTGATGGGTTGCGTTCTACTATTGCACATGATGATTTTGATAAATATAATATGCATGTGCTTGCTGCTCCTACTTGCAATTATTATGAGAGAGGAACTACATCTCCACCTCTCTATGTTTCCAACACAATAGAATTGCAAGAAATTGCTTATGCTATGCATTGGCCTTTACTTTGTGTGCATGAATTGTTCTTTTATGATATGCCGATGCATAGGAAGAGAGTTAGACTTCGTTGTTGCATGATATATGTTACTTTGTGTTTACTACTAAATTACAAATCATTGTTAATTAAAATTGTCTTTGATATACCTTGGGATCCGGGTGGATCCATTACTTCAGCACTTTATGCCTAGCTTAATGGCTTTAAAGAAAGCGCTGCCAGGGAGACAACCCGGAAGTTTTAGAGAGTCATTTTATTCTGTTGTGTGCTTTTTTATAGTTTAAAAACAAAAAAATAAAGAGGGGTACCTAAAAACTTTTTCAAAAAGAAAATTGAAAGTGAGAGAGACGAGCATTGTTAAAATGGGAGCATGCCTTGAACTTTGTTCATGCCCATGGAAACCTTGTGAATCTTAATTACAGAAACTTTTCAACAAAAATAATTATCCCCTTGTACAAATCCATTGTATTATAAAAATAATGTGCCAAGAATTACCTTTAGGATGTTTAAGTTGCTTGTCAGGGAAATATCTTTCGGTGAGACCCGCCCGTTTAGGGCCGGGTTCTGGGGATCTTTATTGAAGATAGGCTAGTTGGGCCGGAGCGTTCTCAAGAGGCCCAGAAGAAGAGCCGCCCAAGGAAGGGCCGGCCCAAGACCCGCCGTGAGAGGCGGTATGTGCAAACCGCCTCGAGGTATAACTTAGGAAACAAGTAAAGGAGAATTGGGCTCGGATTGCTATCCCGACCCGGACTCTTATGTAAGCCCCGGACCTCCGCCTATATATAAAGGGGGAGCCCTGGGGCTAGAGAGATCACGTTGAAACCTTTCGAGAGCTAGGGCTAGACAAGTTCCAAAACCCTTGTAATCGAGATCTTCAATACATCTAGCAGGAGTAGGCTTTTACCTCCACGAGAGGGGCCGAACCTGGGTAAACCTTGCCTCCCGTGTTCCTCGTTTAACCCCTTCGGTCTGCTACTTACGCGATGGCTTCGAGATCAAGTCCTATGAGGACATCTGCCGTGAAAATACCACGACAGTTGGCGCCCACCGTGGGGCTATCGCATGGTGGTGTTGAGTATTCGAAGGGTCCTCCCCAAGGACTCGAGGGATACGTGATTGGCCGGATGACCAAGAGTCGCCGCGGCAATCTGCTCATCGACGACTCAGGCTGGGGCCCCGAGGCCGACTCTCTTGAGTACGGGTACCGGGTCCCCTTTGGCGGAATTCATGTCTTCATCGGGAAGGCCGGCGGCTCTAAGCCGGCCACCTCCACGGAGGTCGTTGAAACGGCCCGCCGCGCGCAACCCGCCGTGGCGAGAGCCGCCCCTAGGCTTCCGGCTCTGGTGCAGGCCGGCGGATCTGGATCTGGGCCGGATATCTTCACCGACACCTTCAAGCCGGTCCAGGACACGCAGCCCGCCAGGCGAGAGCACGTCTTCGTTGGCTTCACTCAAGGGGTGGAGTATTCTGGATCGTCGGCTTCCACAGAGGGCTCGGCGAATTACGTTGATGGTGGCTATTCCTCTGGCGGAGAGTCGCTTTATTCTCTTCACCAAGAGGATCTTGGGGGCTTTCAGCAGAACTCGCTGGCGCATGATTCTTTATTAAAGCAGGAGACCTTTGACAATCTCAGAGTTTACCAGATGAAGCTTAACCCGGACAAGTGTGTCTTTGGTGTTCCTGCAGGAAAGCTTCTAGGTTTCATGGTCTCTGAGCGTGGAATTGAAGCTAACCCGGAGAAAATCAAGGCCATCACCTCTCTGGCTGAGCCTAAGTGCATCAATGATGTTCAGCGCCTGGCGGGTCGCATTGCAGCTTTGAGTCGCTTCATAAGTCGCCTGGGGGAGAAGGCTATTTCTTTATATCAGATGCTGAAGAAAGCGGACGACTTCCAATGGAGCAAAGCTGCTGGGGAGGCCTTTGAAGCTCAGAAGAGGCAGCTGGCAGAGCCGCCCATACTGGCGGCTCCCATCACCAAGGAGCCGATGCTTCTGTACATTGCAGCAAATAACAAGGCTGTTAGTGTTGCAATGGTGGTGGAAAGAAAAGAGGCAAACCGGGAGTATCCTGTCCAGAGGCCGGTCTATTATGTTAGTGAGGTCCTGGCTTTGTCTAAGCAGCGTTATCCACATTGGCAGAAGCTGGTCTTCGGAGTTTTCATGGCAAGCCGGAAGCTGAGACATTATTTCCTGGAGCATCCTATCACGGGGGTATCTTCAGCCCCTTTGGGGGATATCATTCATAACAGGGAAGCTACAGGGAGAATTGCAAAGTGGGCCATTGAGCTTGGACCTCATGAGATCAAGTATGTGCCTCGCACGGCCATCAAATCTCAGGCATTGGTGGATTTCAACAATGACTGGACAGAGCTTCAAGCCCCGGAAGAAAGGCCGGATAACACATATTGGACCATACACTTTGATGGGTCTAGGCAGCTGGAAGGCTCGGGGACTGGAGTTATAAGATCTTCCCCTCGAGGTGACAAGTTCTGCTATGTTTTGCGGCTTATGTTTCCTTGCACTAACAATGCTGCAGAGTATGAGGCCCCACTCCATGGGCTCCGGATTGCAAAGGAGATGAATCTCAGCCGGGTTAGGTGCCTAGGCGACTCTGATCTGGTGGCACAGCAAGTTTCAGGGACTTGGGATTCTAAAGACCCGCTCATGGCGGCTTACAGACAAGCTGTTACTAATGTGGCTGGTTGCTTCAAGGGTTATCAGGTGGATCACATTGATCGGCGGCAGAATGAGGCGGCTGATGCTTTATCACGACTTGGTTCGCAGTGAAAGCCGGTTCCTCCAAATGTTTTCCTGGATGTGCTCCATAACCCGTCAGTTAAGCTGCCAACGGAGGAGGACCTTGCTATCCCAGACCCGGAGGCCTAGCTCGTGGCGGCTCTCCATGAGATCCCGGATTGGACTGTCCCATACTTGGATTATCTGACTCGTGGCGTCTTGCCAGCTGACGAGATTGAAGCCCGCCTGATGGTGAGAAGATCCAAATCCATGACCATTGTCAATGGCGAGTTGCACCGAAGAAGTGCCACAGGCGTCTTTCAGCACTGCGTATCACCTGATGAAGGCCGGAATATCCTCAATGAGATACACTCCGGCGACTGTGGTCATCATGCCGGCTCTAAATCATTGGTGGCGAAGGCTTTCCGCCACGTTTTCTTTTGGCTCACGGCTCATGCTGATGCAAAGGAAATAGTCAGGAAGTGTGACGGTTGTCAGAGGTTTGCCCGCCAAGCTCATGTGCCGGCTCAGGAACTTCACATGGCCCTTTGCGGTCTGGGGGCTGGATATGGTGGGGCCTTTCAGAGCTTCTAGTGACAAAAAGACCCACTTCGGATGAGCTTCCTGGTAATCCAGAAGCCTTCACCATCATGGGACACTTAACGCTATGGGCCGAACTTACTGGTAAGCCAGAAGTCGCCACCATATCGGGTCAAAGTCCTAATAAGCGGGCTGTGTTACTGGTAATCCAGAACCTTCATCCGTGTATAGGCACCTAATAAACGGGCTGTGTTCCTGGTAATCCAGAACCTTCATCCATGTATAGGCATAAAAGACTCATGTGGGTTGAGCCTCCTGGTAATCCAGAGGCCTTCACCATCATGGGACACTTAACCCTATGGGCCGAACTTACTGGTAAGCCAGAAGTCGCCACCATATTGGGTCAAAGTCCTAATAAGCGGGCTGTGTTACTGGTAATCCAGAACCTTCATCCGTGTACAGGCACCTAATAAACGGGCTGTGTTCCTGGTAATCCAGAACCTTCATCCGTGTACAGGCATAAAAGACTCATGTGGGTTGAGCCTCCTGGTAATCCAGAGGCCTTCACCATCTTGGGACCTTCAGCCCTTATGAAGCTAAACTTACTGGTAAACCAGAAGTCGCCATATTGGGAAAAAGACCTAACAAACGGGCTGTGTTACTGGTAATCCAGAACCTTCATCCGTGTAAGGGCACAAACGATTTAGATGGGATGCTGCCTGCTGGTAATCCAGAAGGCTTTACCATCTTGAAATAATCAACCTTATGGGCCGAACTAACTGGCAAGCCAGAAGTCGGCACCACACAGGAAAAGAAATAACTGATCTGGTTGGGGGTGATCCAAGAGTCGCCACCATACTGGGGACTTTGCAATCTTTAGAAATTTGCTAAAGCTTTTATTTAAGATATACTGCTTTAAAGAGTTTTATGACCTCTCTTATGAGCTCTTTTTAGTGTTCGTATTTGGCCAAGAGCCGCCAGTTGTATTATATTGGCTACACCTTAAGCATCTGCAAGTTTACTGGTTATAAACCGCCATGACTGCTTTAGTTATTGGTTTAATACTTGTTAAGAATAAATTATACATCTTATCAAGCTTTATGACTGTCTTGATGTTTGGCCAAGAGCCGCCAGCGTCAAAGGTTTCAATTTCTTCCAGAAGCAGCCAGAATAACTTTTCATAAGGAAGCTTCAGGCAAAAGAAGTAGACTTGCTTCCCAAGGAAGCCAGTATGAATTTAAACAGAATTTTTTCTAAGTCTATTACAAAAGGCCACTAGAGGGCATTTCAGAATCATTGTTCAAGACATATATTACAAGCAGTTAAACAACTGGCGACTTTCAAGGTTCCGGTTTTACTCCCGGGTCTTGCTGCCTCCGGCTTGGGCTGCGTCTGTTGAAGGATCTGTCTTGGCTTGATCGGCAGCCCAGTCAACAGTGGCAAAGGCATCAAAAATTTCTCCATCATCAATAAGATCTGAAGAATCAATGTCCATAGCAAACTCGTCCTTACGGCCTTCAGGAGTAAGACCGAGAGGCGGAAGAGGACCGGGCTTTACGCGTTTTCCGTCTTCGCTGTAGGCTGACTGAAACCTTGTAAGCTTCATCTCTTGGACCAACTGGCTTGTGGGGACAAAGGTCTCCTTCTTCAAAGCGTTATAGCGCGGGCCATGGTGTGCATAGTGGCGATGCGGGCGCTGGACTCTTTCATGATCTGCAGCTGAGCAGGCAGAGTGGATAAAGTCTTCAGGACTTCCTTGATGGTGGATGGGTTTTCTTTTCCATAGAAGGCAGCTTGAATAGCCCGCCGACTCCCAGTGTATAACTGTTCAAGGAAGTCATAAGCCGCCTTGAGCTGCATTACGGGTTCTTTCGCCAGTTTATCACTTCTAGGACCTGCAAGGGAAAAGTGTCAGAGTTGTCAAGATTATCAAAATAGGGATTATAAACAGGCGACTTACCAAAGATGGCGCTGCTCATTTGCTGGATGTGCAATTTTAATCCGCTGAGCTCATCGGAGGCAGTCTTCAGGCGGCCTTCAGCGTTTTTAGCACGTTGAACAAGGAGCTGCTTCTCCTTCTCATGCTCAGCGGTCAAAGCAGCCAGCTTGGTGGCCGCCTCAGACGCGGCTTCCTCCAATGTCTTCACCCTTTCTTCAGCGGCGACTCTCAGCTCTTGCTCAGTTTTCAGCTCTTTCTGACTGTCAGCCAGCTGGGTGTGAAGGGAAGTTATTTGAACCTGAAAGAAAGGAAAAGTTCAAGTTATTTATGCAGATGAAGTTCCATATTGATTACAAGTAATCCACATGGCACTTGGGGGCTAATGCAATCCCGAAGTTTTACAAAGGAATATTATCGAATAGCTGGAAGCATTTAAGACTTGGACACATGTGGTTCTTTGCTCTAAGACCCGACTGTTTCAAGAAGACAGCCGGCTCTTGGGGACTACATGTGGTTCTTTGCTCTGAGACCCGGCTGTTTCAAGAAGACAGCCGGTTCTTGGGGACTACAATTGGCTCTTTGTTCTATATAAGCATGTGGTTCTTTGCTCCATGTAAGACCCGGCTGTTTCAAGAAAACAGCCGGCTCTTGGGGACTGCATGTGTGTATTTACGTATTTTCAAATATGTAAGCTTACAAACCTTCATACAACTATGAAATCAGTAATATGCAGGTTTGGGCGACTAATAAGGGCCATAAGTAAATTATGACTCACCTTTGGTTTGTTGGCCAAGGTCTTGGCAATCTCCTGACTCTCAAGTAGTCGAGTCTGAAGGGCTTCATGAAGATCATTTAAATCAGTGCTCTCCAAGGAGGAGAGATCTAATTTATTCTTCTCTTTAGAAGACATGGCTTCAAAGGAAGATTTGCCCAAACCCGCCGACGAGTCTGGGGCGGTGGCAGTGGCAGTAGCAACAGTACCCTCTTCAATATAAAAGGAGGGGATAATAGTATCCGGCTGTAGTTCAATGTTATCAGCCGGCGCTGCCATCTCTGGTTCTAAAGAAACCTGAGTTTCTGGAGCGGTGGAAACATCTGGCAGAGGAGGATCATTGGCCCTTTCCTCTGTGTCTTTGGCCGGGTCTTCAGAACCTTCAGGAGGTGGAGACGAGGCAGAAGTTGTGGGTTTTAGTTTCTTGGAGGTAACCCTGCATTTTCGACAAAGATCTCAATAACTACTATCTTTTGCTTTATGTAAGAGGAGTGAGAATAAGGGTGATCATATCTTTACCCTGCTTTAATAACAAAAGTCGTATCTGGCGACTCTGAGGCGTCATCATCAGAGGATGTGTCCTGATAGTCCGGATCTTCGGGATTAAGAGGTCGTTTAAACAAGCCGGCTTTGGGAAACAGAAGAGTCGGGTGAAGAAGTACCTTACGAGGGCGCTTATGAGAGCCGCCCGCATCGGCGTCAGACCCGCCCGTACCAGTCCTAGAGCCGCCACAATCAGTTTGGCGGAGTTCGGCGTGCTGAGACGTCTTCCATGAATAATTTGGGTCCAAACGAGCAAAAGGATGAGAAAAAGGGTATTTTCTCACAGCTACTCTGTTTTTCTTAGGGTTACGAATGTCGAAGTCAGACAAGGTCGAAGTTACCTCAGTTTCATCCTGGTCTTCTTCTTCTTCTTCGTCCTGAAAAGTTACAGATTAAAATTATTAGCAGAAAGTTGCAGATGAAAGACAGATTGATTCAAGTTATATACTTGCCTCTGACTCATCTTTAGAGGATTCTAAGATGGACGGATCCACCTCTAAAGGATTGATGGTATTCTGCTTCTTCTTCTTAGCAACAGCTTTTTTCCCCATCTTCTTCTGGCCCTTCGTAGCTATTTCTTTCAACATCGGCCTCGCTTGCCAGAAGGAGCTATCCGCCTGTGGTTTATCAGAGAAAAGGTTTTCATGATATGAAAGTTTAAGCAGAAAAATGAAAGATTGCTTGAAAGTTTCTTACTGCTGGTGGCGGGTTAGTACTGGTGAAAGGCGCCAATCCAAACTCGCCAGTGTATTTATCTGGCAAGTTAACAATAATTCTCATCTGATTGATTACAGATGACAAGGAGATGTCTGTAGCGCTGATCCTTTGTGGATCCTGTAAGCCGGAGTATTCATGCATCAGTTTACTCCGGAGACTCAGTGGCTGGATTTTCCATGATAGCCAGCAACGGATTAAATCGGCACCTTCCAGGCCGTTGGCGGCCAAGGCAGATATCTTATCCATCCAAGGTTTCAGCTCTGCTTGTTCCGCGGGTGTAGGCCTGGGAGGGTATTTCTTTTTGTGATCCAAGTGCCCTGGCCTAAAACCCGGCAATGGGTGCTCTCCTTCAGGAACAGGCGCCTTACAGTATATCCAAGACTTGCCCCAGCCCTTGGGGTGGCTTAGCAGATCAGCTCCGGGGAAGGTGACTCCTCGTCGTTTCTGGAAAGAAACGCCACCAAGCTCTTGAAGACGGCCTTGGGCGGTTTCAGTTTGTTTGTTGACATAGAAGCATTCCCGAAACAATAGAACTGTAGGTTCTATCTGAAGATAAGCTTCACATATCACTGCAAACTGGCTCATGTTGACAATTGAATTGGGGGAAAGATCTTGTGGGTGCAACCCATAGAAGTTCAGAAGGTCCCTAAAGAACTTGGAGCCGGGAGGGGAAAATCCCCTCTCCACATGATCAAGGAATATAATAACTTCTCCTTCTTTAGGCGTTGGGGGACATTCGCCTCTTCCAAGTCGGGTGTTGGTAGCCCCTTTTAGTATGCCTGTCTGAATGGCATTTTTGAGAAAATCTTTGGTGATCTCAGAAGGAACCCAGTTGCATTCAATTGTTTTCTTTGTCATCCTAGTTAATGGAGCAAGGAGTTGAGTTAGCGGCTTTCGGCACAAAGTAAGGGATGTTACAAGAAATGAAAGACGGCAGTTGGATTATGTTCCTAGGGCCTGAGACATATGGTTGGAGAAATCATTGAATATATACGGCGGCTTACATAAGTCGCCACAAGTGAGAGCTGCTTGGCGAGATCTATTCTAACGCAGATTTGATTCCTGGGATAAAGGGGAGTTCAACGGCGCCGTTTCTATGCTGAGGAAGCCTTAAGATGAGGCCGGCGGCGGCAGCCGCGGAGAAGCCGAGGTGGAGTTGAAGCTCTACAATGGCGGAACCCTAAGAGAGATGAAAAGGGACAGGGATTACCTGGATTGACGGCGGCGCAGCGCGGTTGCGGACGGGCGACGGCGGTGCGTCGGGGCTGCTTCTCCTTCCAGTAGCCGGCGAGCTCGAGAGGTGGCGCAAGGGCGCGACGGTTCGGGTGGCAGGAGGAAGAAGACGAGGAAATGATAAAGTAATGACCCAAGGGGGTATTCATAAGAGGATGGGACGCTCAAGAGTCGGGGCGGAAATTATGGATCTACAGTACCCCGACGCCCCAATTTTCGTGCCTAATCGATTCATTTGAGATATGGATGATGTCCTGGAAATATCCGTTTTAAAGATTCGGTGACGTCACAAGGTGAACAGGTTTAAAAGAAAAACAATTAAGAAATATTCAGAAGTGGCGGGTTCTGCGGAGACTCGCCAAATGTCAAAGACAGTTTTGTATGAAGACAAGGTTGTCGAGAACCAGTTCAAGTCAACCTGAGGGCTAATGTCAGGGAAATATCTTTCGGTGAGACCCGCCCGTTTAGGGCCGGGTTCTGGGGATCTTTATTGAAGATAGGCTAGTTGGGCCGGAGCGTTCTCAAGAGGCCCAGAAGAAGAGCCGCCCAAGGAAGGGCCGGCCCAAGACCCGCCGTGAGAGGCGGTATGTGCAAACCGCCTCGAGGTATAACTTAGGAAACAAGTAAAGGAGAATTGGGCTCGGATTGCTATCCTGACCCGGACTCTTATGTAAGCCCCGGACCTCCGCCTATATATAAAGGGGGAGCCCTGGGGCTAGAGAGATCACGTTGAAACCTTTCGAGAGCTAGGGCTAGACAAGTTCCAAAACCCTTGTAATCGAGATCTTCAATACATCTAGCAGGAGTAGGCTTTTACCTCCACGAGAGGGGCCGAACCTGGGTAAACCTTGCCTCCCGTGTTCCTCGTTTAACCCCTTCGGTCTGCTACTTACGCGATGGCTTCGAGATCAAGTCCTATGAGGACATCTGCCGTGAAAATACCACGACATTGCTTGTTTGATATGTGCTGTGTAAAAACAGAAACTTTTGCTGCAGTGTTTGAATTTCTATATTTTACTGGAGCGTGCAAAAATTATGAAATTTTTACACAGTACTGCTATGCAAATTCTTTATTTTTTTTCCTAAGTTTTCAGAATTTTTAGAGTTACAGAAATATAGTAAATGTTCAGATTGCTACAGACTGTCCTGTTTAAGACAGATTCTGTTTTTGATGCATTGTTTTGCTAGTTTTGATGAAACTATCGATTTTATCGGTGGTATAAGCCATAAAGAAGTTATAATACAGTAGCTACAATGCAAAAATAAAATGTGAATGGGTTTGCAACAGTACTTAAAGTGGTAATTTGCTTTATTATACTAACGGATCTCACGAGGGTTTTGTTAAGTTTTGTGTGATTGAAGTTTGCAAGTTTTGGGTGAGATCACGATGGATGAAGGAATAAGGAGTGGAAAGAGACTAAGCTTGGGGATGCCCGAGGCACCCCAAGGTAATATTCAAGGACTCCCAAGAAACTAAGCTTGGGTATGCCCCGGAAGGCATCCCCTCTTTCTTCTAACAACCATCGGTAATTTTACTTGGAGCTATATTTTTATTCGTCACATGATATGCGTAAATCTTGGAGCGTTGTTTGATTTTTATTTTTCTATTAATAATGCACCATGCTGGTATGAGAAAGTCCTTGGTCGATTTATAGAATGCTTCATGCACTTCCCTTATATCTTTTGAGTATGGCTTTATAGAATGCTTCATGTGCTTCACTTATATCATTTGAAGTTTGGATTGCCTGTTTCTCTACACATAGAAAACCGCCATTTGTAGAATGCTCTTTTGCTTCACTTATATTTGTTAGAGCGTGGGCATATCTTTTGTAGAAAGAATTAAACTCTCATGCTTCACTTATATCTATTTAGAGAGTCAACAGGAATTGATCATTCACATGGTTAGTCATAAAATCCTACATAAAACTTGTAGATCACTGAATATGATATGTTTGATTCCTTGCAATAGTTTTGCGATATAAAGATGGCGATACTAGAGTCATGCTAGTGAGTAATTCTGGATTGGTAGAAATACTTGTGTTAAAGTTTGTGATTCCCGTAGCATGCACGTATGGTGAACCGTTATGTGATGAAGTCGGAGCATGATTTATTTATTGATTGTCATCCTTTGTGTGGAGGTCGGGATCGCACGATGGTTAACTCCTACCAACCCTTCCCCTAGGAGCATGCGTGTAGTACCTTGTTTCGATGACTAATAAATTTTTGCAATAATTATGTGAGTTCTTTATGACTAATGTTGAGTCCATGGATTATACGCACTCTCACCCTTCCACCATTGCTAGCCTCTGTAGTACCGCACAACTTTCGCCGGTGCATTACACCCACCATATATCCTTCCTCAAAACAGCCACCATACCTACCTATTATGGCATTTCCATAGCCATTCCGAGATATATTGCCATGCAACTTCCACCGTTCCGTTTATTATGACACGCACCATCATTGTAATATTGCTTTGCATGATCATAAGATAGCTAGCATGATGTTTTCATGGCTTGTCCATTTTTTGATGTCATTGCTACGCTAGATCATTGCACATCCCGGTACACCGCCGGAGGCATTCATATAGAGTCATATTTTGTTCTAGTATCGAGTTGTAATTCTTGAGTTGTAAGTAAATAAAAGTGTGATGATCATCATTATTAGAGCATTATCCCATGTGAGGAAAGGATGATGGAAGCTATGATTCCCTCACAAGTTGGGATGAGTCTCCGGACTTTACAAAAAATAAAAGAGGCCAAAGAATCCCACCAAAAAAAAACAAAAAAAATGAGAGAAAAGAGAGAAGGGGCAATGCTACTATTCCTTTTTCCTCACTTGTGCTTCAAAGTAGCACCATGTTTTTCATATAGAGAGTCTCCTATGTTGTCACTTTCATATACTAGTGGGAATTTTTCATTATAGAACTTGGCTTGCATATTCCAATGATGGCCTTCCTCAAATTGCCCTAGGTCTTTGTGAGCAAGCAAGTTGGATGCACACCCACTTAGTTTCTTTTGAGCTTTCATACACTTATAGCTCTAGTGCATCCGTTGCATGGCAATCCCTACTCACTCACGTTGATATCTATTGATGGGCATCTCCATAGCCCGTTGATACGCCTAGTTGATGTGAGACTATCTCCTTCTTTTTGTCTTCTCCACAACCACCATACTCTATTCCACCTATAGTGCTATATCCATGGCTCATGCTCATGTATTGCGTGAAAGTTGAAAAAGTTGGAGAATACTAAAGTATGAAACAATTGCTTGGCTAAAACCGGGGTTGTGCATGATTTAATACTTTGTGTGATGAAGATGGAGCATAGCCAGACTATATGATTTTGTAGGGATAACTTTCTTTTAGCCATGATATTTTGAGAAGACATGATTTCTTTATTACTATGCTTGAAGTATTATTGTCTTAATGTCAAATGATAGACTATTGCTTTGAATCACTCGTGTCTTAATATTCATGCCATGATTAGATTATATGATCAAGATTATGCTAGGTAGCATTCCACATCAAAAATTATCTTTTTTATCATTTACCTACTTGAGGACGAGCAGGAATTAAGCTTGGGGATGCTGATACGTCTCCGCCGTATCTATAATTTTTCATTGTTTCATGCCAATATTCTACAACTTTCATATACTTTTGGCAACTTTTTATACTATTTTTGGGACTAACATATTGATCCAGTGCCTAGTGCCAGTTCCTGTTTGTTGCATGTTTTTTGTTTCGCAGAAAATCCATATCAAACGAAGGCCAAACAGGATAAAAACTTATGGAGATTTTTTTTGGAATATATGTGAATTTTGGGAAGTGGAATCAACAGAAGGCGGTGCCCGAGGGGACCACAAGCCATAGGGGCGCGCCCTGGGGGGTAGGGTGCGCCAGGGTGGCTTGTGGTCACCCCGTAAGGCGGTTGGTGCCCTTCTTTCTCTGCAAGAAAGCTAATATGCAGATAAAAATCGTGTTAAAATTTCAGCCCAATCAGAGTTACGGATCTCCGGGAATATAAGAAACGGTGAAAGGCCAGAATCTGAGAGGGCAGAAACAGAAGGAAACAGAGAGAGAGATCCAATCTTGGAGGGGCTCCCGCCCCTCCACCGCCATGGAAGCCAAGGACCAGAGGGTAAACCCTCCTCCCATCTAGGGGGGAGGCCAAGGAAGAAGAAGAAGGAGGGGGGCTCTCTCCCCCTCTCTCCTGGTGGCACCGGAACGCCGCCGGGGCCATCATCGTGACGACGATCTACACCAACAACTTCGCCGCCGTCATCACCAACTCTCTCCCCCTCTATGCAGCGGTGTAACACCCCTTCTCCCCGCTGTAATCTCTACTTAAACATGGTGCTCAATGCTATATATTATTTCCCAATGATGTATGGCTATCCTATGATGTTTGAGTAGATCCGTTTTGTCCTATGAGTTGATTGATGATCATGATTGGTTTGAGTTGCATGTTTTATTATTGGTGCTGTCCTATGGTGCTCTCCGTGTCGCACAAGCGTGAGGGATCCCCGCTGTAGGGTTTGCAATATGTTCATGATTCGCTTATGGTGGGTGGCGTGAGTGACAGAAGCACATACCTTATAATGCTATCGTTGGGTTTTACCTTAATGATCTTTAGTAGTTGCGGATGCTTGCTAGAGTTCCAATCATAAGTGCATATGATCCAAGTAGAGAAAGTATGTTAGCTTATGCCTCTCCCTCATATAAAATTGCAATAATGATTACCGGTCTAGTTATCGATTGCCTAGGGAGAAATAACTTTCTTGTGACAAAAAGCTCTCTACTAAGACTAACTTAGTTGTTTCTTCATCTAAACAGACCCTAGATTTTATTTACGTGTTCTTTATTATCTTGCAAACCTATCCTATCACACCTACAAAGTACTTCTAGTTTCATACTTGTTCTAGGTAAAGCGAACGTTAAGCGTGCGTAGAGTTGTATTGGTGGTCGATAGAACTTGAGGGAATATTTGTTCTACCTTTAGCTCCTCGTTGGGTTCGACACTCTTACTTATCGAATGAGGCTACAACTGATCCCCTATACTTGTGGGTTATCATCTTCCACCGCCTTGTTAGGGCGTGGGAGATCTGAACTGACGAACTTCTCAGTTCCTACTCCCAGTTCGTCGTGTTCTTCACCAGGGTAATTAAAATCTAATTTTACTGCCCTATTTTGATCCTTGTGATTTTCACAAAATCCTCAAAAGTTGTTTATTCTTCAGCAATCCATTTCTTAAGAATCGAACGAACTCCTTCTCTTGATTTATTTCTCTAAGTTATGATTTTCTTCAAGATTCCTCAATTGTGTGGATCTTCAAATCTGCACAACTCTGGAACCTAAGACAAGAACACTTAGTGAAATTCTTCAAAGACATCTATGGTCAAATTCCTCAAACTTGATAATATTTGCAAAATTTCTGAGAACACATATGACCTCTTCAAATTCTTCGCACCTATACTCTATTCACAGGTACAAAATGTCTGCTGATGAATCTCTAGGTTATCATCAACTTAACTCATTTGAAGCGTTCCTCGAAGAAAAATTGTATACGTCCTCAGAATCATCAAAAGTTCAAATTCCTCAACCAAAGAAAATGGCAGATGGTAAAAGACCTCAGAAAGGAGGAAAGAAGCCAGCATCCAATACTACTTTTGAGATCCCTGAGGAAATATACCTTGAGTACTGTACACCTGATGAAGCAACGTATGGCAAGGAAACTAAAGATAAGCGAAAAATTCGCATTCAGAAGATCGAGAGGAGATGGGCAAGGGAGTGGAGAGAATATCGTATGTTACACCATAGTACATGAAGAAATTCACTCTTAACCCTCCCCGCCGAAGACCACCATTGGCCGAAGGCCAGGAAGCTGATCCCACTAGCCTCATGAGTGGTGAAGACTTTCCCCTGGAATGGGCCAAGCGTCAAGCCAAATTGGCGAAAACTGTCAAAGAGGCTGTGAGGAAATTCAATGAGGACTCTGTTGCTGCTGCATCTGCTGGGGCCTCTGCCAGTGAGACTGCCCCGAAGAAAGCCTTGAAGAAGAAATCAGCAATGAAGCCAAAGTCTTCAGGCCAAATGCCCTCACGGCCAAGTTCCTCAATGCAAATTACTCAAGCAACTTCATCAAGGGCTGCTGCAATGCCCTCAGTGGCTGCACAATCTTCAGCTGCTGCTGCAAAGTCCTCAACACCAGTGCACCTTGCAACGTGTCAGAGGACTGCTGGTTTTTCAATTGCTTCAGGGGCATCTGCAACTTCATCAGCCCAAGCACATTCTTCAAGCAGTCCTACCTTGCTGAAAGTAAAAGCTATTGCTGGACGAGGCAAGAGACCAAGTCCTTATCAGAAGAAAGTGATATTCCAAGTTCCCTCAGAATCTGAGGATGATGAAGCTGATGATGATGAACTTGCTGAAATCGTCAGGAACAAACAAGAGAGAGTGGCTCGGGCTAAGGGCACTCAAATTCCTCTTCTGCTCGATCCAAGAACTATGCTAGACTTCATTGACATCTGGCACAAAAATCCTAATACTCCAATTAATGACTTGAAGCTGCCTCCTGGTCCGAGTCATTTACTCACTGCTTTCATTTGTGAAGAAAAATGGAAGTATGAAAAGGCCAGAAAGGCCAAGAAGGCTCAGTATAAGAAAGAACGCTTCATGAAGAACAATGTTCTAAATCTGACGCCCGACCAGCTTGTCTCTATCCAAAAGGACATCAAAGGCCTCAGTGATGAATTTGACCGCTACTATGCAGATTGGCAAGGAGCCAAGGTCTGATTTGTCAATATGACTGACAAAGTCATCAAAGACCACAACACCAGGGTTGCTGCTCGCTCGCAACCACAAAATCCCCAGGCTAGCTCCTCTGCTCAGCCCGCTGAAGAAACCGCAAGCGCAGCTGAAGAAATTCAGGCTGCTGAAGAAATTCCCAGGGCAACTCCCAAGTTGCGCCTGAAGAAATTGCTAGGCCAGCAGAAGAAGCTACTGCGCCTGATGAATCTGCCAGTGCGACTGCATCAGTTGTGCCTGAAGAAACTGCTCCACCTTCACCTCAAGACCCCCCAACAAATTCCTCAAGGGTGAAGAAAGCGACTCTTCCTTCTACATCAGAAGTGAAGAAGACAAAGGCTGCGGAGAAGGAAGTTGCACTGAAAAGAAAAGCATGAGCATCTGCAGATTCTTCAGCTGCAAAGAGATTGAAGAGTTTGTCAAGTTCTTCAACTGAACCTATTGATGCAACTCCTATCTCAGCTGTCCCAGCCTATGAAATTGTTCCATTTGGTGAAGACTATGAAGTCCAAAATGATGAAGCTGAAGAAGATCACTCTGCTGCTTCCACAGAGCAGATTGACGAAGAAATTGTTGTTGAAGACTTCACTTCAACCCCTCTGGTATCATCGCCCCCGCCTCAGTTCACAGCTGAAGAGGAGGGTGTTGAAGAAATTGATGAGTATGTGGACATTGGTAGCAAAACTCCAGTTATCAATGATGAATATTGGGAAGCTGCACACCCCAATTCACCAATCACCACCCCTCTTACTCAAATTCCTTAGTCCCCAGCTCAGACTGAAGAAATTCCAATAGGGTCTGGAGGTCATCCCACTGTTGCATCAGCTGCAGAAGTTCATGCTGCATCAGTTGAAGAAATTCATGTTGCATCAGCTGAAGAAGTTCATACCCAGACTGTTGTTGAAGAAACTGCTACCCAAGTTCCTCAGTCTGGAGAAGATGCTATTATGCCAAGGAAGATTGGGGGACGCTACAAGCCAAATGTTCAGCCCAAGCCCTCATTGCCCTCCAAAACCTCAAAACGACCCAAATTCCTCAAGGAGAATTTTTATGATGAACATCATTTCTTCATGGGTGCAAATCCGTATGACTCTCCGAGGATTAGACTCAAGCAATTCTGGACTGCTACCCAGGCTAACTTCTACGATGCTGTGCTATTTGATAAGGACAAAATCTTCTAGCACCGTCAAATTCCTCATGCAGATATGGAGAACATTCCATGCTTCTCCCCAGTCATGAATGTTCTTCATGAAGCTGGACTGTTGCCATTCTGTGTTGATATTTGTGACTGGAATGAAGAACTCATTCTTCAGTTCTATGGTACACTACACATCTCAGGTGATGCACAAGATGTCAACACATGGGTACTTGACTAGATGACTGATGACACACATTATACTGGTCCAGCAACTGAATTACTTCATGTGGTCCCAGTCAGTATTCCCTCAGAAGGAGCAAGATGCCTCTATGAAGAACCTGAGCTTCCTAATCATCTCATGCAAGTACTGATGAAGCCTTTGGCGCCTGGCCAAGCTCCCAGAACCACTTTTTTGGTGAAGGATTTGCTCTATGTGCCCCGAACGGTGTATCACATCTTGACCAAAACCCTCAGCCCTATCAAAGGTCATAATTCTGAAGAAGAAGATGTGGTTGGAATCATGAAGAATCTGCTATTCAATATCATTCATGGGATTCCAATCAATCTGCATGATTTCTTCATGAGGACTTTGGCCAACATTGCCTTATCTCCATTTGAACTGAAGCCATATGCTTCCTGGATAATGAAATTCATCAGAACAAGATCCTCAATTCTGTATCAAGCTGATTTTCAAAATCATTTCAGTTTTCTGCCCCCGATTGAAGTCCTCAAGAATACATTTTTCTCAATAGAAGGAAAGCGTAAAACTGTGATTGATGAAGGATCTCGCCCTCTGAATGGTCAATTTCATCAAGCTGCTTCCTACTCCACAAATGATGATACAACGTCACAAGACTCTGCAGCAAAAGCCACAGCACAAAATCCTCAAGAAACTGCCCCCAGAGTGATGACCGATCGGGAACTTCTTCTCAGTCTTCATCAGAAGGTCGATCGCAATCACAAATGGGTCAAACGTCAGTTTGCTTCAATTCTTCGTGACATGACTGTCACACATAACTCTATGAGGAAGAATCACTATTATCTGCAGGAAGTCTTCGACCGCGGATGGGCCATTCTGTCTCATCTCAAGACACCTGAAGAACTTGTAGAGATGGAATTTTAGCAAGACTTTGACTGGTCGTATCCGCCAAAGAAGAAATTCAAGAAAGTTCAAGTTCCTCAGCTGGTCACCAGTTCATTTTCTTCATCGCGCAAGACAAATGAAGCTGGGGATCTTGACGACACTGCCGCGGGCCCTTCAACGACAAACGACCCCGAAAACAATGCTGGTGCTCCTCCACCAACCTCAAGATGAAATTCTTTAGGAGCGTTAGTCCTCAATTTTGTCCCTTTTGGTCACTTGATGACAAAGGGGGAGAAATTTGAGTTAGTCTTCAAGCGGGTCTCTATATGGGCTGTTTTTGTTTAACTTACAACTCTCGCTCTTCTGAAGTGTTTGTTGAATGGGTTGTAAACTTAAGTCCGATGGTGGTCTGACTCTTTTGAACTGCTTTCTGCATGCCTATTTCCTCAATTACGTTAATGCACGCATGCTGACTTTTGTCAGACACCATTTTCCATCATGCATTTCAATTTCCTCATGATATATGTTAAATGCGTGTATGGATTACGAGATATAGGGGGATCTCCAAGATCTCATCCCGCCATGTGCATTTGCAGTCCAAAGCAAATTCCTCAAATATGCACATCTTCAGGGGGAGTTCCTCTATATCCTGCAATCAAATTCCTCAAACACAATATTTACACTTCATATGTTTATCCCCGTTGAAAACTTAACCTATTTGTCATTAATCACCAAAAAGGGGGAGATTGTAAGTGCATCTAGTGCCCCTTAGTGGTTTTGGTGTATTGAAGACTTATAGGTTAAGAGACTAATGTGTGTGTGAGTGTACACAGGCCCTATAAGTCGATGAGGAGTATGATATATTCGATGGAAGTCGACCCCTAAAAACGTATGTCTTCAACTGAAGACTTTGATGCTTTCTTGAAGACTTTGAAAATGAAGAATTTGGTGTGACCTTGATGATATTGATACGAGGACTATGAAGCGTGAAGACTTTTGTTTTCGTAGTTTCATTTCCTTTCTTTGAGTCATAGGAAACACAGTATTATTAAAGGGGGTCGAGGTAATACTACGGAAGAATTTCCAAGTGGTGCTCATCTCAAAGCCTCACTGGTGCAGCGACGTGCTATACAAACGGTTTTTAACCCCTTTCCACGACGTACTTTGAAACCGTCGCCTTGCATGTGTGGGCGATAGGGGGGGTCCATCCCACACGACACAGAATAATCGTCGGCGATGGTGTCCAACGAATGCAAACATTTGGCAAAACTAAGCGTATGGGATGTCCGCATCTATCACAAATGAGAGTCACCGGTCAACCGTTTGAGATATGGTGGACTTCCCATACGACCCATCCTTGCAACTCGTGTGAGATCACACTAACATTGCACGCGTTATTCTGTGGCTCACCGTTTATGATGTGCACCTAATCACAAACAGTTCACGATTATGAAGCGTGTATGATAAGGGGTATATCACAAACACTTATATTGGACGAACCGTTGGCGATATTTAACTAAGACTATAATTTAACCGTCGTGCAAGTATCAGATAGGTTTAAGAAACGTCGTACTCGCGTCCGACAAGATAAGTATCGCACGCGCTATTCTGTGGTCCAACATTTGCGATGCATACTACATCACAAACATTTCATCATTTTAAACTGTGTGCGACAGAGATTGTATCACCAACATTGCATTCGGTTGCACCGTTTGTTATAATATCTGAAATCACACACGGTTCGCAAACGGCAACTCTGTGCATGGTCGCACACGTTTTCTATCTGTGAAATGTATCGGATCTTGAGGTATATCACAAACGTTGAGACTTACAAACCGTGTGCGGCGTAATGACCCGTAGAGCATTTATTATTATTATTTTAATCGCTACAATTTAAAATTGTACAGAATTTGAATTTGAAAGTAGGGAATAGCTTTTTACATATACATAGATAGGTTCATCAACCAATGCGTTATTCCATTCACAGGTACATACGCTCAAGAATTACGTCAACGAAAGAATTACATAAGCACCAAATAAAGAATGATGAACGACGGTTGAATACTTGTATTAAAGATAGCAAAGAAAGAGGCAAAATATATTCTGATTGCTGTAAAAGGTGAAGCGGCATGCCCGTAGTGTGCCCTCCTCCATGTCGTCTGCACACACGACTCTAGCCCAATCCCTTGTGATGGTCGACCGCCCATCCTTCAATATCTTCATGACTTCCAGATAGTCATTCTAGTCTGGTAGAAATACATGTACATTTGCATGTCCAACAATCATGTAGTTTGAGAGGTGATCTTGGGTAGACTGCGTTGGGAACCATTGCAAAGGAACAAGATACAGAGATTGTCATCTAACAACTCATTATGTGCAGTAAAAAGGGTACATAGTTCTGAGTTAATATACTTGATATCACTGTTGTCTTGGACAAACTGTAAATAAATAGTTTAATTGCCACATTTTGACCCATTGTACTAGCAATCTTTATTAGTTACCTCACATGATGCTCTCTCCGTCCCACTATATAAGATCTAATTACATCCAATGCACAAACATATTGGATGTATTAGCGTCTTTTCTTATGGGGCGAAGGGAGTATAACATGGGAAACAAATATAGCCATGTCAACCAAAAACCATTAAAATAGGCATATGCTCACTACATCAGGCTTAACAACAACCAAATAAAGTCATTCATAATGGTATTGTTGAATTTGCATAGAACAAAGCATGTACTTAAACATCAAATTGTATAATTGAACATCATAGAGTGAAAAAAAACAGGCGGTGTATAACTAAATAAACAAGGCATACTACAACAACCAAATAGTCATTCATATCGGTATTGTTGAAATTGCATAGAATGTAACATGTGCTTAAACATCAAATTCTATGATTGAACATCACATTGTTAGAAAACCGAAATAAACAGGGGCATGTTAACTACACCAGCTTTAACAGGAACCAATTGTATGATTGAACAACCAAATCTAGCAATTGAAGCTGGACATATGTTCACTACAAACAACCAAAAACAGCTAAACAAGGTATATGCTCACTACAGACAACCAAACATAGGCGTTCGTGAAATTGAACTGAAAAATTCATACTCGAGCGTAGGGGGCACTTGTCGATGACAAGTTATTGTCGTCAATGAGACCTGACTTGGTAGCTGACGATGCCAAAACATCGCCATAGAACGCGACTTCCATAAATGACAAAAGGGTCCTGTTGGCGATGAAGGAAAATTCCTGACAGCAAAGCAGAGTAGATCAGATGCATACTACAAACAACCAAATATAGGTATATGCTAACTACAGACAACCAAACACAGGCAGTGAAATTGAACTGAACAATTCATACTCCAGCATATCAAATTGCACTTTTGAACATTACAATTCATACTCCAGCATAGCACATTCCTGACAGCAAAGCAGAGTAGATCAGAGGCATACTACAAACAACCTAATATAGCAATTGAAACTGGACAAATCATAACCACAAACCACCAAAAAAACCTTTAAAGGAAGCATATGCTCACTACAACAGACTTAATAGCAACCAAACAACCATTCATATCAGTATTGTTGAAATTGCATAGAAGATAGAACGCACCATGTGCTTAAACATCAAATTGTATGATTCAACATCACATTGTGAGAAAACTGAAATAAACGGGGGCGTGTTAAATACCCCAGCTTTAACGGGAACCAATTGTATGATTGAACAACCAAATCTAGCAATGAAACTGGACATATGTTCACTACAAACAACCACATATCACGCTAAACAAGGTATATGCTCACTACGGACAACCAAACGCATCAGCACTGAAATTGAACTGAACAACTCATACTCCAGCATATCAAATTGCACTTTTGAACAACTCATACCCCTTGGAATAGCCTGGAGTGGGGGTGCGCACTGTGCGCTCCCTGTTGTGACAGCTTATCTCCTTGCCTTTGGAAGAGCACGTCTACAGGGTGACGTCCCTGATGTTGTGGATGGGCTATTTCCCCTTGGAAGAGACGGATAGGGCGCCTTGTCATCGTCGTCGTCAATGAGGTCTGACTTGGCAGCTGACGATGCCGAGCCACCGCCATATATATAGAACGCGACCTTCAGTAATGACAAAAGGGTCTCGATGGCGATGAAGGCAAAATCCTGACAGCGAAGCAAAGTAGATCAGCGCGGGGGGTGGGCATGGAGGAGATCCAAGGAGGTTGAACCCGAAGGGGCAGGGGTGATATACTTAACCTGCGTCATAGCTCGCGTCTCGGGGCCTCGGCGGCCACCTCGCCGTCGTCCAGCGGACAGGCCTCGATATACCTCTTTTTGGCCATTCGCTCCTCCAGCTCCCTGGGAAGCATAGCCGGGATGAGGCAGCGATGCTCTGGAGTGTGGGTGAGGATGGGGATGGGGATCTGCGGGGAAGAGGGTGCATCGCAGGCCGACACTACGGGGTGGACCAGAGTTGTGCGTGCATTATTCGACATGGAGGAGCACTATTGTCGATTGCACGGACGACTCTAGTCCAACCCCCTTGTGATGGATCTTCATGAGGACTTTGAGATAGTCACGGGAAGGCCTGCAGAGGATGACGGTGGAGTTGGGGCGGCGGCGGCGGGCTAGCTATGGTTCGCGCGAGGGAGAGGAGTGGTGCGAGCGGGACGTAGGTTTTCCTTTTTTTTACGTTATCTGAGCAGAGGTTTTGTGGTGGGGAGGGGGGTAGGTGGTGTTTGAGGAAATGCCGCGCGGCTACTGAAAATTCTACTAGGCGGGAATGCCGGGGCTACTGAAAATTTAGATTACGGGATTGAAGCGGCACGGCCAGGGCGGGAGCAACAAACATCGCACACAGCCGAAACATAATAAGTGTGTGCTATCAAATAGGAAAAACCCGTGAAACCGCCATTTTTCAAATGGCTCAAGGTGGTAGATATTTTTACGAGGGAAGTCTCGTGGAACCCAATCATGTCCGGTGCCCACCAGTGGACCGTGTTGATGTGCCAGCGGCGGATGGAATGGTTTCTGTTGAGTGTACAATCACAAATGGTTGTTACATTCGAATCGTTTGCTATTTACTCCTGGAATAATAATATAAAGAAGCATTTCGTCAAAAAATGCCGGAAAGGGGTCAGAACACATACACGCCTGCGTTGTCTCAAAAAAAACATACACGCCTGCATGTGGAACAAAAATATGTATGCACAGGGTGGTTTTATCGTTCAAAATACCCAATGCGCAACTTTGATGTGGCACATGTCTCCTCCGTCGCCACTTCGTGTCGGTGGAGGGGGAATCCTAGCCACGAATACATGCCCCCAAACAAGTATTGCATATCACTCATGTCGTAACACGAAAATGAAACATATACATGAATCCAGCATGGTCGAACCACCCCATCTCTTTTCCGATCAAAGGTGGACTATGGCCCATGCGCCTCGAAACACAGACATCCCGACCAAAGAATCAACACTTTTGGTCAAACCTCTCCCGTTGTCGGTCAAAGGATGGACGTCCACCGAGGCCCATGAATGGGCGTGGCGCCGATAATTAACCACGCGATGGAGTGTCGAAGACAGCCATCACCTGTTGGTGGTGCAAACATGTGTACGGAAATGTTGTGTTGCGTTTGAATTCATTAATATGTACCTCATGTGCAACTTTGATGGGTCACATGCTTTGGAACGGGAAAGTCCCCCCCACCCCCCCCCCCCCCCCCGACCGAGTGTTCATGACGCGTACAACTAGTATGCCGAGCGTCGATGGGAACGATTCACGCATTCGTAGGCGTGTGCTCAGACTTGGCTAAGGAAACTCAAATGACCTATATAATGTATACCATAACACAAAACAATTGAAGATTCCACCATGATAACCTCTCTCTCGTTGTTAGTCAATGTGATGGACATCCACGCGGGCCCAGTAACGGACTTTCCAACGACAACTGCGCGAAGGAGTATCCAAAGACAATCACCGTCGTCTAAGCGTGGATCAAACATATGCATGGAAGTGTTGTGTGATGTTTACATACCCAGCACACAAACTTTAAGGTGGCACACCTTCCTCGGGAATCTTAAAGTCCGCACGGAAAGCGAGGTTCACGACGTGTGGTATATATATACCCCCCCCCCATTCGAGCCGATGGGAGAGACATTCATGCGCACACTACACGTACTCAAATTATACCATGTAATCTCACACCCATGGCCTACCGCAAACATCGACCAAAAAAGAATCCACAATAATTAACCTCTCTTGTTGTGGTACAAAAGTACGCGAGGCCACATATGGGAGTGACACTAATAATTGTGCGAGGGGGGCGGTGTCCGAGGACAACCACCGCCTCCATGCTGCCCTAGCATATGTATGAAGGTGTTGTGTGATGTTTTGAATACCCAATGCACACCTTTCATGTGGCACCTTCACAAATCGGAAAAAACGGAGGTTCACAACTTGTACAATGAGCACGCGCATGCACACATGCGCCCAAACTTTCGTCTGTAATCTCACCATGATATTCGCCGAAACATGGACTAAGATGAATCCACCTTTGATCAAACCCCTCTCGCGCGTGCCATCGAAGGTGATAGACCACGCGGGGGCAACGAATGGGTGTGTCGGTGGTAATCGCATGAGTGAGTGTACGAGGACCACCTACGCATGCATGAGACACAAACATATGCATGAAAAGGTCATGATCGAGATGCTTTAAATATATACCCAATGAACGACTTTTGACGTGGCATGTGTGCCTCACCTGAAGCTGTCAATGGTTAAAACTGTTACCCGCATCCCCATGGGTGTTTACTATATTAGGGCACGGAGAAGTGCAAGCTTGAATTCCCATGGGGAAGATGGTGGGTCAAATACCTTACCCAGCGTGCAGGACGAGGATGGGGATGGGATATACATAGCATTACCCGCCTTAACCATGAAGTACTTACATGTGGGCTCTCAAATTAGTAGACCCCACATAATTTGCGACCTCGGTCACCCAAATTTCCACAGATCCCACCCATCTGGCCCAAATATCCCTAAGAAATCCCAAACTTAGCCACAACATATTGTTTATTTGCGTTGGAGTACTGTTTTTTTACTGAAATACTATCGAATGTTGTTCTTAAATGCATGTTGTGTTTCCCCAAGGGGATAAAGAAGTGGCAACAGGGATGGGAAACATTTTATCCCCACGCATGGGTACGGATACGGTGACGGGAATGGGAGGGCGGTGATCGGGACGGGGATGGGAAACATTTTATCCCCGTGCACGGGTACGGAGACGGTGACAGGAATGGGATGGCGGTGATGGGGACGGGGATGGGACTCCAATATACCCGCCTGAGTAATCCCCGTTGTCAGCTTGATGCCTAACTAACCGGACAACCCCACGTGGTGGCGCACATACGACGTGTATTGTGTGCCGGACCCCACACCCCCACTCGTCCCACCACACCACCGTCACTTCGAGGCATGCATGTCAAACTTTTTTATGTAGTGCACATGTGACAATAGGAGTGTAGTGTTAAAATTCGATTTGTAAAGAACATTAAGACATTATATACATCAAATTGATTCCTTAGGTATTTAATTTGTAAAATTCAAATTTGAACTATATGCACACGCAGTTGTGCGCCCGAATGGATTAGGAATTCATTTTTTTTTGTGTTGGGTGCATGTTTAGTCCCCATGGAAGGAAAAATAATAAATTTCGAACATCTCGGGGCCGCAAACATTGACTCTTGGCTATCAATTTACAACAAACGCCCAGCTAAGCTAGAATTCATGAAACATTGACATGATTTCACGATATGGAACGTATAGGTCGTGGTAAATAAATCGTCCAATTTGAGAGAAGTTTTCATCTAAGCTTATTGCAAACGGGGGCTTATTAATAAATGCAACACAGAACCGTCACGTTTACATCACAAACAGTTTACTAATCCAAACTTTTTTTATTTACTCCAGGTATTAGCGCTGGATAAAGTCAAGCTTTGTAAACTTTGATCAAATTTAGAAAAAAATGTTAACATTTACAATTAAAAATTATTACCATTGGATTCTTTATTGAATGTGCTTTCACATCATATATATTTGTCATGGTAATTATTTCTATTTCTTTCTTTAAAGTTGGTCAAACTGTATCAAGCGCGATCCTTGCACGCAGATATGATTTGACGGGACGCATGCTAGGAGCAGGTCGCCTCGCAGGCTGACCGGGATGCGTGTGAGAAGGTGGTTGAATTGATGGGAGGCATGTTCGCTAAGCAGTTTCGCAGGGAGACGTGCCGTCACACGTGTGAATTGACGGTGCGCATGCCAGCAGTCCGGCGCACAGGCGCCTCACCGGGAGGCGAGCCGTCCCTTTAAACCGCCGCCCGCCTCCCTCTCATGTCCCAACTCCCCTTTATTAACCGCGCCTGATCCGTCGGCTTTAACATTCTCGCTACACACAATCCTCTCTCACCCCCAGCATCCTCGCCGCCGTTCTCAATCGTCATCAGCGGCCTCCCTGCACCATGGGAGGGAGTAACCACGTCGGTGCTGGCGAAGCACCCGAGCACAGCGTGAAGGTGGGCACAGAGATTGTCGTCGTCGGAAATGACGTATCGCGCGGACAACAGCACGGCCTTGACGTTGTCGCCGCCGCCGCGCTTCCCCAGCCGGAGCCGAAGGTCCACAGCGACTCCGATGAACACTCCAGTGATGACAACGACTCGGATGGAGAACTGGTTGGTCATATATACCCATTTTTGGTAAATACATATGATAGGCTGATTGGTTTGCTACCAAAACATGGCATGCCAACTTTTGGCATCAAATCAATTAGCTTCGATTTAGGGTTCACGTTGTCGCATGATATAGTATGTTTCATAAGCTTTGCCTTGCGAATTTGCATTATAAAATATACGGATGTCACATTTTTTACTATGTATAGGTGCTATCTGACGATGTGGACAGCGAGGATGAAGACGTCCAGGAGAGGTGATAGAGGCAAGGGCTCGGAGAGCTTTGATGTCTACTATGCAACTTTATTCTTGTAGACTTTGTTGGACCTCCAAGCGCAGAGTTTTGTAGGACAGTATCAATTTTCCCTCAAGTGGATGACCTAAGGCTTATCAATCCATGAGAGGTGTAGGATGAAGATGGTCTCTCTCAAGCAACCCTGCAATCAAATACAAGAAATCTCTTGAGTCCCCAACACACCCAATACAATGGTAAATTGTATAGGTGCACTAGTTCGGCGAAGAGATGGTGATACAAGTGCAATATGGATGATAGATATAGTTTTTTGTAATCTGAAAATATAAAAACAGCAAGGTAGCAAGTGACAAAAGTGAGCACAAATGGTATTGCAATGCTTGAAAACAAGGCCTAGGGTCCGTACTTTTGCTAGTGCAATCTCTCAACAATGCTAATATAATTGGATCACATAACCATCCCTCAACGTGCAACGAAGAATCACTCCAAAGTTCTTATCTAGCGGAGAACATAAGAAGAAATTGTTTGTAGGGTACGAAACCACCTTAAAGTTATCCTTTCTGATCGATCTATTCAAGAGTTCATACTAAGATAACATCAAGTTATCCTTTTCGTTCGATCTATCTAAGAGTTCGTACTAGAATAACACCATATGATACGCATCAACCAACTCTAATGTCACCTAGATACTCCGATGTCACCACAAGTATCCATGAGTTAATTATACGATACGCATCAAACAATTTCAGATTCATAATACTCAATCCACACAAAGAACCTCAAAGAGCGCTCCAAGATTTCTATCGGAGAAAGTAGGACAAGAACGTGTATCAACCCCTATGCATAGATTACCCCAATGTCACCTCGGGAATCCGCAAGTCGAGTACCAAAACATATATCAAGTGAATCAATAGAATACCCCATTGTCACTACGGGTATCCGCATGCAAGACATATATCAAGTGTTCTCAAATCCATAAAAGTATTCAATCTGGTAACAAAATCTCAAAGGGAAAACTCAATTCATCACAACTAGATAGAGAGGGAAACACATCATATGATCCGACTATATTAACAAAGCCCGTGATACATCGAGATCATGACATCTCAAGAACACGGGAGAGAGAGAGAGATTGAACACATAGCTACTGGTACAGACCCTCAGCCCTGAGGGTGGACTACTCCCTCCTCATCATGGCCTCCGCCGGGATGATGAAGATGGCCACCGGAGATGATCTACCCTCTCTGGCAGGGTACTGGAAAGCCTCCAGATTGGTTTTTCATCTATACAGAGAGTTGCGGTGGCGGAGCGGAGAGTCTAGGGTTATTTCTGATGGTTTCTATATTTATAGGAATTTTTGGCATTGGTTTCACGCGAAGATGGGCCACGAGGTGGGCACGATACACCAGGGCGCGCCGGGGGGCCTGGCGCGCCCTGGTGGGTTGTGCCCACCTCGTGGCTTGTCTGGCCCTCCCACGAAGCGTCTAGTGCCTATTTTGTTCCAAAAAAATCGTCAAAAAGTTTCGGGCGATTCCGAGAACTTTCATTTTCTGCACAAAAACAACACCACGGTAGTTCTGCTGAAAACAACGTCAGTCCGGGTTAGTTCTAAATAAATCATATAAAGTGCATCAAAACCATATAGAAGATATTGTAAACATAGGTGAATATGGCATGAATACTTCATAAATTATCGATACGTTGGAGACGTATCAGCATCCCCAAGCTTAATTCCTGCTCGTTCTCGAGTAGGTAAATGATAAAAGAACTAATTTATGAAGTGTGAATGCTAGCATAATATATAAGTTTGATCATTGATAATTTTAGTCAATTTTCTAGCATCATAACCAGCAATTATTTCTCATAAAACTCATCATGATAAAGTAGCAACCAATTCACATGTAATGGTTCAAACAAAGAATTCTCTTGAAACTTAACAACCTATGTTCTTAGTCACCAAAAAAATGCAATTCTACTTATTCTCAACAAAGTCTAAGTAAGAGGCTAAGAGCTCCACATACTCAATCATCATATAGTCTTCTATGATTTCTTGTACTCAAAGCATATTTTTAGAACAAATGGCATCCATCGAACACAGAGAAAGATAGGGGCTTAATGTTTCGCCTCCCAACTCATTTATCATAGAGATAATTGTCAACAATAATAAATCATGATCAAATATATTTGACTGGATATATATGTTTGGATCTTTCCCCACCACATGATGCTTGCCAACTAATAGACTGAGGTTGGAATAAGAAGTTGACTCAACATGAATAGTAAATAACATGAAAATAAATAGATTGTCCCTTCGCAGAGGGAAGCAGGGATTTGCAAAGGTGCCAGAGCTCATTGTTTAAAAACAGAGATGAATATATTTTTGGGAGGTGCACCCTTCCTGTCAACGTTACGACCAAGAGTTATCAATATCTTCCATGTTCAACACATTAGCGGCGGTTCCCAAGCGGTAAAAGTAAACGTTTACTCCCCCTCCACCAACAAACACACTCCACGGCTAGCCGAATCCACGGGTACCATCCATACCAACAACATTCCTGGGGGAGCTTTGTTTAATTATTTGCATATTTTTTTCGGGACTGGGAATCCCTATTACCGCCCCTCTTGTGCAAGGACGAGTGAAAAAACACTTATCATGAGAATAACCCGCTTAACATGGAAGATACTGACCGCCCCCCGTCGCTCCATGAGCGGTCCAGGCGCACAAAACAGATGTTTATTTGAATGTTTAGAGGTGGCACATACAAATTTACTTGAAATGGCAGTGAAATACCATATATAGGTAGGTATGATGTACTCTTATGGAAGAAACTTGGCTCAAGGATTTGGATGCACAACTAGTATCTCTACTTAGTACGAAGTGTTGGCTAGCAAAAGGTTCTAAACAAGCACCACATGTTGGAGGATCCATAACAATATAACTTCTATGCAAATATACACAACCATAACTCATTACGTTGTCTTCCTTGTCCAACTTCAACTAATTTTCTCAAGTTTGAAAATAATTAATGGGTATTCACAATCATAGAAGATGTCCAAGATAATATATTTGTATGTGAAAGTTCTCTTCCTTATACTAATCATTCTCGCATTACTTGTATGACCAATATTGTGATTGTCAAACTTCAATAGATTTTACTTTACAAACCAGATGTGAAACTACTACTAAGCATAAAGCACATTAATAATTTTAGATTTATGATATTCAATTCATTCACAATTTACTCATAGGATATAAGTGAAGCACAAGAGTAAACATTAAACTACTCTCAAAAGATATAAGTGAAGATCAATGAGTAGTCAAACAATAAAGTAGCTATGTGAGGACTCTCTCTCAATAAATATTTTCAGATCTGAGTATTTTATTAAACAGCAAGCAAAATAAAAATAGCACTCCAAGAATAGCACGCATCATGTGAACGAATAAAAATTTAGGCTCAACATAGGCTAACCGATAGTTGACGAAGAGAGGTGGGATGCGTAGCATCCCCAAGCTTAGATGCTTGAGACTTCTTGAAATATTTACTTCGGGTGCCTTGGGAATCCCCAAGCTTGAGATTTTGTATCTCGTTCAATCCTCTCATATCCCGGTTTCACCTATTCTCAAAAACTACATCCACACAAAACTTGAAAAGAACTCGTGAGATAGGTTAGTACACATAAGAATAAATCCACACTTCTTGTACTGCCAAGACAAGTTGCACAATAATTTTCAAACATCATATACTGTTTACTATCGTTTCCACAATTTATATCTATCAATATAGGCTATGGAAACTATAGGATAAGTAGATAACAAAACTATGACAGCAATCTGTCCAAACAGAACACTCTGTAGCAATCTATTAAACCAGTGTACTTCTGTAACTCAAAAAATTATGAAAATTTAGTACATGCTAAAGAATTTATATTAAAACACTGTGTAAAAATTTCAGAAACTTTCCACGTTCCAATAAAATATGAAAATTCAAACACTACAGCAAAAGTTTCTAATTTTACACAGCACACATCAAAACATGCAATGCAGGCATCCTAAGACAATTCTTGGAACTTTTTATTGAAAAACAAGATTATAAATAACACCTAACAGAAAATAACAAAATATAATGATGATCCAAGCAAATCACATATTATGTGATGAATAAAAATATAGCTCTAAGTAAGATATACCGATAATGTTTGAGACGAAAGAGGGGATGCCTTCCGGGGCATCCCCAAGCTTAGGCGCTTGAGTCTTCCTTGGATATTACCTTGGGGGTGCCTTTGGCATCCCCAATCTTAGGTTCTTGTCACTCCTTATTCTACTCATATCGGTATCTCACCCAAAACTTCAAAACTTCAATCAGACAATTCTTAACGGAACTTCGTGAGAAGGGTTAGTGTAATAAAGATAAATCATTCACTTAGGTACTGTCAAGACAAGATTCATAATTGTTACCACATGATACCTACTGTATTATATCATTCCCATAATTTATACCACTAAATATAAGCTATGGAAACACTAAAACAAGCAAACTATGCATGCAAAACAGAATCTGTCAAAAACAGAACAGTCTGTGAAGATCTGTACTATAGACATACTTCCCTGTCTCTAAAAATTCTGAAAAATTAGGAAACCCTGAATAATTTGTATATGAAGACTGTGTAAAAATTTCAGATCATTATCACGCTCCAGTAAAAAACTAAAATTCCTGTAATGGAGTCAAAAGTTTCTGTTTTGGTTCAGCATCAATTCTACTCATCTAGTGAGTTATCCCAAAGGCTTTACTTGGCACTTTATTGAAATAAAGACACAAAACATGATTAGTACAGTAGATTAATCATGTGAACACACAAAAACAGAAAGGAAAAGTGTTGGGTTGTCTCCCAACAAGCGCTTTTCTTTAAAGCCCTTTAGCTAGGCATGATGATTTCAATGATGCTCGTAAAGGAATACTAATTGAAACATGCAAGAGAGCATCATGAATCACATGGCAAGCACATTTAAGTCTAACCCACTTCCTATGCATAGGGGTTTTGTGAGAAAACAAAGGGAATCAAGAATCAACTAACATAGGTAGGCAAAACAAGCATAACTTCAAAACATTGAACACATAGAGAGGAAACTTGATATTATTGCAATTCCTACAAGCATATGTTCCTCCCTCATAATACATTTCAGTAGCATCATGAAGGAATTCAACAATGTAACTATCACATAAAGCATCCTTTTCATGATCTACAAGCATAGAAAATTTATTACTCTCCACATAAGCATTTTTCTTCTCATTCATTGTAGTGGGAGCAAACTCAACAAAATAACTATCATGAGACACTTGATTGACATAACCACATTCAATATTAAAATCATGATGACAAGTTTCAAAGTAGCTATCACTTTTTATATCATACATGTCATCACCATAATCATCATAGATAGGAGGCATGCCATCATTATAATAAATTTGCTCATCAAAACTTGGGGGACTAAAAATATCATCTTCATCAAACATAGCATCCCCAAGCTTGTGTCTTTGCATATCATTAGCATCATGGATATTCAGAGAATTCATACTAGCAATATTTCTATCATGCTCATCATTCAAGGAATTCTCATCAAATATTTTCATAATTTCTTCCTCTACCAATTGAGCACAATTTCCTGAATCCTTACTTTCACGAAAGACATTATAAAGACGAAACAAATGATGCAACCTAAACTCCATTTTTCTGTAGTTTTCTTTTATAAAACCAAACTAGTGAAAAACAAGAAACTAAAAGATTTAATTGCAAGATCTAAAGATATACCTTCAAGCACTCACCTCCCCGGCAACGGCGCCAGAAAAGAGCTTGATGTCTACTACGCAATTTTATTCTTGTAGACTTTGTTGGGCCTCCAAGCGCAGAGTTTTGTAGGACAGTAGAAATTTTCCCTCAAGTGGATGACCTAAGGTTTATCAATCTGTGGGAGGTGTAGGATGAAGATGGTCTCTCTCAAGCAACCCTGCAATCAAATACAAGAAATCTCTTGTGTCGCCAACACACCCAATACAATGGTAAATTTTATAGGTGCACTAGTTCGGCGAAGAGATGGTGATACAAGTGCAATATGGATGGTAGATATAGTTTTTTGTAATCTGAAAATATAAAAACAGCAAGGTAGCAAGTGACAAAAGTGAGCACAAACGGTATTGCAATGCTTGAAAACAAGGCCTAGGGTCCGTACTTTCGCTAGTGCAATCTCTCAACAATGCTCATATAATTGGATCACATAACCATCCCTCAACGTGCAACGAAGAATCACTCCAAAGTTCTTATCTAGCGGAGAACATAAGAAGAAATTGTTTGTAGGGTACGAAACCACCTTAAAGTTATCCTTTCCGATCGATCTATTCAAGAGTTCGTACTAAGATAACATCAAGTTATCCTTTTCGTTCGATCTATCTAAGAGTTCGTACTAGAATAACACCATATGATACGCATCAACCAACTCTAATGTCATCTAGATACTCCAATGTCACCACAAGTATCCATGAGTTAATTATACGATACGCATCAAACAATTTCAGATTCATAATACTCAATCCACACAAAGAACCTCAAAGAGCGCCCCAAGATTTATATAGGAGAAAGTAGGACAAGAACGTGTATCAACCCCTATGCATAGATTACCCCAATGTCACCTCGGGAATCCGCAAGTCGAGTACCAAAACATATATCAAGTGAATCAATAGAATACCCCATTGTCACTATGGGTATCCGCATGCAAGACATATATCAAGTGTTCTCAAATCCATAAAAGTATTCAATCCGGTAACGAAATCTCAAAGGGAAAACTCAATTCATCACAACTAGATAGAGAGGGAAACACATCATATGATCTGACTATATTAACAAAGCCTGTGATACATCAAGATCGTGACATCTCAAGAACACGGGAGAAAGAGATTGAACACATAGCTACTGGTACATACCCTCAGCCATGAGGGTGGACTACTCCCTCCTCATCATGGCCTCCGCCAAGATGATGAAGATGGCCACCGGAGATGATCTACCCTCTCCGGCAGGGTACTGGAATGCCTCCAGATTTGTTTTTCGTCGATACAGAGAGTTTCGGCGGCGTAGCGGAGAGTCTAGGGTTATTTCTGATGGTTTCTATATTTATAGGAATTTTTGGCGTTGGTTTCACGCGAAGATGGGCCATGAGGTGGGCACGATACACTAGGGCGCGCCGGGGGGGGGGGGGGGGGCTGGCGCGCGCTGGTTGGTTGTGCCCACCTCGTGGCTCGTCTGGCCCTCCCACGAAGCGTCTAGTGCCTATTTTGTTCCAAAAAAATCGTCAAAAAATTTCTGGTGATTCCGAGAACTTTCATTTTCTGCACAAAAACAACACCACGGTAGTTCTGCTGAAAACAACGTCAGTCCGGGTTAGTTCTAAATAAATCATATAAAGTGCATCAAAACCATATAAAAGTACTGTAAACATAGGTGAATATGGCATGAATACTTCATAAATTATCAATACGTTGGAGACATATCAAGCTTATGGCTGGAAAGTATAACAAGCGTGTCACGAAGAATGGGGGCTATGGATGCACGTTCTGCAACCATAAGATTAACAACATGTAATCGAGTGTTCTGGCGCATGCAAGAGGACGAGCCGCTGGCTCCTTCAACCAAAAGTATTCTTGCAGGATAGCGCACGCCATGTACGCCCAGTTCCTGGAGAATCTTAACCATCAAGCATGAAGATGAGATGTTGGATTGACTGTTTCGAAAAAAAATGTTGGATTGAATCTATCTAGTTTGTGTGTATTATATCTATGCTTGTGTATTATATTTTTTCCTAAGATTGAAACTGTGCGACGACTTTCATTATGCGGTATCTCCATCACACCGAAGTGCTAGTTTAGTTGAGAGTAATATTTATATAGGATTTATCACACACGGTTGGATCTAATAAACCGTTTCCTCCGAAGCACATTATTCTAGGACAGAATCCCTCAGCACCACTTGAAAAAAAAACTCAGCACCACACGTCACAAAACCCTCGCCTGCTCCCCTCCCCGTCCCCCTCCCCACCCCAGTAGCACCTACACTAACACTAGTACTCCGGGACTCTCCATGCATGTCACCGCCTATCCCCGCGGCAACCACTTAGCTCGACGCATGTCGCCGCCGCCGGCTGCCGCAAAACGCCACCGCATATCTCCACTGCCGATTGCCGCGGCCTATCGGCACTGACTTTCTCGACGCTGCTCGGTGTCGAGCTAGCTCGCCTGATTGGGGAATCTTCGGTACTGGTTTTTCCCCATGAAGAACCAGGTAACTAATCTACTAAAATATTTCCGCTCATCTCTTATCCCAGTCCGTCGGCCCCTTTTAATCACCCGTCCGAAATCGCCGTGGATTCATGTTTCTTCTAGCTGATGTGAGGATTTTCATTCATAGAGTGTACAGTGCAAGGACACATCAGGGCTATGCGTACTCGGCCAAAAAAACGAGGAGTTCCATCTCACCGTACCAGACGACTTCATGGAGCGCATGGTATGTTCAATCTCACACTACCTGGGTTGACATGCATGGCCTATTCTTTTTCTGAACCTATACTATAGATTGCTACATTTGGATAAAACGTGCCACATGCAACATTTACGTCAAATGTGATTTCTTCTTCTTCTTATCCTTCTCCTTCTATATTAGGCAAATTAATGATGTATTGTTCTTTCGTTTACTCTCATATATATTTGCACGACATTATGGTTACATTATCTGTTTACTTGTAATTTTTTGTCCTTTCAAATCAACTGATGTGCATGCTGTTCTTTTAACTACTACTCTCATACTATCACATTACCAGGTTCTATAACAATCTTATCATTTCCTGCAGTACATCCCTTGCGCTGCAACGACAACTGTAGTGCTAAATCTTTGCCTTTACATAACTGAAGACTCCAGGGATATCATATTGAGCTCAAACCATGGATTTACAATCGTTGTTTTTGTAAAAATTGATGAAGATTGTCACTCCTACTTTGAAGGCCTTTGGGGAGAAATTTCTAAGTTTTATGTACTGAAAGCTGGAACTAAAATTATGCTGCACCAAAAAGAGCCTTACCATACGATAAATGCTAACTTCCCCGATGACATTCTCCGTACATGCTATGTTGGAAGTAAGTGTTCTTTGTAGTATCTGAATGTTGACTTGCGTAGCAATATCAATGTAACTGTGTAGTATTTTAGCAACCAATTGGGATTTTATTTTCTTAATCTGTTAAAACTGTTCCTACCTAGTAAGTAGTAACTTGTAATTACCAATGCACTATTCTTCTACCCTGATCTAGCTACATACTCACTATCCTCCCACTGATCCACTCTTGACAGAAAGATACGCTGGCGGCCATTCTCCGGACGTGGATGTCGAGGTTGCCAACAAGCGGAGGCGGGCTGAGCCAGAAACACAAGCGTCTCCGATAGGCGTAGACTTCATCAGCAGCCTCCCCGACGATATGTTGAGAGTCATCATCTTCCTCCTCCCTATCAAAGATGGCGTGCGCACAACCGTCCTCTCTCGACGGTGGCGCCCCTATGGCGTTGCGCCCCTCTCGGCATCATCAGCGAGCACATGCTTTGCACTGGCTATCGCAAATGCTTGGATGCATTATCCCAGATCCTCGGCACGCACTATGGCCCAATCAAAGGCCTTACCATGGGCAAGTTTTGTTCCAATGGCAAGGACTGAGCCAAGCTCGACGAGTGGTTCTTATCGCCAGCCCTAGATCATCTCGAGGTGCTCCATTTTAATGATGGACATATGCGCCCACTGCCACCCTCCGGGCTGCGCCTCACGCCAACACTGCGCTTCGCAAGGATCTTGAACTGCCATTTCCCCCAGATTAACGCCAATCCCGCTCTTTTGCTACCTCGACTGAAGCACCTTGAGCTCTTCACCGTATGCATCCCCAATGATGACATGGAGCACCTGCTCCACGGCTGTACTGCGCTCGAGTACCTTCATATTCAGGTGATCAATGGGTTGAGTAGCCTCCACATCACCTCCATGAGTCTCCGAGCAATTTGTGTGTATTGCTGGTGTTGCAACAGGAGATCGCACAAGGTGAATCACCAAATGGTCATTGTGGACGTGCATTTACTTGAGAGATTACATGTTGTTGATCAACAAGGTCCAACAAGAATCAGGGTCATTCATGCGCCGAAATTGACAGTGTTTGGCTACTCGCCCGTCAACTTATCTGAACTTGTTTTTGGATCCATAGCCGTCCAGATACAACAATCGCCCTCTTCTCATTCTTGAATTAACATTTTTTCTCTCTATTAAAGATGTATGTTTGTCTGTTATCCAGAAAATCATATCGACAAGCTTGACCCCATATCTACACGGAGTGAAGGTCTTAGCAGTAGAATCTAAGGGCCCCGACCTGGGCCAAGTTGTCAGATTGCTGAGATTCTTTCCATGCCTGGAGAAGCTATATGTCGAGGTGATGCTCTTTCATGTTAAATTTTAACCACACGGGAGTTCAAATTTTGAAACCCTGCAAATCATAAGAGGTCCGTTGTGTGTCCAAGCACTAATACATTCTCTTCTTTTGCAGATACGGTTAGGCCCGGTAGTGGATAATGTGATACTATATAACAATCCCATCGAATGCCTTGATCTCCATCTCTCAGAAATTACTTTGAACTCCTACCAAGGGACCTTACCGAAGATTATATTCGCCAGGTTCTTTGTTGTGAGAGCAAGTGTGCTAAAGATAATGAGATTTTCCCTACATTTATCGCGCAAAAAAGAATGGTTTGATGATCAACTCCGGCGACTAGGACAGAATGGAAAACTCTCTGGAGAAGCTCAATTTCGTTTTGTAACTTCATTTGACAGACTATTCGGAAGTCCTAATGCCAAGCCCATAAATGACATGCTAGTGGCGGATCCCTTTGCAGAAATATTGAAGTTGCAAAACTAGTAGTAATATCAGTATGAACCTATCATATATGTTCATGTTCAGCTGATCAGCGCGGGCGTCTAGAGCTGCATGACAAAGTTTCCTGCATAAGCTGAATTTCATTTCTATTATCGGTTTGAACCTTGTAATCTTTGAATTTGAGCCTTCTAATGCTGGAATTTGAACCTTTGTACTATTTCTGTCATTTGTGATACAACCATGCAAATGACATCTTATGAGGGAGACTCTTATTTTGGTAGTACTATCTTTTCCTTAGTATGCAATGGCCGATTAATATCTAGACATCAATATGCAATTGACGAATAATATCCGGACCTTAAGAAGCAGAACCACGACCGAGGTGTGCGCCAATGTTATGTGTGTATTGGATGCTAAATTTGGTTATGCAATCATGTTCTTCTAAATAGAGCATAGATGTTTGTGAGCAGATTGAGCAAATCACATCGCATACGGAATAAACAACCAAATCCGTCGGTGATGATTTCATCAGTCCCTGACAGTTCTTTATCCGGAACCGTTTGCCCACAACACAACCGAGTGGCCTGTGTACATCACACACATCTTGATCTGAGAAACCGTTTGTGTTATTTTTGCTTATCTCACATAGTTCATCCCAGTGGCCTGCATGCGGGTCTATCACACACATCTTGATCTATGTAACCGTTTATGGTATTTTACCTCATCACAAACAGTTCATCCGAGTGACATGTATGCCGTCTATCGCACACGTGATCATCTGGACAATCGTTTGTGTTCTACTTGATCAGCGCAAACAGTTTATCGGGGTGAACTGTATGTCATACATCACACACACTTGTATTTTTATAAGCGTTTGTGTTATATTACCCAATCGCAAACAGTTTATCTAGGCCAACTGTTTGCCAAACATCGCAGACACAACTATTTTAGATCGTATTTGATGGATACGCCATCGCACACAGTTAACGTCATTTGCGACGGAGCTATAACTACACCGTTTGCGATTTGGTCATCGCACACAGTTTTGTCGAAGGGTCTCTGATTGATGTGTCACGTTAGCAGCATCTTGCAGCAGTGCCTACACAAACCCAAAACCTTTGAGTGAAGCCTTTGGAAATCTCTTGCAGTTCAGTCAATTTTTTCAGTGAGAGAGACGAAGTTCTTCTGGTCTCTGAGCAATTTGTTCTGACTGAGGAGTTAGGATTTCGCCAGCGCAAATTGCCTACCGTGAGGAATATGATAGCCCTGAGAAATTTGAGAGTTCAAAGTTCCGACCGTTGTTGTGCCTTGCGCCAGCTGTCCAGATATTTTATCCACATAACGGTCATATCATTAGGGGCATTTATGTCATATCATGTCGGGTTGTACCCTGGCTATAAATAGCCACCCCCACAACCACTAGCTGGTTGGCTGCTTCGAGAGAGATTGACAAGTGTCATTTGAGAGCAACCCATCCTCCGAGGACTTTGAGAGTAAATCATCAGTGAGGAAAAACCCAAAACCCAAACCACCAAAACCCAAAGTGATTGAGCATCACTGAAGAGATTGTTCCTGTGTGGAACCGACGCTTTTTACCTTTGAAGACTGTGCATCTTCCAGATGGTTAGGCGTCATGGTCTAGAGCATCGAAGAGGAATTGTGGATCGTCGGGTGACGGAGTTTGTGAGGGTTTGGAAGTCTACCCTGAAGACATACCATGAGTGTTGGGCGAGGTCTGTGTGACCTTAGCTCAAGGAGAATACAGTAAGGATCGTATGTCCAGGGACTGTGTGTCCTTTGGTTTAAATACTAAGCCGCTCCGAACCAGACGTACGACTGTCACAGCAGTTGGAACTGGGTCATCAAATCATTGTCTTCATCGAGCTCCTGGTTCTATTTCCTCAACCCTCCTATTTGCTCGAAGTACTCGCTGATGAAACTGATCGTTACTGTTTCAAGAATTTGACTAAAGACGTTCTCAATTTCCTCATCTAAAATTCTTCAGTCACTTTGTCTATTGCCTGCTTATCCTAATCACGCTACGTATGCTCTGTGTATGTTTCATTTCATCATGATGACTATGCTACTTCTATGTTTCGCATGCATTTGAGTACTTATTCCGCTGCTCGTAGTTCATCACTTAGCAAATTCCTCATCTAGTAATTCCTCGGTGACGAATTTGTAAAAATCGCCTATTCATCCCCCTCTAGTCGACATAACACACTTTCAGTAAGGACACATGCCCTTAGCATGTCCTCCAATATCTGATTCATGCATTCGGTCTGGCCTCCCGTCTGAGGATGATACGCTGTACTAAATACCAGATGAGTTCCCAGAGCTTGTTGTAGATGATCCCAAAATCTGGAAAACTAATTGTGTGCCCCTGTCTGACATTATGGTCTTCGGGACTCCATGTAAACAGACGATGCGAGCGAGATAAAGCTTGGCAAGCTTCTGTGTGGAGTAGGTGGTCTTTACTGGAATAAAATGTGCCACTTTGGTTAACTGATCTGTGATAACCCAAATCGCATCATTTCCGTGTCGCGACCGACATAGCCTGACAATAAAATCCATACCTATCTCATCCCACTTCCATTCAGGTACCCTGTTTGGTTGTAATAGCCATGCTGGTTTCTTCGCACGGTATGAAGAGGGATATAGCCACATTCATCGTATATTGTGATTCATGCCAGCGCATTAAAGCTGAACAACCAAAATCTTTCTTGAATATCCTTATACATCTTGGTTCCTCCCGGATGGATGGAGTATGGTGTGTTATGAGCCTCTGTTAAAATTTGTTGTTTGAGATCCTCTTGATTAGGTATGCATAGTCTGTCTCCGTACCATAGAATACCTTGATCGTCAATGGTAAATTTCGAGGCCTTGCCTAAATTTACTTTCCTTTTTATACCTTCGATGCTGCAGTGCCTGTCGGTGTCAAAACCGGCAGATCTCTGGTAGGGGGTCCCGAACTATGAATCTAGGATCGATGGTAACAGGGGACGAATGAGACAGTGTTTACCCAGGTTCGGGCCCTCGTGCGGAGGTAAAACCCTACGTCTTGCTTGATTGTATTGATGAGTATGAAGATTACAGAGTTGATCTACCTCAAGATCAAATGAGCTAAACCCTATATGAGTTGACTTGTTCGTCTACGAGCTAAGCCCCCTGGTTTATATTGACACCAGGGGTACCTAGGGTTACACATGGTCGGTTCCCATCCGGGCATAGATACGCCACTTCTTTCTACGAGGATACATCAAGTCTTCGGGACTCCTCCTTCTGAACACAGGATTGTTTGGTAATTCGGCCTTCTAGTAATAGCCCCTGAGCGGCCCATCGTACTGGCCCACCGGAGATCAACCAACAGCCCGAGGACCCCTTAATCCCGAACTCCCTCAATAGCCCCCGAACTTGCCTCCAACGCCGAGGCACTCCATATTCGGTAGCTTCGTTCACCAAGGATCTTTGGCTTGCGAGGCGAGTTCTTCTCCTTCCTGATTCGCTGGACAAGCCATGCTAAGATTCTTCAACAGTAGGAAACGGTACGGGCCCACAACATTGATTTTCCTGCCCGAGACTCGATGAAACCCCTCGATTCCTGTGCTCCAATAGGAGGCAGCCATCCCAACGGTCCTTTTACAAAATACTCTCAACAAACCATGGGATAAGCGCCTATTTATAGCAAGTCGAACTTGTCGTAGGCAATGCTTCTTTCCCCTCCGTCTCCAAGAAACTCTAACACCAACGAACTTGGAGGTATGGCGAGCGCCCCAGGTTCTTCCTCGCGCCCCCATGGCCCCCTTCCAGGTGACTGGGCAAGCTGTTATGTTTCCCTCCTTCGGATACGCAGTCTTGAGACGCAGGGATATCTCCCTGCTTCGGATCTGGCACCCACTCGCGCGGGGTTGACCTCCGCGGACGGCGAGGCTTTCGCGGAGAACTTTCCCGCTCCCCGCCAAGACGAGAGGGTATGATTCACTTCCTTCCTCCTACGATGCCTGGGCTTCCCCATTCACCCCTTCTTGAGGGGTCTATTGGAGTTCTACGGGATCTAACTCCACAACCTGACCCCCGGTCCATCCTGCACATCTCGGGCTTCGTCGCCCTTTGCGAGATGTTCCTCGGTTGCGAGCCCCACTTCGATTTATGGAGAAAGTACTTCTGCCTCATCCCCCAAACTGGGGGAGGATCACTGTGGGAAGTGGGCGGAGCCGAAGTGTGGTGTATAGCCGGGATGGGGTACCTCATCGTGACCCCAAAGAAGGAATCCAAAGAGTGGGCTTCAGAGTGGTTTTATATCGAAGACATCCCCTTATTCGATCCAGCTCGAAGGGGTCTGCCCGAATACTCTGAGGCTCCTTTAAAGAAGCGATTCAACTGGCGTTCGAGGAGTGCTACTCAAGAGGAAAGCGCCTTGGTGAAGTGCCTAGCCGCCCAAGTGAAGCTGCTGGGTCACAGCAAACTGACCATTATCGATGTGATGGCTGCCGCTATCACCTGTTGCGTTCAACCCCTGCAACAGAGGATCCTTCCCCCATGGTGCTACAATGGGACGAGTGACACAATCCATTCCCGAAGATAAGGGCCTGCCGACCAAGCGGCGTTGGCGGTCATGTTAGCCGACCTCTTCAAAGGAGAAAAGGAAGATTTCGTTCGCCTGAAGATCAGGGAAGGCTACTCGACTCATAACCCCATCGAATGGGTAAGTCCATTCACCCTTCCCTCCCTTAGGTTACCAATTCTTGATTTTGCTGACCGAAAGTAAGCGTTTTTCCGAACAGCAATGGAGGCGTTGGGTCAAGACAGTTAAATGTCCCGCCCCACAACTGAAGGATTATTCCCACAGCGACGACCCCGGATTTCGCGATGATACGGAGATTTCAATTGAGTTCGAGGACGGGACCTTTTATCAGAGGAGCGTTGACGAATCCATGGTGGCCCTTCAAGCCGATCACCCCGGATCGCTCCCTGCCTCTACAATCAGCAAGAAGAAAGCTTCTTCTCGGAATAGACGTTCGTCTCCTGTAATTCCGATCTCATCGACCTCTGTCCCCAAGGGCCGCCGATCTACACGCCGGTCATCCTTGGAAACCACTCCAGCAAGGTCTGGGCCTAACAATGGCTGGGCTCCTGAGCCAGAGACTACAGAGGGAGTCTTACCGACCGCTCCCCCTACCAAGAGGTACTCAATACTGCAGCTTGTCTTCGTTTTTACCCGTTTCGAATATTCATGGTTTTTAACTGACATTCTCAGGAGGCGAGTAGAACCACCTTCATCCGAAGAAGCTGAGAAGGCGGCGGGCGATCCTCGACCAAGGTCTCCGGTGCACGCCGAAGTAAATGCGGAAGCTTCTGTCACGGGCCAACCTCCCGAGGACTTAGGGGATGTCTCGGCTACCAAGTCCGAGGTTGAGAGTGCGATGAATCACCGACGACGGAGGGAGGCACTGCGTCATCCCATATTTTCTGACCAGGAGTTTAATGCCCTCAATTCCGTGGACTCATACCTCGGGGCTGATCAAGCGGGACTTGATGGAGTCGCTAAAATAATATCCGCCAGCCTGCAGGTAGATGGTCGGCCCTGAAGGCCGATCATAATTCTTAACCTAGTAGCCCCCGAGCCTTAATTTGGACGGAATGACCGAATTCAAGGGTCTGACAACTATGTTTGTGCATGTGTAGGTTTGAAAGCAACAGAACGAGAAGCTGTCTGTAGACCTCGAGTCAAGTCAAGCAGAGCTGCAGGATGTTAAGACCGAGCTTGAACAGGTGAAGAAATTCACCAGGGAGGCGCATGGTGAGTACAAAGCATTGCTTTTTGTGCGGAAGTTACTTAAAGGACATCTCTTATGACGAAAGATTATTTCGTAGCAGCCGAGTCCACAGGGCAATTGCAGAAGGATTTGGATGCTTCCCGAAAATCCCAAAGGCATGCTCAATCCTAGCTAGAGGCCAGGCATGTATTGACTCAAAGTCTGGAGGATAAGAACCAGCTCAAAGCGGAAAATCAGCGACATGCCGATGAAATTAAGAGCTTGAGAGCGCAATTGGCACAATCCTGGGAAGAGAACCAGAGATTGAAGGGCGGCATGTTCTGTAAGTGAAAATCTAACCTTTAACTCCACCAAGTGCTTTGTATTGTATCGAGTGTAAGGAGCATCGTTTATGTCCTGCCTGGGTCTCCGGACCGGGCGTCCCGAGGAAGAAGTCAGCTCGTACGGAGGGGATCTGTTAAAGGAACTTTCCGTTGTGCACGAGCGGGCTCGGAAAGCTATGAAGAGCATGATTAGAGCCCTCTGGCCGACTCAGACGCCTCCGAAAGGGATGGCAGAACTGGCCGAGAAGTTTAGGCGAGATCGGAGTCGTTTTGAGCTATGGAAGACTTCAGCTTGCCGAGAGGGAGCCTGGGAGGCGTGGGCCATAGTCAAGACCCGCTTTACCAAACTCAACCTGGAGCATATGGCTCGGGTTGGGCCTGGAGGGCCAGATGGTAAAGAGGTGCCCGTGAGCTTGGTTTATGACCAAGTGATGCCCGTTGCATGAATGTCGTAGGAAGATTGTGCCCTGGACACCATAATAGACCATCTTGAGTGACAGCCTTGAGTTTTGAATCTATGTAACTATGTACTTTTTATCAAAACCCTCTCTATCCGTGTTGTAAACGTTGTCTTAACCGGTCATCGGCTTCTGCCTCCATCGTCGATAGCTAAGGAGTGTTTCGTACTATGCATCATGTGATAACATGGAATTGTTTCGGGGAACTAGGCAATCCGTCCTTGTGATACGGACAGACGAAACGTGCATGGGGAGGTATGTTATATTACTATTTAACATAAGAAACATCTTCCGAAGAAAATAGTTCCTCTATGGGTTCCTTTCTTTAGGTTACTACGTGAACCGTAGATGTCATAGTCGTGCATCCGTATTATGCAAATAATTTTGCTATTTGGGGGAACAGCCCCCATGTACAGCGAGAAGTGCCAACCCGACCTTTTTTCTTCCTGGCCGACCAATTTGTATCATAAGAATGCTAGCCTTCGGCTTTGTCCGTCTAAGGTACGTGTCCTGGTAATCCGGTCGTAGCAATCGCAGAGGTGCTCCCTTTACCCCCTAGCCGAATGATCGGGAAGGTGATGTGGAAAGAGTGCATGTAACACAAATAATCAGAGAAAGTAAGATGGCTTCATTAAGGAGCCCCCAGGTGTTTACCGGGTAAAACATTTACCGATGAAATCATAGTTCGGTTAAGCCAAATATAAGTTGAGAGAAGGTCTAGACAATCCTCCAAAGGTTGATAAAAAAGGAAAGGGAGGAAAATACAAGGGTTGGTAGGGAACAGGGTGACACCGGTCTAGCCGTAGAACCGCCGGAGGCGAGCTGTGTTCCATGGGTTTGGTTCGAGACGATTCTCCTGTGGGTTGCGAAGACGGTAAGCTCCTCCTGTCAGTACTTCGTCAATTATGAAAGAGCCCTCCCACTTCGGTTTGAGCTTATGCTTCTGTTTCTCTGGGAGGCGTAAGACCAACTCGCCCACATTATAAACTTTAGCTCGAACCTCCCTGCTTTGGTACCGCTGAGCCTACTATTGATAGAAAGTAGATCGGGCCCAGGCTATGTCGCGCTCCCCCTCCAAGGTGTCTAGGTCGTCCTGCCAATCTAGCTCGGCTTCTTTTTCCTCGTACATGCGCACTCTTGGAGCGTCGTGGATGATGTCACAAGGGAGGACCGCTTTCGCCCCATATACCATAAAGAATGGTGTGTATCCTGTTGATCGGTTCAGGGTTGTACGTAAACCCCATAGCACGGAATCAAGTTCCTCAACCCAATGACAGTCAGATTCGTGAAGTGATCGGACCAGACGGGGTTTAATACCACTCATAATGAGACCGTTGGCCCGTTCAACTTGTCCATTGGTTTGTGGGTGATACACCAAGGCATAATCAAGTTTGATACCTATGTTTGCGCACCAGTCCTTTACCTCCTGGGCGGTAAAGTTGGTTCCATTGTCGGTTATTATACTGTGCGGGACACCGTAACGGTGTACCATGCCTGATATGAAGTCGATGACCGGTCCTGATTTTGCCGAACTTACTGGTTTTGCTTCGATCCATTTAGTGAATTTGTCGACCATGACCAGTAGGTATTTCTTTTTCTTGGTCCCCCCTTTAAGTGGTCCGACCATATCTAACCCCCACACCACAAAAGGCCATGTAATGGGTATCGTCCAAAGAGCCGTAGGAGGCATGTGGCTTTGATTTGCAAAGAGTTGACAGCCGACACAATGTTGAACAAGTGTGTGGGCGTCGGTTCGGTCGGTGGGCCAGAAGAACCCGGATCAAAAAGCCTTGCTTACCAGGGCCCGTGCTGCCGCATGGTGGCCGCCCATGCCTGCATGTATCTCTGCCAAGAGCTGCCTTCCTTCATCTTCAGATATGCACCGTTGGAGGACCCCCGTAGTGCTCTTTTTGTATAATTCTCCTTCATGGACCTTGTAGGCTTTTGATCGCCGTATTATGCGCCTCGCCTCTGTTTGGTCGTCAGGGAGTTCTTTGCGCAGAAGGTACGCAAGGAAGGGTTCTGTCCACGTTGCGATTACGGCCATCACTTCGTGGGCCGAGGGAGTTTCTTCAATCGTGGAACTGCCGATGATTTGCTCATCTGGTTCGACTGTGGGGGGATGACCTGCTCTTCTCCATTTGTCATAGCATCCCCGCCGTTGTCCTTCCATACCACAGAGGGCTTGAAGAGCCTTTCTAGGAAGGTGTTCTTAGGGACTGGGTCGCGTTTGGCGCCCATGCGGGCAAGGATGTCGGCAGCTTGATTGCTGTCTCTGGAGACATGGTGGAACTCTAGTCCTTCGAATCGTGCGGATATCTTGAGGACGGCATTTCTGTACGCTGCCATTTTTGGGTTTTTAGCATCGAATTCGCCGTTGATTTCAGAGATGGCGAGATTAGAGTCTCCCCGTACTTCGAGTCGTTGTACACCCATCGAAGTTGCCATCCGGAGTCCATGCAACAGAGCCTCATACTCGGCCGCGTTATTGGAGTCAGCGTACATGATTTGGAGGTCATATCGGATGTTGTCGCCGGTGGGGGACATGAGGATGACTCCAGCCACCAGTCCGGCGAGTGTCTTGGATCCGTCGAAGTACATTGTCCAGTGTGAGTATGCGTTATATTCTCTAGGGAGCTCGGCCTCCGTCCATTCGGCGATGAAATCGGCCAACATCTGAGATTTAATAGCTCGGCGTGGTTTGTAATTGATTTTGAACGGGAGGAGTTCGATGGCCCACTTGGCTATGCGTCCGGTGGCGTCCCTGTTATTGATTATATCGTTCAGGGGCACTTCAGAGCCCACCATGACCGAACACTCTTGGAAATAATGTCTCAGCTTTCGTAAAGCCATGAACACCATGTAGGCGATATTCTAATAATGTGGGTATCTGGTTTTGCACGGAGTAAGCACTTCCGATACGTAGTATACCGGTTTCTGTACCCGGTATCTATGGTCCTTGGCCTCCCTCTCTACCACGAGTGCCGCGCTGACGACCTGGTTGGTGGATGAGATGTATAGCAACATCGGTTCGCCCGTACCGGGTGCGGTCAATATGGGGTTTCTGGCTAGCAGTGTCTTGATTTCCTCTAGTGCGGCTGTGGCCTCATCGGTCCATTCAAAGTTTTTTGTTCGTTTCAATAGCCTGTAGAGTGGCAGAGCCTTTTCGCCGAGGCAAGAGATGAAGCGGCTTAATGCCGCCACACAGCCTGCTAGTCTTTGGACGTGTTTTAGCTCCGTGGGGACCGCTAGTTGTGATAGAGCTCAGATCTTGGCCGGATTAGTTTCTATGCCCCTGTGGGAGATGATGAATCCGAGCAATTTGCCTGCGGGGACTCCGAAGACACACTTGTCCGGGTTTAGCCGTATATCGTACTCCCGCAGGCTAGCGGTTGTTTGACCTAGGTCGTCCACCAGCTGGCTGACGTGTTTAGTCTTGATGACCACGTCGTCTACGTATGCCTCGACTGTTTTGCCGATTTGTTTTTCCAGACATGTTTGAATCATGCGCTGGTACGTGGCGCCTACGTTTTTTAGCCCGAAAGGCATTGTATTGAAGCAGAATGGCCCGTATGGGGTTATGAAGGTGGTTGTGGCTTGATCAGATTCCTTCATTTTGATCTGATGATATCCGGAATAAGCATCGAGGAAGCAAAGTGAGTCATGTCCGGCAGTGGCGTCAATGATCTGGTTGATGCGGGGTAAAGGGAAAGGATCTTTAGGGCAGTCTTTGTTAAGGTCTTTGAAGTCGACACAAAGCCGCCATGATTTATCCTTCTTCGGCACCATGACCAGGTTTGCCAACCATTCAGGGTGTTTGATTTCTCTGATGAATCCGGCTTCAAGCAATTTGGCGAGTTCTTCGCCCATAGCTTGACGCTTGGGTTCGGAAAATCTACGTAGGGTCTGTTTAACCGGCTTGAAGCCTGCAATTATATTTAGACTGTGTTCGGCCAGCCTTCGGGGGATTCCGGGCATATCTGATGGGTGCCAAGCGAATATATCCCAGTTTTTGCACAAGAATGTGCGTAGTGCTTCAGCGACCGTAGGGTCCAACTGAGCTCCGATGGATGCCATTTTATTGGGGTCTGTTGGGTGTACCTGAAATTTTATGATTTCGTTTGCGGGTTTGAACGATGTAGACCTTGGCCTTTTGCCGAGGATCACGTCATCCTTGTCTACGATAGAATGGAGCGTGGTCAGTTCCTCTGCGGCTAGCGTCTCAGCTAGTGCCTCGAGGGCAAGTGATGATGTTTTATTCTCGGCTCGAAGGGCTCTTTCCGGCTCGCTTGCAATTGTGATCACACCGTTGAGTCCCAGCATTTTAAGTTTCATGTAACCATAATGAGGTATGGCTTGAAATCTTGTGAAGGCGTCACGTCCTAAGAGGGCGTGATAACCGCTGTGAAAGGGTACGATATAAAAAAGAAGTTCCTCTGACCTATAGTTATCGGGGGTACCGAACACTACATCAAGGGTTACTTGTCCCGTACAGCATGCCTCTCTTCTGGGGATGATTCCTCGAAAGGTTGTACTGCTTCGCTGGATTCGAGACCTATCGAACTGCATTTTGTCCAAAGTTCCCTCGTAGATGAGGTTCAGACCGCTACCGCCGTCCATTAGTACCTTGTCCAACCGAAAGCCATCTATTATCGGGTTGAGGACCAAGGCGGCCGGTGCCTTCTCTGTGCAGGTCATCGGTTGGTCGTTTTCGCCGAAAGTTATCGGTGTGTCTACCCATGACTTCCTTGATTCCACCTGGTGTATCTGATCGAGCTCTCGAAGAGCTCTCTTCCTCTGACCTTTCGAGGAGAACGTCTCATAGATCGTTAGGACCTCGGCGTGCATTTCGGGTGGTGTTACTGAACGTCTGCCTGGGGGTGAGGCCATGAGGATGGCCTCTCCACTCTTTGCGACCTGCCAAACGACCCAGCATGCTCGAAGGCGGTGAGTCGGGCTTGCGTTTGACGAGGCGGAATGTATGGGGCATGGACTGTCCAGTAATCCATCAAGGACTGTTTCTCCTTTATGGGGAATTTGTTCCTTTTTTCGGCAGGCCCGTGCCTGGGTGGGTATTGTGGTGGCACGAGCCTTTTCCGAACTTCTTTAGGTTGTTCGGTGTGGACTGGCTCTGTGTAAAATTGTTGTTCTTTCCACGTACTCTCCATAGCACAGTACTTTTCCATCAAGTACGTTAGCTCGGAGAAATTTTGGACGCGACGATGGGCAAGGGTGTTGAGGATTCCTTTATCATGGCAATTCCGCTGGAAGGCTGCAATCATTTCCAGGTCATTAACGCCCTTCATCCTGTTTTTGCTGAGGAGGAATCTGGCCCAAAAATGATGGACCGATTCCCCTGGTTGTTGTTTGACCTCCTGCAAGCTCATTGAACCTGGTTCTCTTGCGCTTGGAAAGTGCTCGATTTGGGTGGTGGGTGGGGGAAAATTTTGCGCCCCGGCGAGGTGCATGTTCGGTGCACTGACCGCCGTGTTTTGTACTATTACGGGATTAGGTGCGAAACCTCCAGTCTCCACCTCGACGGGCGTGGGGGCGCGGCACCAATAGTGTTCTGCTGAGCAGGCCCCAGGCTGTGTGTCAGGCCGGCTGTCAGCCTCAAGTCAGTGTCCGAGGGGAGTTCGAATCCCGAGTGATCAGAGATCGGGATGTACACCGTTTTCAACTTCGCCGGCTGGTGGGAGGTGTCTCCAACCGGGCATTCGACGGTGGCGACTAAGTGCATTATCGAAGGGACGCGAATTTCCCTATTGTCGGGCCTCAGCCCGATCTGGTCATAAACCGATGATTGGCGATCGGTCATGCTCAAGGCTTGGATCCGAATGAGTAGCTCATCTGGCAGTGGGGCCTCGGTTGGGTCGGCACTAAAGGCGCGACTGGGGTCGGTCCGCGGCGCCGCCGTCCCAGGTTCACTCGACGGTGTTCTCGGAGCGTATGCGGCCATGGCTGACTCAGATGCATCGGCCAAGATAGGTTTTAAGACCGAGCTAGGGACCGAGGTTATCCCAGCGGTGGGGTTTCCTGCCTCCGATGTCAAGGCATTGGGGCTCGTGTATCCTTTAAGAAGGGCAGAGGTCTTTGTCAGGACAAGATCTCCCCGGGAGTTGGCGGCGAACTCTAGGTTCCCAAACCTGACTTCTGAACCAGGGGCAAAGCTTCCGATCTGGCCAAGGCGGCCAAAGGGATCGATCTGTCCAGGAACGAAGATGTCCTTGTTACAGATCTCTTCGCCAATGATTAAGAGAGCCATCGATCCTCTGGTGATTCGCAGCGGAACTCTCAATGAAATCACCAATGTCGGTGTCAAAACCGGCGGATCTCAGGTAGGGGGTCCCGAACTATGAATCTAGGATTGATGGTAACAGGGGACGAAGGAGACGGTGCTTACCCAGGTTCGGGCCCTCGTGAGGAGGTAAAACCCTACGTCATGCTTGATTGTATTGATGAGTATGAAGATTACAGAGTTGATCTACCTCGAGATCAAATGAGCTAAACCCTATATGAGTTGACTTGTCCGTCTATGAGCTAAGCCCCCTGGTTTATATAGACACCACAAAAACAGGGGTACCTAGGGTTACACATGGTCGGTTCCCATCTGGGCATAGATACGCCACTTCTTTCTTGGAGGACACATCAAGTCTTCGGGACTCCTCCTTCTGAACACGGGATTGTTTGGTAATTCGGCCTTCCAGTAATAGCTCCTAAGCGGCCCATCGTACTGGCCCACCGGAGATCAACCAACAGCCTGAGGACCCCTTAGTCCCGGACTCCCTCAGTGCCCCTTTTGATCCTCCTTGATATGTTCCTCCAAGGTGGGTTGTATTTCCAAGCGTACAACTATGCCTTCCGTGACTAACATCATGTTGAGTTTGGCAAACTCCTTGACAAATTCAGGTCGTAAAAATTGCAGGCTGCCGTTGTTGGGACCTGGGTTCCGGCTGAGAGTGTATGCCACAACGTTCGCCTTACCCGGGTGGTAATGAATTCCCACATCATAATCTTTAATTAATCCCAACCAGCGACGTTGCCGTAAGTTGAGTTCCGGCTGTGTGAAAATATATTTGAGACTTTTATGGTCCGTGTATATTTCACAACGACTCCCGAGAAGGAAATGTCGCCATTCTTTGAGTGCGTGTATCACGACTGCTAATTCGAAATCATGTGTAGGATAATTTTCTTCGTGCCGTCAAAGTTGTCTTGAAGCATAAGCTACAGCTTTGCCATCTTGCATTAGTACACACCCAAGGCCTTTCCTGGATGCGTCACAATATACTTCAAAAATTTTGTGGATATCTGGCACAATTAATACAGGTGATGTTGTCAATCTCTTCTTTAATTCTTGGAAACTTCTCTCGCAGGCTTCGGTCCATTCAAATTTCTTATCTTTCTTAAGCAGTTGAATCATGGGCTTGGCTATGGTGGCAAAACCTTCAATAAATCTTCTGTAATATTCGGCCATTCCTAGAAAACTTTTGACATCAGTCACATTGGTTGGTTGCTTCCATCCAAGTACGTCCTTTACCTTATTGGGATCCACTGCAATTCCGTCTTGGGTCATCACGTGCCCAAGAAAACCGACTTCTTTTAGCCAAAATTCGCATTTGCTGAATTTAGCATATAATTGATGCCTCCTTAATTCTCCCAGCACGATTCTGAGGTGTTCTACATGTTCTTCGGGCGTCTTGGAATAAACCAGTATGTCATCAATGAACACCACAACGAACTTGTCCATATATTTCATAAAGACTTTATTCACGAGATGCACGAAATATGCTGGAGCGTTGGTCAGTCCAAACGGCATCACCGTAAACTCATACAGTCCATACCTGGAGGTGAATGCTGTTTTGGGTATGTCTGCCGGTCGGATTTTTAACTGGTGATATCCCGAACTCAGGTCTATTTTGGAGAACACCTTGGCTTGTGCGAGCTGGTCAAATAAATCATTTATCCACGGCAGTGGATATTTATTTTTGATGGTAGACATGTTGAGAGCTCGATAATCTACACATAGTCTCAGAGTTCCGTCTCTCTTTTTGGCGAATAATACTGGTGATCCCCATGGTGAAGAGCTTGGTCTAATATAACCTTTATCCAACAATTATTTTATTTGCTTTATTAATTCCACTGATTCAGTTGGTGCCATCCGATATGGTTTCTTATAAATGGGAGTAGTGTCGGGTGCTAGTTCAATGACGAACTCTATTTCCCGATCAGGTGGCATACCTGGTAGCTCTTCTGTAAACACATCCGGAAATTCACAGACGACCGAAACTTTACTTAATTCAGAAATGTCTACTTTATTTAGACTTGGTTGCGGTGGTGCTGGTTGATACGTCTCCAACGTATCTATAATTTTTTGCTTGTTCCATGTTGTTATATTATCATTCTTGGATGTTTTACAATCATTTTGTAGCAAATTTATATCATTTTTTGGGACTAACCTATTGACATAGTGTCAAAGTGCCAGTTGCTATTTTTGCTTGTTTTTTACTTCGCAGAATATCAGTACCAAATGGAGTCCAATCGCGACGAAACTTTTTGGAGATTTTTTTGGGCCAGAAGACATCCAGTGGGCCAAAGAAGTACCAGAGAGGAGGGCCGAGGATAGCACAACCCACCAGGGCGTGCCAGAGGCCCCGGGCACGCTCTCATGGATTGTGCCCTCCTCGGGACGCCTCTCCACCGCCTCTGATGCCTATAAATCCCCCAATATTCCAGAAATCCTAGGGGAGTCGACGAAAAACACATCCAGCCGTCGCAAGTTCCAGAACCGCGAGATCCAATCTAACACCATGACGGAGGAGTTCATCATCCTCATTGGTGCCTCTCCGATGATGGGTGAGTAGTCCACCATAGACCTACGGGTCCGTAGGCAGTAGCTAGATGGCTTCCTCTCTCTCTCTTTTGATTCTCAATACAATGGTCTCTTGGATATCTATTTGATGTAAACTTTTGCGGCGTGTTTGTTGGGATCCGATGAATTTTGAGTTCATGATCAGTTTCTATCCATGAATATTATTTGAGTCTTCTTTGATCTCTTATATGCATGATTACTTATAGCCTCGTATTTCTTCTTTGAATCTTTGGTTTAGTTAGGCCAACTAGATCGATTTTTCTTGCCATGGGAAGAGGTGCTTTGTGATGGGTTCGATCTTGCGGTGTCCTCTCCCAGTGATAGAAGGGGCAGCGAGGCATGCATGTATCGTTGCTATTAAGGATAACATGATGGGGTCTATTCCTACATGAATAGATCTTGTCTACATCATGTCACCGTTCTTATTGCATTACTCCATTTTTCCATGAACTTAATACACTAGATTCATGCTGGATAGCGGTCGATGTGTGGAGTAATATTAGTAGATGCAGAATCGTTTCGGTCTACTAATCTTGGACGTGATGCCTATATAATGATCATCGCCTTGGATATCGTCATGATTATTTGATCTTCTATCGATTGCCCAACAGCAATTTGTTCACCCACAGTGTGCTATACTCATGAGAGAAGCCACTAGTGAAACCTACGGCCCCCGGGTCTACTTTTCCAACATATTGCTTTCCGATCTATCTTTTTGCCGCTTTTTTGTTCAGATCTGTTATTCCAAAAACCCAAAAATACCTTGCTGCACTTTTTATTTGCCTTTTTATTTTGTGTTCTTGAGAGATCTATCTCTCCAATCTATCATATCCTAATCTATCTTTTTACTGTAGAGAGATTGACAACCTCTCTTTCGCGTCGGGTTGCAAGTATTTGTTCTTTGTGTGCAGGTGTTGTTTACGTAGTGTTGGTGATCCTCCTACTAGTTCGATACCTTGGATTCATAACTGAGGGAAATACTTACCGTCGCTGTGCTGCATCATCCCTTCGTCTTTGGGGAAAAACCGACGCGGTCTCAAGCCACGTCAAAGGAATTTCTGGCGCCGTTGCCGGGGAGGAAGCGGTCTCTTATACGTGCTAATCTCTAGTACCGAGGAGACACCATCATCATCTACCAGGTTCCTAATCACAAATCTCATCTCCTTGCAATTACATTATTTGTCATTTGCCTCTCGTTTTCCTCTCCCCCACTTCACCAAATTTGCCGTTTTATTCGCCCTCTTTTTCGTTTGCCTTTTTCTCGTCAGATCTCTTGTTTGCTTGTCATCATGAGTGATTTTGGTATGGCAGAAACAGATGATGGCAGGACTCCTAATATTGGACGTTCTGGTAATCTGGATGGTAAAACTTTTGTTTTGGGGCAAGGGAACGTTATAGGAAAAGAAACTATCCAAGAGTTTTTCAATTGCGTTGGAAACTTGACTCTTGACGATACTCATATACTTAAAAGAACTAAAACTTATGCGGAAGTGATTTGAGCACTAGTTCTGTAACTTGAAAATAGGTTTATTCGTACCCATCCTACCTTGCAAAGATTGTTTTATGAGCTACCCGTTATAAAGGATCCCAAAGCTAAGAAGTTAGCCACCCTCGTTCTCATGAATGAATTTGATCACATAATATGAGAAGCTAGGGAGATTTTTGATTTCTTTGGTATGAGCCGTGAAAAACCGGTAATAGGAGAGATCCTTTATAATAGTGATTACATGTTGAGACATTTACTTGGAAATAATCAAAAAAATTATGAGAATCTTAAAAAGGAAGTCCCCGTTTTAGATATGATCCAACAAGTTTTCAATGATGTTAATCAACAATATTCTTGGATTGTGGCCGGGAATCAAAAAGGGTATGTAGATGGACAACTTGATAGTGCTAAGGTTTCTATGGATGATGTGTTTCAAGTTTTATTTGCAAAACCTCTTGATAAAAATACCTCTACGAAAACCAAAGATGACAATACTTGAATGTATGCGTTATGCCTAGCTAGGGGCGTAAAATGATAGCGCTTGTTGGGAGGCAACCCAATGAATAAATTTATTTTCATCTTTTTCTTTCTGTTTTTGAGTGTTGACACAATTATGCCTCTGTTATGACTGTGTTTTTATGTTTTATTTAGTGTTTGTGCCAAGTAAAGCCTTTAGGATGATTCATAAGATGAGTAGAAACAATGCTGAATCTGAAACAGAAATTTTGCCTCCAGTGTGCGAATTTTCCTTTTCTACTGGAGCGTGATATTGAGCTGAAATTTTAACACAGTATTTCAATACAAATTATTTACGGTTTCCTATTTTTTCAGAATATTTAGAGTTACAGAAGTATGGTTATAGTACAGATTACTACAGACTGTTCTGTTTAAGACAGATTCTGTTTTCGTTGCATTGTGTGCTTGTTTTGATGAATCTATGGGTTGTATTGAAGCGTATGAGCCATGGTAAAGTTAAAATACAGTATGTATAATGCAATAATAAAATATTAATGGGTTTTTAATAGTACTTAAAGTAGTTATTTGTTTTATTATACTAACGGATCTCACGAAGGTTTTGTTGAGTTTTGTGTGATTGAAGTTTTCAAGTTTTGGGTGAGATCACGATGGATGAAGGAATAACGAGAGAAAAGAGCCTAAGCCTGGGGATGCTACAGCACCCCCAAGATATATCCAAAGAGAAACAAGCAACTAAGCTTGGGGATGCCCCGAGTGGCATCCCCTCTTTCTTCTAACAACCATCGGTATTTTACTTGGAGCTATATTTTTATTCGTCACATATCATGAGTTTTGCTTGGAGCGTATTGTATCATTTGAGTCTTTGCTTGCTTTGCTTTTAGTTTGTCACTAGTATCCTTGCTAGACACACCTATTTGAGAGAGCCCAAATTATGCTAAGATTTGTTAGAATTGCTCTTCATGCTTCACTTAAACCCTAGTGGAGTCGACGAAAAACACATCCAGCCGCCGTAAGTTCCAGAACCGCGAGATCCAATCTAACACCATCACGGAGGGGTTCATCATCCTCATTGGTGCCTCTTCGATGATGCGTGAGTAGTCCACCATAGACCTACGGGTTCGTAGGCAGTAGCTAGATGGCTTCCTCTCTCTCTCTTTTGATTTTCAATACAATGGTCTTTTGGAGATCTAGTTGATGTAAACTTTTGCTGTGTGTTTGTTGGGATCCAATGAATTTTGAGTTCATGATCAGTTTCTATCCATGAATATTATTTGAGTCTTCTTTGATCTCTTATATGCATGATTACTTATAGCCTCGTATTTCTTCTTCAAATCTTTGGTTTAGTTAGGCCAACTAGATCGATTTTTCTTGCCATGGGAAGAGGTACTTTTTGATGGGTTCGATCTTGCGGTGTCCTCTCCCAGTGACAGAAGGGGCAGCGAAGCACGCATGTTTCGTTGCTATTAAGGATAACAAGATGGGTTCTATTCCTACATGAATAGATCTTGTCTACATCATGTCACCGTTCTTATTGCATTACTCCATTTTTCCATGAACTTAATACACTAGATGCATGATGGATAGCGGTCGATGTGTGGAGTAATAGTAGTAGATGCAGAATCGTTTCGGTCTACTAATCTTGGACGTGATGCCTATATAATGATCATCGCCTTGGATATCATCATGATTATTTGATCTTCTATCAATTGCCCAACAGTAATTTGTTCACCCACCGTGTGCTATACTCATGAGAGAAGCCACTAGTGAAACCAATGGCCCCCGGGTCTACTTTTCCAACATATTGCTTTCCGATCTATCTTTTTGCCGCTTTTGTTTCCAGATCTATTATTCCAAAAACCGAAAAATACCTTGCTGCACTTTTTATTTGCCTTTTTATTTTGTGTTCTTGAGAGATCAATCTCTCCAATCTATCATATCCTAATCTATCTTTTTACCGTAGAGAGATTGACAACCTCTCTTTCGCGTCGGGTTGCAAGTATTTGTTCTTTGTGTGCAGGTGCTGTTTACGTAGTGTTGGTGATCCTCCTACTGGTTCGATACCTTGGTTTCATAACTGAGGGAAATACTTACCGTCGTTGTGCTACATCATCCCTTCCTCTTTGGGGAAAAACCGATGCAGTCTCAAGCCACGTCACTGGTCTTTCTATGGCTGCAACTTTTATCGTCTTCCCATGATGATGGGTGAGAGTTACAGTGCGATTGAAACAGTCAATAAAGCCTTTGTTGGTAGTCAACCAGTCCATTCCCAGAATAATATCCAATCCGTTGTTTTCTATCACAACGAGATTTGCCCAGAATTTTAATCCTTCAATTTCAATGATCACACCTTGACAGTAACTTTGAGTGATTTGCTTAACTCCCGGGGACTTGATGGTCATAGAATTTTCCAAAGGGAGAATCGAAAAATGATTTTGCAAGGCAAATCTTTTCGAAATGAACGAGTGAGAGGCTCCAGAATCAAACAAAATTGTGGCAGGAATTGTGTTGACAGAGAACGTACCGAGTACGATGTCTGGTGCATTCTGAGCCTCTTCTTTTGCCACATGGTTTACGTGGCCCTTGTTGTGGTTGTTGTTGGGGTTGAAATTGTGCGCTTAGGGGCTGAGTTATTACCCTTTTTGTTCGGCTTTGGAGCCGCCTTTCCCTGCTTTGGGCACTGCCTAGCATAGTGTCCTTCTTCTCCACAAGCGAAACAGGTAACGCCCGGACGGTATGTGAACTCCTTATTTCTGGCATGATAATTATTGTTCGGGCGGGGTGCCCCAGTTGGTGATCGAGGTGCCACATTTTTCTGGAAATCATTCCTAGGTTTGTTGTTACGTGATTGCGTGGAGTTGTCTCTACGGCGCTTGCGAATATCATCCAAATTGCGGTGCTCATTTTTTAGCACAATAGCCTTGTCCACCAGTGTCTTGAAGTCTGGAAAGGTGTGTACAACCAGCTGGCATTTAAGTGCTAGTGCGAGTCCATCCAGGAATTTTTTCCATCTTCTTATTTTTAGTCATATATTCATCGTTGGCATAGCGGGCTAACTGGTTGAACTGGCTGAGATATTCGGTCACAGTCGTGCTTCGCTGCTTGAGATCTTCAAATTCTCTTTTCTTTATTTTCATTACACTGTTGGGAATGTCCGCCCCATGAAAATTTTCTTTAAATTCATCCCATGTAATATTGTTCTCATTGGGGTGCATGCGTAGGAAATTTTCCCACCATGATGCAGCTGCTCCAAATAAATAATGGGGTGCGTACAATACCTTTTCATGATCTGAACATTGAGCAGTAATCAGCTTTCTCTCAATGCCGCGCAACCAATCGTCGGCTTCCAGCGGCTTGTCGGTGTGGGAGAAAACTGTAGGGCGAGTCTTTTGCAGCTCAGATAATTTGGAACGTTGCTGATATGGTTCGCGGTGATTTCCCACATTGATCATGTGATTCATCATCTCTTGGTGTTGCTGCTGGCTTTGTTCATAAAGGCGACATACTTGTGAAAATGCCGTGTCGCTGTCCTGCTGGCTTGACTGTCCATGTGTGTAGTTGTTGTCTGTCTGAGTAAAGTGGTTGTCCTCTGGCGGACTGGGCATGGAGCGAGTCCAGGGACGATGCATTTTTCACTCTAGGGGTGTTATTGTAAAAGCAAATTAGTAAAACTCAGCACAAAATAAATATTTTGAGAAATAAAAAAAGTTCAAATGATTTTTCCCATAAATCACAAATGTGTACGGAGAAGGACCACATGGTTCATGTATTACAAGCAAGCCTTAATTATACAATACATCACTCAGGATGCGCGTACACACTCCTCACATGTTATTTAAGCTAGTGCACTTCTCCAAACTCCTACATGATGCGAAGACGACTACTGCTCTCCGTATTTTGTTTTTGTCGACACCTCTCTCTCAAACCATGTGGACATGTTTTTCGATATCGGATTTCGCTTGACGACAAGCGAGGTCTAAGCTTGGGGGAGTTGATACGTACATTTTGCATCATGATTTCCTACTGTTATTTATAATGTTTTTATGCATAATAATGCTTTATGGAGTAATTCTAATGCCTTTTCTCTCATAATATGCAAGGTTTACACAAAGAGGGAGAATGTCGGCAACTGGAATTCTGGACCTGAAAAAGCATATCAGAGACACCTATTCTGCACATCTCCAAATAAGCTAAAACTTCACGGAGAATTATTTTGGAATATATAAAAAATACTGGAGCAAATAACTACCGGAGGGGGGCCACCTGGTGACCACAAGACACCAGGGCGCGTCAGGCCCCCCAGGCGTGCCTTGGTGGGTTGTGGCCAGCCCGACCCACCTCCGGTGCCCATTTTCTGGTACTTAAGGTCTTTTGACCTAGAAAAAATCAAGAGAGGACTTTCGGGATGGAGCGCCGCTGTCTTGAGGCGGAACTTGGGCAGGAGCACTTTTGCCCTCGGGCGGAGCGATTCCGCCGGGGGAACTTCCCTCACGGAGGGGGAAATCGAAGCCATCGTCATCACCAACAACCCTCTCATCTTTGGGAGGCCAATCTTCATCAACATCTTCAACATCACCATCTCCTCTCAAACCCTAGTTCATCTCTTGTGTTCAATCTTTGTACCGGAACCTCAGATTGGTACATGTGGGTGACTAGTAGTGTTGATTACATCTCGTAGTTGATTACTATATGGTTTATTTGGTGGAAGATTGTATGTTCAGATCCATTATGCTATTTAATACCCCTCTGATCTTGAGCATGAATATGATTTGTGAGTAGTTACCTTTGTTCTTGAGGTCACGGGAGAAGTCATGTTGCAAGTAATCATGTGAAGTTGATATGTGTTCGATATTTTGATGATATGAATGTTGTGATTCCCTTAGTGGTGTCATGTGAACATCGACTACATGGCACTTCACCATCTTTGGGCCTAAGGGAATGCATTGTGGAGTAGTTATTAGATGATGGGTTGCTAGAGTGACAGAGCTTAAACCCTAATTTATGCGCTATTTCGTAAGGGGCTGATTTGGATCCAAATGTTTAATGATATGGTTAGATTTTATCTTAATACTTTTCTCGTAGTTGCGGATGCTTGCGAGGGGGTTAATCATAAGTGGGAGGTTTGTTCAAGTAAGAACAACACCCAAGCACCGGTCCACCCACATATCAAATTATCAAAGTATCGAACGCAAATCAAACCAACATGATGAAAGTGACTAGATGAAATTCCCGTGTACCCTCAAGAACGCTTGCTTATTATAAGAGGCCGTTTTGGCCTGTCCTTTGCCACAAAAGGATTGGGCTATCTTGCTGCACATTATTTACCGTTACCGTTACTTGCTCGTTACCAATTATCTTGCTATCAAACTACCTGTTACCTACAATTTTAGTGCTTGCAGAAATTACCTTGCTGAAAATCGCTTGTCATTTCCTTCTGCTCCTCGTTGGGTTCGACACTCTTACTTATCGAAAGGACAACGATTGACCCCCTATACTTGTGGGTCATCAGGGCTTCGCCAAGCGCTGCCGTAGACGCGACGGGAGAAGAAAACTGATCTAGAGAGAGAGGGAGGGATGCGTCGTGGCTTGTGGTGGTGCTGCCCTCCCTCTCCTCTCATATATATAGGGGGAGGGGAGGGGGTCGGCCGCCCTAGGGTTTCCCCTAGGCTTGGGGCGGCGCCGCCCTAGGGGCTGCCTTGGCCCCCAAGCCAGGTGGGTGGCCGCCACCCCTAGGTTTCCCCCCCTGGCCGCATGGGCCCTTGGGAGAGGGGTGCGGCCAGCCCACCAGGGGCTGGTGAGCCACCCCTCTCGGCCCATAGGGCCCTCCGAGGTAGGTGGACCCCTTCCGATGGACCCCCGGAACACTTCGGCATTCCCGATACATTACCGGCGACGCCCGAATTCTTTCCGGTGACCAAAACGGAACTTACTATATATCATTCTTTATCTCCGGACCATTCCAAAACTCCTCGTGACGTCCGGGATCTCATTCGGGACTCCGAACAACTTTTTGTCACCAACATACATAACTCATTAATACCATATCATCATCGAACGTTAAGTGTGCGGACCCTACAGGTTCGAGAATGATGCAGACATGACCGAGACACTCTCCGGCCAATAACCAATAGCGGGACATGGATGCCCATATTGGTTCCTACATATTCTACAAAGATCTTTATCGGTCGAACCACGATGTCAAGGATTCGGTCCATCTCATATGCAGTTCCCTTTGTCCATCGGTATGTTACTTCCCCGAGATTCGATCGTCGGTATCTCCATACCTAGTTCAATCTCGTTATCGGCAAGCCTCTTTACTCGTTCTGTAATACAAGATCCCATGACTAACTCCTTAGTCACATTGCTTGCAAGCTTCTTGTGATGTTGTATTACCGAGTGGGCCCAGAGATACCTCTCCAGGCACGGCCCTGAGGGGGGGCGGGAGGGGTGGTCGCCCCGGGCCCCTGAACGCAAGGGGGCCCCCAGCCTACGTGTTTCTCTGTACTGGGCCTGAACCAAAGTAGCAGCCACAACGCTACAACACGCTGAGATTGCCCCCTTCTTTTCCGAAGGAAAAAACGATCGCTCCTTCCATATATTACGCTTAATCTTCGGGATTCTTGTTTGCGGTTTCCTATGGAGCTGCGGCGTGTTCATTGGTCTAAGTAGCGGTGGCGGCACGCATTAGGGATCAAGGGGCTGGGTAGACTGGGTTCTGCGGCAACCACGATGCTATGGTCATTTGCTTGATCGGCTGATTGGGCGTTCTGTTGGTTCACCATCAGGTAAAACAACACATGGAGTTCTGTTGAGCGTTCGTTTCCCCTGATTGGTTGTAGGATTCAGATCCGTACCTTGTTAATTTAATCCAGCAGAATTTTGTGTTGATGTCATCTTGAAACTTAAGGGTTAATCCTCGGCCTGTTTTCAATTCAGCTTCCCATACATTAACCTGATCAGATCTCGTCAAATCGGTCTAGATCTGATAGTGTTGTGCTTGTAGAAAAACTACTAAGTTATAGTACAACTAAGGGGAAATGATTTCGGCAGTAGGTAAGATTATTGTTTGCCTATCTGTCTAACTTGATTTTTTTTTTGGAAAAGCCATAAGATAGCATACGGATGTTCTTATTAACATAAATTTCAATCACTAGCTACCATCGTACTTAATATTTGCTTCATCTGACACCCATGTGTGAGGGGCCACATGCTTAATTCGGTCTTATTGATGTCATCTTGAATCATTGTGGGGTCAGTAAACTCACATATATTATTTTCAAAAATGCTTTATCAACAAATTCATGAAGGCTTTCTCTCTCACCGTATTTTTCATCTGTTGGATTGCACCGTGTCCTTTTAGATGGATAACATCTTGTTATCATATGCGATAGAAAAACTCCAGAATAATATAAATCTTGATACTATGTATATTAAGGGCCCCATTTTCTAGTGTGCCCCGGGCCCCCAAAATCTCAGGACCGGCCCTGTACCTCTTCGTCATACGGAGTGACAAATCCCAGTCACGATCCATGCCAACTCAACAGACACCATTGGAGATACATGTAGAGTACCTTTATGATCACCCAGTTACGAAGTGACGTTTGATACACACAAGGCATTCCTCCGATGTCAGGGAGTTGCATGATCTCATGGTCATAGGAATAGATACTTGACATGAAGGAAGCAATAGCAATAAACTATACGATCAAATGCTATGCTTGCGGTTGGGTCTTGTCCATCACATCATTCTCCTAATGATGTGATCCCGTTATCAAATGACAACTCATGTCCATGGTTAGGAAACCATAACCATCTTTGATCAACGAGGTAGTCTAGTAGAGGCTCACTAGGGACACTGTGTTGTCTATGCATCCACACATGTATGTGAGTTTCCGATCAATACAATTATAGCATGGATAATAGACGATTATCATGAACAAGTAAATATGATAATAACCACTTTATTATTGCCTCTAGGGCATATTTCCAATGGTCAAGAGGGTGGCTCGTGGGAGCGGGAGGAGGAGGACGAAGGAGAGAGGAAGAATACACACATGGAATTTGGTTGGCACAAAAATTATTCCGGCGACCGATCCCATAGTCTTTACTAAACAAATTGATAAATAGGGCATACGTTAGACATGTCCTTAGACAACCCGATTGGTTTATTTTCTTGCATTTTGTCCATAGCAACACATGGACATACGTCTGAGTTCCTATTTAGTTTTACATTTTTAGTAGAAGGTTTAGTATCAATCTAAAACAAAATCTGATTTGAAAACTACTCATTATAGATTTGCTACGACTATTAAGTTGTGTGCACGCCTATTTCCTTTCCAGTTGTTTTTCACCGTTGAGATTAGGCTTTTAGAAAATGTGTTTTTCACTGTCGAGATTACACTTTTGGCTCGGGGGGCTTCATGGGCGGCGAACGCCTCCTCCCCCTTGATGGCTGTAGCAGATCGACACGAACACGGGGGGAGGGGATCAGGGCGGAGAGCGGGACGCTTGGCAGGGGACTCCTCCTTGCCGGTTTGTGGGGAAGTATGTTGCAAAGAAGAGAGGATGCCAAGGCGAAGGTGAGGTGAGCATCTCCGGCTTTAAAGGAGAGGGCTCTAGCGAGAAATGTCTCGTTACGACAGCAAACCGAGGGGGGGAGGGTCCGACAGGAAAAGGGAAGGGTGCGTCGTGGGATGGGTTTTTTGTGTTGGGCCCATGTGTTGGAGATAACATGGTGGATAGTCTGGACAACCACATTTCTTCCCCACGTATGGTTTGGATTTGAGAAGCCTAGACCGTCGAGAAAGTTGAATTTTTAGAAGCTTGTTGGTCTCCCGTTTGATGTTCGTACACACCCGGATATATGAGGAAGAAATGAACTTCGACCTTAAAGACAACCTTAATCATTTGTTTCATTCATTTATATGCATTGTAGTCCATAGCAACGCATGGGCGTTCCACTAGTTAATAATAAAAGGCTGGCCTGGACATCAACTGGCGGCGTGGCCACTTCACAAGATATGGATGTGGTGGTGTGTGCTGGCCGAGATCCGATCTGGATCTTTCGGCTCCGACTCCTGTGAGATCTCTTGACGGTAGGCTATGGTCAATTTTGTTTCTTCCATTGATGGGTGGACGGCCACCGGTGGCCTCGCGTGGATCGGTGCTGATGGATGTGGTGGGGTGTTATAGGGGTGTGTTTAGTGGGGAGGTTGACAGGAAGCATGGGGAGCTCCGACGTGGCCCGGCCACCCGTCGCTGATGCAGGGTGCAATGTTTATGGATGCGTCCGCTGCTCCTCCCCCTTTCTCTAATCGCATACTAGCCAACGCAGTTCTTGCGATGTTCGGGGCAGGGAATTTATTGGCTGCTCCGATGGTCATGGGTTGTTGGTCGGGCCAAAGCCAAGGTCTTTGGATGGCCACAGAGTGGTATGGATGGTGGGCGGCGGCCCTGGCGGTGGGAGTCGTGGAGTTCATGGGCGGAGCGCCCGTTACATGTGTGTGCGAGGGGGCAGGGGCAGCCATGGCGAGTCGGGTGGCATGGGTGTTCATGTTCGGTGTAGCATGGTGGCGATGGGTTGTGAGCACCAGGGTATATAATCTGAGTGTGTTGCTATGTGGTACATAATCCGGCGTGCATTGTAGTTAGTAACATGTCAGTGGAGTGGTGTGAGTGTAGGGATACATGATCATCGAGTTTTATGCGACAATACGTGTACATATATGCAATCACACAAAAATTAAAAGGCCATAGCAACGCACGGTCATTCTACTAGTAATGCATATATTTCACAATGCAACACTTTTGTGTCACATAACTATACCCAGCAACTTTTATTGTTGATTAGATTTATTTAATCTCAAAATGTGTTGGATACAGACAATTAATCCTAGACACCAAAGTAAGGCTAGTTGGCAGGCCTGTCCCTTTCCTTGTGTCCGGGAAATCACAACAGGGTTCGTGTATGTCACATGTAGATGTGAGATAATACCTCACATCTAAGTATGATGTCAATGTCACCTCATTCTTTTCATTGTTTGTCCCGTTTGTTTGATTTTAATTTGTTATAAAGCCCAAGACCAAAAACTAGCTCGCCATGCCTATGTGGCCGACCTATACGTAAATACGGTCGCTAGTTCCCCTGAAAAGAAATCCGGTCACTATCACTAGCTACTCGTACAAAGAAACCTCATCGCTAGCTTTTTTCTAAAGAAAAGAAAAGCATATCGCTAGTGCATCTTAGTTATACATTTACAAGTACGTCTCTCATCGCTAGCTTCTAGGCTATGAATGATTTTTTTGCCTTTTGTTTTTTGTGTTTTTCACTCTTATATTTATATAATTAATTTTCAATAAGGGGCAAAGTTTGATTAGAACATTTTTGCCTTTTGTTTTTTGCATTTTTCACTCTTATATTTATATAATTAATTTTCAATAAGGGGCAAAGTTTGATTAGAACATATTTCAAAAAACATGTTCACGAATTTACATATTTTTTCAATTTATAAAAATGTTAACGAATACCAAAAATGTTCTAATATATTTTGAACAATCCTCTGATATATGATGATCATTTTCTGAATACACACTATTTTCTTTGCAATAAAGTGAACTTTTTTATATACGATGAATTTTTTAACCATAGACAATAAAGATTTCTTTAAATACACTAAATTATTTTAAAACATGTATGAAACAATTGATTTTTCATTCAAAAATATTCATGCATTATAAAAAATATTCATGATTCAAAATTTGTTCGCATATACGGAAAATATATTCATAAAATTCAAAAATATTCATGATTTAAAAATGTTCATAATTTTGAAAAAAAGGTTCAGAAAGTTTAAAAAAGAAGAATCAAAGGAAAAGTAGAAAAAAGAAAAAGAATGAAAGCGAACATGAAAAAAAAACAAATTCAGAGAAAAATGGTTGCAATCATCCCAAAACCGCCAGAAAGGTTCCTTAAACTGGATCCCCAAACCCATATTGCTCCCAGTATTCCTTGTTCGCTTTTCAAAAAACCACTCACTAACAGCTCTAACGGGTCAGCCCGCTACTACCGAATAGTGAGCGACCAATGCACTTTGCGATTGCTATACCCCCCCCCCCCCCCCGGCGCCAATGTCCTTGTTGTTTTATTAGCGAGATGGTGAACTTGCAATTGGGCCAAAAATGTCATGCCCAGTTGCGAGTCAAGGGTGGACTTGCAACCGTGGGAAAAAAGGATCAAGGGTCTCATTGCATATCAATGGTGTATTTTCATCTCGGAGAAAAGAAAAGGTTCGCCCAGTTACGAGCCAATGGTTGACTAGCAACTAGGACAAAAGAAGGTCGGACCCCTAGTGATGAGTCGAGGGTGGACTCGCAATTGGGACTAAAAAAGGTCCGGCCCCAGTTGCGAGTCGAGTTTGGACTTGGAACTCGGACAAAAAAAGTTGGGCTCCAGTTGCGAGTCGAGGTTGGACATGCAACTAGGACAAGAAAAGTTCGAGCCCCAGTTGTGAGTTGACAGTGGACTTGCAACTGGGACAAAAAAAGGTCGGGACCAGTTGCGAGACGAGGGTGGACTTGCAATTGGGACTAAAAAATCCGGGCCCCAGTTGCGAGTCGAGGGTGGACTTGCAACTCTGACAAAAAAAGGTTGGGCCCTACTTGCGGATCGAGGGTGGACTTGCAGTTGGGACTAAAAAACTCGGGCCCCAGTTGCGAGTCGAGGGTGGACTTGCAACTCGGACAAAAAAAGGTTGGACCCTAGTTGCGAGACGAGGGTAGACTTGCAACTCAGACAAAAAAGGTTGGGCCCTAGTTGCAAGTCGAGGATGGACTTGCAACTCGGACAAAAAGGGTTGGGACCCAGTTGCGAGTCGAGGGTGGACTTGCAACTTGTACAAAAAGAAGATCTGACCCCATTTGTGAGTCGATAATGGACTCGCAACCAAGACAAGAAAGGTTGGGCCCCAATTACGAATCGAGGGTGGATGTGCAGCTTAGAAAAAAAAGGTTGGGCCTAGTTGCAAGTTGAGGGTGGACTTGCAACTTAGACAAAAAAGATTGTGCCCTAGTTTCTAGTCAAGGTTGGAGTTACAACTTGGACAAAAAGGGTTTGGCCTCATTTGTGAGTCGAGAGTGGACTTGCAACTAGTACAAAAAAGGTTGGGCCTCAGTTACAAATTGAGGATGGACTTCTAAAATGGGACAAAAAAAGTCGGACCTCAGTTGCGAGTCGAGGGTGGACTTGCAATTAAGACAAAAAAATCTCACGGACCAGTTGCGACTCAAGAGTGGAATTGCAACCGGGAGAGAAAAGACGGGCCCCAGTTGCGACTCGAGGGTGGACTTGCAACTAGGACAAAAAAAGGGACCCCTAGTTGAGAGTTGAGAGTGGACTTGCAACTAGGAGAAAAAAAGGTCAGGTCCCAATTATGACTCGAGGTTGAGATTGCAACGGGGACAAATAAAGGTCGGCCTTGTTGCAAGTCGATGGTGGATTAACAACTAGAAAAAAGATCAAACCCCGGTTGCGAGTCGACGGTGGACTTGTAACTGGAATGAAAGAAGGTCGGGTCCTCATTGCGATTCGAGGGCGGACTTGCAACTGGGACAAAAAAGTTCGAGCCACAATTGCAAGTCAAGGGTGGACTTGCAATTGTGAGAAAAAATCAACACCCTATTAGATGTCGATACTGGACTTGTAACCGAGACACAAATTAATCGTGTCCAGTTGCGTATCGATCACACAAAAAACATATTCTCTTCCATGGAGCATGTGTCTTCGATAGCGATTTTTTTCTAAAAGAATAGACAATAAGAACGGCAAAAGCATTTCTCTTCCATTTCTACAACCCATACCAAAGTACAAGCAAAAAAACCTGACAAAAAATAGATGCACTACACGAACGGGGGTTACATCTGAACAAACAGAACAAGATGATATGGGAATATGTCGCCAATGAAGCGAGATCAAGAATTTGCACCAAAAATATAGCAAAAAAACCCAAAGGACATCAACTTAGATAAGACACTGATAAACCTCGTCTAGATGAGATTTAGAAAATACAAAAATAATCATAAATTTATAATGGATAGATGGAAAATGAAAAAAAAAGTAAAATGAGACAAAAAGTCTCAGTGTGATCCTATTCTCCTTCGTGTGCGCTCTTTATATTCTCTCTGTAGCCCACATGAAAAACAAAGACAACACTACGACGATGGTGAAAACGAAGAAGCAATGGTTAATGAAGCCTATTGAAAAACAAACGAGAAAGTCAAATTCAACAGGTCAGAACGATTTGGTTGAGTTTAGATTTGGATCGAACGGATCAACCGCACGTCCAGATTTTTAACGTAATCCCCGCACGTCCCGTGATTCCCGCTCTGATTGACAAGGGTGACTTGTTTTCCCTCATGTTGTCCGGCTTCCCATTTTCTTTTCTGAAGCGGTAAGGTAAAAATTTGGGAGAAGATGGACTTTGATTCGTGGGAATTAGAGATGGGGAATGGGAGTTGAGGGGTGAGGAGATTAAAAGTCCTTTGATTGATTAGAGGGAATGGGAATATAAGTGGGAATGGGAAGGGGAGTTGAGAGGGCCAATTCCCATCGTTTTCTTACCATGGGGTATCCTGTTAATTCGTGGGTAGAGCTCTATCTCAATCTAATTCCCAACTTATACCAAACAAGCGAATAGGAGTAAAAATCTACTTCCCATGTCTAATCCCTATACATCTCCCGATGCAAACTCCCATTCCCCTGCCCTAATGGTTACCAAACAGGCTGCTAGTACCTCTTGTATCTCGTAGTGCTCCCTAACCACTAGGACTAGATTAAGGTTGTGACTTCATTTTGGTTAGGTAATTTTTGTAGCTTAAAAAATGTGACGTGAACTGAAGTGTTTCTTTTTTCTGTACATCAATTTTTCCTTCTTTCTTCTACTGTTTTTTCTTTGTTTTAATAGTCAAATGGCTCGACTGTTGTGTTAGTATTTGTACTACACTGTGATAGCTTTGACTTACAAAATAAATGTTGAAACACACAATCGATAATTTTGGTGTTAATAATATGATAATTTTACGCATCATAGACCTGATTACTTATGTGCAACACCTTGGTAACTTTCACATGTAGAGGGGGAGGGAGTTGTTGAAACATACACACAGTAACTTCATTGTAAACGGCACGGTAATACATCACAAGCCAGATAACTTACGTAAAACATCATGGTAACTTTTGGATCCAGAATTTTTCTATGTTCAAACATAGCACGTTTTGTAAAAAAAACATGGCAAGGGCATCTAGAGTTGGGTGCCTCAAACCGGCCTCAAACGCCCGGGTGGGGGGCCGTTCACTGACCAGTCAAAAATAAGCTACCCAGGCGGCCGCTTCAAACCGGCCTCAAACGTCCGGACTGGCCAACACCTCTCATATCCAACCCAAAGCTAGGCATATATGGGGAGTCCCGGAAGCGTCCGTCACATCAGACTGACGTGCGGGTCACTCAGGAAAATAATCCGAAACCCAACGGTCCGAAGGTCGTCTCCTCCGTCGGACCGATGGCGCCATGTGTCGTCGGTCCGACAAGCCACGCAAGGGCTCAAGCCTGGGCTATTTATGCCATACGCCGGCATGCAAACCCCGTCTACATTTCCTTCCCTCCCCCCCCCCCCCCGTCTACCACCGCCACTTTTCCTTCTCGTCTGATGACGCCACATCCACTCACCTACCTCTCCGCGCCGCCATCCCATGGCCTGAAAAGAGGGTGACCACCTAGTTCTATCTCAGCGGCAATCTCACCGGTTTGACCTATAACTTACATAAAAATACCGCGGGAACTTTGGACCGGGAGGAAAAACTTGTTGGAAACGAACCTTGGTAACTTCTGTGTAAACTACACGGTAATATATGTGCTGCATACTTGATAACTCACGTACTAACATCGCGCTGACTTTTGACACGGGAAACAAATTGTTGAAAAACATCCTTTGATAACTTATGTGTAAATAGTATGATAAGATACACAAAATAGTGTTGATAACATACATATCTTGCGCGTGGTAACTTTTTACAAAAGAATAGTCGTCGGAATATACCAACGTGAGATCTAGTTTTGAAGGTCTCGTCATGATGGATTTTTTACGTGAAAAAGATTTTCCAATCAAACCGACGGTTTGACCTACAAAATATTTTGAAGTTTCGAAATAGGAGGACAATTCGGGATGACATCTGTTTTTTTAGTTTTCTAGTGCATATTGTGAGAAGGTTGAAGGAAACCATTTTTTATGCTGGGAATTTGCTTATGGAAACATCGTGGTTACTTATGTACCATAGACGTGATAACTTATGTATCCTAGGCATGACAACTTTTTATCTGAAAAAATTCGTCGAAACATATCAACATGGGATCTAGTTTCGGAGGTCTCATCGAGACGAATATTTTATGAGGAAACAATTTTTTAATCCATCCGACGGTTTGAGCTACAAAACATTTTAAAATTTTAGTTTTGAAAATAATCTGCTGACATCATCAATTTTGTTTTTCTGCAAGCATCTAATTAGGAGGGAGTAACGTGGTGAACATGCACGAATGAAAGAGCACCTGCATGCATGCATGCAATGGTGTGTGTTGTGCGCTACTTGTTTCGCGAGAGGGATATGAAAAGGATCGTTCGGAACTATTGCTTATTGTCTGACTAATTGGAAGTTATCACAATCCAAAAATAAAATAAAAAATAGACCAAAAAAGCTCGGAAGCAATGGATAATGGGCCAGTGGAAAAACTAAGCACGCAACGCATGGGTGGGACACCCAGCGACGCAACAACCAAGCGAATCAAAAAAATGAAACAACATGGCTGACTGGCCAGCAGGAATCAACAGCTTGCACCAAAAAAATAACGATGGAAGGGATAGTGTGGAGTTTAGATGTGAGGTAAAAATAATATATTGCATCTAGATGCGAAATAGCAATCCCGATCACAATAACAGCTACGCAGTCATCAAATTCCATCCTGTTGGAAATATACCCTAGAGGCAATAATAAATTAGTTATTATCATATTTCCTTGTTCATGATAATCGTTTATTATCCATGCTAGAATTATATTGATCGGAAACTCAGATACATGTGTGGATACATAGACAACACTATGTCCCTAGTGAGCCTCTACTAGACTAGCTCGTTGATCGAAGATGGTCAAGGTTTCCTGGCCATAGACATGAGTTGTCATTTGATAACGGGATCACATTATTAGGAGAATGATGTGATGAACAAGACCCAAACTATGAACGTAGCATATGATCGTGTCAGTTTGTTGCTATTGTTTTCTGCATGTCAAGTATGTGTTCCTATGACCATGAGATCATGTAACTCGCTGACACCGGAGGAGTACCTTGTGTGTATCAAACGTCACAACGTAACTGGGTGACTATAATGATGCTCTACAGGTATCTCCGAGGGTGTCTGTTGAGTTGGCATGGATCAAGACAGGGATTTGTTACTCCGTGTGACGGAGAGGTATCTCACGGCCCACTCGGTAATACAACATCACAATGAGCTTGCAATCAAAGTGACTAAAGTGTTAGCCACGGGATATTGTATTACGGAACGAGTAAAGAGACTTGCCGGTAACGAGATTGAACTAGGTATGGAGATACCGACGATTGAATCTCGGGCAAGTAACATACCGATGAACAAAGGGAACAGCGTACGGGATTAACTGAATCCTTGACATAGAGGTTCAACCGATAAAGATCTTCGTAGAATATGTAGGAACCAATATGGTCATCCAGGTCCCGCTATTTGTTATTGACCGTAGAGGTGTCTCGGTCATGTCTACATAGTTCTCGAACCCGTAGGGTCTGCACACTTAACGTTCGGTGACGTTTCGGTATTATTGAGTTGTGTATGTTGGTGACCGAAGGTTGTTTGGAGTCCCGGATGAGACCCCGGACGTCACAAGGAGTTCCGGAATGGTCTGGAGGTAAATATTTATATATGGGAAGTCATATTTTGGCGACCGGAAAAGTTTCGTGTTTTTCCGGTATTGTACCGGGAAGCTTCTAGAAGGTTCCAGAAACTTCCGGAGGAGTACGTAAGTCCACCAAGGGTTCCACCACGTCCCAAGGTTTGCATGGACTGAGGGGAGGCTCCCTGGCCTTATTGGGCCAGGCGCACAAGTCCCTCAAGGCCCATGTGGCTTGGGAGAGGTGGAAAGTCCACCTGTTTCTGGAAAGGGAGGGAATTGGACTAGGAGTCCAACTCCTCCCCCTTGGCTGCGCCCTAGGGCTTGGAGGGGCTGATCTCCACGCCCCTCCACCTATATATAGAGGGGAGGGGGTGCCCCAAGAGCACACACGAAACCCTTGGCGCCCCTCTCTCTCCCTAGATCGTTTTCTCCTCCGTTCACGGTTTCGGTAGCGCTAGGCGTAGCCCTGCCGGGATAGCACCACCACCGCCGCCACCACGCCGTCGTGTTGCCGGAGAACACATCTACCTCTCTTCTCTCCCTTGTTGGATCAAGGAGGCGGAGATCGTCATCGAGCTGTACGTGTGCTGAACGCGGAGGTGTCGTCCGTTCAGTGCTAGATCGTGATTGGATCGCGGGATGGCTTGCGATTTGGATCGCGAAGACGTTCGACTACATCAACCGCGTTTCTTAACGCTTCCCGCTTAGCGATCTACATGGGTATGTAGATGCAATCTCTCCTCTCGTAGATGGTCATCTCCTAGATTGATCTTGGTGAAGCGTAGGAAATTTTTTGTTTCCCATGCATCGTTCCCCAACACATCATGCATTCCATAATCATCCAAACCTGTTCCATAAGAGCAACTCCAACCAGGCGACCCGTTTCGTCCGCGCGTGTCCGTTTGGGTCGCCGCGGACACAAAACACGGCCCAACGAGGTGACCCAAACGGACACGCGTCCGTTTTTTGTCCGCCCGCGACCCACTTCAGGCCCAAATTTGGGCCGCATTTGCGTCGGTACGAACACGGGACAGACGCCCGCGTCGCCCGCCCTTCTCTTCCCCCTGGCTCGCCAGTCCGTGGCACGTACGCCAGTCTCCTCTTCCTCCTTCGCCTTCAACTCACCCGCCTGCCCCGCCTCCCACCCCCGCCGCCCACTTCCACCACTAGTGCAGAAAAGCCTAGCTACGACGTGGCAAAAAAGGCTTTGCTGGCGTGGTAGCCCGACGCCACCAATATGGCGCCATTGTTAAAAAATAATGGTGGCGTTGGGTCCCACGTCAGCGGTATTCTTCGTGCTGATGGCGTGCCACGTCGACAACGCCACCACTATAATCGCTCACCTAGCGGCATGCAATGTACATTGCACGCCAGGAACGTTTCGTGCAGCCAAAAAAAATCCCAGCACATAACATCTAGCATTTACCATTGCACGCCAGGAACTAGACTAATAGAACAATGGATTCCAGTTAATAATAAGTGTCAATCTCACAAGCAGTACTAGCTAGAGCTAATAAGTAGCTATTTGGTAAACGACAATCCTCACAAACATGAGCAAACTAGATATAGCATAGTTAATAAGGAGTTCATTTAGCACGAGCAAACTAATTAGCATAGCTAAAGGAGGTCGATGACGATCATCATCCTCAAAGTCATGGCGTGGGGTGTTCCTGATAGTGACTAAGACGACCTATCCAACCCGGAGATTCTTGTGAGTGAGGAAGTTGCTCCACCCAGCCGCACTGAAGATAGTGCAACCGTCCCTTTCCACTGCGTAAGCACAGGTGGTGACGGAGTCCCTTGTGGTAAGGCGTAGTCCAGCAATGCCTGCTTCACCGGCTCGATGCCACAGCTCAAACATAGCCTCTTAGGTAATTTCCGAAAAAAATCAAACATGGTATGATCATGTCACATTACTACAGTACTATAAGCATATCATCACATTAATATACTAAGCATATCATCAAATTCTATACTAAGCATATCATCAAATTCTAGACTAAGCATACTATCACATTACTATGCTATAATCAATATATCACATTACTAAAGCATATCACATTACTATACTATAAGCATATCATCACATTAATATACTAAGCATATCACATTACTATACTATAAGCATATCAGCACACTAAGCATATCATCAAATTCTACACACTAAGCATATCATCAAATTACTACACTAATAAGTAGCATACCATGACATGGCGGTTAACCATCGTCCGTGTCAAGCGGGTCACGAATGGCATCCTGACGTAGGCATCATGTGGCGGAAGTTTTTCCCAGAGCGTGTCTGTTTCATCCTCGCTCAGCCTGTTCATTCTTTGGGCAAAGAGTGCGTCATCAAGTGGGTCATCATCTTCTTCCTCATAGTTGAGATAGATAACAACCAGCCTTAGAGTTTGTCTTCTGAAGGACATGCTGATCAATTCATCCCCAGTATGATGCATGCGGGCGATGAAATGATCCCATTCATCTCCTCCAATCTGGGTTATGTTCCGTCCCTTATTGACCTCCATAGTGTAGGGGGGCCCAGGAGAGTCGAAGATGACAATGTCTTCAGTAATGAGCTCATTGAAATCCAATCACATATTGCAAGGGACGATCTATGTAAGAAAAACCAAAAACACACACACACAATGCATTAGTGGAAATAGCAACAAAAACAAAAGAACAAACTATAGAAGGTTCATATAATTTCTTACCGCTGCAGGAACAAAACACGGCTGGAAGTAAATGCCGAACAACATGGCAGTTGCAAGGCTGGTTGTGCACCTTGACTTGCACACTCGACATGGTGGTGGTTGCGCCATTCTACACAAAAGATATTGAAAAGTACGTATATAATCGGATTCTAGACTAGTGAACCGACACAAGTAACATGTACACACAAATAAACAAAATCCATGGAGGGAGACACAAATAAACAAATTCTACTCAAAATGCTACACTAGGAGTTCATTTTATTTATTCCCGTGGCATTCCAGACTACACTACCAAATTTCTACCCAGCAAGGTTGAATCATTAATATTCTAGACACTAAAAAAATTCTACTCAAAATGCACTATTAAAATCAGATTTTACATCGGATTATCACTAAAATTTCTACACAAAGCAATCCATGGAATCAAATTTTGATTCTACATCACACAAAGCAATCCATTATATATATACTAAAATTTCTACACACATTGGTGCAGCGACGTGCTATACAAACGGTTTTTAACCCCTTTCAGTAATGCAGTTTCAAACCGTCACCTTACTAGTGTGGGCGATAGGGGGGTCCATCGCACACGCTATACATCCCACACAGTTCAACACAAAAACTGTTTGCAATTTGGATTAGCATCACACATGGTTATTTCACAAAAACTGTATGTAATGTGCGATTCATTGCACATGATTAAAAATAAAAAACTGTGTGTGATGTAAATGCCATCACATACAATTGGCTCCAAAAAACTGTGTGCAATGTGTGATCTTAACGATGTGTTAATTAGTCCTAAAATTGGCTAGACGTAATCAATTTACTATGATCATCTTTTGACAATCAAACATAACGCAAAAATGCACATTCAAAATCCACTATATGATTTCTTTTCAAGCTTTGTCATACAACATACAAAAGTACAAACGTACTATCTCACATCACATGACAGCCAACACATACAACTAGCAATCACATCTAATTACGTCGTAAAGCTTCATCAGTCTCTTATTCATCGATGACATCAACTCCCAAACCTTCCTAGATTTGTTATTGTATCTCATCCTGAAAAACCAAGAGAAAAGGGTTACAAGATCAAAAAAAGTAAATCCTTACACAGAGCGGGGATTCAGTGCTGAGGCCCATCTGCACCTTCGATCATAAAAAAAATCAAAACGAATTCTAGAAAAATTCAAAAAATTCCAATTTTTTTTGCATGGTAGAGAATTTGGTGCACGAGGTTCGCTCCAAATTTCAGATCATTTGAACATCTGAGTGTCCCTCGGCAAAAAAGACAATTTTGGGGTCTATAAAAAAGTTTATTGTTCATATATTGTTCTGACCCAATTTGTCTTTTTTGCTGACAGCGACTCAAATGTCCAAATGAGCTGAAATTTGGAGCGTACCTCACGCACCAAATTATCTAACATGCAAAAAAAATTGGATTTTTTGAATTTTATTTCTATTTTTAATGATTTTTTTTACATTACATACTCAAGTATCCTACTTGAAATTAGTTCTTACACTAGTTATGCATATATTTTTTTCAAAAAGTATAGCAAGAGAAAGTTCAGGACTTCACAAGAGAGATTTTGTGATTAGTTTGATGTCTTGGAGAATCTTGATGGATGAGAAGAATCAAGAATCGATTACATGGTTAGAGACATCATACTTAGACATAAAAAACAAGATTAGATTAGTACTATCCGGCAAGCTAGCTAGCAGCCAGCCTGGTGGATGGATTATTGGAAAGAGATGCACGGGAAGCTAGCTTACATAGCCACGAACTGCACCTCCATGACGCTGCCTCTCGGGATGCATAACTTGTTGAAGCACTTGTGCCACCGGATAGAGATCCTGGAGCTGTACGACCGCTTCGTGCTCGTTCTCGCGTCTACGGCCAACGACGAGCCTCATGGCGTCCATGGCACCCGCTTCACGCACGGCCGCCCGACGCCGAGCGACCCCACCGTGTCCTGCTCCTAGTCGGAGCTTGGAGCAGGCGTCGTCTGCCTCGCCAGCCGTGGCATGGAAGAAGTGTGTGTTATGTTTGTGGTTCTACAGGAGGTTGGGTTGATGCTAGTTAGATATATGTGTGAATGTGGTAAAGTACGTGGTGAGGAGATAAGGCTAGATATTTTTCTTGGTTGTCAACTATGGACGGATAGATTCATGCCATGTCATCGATCCAAGACTTCAATCTCTTCACCAATAAGAATTCAGTACACATATGTGTGCTTTCTTGCCATTTGATTTTTGTCCTTACACCATCAAAATAATTGTGAATCCTTCTCAAATTTTTATTACAGTATACTGAGGTCTTATATTGACAGCATGCCAAGTTTCGTATTTATTAGACATTATTTACATTTTCTAGAATTAAAATACCAATAAACTTCATGTTCACGGTTGATTCTTGCCACATAGATATTTGAATTTTATATTTATTTCTTGTATGAGGCACACACACACATATACTCACTGCCTTAAATATGATTTTTCAAATCATTTTTGTATACGTTTTTCTGTACTCGTAGTTCAAATTTGAATTTATTCGTTAAATGACTAGAAATTTAGTTAATGACTCAAATATAGCAAATGAGCTTCGAAAAGTGTCAGATTTTAATGTGGAGGATTCTATGGTGTATCTTAACTGTAGAAAAAAAAATTCAAGGTCAAATGATAAAGGAAAATATAAGTTCGCCACCAATTTGGTGCATTCACTGTCGAAACCATGATCGTTCCTCGGAGGTTGTCAGATTTCTAAAGGATGTACATCAAAAACAAGTGAAACCTTCTCAAATTTTTACCACATCATTGTGAGGTCATATCATGACACTATGCCAAGTTTTATATTTTTCAGACTTCATTTACAGTTTTTATAATTTCAATACCAAAACTCCATGTTCGCGGTTGATTCTTGCCACATATGTCTAATAAATTTATATTAATATCTTGTATGAGGCATACAAATATACTCAATACCCTAAGTATGCTTTTTCAAATCATTTTTGCATACTGTTTCATGCATTCGTAGTTCAAATTTGAATCATATCCATTAAATGACTGGAAATGCAGTTAATGACTCAAATATAGCAAATGAGCTCTGAAAAGTGCCAAAATTTAACAGGGAGGATTCTATGGTGCATGTTAAATGTAGAAAAAAATCAAGTCAAACGACGAACGAAAATGTCATCGCCTTCAAACATATTGCGCAAACCATTATTCTTTGGAAAAATAATAATTTTAGGAATCACACGGTTCCATTTATGAAAGTGTGCGATGACAGGCTACATCGCACACACAATGTATGCAAAAAAACGTGTGCAAGGCATCACACACGTTTGCATTTTTAACACCGTGTGCAATGATATGCCACATCACACACACACACTGTTTGCAATAACTGTGTGCATGGCATCACACACGGTTGCATTATAATAACTGTGTGCAATGATATAGCACATCACACACACATCATTTGTAAAAAACCGTGTGCAAAGCATCACACACGTTTATGTTTTTTCAGATCGTGTGCAATAATAGACAACATCACACACACATTTTTTGGAAAAACTGTTTGCGCGACATCGCACACAATTATATTTTCGAAATGTGTGTGATGTTACGACATCACAAACGATTTTTTTCCTAATGTTACACCACACACGCTATGGTGTACATCGCAAACAGTTTTTTCGAAGGGTCTCTGATTGATGTGTCGTCTTTGGACCATCTTGCAGTAGTGACAAAGCAATCCTAAATCAACTTATAGATGAATCCCACACATGGATTATGCATGGACGGAGGAGGTGCGAGTGCAGAGGAAGGAGATGCAACGGGAGGGGAAGGATAGGATTTAACCTTGCTGGGCGGCGAAGGGCGCGACGGGCGGCGACGGGAGGCGACGGGTGGCGGATGGTTGAGGGGGAGTTGAAATAAAAGGGCGGTGACTAGGTCTTTTACTAAGGCGTGGGAGTTGACTCAGGTGGGCCGTTGCAGGCGTGGGCCTAAAATGCAACGCCATAGCTAATAACAACTCAAATAAAAAAGACTAATTAAGTTTAATAAAAGACTAAACATAATTAAATACTCAAAATTAGAACTGGTAGCAATAATGATGTTAAAAAGGTAAAATAAAATGTTTGTTATTTTCTAACTAGTATATATAATCTTTAAATACTTAAAATACTAGTTTAAGTGGAAATATTATGTCTGGCGTAAAATAACTTGGCACGCGAGCACTAATTAATTAGCTACGACGTGCACAGAAATGCAACGCCATCACTATCTTACAAACGGTGAGTACAAGTGTGTCAACAGATTTGTGACGTGTCCAAAAATAGCCACGCCGGCACTAACCGTTTACAACCGACGTACCAATTTAGCCGACGCCAGCACTATTTGAAAAAAATAGTGTTGGCGTTGTGTGAAAATGGTGCACCACCAACAAGAGTTGTGGGTAGCCATTTCTCCACTAGTGTGCCGTCGCCGCCAGCCATCCGCTCATAGACTCACCCTCCCGGCAGCCTCATCTCCCGCCGCCGCCGCCGCCCAGCTCCGCTACTTTGTCTCGGTGGGGCATGAGGCTCCTCACCGGCCGGATTCTTCCACGACGCCCGCAAGCTGTTCGACGCTTTGCCCGCAAGGTACAAATGGACTCCGACGATGAGTTTTTTTCTACAACATTCTTTGTGATTCGGATGATTCTCCATCCGATGATGAGGAGATCGTGGCAGCTGCGTTGGTCGTCCATGACCACGTAAGTATGGAGCGGCCGCTGTTTAGGGGCTCCATACCGGGGCACACGCCGACACTGAATCGTAACCGGGAGGGTGGCCATTTCCTATTCTGGAAGGACTACTTCGAGACCCTAAACCCACTCTTCAAACATCACATGTTCCGACGCCATTTTCGTATGGCTAGGCATGTGTTCAACCGTATTCAGGAGGGGTTGGTGGAGTACGATAACTATTTCGAGTGCAAGACGGATGCCCTTGGAAAGATTGGCTTCTCCTCTTATTAGAAATGCACTGCTGCCATTCGGATGCTTGCATACGGAGTTCCCGGTGATCTCATTTATGAGTATGACCGGATGATTGAGTCAACATGCCTTGAGTCCACGCATAGGTTTTTGCAAAGCTGTCATAGCTATGTTTGGGCCGGAGTACTTGAGAGAGCCAACTGCTGCTGATACATCACGGTTGCCGACGATGAATATGCTAGCAGGGGTTCCCGGGGATGCTTGGTAGCATAGATTGTATGCACTGGAAGTGGAAAAACTGCCCTTCTGCTTGGCAGGGCCAGTATAAGGGCCATGTTCGAGCTTGCACTGTCATACTTGAGGCCGTGGCTTCCCAAGATCTCTGTATTTGGCACTCTTTCTTCGGCATGGCCGGATCTCACAACGATATCAATGTGCTCCAGCGCTCTCCGGTGTTTGCTAGGATGGTAGAAGGCAATTGCCTGGAGGTCAATGTTGAGATCAATGGCCACCAATACAACAATGGATACTATCTAGCTGACGGTATCTATCCAAAGTGGTCTACTCTTGTGAAGACAATCTCCAACCCTGTAGGAGAGAAGAGAAAGAGATTTGCCCAAGAGCAAGTGAGTGTTAGAAAAGATGTAGAGCGTGCCTTTGGCGTTCTTCAATCTCGATGGGGCATCGTTCGGTATCCTGCTAGAACTTGGAGCATCAAAAAGTTGTTGGAGGTGATGACAGCTTGTGTGATCATGCACAACATGATCGTAGAGGATGAGTGCCCAGAACGTTCTATGATCAAGGGTTTCAGTTTCGGGGTGACAATATTGTGCGTGAGCATGAAGCGTGATTGGAAAACTCACATGAAGCTGCAAAATGATTTGGTTGAGCATATGTGGATTCATGTCGGCAACCAATAGATGTATCGGCAACCTTTTCTTTTAAATGTACTTGAGACAATTTAATGTTAAACTATGAGATATTTTATGTAGTTCTTGAACTATGCAATGTTTTGTATTAAACATTTGTTAATCTAGAACTAAATTTTATGTGGTTATTGTCAAAGCGATCAAAAAATGACCGCAAGCCTGCCGCGCGGACGAAAAATGAGTCGGCGCGTTAGGTGCACGACCGACCCAAACGAAAAAAGGGACAGACATGCCGACCCAAACGGACAAAAGACGGACAAAACGTGCGTCCGTTTGAGTCGGCCGGTGGTTGGAGTTGCTCTAATCATCCATCATCCAGACGGCAACAAACAAACAAACCGTGGGAGCACGGTTGCATTCAAGCGGCAAGCGAGAAAATTTCGGTGCATGCATAGCCCTCCGCGGCCGCGCTAGCTTTCAAAATTCAAACAAACCACGGGCAGAGGATCGCGGAATGATATATTGCTACGTCCTGATCCTCCCTTTCCTCTTTCCCGTGCGCATGCAGCAGGCGGCAGGAGAGAACGGCAACCCCAAAAGCAAAGGAGAATATTTCGGCGTTTTCCCCAAACAGCCACCCGATCATATCTGATCATCGCCCGCCCCTCCGACGACCGCGACCAGAAATAGACGAGCACGACCACACCCACCCCTCCCGTACGTGAGCCTCTGAAGGTGGGCCCAGATCGAAGCTCCGTACGTGGGCGAGGTGGGCCACGTCGAAGCCCACCACCTCCGTGATCAGCTCGCCAAGCCAACACAGTGCACAGCACACAAGCGGGCGCTGGCTCGCGAGGGATTCCGCATTCCCGCCCGCCCGCTCTCCACCCTTCTCTTTTGACATCCATCGCCAGAGCATCCAAAGCGCCTGCCCTTTTTAACCACCCCAGCCAGCGCCCCTCCCTCCCTCGCTGCCCCATTCCGATCTCATCTCCAAAGCCTCCATCCCACCATCGCCTCCAACCCCTGCCAAAACCCTAGCGCTCGCGCTCCCCTCGCTCCACTCGCCCACCAGCCGCCACCTATGGCGTCTGCGCCCATGTCCCCGGTGACGCCCGCCGGGGCCGAGCCCAGGCGCTCCACGCGCCTGCTGTCCAACATCAAACCGGCCGACGCCGACGCCGACGCCGAAGCGGAGGACGAGGTCGACGCCGAGCTCGAGCGCGAGCGGTCGACGTCGCGCGGCGGTAAGCGGGGGCGCAAGGCGGCGGGGAAGAGCACCGGCACCCGGAAAAGAGCGACCAAGGGCAAGCGGAAGGAGCCCGAGCCGGCGGCGGCGGCGGAGGCGACGGGGCCGATGGAGGTGGACGACGCCGGCAGCGGGATCAACGGCGCCATGTTCCCGGAGGGGCCGGACTCGGAGGAGATGAGGTTGATCGAGGAGGAGGAGGAGGAGGAGGAAGAGGAGGAGGCGGAGGAGCAGGCCGATCATGGAGGAGAGGGGTCCGCGGAGACGCCTGGCGCCAGGAAGAGGGTAGCCCCGCCGCGCGCCGAGAGGAGGGCGGACGCCTCGGCGGACCACTTGGTGGGCGAGCCTATCCAGGATGACGAGGCCAGGCGACGCTGGCCGAGCCGCTACGCAACCAAGGTATACGGCGTCTATCTTCTCTTCTCAGCACGTAGCTAAGGTGGTAGAGGCATCATGTTCTTCTTTCATGCACTGGAAATCCCGACTGAAAACATTTCCTCTACTTTGGGCCGCAGGTTGCCGATTCACACGCTAGGCGGTATGTCTTGTTTCGCTCTTGATGATCTCACCTTGTTGTAAATGGAGCTCATTTTGCGCTGTTTTTAACATGTGAACCGGATCTTCCATTTGTGCATGCAGATCTAATGATCCGGAGGAGGAAATCGGTGCACGACGCCACTACACATCTGCTTGTGTGGATGACGCAATCTTCAAGCTCAATGACGATGTCTATGTGAAGGTGAACCATTTATACTGAGTTCGTTTACTATATTTAGCTGTACTGATTATTAATGTACTGCCATCATCTTGTTAGCTAGAAGGTTTGTACATGATTGCAGCGTATGAAGATGGTTAATACAGTTTGCATTGCCATATTGGCTAAGCTGACTGATGAAATGTTGTGCTTCTTTTGTTTCTGGCATGCTGTTAGCTTCCACATTCATTTTGTGACAAAAAAATGCATTCACTCAGGACTGTACTATGTATACTAAAATTTGCATATAAACTAAATTCTATTGGATGATGGTGCGTAATTAAAGATGTACGTGCATGTAATAACTCAACTTCCGAATTTATTGATTGATGATTGTCAAGGTTCTAGGTTCCTCTTAGTACACTAGGACTACAAGTTTGTCTTTCGGGTCTCTCTTGCATCATATATACCAAGAGGCCTTCTCATTTACTCTGAAAGATTTTGTCAACCTTTTTCACGTGTTTGAATTCACTCTTTGGTCATGTGTTCTTAGTTTACATCATAATCCTTGTAGCTATTGAGTGGTTTCTTCCTGATTTCCCTCTGTACAGCTCTCTTTTTCTCGTGCTTCGCCTTCATTTCAAATTTTTAAATTTATTGTCACATACTATGTGTGAATCTGATCTTTCATTCTTTGTCACTTCGAATTTTAAGAAATGTCATGTATAATGTTCAAGTTCGTTTTTTTTTCGTTTGCATGAAGGGTATAGTTCAAAACACTTTGTATTCTATCTTTTTCTCTGTATTCGCCTTCTTGATAAGCTCTGTTTTAACCAAGTTTGCTAATCATGCTATTATTTTGAGTGACTGCAGGCAGGTCTCAATGAGGAAAACTACATTGGCCGGATTACAGAGTTTTTTGAAGGAACAGATAATGGATTATATTTCACATGTCGTTGGTTTTTCCGTGTGGAAGATACGGTATGTGTCATCGAGGTGTTTTTTTCTTCCTAAACGCAATTCAGCACGTGCTTAAGACAAATTTGCAGGTTATCTCATCGGAGTTGCTGGAGGTCCATGATCATAGTCATGACCCAAAGCGTGTTTTCCTTTCAGAGGAAAAGAATGACAATGTGATTGAGTCAATAATTTCTAAAGTAAATATCATTTATGTTGACCCAAGCGTAAGTTATTAGATCTTTCTTTCAAGCAAAATATTTTTTACAACATACTACTTGTCATGCTTCTGCTGATCTTTTTGTTGTAATTTTGTGAAACATTTACAGAAGACACCTCAAGAAAGAGATCAGTTAATATCAAATTCTGATTTGTATTACGACATGTCTTACTCTATTGCATATTCAACATTTGCAAATATTCCAGCAGGTAACCATTTCTGGATTTACTTAGATCTGTTGAATCATCATAGGTATACCACCTAGTTTATTTTTTATTCCTTGTAAGCATCTTAAAAGATATATATATTTGGATGGCGTGATCATGAACTTATACTGAACTGGTACAGGACAGTACTGATTTAATACATCTCGGAAGTACATTCGGCGAAATAAAAGAATGTACTGATCAACATTGTATACCATGAAAAATCTTGTCATGTTTATTCTGTTGTAGAAAATGACGGTGCAACAGACAGTGAAGTAGCATCAGATATTTCCTGTGAAGAGGGGAAACCAGTGGCTGACCCTGTGGCATCATCTGGTGCACGAAGGGAAACAGCAACTCTGCTGGATCTTTACTCTGGATGTGGTGCCATGTCAACCGGGCTTTGCCTGGGTGCTGCATTGTCCGGCATAAAACTAAATACTGTACGTTTAGTGCCTATGACGTCTTAATACTTTAGCTGATCCAGAAGGTACCATAACTGACAATCTTAATGTTGTTCTCGTGCAGAAATGGGCTGTAGACATGAATGAATATGCTTGCGTCAGTCTAAAGCATAACCATCCTAGCACCCAGGTACTAGTTGAAATTGGCAAAGTGCCACTGAGTTGCATTCCCTCTTTCATCAACTAACTTGTACGCTGTTGCCTCTAATTGTAGGTACGAAATGAGAAGGCGGAAGATTTTCTTACCCTCCTCCAGCACTGGGATGCACTCTGCAAGAAGTATGTTGTCCACAGTAGTAATTATTCAGGCTCTGACCTGGCTCAGATGTCAAATGATGACAAAGATGATGGAAATGAACCTCTACCAAATGATCTATTTGAGGTAGAGAGGCTTCTTGATATATGCTATGGCGATCCCAATAAAACTGGAAAAGATGGCCTGTGGTTCAAGGTACTATAGACTTGATTGCTCAAATCACCTATTTGTGTAGTTCATGTAGTCTATATTGTTTCCTTGCTTGTACGTATTATTCTGCACTTGTTACTTAGAACATTAGTTATACGATTTTTGTCTAAAGATAGGAATTATTTATACAGGTGCGGTGGAAAACATATGATCCTAGTCATGACTCATGGGAGCCAATTGATGGCCTTAGGTTGGTATCTTTTTCATTACATTTATCTTCATATATTTTTGTCAATAGTGCCTTATCCTTGTTCGTATTTCAGCGATTCCCCCGAGTGTATTAAAGAATTTGTTCAGAGTGGATATAGGGAATCTATTTTGCCCTTGCCTGTAAGTAAATTCCTCCTTGTTCCTTTTGGGTTAGTTTTCTTATGGTGTCTAATTCGTTATTTTCCAAAGGGCTCTGTTGATGTTATCTGTGGAGGTCCTCCCTGCCAAGGCATCAGTGGATTGAACAGATTCAGGAATTACGATGAGCCGCTGGAGGACGAAAAAAACAAACAGTTGGTTGTCTTTATGGATATTGTGAACTATCTGCGACCTAAATATGTTCTGATGGAGAATGTGGTAGACATTTTAAAATTTGCACATGGGTTCCTGGGGCGATATGCGCTGAGTCGTCTTGTCTCTATGAATTACCAAGCTAGGCTTGGATTGATGGTTGCAGGATGTTATGGTTTACCTCAGTTTAGGATGCGGGCCTTTCTTTGGGGAGCTCTTCCTTCTGGGGTTTGTCTCTTTTCTGTGTTATTTTTTTACCTCGTGACACTACTGCTCAATAAGAAGGTACACTTGGTAATGTAGGTTCTTCCAAAATTCCCACTTCCGACCCATGATGTTGTTAAACGAGGAGTAGTGCCAAATGCATTTTCGGTACGAAAATACATCACTGCACACCATGGCTTTGTTATCATTGTTCTGGAACACTATTTTTGTTATTATTTTATCTTACTAAATTGATGTTCTGTTCCTCAGCAATGCCTTGTTGCATATGATGAAACCGAAGACAAACGTTTAAAGAAAGCTCTTGTCCTTCAAGATGCGCTCTCTGATTTACCAAAGGTTGGCATTGATCTTTTTAGTCTATTCATTTATTTCTGGATTATAATGTTTTCTACAGGTTCAGAACTATCAACCTATTGATGTCATGGAAAATCGTATTAACCCCAAAACCGAGTTCCAACGCTATATCCGGCTCAGCCGTGAAGGTGTGACCTGCTGAGTGTGCAAACTTAATCTCTTTATTTTTTTAATGAAATTTCTTCTTCATCTGTTATGCCTTTTGCCTTTGCATATGCAGAGGCACACTTCTTTTCATCTCTTTCCAATAATTTGGGTGGCTCAATGATGTCACCTTGCCATAGTTTCCACTACTTTAATGTTTGTACATGGTTTCATCATTATATTACTGTTCTAATTTATTTTATTCTGTCATTTATCTGAAGACATGATGGATTGCTCATTTGGAGATGCTTCTCCTGGTCCTAAGGCATGTCAAGTGTTTGATCATCAACCACTAGAGTTGAGCAATGATGATTATCAAAGAGTGAAACAGATTCCTTTTAGAAAGGCAAGCTAGTGCCGATCAGTCACATGTTCTTTATCTTGTTGCCTTATTCTGTGGTTTCTTAGCAATTATTCTATTCTAGGGAGCCAACTTTCGTGATTTGAAGGGTGTCCAGGTTGGGGCAAATAACACCGTTGAGTTTAATCCAAACATTCCTCGTGTGATTCTGCCTTCTGGAAAACCATTGGTACTTCAATCGTTTGTGGAGTAGTTTCATCATCTGTAATGTATGTATATTTCCCATGTAATAATCATCCTTTCTTCTCTGCTAGGTGCCTAAATATGCCATGACGTACATCAAGGGGAAGTCACCGAAGTAAGTATACTGATGATAATTTTGTATTATTTGTAGAACTATATTGGTAACACTCAAACCTGGCCAAACGGGCGGCCCGGCCCGGCACGGGCACGGCCCGTGCTAAACGGGCCTGGCACGGCACGGCCCGCAGGGGCACGTTTAGCAACCGGGCCGTGCCGTGCCGGCCCGCGTGCTGCGCCTCTAGGCCCAAGCACGGCCTGTTTGCTAAACGGGCCGGCCCGTTGGCCCGTTTAGCACGTTGGGCTTCCTATTTTTAGCCGGATGGGCTTCTTTTTAGGCCTAGTGGGTTGTATTTAAGATATATATATATTAAAAAAAATAAGAAAATACATAATAAAAACTAAACGGGCCGTGCCGTGCCGGCCTGCGTGCCCAGCCTCTAGGCCCAGGCACGGCCCGAGGCAGGCTGCGTGCCTGGCACGGCCCGTTTAATTCGTGCCGGGCCGTGCCCGTAGCGTGCCGGGCCTGCGTGCTTTTGGGCCGGCCCGATTAGCACGGCCCGTTTGGCCAGCTCTGGTAACACTTGTCATTTTGCTTCGCAGACCATTCGGACGCCTGTGGTGGGATGAAACTGTTCCAACTGTTGTCACCAGAGCTGAGCCTCACAACCAGGTAACCTATTAACAAGTCTCTGGGCATTTTTATGATTTCATAACTTGTCGATTGCTTTTATTACGATTGAACATGGATGGTTTTTTGCAGATTATCTTGCATCCCAACCAGCACCGGGTTCTGACCGTCCGAGAAAATGCTAGGTTACAAGGCTTTCCAGACTATTACAGGCTCTTTGGCCCTGTAAAGCAGAAGTAAGTTGTTCAACTTGTCACCAGCCAGTAGCTCTGAATCTCTGGACCGTCTTTAGTATGAAGCTGATTTGCGTGTGCTGTGCACGTTTTATGCAGGTATACTCAGGTTGGCAATGCGGTTGCTGTTCCCGTTGCTCGAGCTCTGGGATATTCCTTTGGACAGGCATACCGTGGTGAACTGGTTGGAGAGAAGCCCCTGTTCAAACTGCCTGAGAATTTTGGTTGTGTGGGTCAAGCAGCAGCTACAGGATCATCTGTAGGAGTAGTGGAGAAGTAGTGGAGCCAGGATAGTTCTGTTGATTTGGGTCATATACTTGCGTTGTGTGAGCTGTCCAAACTGTCGTTTATCATGGAACTGAGTTGCCCGACCCTTGAAACGTTTGTAACTTAAACTAAGTTCAGTTATTTTCCCATTGTGCACCTGTCTATTCCTTCAAATTCAGATATTCGGAGGAACTGGAAGGTTCTGATTTAACCCCTATAGCGTCTTGTGTATGTATTTTGCACTTCTGCTAGATCATATCTCTTGCAGAGGCAAAGAAAAGCTATTACAGCTTTAGAATCCCCTTGCCTCTGCAGAAATTGGACATATTCTTGGTTTACCATAGCATACTGTTCTTTGATATCAATGGTGTTTACCATAGCATACTGTTCTTTGATATCAATGGTTGAACTTAAAAACACTTGTGGGCCTATAATAGAAGGGAATTTGTAATTTCCAAACGTTCGTATTTTAGCATTATTCCCGAACGAATCCCGCATCGTTCGATTTGATCACGCGCTCGATCTGATCCGGTGGAAAGCGACGGAGGCTTGAGCTGCCTTTTCTTTTTAAGGCGTGCGTGAAAAAAGGGTGGGATTCGAGCTCGTGAGCTGCTGCTTGCGAGACTCAGGTGCCAACCCCTTGGGCTAGCTTAATTTTGTGATTAGTAAGAGCAGTTAGCGTTTCTAATATGAGTAGAAAAAAGCAAATGATAAAGGCCAATCCATCGGAACTTTGGCCCAACAACCAAGCCAATTAGCCTTAGTTGATGTCTGATAATATACTTTGAACTTTCTTTACTTCTGTATCAACAGAAATCGCGTCGGAAGGTAATCGAAGACACCACTCTTGTGGTCAAAACTGCCAAGCATGCTAGTCAACTACCATTTTCTTTATTATTGTTTTACTTCCTTCATCATGGCTTTTACATATGGCCCAGTGAGCAACAATAGGCACTCCCGATCTACAAGTTCTCGCATTAAAAACACATTTTTTTTTCAACTACCTTTTTGAGTCTACATGGACTTTGACCCCTAAAAAAGTTATTGAAACATACACCAAAAACTTTTCCATAAATAACATGATAAGTTACACAGTGCATAGATGATGCCTTACGTAAAAACACACGATAACTTTTGTGTAAAATAGCAAGATAATATATATAGAACATAGTTGATAACTCATTTACAAACACTGCGATAACTTTTTGACTCTGGGATAAATTTTGTCTGGATAGCAAGATAATATAGCTGATACCTTATTTAAAATAATAGTAACTATCAAACCATAAAATTTTCGTCAAACTACCGAATGCATCGATAGCCCTCAAATGGTGATAGCACAACCACGATCGATCGAGTAGAGAAAACCATCACCCTCCCCTTCCCGTCTGTCCTATACTCGGATTTTGCATCCCGTTTAGTCCTCTGAGAAAACCGGATTCAACCACCCACTCATGTACATACAAACAACACGGTGACTTTTGACCCGGGTGGAAAAAAAGTTGTTAAAAACTTTTGACTCGCATGTCGTTGTTCCGTTTTAGTTTTTCTATCTAAAAAAGTAATAGAGGTCCTTCTTTTTATCAAAAATATACTAGAGGTGTGAGTCGAACTGAACTTTAACATGAACCGGGACCCGATAACTTACGTATAAATGTCATGGTAACTTCGACCGGGGGTGAAAAAATTATTAAAACATCTCCCCAGTAATTTATGTGTAAACAAAACGGTAATTTCTGCATGACAACCCTGATAACTTAGGCACAAAAATCATGGCAACTTTGACCTGAAAGAAAAAAAGTTATAAAAAATGTACCCCTATAACTTTTTGTTTAAACATCATGGTAATAACGCATCATATACATGATAACTTAGGTATAAACACCATGATAACTTGGATCCCGAGGAAAAATTATTGAAAAATGACCCCGGGATAAAAGTTTGTTGAAAAACATATCCTGATAACTTGTGTGTAAATAACATGGTAATATCCATACAACAAAGTTGATAACTTACTTAATCCAGACATGGTAACTTTTTGATCAGGGAAAAATGTTTTTAAAAAATACCCCCCAATAACTCACGTGTAAACAACATGATAATACACACACATGAGAGTTGATAACTCATATACAAATATCGCGGTAATTGTTTGACCGAGGGAATGGAAATTGTTGAAAAACAACTTTTGTGCAACATGGTAATATACACAATAAAGCTGATAACATACTTCAAACATCATAATCACTTTTTGACCCTGGGATAAAAGTTTGTTTAAAACATACCCCAGAAACTATTGTGTAAATGACATGGTAACATATGTATGACAGACGTGATAACTTACGTAGCCCAGATGTGATAACTTTTGGTCCGAGAAAAAAGTCATCAGAACATATCAACATGGGATCTAGTTTCGAAGATCTCGTCGAGACGATTTTTTTTTGTAAAAAGGGTTTTTCAATCGGAGCGACGGTTTGAGATACAAAACATTTTAAAATTTGAAAAAAGAAAGAATCTAGGATGGCATCAGCTTTTCGTCCTCTAATGCATATATGCATGTAATTAGATGGATAAGTGTACGTGAAAGGAAAATTAGTCATTCTAATGCATGCATGTATATAATTAGAGTGAAATAAGGATCGTTTTTGCCTATTGCTAAAATCCAAACGTTTGGTAATTATAAGGTCCATAATATAATTGTATTCTTACTATGTTTTAAAATTCGAGATATTCATCGAGATTGAAACATATTGTGTCTGTACGTAAGCACTTGTCGTCTATATTTTTCACTAATGGTGTTTTCTCCGTGTAGGTGTTTATGATACTACTCCCTCCGTCCCAAAATGGAGTACTTGTGAATGACACGCGGCCGCAGTACCAGGAGACCTGAAATATAAATTGTTCCCTATATTATGTGAGTAATATGTTTGCCTGAACATTTTCACGTCCACAACTCCACATTTTATCATTTTACATGTTCCATACCTACAGGCAGGTGCTGATGTCAAATCTACTAATCCCGGCACTCCCTGCCCCTTCGTGGTGCCAACTACTGACTGATGCTAAAGGGTGGTGCAGGCTATAACAATACCCCAGGTACTCTAGTGTGTTTAATTTTTACTTTACAGTGCCGAATTTTGTATTACCTCCGTACCAAAATACAAGGCGTTTCTGCAGGCTAGTTTGATACGGAGGTAATAGCGATTAAAATGACAACTTTGTTAACTGGATTTTTTTTCTAGTACCTTGCAACAGCCAACATGCCATGATCACCATGGTTGACTGGCCGACATCCCGTGCACAGTCGATTCGCGCGTCCATGAACAAGAATGTGGCTGTCAGGCCTAAACCCGACGATCTGAATCTCTGAACTTCTCTGAAGAAGCCAGTTGTATTGTAACTGAAGCTGCCGCTCAGCTTGACTTTACGGCTTGGCGCCGAGCCAGTCAATCTCTCCCGTCCGTGACGCATCCAACGGCTGACAATGAACTTGCTATTTCGGCACTGTTCGCCATCCGGCAAATGATGATTCTTATGTCACTTCTCCGGCGGACCTGGATTTTTCCTAACGCATTGCGCGCGCAACGCGTATCTCTTCCCCACATCAAATCAACATGCAACCAGGTCCCACAAAGATTCCTTGTATTCTAGTGTATATCAGTTTTCTTGTGACATTCTCTCTCCCCATATCGCAGATACCAGACTGGCACAAGGAATCTCTTTATTTCGACCGTACTGTACCATTCAAATTTTAAACTACATCTGCGCGAGAGACATCTGCGCTAATGGACCATCAAATTACATGCTTAATGATCGATTAATCATGTGTTTAACTAACTGTGATTAATTATTTATAGAAGAAATAACGAACTTATTGTCAGAAAAAACTAATGAAATTAATTACGGGATAATACCAAGTAATTATTAGCCATGGCAAAGTTTTCTCAAAAGTTCTTCTGATTTGAATGGCAAAGTTCGGATACCATGTTAACAAAGTCACATCCTGTTCAGTAAAAAACTTGAACTGAGCAACAAAGAACTTTATGTTAACCATCCAAAAACTTGATTGAGACAATTAAAGAACTTTATAAAATTAATGAGATAAGTTCTTCATATCTTAGAAAGTCCTTCGAGTTCCTTTTATAAAGTTCAGTACAAATATGATACTTGATTCATTTTTTATTAAGTCCTTCGATTTTTTTGATAAAGTTCTTCTGAAAATATTCATGTATTGTTAGTATGGTTCTTGAGAAATATCCCCAGACTAAATTAGTATGTTTAATGTACAAAACTAAGGCAATAATAATTACAATAACCAAACAGTTCAGAGATAGCAGTAGAAAGGTCATCATTTCTTCCATTAAAGTTCAGGTAAGGATTACAAGATACACATTCAGATCAATAAAAAAATTCCTGAGTATGGAGGGGCAAAACAAGTGCAGTCTTCTATCTGGAAACTGCAGGAGAGGAAACAAAATAAGATCAATCCATATTCCTAAGTGTGCTGGATGAAAAATACATCTGGAAAGATTGAGCAAAGAAAAAAACAAGGAAAGGAATCGCTTCTACCTAGGCTCTTAAATCTTGTTTAAGAAAGATGAGGAGGAGCTCTTGACTCCTCACTGGACCTTGCCGCCGAGCCGCTGGACTCTAGATCTGGCCACCACCGAGCTTCTCACAGTGCTGATGCTGCTGCTTGTGGTTCGTCGATGCCCGTCATCCTCTCACCATCCCCCACCATGGAGATGAGCCAGCCACGCCGCTCTATCTTACCTCGATGGCGGATCTGGCGAGAGAGGCAGCACGGCATGGGCGGAGAACAATCGCCTACCGGTGAAGAAGCACGTCTCAGCGGAGGGGGGCTCGTGGCCATGGAGGAGGAGCAACCCGGCGGTGCGTGGCCATGGTGGGGGAGGAGGGAGCCGGCGGTATGCCGGATTCGATGAGATAGGGATGGGGAACGAGAAAGAGAGAATGAATGAGGGGTGGGGAACGGCCGAGCGAGAGAGATACGATGTGACATGTATTTCTGCCGCCGTGCCGCGTATGGCGCTGAGAAAATTAGAATATGGGTTGTCGGGTGGGACCAGGTGGGGCACGCTCGCGCGAATCTGCATGACGCATCGACGGCGACGATTGGAGTTCCGCGCGCAACGAGTTAGGCATAGACATATTCGTTCTCCGGCCCTTTTGATGGTACCTTTACCCTGGACTGCAAGAGAAGACCTTGGACTCATCAGCTGGTTCAGCAGCTACGGCCTAGAATGGCACGATTAACACGAGCAGTAATGCGGTTTTGACAGCTCCGCCCCCAACGGCTTTCAACCCCCCGTTCTGCCTTGAGGCTAAAAATGGAGAAAAACATAAAGGACAGCAATGGCGAGTTTCCAAGAAATGTGACGAGACCTGCGCCACCGGAGCCTACTTCCCTCCCGCCCGTCTCTCCAATCCCGTTTCAACCCCTTCTTTCTCTTCTTCTTTTGCGAAAGAACAGGGGGGAAAGGGAAGGTATGCTTCGATTGCTTCGCGTCTTCGGTTTGAATTTCAATGTCACAAAGCTGAATTTAATTTGTTTACCATGAAATCTGGTTTTTCATTTGCGTAATTAGTATTTGATTGGTGATTCTCAAATGTGAGCTAAATTGGTGACCAACTTAGGTCTGAAATCTCGAGCCCGCCATGGTTGCAGGGGTTCATTATGGGGAGGGCGACGGCGACGAGGAGGAGGAGCTAGCGCCGGTCCGACCCAGAGCGTCTTCTGGTGGTGGAGTCATCTTCACCGGGAAGAGCTCCATCGTGGCGAGCTGCGCGGAACGCTAATTAACGAGGGGTCCTCCTATCGGCAATGGACGACTCGCCCCTAAGCCGCGGACCCCTGGGCCTGCTAGGTAGTGGTCCACTGGACCCGTCGTCGTCGGGGGATCCGGATGGCTCGGGTGGATCGTCGACGTCCGATGAGTCGGATAGCTCGGGTGGATCGTCGTCATCGGGATCCCCGCCGTCACTCTCCACATCACAATCGTCCACGCAGTCGTCCCCACCGCCGTCGCCGCCCGCACCGTCGTTGTCACCACCGCCGGCTGCAAGTACCAGCGGGACGCCCCCGGGTCAATCCCCGGCGCCGGGATCAAATGCCGTCCCGTCTCCGCAGGCTCCGAAGCGCGCCGGGGGCGGCGGCTCCTCCTCGGAGAGCGGGGGCGGTTCCAAGGGCGGGGGCGGTTCCAAGGGCAAGGGCGGAAGCAAGCAAGACGATTCTCCGCCTGTGGCGGCCGTGGTCGCCGGCGTGGTGATCGGGGTAACGACCTTCGCCCTGCTGCTGTGCATCGCCGCGTGCGTGTGCTGCGCCAGGAGGAAGAAGAAGAGGCCGCCCATGGCCATGCCCTTCTACACCGACCAGCATGGTATGGCCGGCATTCCATTCATCGTGGAGATTCATGGCAGGGAAGAGATTTAACTCTTGGCTATGGCGGCGGTGCAGGGAACGTGTACTACGCGAACAACATGCCGAACCCGAATTGGCAGCAGAGCGGCCCGGCGGACGGGCCCGGCGGCGTGGGGTGGCACCCGCAGTACTCGCCGGGACAGGTGCCGCTGAGCGAGGAGATGATGATGAGCGGGTCGCAGGGGACGGGGTCGTCGATGCCCCCGCCGTCGCCGGCCATCTTCGGGTCGCAGAGCTCGTTCACGTACGAGGAGCTGGCGTCGGCGACGGGCGGGTTCTCCAAGGCGAACCTGCTGGGGCAGGGCGGGTTCGGGTTCGTGTACAAGGGCGTATTGCCGGGCAGCGGCAAGGAGGTGGCGGTGAAGCAGCTCAAGGCCGGCAGCGGGCAGGGCGAGCGCGAGTTCCAGGCGGAGGTGGAGATCATCAGCCGCGTCCACCACCGCCACCTCGTCTCCCTCGTCGGCTACTGCATCGCCGGCTCCTCCCAGCGCCTCCTCGTCTACGAGTTCGTCGCCAACGACACCCTCGAGCGCCACCTCCACGGCAAGGGCGTGCCGGTCATGGACTGGCCCAAGAGGCTCTCCATCGCGCTCGGCTCCGCCAAGGGCCTTGCGTACCTGCACGAAGACTGTAAGTTTCTTCTCCTCTTCTTCCTCTTGTCGCCGCATCGATCCATGGTGTTCTGTATAACTTGTAATGTCGTGCATTATGAAGGTAATCCGAGGATCATCCACCGTGACATCAAGGCGGCCAACATTCTCTTGGACGGAAATTTCGAGGCCAAGGTGATTAATATGTGATGTGAGATTTGTGAATAACAGTGAACGAAACTTGTGAGGTTTGGACTCTGGAGTGAAAACTCGTCTGAATGTTGGCAGGTCGCGGATTTTGAGCTCGCCAAGCTGACCACGGACAACAACACGCACGTCTCCACGCGCGTCATGGGAACGTTCGGGTGAGCAGAGCACGCACGTACGCTGAGCAGAGCAGCAAATGTCGCCGTTTCGGCACCATGGGAGCAGAGCGCGAGCGTTGATGTCTTCTCCGCTGGTGGCTCGTGCGTGCAGGTATCTGGCGCCGGAGTACGCGTCCAGCGGCAAGCTGACGGACAAGTCGGACGTCTTCTCCTTCGGCGTGATGATGCTGGAGCTCATCACCGGCCGGTGGCCCGTGGACCCCACCAACTACATGGAGGACAGCCTGGTCGACTGGGCGAGGCCGCTCTTGGCGCGCGCGCTGTCGGAGGGCGGCAACTTCGACGAGGTGGTCGACCCGCGGCTGGAGAACAAGTACGACCGGCTGGAGATGGAGCGCATGGCCGCCAGCGCCGCCGCCGCCGTCCGGCACTCCGCCAAGCGCCGCCCCAAGATGAAACAGGTCTAGATCGATCGATCGATCGATGCTGAGCAGCTTGCTGTGAACTGACAGTGATTCTTGGACTGTTTGTACAGATTGTTCGCGCGCTGGAGGGCGACGCGTCGCGGGACGACCTGAACGAAGGGATGAAGCCTGGGCAGAGCATGATATACAGCTCCGACGAGTCCGGCAACTACGCGGCCAACATCAACAGGCTGAGGCAGGTCGCATTCGAGAGTAGCGAGGAGTACACCAACGAGTACAGCGGGAGTGGGTGAGTCTGGGGAGGCAACGCGACGGCATCACTGATCGTTGGTTCCTTTCGAGGGGCTCTTCACCGTATGAATCTGTGATGTAAGTTGGCCATGTAATCGGGAATCGATTGGTGTATATACGTACGGTACGGGGTGTACACTATGGTTGGTGATGTAACTGCTTCAATGCTTGTGAATCGGTGTTGTATTATTGTGTAAATTGATGTATCCGTGTACCCTACATGTAATGTGCAGCTCTTCGGTTGTATATTAGCTCAGTGGAAGGAGAACTTCAATGGAGTGCCTCGATATGTGGCATTGTTAGAGCATCCCTAGTCCTGTCCTTAAAATCCTTTTTAACTCCTATTTTTTTTTCTGGTTTGAGGAGTAAGGGCATCTCCAACGCTTGCCCTTAAACCACCCGCAACTGTCGGTCCGGAGACGGTTTGCCATCCAGCACCGGCCTATATCGGTCCGCTAAATGGCCCAGACGTACTTTTTCGGGTAAACCTAGGGTTTTGCGGGAGTCCGAACAGCAGCCACGTAGGCCTCAGACACCCCCAGCCCATCCAAAACCCTATCCGAACTCCGTGCCTCCATCCTTTCCATTTTCTCTCCTTTCTTTTTTCTCTTTTGCCTTCGCAGCCGCTCCACCACCCCGGTCATCCGCCACATCCCTGTCGAAACTTTATGTCTTCGTCACCTCCAGAGTTCCACTCGGGCTCCACCCTGCTTCTCCTCAGTCGTCGTTCTGCCCCTCTCCTCCGACCGCCCCACCAGGTACAATCCGCTACTGCTATACTCACCATGCCCCGCAATTGTTCGGTGAATTGCTGGAGCTACAAAAAAAATGTCACTTCTTCTTTCAAGCAATGGATTCGGATTTGGAGTACTTATACGAGCACTATGTTGAGTCATCCAACGAGGAGGACTACATGGATGAGACGGCGCAAGCGGTTCTTGAAGACGCGGAGTATGCGGAGGAGCATGTTCTCAATTTCAAGGGTTCCACGTCATCGAGTATGCGGAAGACCTGGAAGTTTCGTAGGGAGACCAGAAGCTGCACGAGGGAGCGACAAGAGCAGGGGGCACGCCCCCACCCTTGTGGTGCCCCTGTGGGTCCTTTGCACCGCCTCTCGGTCCTTTAATTCACATGTATTCCTGAAACCCTAGAGGAGCATCCGAAACAATTTTTCCATTGCTGCAAGTCTCTGTTCCTCCGCGATCCCATCTGGAGGTCTTTTCTGGTACTCTGCCGGAGGAGGAATCAATTATGGAGGTCGTCTAAATCAACCTTGTTGCCTCTCCCATGATGTGTGAGTAGTTCCTATAGGACCTATGAGTCCATAGTTGTAGCTAGATGGCTCTCTCTCTCTCGTTTGATCTTCAATATGATGATCTCTTCGGAGACCTATTCAATGTAATTTTGCGGTGTGTTTGTTGGGATCCGATGAATTGCGAGTTGATACGTCTCCAACGCATCTATAATTTTTGCTTGTTCCATGCTGTTATATTATCATTCCTGGATGTTTTACAATCATTTTATAGCAACTTTATATCATTTTTTGGGACTAACCTATTGACATAGTGCCAAAGCGCCAGTTGCTGTTTTTGCTTGTTTTTACTTCGCAGAATATCTATACCAAACGGAGTCCAATCGCGACGAAACTTTTTGGAGATTTTTTTGGACCAGAAGACACCCAGTGAGCCAAAGAAGTGCCAGAGAGGTGGGCCGTGGAGACCACAACCCACCAGGGCGCGCCAGAGGCCCCCGGCGCGCCCTGATGGGTTGTGCCCTACTCGGACCCTCTCCACCGCCGCTGATGTCTATAAATTCCCAAATATTCCATAAACCCTAGAGAAGTCGACGAAAAACACATCCAGCGGCCGCAAGTTCCAGAGCCTCGAGATCCAATCTAACACCATCACGGAGGGGTTCATCATCCTCATTGGTGCCTCTCCGATGATGCGTGAGTAGTCCACCATAGACCTACGGGTCCGTAGGCAGTAGCTAGATGGCTTCCTCTCTCTCTTATGATTCTCAATACAATGGTCTCTTGGAGATCTATTTGATGTAAACTTTTGCGGTGTGTTTGTTGGGATCCGATGAATTTTGAGTTCATGATCAGTTTCTATCCATGAATATTATTTGAGTCTTCTTTGATCTCTTATATGCATGATTACTTATAGCCTTGTATTTCTTATTCGAATCTTTGGTTTAGTTAGGCCGACTAGATCGATTTTTCTTGCCATGGGAAGAGGTGCTTTGTGATGGGTTCGATCTTGCGGTGTCCTTTCCCAGTGACAGAAGGGGCAGCAAGGCACGCATGTATCGTTGCCATTAAGGATAACAAGATGGGGTCTATTCCTACATGAATAGATCTTGTCTACATCATGTCATCGTTCTAATTGCATTACTCCGTTTTTCCATGAACTTAATACACTAGATGCATGCTGGATAACGATCGATGTGTGGAGTAATAGTGGTAGATGCATGCAGGAGTCGGTCTACTTATCTTGGACGTGATGCCTATATAATGATCATCGCCTTGGATGTCGTCATGATTATTTGATCTTCTATCAATTGCCCAACAGTAATTTGTTCACCCATCGTGTGCTATACTCATGAGAGAAGCCACTAGTTAATCTTACGGCCCCCGGGTCTACTTTTCCAACATATTTCTTTCCGATCTATCTTTTTGCTTCTTTTGTTTTCAGATCTATTATTCCAAAAACCCAAAAATACCTTGCTGCACTTTTTGTTTGCTCGTTTTATTTTGTGTTCTTGAGAGATCTATCTCTCCAATCTATCACTACCTAATCTATCTTTTTACCGTAGAGAGATTGACAACCTCTCTTTCGCGTCGGGTTACAAGTATTTGTTCTTTGTGTGCAGGTGCTGCTTATTAGGTGGTGGTGATCCTCCTACTGGTTCGATACCTTGGTTTTATAACTGAGGGAAATACTTACCGTCGCTGTGCTGCATCATCCCTTCCTCTTTGGGGAAATACCGACGCAGTCTCAAGCCACGTCAATGCATTATGAATAATAAACATTGACTACTAGCATGAGTAGGATATGGACACCATGAACATAAATATCATGAAGGCTATGTTAGTTTTGATTCACCTACATGTGTGAACATGTGCTAAGTCAAGCCACTTGAAACATTCAAAGGAGGATACCATATCATCATACCACATCACAATCATTTTAATGCATGTTGACATCCAAGATAAATCATTATCCACTCCTAGCTACTTAAACATGGCATGAACAACTATAATCTCTAATTGTCATTGCAAACATGTTTTATCATAATATGTTGAATCAAGGATACTAGGTTAAACATATTTACAAAAGCAAAAACAAGTTGAGTTCATACCCGCTTTTCTCTGCCACAGTCAATTCATCAAATTTCGTCATTATTACCTTTCACTTGCACGACCGAATGATAAGGAAATAATAATAGTGCAAGAGTGTCGTGGACTAAGCTGGAATCTGCAACATTTTATTCAGGAGGAGAAGACAAAGTAATATGGGCTCTTTGTTAGATTAACAATAATGCATATGAGAGCCACTCAACATTTGCATCGTGGTCTTCTCCTTGGTACGACTCAAATAAAAAGGAAAAGAATTTCAGAGAAACACACTGAAATATTTTTGGAGTTTTTGTTTTTTCTTGAAGAAAGCAAATTAAAGAGGAAAAAAAAACGAGTGATATGTCCATTTTGCATCATGATTTCCTACTGTTATTTATTATGTTTTGTTGATTAATAATGCTTTAGGGGTGATTCTAATGCCTTTTCTCTCATATTATGCAAGGTTTACACAAAGAGGGAGAATACCGGCAACTGGAATTCTGGACCTGAAAAAGCACATTAGAGATACCTATTCTGCACATCTCCAATGAAGCTGAAACTTTACGGAGAATTTTTTTGGAATTAATAAAAAATACTGGAGCAAAGAACTACCGGAGGGGGGCACCCTGGTGGGCACAAGACATCAGGGCGCGCCAGGCACCCCCCCCAGGCGCGCCCTGGTGGGTTGTGCCCTCCTCGGCCCACCTCCGGTGCCATCTTCTGGTATATAGGCTCTTTTGACCTAGAAAAAATAAGGAGAGGACTTTCGGGACGGAGTGCCGCCGTCTCGAGGCGAAACTTTGGGCAGGAGCACTTTTGCCCTCCGGCGGAGCGATTCCGCCGGGGGAACTTCCCTCCCGGAAGGGGAATCGAAGCCATGACAAAAGAATCCAAAAGCGGGAATTCAAAATAGGAGACTATGTTCTTTTGTTCAACTCTCTCCAAATGGGAAGGACCATATATTATCGAAGAGGTTTATCGTTCTGGAGCTATCAAGATTAATAATGCCGAAGGTACTAACACGAAGGTGGTCAATGGACAAAGAATTAAGCACTATATCTCAGGTACGCCTATTAACGTTGAAAGCAATGTTATCCAAACCATGACACCGGAGGAACACATAAAAGAAACCTTCCGGAGCACTCCAGAATTCTGAAAAATAGGAGGTACGTGATACGGTAAGTAAACGGACTCCGAAAAATCCGTAAAAATATTTTATGTCAGTTTTGGAATATTAGAAAATTTTGAAATTTAAGAAATAAACCAGAAGGCGATCTAGGTGACACGATACACCAGGGTGCGCCAGCCCTGCCAGGCGCACCCTGGTGGGTTGTGCCCACCTCGGACACCTTCCCGACTCCGTTTTCCTTCCATATGCTTGTTTCCCAAGAATAAACATTCTCTATATATACCCCGACTGTTTTGACGACTGCATCGCGGAAAAATCCTCTGTTCTTGTTTCGTGTTGTTTTCCTATCAGATCTGTCAAGCCAGGCATCATGTCTTCTCCCTATTCTAATAACATAGAAGAAGATGCCTGGCTATGGAGCTGAAGAGGGAGGAGCCAAAAGAATCTGACAAGGAAGATAAGGGCAAAGAGGCTATGGAGGATCAGTCCTCAGAAGGAGGGCAATCCATGCCAACAAAGGAGGGAGAAGAAGAAGATATCCTTCAACCTTATTACATTCATCTCACCCCTATTGAAATCGAAGATTTTAGGGCTTTCGAAGCGGTCCGTGTTCAGAATAAATTTCTCATTCGTGAAAATATTTTGCTAGAGGAGCACATCAAAACCCTTCGGAGAGTCATCCGCAAATTGGAGTACCTATTGAGTCTGAAGTGTGACACCTCATCACCACCACCTTCTTCATCACCACCACCAAAGGAGACTTGAGCACACGGGTATGGGGCACTCTCCTTGGCTTGAGCCAAGCTTGGGGGAGGTGCCCCGGTATCATATCACCATCACTTTTATTCACCTTTACCTATTTTAGTTCGATCCTTAGTTTTCCTTTGATTTAGTTGAATAAAAGTTTAGCATGATCTATTTTCGTGTGTTAGTTTCGTGGTCTATCTATCTATGTAATCGAGTGAGAATTATATAAAAAAGTTTAGTTTGAGTTTTGCTTCTCTACTTTCTTGTTGCAATCAAAATAAAGGAAAGAGAAATAAATGAAAAGAATCATATGCTAATCTTATGGTGATTAATGACATCACATAAGGAAAAGTATAAGTAGTAAAATTTATTGGAGATTGACAAACATAGCATTGGCCAATGATGCAATTCATGAAAGAATTAATAAGGGAAAAGAAGATTCACATGCAAATACACCATCTTGGACATCTTTTATGATTGTGAGCCCCCATTAAGTATTATATGTCAAAATGGTTGATGTTGGACAAGGAAGACAACGTAATGATTTATGTTTGTTCATATCCACATAGAAGTTATATTGTCATAGATCCCTGAACATGTGGTGCTTGCTCAATATCTTTGCTAGCCAAAAATTCCGCACTAAGTAGAGATACTACTTGTGCATCCAAAAATCCAAACCCAAATTCATTCTTTGAGAGTCCACCATACCTACCTACGGATCGAGTAAGATCCCTCAAGTAAGTTGTCATCGGTGCATTAAGGCAATAAAAATTGCTTCTAAAAGTGTTTTGATCAATTAGTGTAAGAGAAAATTGAGCGCTATACGAACTTATGATGGCAAAGTAATAAAAGCGACGGACTGCATAATAAAGTTTGCTATCATAGGGGGCAATATAGCGTGACGTTCTTTTACATTAAGGGATTGGGCATACAAACAAAAAAGGCGCATGACAACCTATGCTTCCCTCTGTGAAGGGACTATCTTTTACTTTCATGTATTTACTTTTATGCAAGAGTCAAGTATTCTTCCCTACTCCTTTTTCCTTTTTCTTTTGCAAGCATTATGTGGTGAGGAAAGATCTAGGCACATATATCCAGTTGGATGTGAGTGGGCATGAGTTATTATTGTTGACATCACCCTTGAGGTGAATACGTTGGGAGGCGAAACTATAAGCCCCTATCTTTCTATGTGTCCGGTTGAAACTTTTTGCTCATGAGTATGCTGTGAGTGTTAGCAATCATAGAAGACTAAATGATGGTTGAGTATGTGGACTTTCCAAAAGGCTCTGACATGAGACCCTTCCTGAAAATATGATGAATTGTAGTTGCAAAGTTGATTGAGAACATAGTTTGTTGGTTTTCAATAAGGTTTATGCTTTATACTTCTATGATGTGATAAATTATTACTTGTTCATGAGAAGCTATATGATGAAAGTATATGAATAAGTTTTATGATAGAGTTTGTTGCTTTTATGATAATAAGTATGATGCTTCTATGTCCGTATTTTGTTCTTATCGACACCTCTCTATCAAACCATGTGGACATGCTTTTCAATTTCGGCTTTTCGCTTGAGAACAAGCGAGGTCTAAGCTTGGGGGAGTTGATACGTCCATTTTGCATCATGATTTCCTACAGTTATTTATTATGTTTTGTTGATTAATAATGCTTTAGGGGGTGATTCTAATGCCTTTTCTCTCATATTATGCAAGGTTTACACAAAGAGTGAGAATACCGGCAGCTGGAATTCTGGACCTGAAAAGGCACATCAGAGATACCTATTCTGCACATCTCCAATGAAGCTGAAACTTTACGAAGAATATTTTTGGAATTAATAAAAAATACTGGAGCAAAGAACTACCGGAGGGGGCCACCCTGGTGGGCACAAGACACCAGGGCGCGCCGGGCCCCCCCAGGCGCGCCCTGGTGGGTTGTGCCCTCCTCGGCCCACCTCCGGTGCCCATCTTCTGGTATATAGGCTCTTTTGACCTAGAAAAAAATAAGGAGAGGACTTTCGGGACGGAGCACTTTTGCCCTCCGACGGAGCGATTCCACCGGGGGAACTTCCCTCCCGGAGGGGGAAATCGAAGCCATCGTCATCACCAACACCCCTCTCATCTTTGGGAGGCCAATCTTCATCAACATCTTCAACAACACCATCTCCTCTCAAACCCTAGTTCATCTCTTGTGTTCAATCTTTGTACCGGAACCTCAGATTGGTACTTGTGGGTGACTAGTAGTGTTGATTTACATCTTGTAGTTGATTACTATATGGTTTATTTGGTGGAAGATTATATGTTCAGATCCATTATGCTATTCAATACCCCTCTGATCTTGAGCATGATTATTATTTGTGAGTAGTTACCTTTGTTCTTGAGGTCACGGGAGAAGTCATGTTGCAAGTAATCACATGAATTTGATATGTGTTCGATATTTTGATGATATGTATGTTGTGATTCCCTTAGTGGTGTCATGTGAACGTCGACTACATGACACTTCACCATTCTTGGGCCTAGGGGAATGCATTGTGGAGTAGTTATTAGATGATGGGTTGCTAGAGTGACAGAAGCTTAAACCCTAGTTTATGCGCTACTTCGTAAGGGGCTGATTTGGATCCAAACGTTTAATTATATGGTTAGATTTTATCTTAATACTTTTCTCGTAGTTGCGGATGCTTGCGAGGGGGTTAATCATAAGTGGGAGGTTGTTCAAGTAAGAACAGCACCCAAGCACCGGTCCACCCACATACCAAATTATCAAAGTAGCGAACACGAATAAAACCAACATGATAAAAGTGACTAGATGAAATTCCCGTGTACCCTCAAGAACACTTTGCCTATTACTAGAGACTGTTCTGGCCTGTCCTTTGCCACAAAAGGATTGGGCTACCTTGCTGCACTTTATTTACCGTTACCGTTACTTGCTCGTTACCAATTATCTTGCTATCAAACTATCTGTTACCTACAATTTCAGTGCTTGCAGAAATTACCTTGCTGAAAACCGCTTGTCATTTCCTTCTACTCCTCGTTGGGTTCAACACTCTTACTTATCGAAAGGACTACGATTGATCCCCAATACTTGTGGGTCATCAATATTCATTTCTGGCGCCGTTGCCGGGGAGTGAAGCGCTCTTGGTAAGTGGAAATCGGTAAGGAAAAACTTATACTACGTGCTGAAATTTATTGTTACTTGCTACCATGGAAAACAATCCTTTGAGGGGTTTGTTCGGGGTATATTCACCTCGACCGGAACCACAATTAGTTGCCCCTCAACCTACTGCACCTACTGAAAATATTGGTTATGAAATTCCTTCGGGTATGGTAGAACAACTACTTGCTAAACCTTATGCAGGAGATGGAACTGAACATCCAGATATGCACCTATTATATGTGAACGAAATTTTTGGATTTTTTAAGCTTGCAGGTTTACCCGGAGATGAAGCTAAGAAGAAGGTTTTCCCTTTATCTTTGAACGGAAAAGCATTGACATGGTATAGGCTGGGCGATGATCTTGGATCGTGGAACTGGAATCGATTGTAATTGGAATTCCATCGGAATTATATATATAATTTTTGGCCTCATGAAGGAGAAAGCATCGCTCTAGCTTGGGGGAGGCTTAAGTCAATGTTATATTCATGCCCCAATCATGACATCCCGAGAGAAGTTATCATTCAGAATTTTTATGCTCGGCTTTCTCATAATGACCAATCCATGCTCGATACTTCTTGTGTTGGTTCTTTTATGAGGAAGACTATTGAATTCAAGTGGGATCTCTTAGAAAGAATTAAACGGAACTCTGAAGATTGGGAACTCGACGAAGGTAATGAGTCAGGTATAAAGCTTGAGTTTGATTGTGTTAAATCTTTTATGAATACCTATACTTTTCACAAGTTTAGCACTAAATATGGACTTGACTCTGAGATAGTAGCCTCTTTCTGTGAAGCATTTGCTACTCACGTTGATCTCCCTAAGGAGAAGTGGTTTAAATATCATCCCCCTATTAAAGAATAAATTAAAGAACCGGTCATAGCTAAAGATGAAACCATCATTTACAATGTTGATCCAGTTGTGCCTACCGCTTATATTGAAAAAACACCTTTCCCTGTTAGGATAAAGGAACATGCTAACGTATCAACTGTGGTTCGCAAGAGTAATATTAGAGCACCTAAGCCCCCGGAGCAAATTAAAGTAGAACCTAGTGTTGCTATGGTTAAAGATCTCTTGGTAGAAAATATTGATGGGCATGTTATCTACTTCTGTGATGAAGCTGCTAGAATCGCCAAACCCGATGAAAAAGATAAACATAGACCCATAGAGGGCATGCCTGTTGTCTCAGTCAAAATAGGAGATCATTGCTATCATGGTTTATGTGATTTGGGTGCTAGTGTGAGTGCTATCCCTTTTACCTTATACCAAGAAATTATGAATGAAATAGCACCTGCTAAAATAGAAGACATTGATGTTACTATTTAACTTGCCAATATAGACACCATCACACCACTTGGGATTGTAAGAGATGTTGAAGTCTTGTGTGGGAAAGTAAAATACCCTACTGATTTTCTAGTTCTAGGTTCCCCTCAAGATGACTTTTGTCCCATTATCTTTGGTAGACCTTTTTTTAGCACCGTCAATGCTAAGATAGATTGTGAAAAACAAACTGTCGGTGTCAGTTTTGGTGGTGTGTCTCATGAGTTTAATTTTTCCAAGTTTAGTAGACAACCTCGTGATAGAGCGTTATCTAGTAAGGATGAAATAATTGGTCTTGCTTCTATTGTCGTGCCTCCTACTGATCCATTAGAACAATATTTGCTTGACCATGAAAATGATATGCACTTGCGTGAAAGAAATGAAATAGATAAAAAATTCTTTGGACAACAACCTCTACTAAAACACAATTTGCCTATTGAAACTCTTGGGGGTCCTCCTCCACCTAAAGGTGATCCTGTGTTTGAATTAAAGCAACTGCCTGACACTTTAAAGTATGCTTATCTTGATGAGAAAAAGATATATCCTGTTATTATTAGTGCTAACCTTTCAGAACATGAAGAAGAAAGATTATTAAAAGTTCTAAGGAAGCACCGGGCTGCTATTGGATATACTCTTGATGATCTTAAGGGCATTAGTCCCACTCTATGTCAGCACAAGATTAATATGGAACATGATGCTAAACCCGTTGTTGATCATCAACGGCGATAAAATCCTAAGATGAAAGAAGTGGTAAGAACTGAAATATTAAAGCTTCTGGAAGCAGGTATAATCTATCCCATAGCTGATAGTAGATGGGTAAGTCCCGTTCATTGTGTCCCTAAGAAAGGAGGTATTACCGTTGTTCCTAATGATAAAAATGAACTCGTTCCACAAAGAATTGTCACTGGCTATAGAATGGTAATTGATTTTAGAAAATTAAATAAAGCTACTAGAAAAGATCATTACCCTCTGCCTTTCATTGATCAAATGCTAGAAAGATTATCTAAGCACACACACTTTTGTTTCCTGGATGGATATTCTGGTTTCTCTCAAATACCTGTGTCACAATCTGATCAAGAGAAAACCACCTTTACTTTCCCTTTGGAACCTATGCTTATAGACGTATGCCTTTTGGTTTATGCAATGCAGCTGCTACCTTTCAAAGATGTATGACTGCTATATTCTCTGATTTTTGTGAAAAGATTGTGGAGGTTTTCATGGATGATTTTTCCGTTTACGGGACTTCTTTTGATGATTGCTTAAGCAACCTTGATCGAGTTTTGCAGAGATGTGAACAAACTAATCTTGTCTTGAATTGGGAGAAGTGCCACTTTATGGTTAATGAAGGTATTGTCTTGGGGCATAAAATATATGAACGAGGTATTGAGGTGGATAAAGCTAAAGTTGATGCAATTGAGAAAATGCCATGTCCTAAAGATATTAAGGGTATTAGAAGTTTCCTTGGTCATGCTGGTTTCTATAGGAGGTTCATTAAAGACTTCTCTAAAATTTCTAGGCCTCTTACTGATCTTTTGCAAAAGGATATTCCTTTTGTTTTTTATGATGATTGTGCGGAAGCCTTTGAAACACTCAAAAAAGCCTTAACCTCTGCACCTATCGTTCAACCACCTGATTGGAACTTGCCTTTTGAAATTATGTGTGATGCTAGTGACTATGCTGTTGGCGCTGTTCTAGGACAAAGAGTTGATAAGAAATTGAATGTTATTCATTATGCTAGTAAAAGTCTAGACAGTGCTCAATGCAATTATGCTACTACTGAAAAAGAATTTTTAGCAGTTGTGTTTGCTTGTGATAAATTTAGATCCTATATTGTTGATTCCAAGGTTATCGTTCACACCGATCATGCTGCTATAAAATATCTTATGGAAAAGAAAGATGCTAAACCTAGACTTATTAGGTGGGTTCTCTTGCTTCAAGAATTTGACTTACATATCGTTGATAGGAAGGGAGCTGAGAACCCCGTAGCTGATAACTTGTCTAGGTTAGAAAATATTCTTGATGAGCCACTACCTATTGATGATAGTTTCCCTGACGAACAGTTAGCTGCAATAAATGTTTCTCAAAATGCACCTTGGTATGCTGATTATGCTAATTACATTGTCGCTAAATATATACCACCTAGCTTCACATACCAACAAAAGAAAAAATTCTTCTATGATTTAAGACATTACTTTTGGGATGACCCACATCTCTATAAAGAAGGAGTAGATGGTATTATTAGAGGTTGTGTACCTGAGCATGAACAAGAACAAATCCTACGGAAATGTCATTCCGAAGCTTATGGAGGACATCATGCGGGAGATAGAACTACTCACAAGGTATTGCAATCTGGTTTTTATTGGCCTACCCTCTTCAAGGATGCCCGTAAGTTTGTCTTGTCTTGTGATGAATGTCAAAGAATTGGTAATATCGGTAAGCGTCAGGAAATGCCTATGAATTATTCACTTGTTGTCGAACTGTCGTGGTTTTATCACGGCAGATGTCCTAGTGCAAGGACTTAGGGGTGAAGCCATCACTACGGCGGTTAACTCGAAGGGTTTGGTCGGGATGAAAGACACAGGTTTACCCAGGTTTGGCCCCTCTCGAAGGAGCTAATAGCCTACGTCATGTTTTGAGTTGTATTGATTGGGTATCGATTACAAGGGAGCGGAATTCGCTTGACCTAGCACTCGATCAAAGGTTTCGTACCTTAAGCTGCCCAGGGAACCCGCCTTTATATATATAGGTCGAGGCCCTAGGCTTACAGGAGTCCGGGCCGGGTTACATCTAGTAACCGACCTTATCTCTAAATAACCTTGCCTTGTCTGGCAAGCCGTCTCTCGGCGGCTTACGCCTCCGGGTCACACATTGCCTTCCGGCTCTGGGCCTCCGCCAGGCCCGTCTGGCAAATCACTTCCAGGCCTCACTGCTAAGCCGCCAACTTCATGACCCGGCCCTACAAGGGCGGGTCTCATCGTGGGGTTATATCCCCAACATTAGGCCCCAGATTGATTTGAACCTGTTCATGTCAATCTTCAAGTCTTCTGGTTGGCGAGTCTTGCGTTCCTCATAATCACCTGTCCTGAAAAAACCCTTCATGACCCGCCATGTAGAAATGGATGAAGTCACCTCTGGTAAATCCAAATGATCTTAATGACATCACCACGGATCTTTGTATTAACTAGTCAACCCGAGAATCGAGGCGTTTTCTTGGTCAATCATCATTTTGTCTCCTCGATTCCCGCGCTGGACTGTTGCTGTTCCATCGCCCTTATAAATAGGCGCGGGGGGGGGGGGGGTCCCATCCTTTTCACATTCCCCCGCTGCCGCCTCTCTTCTTCTTCCTCTAGACGCCTGCGCGACCAGAGCTCCGCCGCACCAACCGGACTATGCCGTCTTCTTCAGCTAGGTCGCTGCATCAACTTGACTGTGACCAGAACTCGCCGGCGCGCGCCCGCACCTTCTGCATCCTCCAGGTTCCATCTTCTTCCCTCTTTAGATCCGCATTAGTTCGTCGGGTTTTCCTTCCGAGTTCACCGCTGTTCGTCAGATTGTTCATCATTGATTGGAAAGAAAGTACCTTTAGGCCCTGGAACGATGGTTAAATCGCGCGGCGCTTCTCTTAACATGTATTCCATATCCCGCGTAGATCGTTCCTTCATTGGAATTTGTATATGAACTGTTGTTCCTCCTCGGTATGTTTTTAGGTTTAGGAAATATTTTCCCTTTATCTTCGTCCGTAGATCTTGTAGCTGCAGCCATAGTTGGTGGAACTTGTTTGTCCACACTTAGCAATATTTTCAACTTTTACTGTCAATTTGACCCGCCGTCGTGCTGCCGGCTCTCCCTGGCAGGACATAATCCGCTTCATACCTGTAGTTGACGGCAGCTTATAGCTTAATAATGACCCGCCATGTAGCGTCGTCGTCTTAGAGTCATAGCTGTTTTGGTCATGCAGCATTCTTAACCCGCCGCGTATCCATGTCCTTCCACAGCGTTCAACCCGCCGACATGGCTAAAGCCCCCGCCTCTTGCGACTGGGTAGGCTCCAGGGTTACTGAGGAGATTCTCAATGATTTCGTGGTCATGGGGGTTTTGTCGGCTCAAGACGTCATTCATTGGCGGGTTCCAGGTGCTGAAATCACTCCCGAACCCAAGGATGCGGAAGTTATCATCTTCACAGACCATCTTCTCCGCGGCTTCTCACCGCCCGGATCAAAGTTTTTCCGGGACGCCCTGCATTTCTACAAGCTGCATCCTCAAGACATTGGCCCCAACTCTGTTACCAATTTGTGCCAGTTCCAAATTTTCTGTGAAGCATATCTGCAAGAAGAGCCGTCCGTCGACCTCTTCAGAGATTTCTTTTATATCAACCGCCAGACAGAGATTGCTGATGGGCCAAGCCTTGAACTTGGTGGTGTTTCCATTCAGAGATGGAGAGATGTTTCCTTTCCCTCGGTGACTCTGTCTAGCCACCCCAAGGACTGGAATCATACTTGGTTTTATTGCAAAGACACTTCTTCGGCCGAAGAGAATCCACTGCCGGGTTACCGTCCCTACCGGCTCTGCACCACCACCGAGCTCCCAGACCGGCTGTCTGCCATAGAGCGCGCCCAATACGCTCCAACATTTTCAAAGATTAGAGCTTTATTGGCTAACGGGTTGACTGGTGTTGATCTAACCCGCTGCTGGGTTTCCTGGAGAATCTTACCATTCAGCTGGCGTGGCGGCTTAATGTGTGAATACACTGGTGAGGTGAATGACCCTCAGCGCTTCAACCAGACGCCCCTAACGGACAAGGACCTCAACCTGATCGTCAAATCATTGTTGGGAGAACCTCAAGAAGTCTGCAACAAGACGGGGTTAAATCCCTTTTACGCTCTTAACCCGGCTCCTGAGGTGAACCTTTTTATTTCAACCTTCGCTCTTCTTCCTTTAAATACTGCATTTCATATGCCTCATTTAATCTTTCTGTAAACATATATAGGCCGACTCTCCCTTCTGGAAAAGGAGAATAACCACAGCCTCCACCTCCAAGAAGAAGAAAAGCAAAGCAACTAAAGCCCGGGCTCCGGCTCGTAAAAAGAAACAATCCATCCAAGAGTTGCTGGAGCTGGATGACTCAGAGGTAGAACTTGACTCCCTTGGTCTTCTTTTTATGCAACTTATTGACGCTGACCTCTCTCAGGGTGAAGCGGAGGCAAGCCAAGCCGGTGCCGCAGAGGTAACTATCATCTCCTCCGACTCGGAACCTTTACCAACAGAGAAAATCCGGCGGATCATCCGGAAAGTAAAGTTTTCACATCCTCTTGCTCATTTGGATCCCGACTTTCTTTTGAAGAAGCAGCAACATGACGCTAGACGTCAGACCCGGAGCGGCGGCTCTGAAGACCTGGTGGCTGGCTTACCTGACACTCCAGCTCCTCGGAAACGTCGTAACGAGGTATTTCCTACTTATGTTTTTATTTCTTCTGCATATTAGTCTCGTGCTGTAACTTGCTCATATTTCCCAATTTTAACTTTTTCAGGAAACACCTCCTTCTTCAGGTGACTCAACCGCCTCAAAATTGCCTCCCCTTGTTATCAACCCAGGGTAAGCTTCTTTTGCATCCCATATTACTTACTAATATTTTGCCCTTGCATATGACTTATAATGAAATCTTTGTTCACAGAGCCCAAGCTAAGAAGAGGAAGTTAAGCGGGTCATCTGCCCGTCCGGATGTCCCAGAGCCGGAGAATCCGAAACTTAGCACTCCTGAAATTCAAGTCGAGCCCTCTGAAGCTGACCAAGGCACCCATGATGAAACTCCCCAGCCTACTGAGCCGGCGGATGTTGACATTATGATTCCTGAAGCTAATCCAGAGGCTGATCCTAAGCCGCCCAGCCCTCTGCCGACAGCTGAAGATGTGACTCCTCATGCAGAAGAGGTTACCATCACCGGAACAGCTTACACAGCTCCTGCCCCTTCCAACGTGTTGACCAAGCACATTAGTAAGGATGAGGCACCTTCGCTTGAGAAGGAGAGGGTCAAGCTTGATCTTCCCAATCTGGAGAAGCTTACCGCTGATGAGCTGCACTCTGGCTATCTAAGCCGCCTCACCGCAAGCCGGGACATGGAGGCCAACTTAGTTGGCATGATGAAGAGAAAATATGAGGTACTCAACCTTCCTTGCTCTCCGTATATCCTTACGTAGCCCCCAAGAGCCGGCTTATTTTCTTGAAGATAAGCCGGGTCTTCAGCAATATGTAGATTTCAATAGACCAGCGTGTAGCCCCCGAGGGTCAGGTCATTATGCGAATAATGAGCCGTCACTTACTGTATGATAGACAAAATGCCAAGTGTAGCCCCCAAGGGTCGGGTCATTATGCGAATAATGAGCCGGCACTTACTGTATGATAGACAAAATGCCAAGTGTAGCCCCAAAGGGCCGGGTCATTATGTAAATAATGAGCCCGAACTCTTTGTAGATCTGATCGTATAAACTTGAGGAGCAATGTGTAGCCCCCAAGAGTCGGGTTATCTTCGTGAAGATGATCCGGGTCTTGTTTGTAGTGTAAAATTTTGAAAGAACTGATACACATTAGCCCCCAAGTGTCAAGTGTATTGCTTGCAATCTGCTTGAGACTTGTAACAATCTTCCTCAATGCTTCCAAATGTCATTATAGACCCTGCTGGCGGTTTAGAATTGAAAAACTTGTACCTGACTGTTATTGTGCAGGATGCTTTAAATGTGGCCGAGTCTAGCTTGACCGACCTTAGGAAAAATCTGGCCATGCAACAAGACGCCCGAGCTGAATCTGATGCAAAATGGCGGCTCTCCTCAATAGAGCTAGAAAAAACCAAGGCAGATTTTGAAGCCTATAAACAATCTGTTGAGGCTGAGCAAGCTGTTTTGGTCAAACGCACAGAAGATGCCGAGGGCCGACTTAAGCCCATTACCGAAGAGCTGTCCAGCTTGAAACGCCATGTAGCTCGGATGACTGAGGATGTCTTTGGTAAGTGTTGTTGATTATGTTATGGGCATTCTTTTTAAATAGTCTTATAAAGACTCGCCTGGCGACTTACAAAATTGATCTGCTTGTAGGCCAATGAACTCGCCAGCTTCCGGATGACAGCTTGTTGAAGCTGAAGGCTTTATATGCCTTTACTGAGCAGCTGTATGCTGGAAGCCTTTTCACCATCAGGGCCTTCATGGGCGAGAAGGGCACGCCAAAGCTTATCAAAGATGTGCTGAAGTGCCTCTCCACCATCCCCAAGCAATTCGAAGAACTGAAGAAATCAGCCGCCCTAAAAGGCGCAGTAGCTGCTTTGAGCTGGGCGTTGGCTTACGCACCCGAGCTTAACCCAGAAGAGATGAGTGGCGGCTTTCCACAGCTGAAGGATGACGGGTTAGAATTCACTCAAGAAGACTATGCCCGTTGCATCAAAGCATCGCGAGCATTGGCTAGCCGGCTGGCCGCCGAAGCTGATCTGACAGCATATCAGGCGGCTTATGATGACTACAATGTGTGAGTCCGGGCGCCCACTTTTGAGCCGAAAAACCTGACTCCCCAACGCCGTAAGCACATCTTTGCTCCTGATGTTGACCCATCTCCAATCTTGCATGACGAATCCGAATTTGAAGCCTTAATCAATTGCAACTCGGATGTGGACAACCTTCAGATCCAGGAGACCGAAGACCCGGCGCAGGATGACCCGTCAACGAGTTAAGAGAGGAGCTGGCCTCGGATGAAGTTAACCCAGGCATGCTGAGCTGCCGGGTTATAACTTTTGCAAAAAACTTGAGTCCAAAAATTTTGGGCTCTTTGAAGCCTTGTAATAGCCGTAGTAAAAACTTGATTGCCTGTGCCGTGCCTTTGCACACGTTTTGAACTTTATCAGCTCATATTCTAGCAACTTTGGCGCTTCAAAAAAAAATTCCACAGTATGAATGGTTTGATATGATCATATGCCTCAGTATCAATTCCCACTGGCGGGTTATAATCCATGAGCGATACTAAGCCGGGATAAGCTATTACCCAAAGACTTAGAGTCTTATCATGAAAAACTCCTGCAAAATAACAAGCAGAAAATATATGTATATCTTTTGTTAGTGTTTAGGCGGCTTTGAAGGCACAACCCAAAGAGATCAACTCTTGTTTATACTTTTAAGAAAAACTCTAGTTTATTTTGCTTCAAAGACACTAGGCATGAGTGCCCAAAATCCCATAAGTCGGCTCTCACGTGACATAAATCCGTCGTTTTAACCTTAACCAGTTCAGGGTCTTAAAAAAGATTGACTGTTAAGAGTACGAACGGGCCACGTAGCGGAGAGACTACAGAAGATAGGTGAGTTTATCCTAGCTCTCTGTAAGCCGACTCTCTCGTGACATAAGCTGCCGTTTTAACTTTGACAAGTTTAGGGTCTTGAAAAAGATTGGCTGTCAAACGTTCGGCGGGTCACCTGGCGGAGTAGCAAGTTGCAAACACACAGGTTTAACTCAAATATGGCTTTTAAGCCGGTTAAGAGGGTATGAAAGCTAAACCCAGTGGGTTGGAAGCCCCCAAGTGACCTTATGAATAATCAACTCTTTGCACCATCAAATGTTGCATGAAAACGGCAGAGGCCCCGAATTATGGGGATGCCGGCTTTATTATATTATAAAAAGTGGTATATACAATGACAGAAGTATGTACATTGATGAGAGCCGATGGCTCATGTGTAGTAAGGCCGAAGATGAGTAATGTTCCACGGCTTGGCAGTCTCCTCCCTAGAAGTGCGTGACTTGTCGCTCTCCCGCACATCAATGAGTTAATAGAAACCATTGTTGAGATTTTTGCTGATCACAAAAGGTCCTTCCCAGGGGGTGATAACTTATGCATATCTGTCTGGTCTTGAATCAGACGAAGCACTAAGTCGCCTTCTTGGAACGTCCGGGTCTTGACTCTGCGGCTATGATAGCGGCGCAGATCTTGCTGGTAAATCGCCGACCGTGCTGCTGCAAGATCCCGTTCTTCATCCAAGGCATCCAATGCGTCCTGACGCGCCGTCTCATTATCAGTTTCAACGTAAGCCGCCACCCTGGGCGAGTCATGACGAATATCACTGGGAGAACAGCCTCTGCGCCATAAACCATGAAGAAAGGCGTATAGCCTGTTGATCTGTTGGGGGTGGTTCTGATGCTCCAAATAACTGAAGGTAATTCCTCCACCCAACAACCCGGTGTTCGTTCCAAAGGAACCATAAGCCGGGGTTTTATTCCTCTCAGAATTTCCTGGTTAGCACGCTTTGCTTGACCATTAGACTGTGGATGAGCCATGGAGGAGACATCGAGGTGGATGTGTTCGCTTTCGCAGAACTCTTTCATAGCCCCCTTGGACAGATTTGTACCATTGTCAGTAATTATACTGTGAGGGTAACCAAAACGAAAGATCAGCTTTTTCACGAACTGAACTGTTGTTGCCGCGTCGCACTTACTGACCGGCTCTGCCTCAACCCACTTAGTAAATTTATCAACCGCCACCAAGAGATGGGTCTTCTTATCTTTAGACCTCTTAAACGGTCCAACTATATCAAGCCCCCAAACCGCAAACGGCCAGGTGATTGGAATCATCCGCAATGCTTGAGCCGGCACATGGGCACGTCGTCCAAATTTTTGACACCCGTCACATTTACTGACCAAATCCTCTGCATCTGCATGAGCTGTCAACCAGTAAAAACCATGCCGAAAGGCTTTGGCCACCAAGGATTTTGATCCGGCATGATGACCACAATCGCCGGCATGTATCTCTTGCAAGATTTCACGGCCCTCCTCAGGAGAAACGCATCGTTGAAAAACACCAGTCATGCTGCATCTGTGCAACTCGCCATTGACAATAGTCATGGACTTAGATCGCCTTATGATTTTCCGTGCCAAAGTCTTGTCCTCTGGTAACTCGCCGCGAGTCAGATACGCCAGATAAGGCAACGTCCAATCAGGAATAGCATGAAGAGCTGCCACCAAGTGTCCTTCCGGGTCAGGTATAGCAAGATCCTCCTCAGAACGCAATTTGACGGACGGGTGATGCAGGACATCCAGAAACACATTAGGCGGCACCGGCTTATGTTCAGAGCCCAAAAGTGATAATGCATCAGCCGCCTCATTCTTCCGACGATCAATATGGTCCACCTGATAGCCCTTAAAGTGACCAGCGATGACATCAACCGCCTGGCGATAAGCCGCCATACGAGGGTCCTTAGAATCCCACGTGCCCGAGACTTGCTGTGCCACAAGGTCTGAGTCACCGAGACATCTGACCCGGCTCAAATTCATCTCCTTGGCCACACGGAGCCCATGAAGCAAGGCTTCATACTCAGCTGCATTGTTAGTACAAGGAAACATTAGCCTTAATACGTAACAGAACTTGTCACCTCTAGGGGAAGTCAAAACAACTCCAGCCCCCGAGCCTTCCAACTGCCTGGATCCATCAAAGTGAATTGTCCAATAAGTATTGTCCGGCTTCTCTTCAGGTGCTTGACACTCCGTCCAGTCATTGATAAAATCCACCAGGGCTTGAGACTTGACAGCTGTTCGAGGCACATACTTCAAATTAAGAGGCCCAAGCTCAATCGCCCACTTAGCAATCCTGCCGGTGGCTTCTCTATTATGAATAATATCTCCCAAAGGAGCAGAGCTGACCACCGTGATTGGATGTCCAAGGAAATAATGCTTCAATTTGCGATTTGCCATGAACACTCCAAACACCAACTTTTGCCAATGCGGATACCTTTGCTTGGACTCTGTCAAAACCTCTCTGACATAATAAACCGGCCGCTGGACTGGATACTCTTTGCCTGCCTCCTTGCGCTCCACAACGATTGCAGTACTGACGGCTTTATTATTAGCCGCCACGTACAGGAGCAAAGGCTCTTTTTCCACGGGAGCAGCCAAAACAGGCGGCTCAACCAACTGTTTTTTGAGCGCCTCAAACGCATCATTGGCAGCATCACTCCAGACAAAATCATCTGTCTTCTTCATCATCTGATACAAAGGAATAGCCTTCTCGCCCAGGCGGCTTATGAACCGGCTTAAAGCGGCAATAAGACCCGCCAAGCGTTGGACGTCATTAGTGCATGCCGGCTTAGATAATGAGGTGATGGACTTTATTTTATACGGGTTAGCTTCAATGCCCCGTTCTGAAACCAAAAATCCCAGGAGCTTGCCTGCAGGTACACCAAAAATACACTTGGCCGGATTAAGCATCATCTTGTAAACCCGCAGGTTATCAAAAGTTTCCTTCAAATCGTCAAGCAGAGTCTCCTTCTTCCTTGACTTGACCACAATATCATCCACATAAGCATGAACATTGCGTCCAATTTGACTATGAAGACAGTTCTGCACATAGCGTTGATAAGTCGCGTGCGCACTTTTGAGTCCAAAAGGCATAGATACGTAGCAGAAAGCTCCAAAAGGCGTGATGAAAGACGTCTTCTCTTGGTCTTTGACTGCCATCTTGATCTGATGGTATCCCGAATCAGCGTCCAGGAAACATAACCTCTCACAACCCGTCGTTGCATCAATGATCTGGTCGATACGGGGGAGAGCAAATGGATCAACCGGACACGCCTTGTTGAGATCTGTGTAATCTACACACTTGCGCCACGTGCCGTTCTTCTTAAGTACGAGCACGGGGTTAGCCAACCACTCCGGGTGAAAAACCTCCACGATAAACCCTGCTGCTAAGAGCTGGGCTACCTCTTCCCCAATAGCTTTACGCCGCTCTTCATTGAAACGACGGAGGAATTGCTTGACTGGCTTGAACTTAGGATCCACATTAAGGTGGTGCTCAGCGAATTCTCTCGGTACACCCGGCATGTCAGAAGGCTTCCATGCAAAGATGTCCCGATTCTCACGAATGAATTCGATGAGCGCGCTTTCCTATTTGGGGTCCATATTGGCCCCGATAGTGAACTGCTGCGTGAGTCGCCAGGAACAAAGTCCACCAACTTGGTATCCTCTACCACAAATTTCAGGGGCGGCTCAGATTCCGTGCTGGGCTTCTTCAAGGGGGTCATATCCGTCGGGTCAACCTTGTCTTTATAAAACTTGAGCTCTGCCTTAGCACAACTTGACTCTGCATACGCAGCATCACCTTCTTCACACTCAAGAGAAATCTTCCGATCACCATGCACTGTAATCGTCCCTTTCAGACCAGGCATCTTGAGCTGCAAGTACACATAACAAGGCCGGGCCATGAATTTGGCATAAGCCGGTCGTCCAAACAGAGCATGATATGGGTTCTTGATTTTAACCACCTCAAACCATAAGGTCTCCACCCTGTAGTTGAACTCATCACCAAAAGCTACGTCAAGGGCAATTTTTCCAACTGGGTAAGCCGATTTGCCGGGTACCACACCGTGAAAAACTGTGGATGACGGCTTGAGATCCTTGTCAACCAGGTTCATCCGACGGAAAGTGTCATAGTAAAGGATGTTGATGTTGCTGCCACCATCCATCAGCACCTTGGTGAACATGTAGCCTCCTACTTGAGGGGCTACCACAAGGGCCAAGTGCCCCGGGTTATCAACTCGCGGTGGGTGATCCTCCCTGCTCCATGATATCGTGTGCTCAGACCACTTTAAATATTGCGGACGAGCCGGCATGGCTGCGTTAACCGTCCGCTTGTGCACCTTCTGATCAAGCTTATCAAGACTTGTTGTAAAGACGTGATACTGGCCTTCATTAAGCTGCTTTGGGTTGCTCTCATACCCTGATTGATTATTTTGCTGCTGACCACCATTGCCAGGCTGCTGATTATGACCTCTGTGGTTACCTTGACCCTGATAGCCAGAGTTTGAGCCGCCTGCACCAAAACCGGACCCATGAGAGCCGGACCCCGACCCGCCGGGCAGTCCATTGCCGTTACCGTGATGCTGGTTAAAGCTGTAATTCCGGAACTCTCGCATGATATAACAATCCTTCCAAGCATGAGTGGATGGTTTGTTGGGAAGACTGTGCTTCAGGCAGGGGTCGTTAAGCATTGCTTCCATGTTGAAGGCTTGCCTTTGCCGAAAGGTGGTTTACCATTGCCCTTGCCACGGTTGTTCCCAGTGTTGGTATTGGCCACCAGTTCTGACCCGCCGTCTGGATGCTTCCGTTTATCGCCATTGCCTGGATTATTATTTCCTGCCCCGTTCTGCTGTTGACCCTTGCCATTGCCATTCTTCTTACCCTTAGCCGATTTCTCATCATCAGACCCAGGATCCTTCGTGCTGTCCGAATTTGCATATTTAGTGAGAGCCGCCATGAGCTCACCCATGTCCTGGCAAGAGCACTTGAGCCATCCAAGCTTCTGCTTAAGGGGAAAAAAGTGACAGTTTTTCTCCAGAATCAGAACCGCCCGAGCCGCCGTGATATTATCAAACGAGTGGATGATGGTTGAGACCCGCCGGACCCAATGATGGGCCGACTCATCCTCCCTCTGCACGCAATGATCCAAATCAACGATCGTCATAGGCTGCTTGCACGTCCCTTGAAAATTCTTGATGAACCTTGCTTTCAACTCGGCCCAGGAATTAATGGAATTGGGTGGCAAACCCTTTAACCATGTATGAGCCGGTCCTTCCAACATCATGATGAAGTACTTAGCACAGACTGCATCACTGATATCTAACATCTCCATGGCTAGCTCATAACTCTCGATCCAGGCTTCTGGAGGCAGATCAGCTGTATAATTAGGCACTTTGCGCGGACCCTTGAAATCCTTCGGCAGGCGCTCGTTCCGCAGAGCCGGTGCTAAACACGGCACTCCCACAGCTCTGGAGGTGACTCCGGCTCCCACCGAAGTTGAAGGTGTTACTGGGGGCTGGTCTTGGTAAGCCGTCGCAGCCGCCGCCTCGCACTGAGCTCTGGCATGATCCACAATTGCCTGAGCGTTGACAACGGGTGGGTCATCACGGGGTGGGTTTCGACGTCGCTCACTGCTAGAGACCGCCGGTGACTCCAAACGCCGGCTATAACTGCGGCTTGGGATGGGGGTTGAGTGCACACGACTCCGGCTGTAAGTATACTTCTCCTGTTGAGCCACTGCTGTCTGCAAGTACCCAATGGCATTCCTTGCCTCTTCGGCGAATGGTGTCCCCTCAGCAAGGGGGAACGCATTGAGCCTGGCAGCCGCTGCTATCATGTTCTCCACCGGGTTAGAGTAATGACCAGGTGGTGTCCGAAAACGCTGCGGCGGGGTCTGATTCCTGCGGGGCGGGTCTGGCTACCGATGTTGAGTCGCCGCCCTATTCCCAGGCACTTCCGCCGTTCGAGTCACGGTCAGAGGCGCGTTCGGTCCTGCCCTCGGCGTGCTAAAAAGATTTCTGGGCCCATACTGATCATGCAGGCGGGTCTGATGCCTCATCCGAAAAACTGCTTCTGAGGCTTGTTGTTCCAGATTAAGGCGAAAAGCTTCAGCCCTGAGACGCTCCGACTCAGCATCCATTTGAACCTGCAACGCGTTGATCTCCTCCTGGGCTTTGGTCATCTGGTCCTCCAGCCTTGCGATCTCTGCGTTACAATTTGCTTGGTTTTCCGTTGTGACCTCGGTTCCCATCAGAGTTGTCAGCTCGTTCATCAGATCCAGCAAAACTTGAGCCGGCGGCCTGGCTGACCCGGATCCTGCCGCGCCTGCAGCCGTTGCCCCAGCCGCTGTGCTGCTGGAAACCGGCACCGTGCCTGCCATGAAAATGGCGGCTTGGCTCGGCGGCTCATAGGGCTTCGGAATATTGTCGCCATCGAAGTAGCCCCCAAGCCCGCCGTTATGAAGCTGGTAGATTGATTCCGCCTCTCCGCTCGAGGATCCATCCTCTGAGCATATTAGGGTTTCTTCTCGTGACACAGAGCCCTCCTCAAACTTCGCGCCTTGGGTGAAGCCGACAAAGACGTGCTTCCGGCCCGGCTGGATCCGGGCGGGTTGCGCGCGCCGGGCTGACTCGATGAGGTTGGTGCAGATGTCCGGCCCGGGCTTAGATCCGCCGACCTTGCCGATGAAAACTTGAATCCCGCCGAAGGGGACCCGGTGCCTGTCGTGGGAACGAGCCTAACAGTAGAAGATAGGGGTACGAAAGGAGAGGGTAGAGTCCTAGCTACGGCGAGGGTGTACACACAGATGAATGAGTTCAGGCCCCTCTCGTGGAGGTAACAGCCCTACGTCTCAGGTGCTCGGGAGCTTTCTGTCGTGTGGAATATAAGAGTTACAGGGGGTGCGAACCCTTGTGCCAGAGGGGAGGGGTGGCTTATATAGAGTGTGCTACCCCTCATCAATGCCCGGCATCCAAGGTTCCGATCGTGGTAATGAAAGTGTACGTTACTGATAACGTACGTAATAAATGCTATTAATGGTGTCTAGTCAAACGCCTGCCCGTTGGCCTCCCTGGAGTGGCTTCTGGTCTTCTGCGGTCGACTGACTTCTAGTTCCTCCGAGTGAAAGGCAACTGTCGAGTGAAGGAAGAAATCTCCGAGTGGATGTTGTCGAGTGATTCATACGTCACGGTGATTTCAGTCGGAGACATCCTTGTAATCCTTAAGCTTTATAAGGTAATGTCCTTAGGTAGGGTATGTAGGTCAGGCCTATGACCCTACCCTAAGTACATATCCCCATCATTAGCCCCCGAATGGATCGGGGTTCGAGTGAAAAGGGATCGATGCGGGTTCTGATAAGACACAAAAATTCCGAGTGCATTTCAAGGTTTCACAGGAATCTGCGTCGATTGGAATCTTTGTCATTCACCCTGATCGATTCTGTCTTGAAATGTGTCCGAGTGAAATTGAGCGCGGAATCAGGTCCGAGCGGTCAACAGGGTCTTCTGATGCGACGGGTCGCTTCGTCAGGTCCGGATTTCATGGGATTCGAAAATTGGGTAAGCGCGCGCCGCACGACGATGACACAACGACTAGGACAAGTGGGGGCACGACGCCTCGATTTTCGTGCCATCATTACCGCCACGTACTGCTCTTCCTCTGAAATCGGGATATCCAGAGATCTGGCGGGCCCGCAGGTCAGCGACTCACTCGGGCAGATATAAGATGTGACGGCACCGGGGTCGGTGCAGTGTTCCTCCTCCATTCCCCTCTTTCTCTCCGCCTCCCCTGTTCCAAGCGCGCTGCTCTGCTCCACCTCGACAACCGCCGCCGCGATGACAAAGGCGAAGATGGAGAAGCTCGAGTGCGCCAAGAAGGGAGCCAAGGCGAAGAAGCCGTCGGGCGCCCGGTCTGCAGTGCCGCCGGGGTGGATCCAAGGGGATTTCCTCCGATCAACCGTCAAGGCGGAGGACGTCCAGAACCTTGTCGACAACGGGCTGATTGCTGAAGGGTCATGGAGGCTGTCGGAGGGGGAGACCGAGCCGGAGCCGCGCGAAGACGAGCGAGTCCTCCTCCTCACCCACGTCGAGCGAGGTTTTTCCATGCCTCCCCATCCATTCATCCGCGGTTTCTTGAACTATTTCGGGGCGCAACTCCACCATTTTCCTCCGAATGCTATTGCGTATCTCGCTGCTTTCATAACTCTGTGCGAATGCTTCTTGGGTTGTTCTCCACACTGGGGCTTGTTCAAACACATATTCACCATTTGGTCTCAGTGTGTCAAAAAAGCCAATCCTAGCGATAGCAATACCCATGTCATCCAGCTGTGCGGTGGCCTGGGACTCCAAAAGAGAGGTAGGAGTGCGTTTCCGTCAATGACTTTTCCTGAATCTGTTCGGGGCTGGCAGTCGACATGGTTTTACTGCAAAGATGTTGCATCTCCCAATATGTCGACTGGCCTTCCCCCCTTCACATTGGATCGACCCACTACCCCCAGAACCCTGAATGTGACTGAGGGAGAGAAAGTCCAGGTAGGGATTTTAGTGAATGCAGTAGTAGATCTGATCCGTGGCGGAGTGACTGGTATGGATCTCTTAGAGGCGTTTCTCAGTCGACGAATCCAGCCTCTTCAAGCCAGGGATCACACTGTGTGGCATTATTCGGGCCCTGAGGATACCACTCGGACACATCCAGAGGAAGTTTCCGACGAGACTGTTGCCCAGTGGCTTAGGAGCATCACCGGAGCTTGTGATAACCCTTTGGGAGCCAAGCGAATCTTGCCCTTCTCTGCTTTGAACCCACCGACGAACCTGGTGAGTTATATCTTTGTCGAGTGCTTTCATATTTCGTCGAGTGACTGGGCCTTCAGTCGACTGACTTTATAGTTTGTATCTTGCAGGAGTTTACGAACATGTATTCGCCTGTGCCAAATGGAGAGCAGCCTGAGGACGGAGAAGAGAGTGCAGGCGGCAGTGCAGACGTCGACTACGCCGACGACAGTGAAGGTAGCGACGACGACCTGGAAGAGATCGAGGAAGAAGTCCAGGCTCGTCCGCGCGTCGAGCGTCGTACCAAACAGCGCGAAGATCCAGAAGCTGCTCCAAGCAGATTCTTGGCATCGAGCACCAGGAATCCGAAGCGCGACCGAGTGGCGACACCTGAGTCGACTGAAAAGGTCGCGAAACAGCCCAGGTCTGACGCACCAAAACCTCGGAAGGATCTGCCCCGCATGAAGATCACCGTGCCTATCGCCTCAACGTAAGTATTCATTTTCTTTTTCTGTTGTTGTGAAACTTCGTGTCTTTTGCTGACCGAGTGAAATTTATTTGCCAGAGCTGCTACCTCGGTGATGTCGCCTCTGCGGGATGAGGGGGATCACATGGAAGTGGACACTCCTGACGCGGCCACCTCTCAACGAGGTATAGTAAATCTTCACTGTAGATTGATTTTTGAAGGCAATTCGTCAAATAAATAAGTTAACGATGTTGATTGACAGTTGACGACGTCATCCATGTGGAAGACGATGAGGAGCCACAACAGGGTGTTGAGGGTGAGGTTGTGGCCTTGGACACTCCATGCGTACGCACTCGGAGAACATCATCAGGACAGGCACCTCGTAGGTCGACTGCTGCGTCATCTCCGGAGCTTGGCGACTCTTCCCGAGCCAGAACTAATCCGGTGGTCCCGCTGTCGAGTGCTCCGCCAGCAACTTCAACTCTGGTGGTTTCAGCGCCGATTGGGCAACCTCAAGCACCTCTTGATACTCCAACTGCAGCACCGACTCATCCGACGTCTGCATATCCTTTGTACCACGTCCCAGAGAACCAGACTGGAGCTGCCAAAGAAGCCATGATCCAGGCTGGACAAATGATGCTGCGTACGAAGGAGGCGTATGAGGCTAGCAAGTTGGCTTATGATGCCAGTTCAGCGCTTCCTGCCAATGTCCGAGTAATTGCCATTGTAAGTTCATTCCGATTGAATTCCTGTCCATCTTGACTCTACACCCACTGGGGTGTTTTCTTTGGACGCATACTTGCTTGCTTTCTTCTCGAATAGATCAGGTCTTAGTCGAGTAGTTTCTGGTCCAGTGGGGGCACGCTGAGTGCACCCACTGGGTGTAGTCCCCGAGACCGCTGTCGAATGACGAAGACATCGGCAGGGGTCTTAGATTCGTTTTGAAAGTTGCTTGTCACTCGACAGGACGGACCTGGTCGAGTGATAGTAGGTCCAGTGGGGGCACGCTGAGTGCACCCACTGGGTGTAGTCCCCAAGACCACTGTCGAGTGCTTGCATCGGCGGGGGTCTGATAGAGACAATGTTCGCTTGTTTGCTTTTTTTTATACTCGGATTGGTCGGACCTGGTCGAGTGGTTTCTGGTCCAGTGGGGGCACGCTGAGTGCACCCACTGGGTGTAGTCCCCGAGACTACTGTCGATCGTTTACGATGGGCAGTAGTCTTAAGAACTATCCTGCAGGTTTCATGGACATCATTTCCATCAACCATGATATGACGATGTATAGGGGTGTGGGGTGGGGCGGTGGGCCGCCTGCCAGTCGACTGAACTTGTACCTTTCCACTCAGGAGTAGAAAAATATTCATGTCGACTGAACCACTTATTTGCTAATTTCAGAAAGCCTGTGAGCTTGGGACCAAGTACGTCGACCTGGAGAAGGAGAAAAACCAACTTCAGCTGGATCTGGAAGTGACCAAGAACGACCTGGACCGTGCACAGACTGAGCTGAAGACTCTAGGAGGTAATCCTTGTTGACCAATTGCACTATCACTTTTATCTTCTATCCTTTGAACCGAGTGTCCTCACTCGAACAGACGTGCGTGATGAGAACCGTCGACTCCGAGCGCGACTCAACAATGTTATTTCTTTAGATACCATGAAGAAGGCGCTTGAAGATAAAGACAAGGCACTCGCTGACGCTCAGAAGGTGGCGAGGGAGAAAACCGAGGCTGCTGAGAAGAAGCTTGCTGCAGCCAATAAGTTGGAGGAAGAGAATGCCAAACTCAAGCAGGAACAGGCCGACTGGATCCAGAAGGTTGAACAGCCGACCAATAGAAGGAACACTCTGGAGACATACTTGGGAGACTTCGCGAAGAAGATGTTCAACATGCTTGAAGGTAACTTTCTTCCGTCAAGTGAATTTCTTTGATTTCTTCAGAACGGCAGTGTGATCATCTTTTCATTTTCTCTTTGCGCAGAATTCTGTCAAAATTTTGAAAAGGAGACTGAGGAGATCGAACCAAATCTAGATCCCACCAAATCACCTGTCGGGGACGCCGTGGCCATGGACATGTTTCGACTTGAAGCTCGTCTCAGGAGTGTCCAAGGATATATCACTCGACTGAGGGCTGCGTTGGAGAAGGTCGACAAAGAACTGTGGCCCGAAGACTCCCTCCAGACTGACCTCGAGTCGATGATGACCCGCCTCAATGAGATCCCTGGTCGAGTGCAAGGATGGAAAAAGTCTGCTGCTCGCTGCGGAGCTGACGTAGCGCTTTCACTCGTCCGGGTCCATTGCAAGGAGGCGAAGGAGGACAAACTGAAGGCTCTACGGGTGATCAACACGAAGAAACTTCAATTCGAAGACTTCATGGAGACCTTCATCGAAGCAGCCACTCGGATCGCCGATGGAATTGACCTGGACACCTTCGTCGAGCCCTCGAGCCCCACTGGTGCTTGAAAAAAATACTTTGCTTGCAGTTGAAACTTTATTTGCCTCGGTATGCCAAGTGATGGTGTAACCGATTAAAACTTCATTCAGGCCTTGGGCCTGAGTACTTCCCTTTGCGCGAATAACTTTTAACTGCGCTAGAAACTTTGGATTTATCTGCATTTTGCCATCAATCCTTTGTTTGGCTGAACTTGTTTTGATTTCCGAGTGTGTTGAATGTTCATTACCCGGAAGAATTTTGAACTTAGGCGAAAACTGGTTCGCTGCTAAGTCCTCGAGTGAGAGTAGTGCTATCCACTCGGAAGGGTTTTTAACTTAGGCGAAAGCTGGCTCGCAGCTAAGCCCCTGAGTGAGAGGAGCACTCGTCACTCGGAGAAATATTGAACTTAGACGAAGACTGGTTCGCAGCTAAGTTTCTGAGTGAATGGAATATTATCCACTCGGAAGGGTTTTTAACTTAGGCGAAAGCTGGTTCGCAGCTAAACCCCCGAGTGAGAGGATCTCTCGTCACTCGGAGAAGTTTTGAACTTAGACGAAGACTGGTTCGCAGCTAAGTTTCCGAGTGAATGGAATATTATCCACTCGGAAGGGTTTTTAACTTAGGCGAAAGCTGGTTCGCAGCTAAGCCCCCGAGTGAGAGGATCGCTCGTCACTCGGAGAAGTTTTGAACTTAGACGAAGAATGGCTCGCAGCTAAGTTCCCGAGTGAATGGAATATTATCCACTCGGAAGGGTTTTTAACTTAGGCGAAAGCTGGTTCGCAGCTAAGCCCCCGGGTGAGAGGATCGCTCGTCACTCGGAGAAATTTTGAACTTAGGCGAAGACTGGTTCGCAGCTAAGTTTCCGAGTGAATGGAATATTATCCACTCGAAAGGGTTTTTAACTTAGGCGAAAGCTGGTTCGCAGCTAAGCCCCCGAATGAGAGGATCGCTCGTCACTCGGAGTAGTTTTTTAACTTAGGCGAAAACTGGTTCGCAGCTAAGCCCCCCCCCCCCCCCGAGTGAGAGGATCACTCGATACTCGGAGTAGTTTTTGAATACGAAATTGCGCGATCGGAATCGACAATAGACTGCGGGAGTCATAACTTTAACAAACGAAACTGTCTGGAGTACTCTTATTACATCAAAACCACTCAGTCGTCAAGTATAAAAACGTCGAAGTAAATCAGCGTTCCAGGCGCGTGGCTCGTCGATATTCTTCTTGAGGTTGAAGAGGTGGTAGGCTCCATTGTTCAGTACTTTGGTGATGACAAAAGGGCCTTCCCACGCTGGGGCCAGCTTGTGAGGTCGCTGCTGATCCACTCGGAGCACAAGATCACCTTCATGGAACGACCGACTCTTGACATGCCTCGCATGGAAGCGGCGCAGATCTTGCTGATATACAGTCGACCGAATCATAGCCATCTCGCATTCTTCTTCCAGGAGATCTACACCGTCTTGACGTGCCTGCTCAGCCTCAGCCTCAGAGTAAAGGTCTACTCGGGGAGAATTGTGAAGGACATCACTTGGCAAAACGGCTTCAGCTCTATACACCATGAAGAAAGGAGTGCGCCCAGTCGACCGGTTAGGAGTCGTCCTCAAGCCCCACAGAACAGACGGCAATTCGGTGACCCAAGCTCCAGCTGCATGATCAAGATCTCGCATGAGTCGAGGCTTCAGCCCTTGAAGGATAAGGCCATTCGCTCGCTCAACTTGACCGTTAGTCTGGGGGTGCGCAACGGATGCGTAATCCACCCGAGTGCCTTGAGAGGAGCAAAAGTGTCTGAACTCTTCCGAGTCAAAGTTTGAGCCATTGTCTGTAATGATACTGTGGGGAACTCCATACCGGAACGTTATCTCTTTCATGAATTTGATAGCAGTGCGGGAGTTCAGCTTCTTTATGGGTTTAGCTTCAATCCACTTAGTGAACTTGTCGACTGCTACAAGCAAGTGAGTAAATCCACTCTGGCCTGTTCGAAGGGGTCCGACCATATCCAAACCCCATACAGCGAACGGCCAGACGAGTGGAATAGTCTTCAAGGCAGATGCAGGCTTGTGCGACAAGTTTGAATAGAACTGGCACCCTTCACAGTGATCAACAATCTCCTTAGCCATCTCGTTGGCGCGCGGCCAGAAGAAACCAGCTCGGTATGCCTTGGCAACAATTGTCCTAGAGGACGCATGATGACCACAGGTCCCCGAGTGAATTTCCTCCAAAATCAGTCGACCTTCTTCACGAGAAATACACCGCTGAGTCACGCCAGTTATGCTTTCCCTGTAGAGTTGTCCATCCATAACAGTAAAGGCCTTGGATCTACAGACTATCTGTCGAGCTTCATCTTCGTCATCTGGGAGTTCTTGCCTCAGAATGTATGCAATATAAGGTACTGTCCAGTCGGGCGTGATCACCAAAATCTCCATGACCAGATCTAAGACCGCTGGGACATCAACTTCAGTCGGATCAAAGGCGCTCTTTGCTTGCGGGGGCTCTTCAGTGAAGGGATCTTCCTGCACTGAAGGAGAATGTAGGTGTTCCAGAAGCACATTGCTGGGGACAGGCCTCCGAGTGGATCCAATCTTTGCTAACTCATCAGCTGCCTGATTCTTCACTCGGGGAACATGATGGAGTTCCAAACCTTCGAACTTCTTCTCAAGCTTTCTTACTGTATTGCAGTATCCAGTCATAGCAGGGTTCCTGACATCCCACTCTTTCCTCACCTGATTGACCACCAAATCAGAGTCGCCGAATACCATCAGGCGCCGGACGCCGAGTGAGATGGCCATACGCAACCCGTACAGTAGTGCTTCATATTCAGCTTCGTTATTGGAGGAATCAAAGTGAATCTGCAGGACATAACTGAGTTTGTCGCCTTTCGGGGATACCAATACTACGCCAGCACCAGACCCATTCAGCATCTTCGAGCCGTCAAAGAACATGGTCCAGTGTGCCAAGTGTATTTGGACTGGCTGCTGCTGTTCAATCCACTCGGCCAGGAAATCAGCAAGTGCTTGAGACTTGATTGCCATTTTCGCTTCAAACTTGATATCAAAGTAAAGGAGCTCAATAGCCCATTTGGCCACTCGACCAGTCGCATCTCGATTGTTGAGGATCTCAGACAATGGAGCATCACTGACGACTGAAATTGAGTGATCTTGAAAGTAGTGTGCCACCTTCTTCGCTGACAGATATATACCATATACGAGCTTCTGGTAATGTGGGTACCTTTGCTTTGAAGGAGTCAACACTTCAGAAATGTAATAAACAGGACGTTGGACTTTGTAAGCTTTGCCTTCCTCTTCCCGCTCGACAGTGAGAACTGTATTAACGACCTGATTAGTAGCCGCGATGTACAGGAGCAAGGGCTCTTTGCTGTGCGGAGCAGCAAGCACCGGTTGGGTGGAAAGCAGGGCTTTGAGCTCGACAAATGCTGCTTCAGCTTCTGGAGTCCACTCGAACGTATCATACTTCTTCATCAGTCGGCACAAAGGCAATGCCTTCTCACCGAGACGAGAAATGAATCGACTCAACGCCGCCAGGCAACCTGTGAGCTTCTGAACATCGTGCACACGCTCAGGGCTTTTCATTCGGGTAATGGCACTGAGCTTTTCAGGATTGACGTCAATTCCTCGTTCGGAAACGAGAAAACCGAGTAACTTGCCACCAGGAACACCGAAAGTGCACTTAGTCGGGTTTAACTTGATATCATACCTCCTCAGGTTGGCGAATGTTTCAGCCAAGTCAGTCAGCAGGTCGGAACCTTTGCGAGACTTGATGACTATATCATCCATGTATGCTTCAACATTCCGAGGAATCTGATCAAGCAAGCATTTTTGAATCATGCGCATAAAAGTAGCGCCAGCATTTTTTAAACCAAAAGGCATGGTGATATAACAAAAACACCCGAATGGGGTGACGAAGGCTGTCTTTATTTCATCCGGACCAAACAGACGGATCTGATGGTAACCGGAGTATGCATCAAGAAAAGATAAACGCTCACACCCCGCAGTCGAATCGACAATCTGATCGATGCGGGGGAGCGGAAAATGATCTTTCGGGCAGACCCGATTGATATGTTTGAAGTCAATACACATGCGGAGTGACTTATCTTTCTTGGGGACCATAACGACGTTCGAGAGCCACTCGGAGTGGTAAATCTCGCGTATGAACTTAGCCGCCAAGAGACGAGCCACCTCCTCGCCGATTGCCTTCTGCTTCTCTGCTGCCGACCGACGCAAGTGCTCCTTCACAGGCTTGGCCTTCGGGTCGACTCTCAGTCGGTGCTCAGCCAGTTCCCTAGGTACACCCGGCATGTCAGCAGGCTTCCATGCGAAGATATCCCAGTTCTCACGGAGGAACTGGATGAGCTCGGCTTCCTATTTGCTGTCGAGTGTCGTTGAGATGTTGGTCGGGGCAGCATTGGGATCCGTCGGGTGAATGTGCACTTGCTTCACTTCGCCTGCCGACTGGAAAGTTGACTCAGTGGCGGGCTTCTTGGCACGCAGCAGATCGGTAGGATCAGCACTCTTCTTGTACTCCTCCAACTCGACCACAGCCATCTGATGATCTGCAATTTTGGAGCCCTGCTGAAGGCACTCCTCAGCCCTCTGTCGATTGCCAGTGACTGTGATCACACCCTTGGGCCCGGGCATCTTCAGCTTGAGATACACGTAGCATGGACGGGCCATGAAACGGGCATAAGCCGGACGGCCAAGGATGGCGTGGTATGCGCTCTGGAAGTCCACCACTTCAAACGTCAATTTCTCTTTGCGAAAATTCTTGTCGGTGCCGAATACCACATCCAATGCTATCTGGCCGAGTGACTTGGCCTTCTTCCCAGGGATGACTCCGTGGAACTGCATGTTGCTTTCGCTGAGTCGGGACATCGGAATGCCCATTCCCTTTAGGGTATCCGCATACAAGATGTTCAAACCGCTCCCACCATCCATCAAGACTTTGCGGAGTCGAGTGCCTCCCACAACTGGGTCCACCACTAGCGCTTGCCGACCGGGGGTAGCGATATGAGCAGGGTGGTCTGACTGGTCGAATGTGATGGCAGTCTGAGACCATTTGAGGTATGTGGGGGTGGCAGGAACAGCCATGTTGACTTCTCTGTTGATAACTTTCAGTCGACTCTTGCTTTCCACATCAGCAAAAATCAACAAAGTGGCACTGACCTCAAGAAACTCTTCTTTGTCCTCATCATCCTCCTTTTCAGGAGCTTTCTCACTCGACTGACCTTCTTTGAACTGCTGGATCAATAGACGGCACTGTCGAGTGGTATGCTTAGGCAATATCAAATTGCCTTCCTCATCTTTCTTCATGTGGATTGCACACGGTAAATCCAAAACGTCTGTTCCCGACTAATTTTTTCCTTTCTTGGGGGTAAACTGCCCTTTGGACTTCCCCTTATTTTTTCCTTGCGCCGCCAGAGCGGCCGCCTCTGCCTGAGCAGGGCCATCAGCTTTGCGCTTCTGTTTCCGATTGGAATTGTCGCCGGCATCATTGTCGACTGCTTTTCCTTTGCCGCTGCGGAGGCGGTCTTCCTCTTCACCATTGGCGTACCGAGTGGCAATCTCCATCATCTTGCTTAGGGAAATATCACCTGTCCGCCCAAACTTTAGGTAAAGCTCTCTGTACTTCACACCGGCCTTGAAAGCACAAACAGCTTGGTGCTCGGAAACATTCTCCACTGTGTGATGCAAGGTGGACCAACGCTGAATCAAATCTCTCAAGGACTCATTGGGCTTCTGAAGACAGTGCTGCAAATCGATCAAACCCGCAGGACGCTTGCAAGTGCCCTCGAAAGTACTGATGAACACTCGGGCAAGGTCTTCCCAGCAATAGATGCTAGAAGGAGCCAAACGATTCAACCACGCCCTGGCCGAACCATCCAACATCAAGGATAGATGCTTCATGGCTACGTTATCATTTCCTCCACCAATCTGCACAGCCACTCGGTAATCATCTAACCATGTTTCCGGCTTCGACTCGCCGGAGAACTTGCTTATTCCAGCCGCCAACCTGAAGTTGAGGGGAATCTCTGCAGAGCGAATGGCTCTACTAAAACATTCGGGACCAGAAACAACGGTACCACTTCCACTCGGATAGTCTCTATCATTACCATCTCTGTGGGCTCTGCCTCTGTCGATACGCCTTTGTGCGAGGACATTCCTTGCATCGAACCCAGGATTCCGCTCATCGCCGAACGGGCGCCTATCGTCATAGTGCCGGGGCACATATGAACCACTCCGCGGAGGAGTAGGCACTCGACGGCGGTCATCACGGTGATAACGAGGAGCAAAATGATCTCGCCCCTGATCTTGGTACTGATCCTCACGGGAACCTCTGCCCCTGCGACGCAGAGGTGACCCCGGACTGTGCGCCGACTGAACTGTGTCTGCTCTGGGAGAGTTACTATGTAATCTGTTGCGCGACTGAGAAACAACCGAATTCGGCTGTTGCGCTGCATCAAGCAACGCTCGGATCTGCTGCAAACCTCTGCCAGCCTCCGAATGGGATGGCTGAATGGAATCTGCAATCTTAGCAGCTGCTGCAACATTCAGAATTGGAGTACGGAATACCTTGACGTTGTTATGAGATCCACTCGGAAACAACTGTCGCTGACGTCGACTGGAAACGGGTGGACGCTGGCGGGCACGCTCGTCGGGTGCCTCCTGCATCTCTTTGAGCCGAAGGCGCGTGGCCTCCATGGCCTGGGCCTCAGCAGTCGCACCGACGATGGGAGTATGGAGAATCTCCTCATCCTGGCGCTGCTGCTCATCCGACGGACCTCCAGCCTCGCGTCTGCCGTGGCCGAAGCCAGGCGGCGGACTCTGGTGCGAACCAGCTATGAGAACCTCAGCCACAGGATCGCAGCTCTCACACTCGGAGGGAACGTCAGACGGATCCGACGCCGAGTCGAACACGCCGTGAAGTGATTCGGCGGGCTCGATAGCCGCAATCTGCGGAGACGAAGTTTGGTGAGCCGCCGCATGCCTCACCCAACGCTGGAGCCGCGAACGACCGGATCGCTTGCGGCGACGAACGGCGGGGAGGGCTGACAAGTACGGAGTTGACGGCTGCCGTAGAAGAACAACGCAGGAGCTTGCGCGGAAGTGCGCCGCCCCGCGGATCGGGAGCGCCTCAACATCTAGAGGCGCTTCCTGGAGCCATGCCGAGTCGTCGGCGATGAAGGTGAGCGCTCCGAAAAGGATCTCGTGGCCCAGGAACAAATCACCGCCGGAAGACATGACGAAGGAGAAAAAATGCAACCTCGCCGGAAGTCGCTTAGACGCCTGCCCCAAGGTGGGCGCCAACTGTCGTAGGAACGAGCCTGACAGTAGAAGATAGGGGTACGAAAGGAGAGGGCAGAGTCCTAGCTACGGCGAGGGTGTACACACAGATGAATGAGTTCAGGCCCCTCTCGTGGTGGTAACAGCCCTACGTCTCAGGTGCTCGGGAGCTTTCTGTCGTGTGGAATATAAGAGTTACAAGGGGTGCAAACCCTTGTGCCAGAGGGGAGGGGTGGCTTATATAGAGTGCGCTACCCCTCATCAATGCCCGGCATCCAAGGGTCCGATCGTGGTAATGAAAGTGTACGTTACTGATAACGTACGTAATAAATGCTATTAATGGTGTCTAGTCGAACGCCTGCCCGTTGGCCTCCCTGGAGTGGCTTCTGGTCTTCTGCGGTCGACTGACTTCTAGTTCCTCCGAGTGAAAGGCAACTGTCGAGTGAAGGAAGAAATCTCCGAGTGGATGTTGTCGAGTGATTCATATGCCACGGTGATTTCAGTCGGAGACTTCCTTGTAATCCTTAAGCTTTATAAGGTAATGTCCTTAGGTAGGGTATGTAGGTCAGGCCTATGACCCTACCCTAAGTACATATCCCCATCAGTGCCCGTACTCGATTGAGTCGGCCTCGGGGCCCCAGCCAGCATAGTCGATGTAGAGCTTGCCACGGCGACTCTTAGTCATCCTGCCAACGGCGTATCCCTCGATCCCTGGGAGAGAGCCCTTCGAGTACTCCAAACGCCGTAGGTCATTATGCGAATAATGAGCCGGCACTTACTGTATGATAGACAAAATGCCAAGTGTAGCCCCCAAGGGTCGGGTCATTATGCGAATAATGAGCCGGCACTTACTGTATGATAGACAAAATGCCAAGTGTAGCCCCCAAGGGCCGGGTCATTATGTAAATAATGAGCCGGAACTCTTTGTAGATCTGATGGTATAAACTTGAGGAGCAATGTGTAGCCCCCAAGAGTCGGGTTATCTTCGTGAAGATGATCCGGGTCTTGTTTGTAGTGTAAACTTTTGAAAGAACTGATACACATTAGCCCCTAAGTGTCAAGTGTATTGCTTGCAATCTGCTTGAGACTTGTAACAATCTTCCTCAATGCTTCCAAATGTCATTATAGATCCTGCTGGTGGTTTATAATTGAAAAACTTGTACCTGACTGTTATTGTGCAGGATGCTTTAAATGTGGCTGAGTCTAGCTTGACCGACCTTAGGAAAAATCTGCCCTTGCAACAAGACGCCCGAGCTGAATCTGATGCAAAATGGCGGCTCTCCTCAACAGAGCTGGAAAAAACCAAGGCAGATTTTGAAGCCTATAAACAATCTGTTGAGGCTGAGCAAGCTGTTTTGGTCAAACGCGTAGAAGATGCCGAGGGCCGACTTAAGCCCATTACCGAAGAGCTATCCAGCTTGAAACGCCATGTAGCTCAGAGGACTGAGGATGTCTTTGGTAAGTGTTGTTGATTATGTTATGGATTCTTTTTAAATAGTCTTATAAAGACTCGCCCGGCGACTTACAAAATTGATCTGCTTGTAGGCCAACGAACTCGCCAGCTTCCGGATGAGAGCTTGCTGAAGCTGAAGGCTTTATATGCCTTTACTGAGTAGCTGTATGCTGGAAGCCTTTTCACCATCAGGGCCTTCATGGGCGAGAAGGGCACGCCAAAGCTTATCAAAGATGTGTTGAAGTGCCTCTCCACCATCCCCAAGCAATTCGAAGAACTGAAGAAATCAGCCGCCTGCTTTGAGCCGGGCGTTGGCTTACGCACCCGAGCTTAACCTAGAAGAGATGAGTGGCGGCTTTCCACGGCTGAAGGATGACGGGTCAGAATTCACTCAAGAAGACTATGCCCGTTGCATCAAAGCATCGCGAGCATTGGCTAGCCGGCTGGCCGCCGAAGCTGATCTGACAGCATATCAGGCGGCTTATGATGACAACAATGTGCGAGTCCGGGCGCCCACTTTTGAGCCGAAAAACCTGACTCCCCAATGCCGTAAGCACATCTTTGCCCCTGATGTTGACCCGTCTCCAATCTTGCATGACGAAGCCGAATTTGAAGCCTTAATCAGTTGCAACTCGGATGTGGACAACCTTCAGATCCAGGAGACCGAAGACCCGGCACAGGATGACCCGTCAACGAGTTAAGAGAGGAGCTGGCCTCGGATGAAGTTAACCCGGGCATGCTGAGCTGCCGGGTTATAACTTTTGCAAAAAACTTGAGTCCAAAAATTTTGGGCTCTCTGGAGCCTTGTAATAGCCGTAGTAAAATCTTGATTGCCTGTGCCGTGCCTTTGCGCACATTTTGAACTTTATCAGCTCATATTCTAGCAACTTTGGCGCTTCAAAAAAACATTCCACAGTATGAATGGTTTGATATGATCATATGCCTCAGTATCAATTCATCAATTCCCACTGGCGGGTTATAATCCATGAGCGATACTAAGCCGGGATAAGCTATTACCCAAAGACTTAGAGTCTTATCATGAAAAACTCCTGCAAAATAACAAGCAGAAAATATATGTATATCTTTTGTTAGTGTTTAGGCGGCTTTGAAGGCACAACCCAAAGAGATCAACTCTTGTTTATACTTTTAAGAAAAACTCTAGTTTATTTTGCTTCAAAGACGCTAGGCATGAGTCCCCAAAATCCCATAAGCCGGCTCTCACGTGACATAAATCCGGCGTTTTAAACTTTCAAAAATAGCTGCATTTTGTGATGACTTATCTTCTTCCATTCTTCTACACTCTATTCACAGGGTCAGAGATGTCTGCTTCAGATGACAGTGAGAACAACTTCAGAGAGCAGAGTGTTGACTTGGACTCAGGCACTAGTCCTGAGGAGAGTTTTGATGATGTGCCTAGTTCCCCTGATTTGCCCAAGGCTGCTACAAGAACTAGGAGAAAGCTCAATTCTGATGAGGAAGATGAGGACTTCATACCTGATGAAGTGCCTCCCAAGTCAAAGCAGGACTCTGTCAAGGATGCTGCTGCTGCCACTTCTTCCAAGAAGAAGAAAGCTGTCAGAAAGGAGTATGCTAGCTCTAAGATATTGAGAGCACCTGAGAGCTCCAGAGCAACCATGACCATTGAGCCTCCCAAGAAGTCTATGCCCAAGAAGGCAGGGGAGAAGAAGAAGTCAAGGAAGAGGATTATCCATGTTGTTGGCAGGCCTACATCCATGTATGAGGACCCAGAGGAGACTGTTGGTGCTGCTGCAGAGGAGGAGGAGGAAGAGCAAGTTGTTAAGGCCCCTCCCAAGAAGAAGCAAAAGAAGGTTTTGGCAGATGCTATGCCAAAGCAAGGTCCTTCCAAGAGCACCAAGTCTGCCCCCAAGAAGGCTGCCGCTGAAAAATCCAAGAGGTCATCCAGACAGATTCCAGCTTCTGAGAAGAACAAGGGAACTACCTCTAGAGATATGGATGAGGATGCCATGTCTGCTTTGATGAAGCTTAGACTACACCTTCCAGAGCACAATGCCAGCCATCCACTTGCCGAAGACATGAAGAAGAGGAAGGATTCTGGTTTGAGGGCTTGGAGAGCAATTGATCCTTATGCCCAGAGGAGGAAAACAGCTGTGGACTACAGGTTCTACACCAAGGAGCAACAGGATTTCTATGAGACTATCTTTCTTGACAAGAGTCCAGCTGTGAGTGACATGAGATACGTTGACTGGAAGTACATCAAAGCTAATGAAGATTACTTTCCAAATGTTCAAGACAACTTTCATTGCATTGGCCTGGATGAATTTGTTGGCAAAGAATTCACTGCATGGAACGACGAGATGATCATGCAATTCTACTCCACTGCTCATTTCTATGGAGATGGTAGAATTGTATGGATGACAGAAGGAGCTAGATATGAGTCTACTGTTGATGAATGGGCTGCCATCTTAGGAGTCCCAGAGGTGCAAGATGGTGACTTGGATGTCTACTCTGAATCCAAGGAGAGCCATGATGCTATGAAGGACATGTACAATGCTATCCCTGCTGCTAACTTGAAATCTCACAAGTTAGGATCTATTTATTTCCTCCAGGCTGGCCTCCACACCATGAACACCATTTTGAGGCATACATTGATGCCTAAGTCAGGAGATGAGAAGATGATTCGAGGCCATTCAATCAACATGCTGATCCATCTGGATAGACACACCAGGATACGAGTGATGGACTTGATAGTAGAAACAGTGAAGAGGGTTGCTGCTGATCAGATGCGCTCATGCTGCTATGCACCCTACATTCAGATGCTCATTAACTCTAAGCTGGAGAAGCACATCTTTGCTCTTGACAGACCCCATTTGCCCCTACAGCCAGATTTAGAGGACAACATTGTGGTGATGGACCCAGAACATCCCACATCAGCTGCAGCTCAAGCACAGGCAGAGGCAGAGGCAGCTAGAGCCACTAGTGCTCAGGTCCCCAGATCCAGGAACGAGCAAATGGATCTTTTGATCTCAACTATTCAAGGCATGCAGAAGGACGTCAAGGACATACTGGAGAACCAGAACAGTCTTGTGAGGATCTTTGAAAACAGGATCAAGACCCTAAATGACAAGGTGGATGGGCTGACCAAGACCATGAACGAGCTCAAGAAGGAAGTTGACTCTGTGCCTCTTCCTCACTCTACAGATGATGATGATGATGATGATGAGGATGACTCTCCTCTCAGACCAGACACTCACTTCACTACCCAGGCCAGATCAGCCACAGTGCTAGCTCCAGAGTTGAGGCCTTCTTCATCAGCACCCGCTATAGTCACTTCAGCTCCATCAGCTCCTCCAGTGCCTCCCGTTGCTACTCCAACTCCATCCAGGACATCAGCTGAGATCTTCGCCGACGCAGTTCTCTCAACTCCTTCATCAACAACCGGAGGAGTTCAGCCCAAGGACGATTAGCTATATCTCTTTGAACTTTTTGGTAACTTGTTGCCAAAGGGGGAGAAGTGTATATAGATCTTTAGGCTTCGAGTGAGAGAGCGTTTGGTTTTTATCGCTTTTTCAAAAACATTTGGTCTTTTGTTTTGGATGTGTTGAACTATGTGGTGTTTGATCATACGCTTGATATGTGTTGCTACTATTTCCTATCTTTTGATGTTTATGAGATGATCATTCACCTTTGCTTGATTGTGTTGTGCTATGATATTAACTCTTATTATTCTCGCACACCACCAAGATGTATGTGACATGGAAGAAGTGCCCCATGTACCTAATCGATTGTGCATTTGCATTCAAACGCAAATTTTAAAATAATGCACAAATTTAGGGGGAGCTCTTGCTTATCACATACTTCTCAAAGCGACGATTATATTCATTGATTATATCATATGTCGAAGCTTTGATCTATATGTTGTCATCAATTACCAAAAAGGGAGAGATTGAAAGCACATTTGCTCCCTTGGTGGTTTTGGTAATTAATAACAACATATATGTCATTGAACTAATGTTTCCACTAAGCATATTTCAGGAAAAGTTCAATGATAGGATTGGCAAAAGGATTGTGGAGATTGTGGAGATACCCCAAGATGCAAGGAAATGGATTGGCAAAGCTTCAAGCAAGAGGACTCTACATTTTACTTTGTGAGAAATCACTTTGAGTCCATAGGAAAGCCAATACTATTAAAAGGGGGTAAGGTACTATTGGTGAATAAAAAGCTCATACGTGCACAAGTGATAGTCACCAAAAACACCCACAAGCTCTTCCACAAAAGTCTGTCCAAAGCCAAATATCCAAAATCGGTGCAACCAACAATTTCCACTCAGTGCCACCGATTCCCAAACTCAGACAGACCCATGCCAAACCCTAGCACATCGGTGCAACCGATTCCACTTCGGTGCCACCGAGTTTGGGTTGCCAACTTTCTGTTACCTCGATTAACAAAATTGGTACCACCGAGTTTGTTGAATCGGCGTCACCGAGATTGGGCAATCTGACCGTTGGTCACCTAATCGGTGCAACCGAGATTTATATATCGGTCTCACCGAGATTCAAAAGTTACTGCCTTTTGGTCACTTCGGTACCACCGAGATTCACACATCGGTGTCACCGAGTTGGTCACTTTAGGTGTAACGGTTGGATTTTTGGGGATGCCTATATATACCCCTTCACCACCACCCACTCGAAAGAGAAGCACTCAGAACTATTCCATACTTGCCCCATCCAGTTTTCTAAGAGAGAGCCACCTACTCATGTGTTGAGATCATGCCATTCCATTCCATCCATATGAATCTTGATCTCTAGCCTCCCCAAGTTGCTTTCCACCAATCCAATCTCTTCCACCAAGCCAAATCTGTGAGAGAGTGATTGTGTGTTGAGGAGTCTATCATCTTGAAGCACAAGAGCAAGGAGTTCATCAACATTGCCGAGCCTATTACCTTTTGGAGGGTGGTGCCTCCTAGATTAGTTAGGTGTCGCTTGGGAGCCTCCTACTTCGTGTTGTGGAGTTGAACCAAGAAGTTTGTACGGGCAAGGAGATCGCCTACTTCGTGAAGATCTACCCATAGTGAGGCTAGTCCTCCGTGGACAGAAGCCGTTATGGAATAGTTAAGGTTGCTACTTCATGGACCCTTCGTGGGTGGAGCCCTCCGTGGACTCTCGCGACCGTTACCCTCCGTGGGTTGAAGACTCCATAAACGTGGACGTACGATAGCACCACCTATCGGAACCACGGGAAAAATCTTCGTGTCTACAAATTGCGTTTGATCTTCCTACCCTTCCTTTACTACTCATGCTTGTTGTTACTTTCCGCTGCTATACTCTTAGACATGCATGTGTAGGGTGTGCTTGACTTGCTATGAATGCTAAAATCTGCCAAAACTTAAAATTGGGAAAAGGTAGATTTTTATTTAGTCAAGTAGTCTAATCACCCCCCCTCTAGACATACTTTCGGTCCTACAACCTTGCTTTCAACTCGGCCCAGGAATTAATGGTATTGGGTGGCAAACCCTTTAACCATGTATGAGCCGGTCCTTCCAACATCATGATGAAGTACTTAGCACAGACTACATCACTGACATCTAACATCTCCATGGCTAGCTCATAACTCTCGATCCAGGCTTCTGGAGGCAGATCAGCTGTATAATTAGGCACTTTGCGCGGACCCTTAAAATCCTTCGGCAGGCGCTCATTCCGCAGAGCCGGTGCTAAACACGGCACTCCCACAGCTCTGGAGGTGACTTCGGCTCCCACCGAAGTTGAAGGTGTTACTGGGGGCGGGTCTTGGTAAGCCGCCGCAGCCGCCGCCTCGCACTGAGCTCTGGCATGATCCACAATTGCCTGAGCGTTGACAACGGGTGGGTCATCACGGGGTGGGTTTCGACATCGCTCACTGCTAGAGACCGTCGGTGACTCCAAACGTCGGCTATAACTGCGGCTTGGGATGGGGGTTGAGTGCACACGACTCCGGCTGTAAGTATACTTCTCCTGTTGAGCCACTGCTATCTGCAAGTACCCAATGGCATTCCTTGCCTCTTCGGCTAATGGTGTCCCCTCGGCAAGGGGGGCGCATTGAGCCTGGCAGCCGCTGCTATCATGTTCTCCACCGGGTTAGAGTAATGACCAGGTGGTGTCAGAAAACGCTGCGGCGGGGTCTGATTCCTGCAGTGCGGGTCTGGCTGCCGATGTTGAGTCGCCGCCCTATTCCCAGGCACTTCCGCCATTCGAGTCACGGTCAGAGGCGCGTTCTGTCCTGCCCCCGGCATGTTAAAAAGATTTCTGGGCTCATACTGATCAGGCAGGCGGGTCTGATGCCTCATCCAAAAAACTGCTTCTGAGGCTTGTTGTTCCAGATTAAGGCGAAAAGCTTCAGCCTGAGACGCTCCGACTCAGCATCCATCTGAACCTGCAACGCGTTGATCTCCTCCTGGGCTCTGGTCATCTGGTCCTTCAGCCTTGCGATCTCTGTGTTACGATTTGCTTGGTTTTCCGTTGTGACCTCGGTTCCCATCAGAGTTGTCAGCTCGTTCATCAGATCCAGCAAAACTTGAGCCGGCGGCCTGGCTGATCCGGATCCTGCCACGCCTGCAGCCGTTGCCCCAGCCGCTGTGCTGCTGGAAACCGGCACCGTGCGTGCCATGAAAATGGCGGCTTGGCTCGGCGGCTCATAGGGCTTCGGAATACTGTCGCCATCGAAGTAGCCCCCAAGCCCGCCGTTATGAAGCTGGTAGATTGATTCCGCCTCTCCGCTCGAGGATCCATCCTCTGAGCAGATTAGGGTTTCTTCTCGCGACATAGAGCCCTCCTCAAACTCCGCGCCTTGGGTGAAGCCAACGAAGACGTGCTTTCGGCCCGGCTGGATCCGGGCGGGTTGCGCGCGCCGGGCTGACTCGACGAGGTTGGTGCAGATGTCCGGCCCGGGCTTAGATCCGCCGATCTTGCCAATGAAAACGTGAATCCCGCCGAAGGGGACCCGGTGCCCGTACTCGATTGAGTCGGCCTCGGGGCCCCAGCCAGCATCGTCGATATAGAGCTTGCCGCGGCGACTCTTAGTCATCCTGCCAATGGCGTATCCCTCGATCCCTGGGAGAGAGCCCTTCGAGTACTCCAAACCACCGCGTATCTGCCCCACGATGGGCGCCAACTGTCGTGGTTTTATCACGGCAGATGTCCTAGTGCAAGAACTTAGGGGTGAAGCCATCACTACGGCGGTTAACTCGAAGGGGTTGGTCGAGACGAAAGACACAGGTTTACCCAGGTTTGGCCCCTCTCGAAGGAGGTAATAGCCTACGTCCTGCTTTGAGTTGTATTGATTGGGTATCGATTACAAGGGAGCGGAATTCACTTGACCTAGCACTCGATCAAAGGTTTCGTACCTTAAGCCGCCCAGGGAACCCGCCTTTATATATACAGGTCGAGGCCCTAGGCTTACAAGAGTCTGGGCTGGGTTACATCTAGTAACCGACCTTATCTCTAAATAACCTTGCCTTGTCTGACAAGCCGTCTCTCAGCGGCTTATGCCTCCGGGTCACACATTGCCTTCCGGCTCTGGGCCTCCGCCAGGCCCGTCTGGCAAATCACTTCCAGGCCTTGTCTTATTCTTCTCGCCCGTTTAAGGCCTCACTGCTAAGCCGCCAACTTCATGACCCGGCCCTACAAGGGCGGGTCTCATCGTGGGGTTATCTCCCCAACACAAACCATTTGACGTTTGGGGTTTTGATTATATGGGAACTTTTCCTTCCTCTAACGTGTATACTCATATTTTGGTTACCGTTGATTATGTCACTAAGTGGGTAGAAGCTATTCCAACTAGTAGTGCTGATCACCACACCTCCATTAAAATGCTTAAAGAGGTTATCTTCCCGAGGTTTGGAGTCCCTAGATACTTAATGACTGATGGTGGTTCACACTTTATCCATGGTGCTTTCCGTAAGATGCTTGCTAAATATGATGTTAACCATAGAATTGCATCACCCTATAATCCTCAATCTAGTGGTCAAGTTGAACTTAGCAATAGGGAAATAAAATCGATATTACAAAAAATTGTCAATAGGTCTCGAAAGAATTGGTCTAAGAAACTAGATGATGCACTTTGGGCCTATAGAACAGCTTATAAAAATCCTATGGGTATGTCTCCATACAAAATGGTATATGGAAAAGCTTGTCAATTGCCTCTAGAATTAGAACATAAAGCATTTTGGGTAATTAAAGAACTCAACTATGATTTCAAACTTGCCGGTGAGAAGAGGCTATTTGATATTATCTCACTAGATGAATGGAGAACCCAAGCCTATGAAAATGCCAAACTATTCAAAGAAAAAGTAAAAAGATGGCATGACAAAAGAATCCAAAAGCGGGAATTCAAAATAGGAGACTATGTTCTTTTGTTCAACTCTCGTTTAAGATTTTTTGCAGGTAAGCTTCTCTCCAAATGGGAAGGATCATATATTATCGAAGAGGCTTATCATTCTGGAGATATCAAGATTAATAATGCCGAAGGTACTAACCCGAAGGTGGTCAATGGACAAAGAATTAAGCACTATATCTCAGGTACGCCTATTAATGTTGAAAGCAATGTTATCCAAACCATGACACCGGAGGAACACATAAAAGAAACCTTCCGGAGCACTCCAGAATTCTAAAAAATAGGAGGTACGTGATACGGTAAGTAAACGGACTCCGAAAAATCCGTAAAAATATTTTTTGTCAGTTTTGGAATATTAGAAAATTTTCAAATTTAAGAAATAAACCGGAAGGCGATCAAGGTGAGCACAATACACCAGGGCGCGCCAGCCCTGCCAGGCGCGCCCTGGTGGGTTGTGCCCACCTCGGACACCTTCCCGGCTCCGTTTTCCTTCCATATGCTTGTTTCCCAAGAATAAAAATTCTCTATATATACCCTCGACTGTTTTGACGACCGCATTGCAGAAAAATCCTCTGTTCTTGTCTCGTGTTGTTTTCCTATCAGATCTGTCAAGCTAGGCATCATGTCTTCTCCCTCTTCTAATAACATAGAAGAAGATGCCTGGCTAATGAAGATGGGGCTGAAGAGGGAGGAGCCAAAAGAAGCTGACAAGGAAGATAAGGGCAAAGAGGCTATGGAGGATCAGCCCCCAGAAGGAGGGTAATCCATGCCGACAAAGGAGGGAGAAGAAGGAGATATCCTTCAACCTTATTATGGTCAACTCACCCCTATTGAAATCGAAGCTTTTAGGGCTTTCGAAGCGGTCCGTGTTCAGAATAAATTTCTCATTCGTGAAAATATTTTGCTAGAGGAGCACATCAATACCCTTCGAAGAGTCATCCGCAAATTGGAGTACCTATTGAGTCTAAAGTGTGACACCTCATCACCAGCACCGAAGGAGACTTGAGCACACGGGTATGGGCACTCCCCTTGGCTTGAGCCAAGCTTGGGGAGGTGCCCGGTATCGTATTACCATCACTTTTATTCACCTTTACCTATTTTAGTTCGATCCTTAGTTTTCCTTTGATTTAGTTGAATAAAAGTTTAGCATGATCTATTTTCGTGTGTTAGTTTTGTGGTCTATCTATCTATGTAATCGAGTGAGAGTTATATAATAAAGTTTAGTTGGAGTTTTGCTTCTCTACTTTCTTGTTGCAATCAAAATAAAGGAAAGAGAAATAAATGAAAAGAATCATATGCTAATCTTATGGTGAGTAATGACATCACATAAGGAAAAGTATAAGTAGTAAAATTGGAGATTGACAAACATAGAATTGGTCAATGATCCAATTCATGAAAGAATTAATAAGGGAAGAGAAGATTCACATGCAAATACACCATCTTGGACATCTTTTATGATTGTGAGCCCCCATTAAGTATTATATGTCAAAATGGTTGACGTCGGACAAGGAAGACAACGTAATGATTTATGTTTGTTCATATCCACATATAAGTTATATTGTCATAGATCCCTCAACATGTGGTGCTTGCTCAATATCTTTGCTAGCAGAAAATTCCGCACTAAGTAGAGATACTACTTGTGCATCCAAAAACCCAAACCTAAATTCATTATTTGAGAGTCCACCATACCTACCTATGGATCGAGTAAGATCCCTCAAGTAAGTTGTTATCTGTGCAATAAGGTAATAAAAATTGCTTCTAAAAGTGTTTTGATCAATTAGTGTAAGAGAAAATTGAGCGCTATACGAACTTATGATGGCAAAGTAATAAAAGCGACGGACTGCATAATAAAGGTTGCTATCGTAGGGGGCAATATAGCGTGATGTTCTTTTACATTAAGGGATTGGGCATACAAACAAAAAAGGCGCATGACAACCTCTGCTTCCCTCTGCGAAAGGACTATCTTTTACTTTCATTTATTTACTTTTATGCAAGAGTCAAGTATTCTTCCCTACTCCTTTTTCCTTTTTCTTTTGCAGGCATTATGTGGTGAGGAAAGATCTAGGCACATATATCCAGTTGGATGTGAGTGGGCATGAGTTATTATTGTTGACATCACCCTTGAGGTGAATACGTTGGGAGGCGAAACTATAAGCCCCTATCTTTCTATGTGTCCGGTTGAAACCTTTTTCTCACGGGTATGTTGTGAGTGTTAGCAATCATAGAAGACTAAATGATGGTTGAGTATGTGGACTTGCCAAAAGGCTCTGACATGAGACCCTTCCTGAAAATATGATGAATTGTAGTTGCAAAGTTGACTAAGAACATAGTTTGTTGGTTTTCAATAAGGTTTATGCTTTATACTTCTATGTTGTGATGAATTATTACTTGTTCATGAGAAGCTATATGATGAAAGTATATGAATAAGTTTTATGATAGAGTTTGTTGCTTTTATGATAATAAGCATGATGCTTCTATGTCCGTATTTTGTTCTTATCGACACCACTCTCTCTCAAACCATGTGGACATGCTTTTCAATTTCGGCTTTTCGCTTGAGGACAAGCGAGGTCTAAGCTTGGGGAAGTTGATACGTCCATTTTGCATCATGATTTCCTACTGTTATTTATTATGTTTTGTTGATTAATAATGCTTTAGGGGGTGATTCTAATGCCTTTTCTCTCATATTATGCAAGGTTTACACAAAGAGTGAGAATACTGGCAACTGGAATTCTGGACCTGAAAAAGCACATCAGATATATCTATTCTGCACATCTCCAATGAAGCTGAAACTTTACGGAGAATATTTTTGGAATTATTAAAAAATACTGGAGCAAAGAACTACCGGAGGGGGCCACTCTGGTGGGCACAAGACACCAGGGTGTGCCAGCCCCCCCCCCCCCAGGCGCGCCCTGGTGGGTTGTGCTCTCCTCGGCCCACCTTCGGTGCCCATTTTCTGGTATATAGGCTCTTTTGACCTAGAAAAAATAAGGAGAGGACTTTCAGGATGGAGCGCCGCCGTCTCGAGGCGGAACTTGGGCAGGAGCACTTTTGCCCTCCGGCGGAGCGATTCCACCGGGGGAACTTCCCTCCCAGAGGGGGAAATCGAAGCCATCGTCATCACCAACACCCCTCTCATCTTTGGGAGGCCAATGTTCATCAACATCTTCAATAGCACCATCTCCTCTCAAACCCTAGTTCATCTCTTGTGTTCAATCTTTGTACCGAAACATCAGATTGGTACCTGTGGGTGACTAGTAGTGTTGATTACATCTTGTAGTTGATTACTATATGGTTTATTTGGTGGAAGATTATATGTTCAGATCCATTATGCTATTCAATACCCCTCTGATCTTGAGCATGATTATTATTTGTGAGTAGTTACCTTTGTTCTTGAGGTCACGGGAGAAGTCAAGTTGCAAGTAATCATGTGAATTTGATATGTGTTCGATATTTTGACGATATGTATGTTGTGATTCCCTTAGTGGTGTCATGTGAACGTCGACTACATGACACTTCACCATTCTTGGGCTTAAGGGAATGCATTGTGGAGTAGTTATTAGATGATGGGTTGCTAGAGTGACAGAAGCTTAAACCCTAGTTTATGCGCTACTTCGTAAGGGGCTGATTTGGATCCAAACGTTTAATGCTATGGTTAGATTTTATCTTAATACTTTTCTCGTAGTTGCGGATGCTTGCGAGGGGGTTAATCATAAGTGGGAGGTTGTTCAAGTAAGAACAGCACCCAAGCACCGGTCCACCCACATATCAAATTATCAAAGTAGCGAACACGAATCAAACCAACATGATAAAAGTGACTAGATGAAATTCCCATGTACCCTCAAGAACACTTTGCCTATTACTAGAGACTATTCTGCCCTGTCCTTTGCCACAAAAGGATTGGGCTACCTTGCTGCACTTTATTTACCGTTACCGTTACTTGCTCGTTACCAATTATCTTGCTATCAAACTATCTGTTACCTACAATTTCAATGCTTGCAGAAATTCTTCTGCCCTCGTTGGGTTTGACACTCTTACTTATCGAAAGGACTACGATTGATCCCCTATACTTGTGGGTCATCAACGAGAAAAACTATTTACACGGGAAAACTCCCAACAAGTAAATGAAGAACCGAGAAATGTTTTTGGGTTTTCTTTTGATACTACAATTAATCTAAGCTAGAAAGAAAAGCCGGAAAGAAGTAGGAAATATTTTTGGGTTTTCTCAAAGTTTTTCAAACACGCAAGAAGAAAGCGAGAAAATAAATCTAGCATGGATAACACAATGAAAAAGTATGAACACCGACAATTGGAATGAAATGTGTGAACATGAATATAATGTCGGTGGAAATACGTACTCCCCCAAGCTTAGGCTTTTGGCCTAGCTTGGTAATCACCATCCGTAGCGTGGATAATAGTCAGAGTGATAGCCCACCGAGGCCCTTGGCGCAGACTCCTCAGCCCTCCTGGCAGCTTCCACCTCCGCGTTCTACGCATGAGCCTCGCTCTCAAGAACATAGTATCTTCCCCTACTGTGAAAATCAAAGAGAGCAGGAGCAGGCAAAGTAACAGGCACAATGTTTTTTTATTAAACCTCAAGTTATAGGTATAGTTAGTGATTGTGCCCTTAAGGAACCTATGACGCTTCATGGCCTCAAAGTCTAAGTACTGAGTAGGTAAAATGGGGTCATTAGGCCAAGGTGATACATTTAGCTTCTCTGCTACACGGGAGGCATAAATTCCTCCATAAAAATTACCACTGGCAGTGTTGTGCTGCAGTCTTCATGCAACAATTGCTCCAAGATTATAACAACTACTGTTATAAGAAAATTCGGCGAACAAAAGATATTTCTCCAAATTCATGCCGAAAGAGATAACACAAGCTCTGAGCATGTCTTCCAGAATTTGATTGACTCGCTCGACTTGACCACTTGACCGCGGATGGAAAGCAGTGCTAAAAGAGAGATGAGTCCCCATAGCATTTTGGAAACTTTCCCAGAATCAGGAAGTAAAGATACTTCCACGGTCTGAGTTGATCTCCAAAGGAACACCATGAATAGACACTATTCGAGAAATATATAGATACGCTAGCTGACTATCAGTTATACTTTCGCGGACAGGAAGAAAACGAGCCACTTTGGAAAGGCGGTCAATGACCACAAAGATAGCATTATTCCCTCTCTTGGTCCTGGGAAAACCGGTGATGAAATCCATACCGACCTTGTCCCATTTCCATTCAGGAATAGCTAAGAGTTGAAGGGTGCCAGCAGGCCTTTGATGTTCTGCTTTAACGCGACGACAAACGTCGCAGTTAGCAACGAACTGAGCAATTTATCTCTTCATTCTGGTCCACCAAAACCTCTGGCGTAGGTCCTGATACATCTTGGTACTACCAGGATGAATCGTGAGAGGAGAATCATGAGCCTCCATAAGGATCAGCTGCCGGAGATGTTGGTTCTTGGGAACCACCAAGCGGTTCTGGAAGAACATGATACGTCTCCAACGTATCTATAATTTTTGCTTGTTCCATGCTGTTATATTATCCTTCTTGGATGTTTTACAATCATTTTATAACAACTTTATATCATTTTTTGGGACTAACCTATTGACATAGTGCCAAAGTGCCAGTTGTTGTTTTTGCTTGTTTTTTACTTCGCAGAAAATCAATACCAAACGGAGTCCAATCGCGACGAAACTTTTTGGAGATTTTTTCTGGACCAGAAGACACCCAGTGGGCCAAACAACTGCCGGAGAGGTGGGCTGTGGAGAGCACAACCCACCTGATGGGTTGTGCCCTCCTCGGCCCCCTTCCGCACCGCCTCTGATGCCTATAAATTCTCAAATATTCGGAAAACCCTAGAGGAGTCGACGAACCACAATTCCAACCGCCGCAAGTTCCAGAACCGCGAGATCCAATCTAAACACCATCACGGAGGGGTTCATCTTCCTCATAGGTGCCTCTCGGATGATGCGTGAGTAGTCCACCATAGACCTACGGGTCCGTAGGCAGTAGCTAGATGGCTTCTTCTCTCTCTTATGATTCTCAATACAATGGTCTCTTGGAGATCTATTTGATGTAAACTTTTGCGGTGTGTTTGTTGGGATCCGATGAATTTTGAGTTCATGATCAGTTTCTATCCATGAATATTATTTGAGTCTTCTTTGATCTCTTATATGCATGATTGCTTATAGCATCGTATTTCTTGTTCGAATATTTGGTTTAGTTAGGCCGACTAGATCGATTTTTCTTGCCATGGGAAGAGGTGCTTTGTGATGGGTTTGATCTTGCGGTGTTCTTTCCCAGTGACAGAAGGGGCAGCAAGACACGCATGTATCGTTGCTATTAAGGATAACAAGATGGGGTCTATTCCTACATGAATAGATCTTGTCTACATCATGTCATCGTTCTTATTGCATTACTCCGTTTTTCCATGAACTTAATACACTAGATGCATGCTGGATAGCGGTCGATGTGTGGAGTAATAGAGGTAGATGCAGGCAGGAGTCGGTATATATATATTGGACGTGATGCCTATATAATGATCATCGCCTTGGATATCGTCATGACTATTCGATTTTCTATCAATTGCCCAACAGTAATTTGTTCACCCACCGTGCGCTATACTCATGAGAGAAGCCACTAGTGAACCCTACGGCCCCCGGGTCTACTTTTCCATCATATTGCTTTCCGATCTACGTTTTTTGCAATCTTTGTTTTCAGATCTACAAAACCAAAAAACCAAAAATATATTGCTGCATATTTACTCTTTTTATTTGTGTTCTTGAGAGATCTATCTCTCCTATCTATCACTACCTAATCTATCTTATTACCATAGAGAGATTGACAACTTCTCTTTCGCGTCGGGTTGCAAGTATTTGTTGTTTGTGTGCAGGTACTGCTTATTGGGTGGTGGTGATCCTCCTACTGGTTCGATAACCTTGGTTTCATAACTGAGGGAAATACTTACCGTCGTTGTGCTGCATCATCCCTTCCTCTTTGGGGAAATACCGACACGGTCTCAAGCCACGTCAAAGGAATTTCTGGCGCCGTTGCCGGGGAGGAAGCGGTCTCTTCTACGTGCCTATCGTAGGCGCCGAGGGGACTCCACCATCATCTACCAGGTTCCTAATCACAAATCTCATCTCCTTGCAATTACATTATTTGCCATTTGCCTCTCGTTTTCCTCTCCCCCACTTCACCAATTTGCCATTTTATTCGCCCTCTTTTTCGTTTGCCTTTTTCTCGCCGGATCTCTTTTTGTTTGCTTGTGTTGCCATGTGCCTCCTATTTGCTTGCATCTTCGCTTGCTAAAAATCTATTGTTATGGATACTCATCCACTTGCTAATATTTTCAAAAGGCCAAATCATGATGAACCAATTGCTAGTGAATTGAGTGCACTTGATTATCTCTATGATGTTTTGTTTGAAAATCATGAATCTGAAAATTTTGATGAAGTGTTGAAAGAAGAAATTTATAAGGTGATTCATGATAGCTCCTTGATTGAAAAGCATGATTGCAATGATGTTACTATAAATTGTATCAATGTCAATTATGTTAATGTTATGCAAAACTACAAGCTTGGGGATGATAATTTTGTCATGTCCACTTCTTATTGCAATGATCATTATTGGGGTGATAATGCTTCTTATGATCTTGAAAATTTATTTAAGCCTCATGTTGAATATGTTTGCAATAGTATCGAAAGTGGCTTTGGGAGAGCGTCAACTTTAGGTAAAAAGAATCCCACATATTTGGAGAGTGTTCAATCTTATGAATTTTTTGATAAAAGTGGGTTTGGAGAGGTCATAACTTTAGTTGATGATAATCCCGCTATTTTGGAAGATGATAAAAACTTTATGCATGTTTATGATAGCTATATTGTTAAAATTCATTATGATGCTACTGAAATTTATTATGAGGGAGGAACATATGCTTGTAGGAATTGCAATAATGTCAAGTTTCCTTTCTATGTGTTCAAAGTTTTGAAGTTATGCTTGTTTTGCCTTCCTATGCTAGTTGATTCTTGTTCCCATAAATTGTTTGATCACAAAATCCCTATGCATAGGAAGTGGGTTAGACTTAAATATGTTTGTCATGAGATTCATGATGCTCTTTTGCATATTTCAATTACTACTTTTTATGTGAGCATCATTGAAATCATCATGCCTAGCTAGGGGCGTAAAACGATAGCGCTTGTTGGGAGGCAACCCAATGAATAAATACATTTTTGCTTTTTCCTTTCTATTTTTGAGTGTTGACACAATTATGCCTCTGTTATGATTGTGTTTTTGGTTTATTTAGTGTTTGTGCCAAGTAGAACCGTTAGGATGATTCATAGGATGAGTAGAAGTGATGCTGAATCTGAAACAGAAACTTTGCGTCCAGTATATGAATTTTCATTTTTTTACTGGAACGTGATATGGAGCTGATACTTTAACACAGTATTTCTATACAAATTCCTTACATTTTCCTAATTTTTCAGAATTTTTAGAATTACAGAAGTATGGGTAGAGTACAGATTACTACAGACTGTTCTGTTTAAGACAGATTCTGTTTTCGTTGCATTGTGTGCTTGTTTTGATGAATCTATGGTTTGTATTGGGAGGTATAAGCCATGGTAAAGTTAAAATACAGTAGGTATAATGCAATAACAAAATATGAATGGGTTTTTAACAGTACCTAAATTAGTGATTTGCTTTCTTATACTAACGGATCTCACGAAGATTTTGTTGAGTTTTGTGTGATTGAAGTTTTCATGTTTTGGGTGAGATCACGATGGATGAAGGAATAAGGAGTAGCAAAAGCCTAATCTTGGGGATGCTACCACACCCCCAAGATATATCCAAAGATAAACAAGCAACTAAGCTTGGGGATGCCCCCGAGTGGCATCCCCTCTTTCTTCTAACGCCCATCGGTATTTTACTTGGAGCTATATTTTTATTCGTCACATATCATGTGTTTTGCTTGGAGCGTCTTGTATCTTTGCTTGCTTTGCTTGTTAGTTTTTCCTTTGTATCCTTGTTGGACACACCTATTTGAGAGAGCCACAATCATGCTATGATTTGTTAGAATTGCTCTATGTGCTTCACTTAAACTTTTTGAGCTATAGAAATTGCTCTAGTGCTTTGCTTATATCTTTTTGAGCACGGTGTGCTTGGAAACTTTTGTAGAAATACTCTCATGCTTCACTTATATTAATTTGAGAGTTAGTAAATTTTGAAGAAATCCTCTCATGCTTCACTTATAACTTTTTGAGAGATGAAATCTTTATGCTCATGTGCTTCACTTAAATTTGTTTGAGCTTGCCAAAAAGCAATGGCAATATATGAAACTAGTCCCAAAGTGATAGATATCCAAGTAGGATATAATAAAAACTTTCATGGAGATCATTGGACAAATTAAACTTGATTCCTTGTAATAGTTTTGAAACATGATGATAGTAATATGTGAGTCATGTTAGTGAGTAATTATGCTTAGTAGGAATATTGGTGTTAAGGTTTGTGATTCCCTATGCATGCACGAAAGTCAATAGTTATGCAATGAAGTTACATCCTACTTGTGGTGCATTATTCGGTGTTAGTTATGTTCAATGCTCACTTATGTGATTTTTCGTTTTTTGGTTTGGTTGCTTCCCAATCTATTTGCTAGCCTTCATTTGTACTAAGTAGAAATACTACTTGTGCATCCAAAATCCTTAAACCAAGTTTTGCCTTATGAGTCCACCATACCTACCTATATGCGGTATTTCCATGCCGTTCCAAGCAAATTTGTATGTGTCATCTCTAAATTTTCAAAATACATTTTCTCTTTTGTGTGCTCGTATCGCTCATGAAACGGGGGGGGGGGGGGGTGTCCAATATTTTTCCATGCTAGATGTGTTATTCTCAAGATGAGTGTTTATTCACTTGTCATTGCACGAGAGTGCGGCAGTAATAGGGATGCTTATTCCCGAAATGAAAAAGAAAAAAATATTTACTTTATGTTGTCAAATAATAAATTCCTTGGAAAGTGTTGGTATGGAAGGCAACCGTGGATACGGCCCGCCATGGAAAGTAAAAGTTTGGTGGAAAAAGGAATAAACTTTATTTTCTGTTTGGGAACCGCCTATGATATATCTAGCATGGAAAGTATTGTGAACTACTTTGTCGTTTTCGTTGACAGGAAAAGCATGCCACCCAAAATATTTTTCTCTCTCAATTTAAACCTTGAGCTCTGGCACCTCTACAAATCCCTACTTCCCTCTGCGAAGGGCCTATCTATTTACTTTATGCAATTTTTATTTTTGCTTTGAGTATCCATCTTCTCTTATAAGCACCAACTAGAGGGCACTATGATCGTACTTGAGCATTGGGCATAGCTAATATTTGAGTGTGTTTCATGAATGGATCAATGATTGAGCATGATGGGCTAGGGATAACTTTCTTTAGTGTTGATATTTTGAAAGACATGGTTGCTTGTTGACATGCTTGAGTATTGAAGTCCTTATATTAAAACTAGACTATTGCTTTGTATCATTATAAGTCCAAATGTCCATGCTATATAAAAGAAAAGAATGTGATGAACATGTTAGGCAGCATTCCACATCAAAAATTATGTTTTTATCATTTACCTACTCGAGGACGAGTAGGAATTAAGCTTGGGGATGCTGATACGTCTCCAATGTATCTATAATTTTTTCTTGTTCCATGCTGTTATATTATCATTCTTGGATGTTTTACAATCATTTTATAACAACTTTATATCATTTTTTGGGACTAACCTATTGACATAGTGCCAAAGTGCCAGTTGTTGTTTTTGCTTGTTTTTTACTTCGTAGAAAATCAATACCAAATAGAGTCCAATCGCGACGAAACTTTTTGGAGATTTTTTCTGGACCAGAAGACACCTAGTGGGCCAAACAACTGCCGGAGAGGTGGGATGTGGTGAGCACAACCCACCAGGGTGCGCCAGGGGGGGCCGGCGCGCCCTGATGGGTTGTGCCCTCCTCGGCCCCCTTCCGCACCGCCTCTGATGCCTATAAATTCTCAAATATTCGGAAAACCCTAGAGGAGTCGATGAAACACAATTCCAGCCGTCGCAAGTTCCAGAACCGCGAGATCCAATCTAAACACCATCACGGAGGGGTTCATTTTCTTCATAGGTGCCTCTCCGGTGATGCGTTAGTAGTCCACCATAGACCTACGGGTCCATAGGCAGTAGCTAGATGGCTTCTTCTCTCTCTCTCTTATGATTCTCAATACAATGGTCTCTTGGAGATCTCTTTGATGTAAACTTTTGCGGTGTGTTTGTTGGGATCCGATGAATTTTGAGTTCATGATCAGTTTCTATCCATGAATATTATTTGAGTCTTCTTCGATCTCTTATATGCATGATTGCTTATAGCATCGTATTTCTTGTTCGAATCTTTGGTTTAGTTAGGCCGACTAGATCGATTTTCCTTGCCATGGGAAGAGGTGCTTTGTGATGGGTTCGATCTTGCGGTGTTCTTTCCCAGTGACAGAAGGGGCAGCAAGACACGCATGTATCTTTGCTATTAAGGATAACAAGATGGGGTCTATTCCTACATGAATAGATCTTGTCTACATCATGTCATCGTTCTTATTGCATTACTCCATTTTTTCATGAACTTAATACACTAGATGCATGTTGGATAGCGGTCGATGTGTGGAGTAATAGAGGTAGATGCAGGCAAGAGTCGGTCTATCTATCTTGGACGTGATGCCTATATAATGATCATCGCCTTGGATATCGTCATGACTATTTGATTTTCTATCAATTGCCCAACAATAATTTGTTCACCCACCGTGTGATATACTCATGAGAGAAGCCACTAGTGAACCCTACGGCCCCCGGGTCTACTTTTCCATCATATTGCTTTCCGATCTACGTTTGTTGCAATCTTTGTTTTCAGATCTACAAAACCAAAAACCCAAAAATATATTGCTGCATATTTACTCTTTTTATTTGTGTTCTTGAGAGATCTATCTCTCCTATCTATCACTACCTAATCTATCTTATTACCGTAGAGAGATTGACAACCTCTCTTTCGCGTCGGGTTGCAAGTATTTGTTCTTTGTGTGCAGGTGCTGCTTATTGGGTGGTGGTGATCCTCCTACTGGTTCGATAACCTTGGTTTCATAACTAAGGGAAATACTTACCATCGCTGTGCTACATCATCCCTTCCTCTTTGGGGAAATACCGACGCAGTCTCAAGCCACGTCAGAACACAACACCTTGATCATCGATGGAGAAATCCTTAGCGTTTCCGCTAACGATGTTCTCCTTGATCCGGGATATACCCTTATGACGCTTTTGGCCAGCTATGATTTGATCCCTAAGAGTAGGTTTCGCCACCAAGGTGGAAAGGAATCCTTGTGGAACAATGTGAAGGTTTAACTTCCGAAATTCCTCATAGAGAAGCGGTTGACCTTGTTGTAACATCAAATTGTTACAATAAGACTTACGACTTAGTGCATCAGCCATGACATTGGCTTTCCCCGGGGTGTAAGTTGTCCCTAAGTCGTAATCTGTAATCAACTCAACCCACCGTCTTTTCCTAAGATTCAAATCCGGTTGGGTGAAGATATATTTCAGACTTTGGTGATCAGTGTATATCTCGCAGCGATTACCCAGAAGGTAATGTCGCCATGTTTTAAGGGCATGGACTACAGCTGCAAGCTCAAGATCATGTGTTGGATAATTATCCTCATGTGGACACAACTGTCGAGATGCGTATGCAATCACATGACGATCTTGCATGAGAATGCAACCTAATCCTTGTCGCGAGGCGTCGCAGTTGATAACAAAGTCCTTAGAAAAATCTGGTGGCACCAATACGGGTGCAGAAGTCAGGCGTCTTTTCAGTTCCTGAAAACTGTGCTCGCATTGTGGGGTCCACTCGAACTTTTTATCTTTCTTGAGGAGTTCAGTAAGAGGCTTCGTAACCTTGGAGGAATTCTCGACAAAGCGGCGACAATAGCTCGCTAAGCCAAGGAAACTCCGAACTTGCTTAACCGATTCAGGTTGAGTCCAATCAAGGACGGCCTGAACTCGCTCGGGATTGACAACAATGCCCTTGCCAGAGATTACATGACCTAGATAGGTCACTTCTGGTAGCCAGAATTCACACTTGGAGAATTTGGCATACAGGCGATGCTCTCGAAGTTTCGTCAATACCAGCCTGAGATGCTCGGCATGATCTCGTTCATTCTTCGAGTAGATGAGTATATCGTCAAGGTAAACCACGAAGAATTTATCCAAATACTCCATGAAGATCGAATTCATCAAACGAGAGAAGTTGGCTGGAGCATTGGTTAATCCGAAGGACATGACGGTGTACTCGTATTGGCCATAACGAGTAACGAAAGCCGTTTTTGGAATGTCCCCATTCCTGATTCTGATTTGATGGTATCCCAACCTCAAATCCATTTTGGAGAAGACTAAGGATCCAGCGAGTTGATCATACAAGTCGTTGATCCTGGGAAGCAGATACTTATTCTTGATTGTGACCAGGTTCACTGGTCGATAATCTACAACCATACGGTCCGTTCCATCCTTCTTCTTGACGAAGAGGACGAGGCAAGCCCAAGGAGAAGAACTAGGGCGGATGAATCCCTTTTTCAAGGCCTCATCGAGTTGTTTCTTTAGCTCGGCTAGTTCTAAGGGTGCCATCTTATAGGGTCTTCTGGCTATTGGGACAGTCCCTGGAATGAGGTCTATCACAAACTCTACATCTCTGACAGGTGGAATACCTAGCAATTCCTATGGAAAGACATCCGGGAAGTCACGGACCACCGGGATATCCTCAAGCTCTGGAAGAGGGCTAGCATTGAGGGAATAGAGTTGGCGCTTAGCCACTCGAGTTGAGAAAGTGACTATTTCACCTGAAGGATGTGTAAGTTGAACATTCCTAGTATGAGTGTCAATCTTGGCATAATGAGCTGACATCCAGTCCATACCCAAGATGATGTTGATGTCCGAAGACTTCAAAGCTATCAGGGAAGCTAAGAAGACTAGCCTATCCACGAGAATCTCATTGTCATGGCTCACTCTAGAAGTTTGCCATTTTGATCCAGGAGTCTGAACTACTAATGGAGTGGGCATATCACAAAAGGTCATGTTATGCAACTATGCATAACTTTCTGAGATGAATGAATGAGATGCACCAGTGTCAAATAGAACAAATGTTGGATGACTATTGACAAGGAGCGTACCAAGCACAACGTCGGGGTCATCATGGGCTTCTTCAAGGGTGACATTGTTCACACGACCACGAGCAGGAGTTGGCTTCACGTAATAAGCCTTGCCCGGCTTACCGCGTCCAGCAGGCTTGGCATTGTTCTGAGGACACTCACGAGAATAGTGACCAGGCTCTCCGCATTTGTAGCAGATCACAGTTGAAGACCTCGGAGCAGCAGGCCCACCATAGGGTTTAGCTGGAGGGTTGGCCTGATTTGGGCGAGGCGCCTCATAGGATGGCCTCGCAGTGTACCTCGATGGCAGGGCAGTGTTGGGCACCCACACCCGGCGCTTATGGGAACCTGAGCCGGATGACGAGCTGAAGTCACGAGAGTGCTTCTTGGTTGCCTCGTAGTCTGTCTGACCAGTCTCGGCATTGATAGCCTTGTTGACGAGACCCTGGAAGGTAGCGCACTCATGCAGGCGCAGATCACGACGGAGCTCAGGGCTAAGTCCCTTGCGGAACCTAGCTTGCTTCTTGGCGTCAGTTGACACCTCCTCCGGTGCATAGCGGGCTAGGTTGTCGAACTCACGGCTGTAAGCATCCACTGTCAGCTTACCCTGAGTGAAGGCACATAATTCCTCTCTCTTACGGTCCATCAGACCTTCAGGAATATGGTGGGTGCAAAAGGCACTGCTGAAGTCAACTCAAGTTGTTGCTGGACCCTCTGGAAGCATAGCTTCATAATTTTCCCACCATTGACTGGCGGGTCCTTCAAGGAAGTATGCGGCAAAGGTCACCTTGTCGGCTTCTGCCACATTTGCAGAACGGATCTTGTGAGTCATGCTGGAAAGCCAATCATCCGCATCGAGGGGGTCGACGGAATGATGGAACTTTGGTGGATACAGCTTCACGAAGTCATTGAGGGACACTGCATCATTGCGCTCATTGCGGGGAGGGCGTGCTGTATTCTGCTCAATATGCTCTAGCAGCCTGTTGGTCTCTCTCTTGTTGCGTTCCGCCTCAAGCATCACCTTAGCCAAAGATGGCGGGTGAGGCAGGTTCTCTTGCCTGGCTTGGATACCCTCACCCTGCTCGTAAGTAGGAGCGGGGTTGTTCCTGGTGGAAACCATCCTGGGGAAAACAAAACCCACATCTTAGACAAGGGAGACAACAACTCTAGGATATGAGATACGGAATATACTGAACAACATGGAATGCAGGGGTAAACACCCGAACAACATGGTACAAGTAAACTGCCATATATACACCATGATTCATACACACCATGATATAGTTTAGTACAAACCCAAGCTGAAGTACAAGCTAGTTAGAAGATAATTCAACTCATCGAAGGCATTACAAGCTTCCTATACATTATTTTTCTACACCTCCGGAACTCAACTCACACCTCAGTTATATTCCACAAGACGCGCAGGACTGTGGACATACAACTGCTACAATACTACTACCTCCACTCACGAACTCAAGCGTCTGCGTAGAACATCTCATACAGATTACCTCCATGACCTGGAAGCTGAACCTGAGGGTCGGGAAACACCCTAGCCTGAGATCCCTGGGGTCCATAGGGACACGGATGTGGCCTAGGTCCCCTGGCTGGCGGCAGCAGAGGTCCTCGAAGAGGAACAATGCCTCCAACATCAGGCCAGTCTACGCGAGCTGGTAGATGAGTCCGAAGCGGGATCAACATATCCATATCTCCATAACCAGTCTGAACGACTGGAGCTAGCTGCGTTAAGGCTGTCCAAAGACGTGCACGTGTAGCATAAAGCTCCATGCGAAGAGCACGTGCATCACGATCCCTGTTCTCCAACAACTGAGCAGTCACCTGAAGCCTAGGATCCTCATGAGAGTGGTCATAGTAGGCTGCAGCAAGATATCCATCCTCTCCTCCTAGTGTCGCTGGAATATAGCAGAACTCTGTGCCCTGAAGTAGACCATGGTGAGCTCTCATGATGGTCAGCATCGTATAAGCGGCCTCCTGAACTTCCATATCAATGGTAACTCCTAATCCATAAGCCCAATGGAGTGGCTCCTCAGCTCCAGGGTAAGATGGATTAATCCTAACAGTACAGAGGTACTGGCTCTGATTGAAGTCGCGGTACTACTCCTCCACTGTGTACTCAGGGTACCAGCGGTAACCGGTCTCCATCATGACTCTGACCAACATAGCCGTGTGACCCGGTACATCAATGCACCTGGTCAAACAGACCACCTGACGAGAAGGACGAGGAGGCATCTGAAATAGAGGATAATGCAAAGGGCATTAGAGATCCTAGCAGAAATCGGACAGCATAACGGCTGAAAATGCTCAAAAACAATTTTGAGACATCCTGAAAAGATTGGATAGCATAACCACTCAACTTTCTAGCTTCAAGATTCTAACCAAATGATTGTCACACCGAAACAATACTTGAAAACTGGAGTTGACTCTCAAGCAACTTAGTCTACAAGTCCATGGTTAGTAACTCGTCATCCTGAGAGGTAGATAAGAAGCCTAGCTCTTAACCCCGTAGAAAAGAAGAGGGTGACTCAGAATAGAATGACTCGGTAAGAGGAGTAAAAAGAGCCTTACGTTCCCTTCCACAATCAATTCCCTTACATAACTAAAGCATTTCTAAACTCAACTTCGACCAGTTTGGCTTGGTAATCCTACAGTCAGTCAGGCTCTGATACCAACGCTGTCGGGACCCCGATCCTAAGTCATAAGAATCTAGCATGTAACACTTCACATTACTTTGCGTCCTCACGCATGGTTATCTCCATGGCTGCCACCTTACCTGGGTCGGGACCGTTTGCGCCTTTTGGCTCACGAATGTGAATATGTCGCTAGCATTCAAATGTCCAAGAACCCGGGTCGACATGACTAGTCGTAGAACCCAAGTGGCACATCCGTACAGGGACAGGCATACGTAACCCAACAATGCAGGTGTCGGCCTCAACGTGTGTAGACGAGTCATAGCAAGCTATAGGGACTCCATTACGCCGTGGGACATAAATGTCATCAACTGCGCGTAGACGAGTCATAGCAGGCTACATGGACTCCATTACACTGCGAGACATTTCCCCGAAGGGACAGACACAGCAGCAAGAAGGATACATGCCGGTCAATCAATGTGTCCGGAGCAGTAGCAAGCTACCAAGGCTCATTGGAAGCACAAAGAGGCATTTCCCTGTAAAGAGTACTACTAGAGGCACACAACTAGGTGTCGAATCCCATACATACCGTTACACGTCACACGTACGCATGACATGTCCGATATGCATAGATACAACTATGGCATCACAACATAACCATACAACAACACAACATTTATTTAGAGGTCTCGGAAGAGCCTTGCATAATATGTTCATACAGGCAGGGGTCACATGACACGACACTCAAGTCATACAAACATGTTCATACAAACCAAGCGGAAGCTTAAAGCTGTCTGAGTACAGACAGATGAAAGGTAAAAGGCATAAAGCCTGACTATCTACAGCCCATCCCAGGGCATCAGATTGTAGCTGGGATACCAGCTACTCGGCGTCGTCGACGTCTAGGTAGAACCCACCAGATGGGTCCATGTTATCATCTGCAACAGTTATTAAGCAAACATGAGTACAAACGTACTCAGCAAGTCTTTAAAGCAGACCTAAGCTATTCATGCTCATGTTTCATCAAGGGTAGTAGTGGGGTTTATGCAGCAAGCCAGCTTTGACTCTTGGCTAGCCTATACTACGACTACCAGTTCTTTGAACAAGTTTTGAGATAGCGCACACGAGTCCACTAACACCACTTCAATACACCACCATGGATCTGCTCCCGTCACCTACGAGAGTGCCATCCACGGTACTCACACTTGTCTCGAGTCTTTTATGAATAACCATCAAGTTATCTATGAACAACATAAGTTCTCCAAGTAGTCCATATCCGAGGACGCGACTATTCGAACAGATTCATTACCCTACAGGGGTGCACTTCTTCACACACGCTCTCGCCACTTATCGTTGTGTGCTCATAAAAATAGGCACCTCGGCAACCTTCAAGCGGAAGCCCAGCGAGGGAGTCGGCCACGACCGTCAATCACACAAGACCCTAGTCCAGGCTATCGCCTATTTGAGACTGAACCCGCACGGAAGTCCGGCCGAAGTTTCCGCTACGGCCCCAAACGATGTGCGCAGGGTTCCCAAGCCCACCATTCGGGTGACCCTTGGTACACCGTGCCACTGCCTACCGCGTCGTAGCCCACCCCTAAGGTCAGCGCTACGCACGGCCTCCAGCATAGCTACAAACACCAGAAACTACTTGCAACTCCTGGACCGAGGACTAGCTGATCAAAAAGTCGAGCGGGGTCATATTTCAGGGCCCAGCATGTGGTAGTAACTATTCTTGGATCACAAACACGGAACTCAGTTCCTAAGAACGGTCCCAATGAGACAACCCGCTATGTACTCCTAGATAGCCTCTCATCGCTACCTTTACCAAATCAGGTTCATCATTTAGCTCATCACATCAGAACAACACTGTTTCACTCCGGTTCATCACCCAGATGAATCAGACCTCACACAACTCTAAGCATAGCAAGCAAAGCAGGTAAATCACATCAGGGCTCAAGCATCTACCAGGTATGCTAGGTTGCTTGGTTTAGCTATTTACTGTGACAATGACAGGTCATGCAGAGGAATGGGTTCAACTACCGCAACAGATAGACAGTAGAAGCGTTTGTCCTAATGCATTAAACAAGAGCAGGAGTGAGAGAGTGGGATGTTATCGGAATGATCAATGGGGTTGCTTGCCTTGCAGGTTGGCGGGGAGGTACTCTCCTTCAGAGGGATACTCACGGGTATCCGATGGAGCAGAACCTACCGCGACATAGACGGAGTAACAATCAATACACGGCAAGTGCAACAATATGATGCATGATCATGACATGGCAATATGATAAGTATGAGCTAATGCACCGATCATTAGAGTTAAATGGAGTAGAGTTGAATATAGGTTCAAAATCGTACTCCATGTGATATTCCACATATTGCATTATTGCAAAATGTCAATGTTCTCCAATTTAGGTTGCTCTAGCATGCATGATAATAGCACCAATGGATTCTTTGGATTTTTCTGATAATTTTTCATATATAAATTATTTCAATCTGAGCTACAGATTAATTTCTATGAATTTTAGAAGTTTTATCCATTTTCTGGAATTAAATTAAACTAGAAAAGGCTTTATTGCGTCAGCATGACATCAGCATTGCGTCAGCAGGTCAGCTGGCCATTGCCAGGTCAAACCTGACCAGTGGGGTCCACTAGTCAGTGACCCAGGGCTATTCAGAGTCAATGACATGTGGGGTCCACATGTCATTGACTCAGGGAATAATCCCGAGTTGACCCTGGCTTTGACCTGAGCCAGGGCCCACTGTCAGCGGCTATTAGGACTCCTAATTAGGTGGCTTAACTCCTAATGACCCTCCACGTCGGCCCCCACCGGAGACTTGCCGGCGGCGACCAAAACGACGGCGACGCGTCGCCGGAATCGCGCTACAGAGCATTCCTGGGCACGCGGAGGCTACCGGGATGATGCCCGCACTGAGCCGCATCTAGCTATGGGGTCAGTTGGTCGCGGGGGCGCCGGAATCATCGCCGGCGATGACGTTGGCAGACGCCGGAGCTCGGGCGAGCTCGGGTTCGACGATCTATTGCGCAAAAAGGCCGGGGCTTGGCTCCTACCGCATCTACGCGGCCCTACGAACTTGATGGTGGACTCGGAAGGACCACCTGGACACCGGAATGTCGCCGGCGTTGAGGTCCGTGGCGGAGCTCCTCGGGTCTCGATCGAATCGGCGGCTACATCGACCAAACGGCTGCGGAGAGAAGGGGAATGGGCTCAGGGGCTCACGGCGGTTGCAGCGGCGTTGAAAGTGTGCTCGGGGGAGGCTTGGTGACGGCGAATCATCGGCGGCGAACTTCGGGGCCGAGGAGGAAGAAGGGGTCGATGTCATCGATCCAGGCGCTCCGGCGAGGCTTGGCTTGGCGGGGTCGTCCAGCAGGTTGAGGCGGAGCTTGGGAACGAGACGGGGGCGAAAGGGGGCGGCTGGAGGAGCGGCGCTATGGCGGCGAGCTGCGGCGAGGTGCGGCCATAGCGAGCAGAGAGCGAGGGGACTAGCAGAGGGGGCGAATGGAGGCGGAGGCGATGCGGACGGCTCTGGTGAGCCTGTCCAACGCGCCAGCGCGACGGGGGAGGCCAGGCAGGCAGGAGGCGTGGCGCCCTGGCCGCACTCGCCGTGCCTCCCTTCGCCTCTGCCTACTGGCAGAGGTAGGGGACGACTGGCACGGGCCAGATGGGCCGGCCTGCCCCTGGGCCTCAGGTAAGCCTCTCTCTCTCTCTCTCTGTTTCTATTTTCTGTTTTCTGACATTTGTTTTATTTTTGGTTTGGCCACAAAACCTGGCACAAAAATACCAACATATTTTATGGAGTGTAGTTTGAATATTTCAAACCTCCACAAAAAGTTTCAGCATTTTTGGACAACTATCATAATTATAGTTCTTTATTTATTGATTTCAGAGGCTCTGTTGGATTAAATAAAATTCCAAAGTTGTTGAATAATTAAAATGCACCCCTGATATGTTGTTGCCAACATTTATCAGACATGGTGGGCATTTTTTATGGGCATTTTGGATTCATTGAAAATCACAAGTATTTGAATTGGTTTAATTCAGGTGAGGTGCTAGGGTTTCTGATATTCCCCATTTCATGTTGATGCAAAATTTAGACATGATGCACATCTTAGCTAGCACAAGCAAGGGGGAGAACTAGGGATGTGACAATGCATATCCCCAACAATAAGTATATCATATTTCTTTTTGGCAGTAGGTAGAGGTAGTTGAAAACTTCCAATAGTGATTGTCGGAGATTCTTCAATGACATTTATACCATTCACTTGGAATTTTTTCTTCGGAAAGTGCACCGTAAGCTCATTACCATTGATATGAAAAGTGACTTTGCTTTTATTGCAATCAATAACAGCCCCTGCAGTATTCAAAAAGGGTATACCAAGGATAATCGACATGTTGTCGTCCTCGGGCATCTCAAGAATAACAAAGTCCGTTAAGATAGTAACATTTGCAACAACAACGGGCACATCCTCACAAATACCGATAGGTATGGCAGTTGATTTGTCAGCCATTTGCAATGATATCTCAGTAGGTGTGAGTTTATTCAAATCAAGTCTTTTATATAAGGAGAAAGACATAACACTAACACCAGCTCCCAAATCAAACAAAGCAGTTTTGACATAATTTCTTTTAATGGAGCAAGGTATAGTTGGTATTCCCGGATCTCCAAGTTTTTTAGGTACTCCATCCTTAAAAGAATAATTAGCAAGCATGGTGGAGATATCAGCTTCACGTATCTTTCTTTTATTAGTGATGATGTCTTTCATGTATTTTGCATAAGGGGCCATCTTTAGGATATCAGTTAAGCGGGTACGCAAAAAGACTGGCCTAATCATTTCAGCAAAGCGTTCAAATTCTTCATCATCTTTTTCTTAGATGGTTTAGGTGGAAAGGGCATGGGTTTTTGAACCCATGGTTCTCTTTCTTTACCATGTTTTCTAGCCACAAAGTCTCTTTTATCATATCGTTTATTTTTAGGTTGTGGGTTATCAAGATCAACAGCGTGCTCTATTTCAACATCATTATCTGGTTCTTTATCATTGTTTGGTTGAGCATCCTCATGAGCGTCATCATTATTATTTTCATTATCACTAGGTGAATGCTCATTACCAGACTGAGTTTCAGCATCGGAAATAGAGACATCATTTTCTTTAGGAGGTTTTTGTATCTCAGGTTCACTAGAGGTATGAAGAGTCCTATCATTTTTCTTTTTCTTTTTCTTTTTCTTTTTAGAAGGACTAGGTGCATCAGTGTTAATTCTCTGAGAGTCTTGTTCAATTCTTTTAGGATGACCCTCAGGATAGAGTGGTTCTTGGATCATTCTACCTCCTCTAGTTACTACTCTAGCAGCGAAATCATTCATATTATTGTTCATTTCATCAAGCAATTCTTTTTGAGATTTAGCAACTTGTTCTAACTGGGTTTGAACCATAGAGGCATGTTTTCCTACACCTCTAACATCATTACTAATTCTAAATAACAAGTCACTCAAGCGAGCAATCATATCAGAATTATATTTCAATTGTTTCGGAACATGTGCATTGAAGTGATCTTGTTTCATAATGTAGTTATCAAACTCATATAAGCATTGACTAGGATGTTTATTGTAAGGGATATCACTTTCATCAAACTTTAATAAAGAATTTATCTCTACCACCTGTGGAGGTGGTGGTGTGACAAGGCCATGTATTTCTTCAATAGGTGGTAAATTCTTAACATCCTGAGCTTTAATACCTTTTTCCTTCATACATTTATTCGCCTCTTGCATATCTTCAGGACTGAGAAATAAGATACCCCTCTTCTTCGGAGTGGGTTTAAGCGGTGGTTCAGGGAGAGTCCAATCATCATAATTCTTCAATATATTATTCAATAGTTCCCCAGCTTGTTCAACAGTTCGTTCCGTGAAAACACAACCAGCACAACTATCTAGGAAGTCCCTAGAAGCATCAATTAGTTCATTATAGAAGATATCAAGTATTTCATTTTTCTTGAGAGGGTGATCAGGCAAAGCATTAAGCAATTGGAGAAGCCTCCCCCAAGCTTGTGGGAGACTCTCTTCTTCAATTTGCACAAAGTTAAATATTTCCTATAAGGCAGCTTGTTTCTTATGAGCAGGAAAATATTTTTCAGAGAAGTAGTAAATCATATCCTGGGGACTACGCACACAACCAGAAGCAAGAGTATTGTACCATGTCTTAGCATCACCCTTTAAAGAGAACGGACATAATTTGAGGATATAGTAGTAGCGAATCATCTCATCATGAGCAAAGAGGGTGGCTATATCATTCAACTTAGTAAGATGTGCCACTACAGTTTCAGTTTCATAGCCATGGAAAGGATCAGATTCAACCAAAGTAATTAACTCTGGGTCGACAGAGAATTCATAATCCTCAGTAACAAAGATAGGTGAAGTAGCAAACTTTGGATCACATTTCATTCTAGCATTCAAAGTCTTTTCCTTATACTTGCGTGGTAATTTCTTAAGATCATTTCTATCCTTGCAAGAAAGCATTTCCCTAGTTGTCTCCTCATCCATAACATAACCTTCAGGTATCTTAGGCATTTCAAATCTAGGAGAGCCGGGTCTAATAGGTGTTTCATAGTCATCAGTTTCAAAGGCTTCATTAGTTTCAGCAATCTCATCAGTTTCAATAATTTCATTCTCTTTAGCTCTAGCAATTTGTTCATCAAGAAATTCACCTAGTGGCACATTATTATCAAGCATGGTACTAGCATCATCATAAGCATCATTCATAGCAGAAGTAGCATCATCAATAACTTGCGACATATCAGGATTAATAGCATGTGGTGGTGTTGCAAGTCTACTCATAACCGAAGGTGAATCAAGTGCAGAGCTAGATGGCAATTCCTTACCTCCCCTCGTCTTAGACGGAAAAATCTTGGTTTTGGATCCTTCAGATTATTCATAGTGATCAATTGATATAAGTCCCAAGTGACTCAACAAATATAGCTATGCTCCTGATACGTCTCCAATGTATCTACTTTTCCTCACCCTTTTGCCCTTGTCTTGGACTCTAATTTGCATGATTTGAATGGAACTAACCCGGACTAACGTTGTTTTCAACAGAACTACCATGGTGTTGTTTTTGTGCAGAAATAAAAGTTCTCGGAATGGAACGAAACTTTTTGGAGAATTATTTCAGAATATATGTGAATTATTGGAGCCAAAATCCACCGAAGAGGGGGGCCAGGGTGGCCAGCACCCACCAGGGCGCGCCACGCCCCCTGGGCGCTCCTTGTTGGGTTGTGCCCACCTCGTGGCCCCACTTGCCCTAATTCCTCCACTATAAATTCCTATTTTCGGAGAAAAAAATCAGAGAGAAAGTTTTATCGCGTTTTACGATACGGAGCCGCCACCTCCTGTTCTTCATCGGGAGGCCAGGTCTGGAGCCCTTTTGGGGCTCCGGAGAGGGGAATCTTCGGTCTTCGTCATCACCAACCCTTCTCCATCGCCAATTCCATGATGCTCCCCACCGGGAGTGAGTAATTCCTTCGTAGGCTTGCTGGTCGGTGAGGAGTTGGATGAGATTCATCATGTAATCGAGTTAGTTTTGTTAGGGCTTGATCCCTAGTATCCACTATGTTCTGAGATTGATGTTGATATGACTTTGCTATGCCTAATGCTTGTCACTAGGGCCCAAGTGCCATGATTTCAGATCTGAACCGTTTATGTTATAATCTCTATATCCATGTTCTTGATCCCATCTTGCCTAGTTATATGCACCTATTACGTGTTATGATCCGTCAACCCCATAGTGACAATATTTGGGATACTTCGCGGTGATGACCGTAGTTTGAGGAGTTCATGTATTCACCATGTGTTAATGCTTTGTTCCGGTTCTCTATTAAAAGGAGGCCTTAATATCCCTTAGTTTCTTTATGGACCCCACTGCCACGGGAGGGTAGGACAAAAGATGTCATGCAAGTTCTTTTCCATAAGCACGTATGACTATTTACGGAATACATGCCTACATTACATTGATGAACTGGAGCTAGTTCTGTATCGCCCTAGGTTATGACTGTTACATGACGAATATCATCCAACGAGTTCACCGATCCCAGTGCCTACGAGTTTTTCACTTATTGTTCTTGCTAAGTTACTATTGCTGTTGCTACTGTTCCAACTGCTACAAAACTATTGCTATTACTGTTACCGCTACTGTTACTGTCACTACTGCTATCAAACTATCATATTACTGTGCTACTGATCACTCTGCTGCAGATATTTAATCTCCACGTGTGGTTGAATTGACAACTCAACTGCTAATATTCTCAAGTATTCTTTGGCTCCCCTTGTGTCGAATCTATAAATTTGGGTTGAATACTCTACCCTCGGAAACTGTTGCAATCCCCTATACTTGTGGGTTATCAAGACCTTTTTCTAGCACCGTTGCCGGGGAGCATAGCAATATTTGTTGAGTCACTTGGGATTTATATCGATCTATCACTATGAAGAATCTGAAGGATCCAAAGACTAAGATTTTTCCCTCTAAGACGAGGGGAGGTAAGGAACTGCCATCTAGCTCTGCACTTGATTCATCTTCTGTTATGAGTAAGCTTGCAACACCACCACATGCTAGTAATCTTGATATGTTGCAAGTTATTGATGATGCTACCTCTGCTATGAATTATGCTATTGATGACGCTAGTACCATGCTTGATGATAATGTGCCACTAGGAGAATTTCTTGATGAACAAATTGCTAGAGCTAAAGAGAATGAAACTACTGAAATTGTTGAGACTGCTGAAACTGATGATGACTATGAAACACCTACTAGTCCTAGCTCTCCTAAGTTTGAAATGCCTAATATACCTGAAGGTTATGTTATGGACGAGGAGATAACTAGAGAAATTCTTTCTTGCAAGGATAGAAACGATCTTAAGAAATTGCTACGCAAGTATAAGGAAAAGACTTTGAATGCTAGAATGAAATGTGATCCTAAGTTTGATACTTCACCTATCTTTGTTAACGATAAGGATTATGAGTTCTCTGTCGACCCAGAGTTAATCACTTTGGTTGAATCTGATCCTTTCCATGGCTATGAAACTGAAACTGTAGTGGCACACCTTACTAAGCTGAATGATATAGCCACCCTCTTTGCTCATGATGAGAAGATCCCCTATTATTATATCCTTAAGTTATTTCCGTTCTCATTAAAGGGTGATGCTAAGATATGGTACAATACTCTTACTCCTGGTTGTGTGCGTAGTCCCCAGGATATGATCTACTACTTCTCTGAAAAATATTTTCCTGCTCATAAGAAACAAGCTGCCTTACAGGAAATATTTAATTTTGTGCAAATTGAAGAAGAGAGTCTCCCACAAGCTTGGGGGAGGCTTCTCCAGTTGCTTAATGCTTTGCCTGATCATCCTCTCAAGAAAAATGAAATACTTGATATCTTTTATAATGGACTAACCGATGCTTCTAGGGACTTCCTAGATAGTTGTGCTGGTTGTGTTTTCAGAGAACGGACTGTTGAACAAGCTGAGGAATTATTGAATAACATATTGAAGAATTATGATGATTGGACTCTCCCTGAACCACTGCCTAAACCCACTCCGAAGAAGAGGGGTATCTTATTTCTCAGTCCTGAAGATATGCAAGAGGCGAAGAAATCTATGAAGGAAAAAGGTATTAAAGCTGAGGATGTTAAGAATCTGCCACCTATTGAAGAAATACATGGCCTTGACACACCACCACCTCCACAGGTGGTACAGGTAAATTCTTTATTAAAGTTTAATGAAAGTGACATTCCTCACAACAAACATCCTAGTCAATGCTTATATGAGTTTGACAACTATATTATGAAGCAAGATCATTTCAATGCTCATGTTCTGAAACAATTGAAATACAATTCTGATATGATTGCTCGCTTGAGTGACTTGCTATTTAGAATTAGTAATGATGTTAGAGGTGTAGGAAAGCATGCCTCTATGGTTCAACTCAGTTAGAACAAGTTGCTAAGTCTCAAAAAGAATTGCTTGATGAAATGAATAATAATATGCATGATTTTGCTGCTAGAGTAGTAACCAGAGGAGGTAGAATGACCCAAGAACCACTTTATCTTGAGGGTCATCCTAAGAGAATTGAACAAGATTCTCAGAGAAGTAATCATGATGCACCTAGTCCTTCTAAGAAGAAAAAGAAAAAGAAAAATGATAGGACTTTGCATACCTCTAGTGAACCTGAGACACAAAAACCTCCTGATAATAATGATGTCTCTATTTCCGATGCTGAAACTCAATCTGGTAGTGAACATTCACCTAGTGATAATGAAAATGATAATGATGATGTTCACGATGATGCTCAACCTAGTAATGATGTAGAACCAGATAATGATGTTGAAATAGAGCCTGCTCCTGATCTTGATAACCCACAACCTAAAAATAAACGGTATGATAAAAGAGATTTTGTGGCTAGGAAACATGGTAAAGAAAGAGAGCCATGGGTTCAAAAACCCATGCCCTTTCCACCTAAGCCATCTAAGAAAAAGGATGATGAGGAATTTGAGCGCTTTGCTGAAATGATTAGGCCAGTCTTTTTGCATACCCGCTTAACTGATATCCTAAAGATGGCCCCTTATGCAAAGTATATGAAAGACATCATCACTAATAAGAGAAAAATACCTGAAGCTGAAATCTCCACCATGCTTGCTAATTATTCTTTTAAGGATGGAGTACCTAAAAAACTTGGAGATCCTGGAATACCGACTATATCTTGCTCCATTAAAAGAAACTATGTCAAAACTGCCTTGTGTGATTTGGGAGCCGGTGTTAGTGTTATGCCTTTCTCCTTATATAAAAGACTTGATTTGAATAAACTCACACCTACTGATATATCATTGCAAATGGCTGATGAATCAACGGCCATACCTATCGGTATTTGTGAGGATGTGCCTGTTGTTGTTGCAAATGTTACTATCTTAACGGACTTTGTTATTCTTGAGATGCCCGAGGAAGACAACATGTCGATTATCCTTGGTAGAACCTTTTGGAATAATGCAGGGGCTGTTATTGATTGCAATAAAAGCAAAGTCACTTTTCATATTAATGGTAATGAGCATACGGTGCACTTTCCGAAGAAATAATTCCAAGTGAATGGTATAAATGTTACTGAAGAATCTCCAACCATTACTATTGGAAGTTTTCAATTACCTCTTCCTACTGCCAAAAAGAAATATGATGTACTTATTGTTGGGGATATGCACATCCCTATTGTGGTAACTTAGTGCTTTACGAAAGTTCTTCGGTTTCATGCTAATCGGAAGTGGTTGTTAATAAGACTTGATCAACCTTATTAATGAATCATTTTTTAGAGGTATGACATCGATGAATCTAGTAAACACAACTCTCTGCTCCCACCTTTTATTTTATGTTTTAGTTAGTCAAGTAAAATAAAACGCCATGTTTATCCTGTTTTATGTCTTCTCCGTGCAATAAAAAAATGACCCAAAAATAAAAATTCTCAGAATGCCCTGAAAATTTAACACGGTTTTTTTTCAAATATTTATGAATTTCTGGTGCAAATAACACCAGAGGGGGGTGCACCTGGTGCCCACAAGACACCAGGGCACGCCCTAGTGGGTTGTGGCCCCCACGTCATCACCTACCTCCAGAAAAAAATCACCACAGCCACCATTTTCCTGTTCTTGCCCTCAAACCCACGGATTTCGATCTCTTTGCTCGAAACTCTGTTTCCAAAACTGTTTGGAGGGATTGCTACTTGGTATGTGAATCCTCCATTGCTCCAATTAGTTTTTGCTTTAGTAGGTTATTTTTAGAGTAATTAGCTACTCTTGGTGCTGCTGTAGATGAGCTTGCATGTTGAATTCTTAGAGTTCTAAGTAGTTTGAATGCTCAATATGGCCTCTATGCATGCTTAGGAGTAGTTGCTAACAATTTTACAAAGTTTTGTTGACAATTTTTTGTGGCCTAAAATTTTTCAGAATTTTTATAGGAATAAAATGCAATTGTTTAGGAGTTCTTCAAGGAGGAGATCCTCGGGAGCCTCATCAAGTGGAAGCTCAGTTCGACAGTCTTATGTTGAACCAAACGAAAGCTCGATGCGAGATGCCGCCACCAAATCATGCTTGTGGCCTTGCGACGAGTTTATGGAAGGTGCAGGTATTAAGGAGGAATTTGATCAATTTATTCACAATACAGAGCTTGCTCCCTTCATCGCAGATAAGTGCCCCCAATACCTCGAACTCACGAAAACCTTCACAAAGAAATTTAAATATTTTCCTCGTGAGTCTAGAGTTTCGTTCAACCTGTACGATCATTCCTTTACCATGCCGTTAGAAATGTTTAGCGAAGCATGCAAACTTCCATATGGGGGTTCCCTCGATGAACCAACAAAAGCTGAGTACGAATCATTTTTAGTTAATCTTTGCTTTGGCGAAGATAGGGGGGTTACACAAGGGAGAATTAATAGCATCCATTTTCCATCACTACAATATTTTGCACTCTTTAACGATAAATGTATTATAGGCAAACAAGATTGTAGCACATTGTGTGCTCATGATTTGAGTCTCTTACACGCTGCCATAACTGGGAATAAGGATTATAATCTTGGTGCAATTGTTGCACGGAGGTTGCAGCTCAATGCTGCTAGTGGTAATTTTTATGGAGGAATCTATGCCTCTCGTGTAGCTGAGAGATTAAATGTTTCACCATGGCCTAATGACCCCATCCTACCCACTCAGTATTTAGACTTTGATGCCATGAAGCGTCATAAGTTCCTTACAGGTACGACCACCAACTACACCTATAACTTGAGATTTAATAAAAAAAACGTTGTGCCGGTTGCATTGCCTACTCCTGCTCTCTTTGATTTTCACACTAGGGGGAGATATTATGTTCTTGAGAGCGAAGCCCATGCGTACAACGCGGAGGTTGAAGCTGCCAGGAGGGTCGCGGAGTCTGCTCCGAGGGACTCGGTGAGCCATCGCCCAGACTATTATTCATACGGATGGTGATTACCGAGCTAGGCCAAAATCCTAAGCTTGGGGGAGTACGTATTTCCACCGACATTACATTCATGTTCACACATTTCATTCCAGTTGTCGGTGTTCACACTTTTTCATTGTAATATCCATGCTAGATTTGTTTTCTGGCTTTCTTCTTGTGTGTTTGAATTTTTTTGAGAAAATCCAGAAAAATATTTCCTACTTCTTTTTAGTTTTTCTTTCTAGCTTAGTTTAATTGTAGCATCAAAAGAAAACCCAAAAAGATTTCTCGCTTCTTTTACTTGTTGGGAGCTTTTCCATGTAAATAGTTTTTCTCGTTTTGTTTTTCCTCATTAATTTTCTCTCTATAAGAAAAACAAAAAACTCCAAAAATATTTCGGTGTGTTTATCTGAAATTCTTTTCTTTTTACTTGAGTCGTACCTAGGAGAAGACCACGATGAAATTGTTGAGTGGCTCTCATCTGCATTATTGTTTATCTAACAAAGAGCCCATATTACCTTGTCTTCTCTTCTTGAATAAAATGTTGCAGATTCCAGCTTAGTCCATGGCACTCTTGCACTATTATTATTTTCTTATCATTCGGTCGTGCAAGTGAAAGGCAATAATGACGACAATTGATGAATTGACTGTGGCAGAGAAAAGCGGGTATGAACTCAGCTTGTTTTTGTTTTTGTAAATATGTTTAACCTAGTATCCCTTGATTCAGCTCATTATGATCAAACATGTTTGCAATGACCATTAGAGATTATAGTTGTTCATGCCATGCTTAAGTAGCTAGGAGTGGATAATGATTTATCTTGGGTGTCAACATGCATTAAAATGGTTGTGATGCGGTATGATGATATGGTATCCTCCTCTGAATGTTTCAAGTGGCTTGACTTGGCACATGTTCACGCATGTAGTTGAATCAAAACCAACATAGCTTTCATGATATTTATGGTCATGGTGTCCATATCCTACTCATGCTAGTATTCAATGTTGATTATATGTAATGCATGTTCATGACCATTTTCGCTCTCTAGCTGGCCGCTTCTCAATCTACTTGCTAGCCTTCGCCTGTACTAAGCGGGAATACTACTTGTGCATCAAAACCCTTAAACTAAGTTATGCCAGATGAGTCCACTATACCTACCTATATGCGGTATTACCCTACCGTTCCAAGTAAATTTGCATGTGCAAACTCTAAAAATTCAAATGAACATCTGTTTTGTGTGCCTGGACCGCTCATGGAGCGACAGGGGGCGGTCAATATCTTCCATGCTAAGCGGGTTATTCTCATGATGAGTGTTTATTCACTTGTCCTTACACGAGAGGGGCGGTAATAGGGATTCCCAGTCCCGAAATCAAAAATCAAAAATAATTAAACAAAACTCCCCCAGGAATGATGTTGGTTTGGACGATACCCGTGGATGCGGCTCGCCGTGGAGTGTGATTGTTGGTGGAGGGGGAGTAAACCTTTACTTTTACAGCTTGGGAACCGCCGCTAATTTGTTTAGCATGGAAGATATTGATAACTCTTGGTCGTGACGTTGACAGGAAGGGTGTGCCTCCCAAAATTAAATCTATCTCTGTTTTAAACTTTGAGCTCTGGCACCGCTGCAAATCCATGCTTCCCTCTGCGAAGGGACTATCTATTTACTTTTATGATGAGTCATCACCTTCTCAAATAAGCGCCAGACCTGAGAGCACTATTGTCATCCTCATGCATTGTGTATAGTTGATGTTGGGTGCAGCATGACTAGATCTTTTCCACCATGAATTACAATGTTTAGTCGCTGCTTGAACTTTGGAGGTGCTCTGCATTTATGTTTTGCGGTCTCAGAAAGGGCTAGCGAGATACCACTATTGTCATATTGTATCATGATTGTTTTGACAAAGTGTTGGCGCTTGAGATATCTTATTATTGCTCGCTGGTTGCTTATGTTATTGTTATGAGTTAATATAATTTCTAAGAGTTATTGTTGACATGGTTAGTCATAATCTTTGCTAAAAACTTGGGTGCTACTTAAGCATATATATGTAAACAAGAACAAAAAAGTTCATAAAAGTTTTTCTTTATCACTTTCAGTTTGTCAACTGAATTGCTTGAGGACAAGCAAAGGTTTAAGCTTGGGGGAGTTGATACGTCTCCAATGTATCTACTTTTCCTCACCCTTTTGCCCATGTTTTGGACTCTAATTTGCATGATTTGAATGGAACTAACCCGGACTAACGCTGTTTTCAGCACAACTACCATGGTGTTGTTTTTGTGCAGAAATAAAAGTTCTCGGAATGGAACCAAACTTTTTGGAGAATTATTTCAGAATATATGTGAATTATTGGAGCCAAAATCCACCGAAGAGGGGGGCCAGGGTGGCCAGCACCCACCAGGGCTGAAAACCCTCGTGGGTTGTGCCCACCTCGTGGCCCCACTTCGTGGGTTGTGCCCACCTCGTGGGTTGTGCCCACCTCGTGGCCAGCACCCACCAGCCCTGGTGGGTTGTGCCCACCTCGTGGCCCCACTTGCCCTAATTCCGCCACTATAAATTCCTATTTTCGGAGAAAAAAATCAGAGAGAAAGTTTCATCGCGTTTTACGATACGGAGCCGCCGCCACCTCCTGTTCTTCATCGGGAGGCCAGATCTGGAGCCCGTTTGGGGCTCCGGAGAGGGGAATCTTCGGTCTTCGTCATCACCAACCCTTCTCCATCGCCAATTCCATGATGCTCCCCACCGAGAGTGAGTAATTCCTTCGTAGGCTTGCTGGTCGGTGAGGAGTTGGATGAGATTCATCATGTAATCGAGTTAGTTTTGTTAGGGCTTGATCCCTAGTATCCACTATGTTCTGAGATTGATGTTGCTATGACTTTGCTATGCCTAATGCTTGTCACTAGGGCCCGAGTGCCATGATTTCAGATCTGAACTATTTATGTTATCATCTCTATATCCATGTTCTTGATCCGATCTTGCCTAGTTATATGCACCTATTACGTGTTATGATCCGTCAACCCCATAGTGACAATATTTGGGATACTTCGCGGTGATGACCGTAGTTTGAGGAGTTCATGTATTCACCATGTGTTAATGCTTTGTTCCGGTTCTCTATTAAAAGGAGGCCTTAATATCCCTTAGTTTCCTTATGGACCCTGGGAGGGTAGGACAAAAGATGTCATGAAAGTTCTTTTCCATAAGCACGTACTGTAGGATCACTAGAAGAGTGTCTAAAGGGGGGGTGAATAGACTACTAGCAGGAATTTAAAACCTAACCTTTTCCCAAGTTAATTGGTTGGCAGATTTTAACAATTATAGCAAGTCTAGCACACCCTACACATGCATGTCAACAAGTATAGCAGCGGAAAGTAAAGACATTGCACATGAAGTAAAGAGTTGAGATAGGAAGATCAAACGCATGAGGGACACGAAGATTTTTCCCGTGGTTCCGATAGGTGGTGCTATCGTACGTCCATGTTTATGGAGTCTTCAACCCACGGAGGGTAACGGTCGCGAGAGTCCACGGAAGGCTCCACCCATAAGGGTCCACGAAGTAGCAACCTTGACTATTCCATAACGGCTTCCGTCCACGAAGGACTAGCCTCACTATGGGTTGATCTTCACGAAGTAGGCGATCTCCTTGCCCGTACAAACTTCTTGGTTCAACTCCACAACACGAAGTAGGAGGCTCCCAAGCGACACCTAACCAATCTAGGAGGCACCACCCACCAAAAGGTAATAGGCTCGGCAATGACGATGAACTCCTTGCTCTTGTGCTTCAAGATGATAGACTCCTCAACACACAATCACTCTCTCAAAGATTTGGCTATGGTGGAAGAGATTGATTTGGTGGAAAGCAACTTGGGGAGGCTAGAGATCAAGATTCATATGGATGGAGTGGAATAGCTTTATCTCAACACATGAGTAGGTGGCTCTCTCTCAGAAAATAGGATGGGGCAAGTATGGAATAGTTCTGAGTGCTTCTCTTTCGAGTGGGTGGTGGTGAAGGGGTATATATAGGCATCCCCAAAAATCCAACCGTTACACCTTAAAGTGACCAACTCGGTGACACCGGTGTGTTAATCTCGGTGGTACCGAAGTGACCAAAAGGTAGTAACTTTTGAATCTCGGTGAGACCGATATATAAAACTCAGTGGTACCGATTAGGTGACCAACGGTCAGATTGCGCAACTCGGTGACGCCGATCCAGAAAACTCGGTGGTGCCAATTTTGTGAATCGAGGTAACAGAAAGTTGGCAACCCAAACTCGGTGGCACCAAAGTGGAAACGGTTGCACCGATGTGCTAGGGTTTGGCATGGGTCTGTCTGAGTTTGGGAATCGGTGGCACCGAGTGGAAAGTGTTGGTTGCACTGATTTTGGATATTTGACTTTGGACAGACTTTTGTGGGAGAGCTTGTGGGTGTTTTTGGTGACTATCACTTGTGCACGTGGAGCATCTTGTTCACCAACAGTACCTCACCCCCTTTTAATAGTATTGGCTTTCCTATGGACTCAAAGTGATTTCTCACAAAGTAAGATGTAGAGTCCTCTTGCTTGAAGCTTTGCCAATCCATTTCCTTGCATCTTGGGGTATTTCCACAATCTCCATAATCCTTTTGCCAACCCTCTTTGTGGACTTTATCTGAAATACACTAGGTAAAAGTATTAGTCCAAGAGACAATGTATGTTGTCATGAATTATCAAAACCACCAAGGGAGCATGTTGTGCTTTCAATCTCCCCCTTTTTGGTAATTTATGACAACATACAATCAAAGCTTCAAAATAAAGATATGCATGGATATAATGAAGACTTTGAGAGACGCGTGACTTAGACTTGCTCCCCCTAAATGTGTGCAATCCCTTTAAAGGATAGTTGCTTTGGAATGCATGGACACACATATAGTAGAAGGGATATAAGGAGTCATGTGTATCTTGGCTATATGCATCAAATATATATGAATGAGATGTATCCTTGTTCAAGACTTCACTCTTGCAAACAATATGTGCAAGAAGCATGAGATCATCTTGATCAAAGATGTGATGCATATATTTACCTTGAGTTCTTGAGCATTCTAGTAGTAGAAACGCACTTGAGAAAACAATGTTAGGAAACACAAGAGTATTCTACCAATCAAAAGCAATAGAGCTCAATAGAACCAAGATGTGGAGAACATATAGAAGATAGTATTCCTTAAGATTGATATGTCTCCAAGATCATTTAGAGCTTTCTCCCCTTAGATATGAAAATAGTAGATCATCCTCCCCCCCTGAATCTTAGCATGTAGATATTGGGATTGGATAGGGTGAGAAAAGTCTAACATGAGTAGTCAAATGAAATAAACATATTTTCTCCCGAACATATTTTTCTCCCCCTACTTTGGTATTCTCCCCTTGTCCATATAAGTATAAACTTTGATATTCTCCCACTTGATTATATCCCCCCCTTTGCATAAGCATGTATCTCCCCCTTTTAGCTTTGAAGCTTTGGTATTTCTCCCCCTTTGGCATTAATTTCCAAAAAGGTCATACATAGGGTCAGATACAGGGATCATTAATTAAGAAGGGATCCTTGAGAACAAGGGTCATTGAGTGTAGGGTTCACAGAAAGGAGAATCATAGATAGCATTAAAAACTGAGGGAATCATTGAAAATAATTTCTCTCCCTTTGGCTGATCTGAGAGCTAGTAAGACTTCTCCTCCTTTGAGTTAGGGATCCTTGAATAAAGTTTCTCCCCCTAATTTTTTTAATTTTTTTTAAGAAGGGATCATCGAAGAATTGAAAATATCACAATAGGATCTCTAAGGAAACAAGGATTCACTAATATGAATACAGACTAGAGAAGATATCAAATCGGTGGCTCCGAGACAAACTAGTCGGTGGTACCGAGATGTTGTTTTGCAGCTCATCTGCTAATTCGGTAGAACCGAGTTATTTGTATCGGCGACTCCGAGGCTAAAACAGAAACTTGGCAATGCTTGAGAAACTTGCAAATAAATTTAGAAAATTTTGTAACAAAGTGTCAGAAGGATTTTCAAAGGAAATGCAAAAGATTTTACAAAGAGATATCAACTAGAGAAGATTTGAGTGGTTCCAAGAGATCTTAGAAGTAGAGAATGAACCAAACAAGATTCTTAACTAGATGATGGACGGTGACTAGGTCACCTATATTAGAGTATATTGACTTAGGAGCCAAGCAAGAATAATTGATCATAGGTCATACTCATCGTTAAGCTCAAAATGGGGTTACCATTTTTCGATTAAGCATTTTAATGTCTCCATATCACTTGAGTTGCTTTAGCTCATGACTTGGAGTAAAGCTTTTTCAAGGATATGAGTACATACCTTTGAGTGATGTTGATGACATGGCTTGTAGGTGAACTTGTTGAGGATGCCCGAGGTTGATGAAGATCATCTTGAGTTGGGAGCAATCCTTCTCGTTTTAGTACACTTGTCACCTACATAGGTTAGTCATGCAAGGAAGAACAATATATGTCCATTTGACATGATACCAATTGAGAATTAGCAATTATGATCACATCAAATATATATCAAGGATATGATTTTGTTGTCTTCTTCCTTCCATCAGCAAAAGAGCTTGTGGATACTTGGTTACGACAAAATTGCTTACGATTGGAGTTGTTGGCAATCCTGTGGAATGAAGTTCTTTCAAGTACCTACAAAAGGTTAGATGCAATACAATGGAGCATAGAATTCCATGGTATAAGATAACATGTTAAGAGTATCATGGAAATATCAAGAAAGCTCATGCCCTTGCATGCATTAGAGTGACTCTAGCTCAAGTTTGAAGCATCAATGATGTTCAACTCACTCCTCAAGTGACAAAACGTTTTCTCATCAAGTGGCTTAGTAAAGATATCGGCCAATTGCTTGTTAGTGCGAACATGCTTAAGATTAATATCTCCTTTGGCAACATGATCACAAATGAAATGATGTCTAACTTGAATATGTTTAGTTCGAGAATGTTGAGGATTATGACCAATCTTAATAGCACTTTCATTGTCACAAAGTAATGGAACATTTTTAACATGGATTCCATAATCCTTAAGCGTTTGTGTCATCCATAGTAATTGTGCACAACATGATCCGACAGCAATATACTCAGCTTCGGCGGTAGATAGAGATACCGAGTTTTGTTTCTTGGAGGATCAAGACACAAGAGATCTACCAAGAAATTGACAAGTACCCGAGGTGGATTTTCTATCAACCTTGTCACCGGCATAGTCCGAGTCAGAATAGCCAACAAGGTTAAAAGAAGATCCCTTGGGATACCAAATGCCAAAGTTTGGTGTTTGTATCAAATATCTCACAATACGTTTCACGCCCAAAAGATGACACTCTTTAGGTGCAACTTGATATCTAGCACACATGCAAACACTAAGCATAATATCGGGACGGGAGGCACATAGATATAGCAATGAACCAATCATAGATCGATAAACCTTTTGATCAACCGGTTCGTCCTCCTTGGTAAGAGCAACATGTCCACTAGTAGGCATGGGAGTTTTCATACCTTTGCACTCTTGCATGTTGAACTTCTTGATCAAGTCCTTGGTATACTTAGTTTGAGAGATGAAAGTTCCTTCTCTTGTTTGCTTGATTTGCAAACCAAGAAAGAATTTCAACTCACACATCATGGACATCTCATACTTCTCGGACATCAACCTTCCAAATCTTTCACTAAATTGTGGGTTAGTAGATCCAAAGATAATATCATCCACATAGATTTGGCACACAAATAATTCACCATTAACTCTCTTAGTGAATAAGGTTGCGTCAATTTTACCAATTTCAAAACCCTTTTCAATAAGAAACTTCGTTAAGCATTTGTACCAAGCACGTGGGGCTTGCTTAAGACCATAAAGAGCTTTACGAAGCTTGTAAACATGATTAGGTTTCTTAGGATTCACAAAACCAGGTGGTTGCTTAACATAGACCTCTTCTTCAATCTCACCATTTAAAAAGGCACTTTTAATGTCCATTTGATAAAGCGTGATATCATGGTGATTGGCATAAGCAAGAAGAATGCGAATAGCTTCAAGTCTAGCGACGGGTGCATAGGTCTCACCGTAGTCCATACCTTCGACTTGCGTATATCCTTGGGCTACGAGACGTGCCTTGTTGCGTACGACTTGACCGTCTTCGTCTTGCTTGTTTCAAAACACCCATTTGGTTCCGATGATGTTGTGCTCGTCCTTGGGCTTCTCCACGAGTGTCCACACTTTGTTCCTCTCGAAGTTGTGAAGCTCTTCATGCATTGCGTTCACCCAATCCGAGTATTCAAGATCTTGTTCTACCTTCAAGGGTTAAATGCTAGAGATGAAAGAATAATGCTCACAAAAGTTAGCCAAGCGAGTTTTAGAGCGAGTGATTCTCCCGGTTTGTATGTCACCAAAGATTTGGTTTAGAGGATGGTTCTTGGTCACTCTTGCTCGAACTCGGGGTAGCTTAGGCTTGTTGGATGGTGGAGCTTCTTCATCATCATCATCTACTTCATCTTCGTTGTTGTTGAAGGTGTCGTTTCCTTGAGGTGGTGGTGAAGGAGGTTGTGGTGGATCTTCATGATGTACTTCCTCCTCTTCATCATCTTGTCGTGTACCGCTTGTGGATGCCTCCATGTCGTGTTGAGGTTCACCTTGACGCGAAGTTGGGGCTTCCACTTGAGTTGATGAAGTACTTTCCTTCACCTCCATGGGACGAATCTTGCCAATGGACAAGTCTTGGATGGCTTCCGAAGGATCCTTATCTCCTACATCATTTGGCAATTGTTCGACTTGCGAACCATTAGATTCATCAAACTTCACATCTACCATCTCTTCAACTTTTCAAGTGAAGTTGTTGTAGACACGGTAAGTGTGAGAGTTCGATCCGTAACCAAGTAGGAAACCTTCATGAGATTTAGGAGCAAATTTAGTACGACGATGCTTGTTAAGAATGTAGCACTTTGAGCCGAATACCCAAAAGTATCCAACTTGGGGTTTGTTACCGGTGAGTAGCTCGTATGCCGTTTTACCGAGAAGCTTGTGCAAGTAGAGTCGGTTCGTGGCATGACATGCTGTTTCCACGGCTTCTGCCCAAAAGTGTCTTGGCGTCTTGTATTCGTCAAGCATCGTTCTTGCCATCTCAATAAGCGTCCGGTTCTTCCTCTCAACGACTCCATTTTGTTGAGGCGTGTACGTAGCCGAGAACTCATGTGAAACACCTTCTTCGTCAAGAAAGGTATCCACATGGGTGTTCTTGAACTCCGATCCGTTATCGCTCCGAACCTTCTTGATCTTCACTTCAAACTGATTTTGCGCTTTGCGAACGAAGTTCTTGAAGATCTTTTGCACCTGCGACTTATCATCAAGAAAGAATACCCACGTAAATCTGGAAAAATCATCAACTATAACTAGACCATAGGAATTTCCACCGAGACTCTTATAAGCATTGGGACCAAAAAGATCCATGTGAAGTAACTCGAGTGGTCTCCTAGTAATCATGATATTCTTTACGGGATGACTTCCACCTACTTGCTTTCCAGCTTGACAAGCACTACAAAGTCTATCTTTGTCAAAGATAACATCTTTAACACCAAGTATGTGATCACCTTTGATAAGCTTGTCTAGATTACGCATGCCAACATGTCCTAGTCTTCTATGCCAAAGCCAACCTTTAGAAGATTTTGTAATAAGACAAGTACGAGGTTTGGATCTCTTAGTGAAATCGACAATGTATAGATCACCTCTACGGAAACCGGTAAAGACCATTTTATGATTATCTTGACGAAACACTTGGCAATCTACTTTCGTGAATAGCACATTAAAACCAAAGTCGGCAAGTCTAGATACGGAAAGAAGATTGTAGCCAAGGGATTCAACAAGCATAACATTTTGAATAGAGCTATCATGGGATATGGCCACCTTACCAAGACCAAGTACCTTACCCTTGGAGTTGTCTCCAAACGTTACGTACCTTCGCGGTCCGTGGTTTGGTGTGATCTCTTCAAACATCTCTCTATCTCCGGTCATATGATCAGTGCATCCGCTATCGAGAATCCACTCTTTTCCTCTGGACATGTAATCCTTGTAGTTTGCCATGAGACTTAGATTCTTCATGATCTTCTCATACTCGATGTCGAACAACTCATCTTCATCATAGTAGCCATGTTCCACATTGTCATCATCATGTGGGAAATCCTCGTCACAAGGAACAAGAGATTCGTTAGTGTTGTGATCATGACAATGTTCAAACTTGTGAATTCGAATGGCTTCTACAATGATGTTGTTGATAGTTATGACATCTCCTTTAGCATGCATGAGGTCTCTAAGGTCAAATAGATAATCATCAAACTTGGGATCACTAGGCGTCATTTTGTGAAAGGCAATAGTTTTATGGAGAAATTCATCAAGATTACTCAATGAATAACTTGGATATCGTTTCTCCAAGTCATTCCACAAAGTATAAGCACATTCAAAATTCTTCATTTGATTAAGCACATTTCTAGGCAATCCTCTAACGATGAGATTAACAGTTCTAAGATTGCATAGCATATCAATTTCCTCTTCACGTGTGGGATGTAAAGGATCAATGGGAGGTACATAGGGGCTCTTAACATACTTGCTTAATTGAAATTCATTAAATAGCTCAAGCATCAAAGTTTTCCATTGACTATAGTACTCTCCATCAAGAATAGGCACTCTACAACTCAAACTCCCTATACTAGACACATCCATCTTCCTCCACGGTGATGAAACCGAAGCAATGGAGACCAATGCTCTGATACCACTTGTAGGATCACTAGAAGAGTGTCTAGAGGGGGGGGGTGAATAGACTACTAGCAGGAATTTAAAACCTAACATTTTCCCAAGTTAATTGGCTGGCAGATTTTAACAATTATAGCAAGTCTAGCACACCCTACACATGCATGTCAACAAGTATAGCAGCGGAAAGTAAAGACATTGCACATGAAGTAAAGAGTTGAGATAGGAAGATCAAACGCATGAGGGACACGAAGATTTTTCCCGTGGTTCCGATAGGTGGTGCTATCGTATGTCCATGTTTATGGAGTCTTCAACCCACGGAGGGTAACGGTCGCGAGAGTCCACGGAGGGCTCCACCCATAAGGGTCTATGAAGTAGCAACCTTGACTATTCCATAACGGCTTCCGTCCACGAAGGACTAGCCTCACCATGGGTAGATCTTCACGAAGTAGGCGATCTCCTTGCCCGTACAAACTTCTTGGTTCAACTCCACAACACGAAGTAGGAGGCTCCCAAGCGACACCTAACCAATCTAGGAGGCACCACCCTCCAAAAGGTAATAGGCTCGGCAATGACGATGAACTCCTTGCTCTTGTGCTTCAAGATGATAGACTCCTCAACACACAATCACTCTCTCACAGATTTGGCTATGGTGGAAGAGATTGATTTGGTGGAAAGCAACTTGGGGAGGCTAGAGATCAAGATTGCGCAACGGTCAGATTGCGCAACTCGGTGACGCTGATCCAGAAAACTCGGTGGTGCCGATTTTGTGAATCGAGGTAACAGAAAGTTGGCAACCCAAACTCGGTGGCACCGAAGTGGAATCGGTTGCACCGATGTGCTAGCGTTTGGCATGGGTCTGTCTGAGTTTGGGAATCGGTGGCACCGAGTGGAAAGTGTTGGTTGCACCGATTTTGGATATTTGACTTTGGACAGACTTTTGTGGGAGAGCTTGTGGGTGTTTTTGGTGACTATCACTTGTGCACATGGAGCATCTTGTTCACCAACAGTACCTCACCCCCTTTTAATAGTATTGGCTTTCCTATGGACTCAAAGTGATTTCTCACAAAGTAAGATGTAGAGTCCTCTTGCTTGAAGCTTTGCCAATCCATTTCCTTGCATCTTGGGGTATTTCCACAATCTCCATAATCCTTTTGCCAACCCTCTCTGTGGACTTTATCTGAAATACACTAGGTAAAAGTATTAGTCCAAGAGACAATGTATGTTGTCATGAATTATCAAAACCACCAAGGGAGCATGTTGTGCTTTCACGTATGACTATTTACGGAATACATGCCTACATTACATTGATGAACTAGAGCTAGTTCTGTATCGCCCTAGGTTATGACTGTTACATGACGAATATCATCCAACGAGTTACCGATCCAGTGCCTACGAGTTTTTCACTTATTGTTCTGGCTAAGTTACTATTGTTGTTGCTACTGTTCCAACTGCTACAAAACTATTGCTATTACTATTACCGCTACTGTTACTGTCACTACTGCTATCAAACTATCATATTACTGTGCTACTGATCACTCTGTTGCAGATATTTAATCTCCAGGTGTGGTTTAATTGACAACTCAACTGCTAATACTCTCAAGTATTCTTTGGCTCCCCTTGTGTCGAATCTATAAATTTGGGTTGAATACTCTACCCTCGAAAACTGTTGCGATCCCCTATACTTGTGGGTTATCAGCTCCCCGGTAACGGTGCCAGAAAAAGGTCTTGATAACCCACAAGTATAGGGGATCGCAACAGTCTTCGAGGGTAGAGTATTCAACCCAAATTTATAGATTCGACACAAGGGGAGCCAAAGAATATTTGAGAGTATTAGCAGTTGAGTTGTCAATTCAACCACACCTGGAGATTAAATATCTATAACAGTGCGATCAGAAGCACAATAGTATGATAGTTTGGATAGCAGTAGTAGCAGTAACAGTAAAGGTAGCAGTGGTAGCAATAGTTTTGTAGCAGTTGGAACAGTAACAGTAGCAATAGTAACTCAGCAGGAACAATATGTGGAAAACTCGTAGGCACTGGGATCGGTGAACTCGTTGGATGATAGTCATCATATAACAGTCATAACCTAGGGCGACACAAAACTAGCTCCAGTTCATAAATGTAATGTAGGCATGTATTCCGTAAATAGTCATACGTGCTTATGGAAAATAACTTGCATGACATCTTTTGTCCTACCCTCCCGTGGCAGCGGGGTCCATAAGGAAACTAAGGGATATTAAGGCCTCCTTTTAATAGAGAACCGGAACTAAGCATTAACACACGGTGAATACATGAACTCCTCAGACTACGGTCATCACCGGAAAGTATCCCGACTATTGTCACTCCGGGGTTTACGGATCATAACACATAATAGGTGGGTATGACTAGCAAGATCGGATCAAGAACATAGATATAATGGTGATAACATAAACGGTTCAGATCTGAAATCATGGCACTCGGGCCCTAGTGACAAGCATTAGGCATAGCAAAGTCATAGCAACATCAATCTCAGAACATAGTGGATACTAGGGATCAAGCCCTAACAAAACTAACTCGATTACATGATGAATCTCATCCAACTCCTCACTGACCAGCAAGCCTATGATGGAATTACTCACTCCCGGTGGGGAGCATCATGGAATTGGCTATGGAGATGGGTTGATGATGACGAAGACCGAAGATTCCCCTCTCCGGAGCCCCAAACGGGCTCTAGATCTGGCCTCCCGATGAAGAACAGGAGGTGGTGGCGGCTCCGTATCGTAAAACGCGATGAAACTTTTTCTCTGATTTTTTTCTCCGAAAATAGGATTTTATAGCGTTTGAATTAGGGTCAGTGGAGCCCCGAGGTGGGCACAACCCACCAGGGCACGCCTGGAGGGGGTGGCGCGCCCTGGTGTATCGTGCCCAGCCAGGGCTCCCCCTCCGGTGGTTCTTGGCTCCGGTATTTTTTTCTTTATTGTAAAATAAATCTCCAAAAAGTTTCGTCCAATTCCGAGAACTTTTATTTCTGCACAAAAAACAACACCATGGTAGTTGTGCTGAAAACAACGTCAGTCCGGGTTAGTTTCATTCAAATCATGCAAATTAGAGTCCAAAACAAGGGCAAACGTGTGAGGAAAAGTAGATACGACGAAGACGTATCAATGCATGTTGGATAGTGGTCGATGTGTGGAGTAATAGTAGTAGATGCAGAATCGTTTCGGTCTACTAATCTTGGACGTGATGCCTATATAATGATCATCGCCTTGGATATCGTCATGATTATTTGATCTTCTATGAATTGCCCAACAGTAATTTGTTCACCCACCGTGAGCTATACTCATGAGAGAAGCCACTAGTGAAACCTACGGCCCCGGGTCTACTTTTCCAACATATTGCTTTCCGATCTATCTTTTTACCACTTTTGTTTTCAAATCTATTATTCCAAAAAAAACAAAAATACCTTGCTGCCCTGTTTATTTGCCCTTTTTATTTTGTGTTCTTGAGAGATCTATCTCTCCAATCTATCACTACCTAATCTATCTTTTTACCGTAGAGAGATTGACAACCTCTCTTTCGCGTCGGGTTGCAAGTATTTGTTCTTTGTGTGCAGGTGTTGTTTACGTAGTGGTGGTGATTGACGTGGCTTGAGACTGCGTCGGTATTTCCCCAAAGAGGAAGGGATGATGCAGCACAGCGACGGTAAGTATTTCCCTCTGTTATGAAACCAAGGTATCGAACCAGTAGGAGGATCACCACCACCTAATAAGCAGCACCTGCACACAAAGAAACAATACTTGCAACCCGACGCGAAAAAGAGGTTGTCAATCTCTCTACGGTAAACAGATAGATTAGGTAGTGATAGATTGGGGAGATAGATATCTCAAGAACACTAAATAAAAAGAGCAAATAAAAAGTGCAGCAAGGTATTTTTGGGTTTTTGTAATAATAAATCTGAAAACAAAAGAGGCAAAAAGATAGATCGGAAAGCAATATGTTAGAAAAGTAGTCCCGGGGGCCGTAGGTTTCACTAGTGAATTCTCTCATGAGTATAGCACACGGTGGGTGAAAAAATTACTGTTGGGCAATTCATAGAAGATCAAATAATCATGACGATATCCAAGGCGATGATCATTATATAGGCATCGCGTCCAAGATAAGTAGACCGACTCCTGCCTGCATCTACCACTATTACTCCACACATCGACCGCTATCCAGCATGCATCTACTGTATTAAGTTCATGGAAAAACGGAGTAATGCAATAAGAACAATGCCATGATATAGACAAGATCTATTCATGTAGGAATAAACCCCATCTTGTTATCCTTAATGGCAACGATACATGCGTGCCTTGCTGCCCCTTCTGTCACTGGGAAAGGACACCGCAAGATCGAACCCATCACAAAGCACCTCTTCCCATGGCAAGAAAAATCGATCTAGTTTGCCTAACTAAACCAAAGATTCGAAGAAGAAATACGAGGCTATAAGTAATCATGCATATAAGAGACCAAAGAAGACTCAAATAATATTCATGGATAGAAACTGATCATGAACTCAAAATTCATCGGATCCCAACAAACACACCGCAAAAGTTTACATCAAATAGATCTCCAAGAGACCATTGTATTGAGAATCAAAAGAGAGAGAGAGGAAGCCATCTAGCTACTGCCTACGGACCCATAGGTCTATGGTGGACTACTGATGCATCATCGGAGAGGCACCAATGAGGATGATGAACCCCTTCATGATGGTGTTAGATTGGATCTCGAGGTTCTGGAACTTGTGGCGGCTGGTTGTGTTTTTCGTCGACTCCCTTAGGGTTTCTGGAATATTTGGGAATTTATAGGCATTAGAGGCGGTGGAGAGGGGCCCCGAGGAGGGCACGACCCATCAGGGCGCGCCGGGCCCCCCTAGCGCGCCCTGGTGGGTTGTGGTCTCCACGGCCCACCTCTCTGGCACTTCTTTGGCCCACTGGGTGTCTTCTGGTCCAAAAAAAATCTTCAAAATGTTTCGTCGCGATTGGACTCCGTTTGGTACTGATATTCTGCAAAGTAAAAAAACAAGCAAAAAACAGCAACTAGCACTTTGGCACTATGTCAATAGGTTAGTCCCAAAAAATGATATAAAGTTGCTATAAAATGATTGTAAACCATCCAAGAATGATAATATAACAACATGGAACAAGCGAAAATTATAGATACATTGGAGATGTATTAGCATCCCCAAGCTTAATTCCTACTCGTCCTCGAGTAGGTAAATGATAAAAACAGAATTTTTGATGTGGAATGCTGCCTAACATGTTCATCTCATATTCTTTTCTTTTGTAGCATGGACATTTGGACTTTTAGATGATTCAAAGCAATAGTCTAGTTTTAAAATAAGGACTTCAATACTCAAGCATGCCAACAAGCAACCATGTCTTTCAAAATATCAACACTAAAGAAAGTTATCCCTAGCCCATCATGCTCAATCATTGATCCATTCATGAAACACACTCAAATATTAGCTACACCCAATGCTCAAGTACGATCATAGTGCCCCCTAGTTGGTGCCTCATAAGATAAAATGGAGACTCAAAGTAAAAATAAAAATTGCATAAAGTAAATTAATAGGCCCTTCGCAGAGGGGAGTAGGGATTTGTAGAGGTGCCAGAGCTCAAACTTTAAATTGAGAGAGAAAAAATATTTTGGGTGGCATGCCTTTCCTGTCAACGAAAATGACAAAGTAGTTCACAATACTTTCCATGCTAGATACATCATAGGCGGTTCCCAAACAGAAAATTAAGTTTATTCCTTTTTCCACCATTCTTTCACATTCCATGGCTGGCCGTATCCACGGTTGCATTCCATACCAACACTTTCCAAGGAATTTATTATTTGACAACATAAAGTAAATATATTTTTTCTTTTTCATTTCGGGAATGGGCATCCCTATTACCGCCGTACTCTCGTGCAATGACAAGTGAATAAACACTCATCTTGAGAATAACACATCTACCATGGAAAAATATTGGACACCCCCTACCGTTTCATGAGCGGTACGAGCACACAAAAGATAAATTTATTTTCAAAATTAGAGATGGCAAATACAAATTTGCTTAGAACGGCATGGAAACACCGCATATACGTAGGTATGGTGGACTCATAAGGCAAAACTTGGTTTAAGGATTTTGGATGCACAAGTAGTATTTCTACTTAGTACAAATGGAGGCTAGCAAATAGATTGAGAAGCAACCAACCATGAAACGAAAATTCAAATAAGCGAGCATTGAGCATAACTAACACCGAATAATGCACCATAAGTAGGATGTAATTTCATTGCATAACTATTGACTTTCGTGCTTGCATAGGGAATCACAAACCTTAACACCAATATTCCTACTAAAGCATAATTACTCACTAACATGACTCACATATTACTATCATCATGTCACAAAACTATTACAAGGAATCAAGTTTAATTTGTCCAATGATCTTCATGAAAGTTTTTATTATATCCTCCTTGGATATCTATCACTTTGGGACTAGTTTCATATATTGTCATTGCTTTTTGACTAGCTCAAACAATAGAGTTTTCGTCTCTCAAAATAGTATAAGTGAAGCATGAGAGGATTTCTTCAAAATTTACTAACTCTCAAATTAATATAAGTGAAGCAAGAGAGTATTTCTTCAAAAGTTTCCAAGCACACCGTGCTCAACAAGAAATAAGTGAAGCACTAGAGCAATTCTATATCTCAAAAAGTTTAAGTGAAGCATATAGAGCAATCTAAAAAATCATAGCATAATTTTGGCTCTCTCAAATAGGTGTGTCCAGCAAGGATACAAGTGACAAAATAACAAGCAAAGCAAGCAAAGACCCAAATGATACAAGACGCTCCAAGCAAAACTCATGATATGTGACGAATAAAAATATAGCTCCAAGTAAAATACCGATGGTCATTAGAAGAAAGAGGGGATGCCACTCGGGGGCATCCCCAAGCTTAGTTGCTTGTTTCTCTTTGGATATATCTTGGGGGTGATGTATCATCCCCATGCATAGGCTCTTTTCACTCTTTATTCCTTCATCCATCGTGATCTCACCCAAAACTTGAAAACTTCAATCACACAAAACTCAAAAAAATCTTCGTGAGATCCGTTAGTATAATAAAGCAAATCACTACTTTAGGTGCTGTTGCAAACCCATTCATGTTTTATTATTGCATTATACCTACTGTATTTCAACTTTACCATGTCTCATACCCTTCAATACAACCCATAGATTCATCAAAACAAGCACACAATGCAACGAAAACATAATCTGTCTTAAACAGAATAGTCTGTAGTAATCTGTACTCTAACCATACTTCTGTAAGTCTAACAATTCTGAAACATTAGGACAACGTAAAGAATTTGTATAGCAACACTGTGTTAAAATTTCAGCTCAATATCACGTTCCAGTAAAAAATGAAAATTCGAACACTGGAGGCAAAGTTTCTGTTTCAGATTCAGCATCGCTTCTACTCATCTTATGAATCATCCTACAAGCTCTACTTGGCACAAACACTAAATAAAACATAAAAACACAATCATAACAGAGGCATAATTGTGTCAACACTCAAAAACAGAAAGAAAAAAGCAAAAATAAATTTATTCATTGGGTTGCCTCCCAACAAGCGCTATTGTTTTACGCCCCTAGCTAGGCATAACGCATAGTTTCAAGTATTGTCATCTTTGGTTTTCAACTCTTCAATCACACAACTAGATTTCTTCAAGGATTTAGCATGCATGCTCCCGATGACAACACTCCTAGGAAGAAGACCAAAAAATTCATTTTTGTAGATAGGGTCTCTTACTATTTCAACAAAGTCGGGATGAATACTAATCATTTTAAGATCTCCCTTGTGGCCACTAGGTGTAGCAACTTTGTTATTAGTGACTTGCGTGGTCTTGCCAATTTTTACGGGAGTTTTTTCAATAGTTTTAACAAAAGAGAAAGCTGAACCCAAGTTACTAAAAATTTCTTCCAACTTATCAATCCGGTAAGGACTCTCTTCTATCCTTTCGTTAACTACGGTTTCTTTTTCCTTTAACAATTTAAAGGCATCTCCCGCCTTAGACCCAATTTTATTAGCAAGATTATGCATTTTCTTATCCAAAATTTCAAGATGTTCTTTGGTAATCATCTTCTTTTCAATAGCATCTAATCCCTCCATGACATGTTTGAGAGTTAAAGTTGTTTCATTGATCGTAAGAGGTGGTGATCCCACTAAACTTCCCATAGCATTAAAAGCATCCAAAGATGGACACATCAAGAAATTCCCACCGGTAATCGTATCAAGGACGAATCTATACCAAGTGGTGATGCCCACATAAAAACTGCGAAGAAGAACAACGGTAGATTGCTTATGGATAGATCTATTATGAGCATTGCAAATCCTATACCAAGCATCTTTTAGGTTCTCCCCTCCCCTTTGCTTAAAATTAAGAACTTCGTTATCGGGAGTACATGCAATAAAGGAAGAACTAGCCATAATGACAAGGCAAGAAATCTGACGAGAAAAAGGCAAACGGAAAAGAGGGCGAATAAAATGGCAAATTGGTGAAGTGGGGGAGAGGAAAACGAGAGGAAAATGGCAAATAATGTAATTGCAAGAAGATGAGATTTGTGATTAGAAACCTGGTAGATGATGATGGTGTCTCCTCGGCGCTAGAGATTGGCACGTAGAAGAGACCGCTTCCTCCCCGGCAATGGCGCCAGAAATTCCTTTGACGTGGCTTGAGACTGCGTCGGTGTTTCCCCAAAGAGGAAGGGATGATGAAGCACAGCGACGGTAAGTATTTCCCTCAGTTATGAAACCAAGGTATCGAACCAGTAGGAGGATCACCACCACCTAATAAGCAGCACCTGCACACAAAGAACAAATACTTGCAACCCGACGCGAAAGAGAGGTTGTCAATCTCTCTACGGTAAAAAGATAGATTAGGTAGTGATAGATTGGAGAGACAGATCTCTCAAGAACACTAAATAAAAAGAGCAAATAAAAAGTGCAACAAGGTATTTTTGGATTTTGTAATAATAGATCTGAAAACAAAAGAGGAAAAAAGATAGATCGGAAAGCAATATGTTAGAAAAGTAGACCCGGGGGCCGTAGGTTTCACTAGTGGCTTCTCTCATGAGTATAGCACACGGTGGGTGAACAAATTACTGTTGGGTGGTGGTGATATGTGAAGAAACATGAAGGCAAAAGGTTTAAAAAGAGTAAATGCACTTACTTCAGCGACTCAGGCTTAATCAGCCACCTCTGCTCGCGGGTCGCCGGCACGGGCGGGAGCCGTGTACACCCACGCTGGTAGACGGTGCCCTCAACCACCTCGTCCCCGCTATCAGAAAGCCGATCCCCGCCACCATCAGCATGGCCACTCGGCTCCGGCTGATGCAGATCCGGACAGGTATCCCATCCGGTGGAAGCCCGTGGAGTCTCGTATGACGAAGCGTCTGGCACAGGAGTCCCGCGGGTGGCCGCGTCTGAGACAGAAGGATCGTCGACCCGAGGCTCGTGGACAGGAGTCCTTGTAGCCTCCACCTCAGACGGGTCCACCGTAGCAGTCCTGTGCTCGGGTGAATCAGCTGGGGTTGGCGGCGAGGAAGGTGTAGCAGCCTTCCTACCTCTCCCGTGGCCACCACGTGTAACTTTAGGCGCCTTCCTACCTCTCCCCCGACCTCCTCTCCCGGTCGGCAACTTCGCCGACGAAGAAGCGCCCTCGGGTGTCCCAATACTGTCGTACAACGCTCTCCGGAGAGTTTGGGGTGGAATGGAAGTACCCCTCCCACCACGCGCCGACGAAGGATCCTCGGATCGCTCTCGACCCGCGCCCACCATATTTCAACACCTGCCATGACAAAGAGTAAACGAAATTAGTACAACATAAAAAAATGAATACCGACATGAATAATAATATGTATATATATAATTTGAGTGTATCATCATCATGTATACCTGACATGAACTAATAATAATCTTCATCGTCTATATATGCTCCGGGATCAATAAATGCATCATCATCATCACTATCATTAATAAATGCATCATCATCACTATCGGGAGCAACATGTGGAAGGCCTCCTTTATGTAATCAGTCAAGCATTGAGAGGTCATCCGCAGCAGTAACCTCTTCTTCTTCCGTCTCTTCTTGTTCTGGCTCAGGGGTGAAGTCGGATTCACTGTCGCTGTCTACCTCAATGTTCTGGGGTGAAGTAGAGCGGTTCTTGAAACGTTTTTTGGAAAGACGTGTTTCTTGGAAGAATTCTCCTTCATATGTGTCTGGGTTAATGTGAGGTTCATAATCATCTTCATTGAGGGGAGGTGGTCTAAAATGTGGTGGCACATCATAAACGACATCCCAACCATTCAGATTTGGATCAGTTTGGCAGGCCCACGGTAGATAGAAAACTTGGGTCGCCCGTTGAGCCGTAATATAGACATCGGGAACATCTAAATGGGTGATTTGTTTGATTTCGACTAGCCCTATATGTTCATGAGTCCTTCTAGTCTCCTTCGGCTGGAACCAATAACATTTGAAGACTACGACGTTTGGTGGGTTTTCACCAAAGAATCTAAGTTCATAAATTGCTTCAACTCTTCCATAATACTCGACACCTCCTTCGCCGACAGCGGAGACACAACAATTTGTAGACTTTCGGTCGGCCATAGATAGCTCTTTGCCAAAAGTACGAAAGCGATACCCGTTGATGTCGTATTTGTCAAATGAACGGACCTTATAGTCAAAACCATTAGCGACTTGTCTCAATTCGGAGTCCATAGACTCTGCATTAGCCTACAAGTTTAATACGAAAGGATTGTTGCATTAGCCGCAAACTAGACGAAGAAATGAAATGGTCTAATGGAAATTACCGTTTGTTTGAACCAAGAGATGAAACCGGGATAGCCGCCTCCATGCTTTGCCAGAAGCTCATACTCTTCGATGGAATCCTTTTGGATCACCGCTCCATCCGAGAATTTGGCGACGTATCGACTGTATCACATATCCGGGAATAAGAGCATTTCAAAGGAATTAGAAGTTGCGAAACAATGTACCGAGAACTTACTCGATGTACGGCCGCACTTCTGTTAGGTTGTTGAAGATATACAACGAAATGGTCCGCCATTCTTCGACATCCAACGCTATTGCTTTCGAAGCACCTGCTGGTGCGAGCTTCCCTTTGAATAGGCTGAGGTTGGATCGACCTTTTTCACAGTCGCCATCATTGTACCGAGGCTTCGGATTATGCAAATGACGATTCTTGGCTTTGTAGTGTGCTGTCACGAAGTTTGCCACCTCCTCAGTAATGAATGCCTCGGCCATCGATGCTTCAATTCTACGTTTATTTTTACATTTTGCTCGAAGCGTCTTCTGCATCCTCTCAGTTGCGAAGCACCAACGATTTTGCACGGGCCCCCCCAATCTTGCCTCGGTCGGGAGATGCAAAATCAAATGCTGCATTGGATTAAAGAATCCCGGTGGAAAGATCTTTTCTAACTTGCAGATCAACTCCGGCGCCAACTCTTCCAGTTCGTCTAGCACGTCAGGCGATAGTTCTTTCGCACAAAGAGCACGGAAGAAATAGCTCAGCTCTGCCAGTACTAGCCATTCATCCTCAGGGATAAAGCCACGCAACATCACTGGCATTACCCGCTCAAGCCATATGTGCCAATCATGACTCTTGAGACCAAATATTTTCAATTTGTCAAGACTCGCTCCCCTCTTTAGATTCGCTTCATACCCATCGGGGAACATCAACTGCATTTTCACCCACAAGATCATTTCCCTCATAGCTGGCCTTCCAAGATTGAACCATGCCTTTGGCTTCCTCCAGTTCTTCTTTCCTTTCGGTTGTCGCATGTTTTGTAACGGTCTATCACATAGAGCCTCCTGATCGACTCTAGCCTTAGGATTATCCTTCGACTTCCCCTCTATGCTGAACAATGTACCAAAAAGGGCCTCGGTGATATTCTTTTCAGTGTGCATCACGTCGATGTTGTGTGGGCAAAGGAGGTCTTTAAAGTAAGGCAGATCCCAGAAGCATATCTTGTGAGTCCAGGCGTGTTTCGAATTATACCCTTTGAAATACCCTGGACGATTTGGATCCGGCTCGAGAGCGTTTATCTGATCCAGGGTCTGTTGGCCTGTCAATGCAGGTGGTGCAGAGTTTTTGACAACTCTACCTTTCATGAAATTCTTCTTGTCTTTTCTGAACTTATGGCGAGGATCCAGGAACTGTCTATGCAAGTCGAAGCAAGAATACTTGCGACCCGCCTGCAGCCAACGGAACTCAAGAGCTGCCTTGCATGTGGGGCACGGGAACCTTCCATGCACACACCAGCCAATGAATAGCGCATACGCCGGCAAGTCATGCGACGAGTACATGTACCACACATGCATTTTGAAGTTTTTTTTGTAGCGGCGTCATATGTCTTGATCCCATTATCCCAAGCTTCTTGCAATTCATCCTTAAGCGGCTGTATGTACACATTCATATTCTTCCCCGGATAGTTGGGCCCTGGAATTATCAACGTCAAGAAAATGTTCTTTCTTTTCATAATCTCTCCGGGGGGAAGATTGAGTGGAATGACAAATACAGGCCAGCAACTGTATTGGGTTGCCGTCATACCAAACACATTGAACCCATCCGTGCTGATGGCGACTCGAGGATGCCTTGGATCTGCCGCTTTATCCTTATGTAATGCATCGAAGTGCTTCCACGCAAAAGCGTCTGAAGTGTGTCCCAACATCGGATTCCCATCTGCATCTAGTTCGGTTCTTTTGCCCAATTTATGCCACGTCATCTGTCTGGCCGTCTCTTCGACCATGAAAAGACGTTGAAGTCTTGGTATGATTGGCATATACCGAAGAACATTAACTAGGATTTTGGTCTGACTCTTCTCACCCATACCGTTGTCTACCACAACATACCTGGAAGACTTGCAAATGGGACAATAGTTGAAGCTCGCATACTCAAGCCTAAATAAGGCACATCCAATCTCACAGGCATCTATCTTCTCATAGGGCATCTTAAGCGCACGTAGGATTTTGTCCGACTGGTACAGGTTTGCTGGCAATACATGGCCTTTGGGTAGAAAGCGTCCAAATATCGTCATCATCGCGTCGTAGCATTCTCTGCCCAGGTTGAACTGAGCCTTCAGAGCCATTACTTGCGCGATGGCATCCAGCTGACAAAGCTCAGTGTGCTCATGGAGAGGACGTTTTGAAGACTCCAACATTTCATAGAAGGCCTTTGCAGATTCCTCCATCTCATCGTCCGAATCCCGAGCATCATCAAAGTCTTGCACCATGTCTTCGATCCCGCTACCATGCTCGTCGGTGCGACGACGAACCACCTCAGCTCTGGCATGTTGGGCAGACTCACCATGAAATCTCCACACCGTATAATCAGTCGTAAAACCCCACTTCTGCAAGTGTTTACCCATTTCATCCCGTGTCCACTTTTTATGGTTGTCGCACCGGACACAGGGGCACCAGGTTATTTCCTGGCCATTTGCAAATGCGGCGCTCAGAAACCCCTTGGTTTTTGTTAACCATTCAATGGTCATTTCTTTCTGACTAGGGTGACCGGTGTACATCCAAGCACGATCACTCATCTTGCCTACCTACTAAACACACAAGAAATATATATATAATTCATCATCTATATTCATCCGTTAATCAAGTTTGTCAGTTTTATTACGTCCATGCAACCTACACGCTAATAGGTAGAGATAGGTCCTAATCCCACCCGAGTATGTGTAGATTGGGTTCGTTTTCCCATGCTCTGCTCCGGATCCGACGCAGAATTTCGACAGCACCTCCCCGTTGTTCTCCTGATACACGTCTCGGCAATAAGCAGAGAGGATGTGTACCCGGAGAACAACAGGGAGGCACTGGCGAAATTCCGCATCGGATCCAGAGCAGAGCATACGGGAAAACGAACCCAATCTACACATACTCGGGCTGTCCATGGATAACGTTGGACAATTCGAAAGGATGGCGGTTATAAATATGCAAAGACATGCATATTTATAGATGCCGCCCTTTCGAACGGGAGACGCATACTGGTCACGCATACTGATGATTGAATACACCTATAGCTAGCAAGTTGCATCGGCACGAAGACCGGAACAGAGCAAATTAAGGGGGGAGGAGATGTCATTTGTGCTCACCCACGAATGCAGGGGAGCTCGTCAAACGCACAGGGAGGTCGTCGAACAGCAGACCCTTGCAACGATGAAACAACTGCACATTGAAATCCACCCGATCAACGCAAATATGATGTTTTTCATAACAGCTAGAATCGGAATATATATATGACCTAACTCATAATTTACATCGGGGGTCGGGGGTCAGTGCCGTCGGGGGTCGGGGGTCAGTGGCTTCTTCTTCCTCTTCTTCTTTTTTTCTTTTCTTTTTCGTCTTCTTCTTCTTCTTCTTCTTCTTCTTCTTCTCCTCCTCCTCCTCTCTTCTTCTTCTTCTTCTTCTTCTTCTTTTCTTCTTCTTCTTCTTCTTCTTTTCTTCTTCTTCTTTTTCCTTTTTCATTTTTTTCCTTCTTCTTTTCTTCTTTTTTTTCTTCTAACCTAACTAACTAACCTAAGCTAACCTAAACTAACCTAAGCTAACCTAACTAACTAACCTAAACTAACCTAACTAACTAACTAACATACATAAAAAACAGAAAAAAAACAAAAAAATTACCTTTGAAGGTGCCGGTGGAGTGGACTGGGAGGGAGGAGGTGGGCGCCGCGGGGAGGGGGCGCTCGCCGCAGGGGCGGAGGGACGGCGGGGCGGCCGGTGGGCGGCGGGACGGCGGGGCGGCCGGTGGGTGGGGGCCGCGGGGAGGGGGCTCGCCGCGGGGCGGCGGGACGGCGGGGCGGCCGGTGGGCGTCGGGGAGCGGCAGGAGAGAGGGAGAGGGAGGGAGAGAGAGGGGGTCGCGGGGAGGGGGGCTCGCCGCGGGGAGGCGGGGCGGCCGGTGGGTGGGAGCGGCCGGTGGGCGTGAGCGGCCGGTGGGTGGGGGCGTCTGCCGGTGGGCGTCGGGTCGGGGCTGGAGCGGCCGAAGGGAGAGAGAGGGTGGCGGCGCGGTGGTGGGGGGCGGGATGGAGACGCGGGAGAGTGAGGGGGGTGGAGGTGGATCCGGCCGTTATGGGGGGGGCGGGCTCTTTGTCGTCTGCTAGCAGACGGCAAAGAGGGGGGGACGGGGGTGGGGCCCCGCCGTGACCGTTAGGGGGACGTCCTAGCGGACGGCAAAGAGGGGGAAGGCAGACGGCAAATCTTACCCGACGGCAACGATGTACCCAGGGTGCGGTGGGGCCCACCCGTGACCTTTGTCATCTGCCTGCCCAATCTTTGCCGTCCGCTAGCCGACGGCAAAGGGTGGGCTGATGGCAAAGACTTTCTTTGCCGTCTGCCCACCCGTTGCCGTCCGTTTTCTACAAGCTGATGGCAAAGGCTTTCTTTGCCGTCCGCCAGCAGACGGCAAAGACATGGCGGACGACAAATGATCTGTTTCCAGTAGTGCATGAAAGTCAATAGTTATGCAATGAAATTACATCCTACTTATGGTGCATTATTCGGTGTTAGTTATGCTCAATGCTCGCTTATGTGAATTTTCGTTTCTTGGTTGGTTGCTTCTCAATCTATTTGCTAGCCTCCACTTGTACTAAGTAGAAATACTACTTGTGCATCCAAAATCCTTAAACCCAGTTTTGCCTTATGAGTCCACCATACCTACCTATATGTGGTATTTCCATGCCGTTCGAAGCAAATTTGTATGTGCCATCTCTACTTTTCAAAATAAATTTCCTTTTTGTGTGCTTGTACCGCTCATGAAATGGTAGGGGGTATCCAATATTTTTCCATGCTAGATGTGTTATTCTTAAGATGAGTGTTTATTCACTTGTCATTGCTCGAGAGTACGACGGTAATAGGGATGCCCAGTCTCGAAATGAAAAAAGGAAAAATTTTACTTTATTTTCTCAAATAATAAATTCCTTGGAAAGTGTTGGTATGGAAGGCAACCGTGGATACGGCCAGCCATGGATTGTGAAAGAATGGTGGAAAAAGGAATACACTTTTATTTTTTGTTTGGGGACCGACTATGATATATCTAGCATGGAAAGTATTGTGAACTACTTTGTCGTTTTCGTTGATAGGAAAGGCATGCCACTCAAAATATTTCTCTCTCAATTTAAACTTTGAGCTCTGGCACCTCTACAAATCCCTACTTCCCTCTGCGAAAGGCCTATCTATTTACTTTATGCAATTTTTTTTTACTTTGAGTCTCCATCTTCTCTTATAAAGCACCAACTAGGGGGCACTATGATCGTACTTGAGCATTAGGTGTAGTTAATATTTGAGTATGTTTCATGAATGGATCAATGATTGAGCATGATGGGCTAAGCATAACTTTCTTTAGTGTTGATATTTTGAAAGACATGGTTGCTTGTTGGCATGCTTGAGTATTGAAGTTATTATGTCAAAACTAGACTATTGCGTTGAACCATCTAAAAGTCCAAATGTCCATGCTACAAAAGAAAAGATTATGTGATGAACATGTTAGGCAGCATTCCACATCAAAAATTCATTTTTTATCATTTACCTACTCGAGGACGAGTAGGAATTAAGCTTGGGGATGCTGATACGTCTCCAATGTATCTATATTTTTTGCTTATTCCATGCTGTTATATTATCATTCTTGGATGTTTTACAATCATTTTATAGCAACTTTATATCATTTTTTGGGACTAACCTATTGACATAGTGCCAAAGTGCCAGTTGCTGTTTTTGCTTGTTTTTTACTTCGCAGAATATCAGTACCAAACGGAGTCCAATCGCGACGAAACTTTTTGGAGATTTTTTTGGGCCAGAAGACATCCAGTGGGCCAAAGAAGTGCCAGAGGGGAGGGTCGAGGAGACCACAACCCACCAGGGCGCGCCAGAGGCCCCGGACGCGCCCTGATGGGTTGTGCCCTCCTCGGGACCCCTATCCACCGCCTCTGACGCCTATAAATTCCCAAATATTCCATAAACCCTAGGAGAGTCGACGAAAAACACATCCAGCCGCCGCAAGTTCCAGAACCTCGAGATCCAATCTAACACCATCACAGAGGGGTTCATCATCCTCATTGGTGCCTCTCCGATGATGCGTGAGTAGTCCACCATAGACCTACGGGTCTGTAGGCAGTAGCTAGATGGCTTCCTCTCTCTCTTTTGATTCTCAATACAATGGTCTCTTGGAGATCTATTTGATGTACACTTTTGCGGTGTGTTTGTTGGGATCCGATGAATTTTGAGTTCATGATCAGTTTCTATCCATGAATATTATTTGAGTCTTCTTTGATCTCTTATATGCATGATTACTTATAGCCTCGTATTTCTTCTTTGAATCTTTGGTTTAGTTAGGCCAACTAGATCGATTTTTCTTGTCATGGGAAGAGGTGCTTTGTGATGGGTTCGATCTTGCGGTGTCCTCTCCCAGTGACAGAAGGGGCAGCGAGGCACGCATGTATCGTTGCTATTAAGGATAACAAGATGGAGTATATTCCTACATGAATAGATCTTGTCTACATCATGTCATCGATCTTATTGCATTACTCCATTTTTCCATGAACTTAATACACTAGATGCATGTTGGATAGCGGTCGATGTGTGGAGTAATAGTAGTAGATGCAGAATCGTTTCGATCTACTAATCTTGGACGTGATGCCTATATAATGATCATCGGCTTAGATATCGTCATGATTATTTGATCTTCTATCAATTGCCCAACAGTAATTTGTTCACCCACCGTGTGCTATACTCATGAGAGAAGCCCCTAGTGAAACCTACGGCCCCCGGGTCTACTTTTCCAACATATTGCTTTCCGATCTATCTTTTTGCCACTTTTGTTTTCAGATCTGTTATTCCAAAAAACCCAAAAATACCTTGCTGCACTTTTTATTTGCCCTTTTTATTTTGTGTTCTTGAGAGATCTATCTCTTCAATCTATCACTACCTAATCTATCTTTTTACCGTAGAGAGATTGACAACCTCTCTTTCACGTCGGGTTGCAAGTATTTGTTCTTTGTGTGCAGGTGTTGTTTACGTAGTGGTGGTGATCCTCCTACTAGTTTGATACCTTGGTTTCATAACTGAGGGAAATACTTACCGTCGTTGTGCTGCATCATCCCTTCCTCTTTGGGGAAATACCGACACAGTCTCAAGCCACGTCACGAGTTTATGTTCAGATTATTCATTGAAAGTAATTGATCCAATCCGAGATTTATTATGTGTGATTTCATCTTGCCTACCTACTAAACACACAAGAAATATATATATAATTCATCATCTATATTCATCCGTTAATCAAGTTTGTCAGTTTTATTGCGTCCATGCAACCTACACGCTAATAGGTAGAGATAGGTCCTAATCCCACCCGAGTATGTGTAGATTGGGTTCGTTTTCCCATGCTCTGCTCCGGATCCGACGCAGAATTTCGGCAGCACCTCCCCGCTGTTCTCCTGATACACGTCTCGGCAATAAGCAGAGAGGATGTGTACCCGGAGAACAACAGGGAGGCACTGACGAAATTCCGCATCGGATCCGGAGCAGAGCATACGGGAAAACGAACCCAATCTACACATACTCGGGCTGTCCATGGATAACGTTGGACAATTCGAAAGGATGGCGGTTATAAATATGCAAAGACATGCATATTTATAGATGCCGCCCTTTCGAACGGGAGACGCATACTGGTCACGCATACTGATGATTGAATACACCTATAGCTAACAAGTTGCATCGGCACGAAGACCGGAACAGAGCAAATTAAGGGGGGTAGGAGATGTCATTTGTGCTCACCCACGAATGCAGGGGAGCTCGTCAAACGCACAGGGAGGTCGTCGAACAGCAGACCCTTGCAACGACGAAACAACTGCACATTGAAATCCACCCGATCAACGCAAATATGATGTTTTTCATAACAGCTAGAATCGGAATATATATATGACCTAACTCATAATTTACATCGGGGGTCGGGGGTCAGTGGCGTCGAGGGTCGGGGGTCAGTGCCGTCGGGGGTCGGGGGTCAGTGGCTTCTTCTTCCTCTTCTTCTTTTTTTCCTTTTCTTTTTCTTCTTCTTCTTCTTCTTCTTCTTCTCCTCCTCCTCTCTTCTTCTTCTTCTTCTTCTTCTTTTCTTCTTCTTCTTCTTCTTTTCTTCTTCTTCTTTTTCCTTTTTCATTTTTTTCCTTCTTCTTTTTTTTTTTTCTTCTAACCTAACTAACTAACCTAAGCTAACCTAAACTAACCTAAGCTAACCTAACTAACTAACCTAAACTAACCTAACTAACTAACTAACCTAAACTAACCTAACTAACTAACTAACATAAATAAAAAATAGAAAAAAAAACAAAAAAATTACCTTTGAAGGTGCCGGTGGAGTGGACTGGGAGGGAGGAGGTGGGCGCCGCGGGGAGGGGGCGCTCGCCGCAGGGGCGGAGGGACGGCGGGGCGGCCGGTGGGCGGCGGGACGGCGGGGCGGCCGGTGGGTGGGGGCCGCGGGGAGGGGGCTCGCCGCGGGGCGGCGGGACGGCGGGGCGGCCGGTGGGCGTCGGGGAGCGGCAGGAGGGAGGGAGAGGGAGGGAGAGAGAGAGAGGGGGTCGCGGGGAGGGGGGCTCGCCGCGGGGAGGCGGGGCGGCCGGTGGGTGGGAGCGGCCGGTGGGCGTGAGCGGCCGGTGGGTGGGGGCGTCTGCCGGTGGGCGTCGGGTCGGGGCTGGAGCGGCCGAAGGGAGAGAGAGGGTGGCGGCGCGGTGGTGGGGGGCGGGATGGAGACGCGGGAGAGTGAGGGGGGTGGAGGTGGATCCGGCCGTTATGGGGGGGGCGGGCTCTTTGTCGTCTGCTAGCAGACGGCAAAGAGGGGGGGACGGGGGTGGGGCCCCGCCGTGACCGTTAGGGGGACGTCCTAGCGGACGGCAAAGAGGGGGAAGGCAGACGGCAAATCTTACCCGACGGCAACGATGTACCCAGGGTGCGGTGGGGCCCACCCGTGACCTTTGTCATCTGCCTGCCCAATCTTTGCCGTCCGCTAGCCGATGGCAAAGGGTGGGCTGATGGCAAAGACTTTCTTTGCCGTCTGCCCACCCGTTGCCGTCCGTTTTCTACAAGCTGATGGCAAAGGCTTTCTTTGCCGTCCGCCAGCAGACGGCAAAGACATGGCGGACGACAAATGATCTGTTTCCAGTAGTGCATGAAAGTCAATAGTTATGCAATGAAATTACATCCTACTTATGGTGCATTATTCGGTGTTAGTTATGCTCAATGCTCGCTTATGTGAATTTTCGTTTCTTGGTTGGTTGCTTCTCAATCTATTTGCTAGCCTCCACTTGTACTAAGTAGAAATACTACTTGTGCATCCAAAATCCTTAAACCCAGTTTTGCCTTATGAGTCCACCATACCTACCTATATGTGGTATTTCCATGCCGTTCGAAGCAAATTTGTATGTGCCATCTCTACTTTTCAAAATAAATTTCCTTTTTGTGTGCTTGTACCGCTCATGAAATGGTAGGGGGTATCCAATATTTTTCCATGCTAGATGTGTTATTCTCAAGATGAGTGTTTATTCACTTGTCATTGCTCGAGAGTACGACGGTAATAGGGATGCCCAGTCTCGAAATGAAAAAAGGAAAAATTTTACTTTATTTTCTCAAATAATAAATTCCTTGGAAAGTGTTGGTATGGAAGGCAACCGTGGATACGGCCAGCCATGGATTGTGAAAGAATGGTGGAAAAAGGAATACACTTTTATTTTTTGTTTGGGGACCGACTATGATATATCTAGCATGGAAAGTATTGTGAACTACTTTGTCGTTTTCGTTGATAGGAAAGGCATGCCACTCAAAATATTTCTCTCTCAATTTAAACTTTGAGCTCTGGCACCTCTACAAATCCCTACTTCCCTCTGCGAAAGGCCTATCTATTTACTTTATGCAATTTTTTTTTACTTTGAGTCTCCATCTTCTCTTATAAAGCACCAACTAGGGGGCACTATGATCGTACTTGAGCATTAGGTGTAGTTAATATTTGAGTATGTTTCATGAATGGATCAATGATTGAGCATGATGGGCTAAGCATAACTTTCTTTAGTGTTGATATTTTGAAAGACATGGTTGCTTGTTGGCATGCTTGAGTATTGAAGTTATTATGTCAAAACTAGACTATTGCGTTGAACCATCTAAAAGTCCAAATGTCCATGCTACAAAAGAAAAGATTATGTGATGAACATGTTAGGCAGCATTCCACATCAAAAATTCATTTTTTATCATTTACCTACTCGAGGACGAGTAGGAATTAAGCTTGGGGATGCTGATACGTCTCCAATGTATCTATATTTTTTGCTTATTCCATGCTGTTATATTATCATTCTTGGATGTTTTACAATCATTTTATAGCAACTTTATATCATTTTTTGGGACTAACCTATTGACATAGTGCCAAAGTGCCAGTTGCTGTTTTTGCTTGTTTTTTACTTCGCAGAATATCAGTACCAAACGGAGTCCAATCGCGACGAAACTTTTTGGAGATTTTTTTGGGCCAGAAGACATCCAGTGGGCCAAAGAAGTGCCAGAGGGGAGGGTCGAGGAGACCACAACCCACCAGGGCGCGCCAGAGGCCCCGGACGCGCCCTGATGGGTTGTGCCCTCCTCGGGACCCCTATCCACCGCCTCTGACGCCTATAAATTCCCAAATATTCCATAAACCCTAGGAGAGTCGACGAAAAACACATCCAGCCGCCGCAAGTTCCAGAACCTCGAGATCCAATCTAACACCATCACAGAGGGGTTCATCATCCTCATTGGTGCCTCTCCGATGATGCGTGAGTAGTCCACCATAGACCTACGGGTCTGTAGGCAGTAGCTAGATGGCTTCCTCTCTCTCTTTTGATTCTCAATACAATGGTCTCTTGGAGATCTATTTGATGTACACTTTTGCGGTGTGTTTGTTGGGATCCGATGAATTTTGAGTTCATGATCAGTTTCTATCCATGAATATTATTTGAGTCTTCTTTGATCTCTTATATGCATGATTACTTATAGCCTCGTATTTCTTCTTTGAATCTTTGGTTTAGTTAGGCCAACTAGATCGATTTTTCTTGTCATGGGAAGAGGTGCTTTGTGATGGGTTCGATCTTGCGGTGTCCTCTCCCAGTGACAGAAGGGGCAGCGAGGCACGCATGTATCGTTGCTATTAAGGATAACAAGATGGAGTATATTCCTACATGAATAGATCTTGTCTACATCATGTCATCGATCTTATTGCATTACTCCATTTTTCCATGAACTTAATACACTAGATGCATGTTGGATAGCGGTCGATGTGTGGAGTAATAGTAGTAGATGCAGAATCGTTTTGATCTACTAATCTTGGACGTGATGCCTATATAATGATCATCGGCTTAGATATCGTCATGATTATTTGATCTTCTATCAATTGCCCAACAGTAATTTGTTCACCCACCGTGTGCTATACTCATGAGAGAAGCCCCTAGTGAAACCTACGGCCCCCGGGTCTACTTTTCCAACATATTGCTTTCCGATCTATCTTTTTGCCACTTTTGTTTTCAGATCTGTTATTCCAAAAAACCCAAAAATACCTTGCTGCACTTTTTATTTGCCCTTTTTATTTTGTGTTCTTGAGAGATCTATCTCTTCAATCTATCACTACCTAATCTATCTTTTTACCGTAGAGAGATTGACAACCTCTCTTTCGCGTCGGGTTGCAAGTATTTGTTCTTTGTGTGCAGGTGTTGTTTACGTAGTGGTGGTGATCCTCCTACTAGTTTGATACCTTGGTTTCATAACTGAGGGAAATACTTACCGTCGTTGTGCTGCATCATCCCTTCATCTTTGGGGAAATACCGACACAGTCTCAAGCCACGTCACGAGTTTATGTTCAGATTATTCATTGAAAGTAATTGATCCAATCCGAGATTTGTTATGTGTGATTTCATATAGCCATGTATGCTTCCCGATCTATGAGTTTGCTTTGGCCAAGTAGACAGTAGATCATCGTAGGAAGTGGTGCATAGTAGTAGGTTCAATCATGCGGTGTTCTCACTCTGTGACAGGAGGAGTAGCGAGGCACGCATTTGTATTGTTGCTACCAAGGATAAAACGACTAGGTCTTACTACTATAAGTTCATGACAAATAGAGTAATGCCTCGCTACTCCTCCTGTCACAGAGTGAGGACGCCGCAAGATTGAACCTACTACTATGCACCGCTCCCTCTGAAGATCTACTCGTCTATTTGGCCAAAGCAAACTTATAGATCAGAAAGCATAGATAGCTATATGAAATCACACATAATAAATCTCAGATTGTATCAATTACATTCAGTGAATAATCTGAACATAAACTCGCAATTTATAGGATCCCAACAAACACACCGCAAATATTACATCGAATAGGCCTCTCAAAAGATCATTGTATTGAAGATCAAACGAGAGAGAGAGAGAGAGAGAGAGAGAGAGAGAGCCATCTAGCTACTGCTATGGACCCGTAGGTCCTGTAGGAACTACTCACATGTCATGTGGGAGGCAGTAAGGTTGATGAAGACGAACTCCGTGATGGATTCCCCCTCCGGTAGAGTACCGGAAAAGGCCTCCAGATGGGATCACGGAGGAACAGAGCCTTGTGCCGGCGACAAAATTGTTTCGGATGCTTTCCTAGTGTTTTTGGAATATTTGGCAATTTATAGGGCCGAGAGGCGGTGGAACGCAACCATAGGGGGGCACAAGGGTCTAGGCGCGCACTACCCCTCAGGGCACGCCCCCTGCCCTTGTCGCTCCCTCGTGCGGTGTCTCATCTCCTTCCAAAGCTTCCAGGTATTCATTTGGTCCGAAAAAAATCATCAAAAAGTTTCGTCGCGTTTGGACTCCGTTTGGTACTGATTTTCTGAAAAACCAAAAACACGCAATAAACAGGAACTGCCACTGGGCACTGAGTTAATAGGTTAGTTCCCAAAAATGATATAAAATGGCATGGTATACAAGATTGATAAAATAATAACATGAAACAATAAACAAAATATTGGAGACGTATCAGCATCCTTTAGCTTAATTCCTGCTCGGCCTCGAGTAGGTAAATAATAAAAACAGAATTTTTGATGTTGAATACTAGCTAACATGTCTATCATGTGATCTTTTGGGCATAAATGTTGAGAAACGATGACTTAGTAAATATTAAAATGATAATAGATATGAATAATAGCAAATGATTATTGCCTTTCAAAATAACAACACTAAAGAACGTTATTCCTATTCATTTAATCATGTAAGCAATGGCATAACTTTGTCTTCCTAACGTAAAGTTTAAATCATGATCACCCCGGTGCCTAACCAGGCACTTGACTCGTACTTTTTCACGCGCTTCTGGTTTTTAGTTTCACTCAATACCTGAGTGTGAGCCATGGACTTTCAGCACTATAAGTGAAATAGAATGATGGTAGGGATTGATAGGAGAATATAAAAATAAGGATAGTCTCGCATCAACTCGGCGGATCGTTAGGCCATGGAGACACCCTTCAATCGATATCGATGCGAGGAGTATGGATTGCCATGCAACTTTTGATGCACCAGAGCTATAAGTATATGAAAGCTCTGCATTGAAACTAATTGGGTGTGCATTTAACTTACTTGCATCATGAAGAACTCGGGCAATTGAGGAACCCGTAAATGAAATATGCAAGCTAAGTTCTATATTGATTCCCACTAGTATATGAAAGTGACTAAACACGAGGACTCTCTATATGAAAAACATGATGATACTTTGAAGCACAAGTGTGGAAAAATGATAGTAATGCTGCCCCTCTCTCTTTTCTCTCATTTTTTGATAGGCTCTGATGTCTACTACACAACTTTATTCTTGTAGACTCTATTGGGCCTCTAAGCGTAGAGTTTTGTAGGACAGTAGCAATTTTTTCTCAAGTGGATGGCTTAAGGTTTACAAATCCGTGGGAGGTGTAGGATGAAGATGGTCTCTCTCAAACAACCCTGCAATCAAATACAAGAAATCTCTTGTGTCCCCAACATACCCAATACAATGGCAAATTGTATAGGTGCACTAATTCGGCGAAGAGATGGGGATACATGTGCAATATGGATAATAAATATAGGGTTTTGTAACCTAAAATTTTAAAAATAGCAAGGTAGCAAGTGGCAAACAGCAAGCAAAACGTTATATAAATGCTTGGAAATAAGGCTTAGGGTTCATACTTTCACCAGTGAAATCTCTCAACACTGGTACATAATTGAATCATATAACCATCCATCAACGTGCGATAAAGAATCACTCCAAAATTCCTATATATCGGAAAACATAAGATGAAATTATTGTAGGTAGCAAACCACCTCAAAGTTATCCTTTCCGATCAATCTATTGGGCTATTCCTATAAGTGTCACAAACAACTCTAGTGTTCGTACTAAGATAACACCATCTGATACGCATCAATCAACCCTAATGTCACCTAGATACTCCAATGTTACCACAAGTATCCGTGGGTTAATTATTCGACATGCATCAAATAATTTCAGATTCATTATATTCAATCCAACACAAAGAACTTAAAAGAGTACCCCAAGATTTCTATCGGAGAAAGTACGACAAGAACGTGTATCAACCCATATGCATAGATTACCCCATTGTCACCATGGGAATCCGCACGTTGAGTACCAAAACGTATATCAAGTGAATCAATAGAACACCCCATTGCCACCATGGGTATCCACATGCAAGACATACATCAAGTGATCTCAAATCCAATATTCAACCCGACATAACAAAACCTCAAAGGGAAAGACTCAATTCATCACATCAAGATAGAGAGGCAAGAACACCATATGATCCAACTATAATAACAAAGCTCGTGATACATCAAGATCGTGACATCTCAAGAACACGAGCGAGAGATAGAGATCAATCACATAGCTACTAGTAAATACCCACAGCTATTTCGTAGGATTTACCTCGTTGATTTAATTAATTGGATATTTGCAAATGCACCAGGAATCAGCCTATGCACATTCACTTTAGTTTTGTACTTCATAAGCACAACGTAATAAAAGGCAAAAAGGACAAACTCCTAGAAGATGCATTATGTATTTTGTAACATGTTAGATATTATAACAAGTTCTTTTTTCATATATCTAATATTTGTGCATTATCATTATTCGTTTTCATCAGACAACTGCTTGAGAATTGAGATATAGAGTTTTGTTAGAAAGCATGCTTATAAAAATAGAGAGATACATAGATTGTAGTTTGGATGTCATGATTTTCTGAAACAATACGTTAACAAAAAACCATGACTATGCATACTTGTTATTTTGGATGCTTCATAATTTTTGTGCAAACATTTGAAGAAAAAGAGAAGACTTGATGCAAATCTATAAGTTTAATCTCTTGCTAAGTACTTCCTTCGCCCTGGTTTATTAGACCCTCATGTATTTGGGGTGAAACATTGACTGTAGATTTCATTAGCAAAATGTATAGTATATGTAGTAAAAATAGTATCACCGAAAACTTCATTCAAATATGAATCCAACAATGCGATCTGTAGCCAAACTTTGACGTGTATGAAAGCAATTCATTGAGTTAAGGTGCTCTGGTCTCATCATTGAATAAAACGCTTCGTTTGGATGTCTGTATTGAAGACCTCCGTATTGAATTGGACTGGAATTCCAATTCAACGAGGAAACTGAAATGGCACGAATACAAATTCGTCTGTTTGGTTCTTCACTGAATTGGCCCTTGAAATGCATGTAAAGTTTCAATACCAAATCTTGTTTTGATGACAAACTTTAGAATTGCATAGTTATATTAGCATAAAGAAAGATTATATTGTGTTCTTCATGCTAATGTACAACTTGAAGATTTGACAATCATATTTCATGGTACTTGCTTTGTTGTATTATACCCATGAATGAACTGCTGAAATAACCTGCACAGTCTTTGTGGTTCTCGATAATAAAACAGTGTTATCGATGAAATTGTCACACCCTGTACTGAAGAAATCAACACTGTTGTTAAGTTGAGTTAACTGCTCCCTTGCCTCTTCCCTGAATATTCAAATTGGTCCATTCATTGCTAAGTTGCGGAGGCAAGATATCGTAACAAAACACAACAGAGGTCTTACCTCTAGCAGCAGCGGTAGCGGAGGTTGACGGAGCACATCCATGGGTCAAATCGGGACTGAGGTACATGGGGCGGGGACGCAGCTCAGGAGATGGGGCGCGACGTACGGGATGGTGCTCGCCGCCGTACTTCCTCTCGTTTCCCCACCGTCGGGGATGGGGACGGGGACCAGGATCCATGGTGGTCGCTGCCGGAGTTGGAGATAGGACTGGGGTGGAGCAACGGGAGCGCGGACTAGGGGAAGAGGGACGGGGTGGAGAAACTGGGACCGAGAATGGGGAAAAGGGGGAGAGGACCGTCGAGGAAGGGTACCTGCGCAGCCGCCGAGCGTCGTCGTGGTCGTCGCCGAGCTCCCTCTTCTCTCCCTTTCTTTTTCTCCTTCTGTTCGTGGTCGCGGGGGTGAAACGGTATGTTTTGCGGGAGCGAGTGATTTCGGTCGAAATCGGAGCGGCATGCCTCCGAATCGTGGGAGGGAGTTTTACATGGGAGCCAAAACGGGCTGAATTGCCCCTTCGTTTCCAATCCAGATTCGGTGTCCAGCCAAACAGCTGCATTGCTGCTAGCTGAATACCAATTCAGTTTCCATGGCTTCAATGGAGACATCCAAATGCAGCGAAAAGACAATTGTAAAAAAAATATGAACTGAAAATTCTACTTTTTTTTCTTAGCAAAACTGAAAATTCTACTGTATTTGTATGAAAATCTTTCTGTACAAATGCATGAGTGGCAGCAAAGTTGGGCCGTGCTGCGATCGGACCTCGTAACGAGATTCGGGTCCAACACCTGACAAAGCACGGAGGGACCGAAGTGCAAAAAGGGCGCGTAACAAACCACTGACCAGAGAGGGCACGAGCCTCGTCCCGATCGGCCGATCCCCACCACCCCACCCCACCGTCCTGCGCCCACCACCAGTCCACCGCCGCACGGCCGAGCTTGCGTAGGATCCGGGCGAGAAAAGCTCCGTCCGGTCGAAGCCCCGAAGGACACAAAGCCCACCCGCCCGCCACCCCGCTCCACCACCAGAACGTCGCATGCCTCGCTCCCTCGCCGGCGACCTCACCGACCCGGAGATGGCGCAGCCCTACATGAAGAAGGACGACGACGACTCCGACAGTTAGTCTCCTTCTCCCTCGCTAAAACCCAACGACGCCTCCTCCTCGCGCTCCCCTGCCTACCCTAGCCTGCTGCTTCGGCTCGGCTGTGATGCGATCCGGAGAGGACGCCACGGCCCACGGGAATGCCGGATCTGGCGCGATCTCGCGGCGGATCTCGCGTAGTGTGTCCCGCGCGCGATGTTGCTGTTGGTGGCCGTGGCCGCGCGGCCTTGTTTGACGACGCTCCGCCGGTGGTAGGTGTGGCCTCGGAGTGGTGTTTCGCGGGATTTTAGTTCAGAATTGGGGCTGGAGAGCTCGGATTTAGGTGGATCTGCATCAATTGCACCTCATCCGGCAGTTGGTTACGGCGTACCTTGCCTTTTGGTTCGTGCTCCTACTAGCGAGCAGCGATCATTCGTAGCGACCGGTGGCGCTTTTGGTGCCATTGTGTTTGCACAAACGTTATTGTGGATGCGCTCCTTAGGTTATACTCCCGTATTTTTTGTTTGGCCAATTAGTTTGACAGGATATGCATGCTTTTGGTGATAGGATTTCACGAGCTGGCTAGATGCGTCTTAATTGGCTTCAGAGCATACCATCTTCTATGCAACTGGTTTCTAATGTTTCCCGCATGAGTCAGTTGATTGATGTTGCAACTAGAGCTTATATTTGATTAGTGGTTCAAGAACATCGGTTATCTGTGCCGTAGACAATTTTTATAGCTGGCAGGACGTGAAAACAGTGAATTGCTTGTGTTTCTGGTCATATATCGTCAGGTGGTTCTTCGTTAGATGGGCCTTAGTGCATGTTTGCTGTCCCTTTTTCCTCCTCAGACGATCATGTGACTCCACTCAAACATTTGTCCGGCACAAATGCCCGCGCTGGTCAATCAATAAATACGAATTTTGAATTTTGCATCATAAGTTTTTGTGCATTTTGGCTGCAGCAATTCAGTTTATTGCTTGAAAATCTTGAGAACACAATATGGTTTTACTTGTTGCAGGAAAAAAAACACAAATTCCTTTGTTCGAGATATCTCTGTTTCTAGCCCATGAAATTTTCTACTCATGATCATGTTTCGATCAAATTGTGTTCAGTTTTTTTATCCATTCCTAGATCTTTTAAACGCAGGCACTTCTGATTGTTCTGGATCTTGGGCTTAGGGACTGTACCTTTAGATGGTTTTGTATTAGATCCTGTGATATTTGTCAAAGGTGTCTGGATGTGTGAAGTTACGATCCTCTTAGAACTCTTTAGTTTTGGGGGCTTTGAAATGGACAGTGGTTTTTGACCCTGAGTTTCGGTTTGATCTTCTGTTGAAAGGGTTCTATCCCTTATGCTCCTAGATCACGCTCAGTGTAACCAAATGCTTTCAGCTTATGACATGTTTATTAACCGTGTGTAAGCTTTTGCAGTCGAGTACTCACCATTTTTCGGGATTGAGAAGGGGGCTGTTCTGCAGGAGGCACGGGCTTTCCATGACCCCCAGCTTGATGCCAGACGATGCTCGCAAGTAAGTGTTGCTTACAGTCACTCAAATTTCTCATCCTTTCTGTTAGTACTTTGAGCTGTATATTTTTGCCCACTTTCTCTTGGGGGCTTGGACCGTTTGCTTGATATTGTCTGGGATTTTGCAGGTTATCACCAAGTTATTATATTTAATTAATCAAGGAGAGTCATTTACGAAGGTACGACAGTGAACATCTGCATAAGCTAGTTACTAATATATTGATTTAAAAATTGAACATCCACTGATGCAAGCCACGGTATCAATCTGGGAGATCAAAAGAGTGATTCCGTTGCAATATACCTTTTTTAAAAGAGCCAGTGTGATTTTGATCTTGTTTTGATTTCTGATGGATATGTTATGTTGCAGGTTGAGGCCACAGAAGTTTTCTTTGCAGTTACCAAGTTATTCCAGTCCAATGATGCTGGTCTCAGGAGGCTGGTGTATTTGATGATCAAAGAGCTTTCTCCATCATCAGACGAGGTGAGTGCTGCTTCCGATGCACTAATTTGGTTTTGTTTATTTCATGCCTTACCATTCTTAGTTGTTTGAATTTTGTATCTGCAACAGGTTTTCATAGTCACAAGCTCATTGATGAAAGATATGAACAGTAAGACAGATATGTACCGTGCCAATGCAATTAGAGTTCTCTGTAGAATAATTGACGGCAACCTACTTACTCAAATCGAGAGATACTTGAAGCAAGCTATTGTAGACAAAAATCCTGTGGTTGCCAGTGCTGCTCTTGTTAGTGGTATTCACCTGCTTCAGGTACTGATATACTAGTTCTATACAAATTTCTTGTTCCTTGTTTGAAGACACTTCAAAAAATATTTTTTATGTATAGGCAAATCCAGAAATTGTGAAAAGATGGAGCAACGAAGTGCAGGAAGCTGTGCAATCAAGAGCTGCACTTGTGCAATTTCATGGCCTTGCTCTTCTTCACCAGGTATAAATTGTGTTTGGGAATAAGAGGACAAGCTATAGAACTATGACAGTGCAATAGGTAGAATGCTTATTTGTACATAGGTTCATATGTTTATTATTTGTCCTTTTCATATGTTTTTGATGGAACTGAAGAGTGAACTACCTTACTACCAAATATTTTGTAGCAATGTTCTGCTCATGTGATGACTTGATACTGTGCTAATATATTGCAATCATCATTCTATTCCATTTTAACATCTCCAAAAATGTATAGTGGTGTAGAAATTAGATACAATGTTTTAGTAAGCTGCATTGTTAGTGAGTAAAAAAATAGTAGGATGATAGTTTCTGCTGAGACATTTGGTATTCCGTTAATTTTCTCTCCAACTTGCAGACCAGACAGAATGACCGTTTGGCTGTTAGCAAGCTCGTTTCTAGTTTGACTAGGGGGTCAGTGCGCTCACCCCTTGCACAATGTCTTCTGATTCGTTACACGAGCCAGGTAAAACTATATTTACTTGTACTGGACTCTTGCAAAATAAGTAAATAAATACTAAAAAGGAAGTTGCAATTTGGTAGGTAATACGCGAGTCAAGCAACACCCAAAGTGGTGATCGCCCATTTTTTGATTATCTGGAATCATGTCTCAGACATAAAGCAGAAATGGTGATTTTAGAGGCTGCGAGGAAAATAACAGAGATGGATGTGACAAGTCGTGAATTAGCACCAGCGATTACCGTGTTACAGTTATTTTTGAGCTCATCCAAACCCGTGCTTCGATTTGCAGCTGTCCGAACACTCAATAAGGTAATTCATGCATGTTTATCAAGCTCTTATATGCAGATATGTTGTCATGTGTCCTTATACCTTTTTGATATTATCTTGTGTCCATATCTTGATATGCCTATTGTCTTGCAGGTTGCTATAACACGCCCTTTGGCAGTGACAAACTGCAATGTTGACTTGGAGAGTCTGATGTCAGACCAGAACAGGAGTATAGCAACCCTGGCAATCACTACACTTCTTAAAACTGGCAATGAATCAAGTGTGGATCGGCTCATGAAACAAATTACCAGTTTCATGTCTGACATATCAGATGAATTCAAGATAGTTGTCATTGAAGCTATACGATCTCTGTGCCTGAAGTTCCCACTGAAGTATCGTTCGATGTATGTAAGAGATTAATGGTTGTTGATTCATTGATATAACACTTATGTCTGTCTTTTCTTTTGACTATTTTTAGATGCATTCATAGTCCAAATTTTAACTATTTTTTCCTTCTCTAGGATGATTTTCTTAAGTAACAGTTTGAGAGAAGAAGGGGGCTTTGAGTATAAAAAGGCCATAGTTGATTCTATAGTTACCCTGATTGGCGCGATACCAGACGCGAAAGAAATTGGTCTTCTGCATCTTTGCGAATTCATTGAAGACTGTGAATTCACATATCTTTCTAGTCAGGTACTTACATTTGTTATTCTAGTACTTATGATTACGCAATGGTTCAGTAACTTCCAAGCTCACCGTATCGCCAACTGGTACTTCTTTTTTCCTATATATATTTAAGTATGGATAGGATGGTCATTTTGTCCTCTCCTTCTATTGGAAATACCGCCCCACTCAAACTATGCCTTATAATTTGAATAGAGTTTGTGGATCAGAAGCTCGTGTCTCATGATAGGCTTGTTAGTCCCATGTTATTAGGGTGCTTCCTTTGAACTGATTGTTTGATCCTCCCAAAAAATACCGCATCCGGCACATTTCCACATCTACAGCTAGAACTGTAAAAGTTGCACCGTCATGAAATTAAGCAGGCCATGTAGAACATCATTTCTCCAGCAAATCCAGCTAAAGAGTAAAACAATGATGACGTCACTTTGTACCACAACACACTACCTGTTATTCTCTAGAGCACATTAAGGGCCTGTTCGGTAACGTTCTAGCTCCCTCAGATCCTCAACTCCTCAGCCCAACTCCTCCGCCCAACTCCTTGTTGAAAAAACCAGAGTTCAGAAACGTTCGGCAGCACAGCTTCTCGATCGGGAGCAATGGCATGGGCTGGCAGCTCATTCGGCTTTGATGTGGCCCAGCTTGAGAGATTAGCCGCAGCGAACCGGTACGCTTGTTCACTTGGCGGTGGCATGCATCCGTAATTCCAGTCAACTCTCGTTCCGTTGATTTCTGGGAGTAGCAAATGTCTAGCTCCTCAACTCCTCGTAAAATACAGTAAGCTCCGCTCCCAGATTCTTCTTCTTAACTCCGGGAGTTAACCCGTTCGGCGCAGCTCCAGGCCTGGAGTTGGTGGAGTTGGGAGCCGGAGAGCTACCGAACAGGCTCTAAGTGAAAGTAAATATCAATTGAGCAATATGTTTGATTGCTGACGTTTACCTAGGATAGGTTCTATTGTTCAGAGTAGGGAATTTTACTCAGTGTGGTCAACTGTTCTTCGTCACACCAGTTAAACAGTGTTGAATTGTACCTGGATAGTTCTGTTTACTGCAGGTTGCACTTGATGAAATTGTATGCACATGTTTAACATTTATGTCTTTATGGCAATTAGCCATACAACCATACGGGCCTGAATGTCATTAAGTACAGGTTCAATCGCTTAATCATATCCATTATATTTCCCCATTCACCATGACGTTAACAACTGTTCAGTAATTTTCTGGATAAACTTTAGAATTTGGAGTTTCTTTAAAAAAGGGATTTCCTGTTAGTTCAACACCGAAAGTAGAGAATTAATCCTTTTATTCTCTTGTTATCAGATATTGCACTTTTTGGGAAATGAAGGGCCAAGAACATCAGATCCAAGCAGATACATACGGTACATCTACAACCGTGTGATATTGGAAAATCCCACTGTTCGTGCCAGTGCTGTCAGTACATTGGCAAAGTTTGGTGCCTTAGTCGATGAATTGAAGGTATGATAAAATCATCAACCTTTCTTTACATTCCTTCACCACTTCCCTTTTTTTGTGCGTGCATATAACTCATTTATGGCTTTTTTTTAGCCTCGGATATTTGTTCTTCTGCGCCGGTGCCTGTTTGACACTGATGATGAGGTAAATTTTAATTTTTCACTTGATTTTAGTCATCTCCTTTGTTTGTGACATGCAAACCCCAAAACAACACTTTTCATTAGGTTTACAATTCTTATCTAGCAGACTGCCTCTTCTTGGACTCCACCTCTAGCATTAAAAATAGTGTGTTGTTGGTCTTTCCTATTGTAGGTTCGCGACCGTGCTACACTTTACCTCGAAACTCTGAATGGTGAAGTTGCTGTAGGTAACTCTGAGAAGGACGTGAAGGAATTTCTATTTGGATCCTTTGATGTGCCTCTTGCCAACTTGGAAGCAAGTCTAAGAACCTATGTATGTTTACAGTGGGCATTCCATGTAGCATGTTTCAAGTGAATCGTATCCTATATGCTATGCTCACATCTTCAAGAATAACAGGAACCATCCGAGGAGCCCTTTGATATTTCCTTGGTGTCAAGAGAAGCCAGATCACAGCCACTTCTAGATAAAAAAGCCCCTGGAAAGAAGCCACCTGCTGGTGCTCCCGCCCCTGCGCCTGTTTCGGCTGTTGATGCTTATCAGAAGATGCTTTCATCTATCGCTGAGTTCTCTGGGTTCGGAAGGCTCTTCAAGGTTTGCACAGTAAATACTTTAGTGATATTTGACAAGTTCACATGCTAAATCTCTCTCATTCCCTCAGTCCTCAGAACCTGTGGAGCTCACAGAGGCAGAGACTGAATATGCAGTTAATGTGGTTAAGCACATTTATGAAAACCATGTTGTATTGCAGTACAACTGTACAAACACCATACCTGAGCAACTGCTAGAAGATGTAAGCACTGGTCCTTTAAACATTTTATTGGAGGCATAATTGTCATCTCATGCTGAAATTCTGATAAATGGCTCTTGCTTCTTTCAGGTTACAGTATATGTTGATGCCACGGATGCTGAAGAGTTTTCAGAAGTTTGTTCAAAGCCTCTTAAAAGCTTGCCTTATGATACACCTGGGCAAATTTTTGTTGCTTTTGAAAAGCCGGAACATGTTCCTGCAATCGGGAAATTTTCAAATGTATTGAAGTTCACTGTTAAAGAGGTAAGTGTAATAATGTTTTTCGTATTATTGGATTCAAGTATGAGTAATGGTTTTTCTAGGTTCCACTAAATTAAGCATTCTATATCAATATTCCTTTGGTACTTAATGCCTAGGTCATGTGGAAAATCTTTTCCAAAAACTCTGTTCTCTTTGAAGTACTATACATATGTAGCATGGTTGTTTCACCTTCTAGGAATTTAGGAATCTTCATGCGAAACCTGCTTCATCTGTTCATACAACTGGAATATTTTGAAAATAAATTCGGAATATAATAAAGTGTTCTGTACTTGTAACCTACAAGTGTTATAAGTCATTGTCCATAAATGAAGTATTGACATAATGACATTTAACCTCAACCAAGGTAGGCAGTTTTTTGTTATTCTTTGAGTTAATGTTGTTTATTGTTGTCAGGTTGACACATCTTCAGGGGAAGCTGATGAAGATGGTGTGGAGGATGAATACCAGCTAGAAGACCTTGAAATTGTTTCAGCTGATTATATGCTGAGGGTCGCAGTTTCTAACTTTAGGAATGCCTGGGAGAATATGGACCCAGAAAGTGAGCGTGTGGACGAGTACGAACTCGGGGCTAGAGAGAGCTTGGCTGAGGCCGTGAGTGCTGTCACTAGTATCCTTGGCATGCAACCGTGTGAGGTGAGCTTCCAGTTCTTTAAAGTTTAGACTAATATTGGTCAAATAACTGGCATGTTTTCCTATTCATCCTTAGCTGTTTCTTCGAGCATCACCACAACTGAACCCAAGAATTTACATACTTGCTGTTCCTGTTCTTCCACCATTATGGGATGTGACGGGACAGAATACTTGACTAATCAACATACTTGCCAGTGGCATGCAACATTCAAGTGAACTAAATATGCTACATTTATGTTTTGTTCACGACCAGAATCTGCCGTACTAATCTTTTTGGTTATGGGAAAAAAATGATCTTTTTGTATGGTTGCCAATGTTTTGGCATGCCCACACCCCTTTGCGCACTCTAGTTTATTTCCTTCCCAACATTGGCCAAATCATGGGCAGGCATGATTATTCAGATTGGCCAAACTTCTTTGTAGGGTCATCTTGGGTTGTGAACTAAACACCCGAAAACTTGTGAAAAGCTGAAAGTTGACTACAATGGTTACTCATGTTTGCAGGGCACTGAGGTTGTACCAAGCAATGCAAGGTCGCACGTTTGCCTGCTTTCTGGCGTGTATATAGGGGGCGTCAAGGTTCTTGTCAGGTTATCGTTCGGACTAAGCGGGCCCAAGGAAGTGGCGATGAAGCTGGCGGTAAGGTCAGACGACCCTGAAGTCAGCGACAAGATCCATGAGATTGTTGCCAGTGGGTAAAACGGATGGCGGCCTCTGCCCCTGCCAAAACCTGTGTAGAGCCGGTAAATAGTCTTCAGTATCATGTCAGAGAGAAAATAGTTTTCAGTTTTGTGAGAAAATTGTACCGTACCTGTTGATGCGGCGGTGTTTACAGAATGCTCTTCGCTTCCCGCTTACTGCTGCTCAGAAGTCAGAAGTATATCTTGTACCCCTTGCGTTCAGCCGTTCACTGCAGAGTTAATTTCTGAGCATGCTTTCTCTCAAATGAAATATGTTATGGCGTATTGATATGCATGCTTGCTGCTTTAAAATGTGTGAGCTAATCTGCCTCTCACCACTATACACAAATGCTATGCATGCTTGCGCGGAAGTTGCTAATAGAGCACGAGCTTCATGGAGCCTTTACTTTGAAACTTAAAAAAACAAGTTTAAAAAATTCTACTTCTCTGCAAATTTCATGGCGAAATACTTTTTTACTATAAAAGTAAATGATTTTGTTTTTTTACAGTTCACATTGAAATGTATTTCGTCATGAAATTTCACACACATTTAGTATACATCTATAAATACTTGTATGTTTATTTTTATTTTTTTATAGGAACTTAAAAGGTTGATTTTAGAAAAATTCAGGCTCTATGGAGTCCATGGAGCCTTTACTTTGAAACTTAAAAAAACAAGTTTAAAAAATTCTACTTCTCTGCAAATTTCATGGCGAAATACTTTTTTACTATATAAAAGTAAATGATTTTGTTTTTTTACAGTTCACATTGAAATGTATTTCGTCATGAAATTTCACACACATCTAGTATACATCTATAAATACTTGTATGTTTATTTTTATTTTTTTATAGGAACTTAAAAGGTTGATTTTAGAAAAATTCAGGCTCTATGGAGCCCGAGAGCAAAAATCTACAGGAAAAAGGTTTCGATTGCCGGGATTTGAACCCGGGTCGCCTGGGTGAAAGCCAGGTATCCTAACCGGGCTGGACGACAATGGATTTGTGAAAGCAAATATTTCTTTAACTTTTTATCGACTAAAATTTAGGAGCGACACAACCAAGCCTATTCCGACGGTCTTGGCGGCCGCCACGCCATTTGCTCCTCCCCCAACTTCCGTGGTTGTGCTGCTGAATCAGCCCCAAAGGGAACCGCCTCCAAACTCCTTGTCGACGGCCCGCCGGCTGGCACAGTCCTCCCCCGCCGCCCGCGACCGGAGCGCTGCTGGCATCCGGTCCGTCGATGGCGTGCTGCTGCTTCCGCGCCGCCGCGGTTCCCCGCCTCCTCTTCCGCGTCGCCGCGCGCCCCCTCCAGTTGCCGCTCGCCGTCTCCCGAAAGGTACGTGTTCTGCGCCCCCTTCTCTGGTACCCGACGCCCTCCTCCTCGCACCGTTCGACAGATTGGGGCCGGAGAGAGCCTGTAGAGAGAAAAAAAACAGGGGAATGCCACATTAGCTAGCCCTAGTAAAATCGGCGAAGCTTCGGCGACCATTTCATTGCTACCTGTACCACATTGCCTCTGGATAAAGTTTCTTCATGTTCAGCCGAGCACCTTCCCGTAGCTGCGTGCAAGTTGGATCGCTCAACCCTTGTTCGACTCAAAATGATAGCGATTCATGTGGTTTATAACCTTACTGTTTTCTAATGTGAGTATCAATTAATTACTGCTCCTATTTTGTCTTTGACACATTAGGGTTTCTCGGGGCAGTCAGTCTTGCCAGTCACTGATTCGATCGAGAGTTTTCAAGGACCGTCAGTGGATCATGCCCCACGGATTCCGTTGTATGATGACAGCTTGCCCTCAGGTGTGTCGACCATACTAACGAGTCCTGGCGAGAACGTCGCTTCTGCTGATCCTTCGAAGAGTAGAATCATGCTTGTTGATGGAACCTCAGTGATGTACAGATCCTACTACAAGATATTAGGTCAGTGTTTTCCTCGTGCACTGATCATCGTTATATCTTGTCATTTTGTTTGCCTTTTCCTAGTTGTTATGGTAAGTTCATGTCTAGAAACAAAATGTTTTGACAGTCACCTCTTCATGATTCTCAAGACATTTTGTTTCATATGATATGGTAAGTTGTCTTGGAACATGTATTTAAGTGAGCACTTGTTCTGGCAAAGGAAATGTTTAAACTCAACTTAAACTCTTAGACATGGAACTGTTGGACTTAGTTCTACTTTAATATGATATTTGAAGTACAGCAGAATTCTGTCGTTATCCTAGACACAAAATATAGTGGCAAAAGAAATATTACATGCGTCTACAGTCCACACATGCAACCTGGAGTCCATGACAATATGACATGACACATTTTTTTCTATTTCATTCACCCATCCTATGGGCATCGTTTTCAGAGACTGATGGTTTAGCTGTTCAGCTGCTGTATTGTTTACCCTGTAATTTGCACATCCATTACCTTCTAATTCGTCTATCTGGTTCAACTGTGTGCTATACTTGGATAGAAACTCTTAATCGACTTTCGTAGTACAGATTTAGAGACCAATTGTAATAGTAGAAAACTACAGAGTAGTCTGATCAATCTGTAAAATTGGTTCTTAAATATGTACATTTGTAATACATTAAACCTGTTTGAGAAATTTATGCTTTCCTATTGCTTTTTTTCAGTGTTGTAATCTGCAATTCATCTATTCTTTTTCCATGGATGTAGCACAGCTGCAACATGGTCAGCTGGAACATGCTGATGGCAATGGGGATTGGGTTTTAACTATATTCAAAGCTCTGTCACTGGTGAGGAGGACTTATTTGTAGCTTTGAAATGACACCCTTAATAAACTCAAATTTATATAATAGGTGTTGCAGTTATGGTTTGCTTCATGTAGAGTTTGTGTGAAACACAGTCTGCTAGGGCAATTCTGTTTCTTCATTTGTATTTTGAATATGGTCCATGATTGTATTTTTCTCTCTTTATAAACAATTTTCTCACCATCCAATGGGCACTACTAATCCAACAAGTAGGAACCAGGGAGAAGTGAAAAAAAATGTGGAAGGTGAGGAAAGTTGAGAAACTTCTTGGAGTTTAAGATATGCTTTTGGTCAAACACACATTGTATTGGATGGTCAGTGCAATATTTATTCCACCATGCTTGTCTTCATATGACGTTTAGTTAATGAACTATAGTGACAGATAATAGGATGTTTTTCTTATCAAGTTTTTCCAGTAGGCATCTTTGACCATTAAGGCGGATCTTATAGGGCCGAGTTTTGGGAAAAGACAATATTCTGTACATATCTGCCTACTTCAAAGTTTTGATGTTTATTAACCAAAAAAGTTTATCCTCAGTTGGTATTAGTCCCTTCTGGTTCCATAGAGAATGTGTCAATATGTTGCTTACTGTGGCTTTGAAGAAATATTCAATACTCTCGCTGTTCAATCATTAATGATGGATTAACCTTTTGCCTCCATGCTTTTTTAAGTACCAAACTTCATATTGACATTGTAGAACTATTTCCTTTGTAATAGTGGCCTAACTAATAATGTTTATGATCCTTTGTTGTGATTTGTAATCTGTCGAGTTTTCTCTGCAGCTTCTTGACATGCTGGAGTTCCTTCCGTCTCATGTTGCGGTATGTCATTCTGTTCTTGCATGGATTCTACTGGCAGTGCTTATTTATTTTTGTATTTTCACTGAAATTCTACATTTTGGTGATCTGTATGCATGAGCTTTGTTCATTGGTAACTGCTTATCAATTTAAGTGCATATGTTTAGTCTAATATACTTAGTCTAATCCTCAATGGAAATATTTAGGGGCCAACTGTAGATAACCTGCACATTTCTAATATACCTATTATTTCAACATTTTGCCTTTAATAATCATTTGGCACTTTCCAAACTAAGTTGTAAATACTGAGTTGTGAGTACATCATTACAGAAACTACAGTGTGTTTTTATGTGTTTTCTTTACTTCTTTTATTTGTTTTCCTCTTAGCCTTCTGATCACTTATGTAGCTTTAAACTCATTTGCAGATGGTGTTTGACCATGATGGTGAGCTCTGTGCCTGTCTCATTTGGAGAATTCCCTTTTACTCTTGGAAAAATTCCTTTAATCAAATCCTTGCTATCATTCTTGAATGCACATCCACTTCATATAATATCAATTTGCATAGTTTCTAACACAAAATATTTACTCCAAATCCTGTTTTCTTTAAGCATTTGTCTTATATTATTATTTGTATTTGGACATGTAATGTCCAAGTTCATCTTTCCTGACATGTAGCGTTCTCCCCTAGTTGATCGTTCCTGCTCATGATTTAATACTCTTCTCTGGTTTATTCTTTTAGTTGTCAAACCAAACAAAGTGGTATTTTCCTCACTTTCTTTTGACATCTGCGATCCATCTTGCTCTATTGAAATATACTATGATTTATGAATGATTTGTATCTGCACCAAGGGGGGGGGGGGGGGGGGTGCAATGGTGCAAATTCAAACAAATGTTACCGACTTACTGTTACCATATTAGTCTATGTAACTCAACTTAACATGTTTGGTGCAATTTCAAATTAATATCTATATTATGCGGCTTTGCAGGGTCAGTCTTTCTGTTTGGATTTCTTCATCTCCCCTTGTTTACTACTTTGTGAAAAGAACCCCAATACCCTTGCTATGCGAATTCAGAGTAACACATCTCATTATAGTTCTTAGTTATAAATAAGTGGCCAAACTTTTCTTTTCAGGAGTCCCATACGGTCATTATACTGCCATGCCATCCAAAGAATGTCACATGGCAAAAGGTAAGAGTAAGATAAACTCAAGTAACTTAATGGGGATCATGGGAGATGGTAATCTGAGGCTTCCTCATCTTGGTGCATCTCACTTTCTGGTCAGATCCTTTTTTTTTTTTTTTGCAAAAGATGGCCTGGATCAAAACAAGCGTAAACCAGTAGGAGTGATAAAATATGATTTGTAGAATACAATGTTTAAGGCTTCATCTCACAAATGCCAGTTTTTTCATTCTATAAGGGAGTGTTCTTGTTCTCTTTCAAATCCTCCTATTTTTGCCCCGTTGGATTGAAAGAATCTTGTGGGATATCCATAGGAAGCACCGTTTTGTTCGAAGGAATGAGCCCTCCAAAATTACTATGGATTTGCTTTCCTACACTCCAATTCTATATATGATAGCTAACAAGCGGTGACCCTCTTGGAAAATTTCCTTTGTGTCTATGACCAGTGTCTTCAGAATTCCAGTGCTTTTCTTGTGGTGCCACCAAACAACTTCTATTATTGATTGCTGTTTTCCCAATCTTTGTGGGATCCGACATTGTCATGAAATTCTGTTCCTGTATTTTTCCTATTCACGCATTTTACAAATCCTGCACATTTGTCCGAAGAGTCCAGTACACATGACAGAACCTCATTTCTATACTTCATGTGGTGTGTACATTTGGAAACTCTGGCTCATTTGTATTTGCTGCGGTCCTTCTGAAATCTGGACATGTGTTGTTTATTCTAGTCTTCTTCTGGGCTGAAACAATTCAACTCTATTCCATTTTCTTCCCCATTTTGCTCTCTTCTTTACTGATATATAGGTCTGCATTTATTAAAATAACACTAACTGAATTTAGGTTTGCGAAGATTTTTTTTTGTTCTTAACAGTTATCTCCAATACTCTCTACTGATTTAAATCTATAGAAACATGATACTGTCTTTTTTGCGTTCTCCTAGGAATGACTTTTCGACATATGTTATATCCTGCTTATAAGAGCAATCGCACCTCAACACCAGACACCATTGTTCAGGGCATGCAATACTTGAAGGCATCTATCAAAGCAATGTCAATTAAAGTAATCGAGGTAAAAAGTAGCAGTTGTATATTTGGTTTGAAGATGTCATTTGTTATCTTTTGATATCTGGGATCGTCCAAATTATCAATGTAGGTTCCAGGTGTCGAAGCTGATGATGCTATTGGTACACTAGCTGTCAACAGTGTGTCTGCAGGCTACAAGGTAAAAAAAAAAACTTCGTCATGAATCATTCCTCGAATACTTTGTTTTGTCATATTTCTCTTCATAAATGTTAGCACTGGATTCTTTTGGAACGTTGACTGGATTTCCGGTAACAATGGAATAATAAAACAATTGTTCCTACCACTTTTCCTTGGAAAGTGAAGCAACTAGGCAATCGCTGTAGTTAAGGGCTATCTCAGCATTTTTTTTTTGTACCAACAGTGCAAGAAGTGAAATTAGCTGATATAAATTTGATATTGCTAAAGTCTGATGGATTCAATATCTTGTGTACTCTGGTTGTTATCTATTGCTAACGTCTTTCTTTTTCAATATGCCTGGCCTCTTTTGAAGGTCCGTGTTGTCTCTCCTGATAAAGATTTCTTCCAAATTTTATCACCTTCTCTACGTTTGCTGAGGATTTCTCCACGTGGTTCTGGGTCAGTGTGATTGTTTTTTACCTTCTGAAAGTGTCGCTGGAAATGTCTAAACAGTTCATTTTCATGATTTTGACATACTGGAGGTTTCATTTTTTCTGAACAAACAGGATGGTTTCATTTGGAGTCGAAGATTTTGTGAAGAGATATGGAGCATTAAAGCCATCACAGTTTGTTGATGTTGTTGCACTTTCAGGCGACAAAGCTGATAATATACCAGGTATTGTTTCTGTTGCTGTTGTATCTTATGCCATTTTAGTTAGGGATCAACAAAACTTGTTCCTGGTGGGTTGGCATGACAAGCCGCCCCAACTGTATATGAAAGCATGGTAGATCTCTTTCTACCTTACAAATGCATAAAAAACTGGAGTAAGGAGAGAAAAATAGGCAGAAACTTCCTAATTTAGGCAGTTGGTTAAGTGTGTTGCATGGGTTAGACGGTTTCTGGACTGTTTGGCCTGTGGGTGAGGTGGCTGCTTTTGGTAGCCAAGTTAGCCTGAGACACGTCGTTGTGATGTTGTCACCCTTCTCCTTGCAAGAAAGCAAGAAGCACCCCCTACATTGGAGTCCATGGCTGCGACGATGCTCCACAAGCCGCCTGAGCAAACTGCCTCCAGTCCGCTCTGCCTCTACCTTGCAGCTGCACCATTTGTCTCCAAACTCTGTCCGCTTCTCATGGCCCCAAAACTGTCTAGCCGCTTCGTGCCCCCCAAGCCTACAACAACTGCAGTGGGCTCTCTGCTCTTCTTTTCTATCTAGTGCTTTCAAGCTTTGCAACACAATGCCATACATCTCAATATCGACTCTACACTGATAATTGCACTTCTACAGCAAACACATCTATGAACCCACTGTATGTGTAATGAACCCTAGTAAGTCTAATTAACCTTTTTACCTCCCCCCCTCCCCCCTCACACACACAAGACCATGCATTCATGCAATTCAAATTCATGACCTATCTTTCATTATGGGGACCTGCTGACTGTGACATTGTATGACTGATCATTTTGTTTTTCAGGAGTTGAAGGAATTGGAGATGTTAATGCAGTAAAACTGATAACTAAGTTTGGTATGTTCATTTTTTATCAAACTATTTTTGTTCCTGAGTGCTAATGAGATATGTATCAAACAATCGATCACCTGAGTGCTAATGAGATATGTAGCTTTAATTTTTGTTTTACTTTATTGACTGATCGAGCTAGGTACACAATCTAAAAGTAGCTTTTGTACGCACACTGAGTTAAAGATGACTGATGTTCCATCACTAATTCACCAGTGTTGTTGTTACAGTATATTTGATGTTTTGAGTTTTTGAAAGTATGGAACGGCATTATCAGAAACCTTGATTGAAAATTGTCCTTCCGTTGGAATTTGAATAGGTTCATTGGAGAACTTATTGAGATCAGTGGATGAAGTCGAGGACCAGCGAATCAAACAGGTAAGAGCAGACCATTCTAAATCTTGCAGACTGCGACAATGCAAAAATGGCATCTGAACTTTTAAATATGTTACCATCTTCTTGATTATTGATTGCATTTTCTCCGGAAAGTATGTCAACTTATGGCCTCCCAAATGCCCGAGTAATTTATTTCAGTAGAGTTCTTCCCTACTGTTCTCGTAAGGAAAATGTTGAGAAGCTGTGCTGACTGTGGTCCTTTACAGGCTTTGATCTCTCAATCGGAACAGGCATTACTCTGCAAAAGCCTGGTATTTTTTTTTCTTTCTAACTGTCTTCTTTCATGAGTACTGAATCCCACCATCTTTTGTATATCCTTCGACCGGTCTCTTTTGATCGAGGTTATTCTTGCTGTAGGCCATACTACGTTGTGACCTTCCATCGTACATGGTTCCTTTTAAGACCCCCGACCTCGTCTTCCAGAAGCCAAAGGCGAGTCAAGCCATAGCATCATATATCTTTAGTACCACTAGATTCTGTTCAGTTTGTGCTTCCTGCTTACGCTGCTATTCTGGTTTTCAGGATGATGGAGCCAAATTCATAAATCTGTTGCGAGCTTTGGAAGCGTATGCAGAAGGATCGTCGGCAGACCAAATCATCAGAAGAGCTCTGTATCTTTGGAACAAACTTGAATCATGACGATGCCAGAGTTTTTCAGTAGTGACCCACAAGAATGTTCGCATAATTGGGCGAGAAGATAGGAGACCAGTACAATGCTATCGGCTAGCTTCTGCCTATGGAGCACTCACCATACCCCAAGTGAGAATTCATCTCGTTGCTGGTTGTGCTGAAGCGCGCAAGAAAGATTCGACGTTGCCTGCTTAGACAAACTGTGCATACCATGAAACTAATCATAGGTAGTTTGAGCTTTGTAGATAAAGCACATGGTAGCGTATTTTTTGTACTTCTAACTAAGGGTAGAGAGATGCAAGGCGGGTGATTAGTTCGTCGTTGGATCATGTGCAAGTTTGGTCATTTTTCTTTGTCCTCAACCGGTGAATGCACAGAGAGTAACTGCTGCGTTCCAAAAGTCATAGGAGTTCCATTCAGATCAGACTGTGCTACTGCAAGGCTGTCTGGCGCGGGTTGGGAGTTTTTTGGAGCGAGCGGAGGCTGCGCTGAGTAGACTCTCCCTTATGCCGGCTATGTTGCAGACCGCTCCGACATCGCATCCTCCTTGTGTGTCCGGTGTCTGCTCCGCGGAGGACACAGGGGTGGAGTTATTTGGTTGTTTCTCCCCTCGTGGTGGAGACAATTCATCGCCGATGTCTACCTCGCCTCCTATATTGTCTTCCACCAAGTCCGAGTCCATCGCCGTGCTTGTGGCTCCAGTGTTTCAGATCATGCCTGAGCTTAGGGAGCTATGTTCGAGTCTGTCAGTGGAGCATATGAAGGTGGACTCGTCGATGATTTCGTGTGAGGGACACGATTCACCTTTGTCATGTGTGCATCTGGAGGCGCCTGAGTCTTGCGGACCGGAGGTTCTTATGGTTGAGGATATTGATGCGGGCGGTGTGTCGGCGTCTTCTTTTGGGAGCCGCTTGGTTGACGACAACTACGCCCGCAACTACGACAAGACTGATGGTTGTTTCTTGAAGAAGAAATCCAAGAGAAGTATAAGTAAGAAGTGTAACGCCACAAGGAAGGCGTCCGAGATTTCATGATTGATATTGCTCTGATCCTTGTGTCGTCGTCATAGATTTGGTCTTCTGAGTTGGTGTTGTGGGTTTGGATGTGGTGTGTAAGTGTTGAGGGCTATGGTTTTTGTGTGTTGGGGGGCATTGGACGGGTTGCCTAAGTGGTCGTGGTGTTTCATGCTTTGTGAGTTAGCCCGTTTTGAGGTGTTTGTATCGGTTTTCGCCCGGTTTTCTCTAAATTAACTGGTCAATTCTCTTCTTCTTAATTAATCGATGAGGCAATTCTTTTGCCTCCGTTTCGAAAAAAAGAAAATGACTTATCTATACTACTATTATCTATACTACTATTAAAAGAGCAAACTTAAATTCCTCTAAACCCACACAACAAAAGTGTACACAGAAGTACCTGAGACGTTAGATCAACCAAACTAAATCACATCTAACAATCCATATTACATCAAGGGTCTGCCAGACAAACTAACGCTCCAGATTAAATGTTTTGCCAGGCAGACTACCCGACGCGTCCTGCCCCTCCCACGATCCACCTCACAGGCCGCCACCAATCACGCCGCTAAACGCATCTGAGCCCCAACAAACCATCCCCTACACAGCATCCCCGCCTGCCTTCCCACCGCCGTGCGACCCCTCTCATGGACGGCCTCCGCCGCCGCCCGGGCGCCATCTCTCCCCTATTTCCCTCTTCTTCTCCAGGTCCATGCCCCATTGCAGTCGTTGTGAGCCGCCGCCCCGCCCTGTAGCCCCACGCCCGACGCTGCAGCCGAGATGCATCTGAACGAGAACGAGGGGATCGAGGGCGTGTGGTTCGCGGTGACTAGCGGGCAGGGCTTCGCCGGCGCTGCCCTATGTCTGGAGCTGATCCACCGTGGCGCCCTGGAGGTCTGCTCCCTCGACCTGCGTGATTCCTCCTCCTGGTAACAGCAGCTCCTCGACGTCGGCGTCCGCTTCTTCCAAGGTTCTCTCCCTCAGTCTCTTCCGCTTAAATTACTGTGGCTTTCTTCTTTTGTCGCCATGAGTGGGCGTGAGACTAAAAAGGCAGTGTTGCAGCCAAGAAGGTAATTTGTTTTGCTGTCCAATGCATTGACGCTATGATGTACTTGCTTAGTAAATTGTTTAGGGGGTTTGCGACTTATAGTGCCTGCCAACTTAGTGAATGATATACCTAGAAGTTTGTGTTTTTCACTTAACTTGAATTTGCACAATTCAGTTATGTGTTCGTTGAATGAGTTTGACATGACATTTCCTGCAGGCAATGGTGGGAAGTAGATGGGAATGGCTTCTGTTCGTCATGCCATTATGTGCTATCTTCTTCCTTGCTGCTGAGGGTAACTCCATGGATGTGCAAGCTATATGTACTCTTAAGCTATTTAGTGTTCTCTATCTTATTGCCTATTCCTGTATGGTACCACATTTTCCCTGGCAAGGATATCTGAGCCTATTAACCTTGTCTTGTCTGTCATTGTCAGATTTACAACCCAGCAAAGAAATATGGTATAAATTTGCATGTTAACCTTTCTCGTGCAGGTTCGAGATATAAATGCTTCTTTAGCCTGAGTGTGTAAACTTGATGTAGGCAACAAGGTCTTCAAGCACAAGAAATACCATGAAGAACCAACTCATCTACTACCCCTATACAAGAACCAGAGGGGCATATCCAAACCATATACTCCTCTGCTGCCACACATATGTGAGTGCGGGCCGCCGTCCTGCCCGCCACTCCTCTGCTCGGCCACCGCCATCTCTGCGTTGAAGCCCTCGCCACCAAGCGACGTGCTTTTCCATGAGCTAGCTTCTTCAATACATGCTTCTCTGAATTTCTACAAGCTAAATTAGTACATGCTTCTCTGAATGTTGGCCTGCCAATTGGTATTGGATTCTTGTATGTAATGGTTTGCCCAATCTGCCCTTCCTACACCCATGGATAGGGCAAGAAAAATAATTAGAAAGCATGAAAGATGTCAATCAATACTTTCTGCTGCATATATAAGTTGTTGTAGCTCTTCCTACACCCATGCGCTACATTCTAAATTCTAAAGGCTCCGGCTGGAATTCCTGTTCCATTCATACGTCTCATGTCCATCATAGGAACTCTCCGTGTGTACTTCTTCTCATGTTAAACTGATGTGTGATATCGGGTCTTTGCATTTTCAACCGCCTCGCATTTTCTTCAGGATTTGCTGCATGTGCATTTAATTTGTAACAAACCAATTCATATTTTCCTCGCAGACGAATAACTAACCACGCGCAGATCCTTTACAGTGTGAGCATGCCCCGGTGTACGGACATAACAAACACGGGCGATAATCAGCGTTGTCCCGGGCAAAACCAAATCTGACATTTCAGCCTGAATTTATCTAACCCTATGGGAATAGGGTAAATGATAAGCAATAGTCAAAAATCTGTCATTCTGATTGGTCATACTATATGTAATCCGTTCTTTTTTTTGCTTTAAGGGAGTTAGTTTGTCGATCATCATGATCAACTGAAACTGCTTAAACCGGTAGGTCTCGACCTCAGTTGGCCCGTGTGATCTATGAAAGCTTCATATATTATTCTTGCAGCCTCAAGTAGCTAATTTAATTTAAAGCAAATGTTGTTCTATCCTTCCAATTACTGTTATTCAGATCTTTTTTTTCTGTTGTCATTCAGAGTACAAATGTTATGAGAATTTCAGGTATTTTGTCATATCTTTCTCCCAGATACCTTAAGTTTGTAAATGTGTTCTAATTTAATTTTTATTTTATTTTCATAAAAGCCTACTTTAAAGCTATGTGAGTCCATTATTTCCTTTGAGTTTGCCATGGAGGTGAGTTGGGAACCTTTTTTTTAACTTGGTGGATGTACTGCTGTAGTGATGGAGATTTGTGTGAAGTGCTTAGAATTCTCAAAGGCGTGAACAAGTTCCAGAGGATATTGACAAGGTGCAGGCAAGACCGTCTCAAGTTCATTGTTGTCTTTTTCTGTCTGAACATTTTCTTATTTGGAGTTGCAGACGATTTATGGTGTATCAACCGACTTGGCTTAGGATGTATTGTAGTTGGTTTGGTTGCATCAACCAACAAGGCTTATGATGTATTGCAGTTGGTTTGGTACCATCAGCCGACTGAGATATAATTACTCTAGCCAGTTGAAAACCAGCGGGGAAAACATGTATTGTGAGCTCCCTCGCATTCAGAGTTTAGATCTTGATGAGCAATGTTGTGAGAGCTTGTTGATCATCTGCTGTTCTTCACAAAATTGGGACATGGGGCATGTCGGATGGTTGATGTGAGGTTCTCTAAGTAAATAATTCCTCATTTATCCAGTCTGATGTATGATGGAATTTTATTGATAGGAGCCTACAGTTTCTTAAGTAAGTTTGGGTTAGGAGTTCCAAATATATTCGCCAAGAAAGTATGTAGAGAAATCATGATATGCTTTTTTTGTAGTGGAACGCTGAAAATATAAAGTGTGTTATGCATGACTTTTATATGTGTTTTAGGATTTGGATGATAGCTCTATAAACAAAATTCCTTATTCTGTGCTTTTCTGCTTCGCTTGGCAGGAATTCTTGTTGGAAAGAGCAAAGGCTTGGTTTGTATGACATTATCCTCAATGTGCTGGAGATAGCGGGGATCACTGATCAGAGATATTGTATTCACGTTCCAACCACAGAAGCTAGGTAACCACAGATGTGTTTTTTTTTCATCCTTTGGTTGGTTGCACCTTTAGGTGTTCAGCGTTGAATGTTGACGAATCTATGTTGTTTTGAAGATTATAGCAACATTGGCATTGGCTCTATTGGTTTGTGTTGCAGATTTATTAGTTTTCAACGATCGCCCACACATAACGATCGGACTCGCTTCTGATAGCAACTGCACCCAAGCGCTGTTCGTCCACCTAAAGAAGTTTCTGATTGTTTCACCTTATTCTTCATAGTCCCTCAAGGCAACTATCACTGAAGTCTGACACTTGCCTCTTCTCACTTTTGTGAACGACACCTTTCATCTTCTCACTTCTTTGAACGACACTTGATTTCTCATAGTAATAGTTCTTAATTATTGTTGATACATCAATGATTCTTTACTGAATGGTACTTGTATGTGTGTATGGAGAATGATGATGAGCCTTTTAAATAATCCATTGTCCAAATGGGCCAAAGCCCGCCTGGATGTTTTGTTCAAATAGTGAAATTCATTTACGGAGGATTACAATTATTTGAGCGCTATATGCATTGAGAAAGCGTGCATGCATTTAGATAAGAGATTATATAATTAACGAAAAGATGTGTGATTTTGTTTCAACAAAAATGTTGATTCATGAGGAATGATAATCAAATTATTTGTATGAGTCAAGAATTAGGTATTATGCACTTTATATGAAATTTCAAAAATTTCAACAAATTTACTTATGTTTTGTTAGAATTTTTTATATTTGAGACGTGCACGTGCATGCTTACTAGTCTATACAGTCATCTACTTTCGGCCACCATAGCCAGGCCCAGCAAAACACCAAACAAGAGGAGCAGCAGAACGCCGGCGTCAGCTCTCGGCGATGCTGCTGTTCCCGGGACGTAGCACGATGCTGCTGTTCCCTGTACGGCCACCCGGTCTCGGCGATGACGATGTCCACGCCCGCGTACCCCTTGCCGTCCAGCGCCGCCCGGACGGCGTCGAGCTGCGCGTCGAACATGTTCATGTAGGTGAGCCCCGACGCGGCGTCCACGCGGCCCGGGTTGGGCTGGAACAGGCAGAAGGCCAGCGTCTCCTCCCGCGTGTCCGACGCGTACGCGAAGTACGGGTACGGGTTGATCATGAACGGCCCGCCGTTCTGCCGCAGGAAGTCCAGCACCGGGTCCAGGCTGCCGGCGAGGTCCGGGTGGAACGCGCCGGACGACGGCGGGTCCGACGCCGCCAGCACCGCCATCGAGTGCACCGTCGAGATCTGTTCTTCGGCGATGCAAGAATAATCTCGTTCAAGATTCAAGGACCATTGCTTCAGCTAGGCAGTGACGTGCATGTGACGAGAGATACGTGCCTTGGTGGTTGAGCCTGCGGGGAGCGCGGCGAGGAGGTTCTGCATGGCGGGGAGGAGCTGCGGGCCCAGCGTGGGGTCGCCGGAGTTGAGCAGCTCGTTGCCGACGGAGATGGCCGAGACGGTCACCATGGTGGGGATGTTCGCGGCGGCCCACGACGCTGCGGCGGCAGGGGAGGCGGCGAGGCTCGGGACGTCGGAGTTGGGCACGCCCAGGAGGATGGAGATGTTGGACCCCGCGAGCGCCGCGACGAGGTCCGGCTGCGGCTCGTAGAGGCGGAGCTTGCCGATGGACGTCGACGTGAGCAGGCTCGCCGTCGACGCCGCGGGCGGCAGGGGCGGACCTAGGACAAAACTGTCCCGGTGTCCCAGTGTAGTACTATCAAATGTTCGACGATGCAATGCATACCAAGTGGGTAAAATAAATCGTTTCATTTGAGATACTAGTTGATTATATACTGTAGAATAATAATAATAGAGCATAAAAAACTCCAAACTACGAAAACAAAGATAATTGTTAAAATTGGAAAATCACTCCAAAACTAAAAATATCACAGTAATCTAATTCGCAAATAGATGTGAACCGCCGTAAAAATTGGGATATCATAGAAATACAATTCTCAAACAGATGTGAATTACTCCAAAAATTAGAAACTCACGATAATCGAATTGGACGGCAATAATTAGATGGAATAGATGCATGAAGGGATGAGCGAGTTGCCTTTGCCGTAATGTCTTCTCCAGCGATCTAGCAACGCCGGCATGCCGCGAGGTGAGTGCCGAGTTGGCAAACAGGAAGAACGCGAGGCTACGGCCTTGGAGGAATCAGGCAGAGGGGGGGAGAAACCAGTAGGCAACAGGCGCACGACACAAGTAGATTCAATCAGATTTTTTTTAGGGGCATTCAATCAATCAGATTGAATCACGTATTGCTTGATCACATGGGCCGTCAGATGGGCTTGCGCCTGCGCTCCGTCTCATTCGTGGTTTAGCCGGTGTCCATTGATACTTTTTACCGGTGTCACACAACTACTTGCGCTACTTATATAGACGTAACAACAAAAAATACCCGGTGTCCTGTGACACCGGTTGGGTGTACGTAGGTCCGCCCCTGGCGGGCGGGAGGTTGTCGGCGATCGTCCCGTAATTGACCCCGATGAACGACTGCGACGCTGTAAGCATTGCGCACGTACATGTGGCCAATTAGACCGCATAACGAAGTTAATTTCGTGGACATTCGCATGGCAAGTTAATTTCTTGGATATTTGGCTACCTGCATGCTCTGCAACTTTTTATAAGATGTTTTTAAAGTTTATGTCAGTGCTAAAAAACCGTCTTATATTAAACTACACAGGGAGTATGTCAGAACATGCAAACTTCGGAATGCAAACGAGCCGGCCAGAGCATATCTGTAGTTGTATATACTCATGGTTGGGCCACATGCAATTTATGCAAATATACACCTATATATATAAGGTAGCAACGGCACACACCGTTGTACAGTCTTGGCCTCTTTGGGACACCATGATCTGTCAAGTACTCAGGCATGCAGCTGTTCGGTGCCTTGTTGATTCGTACGCATTGATGGTTTGATGCTCCTGGCGCTAGATTCCATGACCAACCGGTTGGGTTGGGTGTGGAGTGGTGTTCGGACAGCGGTCAAAGTCACGTCGTGCCAATCTAGCGAACACAACGTGCATGTGAGGTTGCTTAGGAGCTACTACTATACTACCACTCATGTTATCCTTGCTTTGAGGCAGCACATCAGCGTCCGCTAACACAGTGTTAGTACAGTTAAGGTGCCCTGCTTGCACCACAGTCGGTCAGGATCATGATTTCTGTATATTTTTATTGAGCATCTCATCGCCTTTGACAGCATACCCCAAAGCGACTCCTTTCTCTATCTGGGCGTTGGGAAATATATATGATCAGGACGGCAGAGGAAAAATCGCATTCAAGGAGTACCCCCTCCCTTCTTATATTTCTCTACCGTCGGGGAAAGTTCATTTCATCTTGGTGAAAAGGTAAGATCTCATGAAATCCGTCCTACCTTTGGGTTGGCATAACTGTGCCATCACCATCTCCGTAACTCGAAGAAAGTCGAGTGACTTGCCACGTATAGCATGTAAATAGCAATATTTGTTTTGGTAAAAAATTGTTCTAAAGTGCGAAACTCAATGCAGCTTATTTGACAAACAAGAACCATGGCAGAGCAAGTCAAGGGAAATACTAGTTGAATAGTACTCCCTCTGTAAACTATTATAAAAGTGTTTAGATCACTAAAATAGTGATCTAAATGCTCTTATATTAGTTTACGAAGGGAGTACTTATTACGCCCCATCTTATCCCCGTTTCATTTCAGAGTAGTATCATGAATCGGAAGAGCAAGCAAAGCATACGCTGAATGAACATAACATATGCGCACACAGCTCAAGTGAGAAGCAACTCCTGAGCGAATTACTACTGAACGGCACTGGGCGTACGTCCTTACTTGCCAATTGGAAGAGGAAGGCGCCGTGTAGGAGCAGGAGCCTGAAGATCACGGCGGCAGCAACCGGCTGCCACCTTCCGCCCCCCATGCTATGCTACCACTGCCTTCTGCAGCCACTTGATGCCGTGCCGCCTGCAGTGGGTGGCCGGGGCTTGCGGCTGCCTGCGCGAAACAAGGGAAAAAGAAGGCGACTGCACGTTGCCGCGCCTGTGTTTCAGGGCACCAGCTTTGCCGCCGGGACGAATATATATATAGCCACCCAAAACGATCAGCAGTCTCTGGTGGATCCATGGGGAGCAAAACGGAGCCAAACGATGGTCGATGGGGATGGTGGCGCCGCGCGGCGCTTTCGTCTCTCGCAGAATTTAGGGGCATCCCTGCTGGAACCGCCTGATTTGCTCGGCTGTCACGTGGTAGGCTGACCCTGGCCACGGGATTTTGCGCAGGATTTTACCCTTGGTTCCTAGCAATGGCGTGTGTCTTAACTCTTAAGCAGCATCGGCGCCGGATTTGCGCAACGGCGGTGTGTCGCGCGACCAGCCACACGGGTGGTTATCGCCATAGTTAATTGTGAGGCGATTGTTATCTCAATCATCATCCCGTTCGACAAGGTCAAGATGAAAACGGAGCGTTTTTTTTTCATATCCATGATGGCAATTGAAAAGCGCCCGCCACCTATATGTTCCTTCGGGCTGTTTGATTGCAATTGCATGGCGTGTGTGGATATTATGTATTAACATCCTAGTAATATTTGGCCGTCCCAAATCTTGGTCGATGAGCGTCTGAATACTGACGTCAAATGCCTCGCGATGCATGCTGTGCGTGATAACGTTTTCTACATCTCGCGCGCGCGCGCGTGTGTGTGTGTGTGGGGGGGGGGGGGGGGGGGGGGGGGGGGGGGGTTGGGGGGGGGGGACGGTTTGTCAACGAGTGGTTGTGGTTAGGAACGATGGGAGGCGGTCAGGCACTGAAGCAAGCGGAATCACCACTCTCATCTCCAAGGTGCCCGGGGCCTTGGACACCTGCCAGTTTCGTTCGATTACGGCGATCAATGTGATTTTTCGCATTCTGGCAAAGGGATACGTCAATATGGTGACCTAGCTAGCTGACCACATCACCCATCCCAATCAGCCAACCTTCATCCAAGGCTGATTCATTTTGGATAGGGTCTTGGTTTTTCATGAGGTCCTTCATGAAGTCCAAGCCAGACAACAGAAGGCGGTCTTCCTGAAGATTGATTTCCATATAGCCTATGACACGGAGCACTGACCCTTCCTTCAAGAAGTTTTACTCCGTAAGGGTTTCGATGATCGTTGGGTCACCCGTGTCATGCAAATGGTCTCCCGCGAACGTACCGCGGTCAACATTAACAGGGAGATCGGCCCCTTCTTCCCCACCTTATGCGGGGTTAGACAAGGCGGCCCTTGTTCCCCTTTCTATTAAATATGGTGGTCGATGATCTTGCTTCCATACTAGACTTGGCCAAAGTTGCGGGTCATATCCGTGGTGTGGTTCCGCACCTTGTAGGAGGGGGTGGGGTCTCCTTCCTGCAATACGTCGACAACACCATTTATCATGGTGGAAGGCTCCGTGGCTGACATTGCGAATTTGAAATTCATCCTCCTCTGCTTTCAACAAATGTCGGGCCTCACTATCAACTTCGATAAGAACGAAGTGATGGTTCTGGCTACGTGCCTGCCGAGCGCGAGAGCATTGCTGACCGGTCAGTTGGGTTCCTTCCCTACATCCTACCTGGGGATACCCATTAGTGACTCTGGGCTCTCCATGGCCGATCTACGGCCGACTGTGACTAAGCTCCAACACCGTGTCAAACCTTGGTAGGGCCGATGGTTGTCCAAGGCGGCTCAGACAATGCTCATCAACTCCTCCCTTTCCAGCTTGCTCATGTTCATAATGAGCTTCTATAGCCTCCATGAGACCCTTCATCGTGAGATTGCCAAGTATCAGGCGAGATTCTTCTGGGCTGGGGAGGGCGATAAGCAAAAATACCATATGGTTTGCTGGCCCGATATTTGCAAACCTCGTGACCAGGGCGGGCTCAGAATCATGTCGTCCAAACGCATGAACATTGCCCTGCTGACTCGATGGTTGTGGCGGATCGCAAATGGGGAGGGCGACCTTTGGCTAGACATCATCCGGAACAAATATCTCCGAGGACAACCGTTCGCCTTCTGTCAGCGGTCGGGCGGCTTGCAGTTCTAGCAGTCCATCATACAGCTGCTTCCGGTTCTCCGCATCAGGACCTCCATCTTGGTGGGTTCCAAAGCCTCGACACTATTCTTGTTCGACAGGTGGGTTTGGGATAGCCCCTTCGCCGCCCGATTCTCAGACTTGTTCTCCATCGCGGTGGAGCCTAGGATCTCCGTCGAGGTGGCCCTTATTGACTTAAGGCGCCTCGTGTTCCGACGGCCTTTTGGGCCTCCAGAACTTGCAGGATCTCTTGGAGTGCATCACTCTACATGTGCCTAACGTCGATCAATCGAGCGATCACATCTCCTAGCATCTGGAGTCTTTGGGTTGTTTCTCCACCAAATCACTATACCAGGCCATTGCGGCAGCTCCTGCCCAGAGCCCCTTGTTGATATATGGGCTATTAGACTACCACTGAAGATTCAAATCTTCCTGTGGCAATGTATCTGGGACCGAGTACCTTCAGGGGTGGAGGTACTCAAGAGGAGTGGCCCTGGTGATAGAATGTGCCCCTTGTGTGGGACAACAGAGGACTCGAATCACATCTTCTTCACCTGCGTTTCCACGAAATTCCTTTGAAGTTGCTTCTGGGAGGTAGTCGGTGGATGTTGGTGCAAAAAACTTCTCGACCTCTTCGCAAAAATCCAGGTCTCCCCACAACGTACTCACCACAATAGGTGGCTGGCTGTTGGGATTCTCGCTTGGACACTCTGGACGGTCCGCAATAAACTGGTCATCCATCGTGCGCCTCTTCGATGAGCTACTGACATGGTTTTCAAAATGTGTGGATATTTGCAGCTCTGGCGACCGCTTAGCCTCCCTCAGGACCGAGACACCATCGACATCCTCATTGCATATCTTCGCGCGATGGCCCTCTCCTTGGCGCCGCTGCTTCCTTCTCGACCTCCCAAACCGGATTAGTGATATCTCCTTTTTATTGATCCGGTGTTGGAACAAGAAAGGGTATCCCGCACCTATTTCCCCAAAGGTGACCCTGGGTATCGAACCTACGAGAGGAAGATTCCCTTGAAGCAATGGTCTCTAACAAGCTTTTGCCAAAGTGTCAAATCCAGCTTTTAACCTGATCAACAAGCAAATTGTGATCCAAACACTTATAATAAAAAGAAGGTATGGGGATGATGTCTTAATGCTTACAACCATGTATTTGCGTTGGGATAAAAAATGATATTAGTTTGTGCTCGGGAAGTCACCCATCAAGAGGTGCTTTCTTCATATCAGAGTGGGCGATGTGTCCAAATAACATCTTGACCGACACGAGTCGTGCATCAAGAATCAGTTGCCCTACCGAATGCCCTATCCACCTCGTGGGGTTGCCCCGATAATTAAGATAATAATATCAGACAAAAGCATTGGGTGTTTAATGACTACACCCCATGAATCCCCAAGGATATGATCCATGTTACCCTACTAAACCTTATTGTTACCGGTGTTCAGTATAACACTTCACGATCCCCTTGCTCCTAGCCTCACCGGTGCTCGATCTCCATGATCATGGGTACCTGCATGGATGAAGATCATGGACAAGACAAGTGAAACTTCACGAAACAATTTTATTTCACACATACGGGACGTTGTGTCAAAGGATTTCATTGATCCCCTCAACAAATACCTGGGGTTGCAAGGCTCATGCCTCACCCCATACCTTACCGAACTACTCACACATGGAGATTAGATCGCGAGAAGAAAACATTGAAGACCACATCTTGGGATTGATTGATTGCAATATGTCTTACAATGGATGCCTTGTGCGATGCACGATTGCAAGTATGAACTAGATGAGAGAGCACTATGGTGGTGGAGATGGCTATGAAGATGAAAATGGCCACGGCTAGGGTTTGTGGATGATGAAGATGATGAAGAGGTTCTGGGTGTGCTCGACGCTGTTCTGTTGACATTCAACGGTGTCCCCTTTATAAAAATTGTTCAGGTGGACGACCTGCCTCGGTTTCCATGCCAAATGACCGCTCATGCGAGCGTGAGCGCTCGCATGGAACACCGTCTTTGGCTCTGGTTGCCTTCTGGTGCCTCCTGGTGATTGATTCTTCCTCCATTTTCCTTCCTTTCCATTCTCCCATGTGATTTCTTCCCTTTTTAGCCAATTTCCTGTGGAAAAACATTAAAGAGAGGATTTGTGGAATCCTTTGAATTCATTAGTCATTAGTGGCAATATTAGAGCGAATATCTCTCTTTTATTAAAATATCTTGGTTTAAACAAGGTTGAAATGAGTGTAAAAATATCACTCATCAACTCCCCCAAGTTTAAACTTGATCGTCCTCGAGCAACATAAAGAGAAATCCGAAGCATAAGGAACTCAATTGTTTAAACTGAAATAACGACAAGATTTTCGTTCGCTTACAATCGGTATGCCTAGATAGCCCTACGCTTCTTGTCCTGAAAACTTAGCATAGATATAGTGGTGGCATGGTTATAGTGCAAGTGTTAGTAAAGCAAAAGTAGTCAACACAAATTTTCTATTCTACTAGATAAAACAACTTTGTAACACTTCATTTCATTTAATCTAGGAGATTTCTAGTTTCGTGCCCCTCGTTGCTTTGTTGTGCTCAGTTTTCCCCTCTGGCAACTAACGTTGCTTACTTTTGCCCTCCCTACTCCACCAGCTGCTCACAAAAGCCCAAACGGAGCGCTTCCTGTTGGAAATATGCCCTAGAGGCAATAATAAATTAGTTATTATCATATTTCCTTGTTCATGATAATCGTTTATTATCCATGCTATAATTGTATTGATTGGAAACTCAAATACATGTATGGGTACATAGACAACACTGTGTCCCTAGTATGCCTCTAATAAGACTAGCTCGTTGATCAAAGATGGTTAAGGTTTCCTAGCCATAGACATGAGATGTCATTTGATAACGTGATCACATCATTAGGAGAATGATGTGATGGACAAGACCCAAACTGTGAACGTAGCATATGATCGTGTCAGTTTATTGCTATTGTTTTCTGCATGTCAAGTATCTGTTCCTATGACCATGAGATCATGAACTCACTGACACCGGAGGAATACCTTGTGTGTATCAAACATCACAACATAGCTGGGTGACTATAAAGATGCTCTACAGGTATCTCCGAAGGTGTTTGTTGAGTTGGCATGGATCAAGACTGGGATTTGTTACTCCGTGTGACGGAGAGGTATCTCTGGGCCCACTCGGTAATACAATATCATAATGAGCCTTGCAATCAAAGTGACTAAAGTGTTAGCCACGGGATCTTGTATTACGGAACGAGTAAAGAGACTTGCCGGTAACGAGATTGAACTAGGTATGGAGATACCGACGATCGAATCTCGAACAAGTAACATACCGATGAACAAAGGGAACATCGTACGGGATTAACTGAATCCTTGACATAGAGGTTCAACCGATAAAGATCTTTGTAGAATATGTAGGAACCAATATGGGCATCCAGGTCCCGCTATTGGTTATTGACCGTAGAGGTGTCTCGGTCATGTCTACATAGTTCTCGAACTCGCAGGGTCTGCACACTTAACGTTCGGTGACGTGTCGGTAGTATTGAGTTATGCATGGCGGTGACTGAAGGTTGTTCGGAGTCCCGGATGAGATCCCGGACGTCATGAGGAGCTCCGGAATGGTCCGGAGGTAAAGATTTATATATGGGAAGTCATATTTTGGCGACCGGAAAAGTTTCGGGTTTTTCCGGTATTGTATCGGGAAGCTTCTAGAAGGTTCCGGAAACTTCCGGAAGGAGTCCGAAAGTCCACCAAGGGTTCCAACACGTCCCAAGGGTTTGCATGGGCTGAGGGGAGGCGCCCTGGCCTTATTGGGCCAGGCGCACAAGTCCCTCAAGGCCCATGTGGCTTGGGAGAGGTGGAAAGTCCACCTGTTTATGGAAAGGGAGGGAATTGGACTAGGAGTCCAACTCCTCCCCCTTGGCTGCGTCCTAGGGCTTGGAGGGGCTGATCTCCATGCCCCTCCACCTATATATAGAGGGGAGGGGGCGCCCCAAGAGCACACACGAAGCCCTTGGCGCCCCTCTCTCTCCCTAGATCGTTTTCTCCTCCGTTTGCGGTTTCGGTAGCGCTAGGCGTAGCCCTACCGGGATAGCACCACCACCACCGCCACCACGCCGTCGTGTTGCCGGAGAACTCATCTACCTCTCCGCTCTCCCTTGCTGGATCAAGGAGGCGGAGATCGTCATCGAGCTGTACGTGTGCTGAATGCGGAGGTGCCGTCCGTTCGGCGCTAGATCGGAAGGACCGTGATTGGATCGCGGGACGGATCGTGATTGGATCGCAGGACGGCTTGCGATTTGGATCGCGAAGACGTTCGACTACATCAACCGCGTTTCTTAACGCTTCCCGCTTAGCGATCTACAAGGGTATGTAGATCCACTCTCCCTCTCGTAGATGCTCATCACCATGGATAGATCTTGCGTGTGCGTAGGAATTTTTTTGTTTCCCATGCAACGTTCCCCAACAGTGGCATCATGAGCTAGGTCTATGCGTAGATGAGATCACGAGTAGAACAGAAAGGAGTTTGTGGGCGTTGATATTCAGATTGCTTCCTCCCTTGATCTTTTCTTGATTCAGCGGTATTGTGGGATGAAGCGGCCCGGACCAACCTTACTCGTACGCTTACGAGAGACCGGTTCCATCAACTGACATGTAACTTTGTTGCATAAAGATGGCTGGCGGGTGTCTGTCTCTCCCACTTTAGTTGGATCGGATTCGACAAAGGCGGTCCTTGAGAAGGTTGAATAGCAATTTGTGTATCACCGTTGTGGTTTATGCGTAGGTAAGAATCGTTCTTGCTAGATACCCGTAGCAGCCACGTAAAACATGCAACAACAATTAGAGGACGTCTAACTTGTTTTTGCAGGGTATGTTGTGATGTGATATGGCCAATTACATGATGAGATATATGTGATGTATGAGATGATCATGTATTGTATAGAATATCACGACTTCCATGTCGATGAGTACGGCAACCGGCAGGAGCCATAGGGTTGTCTTTAATTTATTTTCGCCGTTTTGCTTTACTTTATCGCTATGAGTTAGCAATAGTCGTAGAAGCAACAGTTGGCGTGATGCTACTTCTTGAGCATGCGTTGGTTTTCCCTTGAAGAGGAAAGGATGATGCAGCAAAGTAGATAAGTATTTCCCTCAGTTGTTGAGAACCAAGGTATCAATTCAGTAGGAGATACAAGCAAGTCCCCAATAGATGTACCTACACAAATAATCAAACACTTGCACCCAACGCTATAAAGGGGTTGTCAATCCCTTCACGGTTATTTGCAAGGATGAGATCTGATAGAGATAGATATAAGAGATTGCTAGAATGTAAAGTAAAACAAAAGTAAAAATAATGCAGCGAGGTATTTTTGGTATTTTTGGTTTATAGATCTGAAAGTATAATATGGAAAATAGATCCGGGGGCCATAGGTTTCACTAGAGGCTTCTCTCATGAAGGAAAATAATACGGTGGGTGAACAAATTACTATCGAGCAATTGATAGAAAAGCGAATAATTATGAAGATATCCAAGGCAATGATTATGCATATAGGCATCACGTCCGTGTCAAGTAGACCGAAACGATTCTGCATCTACTACTATTACTCCACACATCGACCGACTCCTGCCCGCATCTAGAGTATTAAGTTCATGAAGAACAGAGTAACGCATTAGGTAAGATGACATGATGTAGAGGGATAAACTCAAGCAATATGACGAAAACCCCATCTTTTTATCCTTGATGGCAACAATACAAATACGTGCCTCGCTACCCCTACTTTGTCACTGGGTGAGGACACCGCAAGATTGAACCCAAAACTAAGCACTTCTCTCATTGCAAGAATTACCAATCTAGTTGGCCAAACCAAACCAATAACTCGAAGAGACTTGCAAAGATATGAAATCATGCATATAAGAATTCAGAGAAGATTCAAATAATATTCATAGATAAGCTGATCATAAACCCACAATTCATCGGATCTCGACAAACACACCGCAAAAGAGTATTATATCGGATAGATCTCCATGAAGATCATGAAGAACATGGTATTGAAGAACAAAGAGAGAGAAGAAGCCATCTAGCTACTAGCTATGGACCCGAAGGTCTATGGTAAACTACTCACGCATCATCGGAGGGGCAATGGAGTTGATGTAGATGCCCTCCGTGATCGAATCCCCCTCCGGCAGATTACCGGAAAAGGCTCCAAGATTGGATCTCACGGGAACAGAGGCTTCTGGCGGCGGAAAAGTATTTTCGTGGCTCTCTTTGGTATCCAGGGAATATTTGGGAATTTATAGGCCGAAGAATAGGGTTAGGAGGACTGCCGTGGGGCCACAAGCCAGGGGGGCGCCCCCCCCTAGGGCGCGCCCTGGTGGCTTGTGACGCCACGGCAGGTCTCCTGCCTTCATCTCCAAGTTTGCTGGGTTTCTTCTGGTCCAAGAAAAATCATTTCGAAGATCTTATTCCGTTTGGACTCCATTTAATATTCCTTATCTGCAATACTCAAAAACAAGGAAAAAACAGAAACTGGCACTAGGCTCTAGATTAATAGGTTAGTCCCAAAAATAATATAAAATAGCATATTAATGCATATAAAACATCCAAAACAGATAATATAATAGCATGGAACAATCAAAAATTATAGATACGTTGGAGACGTATCAAGCATCCCCAAGCTTAATTCCTGCTCGTCCTCGAGTAGGTAAATGATAAAAACAAATTTTTTGATGTGGAATGCTACCTAACATATTTATCCATGTAATATTCTTTATTGTGGCATGAATATTTAGATCCATAAGATTCAAATCAAAAGTCTAATTTTGACATAAAAACAGTAATACTTCAAGCATACTAACAAGGCAATTGCGTCCTTTCGAAATAACATGGCCTTAGAAAGTTATCCCTACAAAATCATATGGTCTGGCTATGCTCCATCTTCCCCACACAAAGTATCTAAATCATGCATAACCCCGATGACAAGTCAAGCAATTGTTTCACACTTTTTATGTTCTCAAACCTTTTCAACTCTCACGCAATACATGAGCGTGAGCCATGGATATAGCACTATAGGTGGAATAGAATATGGTGGAGGTTGCAAAGAAAAAAGGAGAAGATAGTCTCACATCAACTAGGCGTATCAACGGGCTATGGAGATGCCCATCAATAGATATCAATGTGAGTGAGTAGGGATTGACATGCAACAAATGCACTAGAGCTATAAGTGTATGAAAGCTCAAAAAGAAAACTAAGTGGTTGTGCATAAGATGAAAAATTCCACTAGTTATATGAAAGTGACAAAATAGGAGACTCTCTATCATGAAGATCATGGTGCTACTTTGAAGCACAAGTGTGGAAAAAGATAGTAGCATTGTCCCTTCTCTCTTTCTCTCATTATATATTTTTTATTTATTTATTTTGGTGGGCATCTTTGGCCTCCTTTTTTTATTATTTGGGCTTCGCTAGCCTCTTTTATTATTTGTAAAGTTCGGAGACTCATCCCAACTTGTGAGGGAGTCATAGCTTCCTTCATCCTTTTCTCTCATGGGACAATGCTCTAATAATGAAAATCATCACACTTTTATTTACTTACAACTCAAAAATTACAACTCGATACCTAGAACAAAATATGACTCTATATGCAATATGAAAGTGATGGTGCGTGTCATGAAAAACGGAACGGCGGAAGTTGCATGGCAATATATCTCAGAATGGCTATGGAAATGCCATAATAGGTAGGTATGGTGGCTGTTTTGAGGAAAGTATATGGTGGTTGTTTTGAGGAAGGTAGGTTTGATGCATCGACGAAAGTTGCGCGGTACTAGAGAGGCTAGCAAAGGTGGAAGGGTGAGAGTGCGTATAATCCATGGACTCAACATTAGTCATAAAGAACTCACATACTTATTGCAAAAGTCTATTAGTTATCGAAACAAAGCATTAGATGCATGCTCCTAGGGGAGAGGTTGGTAGGAGTTAACCATCGCGCGCTCCCGACCCTCACACAAAGGTTGACAATCATTAAACAAATCATGCTCCGACTTCGTTACATAACGGTTCACCATACGTGCATGCTACGGGAATCACAAACTTTAACACAAGTATTTCTTCCAATGCACAACTACTCACTAGCATGACTCTCATATTACCATCTTCATATCTCAAAACTATATGCAAGGAATCAAACTTCTCATAGTATCCAATGCACTTAATATGAAAGTTTTTATTATATCCCTCTTGGATGCCCATTATATTAGGACTAAATTCATAACCTAAACCAATTACCATGCTGTTTAAAGACTCTCAAAATAATATAAGTGAGGTACGAGAGTTCAAATAATTTCTATAAAATAAAACACCACTGTGCTCTAAAAGATATAAGTGAAGCACTAGAGCAACATTGCCTAGCTCAAAAGATATAAGTGAAGCACATAGAGTATTCTAATAAATTCACGATTAATGAGTGTACCCCTCAAAAGATGTGTGCAGCAAGGATGATTGTGGCAAACTAAAAAGCAAAGACTCATATCATACAAGACGCTCCAAGCAAAACACATATCATGTGGTGAATAAAAATATAGCCTCAAGTAAATTTACCGATGGATTGAAGACGAAAGAGGGGATGCCTTCCGGGGCATCCCCAAGCTTAGGCTTTTTGGTATCCTTGAATATGGCTTGGGGTGCCTTGGGCATCCCCAAGCTTAGGCTCTTGCCACTCCTTATTCCATAGTCCATCAAATCTTTACCCAAAACTTGAAAACTTCACAACACAAAACTCAACAGAAAACTCATGAGATCCGTTAGTATAAGAAAAATAAATCACCACTTTAGGTACTGTTGTGAACTCATTCTTTATTTATATTGGTGTAATATCTACTGTATTCCAACTTCTCCATGGTTCGTACCCCCCGATACAACCCATAGATACATCGAAATAAGCAAACAACACAAAGAAAACAGAATCTGTCTAAAACAGAACAGTCTGTAGCAATCTATAGACTTCGAATACTTATGTAACTCCACAAATTCTGAAAAATTAGGAAAATCAGGGAAATTTGTATATCAATCTTGTGTAAAAATTTCAGATCAAAAGCACGTTCCAGTGAATTTACAAAATTCCTGGACTGAGAGCAAAAATTTCTGTTTTTCAGCAAAATCAAATCACAAACACCGTAGACCATCCCAAAGGTCTTACTTGGCTCAAACACTAATTAAAACAAGAAAACACAATTACTACAGAGGTAATAATGTGTAAAACACTCAAAAACAGAAGAAAAACAAAAGCATAAAAATAAAATTGGGTTGCCTCCCAACAAGCGCTATTGTTTAACGCCCCTAGCTAGGCATAACGCAATAGATCTAGGTATTGTCATCTTTGGTATGCAATCCATAAGTAGCTCTCATAATAGATTCATAAGGTAATTTTATTTTATTTCTAGGAAAGTGTTCCATGCCTTTCCTTAATGGAAATTGGAATCTAATATTTCCTTCCTTCATATCAATAATTGCACCAATCGTTCTAAGGAAAGGTCTACCAAGAATAATAGGACATGTAGGATTGCAATCTATATCAAGAACAATGAAATCTACGGGCACATAATTACTATTTGCAACAATAAGAGCATCATTAATCCTTCCCATAGGTTTCTTTATAGTGAAATCCGCAAGATGCAAATTTAAAGAGCAATCATCAAATTCACGGAAACCTAGCACATCACATAAAGTTTTTGGAATTGTGGAAACGCTAGCACCCAAATCACACAAAGCATGGCACTCATAATCTTTAATTTTAATCTTAATAGTAGGTTCCCACTCATCATAGAGCTTTCTAGGTATAGAAACTTCCAACTCAAGTTTTTCTTCAAAAGATTTCATCATAGCATCCACGATATGTTTAGTAAAAGCTTTATTTTTGATTATAAGCATGCGGAGAATTCAACATGGATTGCAACACGGAAACACAATCAATCAAATAACAACTATCATAGTTAAAGTCCTTGAAATCCAAAAGAGTGGGTTCATTGCTATTTAAAGTTTTGACCTCTTCAATCCCAGTTTTATCAATCTTAGCATCAAGATCCATAAACTCCGAATCATTGGGACACCTTTTAACTAAAGTTGACTTATCTCCAGTCCCATCTTTATCAAGATTTATATTAGAAAACAAAGATTCAATAGGAGTCACATCAATCACTTTAAGATCTTCATCATTATTATCACGAGAACACACTTTTTCAAGCCATTCACGCTTAGCACGTATTCTAGCGGTTCTTTCCTTACACTCATCAATAGAAATTCTCATAGCTTTTAAAGACTCATTAATATCATGCTTGGGTGGAATAGATCTAATTTTCAAAGAATCAATCTCAAGAGAAATTCTATCAACGTTCCTAGCCAAATCATCAATCTTTAGCAATTTTTCTTCAATCATAGCATTGAAACCTTTTTGCGAGCTAATAAATTATTTAATATTATTCTCAAGATCAGAGGGCATATTATTATAATTTCCATAAGAATTGTTGTAGGAATTACCATAATTATTAGAGGAATTACTAGGAAACGGCCTATGATTGAAATTACCTCTATACGCGTTATTACCAAAATTGTTCCTACCAACAAAATTCACATCCATAGATTCATTATTATTTCCAATCAAAGAAGACAAAGGCATATCATTGGGATCAATAGGAGCATTCTTACTAGCAAACAATTTCATCAATTCATCCATCTTTTCACTCAAAGTATTTATTTCCTCAATAGCATGCACTTTTTTACTACTAGGAGATCTTTCGGTATGCCATTGAGAGTAATTTGCCATGATATTATCTAGGAGTTTAGTAGCTTCTCCTAATGTGATTTCCATAAAAGTACCACCCGCGGCGGAATCTAAAAGATTTCTAGAAGCAAAATTCAATCCCGCATAGAAAATTTGTATAATCATCCATAAACTCAAACCATGCGCGGGGCAATTTCTAATCATTAGTTTCATCCTATCCCATGATTGTGCAACATGCTCATGATCAAGTTGCTTAAAATTAATTATATCGTTCCTAAGGGAGATGATCTTAGCGGGCGGAAAGTACTTGGAAATAAAAGCATCTTTACACTTATTCCATGAATCAATACTATTTTTAGGCAAAGATGAAAACCAAGTTTTAGCACGATCTCGTAGTGAGAACGGAAATAGCTTCAATTTAACAATATCATTATCCACATCTTTCTTCTTTTGCATATCACACAACTCAACGAAAGTATTTAGATGGGATGCGGCATCTTCACTAGGAAGGCCGGAAAATTGTTCTTTCATAACAAGATTAAGCAAAGCGGCATTAATTTCATAAGATTCCGCACTAGTGGCGGGAGCAATCGGAGTACTAATAAAATCATTATTATTAGTATTGGAGAAGTCACACAACTTGGTATTCTCTTGAGTCATCGTGACAAAGCAAGCAATCTAGAACACAAGCAAACGAAAAGCAAACGAAAAGACGAATGGAAGAAGGGCGAATAAAAAGGCAAATCTTTTTGTTTTTTTTTGTGAAAATCGTTTTAGAAGTGGGGGAGAGGAAAACGAGAGGCAAATGGCAAATAATGTAAATGCAAGAGATGAGTTTGTGATGGGTACTTGGTAGGCTTGATGTAGATCTCCCCTGCAACGGCGCCAGAAATCCTTCTTGCTACCTCTTGAGCATGCGTTGGTTTTCCCTTGAAGAGGAAAGGGTGATGCAGCAAAGTAGATAAGTATTTCCCTCAGTTGTTGAGAACCAAGGTATCAATCCAGTAGGAGATACAAGCAAGTCCCCAATAGATGTACCTACACAAATAATCAAACACTTGCACCCAACTCTATAAAGGGGTTGTCAATCCCTTCACGGTTACTTGCAAGGATGAGATCTGATAGTGATAGATATAAGAGATTGCTAGAACGTAAAGTAAAAAAAAGTAAAAATAATGCAGCGAGGTATTTTTGGTATTTTTGGTTTATAGATCTGAAAGTATAATATGGAAAATAGACCCGGGGGCCATAGGTTTCACTAGAGGCTTCTCTCATGAAGGAAAATAATACGGTGGGTGAAAACATTACTCTCGAGCAATTGATAGAAAAGCGAATAATTATGAAGATATCCAAGGCAATGATTATGCATATAGGCATCACGTCCGTGTCAAGTAGACCGAAATGATTCTGCATCTACTACTATTACTCCACACATTGACCGACTCCTGCCTGCATCTAGTGTATTAAGTTCATGAAGAACAGAGTAACGCATTAGGTAAGATGACATGATGTAGAGGGATAAACTCAAGCAATATGATGAAAACCCCATCCTTTTATCCTTGATGGCAACGATACAAATACGTGCCTCGCTACCCCTACTTTGTCACTGGGTGAGGACACCGCAAGATTGAACCCAAAACTAAGCACTTCTCTCATTGCAAGAATTACCAATCTAGTTGGCCAAACCAAACCAATAACTCGAAGAGACTTGCAATGATATGAAATCATGCATATAAGAATTCAGAGAAGATTCAAATAATATTCATAGATAAGCTGATCATAAACCCACAATTCATCGGATCTCGACAAACACACCGCAAAAGAGTATTACATCGGATAGATCTCCATGAAGATCATGAAGAACATGGTATTGAAGAACAAAGAGAGAGAAGAAGCCATCTAGCTACTAGCTATGGACCCGAAGGTCTGTGGTAAACTACTCACGCATCATCGGAGGGGCAATGGAGTTGATGTAGATACCCTCCGTGATCGAATCCCTCTCCGGCAGATTACCGGAAAAGGCTCCAAGATTGGATCTCACGGGAACAGAGGCTTCCGGCAGCGGAAAAGTATTTTCGTGGCTCTCTTTGGTATCCAGGGAATATTTGGGAATTTATAGGCCGAAGAATAGGGTTAGGAGGGCTGCCGTGGGGCCACAAGCCAGGGGGCGCGCCCCCCCTAGGGCCGCCCTGGTGGCTTGTGACGCCACGGCAGGTCTCCTGCCTTCATCTCCAAGTTTGCTGGGTTTCTTCTGGTCCAAGAAAAATCATTCCGAAGATTTTATTCCGTTTGGACTCCGTTTAATATTCCTTATCTGCAATACTCAAAAACAAGGAAAAAACAGAAACTGGCACTAGGCTCTAGATTAATAGGTTAGTCCCAAAAATAATATAAAATAGCATATTAATGCATATAAAACATCCAAAGCAGATAATATAATAGCATGGAACAATAAAAAATTATAGATATGTTGGAGACGTATCACGTGACAACCTCATGGCGACACGTTGATGGAGATCAAGATGATTGAGATCATGGTGTCATGCCGGTGACGATGGAGATCATGCCGGTGCTTTGGAGATGGAGATCAAAAGCACAAGTTCATTGCCATATCATGTCACTTATGATTTGCATGTGATGTTAATCCTTTTATGCATCTTATTTTGCTTAGGACGACGGTAGCATTATAAGGTGATCCCTCACTAAAATTTCAATATAAAATTGTGTTCTCCCCGAGTGTGCACCGTTGCGAAAGTTCGTCGTTTTGAGACACCACATGATGATCGGGTGTGATAGACTCTACGTTCACATACAACGGGTACAAGCCAGTGTTGCACGTGCGGAACACTCGGGTTAAACTTGACGAGCCTAGCATGTACAGACTTGGCCTCGGAACACAAGAGACCGAAAGGTCGAACATGAGTCATATATTTGATATGATCAACATGAAGATGTTCACCATTGAAACCACCTCATCTCACGTGATGATCGGACTTGAGTTGGTGAATTTGGATCATGTGACACTCAAATGACCAGAGGGATGTCAATTTGAGTGGGAGTTTTTTTAAGTAATATGATTAACTAAACTCATTATCATGAACATAGTCAAAATGTCTTTGCAAATTATGTTGTAGATTACTAGCTCGCGCTGTAGCTCCCTTGAATTTTTATATGTTCCTAGAGAAATAGAGTTGAAAGATGATGGTAGCAATAATGCGGACTGGGTCCGTGATCTGAGGATTGTCCTCATTGCTGCACAGAAGGCTTATGTCCTTAATGCACCGCTCGGTGCGCCACCCCCTCAAGCGTCGTCTGTAGATGTTGTGAACATCTAACATGCACGTTCTGATGAATACTTGATAGTTCAGTGCGTCATGCATTACGGCTTAGAATTGAGGCTCCAAAACATTTTGAACGTCACGGAACATATGAGATGTTCTAAGAGCTGAAATTGGGATCTCAGGCTCGTGCCCGTGTTGAGAGCTATGAGACCTCCAACAAGATTCTTTGCCTGCAAGATGAAGGAGAATAGCTCAATCGGTGAGCATGTGTTCAGATTGTCTGGGTGCTACAATCGCTTGAATCGAGTGGGAGTTGATCTTCCAGATAAGATAGTGATTGATATAGTTCTCCAAGTCACTGTCACTAAGCTACTAGAGCTTCGTGATGAACTATAAAATGCTAGGGATGGAAATAATGATCCCTGAGCTATTCGCGATGTTTGACACCGCGAAGGTAGAAATCAAGAAGGAGCATCAAGTGTTGATGGTTAGTGAAACCACTAGTTTTGAGAAGGGCAAGCGCAAGGAGGGAAACTTCATGGATGGCAAGTCAGTTGCTGCTCCAGTGAAGAAACCCAAGGTTGAACCCAAACCCGAGACTAAGTGCTTCTATTATGAGGAGAACGGCCGCTGAAGCGGAACAACCCTAGATACTTGGTAGATAAGAAGGCTGGCAACGTCGACAGAAGTATATTTGATATACGTGTTATTGATGTGTACCTTACTAGTACTCCTAGTAGCACCTGGGTATTGGATACCGGTTCGGTTGCTAAATGTTAGTAACTCAAAAGAAAAGCTACGGAATAAACGGAGGCTAGCTAAGGGTGAGGTGACGATGAGTGTTGGAAGTGTTTCCAAGGTTGATGTGATCACCATCGCACGCTCTCTCTATCTTCGGGATTTGTGATGAACCTAAATAAATGTTATTTGGTGTTTGCATTGAGCATGAACGTGATTAGATCATGTTTATTGCAATACGGTTATTCATTTAAGTTAGAGAATAATGGTTATTCTGTTTACATGAATAATACCTTCAATGGTCATGCACCCAATGAGAATGGTTTATTGAATCTGGATCGTAGTGATACACATGTTCATAATATTGATGCCAAAAGATATAAAGTTAATAATGATAGTACCACATACTTGTGGCACTGCCGCTAAAGGTCATATTGGTGTAAAACGCATGCAGAAACTCCATGCTGATGGATCTTTGGACTCACTCGATTTCGAATCGGTTGAGACATGCAGACCATGCCTCATGGGCAAGATGACTAAAACCCTGTTTTTCGGCTTGATGGAGCGGGCAAGTGACTTATTGGAAATGATACATGTTGATGTATGCGGTCCAATGAGTGTTGAAGCGTGCGGTGGATATCGCTATTTTCTTACCTTCACTGATGATTTGAGTAGATATGGGGATATTTACTTAATGAAACACAAGTCTGAAACGTTTGAAAAGTTCAAACAAATTTAGAGTGAAGTTTGAGATCATCGTGACAAGAAGATAAAATGTCTACGATGTGATCGTGGAGGTAAATATCCGAGTTACGAGTTTGGTATGCAACTCAAGACAATGTGGAAGTTGTTTCACAACTCACACCACCTGGAACACCATAGTGTGATGGTGTGTCCGAACATCGTAGTCGTGCTCTATTGGATATGGTGCGTACTATGATGTCTCTTATCGATTTGCCACTATCGTTTTGGGTTATGCATTAGAGACAATGACATTCACTTTAAAATAGGGCACCATCTAAGTCCGTTGAGATGACACCGTATGATTTTTGGTTTGGCAGAAACCTAAGCTGTCATTTCTCAGAGTTTGGGAATACGACGCTTATGTCTGATAAGCTCGATCCCAAAGCGGAAAGGTGCATCTTCATAGAATACCCTAAGGAAACAGTTGGGTATACCTTCTATCTCAGATCCAAGGGCAAAGTGTTTGTTGCTAAAAATGGGTCCTTTCTCGAGAAAGAGTTTCTCTCGAAAGAATTGAGTGGGAGGAAAGTAGAACTTGATGAGGTTGTTGAACCGTCACTTCAGTTGGATAGTAGCACGACGCAGAAAGACGTTTCTGTGGCGCCTACACCGAATGAAGAGGAAGTTAATGATGATGATCATGACACTTCGGATCAAGTTACTACCGAACCTCGTAGGCCGACAAGAACTCGTACCGCCTCTGAGTGGTACGTCAATCCTGTCTTGGAGGTCATGTTGTTAGACAACAGTGAAACTACGAGCTATGAAGAAGCGATGGTGGGCCCGGATTCCAACAAATGGCTAGGAGCCATGAAATCCGAGAAAGGATCCATGTATGAAAACCAAGTATGGACTTTGGTAGACTTGCCCGTTGAACGGCAGGCCGTTGAGTACAAATGGACCTTTAAGAAGAAGACATACGCTGATGGTAAATGTCACCATTTATAAAGCTCGACTTGTCGCAAAGAAGTTTTCGACAAGTTCAAGGAGTTGACTATGATGAGACTTTCTCACCCGTAGCGATGCTAAAGTCTGTTGGAATTATGTTAGCAATTGCTGCATTTTTCGATTATGAAATCTGGCAGATGGATGTCAAAACATCGTTTCCTTAACGGTATCCGTGAGGAAAGGTTGTATGTGATACAACTGGAAGGTTTTGTCAGTCCTAAGGATGCTAAAATGTATGCAAGCTCCAGCGATCCTTCTATGGACAGGAGGAAGCATCTCGGAGTTGGAATATACGCTTTGATGAGGTGATCAAAGTTTTTGGGTCTATGCAAAGTTTATGAGAAACTTGTACTTACAATAAAGTGAGTGGGAGCACTATAGAATTTCTGATAAGTATATGTGGATGGCATATTGTTGATCGGAAATGATGTAGAATTTCTGGAAAGCATAAAGGGTTGTTTGAAAAGGAGTTTTTCAAAGAAAAACCTGGAATGAAGCTACTTAAATATTGGGCATCAGGATCTATAGAGATAGATCAAGACGTCTGATAAAACTTTCAATGAGTACATACCTTGACAAGATTTTGAAAGAGTTCAAAATGGATCAGTCAAAGAAAGAGTTCTTGCCTGATTTGTAAGGTGTGGAGTTGAGTGAGACTCAAAGCTCGACCACGGCAGAAGAAAGAGAAAGGACGAAGGTCGTCCCCTATGCCTTATCCATAGGCTCTGTATAGTATGCCATGCTGTGTACCGCACCTGGTGTGTGCCTTGCCATGAGTCTGTCAAGGGGTACAAGAGTGGTCCAGGAGTGGATCACTGGACAACGGTCAAGATTATCCTTAGTAACTTGAGGACTAAGGAAATGTTTCTCGATTATGGAGGTGATAAAGAGTTCGTCGTAAAGGGTTACGTCGATGCAAGCTTTGACACGTATCCGGACGACTCTGAGTAGCAGTCCGGATACGTATAGTGGAGCAGTCATTTGGAATAGCTCCAAGTGGAGCGTGGTAGCATCTGCAGTATGACATATAGATTTGCAAAGAACACACGGATCTGAATGTTGCAGACCATTGACTAGAACCTCTCTCACATGCAAAACATGATCGAACCCCAGAACTCATTGGGTGTTAGATTCATTACAATGTTAATCACATGGTGATGTGAGCTAGATTATTGACTCTAGTGCAAGTGGGCGACTGTTGGAAATATGCCCTAGAGGCAATAATAAATTAGTTATTATCATATTTCCTTGTTCATGATAATCGTTTATTATCCATGCTATAATTGTATTGATTGGAAACTCAAATACATGTGTGGGTACATAGACAACACTGTGTCCCAAGTATGCCTCTAATAAGACTAGCTCGTTGATCAAAGATGGTTAAGGTTTCCTAGCCATAGACATTAGATGTCATTTGATAACGTGATCACATCATTAGGAGAATGATGTGATGGACAAGACCCAAACTGTGAACGTAGCATATGATCGTGTCAGTTTATTGCTATTGTTTTCTGCATGTCAAGTATCTGTTCCTATGACCATGAGATCATGAACTCACTGACACCGGAGGAATACCTTGTGTGTATCAAACGTCACAACGTAACTGGGTGACTATAAAGATGCTCTACAGGTATCTTCGAAGGTGTCTGTTGAGTTGGCATGGATTAAGACTGGGATTTGTAACTCCGTGTGACGGAGAGGTATCTCAGGGCCCACTCGGTAATACAATATCATAATGAGCCTTGCAAGCAAAGTGACTAAAGTGTTAGACACGGGATCTTGTATTACGGAACGAGTAAAGAGACTTGCCGGTAACGAGATCGAAATAGGTATGGAGATACCGACGATTGAATCTCGGGCAAGTAACATACCGATGAACAAAGGGAACATCGTACGGGATTAACTGAATCCTTGACATAGAGGTTCAACCGATAAAGATCTTCGTAGAATATGTAGGAACCAATATGGCCATCTAGGTCCCGCTATTGGTTATTGACCGTAGAGGTGTCTCGGTCATGTCTACATAGTTCTCGAACCCGCAGGGTCTGCACACTTAACGTTCGGTGACGTGTCGGTAGTATTGAGTTATGCATGGTGGTGACCGAAGGTTGTTCGGAGTCCCGGATGAGATCCCGGACGTCACGAGGAGCTCCGGAATGGTCAGGAGGTAAAGATTTATATATGGGAAGTCATATTTTGGCGACCGGAAAAGTTTCGGGTTTTTTCGGTATTGTACCGGGAAGCTTCTAGAAGGTTCCGGAAACTTTCGGAAGGAGTCCGAAAGTCCACCAAGGGTTCCACCACGTCCCAAGGGTTTGCATGGGCTGAGGGGAGGCGCCCTGGCCTTATTGGGCCAGGCGCACAAGTTCCTCAAGGCCCATGTTGCTTGGGAGAGGTGGAAAGTCCACCTGTTTATGGAAAGGGAGGGAATTGGACTAGGAGTCCAACTCCTCCCCCTTGGCTGCGCCCTAGGGCTTGGAGGGGCTGATCTCCACGCCCCTCCACCTATATATAGAGGGGAGGGGGCGCTCCATGAGCACACACGAAGCCCTTGGCGCCCCTCTCTCTCCCTAGATCGTTTTCTCCTCCGTTCGCGGTTTCGGTAGCGCTAGGCGTAGCCCTGCCGGGATAGCACCACCACCACCGCCACCATGCCGTCGTGTTGCCGGAGAACTCATCTACCTCTCCGCTCTCCCTTGCTGGATCAAGGAGGCGGAGATCGTCATCGAGCTGTACGTGTGCTGAACGCGGAGGTGCCGTCCGTTCGGCGCTAGATCGGAAGGACCGTGATTGGATCGTGATTGGATCGCGGGACGGCTTGCGATTTGGATCGCGAAGACGTTCGACTACATCAACCGCATTTCTTAACGCTTCCCGCTTAGCGATCTACAAGGGTACGTAGATCCACTCTCCCTCTCGTAGATGCTCATCACCATGGATAGATCTTGCGTGTGCGTAGGAATATTTTTGTTTCCCATGCAACGTTCCCCAACACTTCCATCCGGTCAAAGCCTTTGACCGTCCTGACTAGTGGGGCCGCGGGATATCCTGACATGTGGGGTTGCTCCTCTCTCTCTCTCTCAGCACAGTGCTGACGTGGTAGAATCATGACATGTGGGGTCGAGGCAACATATGACATGTGGGTCCGCTTGAAACCCTGGTAGGCGGGGTCTGGCCACTATTTCCCCATAGTGTTGGCACATTAAGATCCTGACTTGTGGGGCCGAGGCAGCTTATGACAGGTGGGGCCGAGGCAACTTATGACATCTGGGTCCGCTTGAAACCCTGGTAGGTGGGGTCTGGCCACTATCTCCTCATAGTGCTGACGCGTTAAGATCCTGACTTGTGGGGCCGAGGCAACTTATGACGGGTGGGGCCAAGGCAGCTTATGATAGGTGAGCCGGCGCTGCATATTACACGTGGGGTGTGTTCTCTCTGTCATCTGTCAATGGCCGACCGCGCATAGCCTCGAGCACCTTCCCCACAGAGCAGCCATAGCCATGGCCGAAGCTTGCCCGCATCGCCAGATCTGATTCCGGCGCCGACTAGCAGCCCGCGGTGGTGCACGTCCGCCACGGCACCAGCATTATTTCTCTTCCCGCATTGTACCTCCAGACCAACATACCGCACGCTGAGCTGCCTCCCCACACCCACTCCCCACCATCTGGATTTGCACCGCCGCATCAAAGATAGCCACCGACAGCCGCGCAACATTTCTTAGTAATCTCTCGGATCTTGATCCTCCTTATTCAAGTGCTTCTGGACCCTTTCCCTTAATCTCGTATGAACACCTGATTTCAGGGGCGCCGTCGCGGTAAATGTCCGGTCGCAACGGCTATAACGGCGAGGGTGGCGATTCGATCATGTCTTTGCCAGGATCACGTACACCATATTCGGAGGAGGTTCAGGTAGTTAGCGTTCATGGCTTATGTGAATGATCCCTTGTTTAATTTGTAGTGTTAATTGACTTTTGGATGGATTATTATAGTTTAACAGGCAGGTTGATGATCGTTGGTATATTGCATACCAAGACGGGTCAACCCAATGGGGTAGAGAGAAGATGGCATTGGAGGAGGCGGTGGCTAATTTGGGTGTTGAATTAGCTAGTAAAAACAAATTGATTATTGAGCTGAAGCGTATTATTGCGGAAGAAAGGAGAATCGCTCGCAACGACAAGTTGAAACTAGAGACTGACCTGGCCATATTTGATCATGTGGTAGAGGAGCTGCAAATGTATGGAGAGGAGAAAGCAATAGTCATACAAGGACTTGAAGTGAAGGCAGAGGAGAAAACATATACATGGTGGCACTTATCATAGTTGTCATCTCTTTACTAGCTCTTTACTATGTAGTTAAGGTAAATTGATATAAAATAATGTAGAGATCTCCAAATATGATGGGTTGTTGAGCAAGTTTGTACCCCTGGAATTTGGTCAAGATGTGACATCTTTTTAACCCCATGGAATTTAGTCAACATATATGTATCTTTGTTTGTAAAAGTTTCTTGCAAAAGATGCCCTTTATTTTTATTAGGCGTTCACACGATATCCAATTTCAATACAAAGCATATGCTATTGGTGTCTACAAATTGGAAATTTAAGGAATTGAAAACATCATGGTCAGTGAACTGGTCCACTTAAAATTAGCCTGGCATCCAAATGTTTAGGGATCCCAAATGTTTATTACACCAACATGTTCAAGACAGCAGCTTGACAAACATAGCAAATAATGCTACTCCTAAAACACATTTCAGCACAAAATTCTCTCCCTCCAATTTCTTCCGCTTAACCCTAAGCTGGTTAATAGCAGCAGAATTTTCAGCATCTTTCTTTAATAACACCTCAGTTTGCATATCCTTCCTCTTGATCAGATCATCTGTCCAAGCCTTCTTCTGTAGCAACTCTTGATTCCATGATTTGTAGGCCTATAATTCAGTAAGAACTCGGGGGGGGGGGGTCCTTTTCTCCGTTGAGCTGACGCACCATGTCACACAAATCAATCAAGTGCTGCTTCAAGAACTCGGGCACTTTTGGATCAGCCCATTCGTAGAACTTACAACCACCAACCTATGATATTAACACTATTTAGAGTCAAGATTATTTTTTTATTTAATGGCAAAAAACTAAGGAAATGAGAAGAAATAAGAAATCACCCAAACTCTTGTGCAATAGTAATACCTCCGTTCTGGGATGGAATTGCTCCAAGAAATCCACCTGGAAGTCTTCTCCTTGCACCAACATGCTTTATCTGGAGAATACTCTAGCGTCTTTTCTCTGTACGGTATTGGGGAAGAGAAGGAGGATTCCTCGTCGCTGTACAATGTAGTGTGACGCTGGAACTAGACATGTCCTACCTTTATGCAGACTTATAGAATTAAACAAAATTGTCAATGGTCATAAATAAGATCATGGACCAGCTCAGTGTGTAGTAATGGTGGTGAAAAACTAGCTCAATGTGTAGTGGCATTGGTAAACTAGCTCAATGTGCAGTGGCATTGGTGATAAACTAGCTAAATGCGTAGTAGCAGTGGTGATAAACTAGCTCAATGTGTAGTAGCATTGGTGATAAACTAGCTCATAAAACTAGGCATGTACTCTAACGTTCTTACTGGCGCAACGTCCCGCTCAGATCCATGGAGATCCGCACCGCCCCGATCCGTGCAGCCGACATAAAGCGGCGAGGAGGATGGCTTTGAAGTGGTGGCTCACGCGTCGACGAGGTGTGGAGACAAGGAGGGGGGTCGAAATCGCTGTCGAGGAGGTGTGGAGACAAAGGGGGAGGTCGAACTCGTCATCGAGAAGGTGTGCCAACCGAGGATTCGCGTAGATAGGGGGAAATGCGGCGATACGAGTGAGATTGAGTGGCTCATCTGTTGGGGCCTTCTGTCGCTTGTCCCTCTTCTGCCGCTGCCATGTGGGCCACGGAACACCCGGCTGAATCTAGCCAATCAGGTCACCTCTCGCGGATCGACCATGTCTAACCCTAGCGCCTGATCCAAACCTTCCCCGAACAACGATCCAATGACTCGGATGGTGCGGGCTTTTGAGAGGGATTTGAGGGGTTTTGAGAGGGGTTTGAGGGGTTTTGAGAGGGTCTCAATGATTAGGGTTGAGCATAACTAATTTAAAAAAAATCAAAAAAATATGAAACTTGCGCACATCATTGTTTTATGTTGCTAGGTTGCTAGGAAAAAAATAAGAAATAACATCTACGGATATTTTCATGAATTTCCTTTCACATATGTAACATCCCAAATTTTGGAATGTTATATTAATAAATTGAATGATTGATTGTTTGATTGAGTGATTGAATTGAGTGAAAATTTGTAACTTTTGAAATTTTGAAATGAGAGGGGATAATAGGACTTTCCCAAAACTTTCACCTTGTAACTACCCCCTTATATTCAAATCCATTTCAAATACAAACCCTAGAGAGAAGATGAAATGACTTCTTCCATTTTGAAAAGGGATTTGAAAAGATTTGAATTCCATTTTGGAAACATTACAATTTCAGAAACTTTATGCAACTCAAGGAGTTTCAAGAGAGGAGATAAGACGACTTCTTCAAAACAAAAGAAAGAGAGTTGGAAGTTTCAAAGAAATGCTTTTGAAAGCCCCTTCCAATTTTTTATGAAACCCAAACTTTCATCTTGGAAGTTATTTGAATTTTCAAATTTCAGAACCTCTGGAAATTATTCATAAAGAGAGTAGGAATATGAAACTTCAAGATTTCAGAGGGGAATTGAAATATATTTGGAAGAAACAGAAAATAATTGGAAAGGACTTGAATTTCAAAATTCAAAGTCATTTTGAAGTGGCTTTCAAAATTTATTTTTCTCCAAAAATAAAATATATGGAAAATAGAGTAAAATGATTCCCTTCGATATAAAAATGGAGAAAAATGAATTTGAAATCATTTTGGTATTTTTTGAAAATATTTTATTGCATTTTAATTGCAATAGTAGCACTGTTTGACTTTTGAGAATTTCTGGGTGCATTGTTTGACTCTGAAAATATGTTCATGTTGTAGAGTTTCTTTTTCTGAAAATTCAGATATATAATACTCCTATATTTGAAGTTGTATTTATTTTCCTTTTTTAGTTTTTAGCTTCCTGTTTTTAAATAAAAGGAAAACATTTCTTATATTAGGAAAGTTTGGCGCGGCCCAGCTAAGCAGATCTGGCCCAATCCCCTTCTATACGGATCCGAATCCCTTTGGAATCGGCCACTGACCGAATCGCCTCTCTCCCTCTCTCTCTCTGACACCCCTGGCCCACCGTCCGGCCCGAATCCCTCCCGCGCTCTCCTTCCTTTTGTTCCTCCTCCTTCCTTACCTCGCCGGAGCCGCACCGGAGCCCGATCCCCGGGTCGATTCCTTGCCGTACGAGCGCATCCGAGCCCTCCCCTATAAAGCCCGAGGCTTCCTCTCTCCGTTTCCCCCCGAAGCCCCAACGCCCGTGCCCTCTCGCCTCACAAATCGCTTGCCGGAGGATGCCTCAGCCGCCACGCCATTGCCGCACCTCCGCTTCACCTAGACCTTCCCTAGCCTCGCCACCAACACCACTGCCACCCCCGTCATCGTGTGCACGTCCCCATGCACTCGCCCGAGCTCTAGAGCCACTAGAGCTAGCTCCCGTCGACCATCGGAACGCCGTCGCCGCTGCCACGCTCGCCGCCGTCACTCCCGTACACCCCGCGCCTTGCCGTCGCCACCCAGCTCATCGCCGTCCTCGCCTACGTCGAACAGAGCCGTTGCCGACACCGGAGGACCACCGAAACGCCGTCCCCGTCCACCTCTCCGCCTCGGCCTCGCCGGAGATCTCGTCGGACCTCCTCTCCCCGCTCTATAAGTCGCCGGAAACCACCCCACCATAGGATCTAGATCCAACGCGCGAGATTAGATGTAGTTTTTTTATTAAGCGCGAACCGTTTTCTTTTATGTTGCGGCCGACCGCCCGATTAGCTTTACCACGCACACGTCTAGGCCTATCAGAGTCTGCCACGTAGCCCAGTGACCGTTAGGTTTTCTTTTTCTGTTTTTGTTTTATTTAACAGAATTGATTATGTTTTTAGTTTGGCTATATCTTTTATGTTTTTAATTTTTTTTGAGTGATTCTTTTTGCATTTGGTTAACAAAATTATGTAGTTTCTGTAGATATAAATTTTGGTCATGTTTGAATATTTTAAATTTGAATTCAAACAGATTTGCTTCAAATCTTGTTTTGTGAATAACTTGAGTTTAAAATAGGTTTTGAGTTGATTCTTTTTGCTACTGGTCACTTGTGACTTTATTTATCAGTAGGTACAATTTAGGAATTTTTAGAATATTTTAAATTAGGGTTTTAAGCAAAACAGAATCTGTTTTAGTTCTTGTTAGGTTTATTGCTATTTTCTTTTGATTTAATTGTCTTTAATTTGTTTCTTTTGTATTTGTTGATAAGTTTTGCTTTGTTTTGTGTTAGTTAGCAGTAGTATTTCAACAAAGATTATTTTTATTTTGTTTATTATTATCTGATTGCATGAAATCAATTCTAGTTCAATAATAACTTCAAAATTGATTTCATTACTAGTTTGATTTCCTATTTGAAAATATTTTTTTGTAACTGGTTTTATAGTTTTATTTCACTGTTAACTTTAATTTAGATCAGAAACAATTTGTATTAAAGCTGAAATTGTTTTCGGTTTAATTCAAGGTTAACCCTGTTTAGGTCATAAGTAGAGTTTGATAAAAGTTTTTCTATTAGTTCTTAGTTGTTCTTCAAAAGTAATTTTTTTGCTAGTAAAAGATTTATTATAATACTTTCGTTAGATTTTATTTTGTTGTTGATTTGTTGCTATTGAAAATAGGTTGTTGGTAGGGAAAACTATTCTTGGTTGCTTTGATGAAGTTTTGTTGATTTTAAATTTTGTCTTAAGTATTTCCTTCATCACAACCTTAGAGTGTTTGGTACTTGGTTTTGTTTCTTGTTTGTTAGAATGATTGTTAGTATGATTGCTTATAAGAGTGCAATGTTTGACTATATATATTTAATCGGAGAGTGACGAATAGTTCTATCAAGTTATTTCTGAGAGCGATATTTATCTTCATCAACCTCACCAGGCAAGTTCACCTTGATCATGTTTTACCTATGATTTTTATTGCATTAGTTCAACCTTTCCACCATTGCATGCAAAGTAGGTACTTGGAAATTTGGTTCTTGAGTAGTATCAGGTGGTAGGCACCCCAGAAACCCTTGTCACTTTTGCCCCGGAAAATGTTATTTTATTTTTGCTATGCTTTTAGTAGACGGGGTTGGTTGAGTGTTTATCATGAGAGTTGTGAGAATTAATTTATGACCAAGACCTCAAGACTTCAAGATTTTCAAGACCTCATGATGCAATATTCCTCTGGGTGGAAATTGGTTGAACGGCACCCTGGAGGACCCAGTGGTAGCCTAGGTGTTGCTGGAGAAGTGCTAGTATTCACGCGGAAAGTTTCACCCAGGCACAAGGAGATGGATGGATACTTCAAGACTCGAGGCTTACCTGCACAACCACAAGTCATTATGGGCTCTGGCTTGGTTGGACATCGTGGTGACTCTGGACGGGCGGTGCTACGAGATGTAGAAGAACAGTAGGATTGGATGGGCACCGACAGTGGCTCAGAGGAACCCTTTGGAAGACCATGTTTCGATCATCTGGTTCTCAAACACCATGTAGTGCGAGGACTTCAACGGAGGCGATCTAATCTTGTGGGGAAAGTGTGCAAAACTCTGCAGAGAACCAAACCTAATCGATTAGCCATGTCCCCGGTTACGGACAACTTGAGCCAAAGGAACTGAAACTATCAGGAACTCTCAACACTAATATTATTAATGATGTGGGTGTTACTGTTAACTTGGGTATGAGAAATGGTTGGTGGAACCTTCTCATTAAACAACCAACTTTGTAGTAACCGTTTTTTTGCTTTGACCCCTTTGTTGTAGGAAAAATCAGCTTTATGCAAAAACTTTAACTTATAGCCCCACCTGCCATATATGCATATCGTATAGTTGACTTTTTTTACCTCTCATTTGGTGACTTGCCGGCATATTCAATATGCTGACCTACACGGCTGCAACGTCTTCTATTGCAGACATTCTTCTACGATGAGTAAGAGTACGATTTAGGGTTACGGTCTACACTCAACCTGCCGTTGGTGTTTATTTGGGACTCCACTCCCGTTGACCGTTTTCGCTGAGATTTAAGAGGTATATATCAATTTTACATTATTTACATGTGATTGCACTTTGATATATGCATTGATGTACTGTGTGTGCCAGCATACTGATCCAGGGATGGCATGATGTCTACTACGCAACTTTATTCTTGTAGACTCGTGTTGGGCCTCCAAGCGCAGAGTTTTGTAGGACAGTAGATATTTCCCTCAAGTGGATGACCTAAGGTTTATCAATCCGTGGGAGGTGTAGGATGAAGATGGTCTCTCTTAAACGACCTTGCAATCAAATACAAGAAATCTCTTGTGTCCCCAACACACCCAATACAATGGCAAATTGTATAGGTGCACTAGTTCGGCGAAGAGATGGCGATACAAGTGCAATATGGATGATAGATATAGGTTTTTGTAATATGAAAATATAAAAACAGTAAGGTAGCAAGTAACAAAAGTGAGCACAAACGGTATTGCAATGCTTGAAAACAAGGCCTAGGGTCCGTACTTTCGCTAGTGCAATATCTCAACAATGCTAACATAATTGGATCACATAACAATCCCTCAACGTGCAACGAAGAATCACTCCAAAGCTCTTATCTAGCGGAGAACATAAGAAGAAATTGTTTGTAGGGTACGAAACCACCTTAAAGTTATCCTTTCCGATCGATCTATCCAAGAGTTCGTACTAAAATAACACCAAGTTATCCTTTCCGATCAATCTATCTAGAGTTCATACTAAAATAACACCATATGATACGCATCAACCAACTCTAATGTCACCTAGATACTCCAATGTCACCACAAGTATCCATGAGTTAATTATACTATACGCATCAAACAATTTCAGATTCATAATACTCAATCCAGCACAAAGAACCTCAAAGAGTGCCCCAAGATTTCTATCGGAGAATGTAGGACAAGAATGTGCATCAACCCCTATGCATAGATTACCCCAATGTCACCTCGGGAATCCGCAAGTTGAGTACCAAAACATAAATCAAGTGAATCAATAGAACACCCCATTGTCACCACGAGTATCCATATGCAAGACATATATCAAGTGTTCTCAAATCCAATATTCAGTCCAACATAACAATATCTCAAAGGGAAATATTCAATTCATCACAACATGATAGCAAGGGAATAACATCATATGATTCGACTATATTAACAAAACCCGTGATACATCAAGGTCGTGACATCTCAAGAACACGAGAGAGAGAGAGAGAGATTGAACACCTAGCTACTGGTACATACCCTTAGCCCCGAGGGTGTACTACTCCCTCCTCGTCATGGCCTCCGCCGAGATGATGAAGATGGCCACAGGAGATGATCTACCCTCTCCAGCAAGGTACTGGAACGCCTCCAGATTGGTTTTTCGTCGATACGAAGAGTTGCGGCGGCGGGACTTCTCGTCTAGGGTTATTTCTAGGGGTTTCTGAATATATAGGATTTTTGAGCGTCGGTTTCACGCGGAGATGGGCCACGAGTGGACCAAAAGACACCAGGGCGCGCCAGAAGGGCCTGGTGCGCCCTGGTGGGTTGTGCCCACCTCGTGGCTCTTCCGACCCTCCAACAAAGCTTGTAGTGCCTCTTTTGTCCGAAAAAAAATCGTCAAAAAGTTTTGTTGCATTTGGAGAACCTTGATTTCTGCACAAAAAACAACACCACAGTAGTTCTGTTGAAAACAATGTCAGTCCGGGTTAGTTCTAAATAAATCATGTAAAGTGCATCAAAACCATATAAAAGTATTGTAAACATAGGTGAATGTGGCATGAATACTTCATAAATTATCAATACGTTGGAGACGTATCAGCATCCCCAAGCTTAATTCCTACTCGTCCTCGAGTAGGTAAATGATAAAAGAAATAATTTATGAAGTGTGAATGCTAGCATAGTGCATAAGTTTGATCAATGATAATTTCAACCACTTTTCCTAGCATCCTAACAGCAACGCTTTCTCATAAAACTCATCCTGATAAAGTAGCAACCAATTCACATGTTATGGTTCAAACAATGAATTCTCTTGAAACTTAACAACCTATGTTCTTAGTCACCAAACAATTGCAATTCAACTTATTCTCAACAAAGTCTAAGTAAGAGCTCCACATACTCAATCATCATATAGTCTTCTATGATTGCTAGTACTCAAAGCATATTCTTAGAACAAATGGCATCCATCGAACACAGAGAAAGATAGGGGCTTAATGTTTCGCCTCCCAACTCATTTATCATAGAGATAATTGTCAACAATAATAAGTCATGATCAAATATATTTGACTGGCCGTATGTGCCTAGATCTTTCCCCACCACATGATGCTTGCCAACTAGAGAATAATTGAGGTTGAAATGAGAATGCATACTATTGACTCTTGCATAAAAGTAAATACTGAAAGGTAAAAGATAGGCCCTTCGCAGAGGGACGCAGGGATTTGCAGAGGGACGCAGGGATTTAAGCTTAAATCAGAGATAAATATAATTTGGGAGGTGTACCCTTCCTGTCAACGTTATGACCAAGAGTTATCAATATCTTCAATGTTAAACACATTAGCGGCGGTTCCCAAGCGGTAAAAGTAAAGGTTTACTTCCCCTCCACCAACAAACACACTCCACGTCTAGCCGAATCCACGGGTACCGTCCATACCAACAACATTCCTGGGGGAGTTTTGTTTAATTATTTGTATTTTTTTATTTCGGGACTGGGAATCCCTATTACTGCCCCTCTCGTGCAAGGACGAGCGAATAAACACTCATCATGAGAATAACCCGCTTAACATGGAAGATACTGACCGCCCCCCGTCGCTCCATGAGCGGTCCAGGCACACAAAACAGATGTTTATTTGAATGTTTAGAGGTGGCACATGCAAATTTACTTGGAATGGCAGTGAAATACCATATATAGGTAGGTATGATGGACTCTTATGGAAGAAACTTGTCTCAAGGATTCGGATGCACAAGTAGTATCTCTACTTAGTATGAAGTGTTGGCTAGCAAAAGGTTCTAAACAAGCACCACATGTTGGAGGATCCATAACAATATAACTTCTATGCAAATATACACAACCATAACTCATTACGTTGTCTTCCTTGTCCAACTTCAACTAAGTTGCCCAAGTTTGAAAATAATTAATGGGTATTCACAATCGTAGAATATGTCCAAGATAATATATTTGTATGTGAAAGTTCTCTTCCTTATACTAATCATTCACGAATTGCTTGTATGACCTATATTGTGATTGTCAAGCTTCAAAAGATGTCACTTTCTAAACCAGATGTGAATCTACTACTAAGCATAAAGCACATATAATTTTGACTTCATGGTATTCAATTCATTCAACAATTTACTCATAGGATATAAGTAAAGCACAAGAGTAAATGACAAGCTACTCTCAAAAGATATAAGTGAAGATCAATGAGTAGTCAAACAATTAAGTAGCTATGTGAGGACTCTCACTCTCTCAATAAAGATTTTCAGATCTGAGTATTTTATTCAAACAGCAAACTAAACAAAAATAGCACTCCAAGAATAGCACATGTCTTGTGAACGAATAAAAATTTAGGCTCAACATAGGCTAACCGATAGTTGACGAAGAGAGGTGGGATGCGTAGCATCCCCAAGCTTAGATGCTTGAGACTTCTTGAAATATTTACTTGGGGTGCCTTGGGCATCCCCAAGCTTGAGCTTTTGTATCTCTTTCAATCCTCTCATATCATGGTTTCACCTATTCTCGAAAACTTCATCCACACAAAACTCGAAAAGAACTCGTGAGATAGGTTAGTACACATAAGAATAAATCAACACTTCATGTACTACTAAGACAAGTTGCATAATAATTTTCAAACATTATCTACTGTATACTATCATTTCCATAATTTATATCTACCAATATAAGCTATGGAAACTATATGATAAGTAGATAACAAAACTATGACAGCAATCTGTCCAAACAGAACAGTCTGTAGCAATCTATGAAAACAGTGTACTTCTGTAACTCAAAACATTATGAAAATTTAGGACGTGATAAAGAATTTATATGATAACACTGTGTAAAAATTTCATAAACTTTCCACGTTCCAGTAAAATATGAAAATTCAAACACTACAACAAAAGTTTCTGTTTTTACACAGCACACATCAAACATGCAATGCAAGCATCCTAAGGAAACTTTTGGAACTTTTTATTGAAAAACAAGATTATAAATAACACCTAACAGAAAATAACAAAATATAATGATGATCCAAGCAAAGCACATATTATGTGACGAATAAAAATATAGCTCTAAGTAAGATATACCGATAATGTTGAAGACCAAAGAGGGGATGCCTTCCGGGGCATCCCCAAGCTTAGGCGCTTGAGTATTGCTTGGATATTACCTTGGGGTGCCTTGGGAATCCCCAAACTTAGGTTCTTTTCACTCCTTATTCTCCTCATATCGGTGTCTCACCCAAAACTTGAAAACTTCAATCACACAAAACTTAACGGAACTTCGTGAGATGGGTTAGTATAATAAATAAAGATCATTCACTTAGGTACTGTCAAAACAAGATTCATAATTGTTATCACATAATACCTACTGTATTCTACCATTCACATAATTTATATCACTGAATATAAGCTATGGGAACACTAAAACAAGCAAACTATGCATGCAAAATAGAATCTGTGAAAAACAAAATAGTTTGTGAAGATCTGAAGTACAACCATACTTCCCTGTCTCTAAAAATTCTAAAAAATTAGGAAAACCTGAATAATTTGTATACAAACACTTTGTAAAAATTTCAGATCATTATCGCGCTCCAGTAAAAAATGAAAATTCCTGTACTGGAGTCAAAAGTTTCTGTTTTGGTTCAGCATCAATTCTAGTCATCTTGTGAGTCATCCGCTTTACTTGGCACTTTATCGAAATAAAAGACACAAAACATGATTACTACAATATCTTAATCATGTGAACACTCAAAAACACAAAGTAAAAGTGTTGGGTTGTCTCCCAACAAGCACTTTTCTTTAAAGCCTTTTAGCTAGGCATGATGATTTCAATGATGCTAAAATAAAAAATAGTAATTGAAACATGCAAGAGAGCATCATGAATCTCATGACAAGCACATTTAAGTCTAACCCACTTCCTATGCATAGGGATTTTGTGAGCAAACAATTTATGGGAACAAGGATCAACTAGCATAGGAAGGCAAAACAAGCATAACTTCAAAACTTTGAACACATAGAGAGGAAACTTGATATTATTGCAATTCCTACAAGCATATGTTCCTCCCTCATAATAATTTTCAGTAGCATCATGAAGTAATTTCACAATATAACTATCACATACATCATTATTTTCATGATGCACAAGCATATAATTTTTATTACTACCCATACAAGCAAAATTCTTCTCATTCATTGTAATGGGAGCAAACTCAACAAAATAACTATCATGAGACATTTGATTGACATAACCACATTCAATATTAAAATCATGATGAGAAGTTTCACGGTTACTATCACTCTTTATAGCATGCATGTCATCATCATAATCATCATAGATAGGAGGCATGCCATCATAATAAATTTTCTCATCAAAACTTGGGGGACTAAAAATATCATCTTCATCAAACATAGCATCCCCAAGCTTGTGGCTTTGCATATCATTAGCATCATGGATATTCAGAGAATTCATACTAGCAACATTGCAATCATGCTCATCATTCAAGGAATTCTCATTAAGTATTTTCATAATTTCTTCCTCTACCAATTGAGCACAGTTTTTGGAATATTTATTTTCATGAAAGACATTATAGAGACGAAACAAATGATGCAACCTAAACTCCATTTTTTGTAGTTTCCTTTTATAAAACCAAACTAGTGATAAACAAGAAACTAAAAGATTTAATTGCAAGATCTAAAGATATACCTTCAAGCACTCACCTCCCCGGCAACGGCGCCAGAAAAGAGCTTGATGTCTACTACGCAACTTTATTCTTGTAGACTCGTGTTGGGCCTCCAAGCGCAGAGTTTTGTAGGACAGTAGCAATTTTCCATCAAGTGGATGACCTAAGGTTTATCAATTCGTGGGAGGTGTAGGATGAAGATGGTCTCTCTCAAACGACCCTACAATCAAATGCAAGAAATCTCTTGTGTCCCCAACACACCCAATACAATGGAAATTGTATAGGTGCACTAGTTCGACAAAGAGATGGCGATACAAGTGCAATATGGATGATAGATATAGGTTTTTGTAATCTGAAAATATAAAAACAGCAAGGTAGCAAGTAACAAAAGTGAGCACAAACGGTATTGCAATGCTTGAAAACAAGGCCTAGGGTCCGTACTTTCGCTAGTGAAATATCTCAACAATGCTAATATAATTGGATCACATAACCATCCCTCAACGTGCAACGAAGAATCACTCCAAAGTTCTTATCTAGCGGATAACATAAGAAGAAATTGTTTGTAGGGTACGAAACCACCTTAAAGTTATCCTTTTCGATCGATCTATCCAAGAGTTCATACTAAAATAACACCAAGTTATCCTTTCCAATCAATCTATCTAGAGTTCGTACTAAAATAACACCATATGATACGCATCAACCAACTCTAATGTCACCTAGATACTCCAATGTCACCACAAGTATCCAAGAGTTAATTATACGATACGCATCAAACAATTTCACATTCATAATACTCAATCCAACACAAAGAACCTCAAAGAGTGCCCCAAGATTTCTATCGAAGAATGTAGGACAAGAACGTGCATCAACCCCGATGCATAGATTACCCCAATGTCACCTCGGGAATCCGCAAATTGAGTACCAAAACATACATCAAGTGAATCAATAGAACACCTCATTGTCACCACGGGTATCCATATGCAAGACATATATCAAGTGTTCTCAAATCCAATATTCAATCCAACATAACAATATCTCAAAGGGAAAGATTTAATAAATCACAACATGATAGCAAGGGAATAACATCATATGATCCGACTATATTAACAAAGCCCGTGATACATCAAGATCGTGACATCTCAAGAACACGAGCGAGAGAGATTGAACACATAGCTACTGGTACATACCCTCAGCCACGAGGGTGGACTACTCCCTCCTCGTCATGGCCTCCGCCGGGATGATGAAGATGGCCACCGGAGATGATCTACCCTCTCCGGTAGGGTACTGGAACGCCTCCAGATTGGTTTTTCGTCGATATGAAGAGTTGCAGCGGCGGGACTTCTTGTCTAGAGTTATTTCTGGGGGTTTCTAAATATATAGGATTTTTGAGCGTCGATTTCAGGCGGAGATGGGCCACGAGTGGACCACAAGACACCAGGGCATGCCAGAGGGGCCTGGCGCGCCCTGGTGGGTTGTGCCCACCTCGTGGATCTTCCTGCCCTCCAACAAAGCTTCTAGTGCCTCTTTTGTCCCAAAAAAATCGTCAAAAAACTTCGTTGCATTTGGAGAACTTTGATTTCTGCACACAAAACAACACCACGGTTGTTCTGCTGAAAACAGCGTCAGTTCGGGTTAGTTCTAAATAAATCATGTAAAGTGCATCAAAACCATATAAAAGTATTGTAAACATAGGTGAATCTGGCATGAATACTTCATAAATTATCGATACGTTGGAGACGTATCATGGCACAGTCACACAGAGGCTTGACTCGTTTTGAGTCGGGACGCTACAACAAAACTTAGCTATCACCAACAAGATTGCATGGTTTTCAAGGGAAATGAGCTAGGGTTTAGGGTTAACCATAGCATAGTTTGTCCAAACGATCCCATATTGGGCATGGACCCTATATTTGCGAACTAGACGTCAAGGTTTATTTTTTAGCTCATTTAGAGAAGGTAAAAAATGCTTAGAAATGGGGCTATCTATGCTAGCTCTGGAGCTCATTTGGAGCACATTTTTCGTGCCCCAAAAGAGACGTCTTCAAAGTACTTCACAAAAGAGACATCTTCAAAGTACTTCACAAAAGTAGCTTTACATCACACAAAATGACAAATATCAAATTGTTCCTACTGAAATCCAAATTCACAACATTACAAAGTTCGAACTCAAGTTCAGAACATCGAAAGGTACACAACATTACAAAGTTAAAGCTCAAGTTCACATGATTTCAAAGTTGAAACTCAAATTCCAATCCTTTTCTGGCTCCTTGTGTTTCTTGCTGGATTCACCACCTTGCTCCTTGTGTTCCTTGCTGGGTTATTGGGTAGATTCACTGACTTTGTTCTTTTGGTCTTCACAACAGGTTCTGGCGGTGGAGGTGGTGAAGGAGTACTTCCAGTAACAGAACATGTGATGGCCAATGGGCAAACAACTTCCGGTGCCACAGGTTGAATTGATCTTTCATCGACTTCTAGCGCTTGAAAACCATCGACAACCATTCTTTCAAAGTCATCGCCAGATGTGGCTTCAATAGTTGGTTCACCTTCAGTTGATGTCAAATCAACTTGTGCTATGTTCCTTTTAGTCCCTTTCTTTGCCTTTGTTATATTCTTCTGTGTGCTTATCCTAGAGCTGTTGATAGAGAGACAACATTAAATCTGTTTCCCTTAAAAAGTGAGAACAAATACATAAAGAGAAGGCACACATACCAACCTGTACTTGCAACCAATGATAGCTCAAGTTGTGTTTGTCCTTTTGCTTGTCCTTTCTACCACTTCTTCTAGCGCTTGTTCTACTGCTGATTGTCCTTCTGCCTCTTCTTCTAGTGCTTCATAATCATCTGCATTTCGGCACCCCATTGATCATCCTCTCCAAATGATGGATCCACTAGATTGGTACAAATCATAGCAATGTGGCCTAGTCCTCCACATCTTTTGCACTTGCGCCTACTAACTGTACCTCCCTATGCACTTGATCTTATCCCGTTCTTCCTCGGCCTTCCTGGTGGTCTAACTAAAACTGGAGCGTGAAGCTTAAAACCTGGATCGATGGTGGTCCATTGGTCTTTTCCCAACATTGTAGGCGTGTTCTCAGCATATGTTGCCTTAAATTCAAAACAGAGAAGTATTCAAACACATACTGATCAACCTCACCAACTTCACCCCCGATGAGCATCATGAAAAACAGGGCATGCATGCATGGTTGCCCATAGATCTGCCATTGTCTACAGCTGCATGTCTTACTACTTAAATCAACTGTGTACCTCCATTCCCTATTTTTAGTGTAATTATATGTTACCTCAGCCTCGTGTGTTGATCGTCTCATGCATTTCATCCTCAATCCTCTTGCCCTAGCATGCAATGCCTTTATCACAGACGGGATTATGACATGGCCAGTGTATCTACAATTCTTCTATGCAAATCCATCTTTATCAGGATCATCTGCCTAATCTTGTCAAATGCTTGTTGCCACACTTAATTTTTCAATTGAAACACTCGACAAGGTTATCGGTCACATAGTATACCTTGCGTATTTCATTGAATTTTTTTCTTGACCACACCATTCCATGATGCGCTTCCATGTATTCCCGCACAACAGAATTTTCAGCATACAAAACTCTCAAGTGGTGCTCATGTTTCCTCAAGCTGCAAGTGTATGATGCTGGCCATAGGTTCTCATCATACACTTTACCCCATAATTTCTTTGTAAAATTAGTAGCTAGGTGTCTCATACATTCCCTACGCTCAACTCCAGGAAAAACTACATCTACTGCAGTCTCTAAACCTTTGCAAGCATCTGTGTGTATATCCAATCCTGGTGGCTTCCCTAAAATGTTGCGCAAATTATTAAAAAACCACACCCAACTTTCCTCTAACTCTATCTCCAACACACCACATGCCACCAGGACAAGCCAATTGTGTGCATCAACTGCACAAGCAGGTACTAGCTATCCCCTAAATCTTCCATTCAAAGTTGTTGCATCCACAACCAAATAAGGCCTGCAACTGTCCAGAAACCCCTTTGATGGTGTCCTGGACTAGGGGGTACTCACCACGTCATCTCCCGACCAGTGGGTCGGGCCGAGGACCCCCAGGGCGGTTCACTAATGGGCCAGTTCGAACAGCCCATGATGCATACGAGGAAGATTCCACAAGACTTGGTGATCAAGACAAGGACTCCTCTCCACCGACGTAGCTGACTAGGACTGTTGTTATCCTAGGCCTCTGGTGTGTTATATAAGCCGAGGCCAGGCTAGTCATTAGGGACAATCAGATCATCAGAGATTACAATCATAACTCTTAGGGTTTAGACCACTACATACGATCTCGAGGTAGATCAACTTTGTACTCGATACCCCATCATCAATACAAAACAAAGCAGGACGTAGGGTTTTACCTCCATTAAGAGGGCCCAAACCTGGGTAAATATCGTCTCCCTTGTCTCCTGTTACCCATCGATCCAAGATCCATAGTTCGGAACCCCCTACCCGAGATCCGCTGGTTTTGACACCGACATTGGTGCTTTCATTGAGAGTTCCGCTCTGGGATCACTAGAAGGATCGATTGCTCGTCTGCAAATTGGCAGCACTTTTTTCTGGATAGCGAATTTGTGTTTGTCGTCCCTGTTTTCTCGAGCGTCGCTTTGACGATTGCTTTGGTGGAATTGTGCGGAATTGTATCTAAAACAACCCTACAAAATTTCGTCGCTTTCCGATGGAGGAATCTCCGGCAATCTCCGATATACCGGAGCCCTGCCGAATCTGGACAGGAATCTGGCCGAGTTTGGGGCGAGGTGTCCAGTATCTAACTCGGACATCTGTTGGAAAATCCCACCGTTCATCGGCTGCGGAATTCCTATACCGATCACTCCTTCAAATTTCAGCTCGATCCGACCGTTCAAACTCCGGGAAACGTCCGATGAGTGCATCAATTTTTGGATATGTTTTCTGCACGAGAACGAATCCGACCCGAATTCATCTTTATTCATGAACGGGACATTGGACATCCTTTTTTAAGTAATTTTTTCTAGGGTATTGTGTGTTGTTCTCAAACACGTGCCCACAAATTTTGAGTCTTTTCCGAGGCGATATTCATCGTCGCGCCGATGTCAAACCGGCCCGACCACATTGCTACACGGCTATCGACCTGTGTCAACATCGACTGCGCCGTCGCTCCATCGAGCCAACGACAACCACCACCTCGGATCATCACCTCGGCAAGCCAACCAAGAGTTCGACATCGTGTAGGACAAATAATCGTTAAGACAAGGTCATCACCCCACGGGTTGCATGCGTCGGGTGTGCCATTGCTTCATCAAGCCAGCATTGATCGCGTCACAAATTCCGACCTGCGTCGGCATCGCCGCGTCGTTGCTTCTTCTAGCCGACATCCACCATGCCGACCTGCTTCGACACCTCGGCTGACATGAGACTTTAGCATCACCAGCCGACTTGCTCCGTCACCTCGGCTAGACCGGGGGCTTCGCCATCTCTTCATCAACCTGCTCCGGGGACTTCGGCGTCACCAGCCGACGAGCTTCATCATGTTGGCTGGACCACGGGCTTTCGATCAGTTCTCGGCAACTGGCTTTGTCCATGCAATTCGGCAGAGTCTATTCTCGCCCTGCGGCTGCAAACGCGAGCCGCTCAAGTTACGAGAGATCAACCAACTTCGACCACTACGAACAATTAGGTGATATTTCTCCTATTAAATTTGTTCGTGTTGTTTAGTACTATCAAAGATCTTTGTACTTATAATTTGTACAATTTTGTGCGCTGGTTATATGTGCTGAGCCGGTGGACTCTAATCCACATTGACGTCCCTGTGCTGTCAATTGAACTTATGCTGCAGAGAGGCCATATTTGTTTTATTATCCATACTCTGCGTAAATTGATCATGCAAAAAAAATATTATTATTATGTCCGGCTTGCACTGTTTTATGTGTGTAGGTAAAGGATTTAGATTGGATGACATTGTCACCCCGGTGTACCGACGTCATTGTCCCGCCTTTGTTGACCAAATTCTGTTGTCACCCTAGCGCGAATTCGGGTGACCCTGCAAATTCGGATTTTTTCACCTCGCCGCGCCGACGCCCTATGTCGACATCTGCATTGCGCCAGGCCGCATCTCTTCTAAATAATTTATTTTGCATAAGTAATTCTTTAAAGAATTTTTATTTTATTATTATCTGGCTTGTGCTACTTCATGCGTGTAGGTAATCGACTTTGGCTGTGTCACGTCGTCACCTCGGCGTGCCGACATTGTCGTCCCGCCTCCATCAACATAATCACGTCGTCGACATGGTCGACTGACGTGGGGGCTTCGCCGACATGCTGCCGAACTGCTCTATCTCCTCGGCTGGACCGGGGGTTTCACCTCGGCCCTTCAGAAGTGTTGTGTTGTCACTTCATCAAGCCGAGCTCTTCGTCGGCTACCTCGTGACCGGCTTGGGGGCTGGGACCTTGTCCCGTCGTAGCTTGAACCGCGTCATCCACACCGAGCATATTAACCAGCTAAGTCGCTTTCATGCTCAAATTTCTTAAGTTTGTAAAATTTTGTTCGATTCAACCGAGCATTATGTTTTTGTTTCAAAACAAGAACTTTCTTTGTTAAAAATGTTGGTTGTTCAAAAAACAATTTTCTTTACCCAGTTTAACCCGGGGCTCTTAAATTTATATGAGCCGTTTTGTAATAAATATTTTCTTCTTGGTCGTTGCAAAGTCTTTTTCTACTACTCCTTTTTCTGACGCTAATGTGTGGTCAATACTGGATAGCCTGGTTTCTTTCTAAAGCCGCTCGAGTTTAGTTCGCTAAACAGGCCTCGGAGAAACACTCCGCCTTCGGGATATGGAGGTTGAAGCCAAAGGCTGTCCCGCTCGGAGTCCGAAGATCGGATGTATCATGTTAAATCACGTATTAATTTTAAGACCAATTTTGGATTGGCACCAAAAAACTTGATTTAGTTCGGATGTCAAAGTTTTTACATAAGTTTTTTGGCTTTTCGGGCTTATGGCACTTTTAAGCCATTTGTATGTTTTTCCTGTAGGAGGCGGGACATCCTCTTGACTGGGGTGCCCCACATAATAATTCAGCCGGGGAAATCTTTACCGACCCGTAGTTCGGCATCTTCCCTGCCGACCTGCACCTTGGCATCTCGAATATTGCCTTATATGCATCAGTTTTGAATCATGTCTTTGGTCAATAGTCGGGTTGCCCGGCTCCTGTGCTTGCCCCTTGCGTTCTGCATTGTTCAGCCAAGGGTGTAAAGGGAGAATCACTGCGATTGTATTTCCAGCTCGACTGGTTAAGTACCTCAGTGGAGAAAGCCGAAGACTGACTGTCATGATAGGCGTAAACTGGTCGGCGATCCGATGACTCTGTCAAATTATAGACCGATAGAGGTTACCCCGTGGGCCTTTCATAAATTTGGCCGGAGTGTTAATGGCTTGACCTCGGCTGACGCCGAACACTAACCGGGGGCTAGTAACTGGCCTCCCAAACTTTAAGCTCCTCTGACTAAGTGAAAGTTATAAAGCCTAGATATCTGATTGCCTCGTTTCCGCTAACACAACCGCCTCCGGGCACCGAGACGTCGGCTAAGGGTTGTCTTATTACTGCGGAAACACCCTGCATAGCATCTACAAAGGGGTAGAAGCCGACGATGGGCCACTCTCAACAGATAAACGGTCACAAAAGAGTCAAAATAGCATATAGCATAAAAGCATTTGTATTCAATATGCGAGTGCTGCCTTTAGTAATCATCGTTATAAAGCCATAAATATGCATCAATTTTATTTAAGATTTTGGCTAAGCTGGGTTGCCTAGCTCCTGTGCTTACCCCCTACGTTCCCGATTGTTCGGCTAGGCGTTAAAGGGAGCACCTCTGTGATTGTTACTTCCAGGTCATCCGGATTAGTACCTCAGACTGGGTGAAGCCGAAAGCTAGCCATCTTAAGAATATAATTGGTTAGCAACGACCGAAGTGAAAATTTTGGTTCATTAAAGACCATAGAGTTTGGGAACATTCCTCGAACTAAATCCTTCATATTTTCCTCCCACATTGATTGGAGTTGAGGTTTCACGATCATGGTCAACATGATATCCTGGGAAAAGGAACTTATAAATGAACTATTTTTCCCAGAAGATGTTTCTTACATAGTAATATAATATATCTCTCTGCGTACCTTTGTCTATAAAACCGTATGGCCGGATTGCCTTGTTTGCCATAAATCTTTGCCCTTATAAAGGCTTTATAAAGTAGGACAAACACTCAGCCGATGGTCGGTTAACAAAGTCGTGTACAATGCAGATTCGAGCATTAATGATGTAAAGTACTTGAATACATAGAATCATTAGAAATAAATTAGGTCAAACGTAACAAAGTTTGTGTCAAACAAATATCGATCCTTAATTCGACCACCCGTGCCCAAATTAAGGCTCGGGGGCTATTGCATTGATGATTCAATGGAGAAAATTTAAGTGCAAAACAATTTCCGACGAGATTACGATTCTCGGGTTGGTCGGCCGCACCCAACCTGACTCTCAGGGGCTACTGCACAACGCATTTTAATTCCTAAAGTATGCTGCCGAGCAAGGAATTCATCCTCAGGCCGATTTTGCGAATCGACCCGAGTCTTAGGGGCTACCGGGATTAGTGGTTTTATTTTATCCTTCTGGAGCATCCTCGGGTTTAGACCAACATGCACCTTGAGGGCTACTGGCTATATATCTGTGCACAGAATAAATTGCACCAATCGAAAATATCCACAAAAAATCAGCCCACGGTCGGGGTGGTGCACCACCTTGGAAGCAACCCGGCATAAAGTTCGGGCGCAGTGGCTGACTCCATAGAGGGCATTTCCGGCATTAGGCTTGGCTGAATTCCTTCAATTTTTTAAAGACCGAGGTAATCTATGACACCTCGGACACTGATCATCGTTGGAGCTCGGATGCAGTCCGGCGTTGGAGCTCGGAAGCAGTCGGGCATAAAGCTCAAGATCGGAGACACCTCGAAAGCAGTCCGGCATAAAGCTCGGATGCGAATGGCTGGCTACATAAAAGACTATTTCTCGCATTAAGCTCGGATAAACTCCTTCAACTTTTTCAAGACCGAGTTAATCTATGACACCTCGGATGCAGTTCGGCATTGGAGCTCGGATGCAAAAAGACACCTCGGATGCAGTTCGGCGTTGGAGTTCGGACGCAAGAGGGCACCGCCGCATGGGAAACACTTCAAACTCGAGGTGTGGCGTAAAAAATAATAAGGCATTGATAAAGGCCAAGAAATTAAAGGGGCTCCTCGGATGCCCGACATGTGAACTCTTCGGATACACCTCGGCGATCCTCAAGATCGGAGATGGGAAGATTTGTTGAACCAGTTTTCAAGACGGACGGCTGAAGCTGAAGAACAGTTCAGAAGAACCGAGGAGCGTCCCTAACTTGAAGACCGGTCCAGAAGGCTACTGATGGTGTCCTGAACTAGGGGGTACTCACCACGTCATCTCCTGACCAGTGGGTCGGGCCGAGGACCCCCAGGGCGGTTCACTAATGGGCTAGTTCGGACAGCCCATGATGCATACAAGGAAGATTCCACAAGACTTGGTGATCAAGACAAGGACTCCTCTCCACCGACGTAGCCGACTAGGACTCTTGTTATCCTAGGCCTCTGGTGTGTTATATAAGCCGAGGCCAGGCTAGTCATTAGGGACAATCAGATCATCATAGATTACAATCATAGCTCTTAGGGTTTAGACCACTACATACGATCTCGAGGTAGATCAACTCTGTACTCGATACCCCATCATCAATACAAAACAAAGAAGGACATAGGGTTTTACCTCCATTAAGAGGGTCCAAACCTGGGTAAATATCGTCTCCCTTGTCTCCTATTACCCATCGATCCAAGATCCATAGTTCGGAACCCCCTACTCGAGATCCGCTGGTTTTGACACCGACACCCTTCTAGCAAGATTTGAAACAAACAAAAGCCCTCCTGAAACATTCCTTCTTAAATGTCTTCCCTCTTATTTTGTACTCCACAGTATGGTTGTCAAGCTCTACAACACTGCCTGGACTTGCCATCTCCACTTTAGCTTTGTAGGTGTACAACAAAGCAAAACTATTATTCCGTGGACCATTAATTCTGTCTTGAGCCATTGCCTATGCATAAAAAAAATCCTCATGTATGGTATTCTCATCTTATACTTCTCAAACAACAACTTGTGTAGTGCTGTAGGACCAAGTGTTGGTGTCTCTCTAAGCCAATCCATGACTGCATCTGCCACCCACCTAGTTTTTGCTAATTTTGTTCTTTGAGCCTTCCCCCCTCCAGGTGGGCAAGTGTGCGTATGTGGATTCAGTTTGACCTGAAATTCAATGAAAAAAGTGTATAAAATAGAAGGGATCAAGCATCACTGAAACTAATGTTGTCTGAAAATTAAATACCTAGATATATTTACTTATACGCATACGGGAGGCATGCAACCTCCACCTACACCTCTTATATGGACACTGAACCGTCAACCTTCTGGGTTCACTCTTGTCAATCACAAAATCATTTTGAGTGAGAATGTAGTATGTAATCAGTGCATTCCGACAGTCCATCATTGATTCAAATATTGTTCCAGGAGTAAGCTTAGGATTGTTCATGTCCTCACCAGCGTATTCGTCTGGAACCAACATGTCAGCATTCTCCTCCTTCTCTGCATCATCAGTTTCATCAAATCTAGCAGGGCCGGTTGGCTCCTCGGGTATTCATCTTGCATTACTTGTTTGCTGAATTCATCAACCAATTCATGGTACATCCTCTCATCCTCGTCATCGTCTCGAGGCACTAGCTCGTCAGGCTGTGCATCATCTTCTGGATCCAATACGTCGCTGGCCTGGCTCTCATTGCCAGTAGGTTTAGCCGGTTCGGACCTGTGAGGAGTGCGGGGCCACGCACTGTTAGCAAAGTTATCTGGTATGGCACCCTTTCCCTTCTCCCATTCTTTTCACGGTTGCAGCACCTGGATTTCAATTTTACCGAAACGGCTGCCGGCGTTCAAACAAAAATTGTTTCTAGATGCTCGTCGCAGGTTTGTAGCACAAATTTTTGCTCATGGCTATTGAAATATTTCATATCAACAACATCGGCTTGGCTCCAGGGATAATAGGAACATTGCATAAATCTTTAAACAAAATTATTGTTTCTACCACCTTTGGATAGCAAATTGCAGAAATGGTGCGCTTTTGTACCTCGCAGGATGCTAGTTTCCATTCTAACTGCGAGCCAAAAGGCAAGAGCTGGATCAATCCTATAGTTAGGTAGGCAATAATTTAGTCAAGCAGGCAACAATTCATGCATCCATTGGTCAAATACTAGGCATATTATCGAGTTAGATCACATATTTCAAGGGGTGCGAGGCTTACCTAGCTGGAATCCATGAGTTCTCTGTTGCTCCTGGTTCGACCCAATCCCGCCCACGGTTGATGGTACGGAGGCTGGTGTCCCTCGACATTGCCCAAGCCTATGCAACTCAAGCTCAATTTGCTGCTGCAGCTCCACCCTCCAGATCCCCTCGAGCCAGTACAAGCCTGAGGCATCGAACGCGGCGGATCAATGCACCATGGGCGAGGGTTCCTATCGTTTGGAGGCTAGATTGGGTGACAGTGGTGGGTTGGTTGGGTAGGGGTTTCGGGGGGGGGGGGTACGTGCGGTGTAGCCTCACCGGTATCGACAACGGTGGCTGTGTGGGGAATGGCTCGGGCACGGGCTGTTCGAAATGTGGTAAGAGAGAGAGAGTCGTCCACCTTCCTAGGCCCCACGTGTAGTAAGTTGCCTACGCCTCACCTGTCAGGATATCAGGCTTCCCCAATAGTCAGGAGGAGACACACAAAAAAACTAGTCAGCAGGTAACGGTCAAAGGTTTTGACTGAACGACAGTGCAATGTTTGGGCTTTTGTGAGCTGGTGGTGGAGGGGGAGGGTAAAAGTGAGCAAAGTTAGTTGCCTTGGGCAAAACTGAGCACAACTAAGCAACCAGGGGCACAAAAATAGAAATCCCTTAATCTAAAAAACTTGCTTGTCGGGAATGCACGGAAGAGTTTCTTTAGATAGAGCCATGAAAACATAAATTAGGGAGTAGAAAGCATGTAGTAAAATATGATGCTCAAGTTCTCACAAGCACACCCACAATCGTTTCCTCCTCTAGGCTCTTAACACTTTGTTTCAATCATTGTTTGCTAGAACTTTGATTGTCACATGAAGGAGATTATGCCAAATAAGTGATCATGCATAGGTTTTCGTTGTGGCTTAATGTTTGGGAACTATGAACCTTTAGCAATAATGTCTATTTCGAGCTCTTTTGACCAGTCCCCTTTATTTACCACATACACACCTGTGACGCCCCCATTTTGATCGTATGCTAATCATACACGTGAATTCGTATGACCAAGATTAGGGACTCACGGGAAGATATCACAACACAACTCTAGACATAAATTAAAGTCATACAAGCTTCATATTACAAGACAGGGGCCTCGAGGGCTCGAATACATAAGCTCAAATACACACGAGTCAGCGGAAGCAAAAATATCTGAGTACAGACATAAGTAAACAAGTTTTGCCTTAAGAAGTCTAGCACAAACATAAACTATGGATCAAAAAGGCAAGGCCTCCTGCCTGGGAGCCTCCTAACTATTCAGCAGCCTCCACGTACTAGTAAGCACCGTCCTGGTAGTAGTCTTAGTCGGCGGAATCAGCTGGCTCATGGACTCCATCATCTGGTCGCGGCAATCGTATCAAGAGGAAAAGGGGGAGCAAAGCAACGGTGAGTACTCATCCAAAGTACTCGCAAGACTGACATCAGAACTATGCTAAGTATGCATCAGTATCAAAGGAATGGGGCTGTATCTTTGGACTGAGTGCAAAAATGCCAGAATAGAGAGAAGGCCTAATCCTATCGAAAACTAGCATCTTCAGTGTCTTGCAGCATTAGAAGAGTGCAGATTAGCATAATTATAATGTAGCAAGTTATGTAGCAACGCCTAGAGATTCTTCCTCGACTCCCTGCGAGAAAGCAATCTTGGAGCCAAACATTTCAATTTTAAGTCACAATTCTAGTTGTATTAGATCGGAATAAAACTCCAAGTCGTCCTGTTACCATGGACACGACTATTCGAATAGTTGAATTCATCCCTGCTAGGGTGCACCACATTTCCCAACACGCTTGATAACCTCTGCCGGACACACTTTCCTGGGTCATGCCCGGCCTCGGGATATCAACACGTCGTCGCCCTACCTAGGCTCAATAGAGAGGCCAGCTCACCGGTCTAAATCCTAAGCGCGCAGGGGTCATGGGCCCATCACCCTTTGCACTCCTGCAAGATGCGTGGGCGGCCGAGGTCAGTCCTAGCACCTCTTATACAAGATCAATGCTGTCGCGGACCACTCGGGCGTGCGCCGCTCCATTGCTGACGTCCGAAGAGCTTTGGCTGATACAACAACGCCGAGTACCCATAACTTCTTCCACGTGAAGGTTAGTGCGATAAAAGTCAATCGACCAACGCAGATCAAATACCCAACCCATTAGCATTTTGTTAACTGCGGTGACGATCAGAGCCACGATAAATGGTCTCGTCGCCCCGTGTCGAGGATGTGTGGCAAGGGCCAAGAATGCCCGGTCACGCCTCGTCATTATTACACCAACACCCTCTAGATCATCCTAACCTCAACATGTTTCAACAGTAAAGTAAATGTAACCATGTGTCTATAACACCAAGGGGGAAAAACGAGGAATCACCCTTGATGGATCCGACTCAATGTAACTGCCAAGGTGACCAGGGAGGAATCACCCTCGATGGTCTACGCTTGAGGTGTTGTACGACAGAGTCTTTATCGGAAGTGGTGACGGAGGAATCACCCTCGATATACTTGACCGATTAGTTACGCTACAGAGTTAGCATCATGAGTACTTTACGAGGTGTCACCCTCGGTACTCGATAGTAGTCCTGCAGAGTCGTACAACTAAAGGGGGTGATGTGATGTGATGGGCATGGCTCATCAATCCGGATGATCGAGTCTTCAAGTCGTCGATGATGAAGCAGGGGCAACTGGGACTAAGGGGTCACAGGGGATCACTAATCAACCTATGCTACGCAGGTGATATAACAGTAGGTACAACAGCAGTTTAACAAAAACAAGCTATGCATCAGAATAGGAGCTATCTACAACAGTAGCAAAATCTAATGCAAGCATGAGAGGGAGATAAATGGGCGATATCGGAATGATCAATGGGGGGTTGCTTGCCTTGTTGCTTTGCTGCAAAAGGCTGATCGTCAAGGGGGTAGTCGTACCCGGCAGCAGCGTCAGTCTCAGTGTCTACCGGAGAGAAGAGGGGGAAGAAACAATAAACATAAAGCACACAGATGCATCACGTTGCATGACATGACAATATGCAGTGCTAAGGATGAGCTAACACAGTACTACACGTCATAGACGGAGCGGGTAATATCTGACGATATTTCCCGGGTCTCTGGCTATTACCGGACAAATGAATCGCAGAGGAAAGTTCCATATTCATCATGCTAGTGGCATGTGACAGATGAACGAACAACGTATTCGGATTCGTTGGATTTTTCTGATCAACTTTCATATATAAATTATTTTCATCTAACTTACGGATTATTTTATATTAATTTTCAAAGATTCAAATCATTTTAAGAAATTACCAGAATTATTATAATTAGAAAAGTCTTTATTGCATCAGCATGACCTCACTGTGACGTCAGCAGTCAACAGGACTACTGACTGGTCAAACCTGACCAGTGGGGGCCCTCGGTCATAGACACAAGGCTAATTCCAGAGTTAAAATTAATCTATTTAACTAATCTAATTACCAGGGCCCACATGTCATTGACTATTTAATCAAATTAATTAGATTAACTAATTTAACAATTTAATTAGGTGTTAATTTAAACCTGGGCCCACATGTCAGTGGCCCAGGGGGGTGGTGGCCCACCGGTCAGCTGCTGGGGCAGCCCAGTTAGCATTGTTGACCAGGTCAACTGGTCAACTAGGGTCACGGGGCCGCAGGTTAGTGGCACTGAGGGTGGCCCCGGCCGGCCAGGTCAGCGGCGGCAGCCGGAGCAACTCCGGCGACCTCAAATCACGGCGGAGGGCCTCGGGCCTCGCGGGAAAATCGCCACAGGGGGCCAAAGCGGGCGCGGCTAGGCGGGATCGAGCGCGGGCAGAGCCGCGCGTCGAATGCCGGGGTTGGCTTGGCTGGAGGGGGCCGGGATCTAGGCCGGCGACGAGCTAAGCGGACGGCGGCGTTCGGGTGTCGTCGGCATCGGGGCTACGGAGCACGGGGAAGGCCGTGCGGGCGCGCGTTGGCCACCTAGGGACGTGCTGAGCATGTTCCCGTGCTCAGCCGAGCAAGCCGACAGCAGTAACGACGACGGCGAGCAGCACGGCGGAACCGGGCTTCGGCTTCGGCGGCAACGAGGGCTACGGCTAAGGGAGGATGCCTGGGAGATAGAGGGGAGCAGCGGCAGCTCACCTGCGTTGCAGAGAAGGCCCGAAGAGGAGCTGCCGCAGCGCAAGGGGGGCAAATTTGACGGTGGACGTCTGGCGGGGCAGAGGAGGAAGACGACGAGGAAGAGCTCAATGCGGAGGCGATGCAGGGACAGCGAGCTCGAGATCGTGGACGTAGGCGAAGGAGAGGAAGCAGGCAGAGCTTGCTGGCATGGCGACGAGGCGAGAGGGGCTCGGTGGCCGCGGCTATGCCGGCGCCATGGCCACGGTGGCATGGGTCCGAGCGAGGGAGAGGGGGATATGGGGCAGTTCTAGGGTTAGGGTTCGACACCGGGGTCTTGTAGGGGTCGGCGAGCCGGCGGATGAGCGGCACGGCGATGGGGGCGGCCGGTGGCGAGCATCGCCGTGCCCACGTCTCCCCCCATGAGCTGTGGAGGAAGACGATGGGGGAGATGGGCTGGGCGTGCTCTGTACACTTAGGCCCAGCCACAGCGGGCCTTTTCCTTTTTCTTTTAAAACCTTAGGCTTTCTGTTTTATAAAAGCCATTGTTGATTTAATTCTAGTACCAGTGCACTTTTGTAAAAAGAGGCACTTGGTCATATATTAAAGTTGTAATATTTGACAGAGCCACAAAAAGTTTGGGGGCCTTTTGAATTTATTTGAAACTTACATAAATCAAATGGGCATTTAATAAATGATTTGGACTCTGTTTTATTTATTATGAGGCACCAAAACACTTCACAAAAAGTTGGTTACAATTTTATAAATGCTTAGAGAATATTTGCAACCCATCCATGATTTTTGTTTTCAGGTTTGCAAAACTATTAATCCACCTTTTAATTGAATTTTGAATTTCAGAAGGGAATTTGAAATGAGATATGATTCTAATATTGATCAAGCACTTTTTAGCAAAAGCATTTAGCTTAATCTTGGCCATCACTGTAGCTTAATCCAAGGGTGTCACAACACCCACTCAAGAGAAAGCCGAATAATATTCGTTTGTAGTGTTGCCACTACGTACGATAACAAACTCATAGCCGAAATCCGAGCTAACACTCTTGGTGGATCGTTCATTGGCCAGCGGAGTCCTCATCATAACATCAATGAGGGTGACGAAGCCACATTTACACACACAAACACATATATAGTAGCAAAGGCCATGGCACCAGCCGGAGGCTGTAACACCATGTTGAGAGATTCAACATAGACTTTTGGCATAATCTCACCCACCTTTCAACTAAGTTCCTCTAGGCAATTTAATCCACAAGTACTATCAAGTCTATTAAAATTAACAACATGGGGTTGGGCATGTTAAACGTCACTTCCACTACAATTTATCAACTCCCAAGTCTTGAGAGACTTTTTCTTGTGCAAATTTATTCTTGGTTAATATCATTTCATTTAAGAAAACTATCCCACGACAAGTCTTAGTTGTCTAACTAAAGAAAACAAAGGCTACAAAATTATTTCAGCTACAAGAGCAAAACCTTTGTATCAACTATCAAGACTTACTCCCATCTACACATATCACACATATAACTACTACATGTACTCTAGGTATCCAAGTGCAAAAGACGGGGGTCGTAGGACATATGTCAGGGCCGGTTTTCCGGGACATAAAATCCCAGCAAATGGCCCTTGTGCCATCATCATCCCTAGGATTACTGTTCGCTGGTGGACACTTCCTTGATACAAAATTCCAGGCAATTAAAAGAATTTGAGTACAAGACCATAAAGGTCCATTTGGGTACAACAATGATTTCTAGTGGATGATGGCGGAAGCGACTCGTGGATCTCCCGTCTATGGGACTCCATTCCCATAGGAACAGCTGACCTGGATAACTCCTATCTCGCGTGGATGCTATCTTCGATTCCTAGGTTGCTAGGGTGTCGTCGTAGTGCTCCTCTCCAAGTATGTGATTTGGCCAAGACAATAGCCAGGGACAAGCCAATGAGTACTTTTAAATGTACTCGCGAACATCGTGAAATAGATATAATAAAGCAGGTGAATCACATGCAGTAAAACTTTAATTGTATTCAATACGGCATGAGGTTAATTCATGAATGCAGTTATGCATATAATTTATTCATACAGAAAATAAATATTATATAAGTATAAGTAATCATATTATTACCAAAATTTAAAGACGGGTTTCAGGAGGTAGAACCGTCCCGAAAGAATGCAACAAAAAATATTAACAGGTTGCCACAATCGGGCGTCTGAAGCGACGCCACATAAAGGGCATATATCAAAAATAATAACAGGAGTGCCACAATCGGGCGTCTGAACCGACGCCACATAAAGGGCTTATATCGAAAATAATAATATGAGTATCCACGAGGTAGAACCTTCCTAGAAGATTCTCAACAATTCATATAAGAGAAAAGGGTTAGTCCATAACCATATTAGTAATAAATATCATCCATCTTAATTCATGATCAATTTTCTTGCTTAATTAATTCCTCCGAAGACCGACACTTGACCCTTCCCAGACTATAGTCCTTAACCACAGACTTGGCTATTCGAATAGGTTTTATACTCTGCAGAGGTTGTACCCTTTACCCATGAGTAACGGATTTCTTTAGTCAACCCTGAGACGTTGACTAATTTTGATTATGGTCTTTGGGTTGAAAACACATTTGATCTGCACACACCATCTTAACTTCCCGATGCCTAGAATCACCCAAGGCACCCGCTAAGTAAAACTCTAAGTGAGGAGACTCCAATCTCGATTAGCATGGGATCACAATATTTATAACATGCGCAGACACGGGCGCTACCCCCTCGGTCCAACAGGAACACCCATGCCCCCGGACCAAGTGAAATGCCTATGAGGGCCACTTGTATCTTTCACTATGGCCTCTCTGTATGGTGTGGGCAAGGAAAGGGGTTAACGACTTACTGAACCGTACCCTACCTGTGGCAGGGACAAGTGGGAGCACAAAACAGGTATGGGGGTTACCGGAACAAGACTCGATCTACGGTTAACTCAGGAGGTTTAAATTTCCTGAAGTGGTTAGCCCAGCTTGATTCTTTAACAATACTCAATAGAGTCACCACCTAGCATGCCCCGACATGCCTTCACTGATCATTCTCGTCACGACGAGATATCAGTTTCATGGTCACGTTTACCCGTGACGAAACCTTCCTCCAGAGTTTTGTCAGAACCAGTGTAGGCATGTGTGGCATGAGGTAATAACCACTTTCACATATATCTCATGTTTAATTGAAATTAATTCCAATCAAGGAATCCATGCATGATTATTTTTCATAAACAAAGTTTTATATGAATTAACATAATCAAACCAGTGTAGGCATGTGTGGCATGTGGTAATAACCACTTTCACATATATCTCATGTTTAATTGAAATTAATTCCAATCAAGGAATCCATGCATGATTATTTTTCATAAACAAAGTTTTATATGAATTAACATAATCATGAGTCACTTATGCTAGCAAACAAACAACCAACACTTACCATATCAGGTGCTCAAGATGCTTGTCTTGGGTATGTAGAGGTGTTGAGTACACTCCAAAAGTTTTGAAAATATTCTTCTCTCCATTTTTCCTATTTTCAAAATATTGTAATCATCACATAATTTCAAAATAGTACAAAAAGTTGTTTGGAAAATTTGGAACTAAATACTACAATAAAGTAGATGAAAAACAAGGAATGTCAGAAAAATTATTAAGTCATTTGGAGTTATGGTCTAAAAACTAGAGGCAGTCAAAGTTGTGGTCAAATCTGGTTTTAATTAAAATCTATAAAAGAAAACGGTTCGGTAGAAGTACGTTTCTCGAACAGGAAATCATACTAACAGGAATACATTTCCTTGCAGGGAAAGCATACTGAAGGGAATGCGTTGCCGTAGGTATCAGATGGATCACCGACATGTGGGACCCACTTGTCGGGTTTGTCCCCTTCCTCCCGCACGCGTGGACAGAAACATGGGGTGGACTCCGGTGATGATTGCCGGCGCTGGGAGGCTCCGTTCCTAGGGCTCGGCACACCGGCGACCTCACCGCAAGGAGGCACGTCCGTCCATGTACTTCGCGCTAGCCAAGGAGCTCGGGAGCTAGCGCAACCTCGAGTCCCGTTCCTAACGTCGATAGGTGGTGATGGAGTGGATGCCATGGCCAAGGAGAGGAGCGATTAGAGCTCTAGGAAGCTTGGTGGTGGTGCTAGGGGTCCTCTTTAGTGGTTATTTGCAGGGGGAAGGCACTGAGAGCTCGATCTCATCCGAGTGTTGACGACGACAACGCGTGCCGTAGGTGGGGGAATTAACCACGTCAGCTCGATTCACTGGGCATAGGAGCTTAAGGAGGAGGAAGGAGTGTTTTGGTCTCGCAGCTGGCCTTGGGGGCTTTATATAGGTGGGAGACGTCAGTTTTGTGGCTTCCCGAAGATGGACTCGATGGCGTCCACCATTGATGGCTGAACGCGGGTGGTGGCGAGTTAGCTGGGGTAGGTGGGGGTCGGTGGCCTGCAGCTGCGCTCCAAGTGAGCTGGAGGACTTGAGGAAGCGCCAGGTGGCCTGGACGGCACCGTCCACGAGCAGGCTATGTCGATGACACTAATGGCGAGCCGTGGACGATGGCAGAGTCGGTGTGGCCGGTGGGTGATCGGTGCGGTTAGGTGAGGATGGTGGAGGCCCGAAGTAATGGAGGGGGCGTGCTGGGTGGTTTAGAATGCTTGGACGGTGGCGTGCCCGTCACGATGAGGCACTTAGGGGCGGAGCCAGGATTTAAGCACATGGGGGCGAAGAAGGCAGTGATAATATAAGCCCTTTTTTGGCATTCAATGACTGTACAGGGGGAATGGTAACATATGTTTGGCAAACAGAAAGAACAAAGTATATATATTTTTAGTTTGAATATAGCTCATAAACCTAAATAATGGAACAAAGTCGGTAATCTCATATAGTGTGCTTTCGATTCTTGCTTATTTTGTAATTCTACTTGTGTCAATTGATCAGTAGTAGATTAAAGCTACCGATGGAAAAATTTGGCTCAAACTATTATGTATAAAATCTACTATGTAATTTATAGTCAATCTGACAAACAATAACTAGCATCTATCTTATAAAGATCTAGTAATAGCATCTAACGTGTGATAGCGTAGACATGAGTTGTTCTATGATATACCTCAGATCTGGCATGAGTCATGTTGTGCAGCGTTGAATGTCAAATCTGAAGCCCTGGTAAGAAATTATGAGATTGGGCACAGGAAGGCCTCAGGCAATGTCCGATGTCCGGCGAGGGACGAAGATCGAATTAGACATAAGCGCCGCCATCAGCTGGCATGCCCTAGCACGGGGGCAGCGACGGTTGAGCGGCCGAACTATTCTACTTGTGGTTATTAGCGTAGGCCTGTAGGTTAGAAACTAATCTGAGGTGTTTTGAGGAGAAGATCTAATCTAAGGTGAGGCCCGGTTCATTTGTGGGCTGCTTTGTAGGCTAAGTGTGCTGGCGCTGTTTCCCAACTCTTGGGCCTGCTAACGATGACCGGCAGTACTAATTAATCACAAGCTACAACCCAGTATGTAACTAGTCCCCGCTAGAAATCTATGGGGGTGGCCGATCGTTGGGGGGGGGGGGGGGGGCTGGCCCCCGCTCGCCCCCCACTGGCTCCGCTCCTGGAGGCACTGGACAATGGCGGCCGGCGCTAGCGGACAAGTGGGGTGCACTTGGACGGCTGGGCAGTTAGAGGGGTCATGCGGCGGGTCAGAGCGAGCGAGGGGAGGTGGCAGTAGAACAACAGTGCTCAGGCGTCGTCGGCTGCAATTAGGGCGCTCTGGCCACACACGCTAGGTGCTCAATAGATTGCCACATCGACCTAAAAGTGTTTCCTGAGGCTAAAACTTGGCAGGGTGTGAGTGTGTGGTCTAGTTAGGGTGATGGACATGCTGGTTTTTTCCGATGGTCGATCGACCAATGCAGGTGCATGAGCTAACACAATTCTGCTGTGCACATGGGTGCTCGACAGAATGCTAAGGTGATCTAGGGGATCCTGCTGGATGTGAAAAATGGCAGGGTTAGGCCTCTTTGGTTGTTAGAGAGGGTAGTGGAGTTGGTTTGCAAAAATAGAAAACTTGTTAGTGCAAGTTTTACCAAACTTCAGTTCTGGACCAGAGTTTGAGGAAAACTTTTGGTGAACTTAAAACGGCCAAATAGAGCTGATCTTATGGACTTAAGGGTTTGGTTGGAATGACTATATGATGGAAAAGTTTCAGAAATTATTGAGCTAGGAAAATTGGGGTTGCAGTGCAATGCTCAATTTGGACCATATTTGAAAATAGGGAGTTGTGCTGAAAATTTACAAATGACCATGATGGGTTTGGCATAAAAGTGATCTATAGGCATTACATGACCTCTCCAATTTTTTGTGGAATTTTAAAAGAACTATTTAAAATAATTTCAGTGCAACAGAGGCATTTCAGGGTCTGAAAATGCTATTAAAAGAATTTAACTGGGCAATTTTTATTATAAAAATATTTCCTACCGAATAAAAAAATAAAATGAAATGTTTGAAGAAAACTTTTAAAACCCATAATACTTTCCAAAAAATTCTACATGGAGGAAACAATTTTTGAAGACACAGAATAGAAAAGGTTCTGAAATCAACAAGGACCAAATATAATCCAAAATTTTAATTCTCGCAGAATTTTAATTAATAAAAACATGGTTATTTTTTTGGGGTGTTACAACATACCTTCACAGTTGCGAATTTACACACTTCTATTCCTTACTCTTGCATTCCTCGTTGTCCAGCATAGATCAACTTCTCTGAAAACAAAATGCAAATGAACTCGAAGGGGCTAAATGAAGAACAAGAGCAAAGCAAAGCTTAATCTACTATTTTGGTTTTTTGAAAACTAACTTGCAACCAAAAAATCGCAAAGGCAAAAATAAAAAGCAAAAGCAAATAAAAAGCAAAGCGTGTGAACAAACCAACACGAGTGTTTTGAAGCTCCTCGAGCTTAAGTAAAACCTCATTACAATTTATTCAAGTACCGCCACATCTTTATGTAGAAGTGGTGATAACCTCCCCCAAGATTAGGCTCTTGCAAGACCAAACCAGTGATATCATTGTGGCGGTTGGTCAGGAGCCCACTCCTGCGTACAGTCGGAGAAGTTCATGTTCATGTAGGCGGACCTGCCTCTCAGGGACGATGCGAGGTTGCTCATATCATGGATAGAGCCCTGGAGATTGTTGAGGTCTGCGTAGGTAGTGTAGTCTTGCTGGGGTTGCTCCTCCTCTTCGTTGGTAGCGAGTGATGTCTACTACACAACTTTATTCTTGTAGACTTGTGTTGGGCCTCCAAGCGCAGAGTTTTGTATGATAGTAGCAATTTTCCCTCAAGTGGATGACCTAAGGTTTATCAATCTATGGGAGGTGTGGGATGAAGATGGTCTCTCTCAAACAACCGTACAATCAAATACAAATAATCTCTTGTGTCCCCAACACACCCAATACAATGGTAAGTTGTATAGGTGCACTACTTCAGCGAAGAGATGGTGATACAAGTGTAGTATGGATAGTAGAAATAGGTTTTTGTAATCTGAATAAATAAAAACATCAAGGTAACAAATGGCAAACAATGAGCAAAACGGTGTATCAATGCTAGGAAACAAGGCCTAGGGTTCATACTTTCACTAGTGCAATCTCTCAACAGTGCTAACATAATTGAATCATATAACCACCCTCAAAGTGTGACAAAGAATCACTCCAAAGTCCTTATCAATAGCGGAGAACATAAGAAGAAATTGTTGTAGGCAACAAACCACATCAAAGTTATCTTTCCAATCAATCTATTGAGCCATCCCCATAGGTGTCACAAACAACCCTAGAGTTCATACTAAATAGTTATCCTTCCGATCAATCTATTCAGCCATCCCTATAGGTGTCACAGAAAGCCCTAGAGTTCTTACTAAATAACACCAAACAATTTCAAATTCATAACATTCAATCCACACAAAGAACCTCAAAGAGTACCCCCCAAAGTTTCTATCAGAGAAAGTAGGACGAAAACATGCATCAACCAATGTTCCTAGATCACCCAATGTCACCACGGGGATCCGCAAGTTGGTTGGCAAAACATATATCAAGTGACTCAATAGAACACCCCATTGTCACCACGGGTATCCACATGCAAGACATATATCAAGTGTTCTCAAATCCAAAGTATTCAATCCAACATAATGAAACCTCAAAGGTAAAGACTCAATTCATCACAACAAGATAGAGAGGGAAGAACACCATATGATCAAACTATATTAACAAAGCTCGTGATGCATCAAGATCGTGCCATATCAAGAACACGAGAGGGAGAGAGAGAGAGAGAGAGAGAGAGAGAAAGAAGAAGAGAGAGAGAGAGAGAGCTTAAACACATAGCTACTGATACATACACTTAGCCCCGAGGGTGAACTACTCCCTCTTGGGGAACGAAGCATGGAAAACAAAAAAATTCCTACGAACACCCAAGATCTATCTATGGAGATGCATAGCAATGAGAGGGAGAGTGTGTCTACGTACCCTTATCGGCCGTTAAGTGGAAGCGTATATATTATGGTTGATGTAGCCGTACTCTTTACAATACAATCGTGATCCGATCCGATCTAGCGCCGAACGGACGACACCTCCACGTTCAGAACACATGCGGCTCGATGACGTCTCTACCTCCTTGATCTAGCAAGTGAGGGCGGAGTAGTAGATGAGATCTCCGGCAACATGACGACATGGCGGTGATGGTGGTGATGCTATCCCGACAGGGCTTTGCCGAACTACCAAAAAAGAGATCGGAGGAGAGAACGAGGTAGGTAGAGAGGTAGGGCTGCCCTAGGGGAAAGGGTGCGCCTGCCCTCCCTCTTCTCCACTATATATAGGGGCAAGGGGTAGGGGGCTGCTAGACCTAACCCCTCCACCAAGGGAGGGGCCAGCGGCCCTAAGGGGTGGAGTGGCCCCCTCATACGTCTCCAACGTATCTATAATTTTTGCTTGTTCCATGCTGTTATATTATCATTCTTGGATGTTTTACAATCATTTTATTACTACTTTATATCATTTTTTGGGACTAACCTATTGACATAGTGCCAAAGTGCCAGTTGTTGTTTTTGCTTGTTTTGGCCAAACGGATACAAAACGCTGCGGGGATTTTTGTGGATTTTTTACGGACCAGAAGAAACCATATGGGCCAAAGAACACCAGAAGAGGGGGCCCAGGGTGGCCAACACCCACCAGGGCGCGCCAGAGGCCCCCTGGCGCAGCCTGGTGGGTGTTGGGCACCTTGGGCACCCCCTGAACCGACTATCATGCCTATAAATTCCCTGGAAATCCAAAAACCCTAGGGGAGTCAACAAAACACAATTCCAGCCGTCGCAAGTTCCAGAACCGCGAGATCCAATCTAAACACCATCACGGAGGGGTTCATCTTCCTCATAGGTGCCTCTCCAATGATGCGTGAGTAGTCCACCATAGACCTACGGGTCCGTAGGCAGTAGCTAGATGGCTTCTTCTCTCTCTCTCTTATGATTCTCAATACAATGGTCTCTTGGAGATCTATTTGATGTAAACTTTTGCGGTGTGTTTGTTGGGATCCGATGAATTTTGAGTTCATGATCAGTTTCTATCCATGAATATTATTTGAGTCTTCTTTGATCTCTTATATGCATGATTTCTTATAGCATCGTATTTCTTCTTCGAATCTTTGGTTTAGTTAGGCCAACTAGATCGATTTTTCTTGCCATGGGAAGAGGTGCTTTGTGATGGGTTCGATCTTGCGGTGTTCTTTCCCAGTGACAGAAGGGGCAGCAAGACACACATGTATCGTTGCTATTAAGGATAACAAGATGGGGTCTATTCATACATGAATAGGTCTACATCATGTCATCGTTCTTATTGCATTACTCCGTTTTTCCATGAATTAATACACTAGATGCATGCTGGATAGCGGTCGATGTGTGGAGTAATAGAGGTAGATGCAGGCAGGAGTCGTTCTATCTATCTTGGACATGATGCCTATATAATGATCATTGCCTTGGATATCGTCATGACTATTCCATTTTCTATCAATTGCCCAACAGTAATTTGTTCACCCACCATGCGCTATACTCATGAGAGAAGCCACTAGTGAACCCTGCGGCACCCGGGTCTACTTTTCCTATCATATTGCTTTCTGATCTACGTTTTTTGCAATCTTTGTTTTCAGATCTACAAAACCAAAAACCCAAAAACATATTGCTGCATATTTACTCTTTTTATTTGTGTTCTTGAGAGATCTATCTCTCCTATCTATCACTACCTAATCTATCTTATTACCGTAGAGAGATTGACAACCTCTCTTTCGCGTCGGGTTGCAAGTATTTGTTATTTGTGTGCAGGTGCTGCTTATTGGGTGGTGGTGATCCTCCTACTGGTTCGATAACCTTGATTTCATAACTGAGGCAAATACTTACCGTCGCTGTGCTGCATCATCCCTTCCTCTTTGGGCAAATACCGACGCAGTCCAAGCCACGTCAAAGGAATTTCTGGCGCCGTTGCCGGGGAGGAAGCAGTCTCTTCTATGTGCCTATCGTAGGCGCCGAGGGGACTCCATCATCATCTACCTGGTTCCTAATCACAAATCTCATCTCCTTGCAATTACATTATTTTCCATTTGCCTCTCGTTTTCCTCTCCCCCACTTCACCAATTTGCCGTTTTATTTGCCCTCTTTTTCCGTTTGCCCTTTTTCTTGCCGGATCTCTTCCTTGCTTGCAATCTAGTTTGCGTAGTCATGATGCCCCAACGAAAGTACTATGAAGTTCCTTATCCAAATATTTTGCTTGAAATTGAGAAAAGTACTAAGGAATATATGACTACACAATTTGAGCATAATAAGTATTTTACCGATGAGCTTAGAGAACACTCTACCGTGCTAGATGCCATAACGAAACAACTTGATGATATCAGTAGAGAAGTTTGCAATCTTCAATCTAAATATGCTCATGCTGAAAATTTGCTTGGTAAAATCTCCGATGCGCAAGCTACTTTGATAAATCAAATGGCAGCCAAACCAATCTCTCTAGAGGATAAAAATGATGTAGATCTCAAAGTGATTGGTGTTTCTTCTATTGATTCCTTGTTTAGTAATGTTAAAATTGATAATGAAGGGACTGAAGTAGAGTCAACTTTACCTAGAAGGCGTCCCAATAATTTGGAGGGTGAAAATCTTGATGAAAATTTTGATGAAAGTGGGTTTGAAGAGGTCAAAACTTTAACTAGTGATGTGGCCACTATCTTGGATTGCAAAGATTTTAACTATGATAGTTGCTCTTTGATTGAATGTATTTCTTTGTTGCAATCTATGTTGAATTCACCCCATGCTTATGAGCAAAATAAAGCTTTTACTAAACATATCGTTGATGCCATGATGAAATCTTTTGAAGAAAAGTTGGAGTTGGAGATTTCTATTCCTAGAAAATTACATGATGAGTGGGAACCTACCATTAAGGTCAAGATTAAAAATTATGAATGCTTTGCTTTGTGTGATTTGGGTGCTAGTGTTTCCGTGATTCTGAAATCTCTATGTGATGTGCTTGGTCTTACCAACATGGAAGAATGTTCTCTTAATTTGCACTTGACGGATTCTACTATTAAAAAGCCTTTGGGAAGAATTAATGATGTTCTTATTCTTGCAAATAGAAATTATGTGCCCATTTATTTTATTGTGCTTGATATTGATTGCAATCCGTCTTGTCCCATTATACTTGGTAGACCGTTTTTACGCACTATAGGTGCCGTGATTGATATGAAAGAAGGCAATAATCGTTTTCAATTTCCCTTGAGAAAGGGTATGGAACACTTCCCTAGAACAAGAATTAAGCCACCATATGAATCAATCATGAGGGCATCCTATGGGTTCAAAACCAAAGATGACAATACTTGAATCTATCCAATATGCTTAGCTAGGGGCGTGAAATGGTAGCACTTGTTGGGAGGCAACCCAATGAATAAATAATTTTTTGCTTTTTCCTTTCTGTTTTTGAGTGTTGACACAATTATTCCTCTGTTATGATTGTGTTTTTATGGTTTATTTAGTGTTTGTGCCAAGTAGAACCATTAGGATGATTCATAGGATGAGTAGAAGTGCTGCTGAATCTGAAACAGAAACTTTGCGTCTAGTATATGAATTTTCATTTTTTTTTCTGGAACGTGATCTTGAGCTGAAATTTTAACAAGTGTTTCTATACAAATTCCTTACGTTGTCCTAATTTTTCAGAATTTTTAGAGTTACAGAAGTATGGGTATGGTAAAGATTACTACAGACTGTTCTGTTTGAGACAGATTCTGTTTTTGTTGCATTGTGTGCTTGTTTTGATGAATCTATGGGTTATATTGAAGGGTATGAGCCATGGTAAAGTTAAAATACAGTAGGTATAATGCAATTATAAAATTTGAATGGGTTTACAACAGCATCTAAAGTAGTGATTTTCTTTCTTATACTAACGGATCTCACGAAGATTTTGTTGAGTTTTGTGTGATTAAAGTTTTCAAGTTTTGGGTGAGATCATGATGGATGAAGGAATAAGGAGTAGCAAAAACCTAAGCTTGGGGATGCTACCGCACCCCCAAGATATATCCAAAGAGAATCAAGCAACTAAGCTTGGGGATTCCCCCGAGTGGCATCCCCTCTTTGTTCTAACGACCATCGGTATTTTACTTGGAGCTATATTTTTATTCGTCACATATCATGTGTTTTGCTTGGAGCGTCTTGTATCTTTGCTTGCTTTGTTTTTTAGTTTTTCCTTTGTATCCTTGCTGTACACACCTACTTGAGAGAGCCACAATCATGCTATGATTTGTTAGAATTGCTCTATGTGCTTCACTTAAACTTTTTGAGCTACAGAATTGCTCTAGTGCTTCACTTATATCTTTTTGAGCACGGTGTGCTTGGAAACTTTGTAGAAATACTCTAATGCTTCACTTAGATTAATTTGAGAGTTAGTACTTTTTTTAAGAAATCCTCTCATGCTTCACTTATACCTTTTTGAGATATGAAATCTTTATGCTCATGTGCTTCACTTAAATTTGTTTGAGCTTGCCAAAAAGCAATGACAATATATGAAACTAGTCCCAAAGTGATAGATATCCAAGGAGGATATAATAAAAACTTTCATGAAGATCATTGGACAAATTAAACTTGATTCCTTGTAATAGTTTTGAAACATGATGATAGTAATATGTGAGTCATGTTAATGAGTAATTATGCTTAGTAGGAATATTGGTGTTAAGGTTTGTGATTCCCTATGCATGCACGAAAGTCAATAGTTATGCAATGAAGTTACATCCTACTTGTGGTGCATTATTCGGTGTTAGTGATGTTCAATGCTCACTTATGTGATTTTTCGTTTCTTGGTTTGGTTGCTTCCCAATCTATTTGCTAGCCTTCACTTGTACTAAGTAGAAATACTACTTGTGCATCCAAAATCCTTAAACCAAGTTTTGCCTTATGAGTCCACCATACCTACCTATATGCGGTATTTCCATGCCGTTCTAAGCAAATTTGTATGTGCCATCTCTAAATTTTCAAAATAAATTTTCTCTTTTGTGTGCCCGTACCGCTCATGAAACAGTGGGGAGTGTCCAATATTTTTCCATGCTAGATGTGTTATTCTCAAGATGAGTGTTTTATTCACTTGTCATTGCACGAGAGTGTGGCGGTAATAGGGATGCCCATTCCCGAAATGAAAAATAAAAAAAATATTTACTTTATGTTGTCAAATAATAAATTCCTTGGAAAGTGTTGGTATGGAAGGCAACCGTGGATACGGCCCGCCATGGAAAGTGAAAGTTTGGTGGAAAAAGGAATACACTTTATTTTCTGTTTGGGAACCGCCTATGATATATCTAGCATGGAAAGTATTGTGAGCTACTTTGTCGTTTTCGTTGACAGGAAAAGCATGCCACCCAAAATATTTTTTCTCTCTCAATTTAAAACTTTGAGCTCTGGCACCTCTACAAATCCCTACTTCCCTCTACGAAGGGCCTTTCTATTTACTTTATGCAATTTTTCTTTTTGCTTTGAGTCTCCATCTTCTCTTATAAGCACCAACTAGGGGGCACTATGATCGTACTTAAGCATTGGGCATAGCTAATATTTGAGTGTGTTTCATGAATGGATCAATGATTGAGCATGATGGGCTAGGGATAACTTTCTTTAGTGTTGATATTTTGAAAGACATGGTTGCTTGTTGACATGCTTGAGTATGGAAGTGATTATGTTAAAACTAGACTATTGCTTTGAATCATTACAAGTCCAAATGTCCATGATATACAAAGAAGAAAAGAATATGATGAACATGTTAGGCAGCATTCCACATCAAAAATTCTGTTTTTACCATTTACCTACTCGAGGACGAGTAGGAATTAAGCATGGGGATGCTGATACGTCTCCAATGTATCTATAATTTTTTGCTTGTTCCATGCTGTTATATTATCATTCTTGGATGTTTTACAATAATTTTATTACAACTTAATATCACTTTTGGGGACTAACATATTGACATAGTGCCAAAGTGCCAGTTGCTGTTTTTGCTTGTTCTTTACTTCGCAGAAAATCAGTACCAAACGGAGACAAAACGCTGCGGGGATTTTTTACGGACCAGAAGAAACCAGATGGGCCAAAGAACACCAGAAGAGGGGGCCCAGGGTGGCCAACACCCACCAGGGCACGCCAGAGGCCCCCTGGCGCGGCCTGGTGGGTGCTGGGCACCTCGGGCACCCCCTCAACCGACTATCGTGCCTATAAATTCCCTGGAATTCCAAAAACCCTAGGGGAGTCGACGAAACACAATTCCAGCCGCCGCAAGTTCCAGAACCGCGAGATCCAATCTAAACAACATCACGGAGGGGTTCATCTTCCTCATAGGTGCCTCTCCGATGATGCGTGAGTAGTCCACCATAGACCTACGGGTCCGTAGGCAGTAGCTAGATGGCTTCTTCTCTCTCTCTCTCTTATGATTCTCAATACAATGGTCTCTTGGAGATCTATTTGATGTAAACTTTTGCGGTGTGTTTGTTGGGATCTGATGAATTTTGAGTTCATGATCAGTTTCTATCCATGAATATTATTTGAGTCTTCTTTGATCTCTTATATGCATGATTGCTTATAGCATCGTATTTCTTCTTCGAATCTTTGGTATAGTTAGGCCGACTAGATCGATTTTTCTTGCCATGGGAAGAGGTGCTTTGTGATGGGTTCGATCTTGCGGTGTTCTTTCCCAGTGACAAAAGGGGCAGCAAGACACGCATGTATCGTTGCTATTAAGGATAACAAGATGGGGTATATTTCTACATGAATAGATCTTGTCTACATCATGTCATCGTTCTTATTGCATTACTCTGTTTTTCCATGAACTTAATACACTAGATGCATGCTGGATAGCGGTCGATGTGTGGAGTAATAGAGGTAGATGCAGGCAGGAGTTGGTATATCTATCTTGGACGTGATGCCTATATAATGATCATCGCCTTGGATATCGTCATGACTATTCGATTTTCTATCAATTGCCCAACAGTAATTTGTTCACCCACCGTGCGCTATACTCATGAGAGAAGCCACTAGTGAACCCTGCGGCCCCCAGGTCTACTTTTCCTATCATATTGCTTTCCGGTCTACGTTTTTTGCAATCTTTGTTTTCAGATCTACAAAACCAAAAACCCAAAAACATATTGCTGCATATTTACTCTTTTTATTTGTGTTCTTGAGAGATCTATCTCTCCTATCTATCACTACCTAATCTATCTTATTACCGTAGAGAGATTGACAACCTCTCTTTCGTGTCGGGTTGCAAGTATTTGTTGTGTGTGTGCAAGTGCTGCTTATTGGGTGGTGGTGATCCTCCTACTGGTTCGATAACCTTGGTTTCATAACTGAGGGAAATACTTACCGTCGTTGTGCTGCATCATCCCTTCCTCTTTGGGGAAATACCAACGCAGTCCAAGCCACGTCACCCCCCAAGTAAGGGGGGCACCCCCCTTAGGGTTTCCCCTCCACCATCCCTAGCCATATGGGCCTAGGGGGGAAGGGGCGCCCAGCCCACCAGGGGCTGGTGCGCCTCCCTCTCAGCCCATGTGGCCCTCCGAGGTGAGTGGACCCCTTCCGATGGACCCCCAGAACCCTTCCTTTACTCCCGGTACACTACCAGAAGTGGCCAAAACTTTTCCGGAGCCCAAATACAACTTTCCCATATATGAATATTTACCTCCGGACCTCCTCGTCACATCCGGTATCTCATCCGGGACTCCGAAAAACATTCGATCACCAACATACACATCCCAATACCACTCTAGCATCACCGAACGTTAAGCGTGCGGACCTTACGGGTTCGAGAATCATGTATACATGACCGAGACACCTCTCTGGTCAATAACCAATAGCGGGACCTGGATGACCATATTGGTTCCTACATATTCCACAAAGATCTTTATCGATCGAACCACAATGTCAAGGATTCAGTCAATCCCGTATTCAGTTCCCTTTGTCCATCGATATGTTACTTGCCTGAGATTCGATCGTTGGTATCTCCATACCTAGTTCAGTCTCGTTACTGCCAAGTCTCTTTACTCGTTCCGTAATACACGATCCCGTGACAAACCCATTAGTCACATTTCTTGAAAGCTTCTTGTGATGTTGTATTACCGAGAGTGCCCAGAGATACCTATCTGTCATACGGAGTGACAAATCCCAGTCTCGATTCATGCCAACCCAACAAACACCCTTGGAGATACCTGTAGAGCAGCTTTATGATCGCCCAGTTACGAAGTGACGTTTGATAGCACACAAGGTATTCCTCCGGTGTCAGGGAGTTGCATGATCTCATGGTCTTAAGAATAGATACTTGACATGAAGAAAGCACTAGAAATAAACTTAAGTGATACGATCATATGCAAAGCTTATGGATGGGTATTGTCCATCACATCATTCTCCTAATGATGTGATCCCATTATCAAACGACAACTCATGTGTATGGTTAGGAAACCTTAACCATGTTTGATCAATGAGCTAGTCCAGTAGAGGCTCACTAGGGACATGGGGTTGTTTATGTATCCACACATGTATCTTAGTTTCTGGTCAATACAACCCTAGCATGGATAATAAACGATTATCATGAACAAGCACTACTACAGGAAGGTCCAAAGATGACACTTGCATCAGAGACCCTTCGATGAAACTGTGTGTGATGCACGAATCGTAAACGGTATAGTTCTAGCTCCATCGCTAATAACGCGGACTATGTGCAATGTGTTGGGGAACGTAGCATGGGAAACAAAAATTTTCCTACGCACACACAAGATCTATCCATGGTGATGAGCATCTACGAGAGGGAGAGTGAATCTACATACCCTTGTAGATCGCTAAGCGGAAGCGTTAAGAAACGCGGTTGATGTAGTCGAATGTCTCCGCGATCCAAATCGCAAGTCGTCCCTCGATCCGATCACGAACTAGTGCCGAACGGACGACACCTCCGCGTTCAACACACGTACGGCTTGATGACGCCTTCACCTCCTCGATCCAGTGAGCGATGATGAAGTAGTAGATGAGTTCCGGCAGCACGACGGCATGGTGATGGTGGTGAGGAACAATCTCTGCAGGGCTTCGCCAAGCACTACGGAGATTATGACGGGAGGAACTAGAGGATTAGGGTTGCCGGCACACGGCTTGGGAAATCTTAATGTGTCCCGTGTGCTAGCCCTGTCCCTCTATTTATATGTTGAGCCCTGGGGTCTAAACTTGGAGAGAAAACCTCCACAAGGTCGGTTTTGCCCGCACAAGGTCGGTTTGGCCCGCACGGAAAGAGTCAAACTCGGATTCCAGCAGTACCGCGTACAAGCGGTAGTACCGCTCACGAGCGGTAGTACCGCTTGAACGGTAGTACCGCTTCACACAAGTGGTAGTACCGCTTACGCGGCAGTACTGCCTTACCAGCGGTAGTACCGCTTAAGGCAGCAGCAAAATTTCCTTTTGCACTTTCCAATACCTCGTGGGCTTTACCCCTTTGGCTCATATAAAGTGTTGCTGCACCCGAACACTTCGGTAAACATCCGGAACCCCTTCCGGTGAATTCCGGAACCCTTCTGGAGATCAAAACACTATTATCACATATATCAATCTTTACCTCCGGACTCTTCCGGAGATCCTCGTCATGTCCGGGATCTTATCCGGGACTCCGAGCAACCTTCGGTCACCAACAAAATAACTCAACTATACTAATCGTCACCAAACGTTAAGTGTGTAGACCCTGCGGGTTCGAGAACTATGTAGACATGACCGAGACACTTCTACGATCAATAACCAATAGCGGGACCTGGATGCCCATATTGGCTCCTACATATTCTACGAAGATCTTTATCGGTCGAACCTCTATGTCAAGGATTCAGTTAATCCCGTATACTGTTCCCTTTGTTCTTCGGTATGTTACTTGCCCGAGATTCGATCGTCGGTATCTCTATACCTACTTCAATCTCGTTACCGGCAAGTCTCTTTACTCGTTCCGTAATACCAGATCTCGTGGCTAACACTTTAGTCACTTTGCTTGCAAGGCTCATTGTGATGTTGTATTACCGAGTGGGCCCTGAGATACCTCTCCGTCACACGGAGTAACAAATCCCAGTCTTGATCCACGCCAACCCAACAGACACCCTCGGAGATACCTATAGAGCACCTTTATAGTCACCCAGTTACGTTGCGACGTTTGATACACACAAAGTACTCCTCCGATGTCAGGGAGTTGCATGATCTCATGGTCATAGGAACAGATACTTGACATGCAGAAAACAATAGCAATAAACTGACACGATCATATGCTACGTTTACAGTTTGGGTCTTGTCCATCACATCATTCTCCTAATGATGTGATCCCATTATCAAATGACATCTTATGTCCATGGCTAGGAAACCTTCACCATCTTTTGATCAACGAGCTAGTTAACTAGAGGCTTACTAGGGACATAGTGTTGTCTATGTACCCACACATGTATTTGAGTTTCCAATCAATACAATTATAGCATGGATAATAAACGATTATCATGAACAAGGAAATATAATAATAACCAATTTATTATTTCCTCTAGGGCATATTTCCAACAGTCTCCCAATTGCACTAGAGTCAATAATCTAGTTCACATCACTATGTGATTTACATTGTAATGAATCGAACACCCATGCAGTTCTGGTGTTGTTCATGTTTAGCCCTTGGAAGAGGTTTAGTCATCGGATCTGCAACATTTAGATCCGTGTGTACTTTGCAAATATTTATGTCGTCCTCCTTGATGTAATCGCGGATGGAATTGAAACGTCGCTTGATGTGTCTGGTCCTCTTGTGAAATCTTGGTTCCTTGGCTAGAGCAATGGCACTAGTATTATCACAAAACAAAGTCATTGGGTTAAGCGCACTAGGCACTACTCCAAGATCTGTCATGAACTCCTTCATCCAGACACCTTCCTTCGCCGCCTCCGAGGCAGCGATGTACTCCGCTTCGCATGTAGAATCAGCTACCACGCTTTGCTTGGAACTGCACCAGCTAACCGCACCCCCATTAAGAATAAATACGTATCCGGTTTGCGACTTAGAGTCATCCGGATCAGTGTCAAAGCTTGCATCGACGTAACCCTTTACGACGAGCTCTTGATCACCTCCATAAACGAGAAACATGTCCTTAGTCCTTTTTAGGTACTTCAGGATATTCTTGACCGCCGTCCAGTGTTCCACTCCTGGATCACTTTGAAACCTTCCGGCCATACTTATGGCAAGGCTGACATCGGGTCTTGTGCACAGCATTGCATACATGATAGAACCTATGGCAGAGGCATAGGGGACGACACTCATCTTTTCTCTATCTTCTGCAGTCACAGGGCATTGAGTCTTACTCAACTTCACACCTTGCAATACAGGCAAGAACCCCTTCTTGGACTGATCCATTTTGAACTTCTTCAAAACTTTGTCAAGGTATGTGCTTTGTGAAAGTCCCATTAAGCGTCTCGATCTATCTCTATAGATCTTGATGCCTAATATGAAAGCAGCTTCTCCTAGGTCCTTCATTGAAAAACTCTTGTTCAAATATTCCTTCACGCCTTCCAACATTTCTTTATTGTTTCCAATCAGCAATATGTCATCCACATATAATATTAGAAACGCTATAGAGCTCCCACTCACTTTCTTGTAAATACAAGCTTCTCCGTAAACTTGTATAAACTTGAACGCTTCGATCACCTCATCAAAGCGAAGATTCCAACTCCGAGATGCTTGCACCAGTCCATAAATGGATCGCTGGAGTTTGCAAACTTTGTCAGCATTCTCTGGATCGACAAAACCTTCTGGTTGCATCATATACAACTTTTCCTTAAGGAAACCGTTAAGGAACGCTGTTTTGACATCCATCTGCCAAATTTCATAATCGAAAAAGGCAGCTATTGCTAACATGATTCTGACGGACTTAAGCATCGCTACGGGTGAGAAGGTCTCATCGTAGTCAACTCCTTGAACTTGTGAAAAACCCTTTGCCACAAGTCGAGCTTTATAGACAGTGACATTACCGTCTGCGTCCGTCTTCCTCTTAAAGATCCATTTGTTCTGAATGGCCTTACGCCCTTCAGGTAATACTTCCAAAGTCCACACTTTGTTTTCATACATGGATCCCATCTCAGATTTCATGGCCTCTAACCACTTCTCGGAATCCGGGCCCATCATCGCTTCTCCATAGCTCGTAGGTTCATCGTTGTCCAACAACATGACCTCTAAGACAGGGTTGCCTTACCACTCAGGAGCAGTACGCGTCCTTGTCGACCTACGAGGTTCGATAGCAACTTGATCCAAAGCTTCATGATCATCATCATTAACTTCCTCTTCAACTGATGCAGGCTCTACAGAAACATCTTTCTGCGCTGCGCTACTCTCAGGTTGAAGTAAAGGTTCAACAACCTCATCAAGTTCTATCTTCCTCCCACTCAATTCTTTCGAGAGAAACTCTTTCTCAAGAAACGTTCCATTTTTAGCGACAAACACTTTGCCTTCGGATCTGAGGTAGAAGGTATACCCAACTGTCTCTTTTGGGTATCCTATGAAGACGCATTTCTCCGCTTTGGGTTCCAGCTTTTCAGGCTGAAGCTTTTTGACATAAGCATCACATCCCCAAACTTTAAGAAACGACAGCTTTGGCTTCTTGCCAAACCAAAGTTCATATGGCGTTGTCTCAACGGATTTCGATGGTGCCCTATTTAAAGTGAATGCAGCTGTCTCTAATGCATAACCCCAAAACGATAGTGGCAAATCGGCAAGAGACATCATAGATCGCACCATATCCAATAAGGTTCGATTACGACGTTCGGACACACCATTACGCTGTGGTGTTCCAGGCGGTGTTAGTTGTGAAACAATTCCACATTGTCTTAAGTGACTGCCAAACTCATAACTCAGATATTCTCCTCCTCGATCAGATCGTAGGAATTTAATCTTCTTGTTACGATGATTCTCAACTTCACTCTGAAATTGTTTGAACTTTTCAAATGTTTCAGACTTGTGTTTCATTAAGTAAATATACCCATATCTACTTAAGTCATCAGTGAAGGTGAGAAAGTAACGATAACCACCGCGCGCCTCAATGCTCATCGGACCACACACATCAGTATGTATGATTTCCAATAAGTCACTTGCCCGTTCCATTGTTCCAGAGAACGGCGTTTTAGTCATCTTGACCATGAGGCATGGCTCGCATGTGTCAAGTGATTTAAAATCAAGTGACTCCAAAAGTCCATCAGCATGGAGCTTCCTCATGCGTTTTACGCCAATATGACCTAAACGGCAGTGCCACAAGAAAGTGGTGTTATCATTATCAATTCTACATCTTTTGGCATCAATGTTATGAACATGTGTATCATTACTATCGAGATTCAATAAGAATAAACCCCTCACATCGGGTGCATGACCATAAAAGATATTACTCATATAAATAGAACAACCATTATTCTCTGATTTAAATGAGTAACCGTCTCGCAATAAACAAGATCCAGATATAATGTTCATGCTTAACGCAGGCACTAAATAACATTTATTCAGGTTCATCACTAATCCCGATGGTAATCGAAGAGCGAGCGTGCCGACGGCGATCACATCAACCTTGGAACCATTTCCCACGCGCATCGTCACTTCGTCCTTTGCCAGCCTCCATCTATTTTGCAGTTCCTGTTTTGAGTTGCAAATATGAGCAACCGCACCGGTATCAAATACCCAGGCACTACAACGAGAGTTGGTAAGGTACACATCAATAACATGTATATCATATATACCTTGTTTGTTGTTGGCCGCTTTCTTGTCAGCCAAATACTTGGGGCATTTCCGCTTCCAGTGTCCAGTTCCCTTGCAATGAAAGCACACAATTTCTGGTTTGGGTCTAGCCTTGGGTTTCTTCACGAGAGGAGCAACTGCTTTGCCACTCTTCTTGGAGTTACCCTTCTTACCCTTGCCATTTTTCTTGAAACTAGTGGTTTTATTGACCATCAACACTTGATGCTCCTTCTGAATTTTAGACTCAGCGGCTTTCAGCATCGCAAACAGCTCGGCGACTGACTTGTTCATCCCGTGCATGTTATAGTTCAACATGAAGCTCTTGTAGCTAGGTGGCAATGATTGAAGAACTCTGTCAGTGATAGCCTCTGGCGGAAGGGGCACCCCCAATTCAGCCAGACGGGTGGAGTACCCAGACATTCTGAGTACGTGATCACTGATAGACCCGTTCTCCTCCATCTTGCAAGCATAGAACTTATCGGAGATCTCATATCTCTCGATCCGGGCATTCTTCTGAAAGATAAACTTCAACTCCTGGAACATCTCATATGCTCCATGACGTTCAAAACGTCTTTGAAGTCCCGGTTCTAAGCCATACAATATTGCACATTGAACTATTGAGTAATCTTCAGAACGCGCCTGCCAGGCGTTCACAACGTCTAGAGACTCAACTGGAGCGGGTGGATCACCAAGCGGTGCATCAAGGACATAAGCCTTCTGGGAAGCCGTAAGGATAATCCTTAGATTACGGGCCCAGTCCACAAAGTTACTTCCATCATCTTTCAACTTAGCTTTCTCTAGGAACGCATTAAAAGTCAGGGGTGCTACTGCGCGAGCCATGATCTACAACATAAATATAGCAAAGACAACTTAGACTATTGTTCAAGATAATGAGTTTAGTTAATCATATTACTTAAAAAACTCCCACTCAAATTGACATCCCTCCGGTCATTCGAGTGTAACATGATCCAAATCCACCAACTCAAGTCCGATCATCACGTGAGTTGAGGTGGTTTCAATGGTGAACATCTTCATGTTGATCATATCTACTATATGACTCATGTTCGACCTTTCGGTCTCTTGTGTTCCGAGGCCATGTCTGTACATGCTAGGCTCGTCAAGTTTAACCCGAGTGTTCCGCATGTGCAACACTAGCTTGCACCCGTTGTATGTGAACGTAGAGTCTATCACACCCGATCATCACGTGGTGTCTCGAAACGACGAACTTTCGCAACGGTGCACACTCGGGGAGAACACAATTTTATCTTGAAATTTAAGTGAGGGATCACCTTATAATGCTACCATCGTCCTAAGCAAAATAAGATGCATAAAAGGATTAACATCACATGCAAATCATAAGTGACATGATATGGCCATGAACTTGTGCTTTTGATCTCCATCTCCAAAGCACCGGCATGATCTCCATCGTCACCGGCATGACACCATGATCTCCATCATCTTGATCTCCATCAACGTGTTGCCATGAGGTTGTCGCGCCGACTGTTGCTTCCACGACTATTGCTAACTCATAGCGATAAAGTAAAACAAAACAGCGAAAATAATTAAAGACAACTCTATGGCTCCTGCCAGTTGCCGTACTCATCGACATGCAAGTCGTGATATTCTATACAACACATGATCATCTCATACATCACATATATCTCATCATGTAATTTGCCATATCACATCACAACATACCCTGCAAAAACAAGTTAGACGTCCTCTAATTGTTGTTGCAAATTTTACGTGGCTGCTACGGGTTTGCAAGATCCGTTCTTACCTACGCAAAACCACAACGTGGTGTAGTGATTGCTTTTTGATCTTCTAAAAGAACCCTCTTCATTGAAATCGATTCAACTAAAGTGAGAGAGACAGACACCCGCCAGTCACCTTTATGCAACGAGTGCACGTAGCGGTGAAACCTGTCTCGCGTAAGCGTACGCGTAATGTCGGTCCGGGCCGCTTTATCTCATAATACCGCTGAATCAAGTATCAACTAGTAACGACAAGCAATATGTATACACCCACGCCCACAACTCGTTTGTGTTCTACTCGAGATCTCATCTACGCATAGACCTGGCTCATGATGCCACTGTTGGGGAACGTAGCATGGGAAACAAAAATTTTCCTACGCACACACAAGATCTATCCATGGTGATGAGCATCTACGAGAGGGAGAGTGAATCTACATACCCTTGTAGATCGCTAAGCGGAAGCGTTAAGAAACGCGGTTGATGTAGTCGAACGTCTCCGCGATCCAAATCGCAAGTCGTCCCTCGATCCGATCACGAACTAGTGCCGAACGGATGGCACCTCCGCGTTCAACACACGTACGGCTTGATGACGCCTTCACCGCCTCGATCCAGCGAGCGATGATGAAGTAGTAGATGAGTTCCGGCAGCACGACGGCTTGGTGATGGTGGTGAGGAACAATCTCTGCAGGGCTTCGCCAAGCACTACGGAGATTATGACGGGAGGAACTAGAGGATTAGGGTTGCCGGCACACGGCTTGGGAAATCTTAATGTGTCCCGTGTGCTAGCCCTGCCCCTCTATTTATATGTTGAGCCCTGGGGTCTAAACTTGGAGAGAAAACCTCTACAAGGTCGGTTTTGCCCGCACAAGGTCGGTTTGGCCCGCACGGAAAGAGTCAAACTCGGATTCCAGCAGTACCGCGTACAAGCGGTAGTACCGCTCACGAGCGGTAGTACCGCTTGAACGGTAGTACCGCTTCACACAAGCGGTAGTACCGCTTACGCGGCAGTACTGCCTTACCAGCGGTAGTACCGCTTAAGGCAGCAGCAAAACTTCCTTTTGCACTTTCCAATACCTCGTGGGCTTTACCCCTTTGGCTCATATAAAGTGTTGCTGCACCCGAACACTTCGGTAAACATCCGGAACCCCTTCCGGTGAATTCCGGAACCCTTCCGGAGATCAAAACACTATTATCACATATATCAATCTTTACCTCCGGACTCTTCCGGAGATCCTCGTCATGTCCGGGATCTTATCCGGGACTCCGAACAACCTTCGGTCACCAACAAAATAACTCAACTATACTAATCGTCACCAAACGTTAAGTGTGTAGACCCCGCGGGTTCGAGAACTATGTAGACATGACCGAGACACTTCTACGATCAATAACCAATAGCGGGACCTGGATGCCCATATTGGCTCCTACATATTCTACGAAGATCTTTATCGGTCGAACCTCTATGTCAAGGATTCAGTTAATCCCGTATACTGTTCCCTTTGTTCTTCGGTATGTTACTTGCCCGAGATTCGATCGTCGGTATCTCTATACCTACTTCAATCTCGTTACCGGCAAGTCTCTTTACTCGTTCCGTAATACCAGATCTCGTGGCTAACACTTTAGTCACATTGCTTGCAAGGCTCATTGTGATGTTGTATTACCGAGTGGGCCCTGAGATACCTCTCCGTCACACAGAGTAACAAATCCCAGTCTTGATCCATGCCAACCCAACAGACACCCTCGGAGATACCTGTAGAGCACCTTTATAGTCACCCAGTTACGTTGCGACGTTTGATACACACAAAGTAATCCTCCGATGTCAGGGAGTTGCATGATCTCATGGCCATAGGAACAGATACTTGACATGCAGAAAACAATAGCAATAAACTGACACGATCATATGCTACGTTTACAGTTTGGGTCTTGTCCATCACATCATTCTCCTAATGATGTGATCCCGTTATCAAATGACATCTTATGTCCATGGCTAGGAAACCTTCACCATCTTTTGATCAAGGAGCTAGTTAACTAGAGGCTTACTAGGGACATAGTGTTGTCTATGTACCCACACATGTATTTGAGTTTCCAATCAATACAATTATAGCATGGATAATAAACGATTATCATGAACAAGGAAATATAATAATAACCAATTTATTATTGCCTCTAGGGCATATTTCCAACACAATGGAGGATCCATCAACCATGATTCAGATAAGAGGTGCATGTGCGATACATGGCATACAATTGACTTTTATGAACTATTTGTGATGAGGCAAAATGGCACAAACGGCCAAGCAAACAGAGATGTGTGTGATGTACGACATACAGTTCACAGAGTAGAACTGTTTGCGAAGATCCAATATAACACAAACATTTACGCAGATTCGGATGTGTGCTGTAGAAGGCATACATGTCACTCAAATGAAATGTTTGCGATGATCCAATATAACGCAAACGGTTACGCAGATCCGGATGTGTGTTGTAGAAGGCATACAGGTCACTCAGATGAACTGTTTGCGATGATCCGGAAGAACACAAACGGTTTGTTGTAACAAGGTGTGTGTGATACGTTGCAAACAGTTCGGGAATCAGAATTGTGTGCGATAATTCTAGACAACACATACGATTTGTTGTTTTGAATTGTGTGCTCGACAGGGCACACAATTGAAGAAACCAACTTTGTGCGATAATGTGAATGATCATTGTCGAATCTGTATTCTTAACCATTTGCGATGAGATCGACAGGGGAAACATAGTTAAGGAATAAATATGAGCAAACAACAACAAAGTTAATGAGTACAATCTGTTTTACTTCTTGTTGTTGTTGTTGTTGGATGGCCCCGCGACATCGTCTTGGCGTGGACGTTTCTTGCAGTTGACCGCTGGCTTTTCATCACCATTGTTGTTGATATCCTCATCGTCATCACCATCATCATTGATGTCCTCGTCGTCATCCTCGTCGTCGTCCTCGTTGTTCGACCATTCCTCCTCCTCGTCATCATCATCGTCTTCTTTGTCCTTCGGCGGATCCTCGTCTGTCTGGTCGTCGTCCGACGACTCAGGCGGCAGCGTCCCTTCCATGAGCGCGATGATTTTGAGGTTGACCCCAGACCGAGCGCCAAACTGGCAGAATTGTTGTCCTCGCTGTCGCTCGACATGGCTGTGCTACATAAACAAACAGTAAGAAAGCAAGATTTTAGAGTGTCTGTAAGTGTAGCACAGCCGGCCGAGACGATGAAGATGGTTGTGACTGAAGCGTGATGTGAATAAAATAGGAATGGCAATTGAAGCAGGGATTGCTAGATTATATTGGCGCCTTGGCAGGCGGTTAGTATTCTGATATAATCAACCGCAATTATGTGTACCCCGTCGCTCTAAATTCCCGCTATTGCGCAGTTCTCAATGTGATAATTATGCACACGGGTTGGACCGTCCAAATGTATGCAATATGCCAACTGTTTCACATGGTACATTTTAGCAATTCACACCATTTGCTAGATGCATTGTTTAACTACTCACATGCTTATATGAGACACAACGGGCGTGAAACAAGCATTTAACATAGGACAATTGGTAAGAATTGATAAGCTCTGCTTATTGATGTAGCCATTAATAATCAAACGAAACCCCAAATCATCATTGCAAACAGCGCATAGAAGATACCTAATGCGACAACTACCACTACACATGCTAGTTTCTTCCGGTCTCTTGATTTCATCTATTGCCTGTAATTGATTCTTTCTTGCTTCATCGTAGTGATTGTACACTCCAGATCAATTAGTTTCTTCTTCAGCTTTATGTTATCTTCTGCAAGATTGGTGATAACACTCCGAGCCCTGCCATGCCATCCATCATCCAACCAGTCAACAAAGGCACAAGCCTTGTATCCCCGCGAATGTTAAATATTCAGGATGAGTGGGGGCATTAACTGAACTTAAAGGATGAACGTAGCACTAAACTCTAAGGGGCAATCGAGAAACCGTTGATACTTGTGATCTGCGTTGGGTTTTGCGCGAAGAGGAGCGGGTGATGCGGCACAATATAGATAAGTACTTCCCTCAGTGAGAACTAAGGTTATCAAACCAATAGGAGTAGCACGCAACCTCTGTGTTCAGCGACTACACACAAAGAAGCAAACACTTGGACCAATGCGAGCAAGAGGGTTGTCAATCCCCTTGGACTCGTTATTTTCAAGCAAATGAAGTGTGTATATGATAGTTGATAATTGCAAATTTCAAAATAAATAAAAGATAAATAAATGGCAGCGAGATAATGAAAGCTTTTGTAAATATATAAGTGGATAGACCGGGGGGCCATAGTTTTCCCTAGTGGCATCTCTCATGTAGTAAGCATACAGTGGGTAAACAAATTACTGTTGGGAGATTCATAGAAAATCGCATAGTTATGCAATATTTATTCATGGCAATGATCATTACATATAGGCACCACGTCCGTAAGCAAGTAGACTGACTCCTTTCCGCATCTACTACTATTACTCCACCTATCGACCGCTAAGCATGCATCTAGAGTATTAAGTAAAACAAAGTAATGCTTGGAGAACAATGACATGATGTAGACAAAGTAAATCCAATTAATATGAATCAACTCCATCGTTTTATCCTTAGTTGCAGCAGTACAAAGACGTGTATTGTCCCCTTTTGTCACTGGGATATAGAGCACCGCCAGATTGAACCCACTACAACGCACCTCTCCCGCTGAAGAAACATCAATCTAGTTGGCTAAACTATTTCAATAGATCAGGAAGAATTATGAAGCTATCATATATTCATGCATATGTAAAGAAGGATCAACAAGGAACTCAATATAATTTCATGAACAATCTGAACATAAACCTACAATACATCGGATCCCAACAAACGCACCACACAAAGTGATTACATCGAATAGATCACCGTGAAGATGCGGTGAATTTTGTATTGAAGATCAAGAGAGAGAGAGAGAGATAGCCATCTATTTACTAACTACGGACCCGTAGCTCTGTGGTGAACTACTCACACATCACCATGGGAGCAGCAACGTTGATGTAGTGGCCCTCCGTGATCGACCCCCCTTCCGACAGGGCACCGGAACAGGGTCCATATGGGCACACGGTGGAACAGAGACTTGCGGCGGCGGAAAAAGTGTTTCGGGAGGCTCCTTAGGGTTTTGGGGATATATTGGAATTTATAGGCCAGAGAGGGACGTCAGGAGACATCAGGCGTGGCCACCCCCTGGGCGTGCCCTGATGTGTGCTTCCTCTCTCGTGCAGCCTCCGGTGTCATCCCGAAGCTTCCAGGTATTCTTTTGGTCTAGAAAAAATCATAAAAATGGTTCGTGGCAATTGGACTTTGTTTGGTACGGTAAACCTGAAAAGCCAAAAACACGCAGAAAACAACAACTGGCACTAGGCACTGGGTTAATAGGTTAGTGCTAAAAAATAATATGAATTGGCAAATAAATACCCAAAAAGTACCTAGAATGATAATATTATAGCATGGAACAATCACGAATTAGATATACGTTGGAGACGTATGAACCGTCTGCCAATGTCGAATCCCTCCGTGCATACACGTCGAGCAGGAGTGTGTCCGTGCACACAACTCAACTTTTGGTACTTCTCGGTGGTGCAAAACTCGGGCTCGAACTCATGTTGTGGGAGTCTGCTGGAGTCATACTCTGGATCAGACGTTTGATCGCTTTCCTAAGAGGGGGGGTCCAATTCACGACGGATTGAGTGAGCTGCTTGCTTTGGGCATGGTAAAAAGATGAGGAATGATTGGGACCTGACAAGACAATTCGGATCCGTAGGACACCGGCCTCCTGATGACCTTAGGCAAGTGCTTGGCGGTGACTGCCATCGTGGTGGTGCCGCCAATGGCGCTGCCAACATCGACTGTACAAACTAGAACAGCCACACTGAAACCATCAGCACCACTCATCCCATTCCCCCAATGTCAGCGCCATGCGAGGGAATTTGTTGGGTAGGAATTTTGAGGCTATCTAGGCATTTGGGGGAGACGGGAAACTCTGGGAATCTCATAACGGTCGGGGAACTACTTATCACACTTTGTTGTATATGGAACACGATTTCCACACCTAATTGTGTGAGATGACGTGTGTGAGAGACGGTTCCTGTAACATAACCGTATGTGATGTTCTACCCAGTACATATGGGGCTGTAAACAGCCGTGATAACCCACAAGTATTGGAGATCGTAACAGTCTTTCAGGGGAGTATTTTACCCAAATTTGTTGATTCTATACAAGGGGAGCCAAAGAATATTTATTGGTCTTAGCAGCTGAATTGTCAATTCAGCCACACTCAGGATATCCTTTGTAGCAAAAGTTTAGTATCAAAGCAGAGCAACAATAGTAATAGTAACAATAATAGCAACAGATTTGTAGTGATTGTAATAGTAATAGCAATAGTAACTAAGCAAGATTCAGTATATGAAAAGCGTAGGCACATGGACCGGTGATGGATAATGATATAGATGACATCAATCATATAACAGTTACACACTAGAGCGATGCAAAACTAGCTCCAATTTATCAATGTAATGTAGGCATGTATTCCGTATATAGTCATACATGCTTGCAATAAGAACTTGCAAGACATATTTTGTCCTACCCTCCCGTGGCAGTGAGGTCCATAAGGAAACTAAGGGATATTAATGCCTCCTTTTAATAGAGAACCGGAACAAAGCATTAACACATGGTGAATACATGAACTCCTCAAACTACGGTAATCACCGGAAAGAATCCCAATTATTATCACCTTGGGGTATGCGGATCATGACACGTAATAGGTGCATACAACTTGCAAGATAGGATCCAAAACACTCTCACATTCATGAAAACATAATAGGTTCAGATCTGAAATCATGGCACTCGGGCCCCAGTGACAAGCATTAAGCATAGCAAAGTCATAGCAACATCAATATCAGAACATAGTGGATACTAGGGATCAAGCCCTATCAAAATAACTTGATTACATGATCAATCTCATCTAATCCCATCACCGTCCAGCAAGACTACAAAGCAACTACTCACTCTCGGTGGTGAGCATCATGGCGGTGTTGATGAAGAAGGGTTGGTGATGATGATGACGATGAATCCCCCTCTCCAGAGCCCCAAACGGACTCCAGATCAGCCCTCCCGAGGAAGAACAAGACGTGGCAGTGGCTCCGTTTCGTGAAACGCAATGCAAACTTCTCTCCTATTTTTCCCTTCGTAATTGTGAATTTATAGGACTGGAATTAGGGTCGGGGGAGCCACGAGGTGGCCCCAAGCTAACAGGGCGTGCCCAGGGGGTGGGCGCACCCTGTTGGCTTGGGACCAACAGGTGGCCCCCTGTGGTGGGTCTTCGCTCCATAATTCTTTATATATTCCAGAAAAAATTCCACAAAAAGTTTCATCCGATTCCGAGAACTTTTATTTCTGCACAAAAATAACACCATGGCAGTTCTGCTGAAAAAAGTGTTAGTCCGGGATAGTTTCATTAAAATCATGCAAGTTAGAGTCCAAAACAAGAGCAAAAGTGTTTGGAAAAGTAGATACATTTGAGATGTATCAATCTGCTCTCTAGATACCCATAAAAACAGCTGATTCAGGATACCGGCCAATGCAACAGCTGTCGGATTTCGGGCTCCGCAAAACCCTATGGATTTCGAACCCAGGGGCATGTGCGAAGATTCCCCAACTGCTTCGGCCCCTCCAAGCTCACAACACAATAACCCCGCTCGATGGTGAGGAAGACGATGGCACACGAGAGTTTACCCAGGTTCGGGCCGCTGCGAAGCGTAAAACCCTACTCCTGCCTTTCGGTGGATTGCCTCGCGAGGAGGTTTGTGGATGAACTAGTACAGCGGTGTGTTTGCGGGGTGGTTGCTCTTCCCTTCTACCGGGCTACCTCGTCTCTATTTATAGCGGCCCGGGTCCTCTTCCCTTATCACAATGGCGGGAACGGATCCCACAACGGCCAAATTTGAAAGGGGACAGGAGGTACATCTTATCCCGACAAAAGGCGGTCTTTGCCTGCAAAGTTGGTGGTGGTGATACGATGGTGGGCTCGCCGGTGACATCCGTCCTGCCGCGCTCGCTGACCCGGTCTTGTTGCACCGGAATGGAAACCTTTGGCGGGGCTCCTTGGGAACCCGCGTTCGTCCTTGTCGCCTTTGCACGAAAGAAGAAACTGCTCCTTCTGGCGCGCTGACGCCCGCCTGGCCTGGCTGTCGTTACCCCTAACCTCCTGAGGCCCGGCGTTGCATAGGGATCTCCACCGCCCGGGAGGAGGCCTGGGGAGGCCTATATCCCCGCGGGTCTTGGCGCTGCTCCTCTCGCGAGAACGGGGTTTCGTGAGGGCCTTGTGTCGAGAGAGGCCGCGTCGGGCCGTAATTGGTCGTTGAGGTGGGCCACGCCTGGGGCCGCAGGCAGGCAAGTCTGGGTACCCTGGTATCCAGAACGTCGACAGTAGCCCCCGGGCCCAAGGCGCGCTCAAGCTAGATTCGGGGCGAAGCCACGGAGGATGGGCCGGGGCGCCGTGGGCCCCAATCGTCTGCGGGCCCGGCCTGACACGCGATGCCCTCCAAGATGCTGATGTCGGATCCCTTTTTGCGATGCCCCGATGATTGCCCCGGCTGTCAAACCGCTGGTCTTCCCCCTCCGAGCCGTCACTGCTTCCCATCAATCTGGTCGCCCGTCTCTCCCCTTCCGCAACTCACTCCATCTCCGCCGAACTCTCCGTCCGTCCAGCCCTGCCGCCCGCCATGGCTTCCAAGAAGGATGGGGGTGAGGCCTCGAAGGCGCCGGGGCCTGCGCCGACGCTGGAGCCCGCGTTAGGACGATCCTCGGTGGTCAATCTTGAGGGGTTGGAGAAGGTCCGCCTGGTGGTCGCCACCGGCTCCAACGAGTGGGGGGCGACCAAGATCTGGCTGGGCTCGCGACCGCAGGCCGAGCTGGAGCCCTCCTGCATTCCCCTTCATCTCCACGCCCTCCTTTCCAGCCTGCTGCCGCCCTTCTCGGACTTCTTTTCTGCCGTGCTGACACACTACCAGGTCCATGCGCTCCATTTCGACCCCGGCTCCATCGTCTTTCTTTCTGCCTTCACCTTCTTGTCCGAGGCCTTCGTCGGTGTCTCCCCTTCCGTGGCCCTGCTTCGCCACTTCTTCTTTCTCCGGTTGAACCCCGGGGGGCACCGCTCTGGATGTGTGTCCCTGCGAGCAGCTGATGCGACGGCCAGCGGGGCCCCCGACGCTCGGCTTTCACCAAACGCGGAAGGGTTCCGGAGGCAGTGGGTGTACGTAGACGTTGCCGGGGCCGGCTCCCTACTCCAACCCCCGTCGGTTCCCGCGGAGCCAAATCCCGGGTGGGGAAGCGAGGAGCTTGATGACCCTTGGCTCGCGCCCGTCTTGGCCAGGCTGGCGGAACTGAGGGAGTCCGGCGTGACGATGGCGATGGTGGTGCGGGAGTTTTCCCGCCAGCGCATCGCTCCCCTCCAACGCCATTCTCGCCCGATGTGGGCCTTCGCGGGCCCTTGCGACCCCATGAGGCTCCAAGTCCCTTCTCTTCTTCCCGGCGTGCTACGCGAGCTACTCCGCCGCCTGACCGGCGGGGATCCGGGTGAGCTTCCCCGGGACGGCCTGCCCTTGTTCAGCCGCCCTGATGGGAGGGCCATTGCCGGGAAGATGCCGTGTTTCGACGAGTGGGGGCCCCTCCCTCTGGTGAAGGTGGGTCCCCGAGATGATTCCTCCGAGATGGCTTCGAGGCCAAGGGGCCCTGGGGGTGCTGAGGCCGTGACCGGGAGTGATGGTGATGCCCCGACGGCAGATGCGGCCACTATCTTCACCGCCGGAAGCGCGGGGCCAGACGCCGAGATGCCGTCCCTAGGCCCCCGCACTCGCCGGAAGAGGAAGAGGCTCGTGGGCAGCCATCGCCCGTCGCCGTGGGTGCCGATGAAGAGGAAGTGGGTCGCCCTGGACGAGTAAGTGCCCGTCCCCCTCAGTCTTCCATGGTGTATCCGTACTGAACCTCTGTTGCGTAGGTCCCCCTCCGTAGAAGGAGAAAGCGAGACGCCACCGCCGCCTCCTGAGGCTTCTGGGCCCATCGTGGCATCGGCACTAGTGGTCCTCGCAGCCCCTCACGAGGAGACGCCCGTGCCCGAGTTTGCGCGGCCCCCGTGGGGTTTTGTGCACGAGTTCCCCGCGGGTTTCTTCATGCCTGGCCCCCTCCTCGCAGGGACAAGGCTTCGTCCTCCGTTGGCGGTCCTCACCGAGAACCAGCCGCGCCGTGCTCCAGGGCCTTCCTTGAGCGCCGGCACAGACCCCCGCTGGGGCAGACTCCGCTCGAGGGAGGGGAGGGGGAGCCCCCGGCCCCCACGCGCGCGTCGGGGCCGGGCGACCCCTCGCATGCCCCTACGACCGGCCTGGGGGAGAGCGGAGACTTCAGCTGGGCCCTTGAGCTCGCGTGCGACCGGAGCGCCGTGCGGCACGGTTTGCTCCAGACCGCGGCGAACGCGCTGGGGCGCCTGGAGACTGAGCTCGTCACCGTCGACACCCGTCTCGAGGCAGAGCGCCAGCGCCTTGCGCGCGAGTGGCATCGTCTTGAGGTTGCCGTCAACCTTGGCCGCCTGCAGCGCGAACGCGCCTGCACCGCCGCCGAGGGGTCCCTTGCCGCGGTGAGGGAGGCCCGCGACCGCGCCCTCGCAGAGGCCCACGCTGCCGACTGCGGACGCAAGGCCTCGGAGGGGCGCCTGGAGGAACTTGAAGCCTCCAATGCCGCCATTGAAAGGCGAATCCAGGTTCACAGGGCCGCTCTTGACGCGATGACGACCGAGCCTCGCGCCGGCGGCGTGGGGCCCTGCATTCCCAAGGAGGCGCTGGTGATGGAAGCGCTGGAGCAGAGTCTGGAGCATGAGAGGCTGGAGGTGAGGGAACACCAGGTGTCCCTCGCCGAGGACTCCCTTGCCTCCCGCGAGGCGAAGTTCCAAGAGGAGGTTGACAACAAGGTGGTTGAGGCTTGGTGTTCCCTTCTCCAGGACTATCGCGCGAAGCTGAAGCTCCAGGAGTCCCGTTACTGCAAGCGATGCGACCACCTGAAAGGCGAGGTTGATGTCCTCAAGAAAAGGTTAGACCAAGAGGAGCGACGCCGGCGAGCCGCAATGGATGCCCAGGCTGCTGCCGAGGCCGAACTAGCTTTTCTCTATAAGCAGGTAAAGGGTGTTGCTTCCCTGGCGGAGAAGGCCTCGGATGAGGCGGACTGTGCTCGCGGCCTCCAGCACACACGCTCCCAGATGTTCCATTCCCTCGACAAGAGGGTCAACCGGGCCTTGAGCGACATCTGCGGCGCGAGCGTCTCGAGCCCCTTGGTTCCAGACGACGCAGGGTACCTGGGCTTCTTTTCCAGGGTCGTGGAGTGCCTTGAGGGGGGTGCGGAGAAGATCTGCGAGCTTGTGGAGGAGAAGCGCCGCGACCTCCTCGCGCGGGCGGCTTCGCACGTCTTCAGCCACCTCCTTCGCCTCGACCCGCACTTCAACTTTGAGGCGGTGCTTGCCCCGGTGCCTGATGTGATCCGAGGTGCCCTGGCCCGGTGGGCAAGACCACGTGGAGGACTTGATCGCGGAATTCTCTTCCGAGGAACCGGAGGAACATGGCGGAGCCGGGAGCCGCGACCCCGGCCACGAAGGCGACGACGTAGGCGATGACGACGGCGTGTATCCATGAGTAGTCTTCGTGTTCGCTCGTCGGGGTCATGAGCGTAGCCCTGTGGCGGCTTGAGCGCGTTTTTGGAGGGACCTCTGAGGATGCCCCCGTGATGTATGGTGCGTGACGTTGTATGTTTTTGTCAAGAAGCTCCTGTCGGCCCGGATGATCGCCCCTCGCGAGCGCTCAAGAGTTTGTGCCTCGGTAGGATAGGTGCGTCCGCCCATCCTCCGTTCTGGGTCGATCGCGAGGGTGGAGCGGTCCGGCAGCCGCCGAGCTTCCCAGAGAAAGCGAGATACCAAACGGAAATCGTTACCAGAAAGAATAATCCCCCCCTTTTTATTTTCAGGAGAAAATCGCAGGAACTCCAAAGTTTATTCCAGAAAATGGCAAATTCGAATAAAAGAATGGGCAAAGAACAGCCGCGTCCGGCGTCTAGATTAATCTTCGTCTTCGTCTTCTCCCCAGCGCGGAGCGTAGGGCTTCCACGTTGCGTGGGCATAGCCATTGGGGGGCAGTGCTGTCCGCCAGCGTGGAGCATGGGGCTTCCACTTGGGCGTGGGATGGAACCTCTCCGCGTCCTCGGGGGGCTCCGGGTGTATACAACTCACTCATTATTACGTGAGAGTGTCACGGGTTGAGCCTGGGGGTGCGCTGAGGGCTCCACGCTTCCCTGGCATGGAGCCCGCTCCCATCCCCCAAGCGTGGTGCGGCGACGTGGGGTGGGTCCCGAATGGGCCCTCGATCATGGGGGGAGCCCCCCACGCCCTTCGCAGGGAGAGCCCATTCCGGAGCAGGGCCTCGGGCCCTCCAAAGCCCGGGGACGGATGTCATCGTTGTAGCGGCGCCGCAGCCCCCTGCGCCGCGGGCGGGGCTTAGCGCTGGGGCCCTCCGTCGCGTGCGGGGCGTTCACCCAAGGCGGTGCCCCAGCGCACCTCGCTGGTGTGCCCCAGAGCCCCGCGTAGGTACCCCACCGCCCGTCCCCGGGCAGGGCGAACCAGGCCCGGAGACATGGGTGAGTACGTGAGCTCTCGCCACTGGTCGAGCGAAACCCGGCCCGGAGACTTGGGCGTATGTTCCACCCTCCGTCTCCGGGTAGGAGTCGCCCTGCCAGGGGACATGGGCGTATGTTCCACCCTTCGTCTCCGGGTTGGAGTCGCCCAGCCAGGGGACATGGGCATGTGTTCCACCCTCCGTCTCCTGGCTGGGGGGCGCCTGGCCTGGAGACATGGGCGTGTGTTCCACCCTCCGTCTCCAGGTTGGAAACGCCTGGCCTGGGGACATGGGCGTGTGTTCCACCCTCCGTGTCCTGGCTGGTGCCGCCCTACCTGAGGACATGGGCGTGTGTTCCACCCTCCATCCCCAGGCAGTCGACCCCCGGTCCGCGGACCCAAGCGCTTGTCAAGGGTAGCCCCCTACCAGCGGGCGCGCCTCATGAGGCTGCCAGCTCCTGGCAACCTCATGAGGCCGGCCCCGCCAGCCGCCCTCACGAGGCTGTTCGCACTAGCCTCGACGAGAGCCGCTCGCGGAACCGCGCACGCTCCTCCTGCTGTCGCGGTAGCTGGCACTATTCCTGTCGTGGCCCGGGCGCTCGCCGACATGGTCATGGTAGAGTCGCGCGAGCCCCCAGGCGTTGGTGTAGGTGAGTCGCCGGACGCCCTGCCTCAATCCGCCGGGAGCGCCGGTGAGCGCGTTATGGTGCCTACCCCCCGCGGCTGGCAGCTCCCATCGGCCCACGCCTGCACCAAGGGCCAACTCCTGCATGCCCGACGAGCCAGGCCGCACTTCCGTCCGGTGCGGGTCGCGTCGCACGTCTCCGGCGCGCTCACACGCCCCCGGCGCCTCGGCGGCTGGTTGAGCGACCTCGTGGGCTCGAGCCCGCTCCTGGGCCGTCCCAAGGGTGAGCGCCTGGGCCGCGCCCGTTGGGGTGGCGCCTATGGCCGCGCGGCATATCCAACTGTTATAGCGTCCGTGAGCAACACGGAGAGGCTGCAGCTCATGGGCTACGAGGAGTGTGATTCGCCCGCGTGCCGGGTCGCGGCGAGCCCGGGGAGATGATGCCGCGACGTGGACGACGGGGAAGTTTGGGGCGGTGAGGTCTCGTCGCGCGGTTGACGAGGGCAACAGCCCCCGGTGCCCGTCCAAGGCCGGGCTGGAGATGGCGCCTTCCGATGGGGAAGCGGGGCAACGCGAGATGCCGAGGTCTGATGGCGTCGCCCGAGCAACACGGGCGGCCCGTCGTTCGGCACGGGCTCGGCGTCCCTTGGCCATGGAAGCACCGAGCGGAGGCGAGGCGAAGTTTCAGTGAGGACCCCGACACGCCGCTACCTGGCGCGCCAAATGTCGAATTTCGGGCTCCGCAAAACCCTAAGGAATTCGAACCCAGGGGCGTGTGCGAAGATTCCCCAACTGCTTCGGCCCCTCCAAGCTCACAACACAATAACCCCGCTCGATGGCGAGGAAGATGATGGCACACGAGAGTTTACCCAGGTTCAGGCCGCTGCGAAGCGTAAAACCCTACTCCTGCCTTTTGGTGGATTGCCTCGCGAGGAGGTTTGTGGATGAACTAGTACAGCGGTGTGTTTGCGGGGTGGTTGCTCTTCCCTTCTACCGGGCTACCTTGTCTCTATTTATAGCGGCCCGGGTCCTCTTCCCTTATCGCAATGGCGGGAAGGGATCCCACAACGGCCAAATTTGAAAGGGGACAGGAGGTACATCTTATCCTGACGAAAGGCGGTCTTCGCCTGCAAACTTGGTGGTGGTGACGCGATGGTGGGCTCGCCGGTGACATCCTTCCTGCCGCGCTCGCTGACCCGGTCTTGTTGCACCAGAATGGAAACCTTTGGCGGGGCTCCTTGGGAACCCGCGTTCGTCCTTATCGCCTTTGCACGAAAGAGGAAACTGCTCCTTCTGGCGCGCTGGCGCCCGCCTGGCCTGGCTGTCGTTACCCCTAACCTCCTGAGGCCCGGCGTTGCATAGGGATCTCCGCCGCACGGGAGGAGGCCTGGGGAGGCCTATATCCCCGCGGGTCTTGGCGCTGCTCCCCTCGCGAGAATGGGGTCGCGTGAGGGCCTTGTGTCGAGAGAGGCCGCGCCGGGCCGTAATTGGTCATTGAGGTGAGCCACGCCTGGGGCCGCAGGCAGGCAAGTCTGGGTACCCTGGTATCCAGAACACCGACAATAGCTACCGGATATGAGATCAATCCCCGGTTGGTCGGCAGTGTCGGCGTTATAGGAGGTCAATCCTCGGTGGGTCAACGGCGGCAGCATGGTAGGTGGTCTATCCTTGGTTGGCGATAGGAGATAGGCGGATCTCAATCCTCGTGGTCAGCGCCGGTGTGATTGGAGCACATCCCATGCGGCTAATTTATTAAGGTATTCGTTTCATTGAGTGGCTTAATTAAGATATTAAATTCATTTATTAGGGTAATGATGTATGTGTAAATTGACTGGTCATTAATTAGTGTCATCGCATGGCTGGATAACATTATGCAGCGGCCTTTATAAATTTTGAAAATAAAATATTGTGATTTATTCAGGCATTTTTGTGCATCCAATAATCCATTTATTAATGTTTTTTGAATTACCCCTCGCGTGTGCAGATGGAAAGATCCGAATGGATGAAGGATTCGATATGCACAAACTATCTGGATGGCGTGCACGAGTTCATTGCTTTGGCTGAACGGACAAGGAGGAGATTTGGCGATAAAGATTACGTCCCCTGTCCTTACAAGGATTGTACCAATACGGAGTCGCAGGAAATTTCTACTGTCGAGTACCACTTATACAAGAGGGGATTCATGGTTGGATATACATGATTGACTAGACATATTGAAGAGCAGGTCATGGATGAAGGTAACCCGCATGGCGGCGAGGTGCCAAACCCCGATCAGAGTCGCATGGGTGTTGAATTTAACCTCTGGGTTGGAGCGTCAAGGTACAGACAAAAGACTGACATGCCAAACCGCCCACAAAAAACCCAAGACTGTGAGGCAGACGACATCGACCTTGATGATATGCCAAAATTTGCTGCTATGATTGCAGATTTCTAGGGCCAAGAAGCAGATTTGGCCGAGTACAAGGAGCTGCCAACCATTGATGAGGCCACCAAGAAAGATTTGTATCCAGGTTGCAAAAAGAAATATTCCAAGTTGAGTGTCACACTGGCGCTTCTCAGATTTAAAGCAGAAAGTGGTCTATCAAACAAGGCCTTCACAGAGTTGTTGAGTCTTTTCAAAGACATTCTTACAAAAGATAATGTGCTCCCCAAAAGCATGAACGTAGCGAAGAAAGTTGTTTGCCCATTGGAACTTGAAGTCCAGAAGATACATGCTTGTGTGAATGATCGTATGTTGTACCGCAGTGATGACAAAGATTTGCGCTCATGTCGCATATGCAATCATCCATGATACAAGCGCGGGAGAGCAAATGAAAATACAAAACGGACAAAGAGATCAAGACAGGAATATGTTCAAGGTTGTTTGGTGCTTGCCTATATTTCCAAGGTTGAAGCGTTTGTTTGCAAACCCTAGAGAGGCTAACGGGTTGCGGTGGCATCATGATGAGCGGACTATGGATAAATATATGAGGCACCCGAAAGATGGGGCTCAATGTGAACAAATCGACGCCAAGTTTCCAGATTTTGGAAAGAATCCTAGAAGTATAAGGCTAGGGGGTGTACTGACGGATTTAATCCATTTGGCAATATGAGCACCCAACAAAGCACTTGGCCAGTGCTTCTATGCATATATAACCTTCCTCCTTAGTTGTGTTTTTAGAAAAAAATACATCATGATGTCAATAATTATCCAAGGCCCGAAGCAACCTAGAAATGATATCGACATTTACTTTCAGCTACTGGTAGAAGAACTGCTGACATTGTGGAATGATCCTGGTGTAAAATGTTATGATGCTTACGGAAATGAGTTTTTCCAACTATATACGTTGATGTTGCACACCATTCAAGATATGCCAGCGTTAGGCAACACTTGGGGCAGAAAACAAATGGACCAGTAGGATGTGTCACATGCACTGATAGGACAATGAGTATATTTCTTTCCAACTCACGCAAAACCGTCTATTTGCATCATCATAGGTACTTGAAGAGAAATCACCCTTACTGAAAGATGACAGCTGAATTTGATGGTACGGTAGAGCGTGAGATTGGCACAAGAACTTATGATGGGAAGGAAGTCCTCAGCATGGCTGAAAAAGTTTTAGTTGTGCTTGGCAAGGGACCAAGTTCATCGCCGAAAAAAACACCCACATACCAAGTGTTTAAGAAGAAATCAATGTTCTGTCAATTACCTTATTGGGAGTTCCTAATTGTACGTCACTGCATCAATGTCATGCACGTAGAGATGAACGTCTGTGAAAGCATCCTTGGTACTCTCCTCAAGATTAAATGCAAAAGAAAGGATGGTGACGGTGCACGACTCAATATAATTGGTGATCAACCAAAATGCATGAATGAAGCAGAGGATGATGACAAATTGCTCCACCTTCACCATAGTTACAATCTTACTGCAGCAGAAGTAAAAGAGTTCTTTGAATGTTTGTTGTCAATTAAGACACCCTGTTCCTACTCTGCAAACATCAGAAGTCTCGTGGATGATAACTCGACTAAAAAGAAGTTTGGTCACATGAAGCCACATGATTGCCACATAATGTTGACACAAATCCTCCCAGCGGCCATAAGGAATATGATGGACACAGACATAAGAAACACACCCATTGATCTCCGTGATTTCTTCAACAAACTATGGCAGAAGGTGGTAGATCGTGAAGAGTTGGATCATATGCAAGATGAAATTGCAAGAATATCGCCAAACTTAGAGATGTTTTTCCATCGTCATTCTTTGATGTCATGGTCCATCTCACTGTGCACCTTGTCGACGAGATAAAGTATTGTGGTCCTATGTTTCTTTGCAACATGTATCCCTTCGAGCGGTTCATGAGAATATTGAAGCGCTATTGTCGGAACCGATGTCATCCAGAGGCAAGCAACCTACAAGGTTATGCCGCGGAGGAGGTGGTTGAGTTTTGCGCCGAATACATGAAATAAAGACCTATAGGTGTGCCCCTCTCTCGCCACGAGGTAAGGCTAGTTGGTAAGTCGGTCCTTGCTGGCCCGCGGTTTTCTGCACCTGCAGATAAGGCCGATCAAGCCAATTTGACGGTACTGTTTAACAACCCGATACTCAATGCTTATACTGAAGAACACTTGGAGGAGATACGGTGATGCTACTTACCCATTGTGCTTTCACCAGCTGCAGAGATCAATGCGCACAATAAGGACTACGCCAGATGGCTGAAGACTCGTTTGTCACGCGGGTCCGATGATGACCTTGCAACGTGGTTGGCACAAAGGCCATCACCTACGATTATCAGGTACCAAGCGTATAACATAAATGGCAACATGTTCTACACTGAGGCACGTGATGGTATGACCTCATATCAGAACAACTCTATTCGAATAGAATGCCTAACTGTAGATGAAGATGATAAACAAGTATACTATGGAACCATCGAATATATTTGGGAGCTTGACTATGTGGAATTGAAGGTGGCATTATTCACATGCAGATGGCTTCCTCTTGGTAGCATAAAGGTTGATGCTTACAGGAAGACATATGTTGACCTCAGAAAGATGGCATATCACAAGGACCCATTTATTCTTGCCGGCGATGCTACCTAGATTTTCTATGTGCAAGACCCCTTGCATAAGAACTGTCATGTAGTGATGTATGTGAAGAGGAGGGTACTAGGCGTTGAGAATGTTGGTGACGAGGGCAATTACAATCAATTTAATGAGTTGCTACCTGAGGGACCACGCGACACGATGGAAGAGAAGCGTAAAATCATCAGAAAAACTAAGTTCATTAGGGGTCAACCTAATGATTGCAGTCACCCCATGTACATGGGAATTATTTAAGTTGTAAAACTAATCATTATGTACATTGTACTGAACTGTCGCATGTACTGAATTGTGAGCTATGTAATGAATTTGTTCTATTAAGTGTCGAATACTCGCATGTACTGTATTGTGAGGAGTGCCCACCCTTCTGTTGATCTAGATTAATATGTTGACCTTGATATTGTTGTTTACCCTAGCAATGAATTTGAACTCTACGGTATGTATGAACTGAACATGTGCAATCTGGTTTACCATTAGCACATGGTTCATTCATTAAAGTCGTGTCCGAAACCAAACCGTTGCTGATGACCTTTAATGTGTGCAACGTGAGTTGCGTGTTCTGATTGGCCAAAACCCAAGCCCCATGGATCGTAAGTATGCACCGTAGGATGCACCCAGATCAAACAACAATCCTTATCCCTCTCGTCAACACACGTAGTTGTAGTTGGGATTTGATTTATATGCACTAAATTCCCGATAAATGCTAAAAATTGCTTAAATATAGCAAACGAGCCCTGAAATACGCTAGAAAATCAAAACTGGCTTATAATGATGATTGTCTACCGTGTGAAAAAACTGGAGAAGAGGCGACGAAGACACCGTCAACTGGAGTTTGATATGCCACGTCTCCTTCTCGACATATAACCCCCCTAGTGAGATGATATGGTTTTCAAGGAGTGATCACCGTAACTTGTGCCAAACTTTACCAAAACAATTCACGGTGTGGTGATATCACGACACGCCGACCCACCGGTTTCCATGATTTTCGAAGTCCATTTGCAGTTTCCGTAATTACACTACCAAGCCCTACGTCGGTGGGCCCATCTCGCAGCCGAAATGTTTGAAAGTTCTTCCCATTTCTTGGACAAGGAATGAAAACACGCAAAGCGACACACAAATGATTTTTAAGGCCTTCTTTGCCAGCACCCACACGTAGTTGTAGTTGGGATTTGATTTATATGCACTAAATGCCCGATAAATATAAAAATGCCTTAGATATAGCAACCGAGCCCTGAAATCGACTAGAAAATAAATACTAGGAGTACAATGGTGTTTGCATACCTTGGAAAAAAATCGAGGCAAAACGATAAAGTTGCCAGCGATTAGAGTTCGAATTGTCAAGTCTACCTTTGGAAACCATGATCCATCCTGTGAGATGCCCTGGTTTCGAAGGAGCGGTCATCGCAACTTGTGCCAAACATTACCAATTTTTCTCCACGGGGTCTTCACATCATGCCACGGTGACACACCCACTTTTGTGATTTTCGCTGCCCATCTGCATTTCTGGTAATTAAATTACTAACAATCCCGATGTTGGTGGACACATCTCGCAACCGAAATGTTTCAAAATTCTTCACATTCCTTGGAAAATGACTGAAAATGCACAATGCGACACACAAATAATTTTTTAGACCTACCTTGATAACACCCGCATGTAGTTCAAGTTGGAATTTGATTTATATGCACCAAATGCCAGAAAATGCAAAAATGGTTTGAAAATAGCAAACGAGGTGTGAAACTCGACAGAAAATCAATGCAAGGGTAAGAAAGGTGATTGTGCACGGAGGAAAAAAATCAAGGCAAAAAGATGAAGTCACGTCTTCATTTGAAATGGGGTTACGATGTCCGTGCATAAACCATTAGCACAAGTTCATTCATTAAAGCCGTGTGCGGACCCAAACCGTGGCCGATGACCACTAATGCGCACAACGTGAGCCATGCGTTCTGATTGGCCAAACCCCAAGCCCCATGGATCGTAAGTCTTAACCGTAGGATGCACCAGGATCGAACGACCATCCTTATCCCTCTCGTCAACACACGTAGTTGCAGTTGGGATTTTATTTGTATGCACTAAATGCCCGGTAAATGCTAAAAATGGCTTAAATATAGCAAACGAGCCCTGAAATGCTCTAGAAAATCAGACCTAGCTTAGAATGTTGATTGCCTACCTTGGGAAAAATTTGGAGGAGAGGATATGAAGACACCGTCGATTGGAGTTTGATCCACCACGTCTCCTTCTGGAATTATGATCCCTCTAGTAAGATGATATGGTTTTCCAGGACCGATCATCGTAACTTGTGCCAAACTTTACCAAAAAAATCCATGGTGTCGAGACATCACGACACGCAGACCCACCGATTTCCATGATTTTTTGAGTCCATCTGCATTTTCTAAAATTAAATTACCAACATGCCCTACGTCGGTGGGCGCATCTCGCAACCGAAATATTTGAAACTTCTTCCCATTCCTTGGACAATGAATGAAAACACGAAAAACGACACACAAATGATTTTTAAGGCCTTCTTTGCCTGCACCCACACGTAGTTGCAGTTGGGATTTGATTTATATGCACTGAATTCCCGATAAATGTAAAAATGCCTTAGATATAGCAACCGAGCCCTGAAATCCACCAGAAAATCAATACTAGGAGTACAATGGTGTTTGCATACCTTGGGGAAAAAATCACAGTGAAATGATGAGGTCGCCACCGATTGGAGTTAGAATTGTCAAGTCTAGTTTTGAAAACTATGATCCTTCTTGTGAGATGCCCTGCTTTCGAAGGAGCGGTCATCGCAACTTGCGCCAAACATTACCAAATTTTTCCCACTTGGTTTTCACGTCATGCAATGGTGACACACCCACTTTTGTGATTTTTGCTCTCCATCCGCATTTCTTGTAATTAAATTACTAACAAGCCCGATGTTGGTGGACGCATCTTGCAACCGAAATGTTTGAAAATTCTTCACATTCCTTGGAAAATGGCTGAAAACACGCAATCCGACACACAAATGATTTTTTAGACCTACCTTGATAACACCCGCATGTAGTTCAAGTAGGAATTTGATTTGTATGTACCAAATGCTAGGAAAATGCAAAAATGGTTTCAAAATAGCAAACGAGATCTTAAACCTGATAGAACATCAATACATGGGAAAGAAATATGATTGTGCACCAAGGAAAAAAAATCGAGGCAAAAAGATGAAGTCACATCTTCATTTGAAATGGGGTTACGATGTTTGTGCATAAACCATTAGCACATGGTTCATTCATTAAAGCCGTGTGCAAACCTAAACCGTGGTCGATGACCACTAATGCACACAACATGAGCCGTGCATTCTGAGTGGCCAAAACCAAAGCCCCACGGATCGTAAGTCTGCACCGTAGGATGCACCTGGATCAAACGACAATCCTTATCCCTCTCGTCAACACACGTAGTTGCAGTCGGGACTTTATTTATATGCACTAAATGCTTGGTAAATGCTAAAAATGGCTTAAATATAGCAAATTAGCCCTGAAATGCGCTAGAAAATCAAACCTGGCTTGTAATGATGATTGCCTACCATGGAAAAAAATTGGAGGAGAGGCGATGAAGACACCGTCGATTTGAGTTTGATCCGCCATGTCTCCTTCCGGAACTATGATCCCTCTAGTGAGATGCTATGGTTTCCGAGGAGCTATCATCGTAACTTGTGCCAAACTTTACCAAAAAATTCCACTGTCTGGTGACATCACGACACGCCGACCCACCGGTTTCCGTGATTTTCGGAGTCCATGTGCATTTTCTGTAATTAAATTACCAACATGCTCTACGTCGGTGGGCGCATCTCACAGCCGAAATGTTTGAACAAGAGCCTTGCTTCCGTGGTATCCGTCTGGGTCTCATTTCTTTCTCTATTTACCGTCGTTCTTTCCATTCCTTGGACAACAAATGAAAACACGCAAAGCAACACACAAACGATTTTTAAGGCCTTCTTTGCCAGCACCCACACGTAGTTGTAGTTGGGATTTGATTTATATGCACTAAAGGCCCGATAAATATAAAAATGCCTTAGATATAGCAACCGAGCCCTGAAATCTACTAGAAAATCAATACTAGGAGTACAATGGTGTTTGCGTACCTTGGAAAAAAAATCGAGGCAAAACGATAAAGTTGCCAGCGATTAGAGTTCGAATTGTCAAGTCTACCTTTGGAAACCATGATCCATCTTGTGAGATGCCCTGGTTTCGAAGGAGCGGTCATCGCAACTTGTGCCAAACATTACCAATTTTTTCCCACGGGGTCTTCACATCATGCCACGGTGACACACCCACTTTCATGATTTTTGCCGCCCATCTGCATTTCCTGTAATTAAATTACTAACAAGCCCGATGTTGGTGGACGCATCTCGCAACCGAAATGTTTCAAAATTCTTCACATTCCTTGGAAAATGACTGAAAATGCACAATGCGACACACAAATGATTTTTTAGACCTACCTTGATAACACCCGCATGTAGTTTAAGTTGGAATTTGATTTATATGCACCAAATGCCAGAAAATGCAAAAATGGTTTGAAAATTGCAAACGAGGTCTAAAACTCGATAAAAAATCAATGCAGGGGTAAGAAAGGTGATTGTGTACGGAGGAAAAAAATCGAGGCGAAAAGATGAAGTCACGTCTTCATTTGAAATGGGGTTACGATGTTCGTGCATAAACCATTAGCACACGGTTCATTCATTAAATCCGTGTGCGAACCCAAACCCTGGCCGATGACCACTAATGCGCGCAATGTGAGCCGTGCGTTCTGATTGGCCAAACCCCAAGCCCCACGGATCGTAAGTCTGCACTGTAGGATGCACCCGGATCGAACGACAATCCTTATCCCTCTTGTCAACACATGTAGTTGCAGTTGGGATTTTATTTGTATGCACTAAATGCCCGGTAAATGCTAAAAATGGCTTAAATATAGCAAACGAGCCCTGAAATGCTCTAGAAAATCAAACCTAGCTTAGAATGTTGATTGCCTTCCTTGGGAAAAAATTGGAGGAGAGGAGATGAAGACACCGTCGATTGGAGTTTGATCCGACACGTCTCCTTCTGGAACTATGATCCCTCTAGTAAGATGATATGGTTTTCCAGGAGCAATCATCGTAACTTGTGCCAAACTTTACCAAAAAATCCATGGCGTGGAGACATCACGACACACCGACCCACCGATTTCCGTGATTTTTTGAGTCCATCTGCATTTTCTAAAATTAAATTACCAACATGCTCTACGTCGGTGGGCGCATCTCGCAGCCGAAATATTTGAAAATTCTTCCCATTCCTTGGACAACGAATGAAAACACGAAAAGCGACACACAAATAATTTATGAGGCCTTCTTTGCCAGCTCCCACACGTAGTTGGAGTTGGGATTTGATTTATATGCACTAAATTCCCGATAAATGTAAAAATGCCTTAGATATAGCAACCGAGCCCTGAAATCCACCAGAAAATCAATACTAGGAGTACAATGGTGTTTGCGTACCTTGGAAAAAAATCGAGGCGAAATGATGAAGTCGCCGCCGATTGGAGTTAGAATTGTCAAGTCTAGTTTTGAAAACTATGATCCTTCTTGTGAGATGCCCTGCTTTCGAAGGAGCGGTCATCGCAACTTGCGCCAAACATTACAACTTTTTTCCCACTGGGTTTTCACGTCATGCAACGGTGACACACCCACTTTCGTGATTTTCGCTCTCTATCTGCATTTCTTGTAATTAAATTACTAACAAGCCCGATGTTGGTGGACGCATCTTGCAACCGAAATGTTTGAGAATTCTTCACATTCCTTGGAAAATGGCTGAAAACGCACAATGCGACACACAAATGATTTTTCAGACCTACCTTGATAACACCCGCATGTAGTTCAAGTTGGAATTTGATTTGTATGTACCAAATGGTAGGTAAATGCAAAAATAGTTTAAAAATAGCAAACAAGATCTAAAACCCGACAGAACATCAATACATGGGAAATAAATATGATTGTGCACCGAGGAAAAAATCGAGGCGAAAAGATGAAGTCACATCTTCATTTGAAATGGGGTTCCGATGTTTGTGCATAATCCATTAGCACGTGGTTCATTCATTAAAGCCGTGTGAAAACCTAAACCGTGGCCGATGACCACTAATGCACACAACATGAGCCGTGCGTTCTGAGTGGCCAAAACCAAAGCCCCACGGATCGTAAGTCTGCACCGTAGGATGCACCTGGATCAAACGATAATCCTTATCCCTCTCGTCAACACACGTAGTTGCAGTTGGGATTTTATTTATATGCACTAAATGCTTGGTAAATGCTAAAAATGGCTTAAATATAGCAAATGAGCCCTGAAATGCGCTAGAAAATCAAACCTGGCTTGTAATGATGATTGCCTACCGTGGAAATTTTTTGGAGAGGTGATGAGGACACCGTCGATTTGAGTTTGATTCGCCATGTCTCCTTCTGGAACTATGATCCCTCTAGCGAGATGCTATGGTTTCCGAGGAGCTATCATCGTAACTTGTGCCAAACTTCACCAAAAAATTCCACTGTGTGGTGACATCATGACACGCCGACCCACCGGTTTTCGTGATTTTCGGAGTCCATGCGCATTTTCTGTAATTAAATTACCAACATGCTCTACGTTGTTGGGCGCATCTCGGAGCCGAAATGTTTGAAAATTCTTTCCATTCCTGGGACAACAAATGAAAACACGCAAAGCTCACAAACGATTTTTAAGGCCTTCTTTGCCAGCACCCACACGTAGTTGTAGTTGGGATTTGATTTATATGCACTAAATGCCCGGTAAATGTAAAACTTCCTTAGATATAGCAACCGAGCCCTCAAATCGACCAGAAAATAAATACAAGGAGTACAATGGTGTTTGCGTACCTTGGAAAAAAAATCGAGGCGAAACAATAAAGTCGTCGCCGATTGGAGTTCAAATTGTCAAGTCTTTTTTTGGTAACTATGATCCTTCTTGTGAGATGCCCTTCTTTCGAAAGAGCGGTCATTGCAACTTGTGCCAAACATTACCAATTTTTCCGCATGGGGTGTTCACATCATTCCATGGTGACACGCCCACTTTCGTGATGTTCGCTGTCCATCTGCATTTCTTGTAATTAAATTACTAACAAGCCTGATGTTGGTGGACGCATCTCGCAACCGAAATATTTGAAAATTCTTTACATTCCTTGGGAAAATGACAAAAATGCGCAATGCGACACACAAATGATTTTTCAGACCTACCTTGATAACACCGGCATGTAGTTCAAGTTGGAATTTGATTTATATGCACCATATGCCAGGTAAATGCAAAAATGGTTTAAAAATGGCAAACGAGATCTGAAACCCGACAGAAAATCAATGCAGGGGTAAGAAAGGTGATTGTGTACCGAGGAAAAAAAATCGAGTTGATAACATGAAGTCACATATTCATTTGAAATGGGGTTACGATGTTCGTGCATAAACCATTAGCACACGGTTCATAAATTAAAGCCATGTGCGAACCTAAACTGTGGCCGATGACCACTAATGCGCGCAACATGAGCCGAGCGTTCTGATTGGCCAAAACCCAAGCCCCACGGATCGTAAGGCTACACCGTAGGATGCACTCGTATCAAATGGCAATCCTTATCTGTCGGAGAAATGACACCTATGGGATCGAGCAGACCCCTTTACGATTCGGCAGGGAGAAGGTTTGCACAAAGAGCAGATCAAGCAATCAACACGCGGGGATTTTACCTAGGTTCGGGCCGCAAAGATGCGTAAAACCCTACTCCTGCTTTAGTATATTGGATGTGTTTAAGCCCTGGTTCTAGGAGCGCTTGTGATGAACAGTACACAGCAGCTACACATGCAGAACGGGCCAGAGAAGATCCTCCTCCAGGAGCGCTATGCATGCTCTCTGGGTCCGAAGGCTCTCCCCCCTCTAGCTACGCCTTGGGCCTCCTTTTATATGTCAAAGGGGTCACCAACAGTGGCGAAGTACAAGAGGTGTAAAGTTGCTACAGCGTTTCATGGTTATCTCTGACATCTAAGGACAAACGCATTAAATGCTCCGCTTATGTGTCCCTTAGCGTCTTGGGGACGGGAAAAGGGCCCGTCCCATCAGCACCGCTTAACCCCATCCGCCGCTAATGCCATGACACGCATCCAGGAGGACAAACCCCGACTAACAGGCTGGGCGCTGCACTGGAGCGGTGGCTGGGTGGCGGGATCTTGCCGGGGCCGAATCTTGCCGGGGCCGGATCTTGCCAGGGCCATCTTGCCGGTGACGTGTACCCGTCCCATAAGTGGATTTCTTCCCTGCCATGCCCTTCCCGCCTGGAGGCTGCAACTTGCCGGTGCATGTCCAGGGGTAATGAACACCCCCTGTTCACTTACACCAACAGGAGCCCCCGGGCCTGGTCCGGACAAGCGTGCATAGTGTTTGTCTGGGCTAGGCCCAAAAACATGCACCGGTACACGCACGGCGAGAAGTAATCGACACTCATGACTTTTTAACTGCACGCTGATGATGACGCAAGAGAGCTTGCGGTTTGCCCGGCCTTGGGCTTGCCGGCAGCGTTGGCAGACAGAGCAGGACAACAGCAGGAGTCGTGTGCTCGAAAGGGAGTGCCACACCGTGCGATGAAGAGCCAGCCCCCGAGCCTTCCCCATAAAGGGTACTGCGGGTGCGGTGCTCGATTCATACAGTCATCCCTGCTGTCGCCGCCGTCTACTGCGAATGCCTCACTACCGTCTTGCCAGCCTCCAGCACGGCGCCCTTGGCCTACCTGTTGCTGCAATGGCGCATGCAAAGGAATAATTAATCTTAGTCAGGCCAATCTTTATGTATGCAAGACATGTTTCTTTATGCTAAATGAACGTTTGCTTCCCTATTGATTAATTCCGTCCTTGCATATATCTTATATCCTACGCTGTCTGGAAACCCTGCCAGTGAGCACGTTTACCGCGAGCGCTAGGTGCGGGACTTTAGCAGCCTTCTGGAAACGCCGCCGTCGGCAAGGCGACTTGCCGGGTCAGGACGCGGCTGCTAAGCCTGCCGAGCGGACTCGAGGCGAGACTAGAGCGCGGGCTCACCACGACAAGGTTCCTTCGCGTGCAGATTAATGTACAAGGTCGAAAAACCAATCAAGACGACCCATGCTTGCCAGAAAGCTTTCCGGTGCGCACGCTCCAGTCGGCAGCACTTGGAGGAACGGGTCCTTAGCGGCTTGCCGGGAACGCCGCTTTCCGAAAAGGTTCACCTTCCCGGTGTCTGTGCAGCCGCCTAAGTTGTCGAGCGGACTCGAGACAACTAGGGGCGCTCTTGGCCCCGGGAAGGCCCCTTCGCATGTAGGTGTAAGGAGCAAATGAGGACAGCAAAAGAAATGTAATTGCCACAAGTTTTGTAACTTAGCTTTTCCTGCTACTCATCTCGCACATCGAGGCCGCGCTCGGGGTGGTGACCGGCAGCTCTCCAGAAGGTTACTCCCTAGGGTGCTGCCAGCCCCCGAGCCCGCCTTCCATGCATATTCTTTCTGTAGGCAGAGCGAAGTCGCCATGGATGATGAAGCTGATGCGCTGACCGCTAGATCAGGTTCACGCCACCTTCCCCCTACCTGGCGCGCCAAAGATGTCGGAGAAACGACACCTATGGGATCGAGCAGACCCCTTTACGATTCGGCAGGGAGAAGGTTTGCACAAAGAGCATATCAAGCAATCAACACGCGGGGATTTTACCTAGGTTCGGGCCGCAAAGATGCGTAAAACCCTACTCCTGCTTTAGTATATTGGATGTGTTTAAGCCCTGGTTCTAGGAGCGCTTGTGATGAACAGTACACATCAGCTACACATGTAGAACGGGCCAGAGAAGATCCTCCTCCAGGAGCGCTATGCATGCTCTCTGGGTCCGAAGGTCTCTCCCCCCTCTAGCTACACCTTGGGCCTCCTTTTATATGTCAAAGGGGTCACCAACAGTGGCGAAGTACAAGAGGTGTAAAGTTGCTACAACATTTCATGGTTATCTCTGACATCTAAGGACAAACGCATTAAATGCTCCGCTTAGGTGTCCCTTAGCGTCTTGGGGACGGGAAAAGGGCCCGTCCCATCAGCACCGCTTAACCCCATCCGCCGCTAATGCCATGACACGCATCCAGGAGGACAAACCCCGACTGACAGGCTGGTCGCTGCACTGGAGCGGTGGCTAGGTGGCATGATCTTGCCGGGGCCGGATCTTGCCGGGGTCGGATCTTGCCGGGGCCGGATCTTGCCGGTGACGTGTACCCGTCCCATAAGTGGATTTCTTCCCTGCCATGCCCTTCCCGCCTGGAGGCTGCAACTTGCCGGTGCATGTCCAGGGGTAATGAACACCCCCTGTTCACTTACACCGACATTATCCCTCTCGTTAACACACGTAGTTGCCGTTGGGATTTGATTTATACGAACTAAATGCCCGGTAAATGCTAAAACTGGCTCAAATATAGCGAAGGATCCCTGAAATGCACTAGAAAATCAAACCTGGTTTTATAATGATGATTGCCTACCAAGGGAAAAAATGGAGGAGAGGCGATGAAGACACCGTCGATTGGAGTTCGACCTGCCACGTCTCTTTCCAGAACTATGATCCCTCTAGTGAGTTGCTATAGTTTCCAAGGAGCAATCATTGGAACCTGTGCCAAACTTTACTAAACAAATTCGACGATGTGGTGACATCATGACACGTCGACCCATCTGCATTTCCTGTAATTAAAATACTAACAAGCCCAATATTGGGGGACGCATCTCGCAGCTGAAATGTTTGAAAATTCTTCACATTACTTCGAAAATGACTGAAAAATGCGCAATGCGGCACATAAATATTTTTTCACACCTACCTTGATAACACCCGCATGTAGTTCAAGTTAGAATTTGATTTATATGCACCAAATGCTAGGTAAATGCAAAAATAGTTTTAAAATAGCAAACGACATCTGAAACCCGACAGAAAATCAATACAGGGGTAAGAAAGGTGATTGTGTACCGAGGAAAAAAATTGAGGCAAAAAAATGAAGTCATGTCTTTATTTGAAATGGAGTTACGATGTTCGTGCATAAACCATTAGCACACGGTTCATTCATTAAAGCCGTGTGCCAACCCAAACCGTGGCCGATGACCACTGATACTTGTGATCTGCGTTGGGTTTTCCGTGAAGAGGAATGGGTAATTACAGCACAAAGCGGATAAGTATTTCCCTGAGTTATGAAACCAAGGTCTATCGAACCAATAGGAATATCAATCCTCAACCATCTTGAGCGGCTACACACAAATGAACAAACAACTTGCACCCAACGCGGGCAAGGGGGTTGTCAATCCCCTTGATCTCGTTATTTGCAAGCAAATGAGTTGTGTTGATAATTGTTGATAAGTGCTAAATAAATAAAAAGTAAATAAAGGCATCGATGTAATAATAGCGTTTGTGCATATATAAGTGAATAGACCCGGTGGCTATAGTGTTCTCTAGTGGCATCTCTCATGTAGGCAGCATACGGTGGGTAAACAAATTACTATTGGGCAATTGATAGAAAAGCGGATAGTTATGAGATGTTCACGGCAATGATCATGGATATATAGGCATCATGTCCATAAGCAAATAGGCCGAATCCTGCCTGCACCCACTACTATTACTCCATTCATCGACCTCTATCCAGCATGCATCTAGAGTATTAAGTAAAACAGAGTAATGCTTGAAGAACGATGACATGATGTAGACAAAGTAAACTCAAACAATATGAATGAACCCCATCGTTTTATACTTAGTAGCAACAACACAAAGACGCATATTGTCCCCTACTTTGTCACTGGGATATAGAAACTCACCAGGTTGAACCTACCATAACGCACCACTCCCACCGATGAAATATCAATCTACTTGGACAAAGCATATCAATAGATCGGAGAGGATTACGAAGCTATAATGATCATGCACTTTAGAGATAATATAATTCAGAGGCATCTCAAATACTTTTCATGAATAATCTGAACATAAACTCACAATTCATCGGATCCCAACAAACACATCGCATGATAGGATTACATCGGATAGATCAAAGCGAAGATGCGATGATCATTGTATTGAAGATCATAAGAGAGAGAGATTGCCATCTAGGTACTAGCTATGGACCCGTAGGTCTGTGGTGAACTACTCACACATCATCATGAGGACAGCAAGGTTGATGAAGAGGCCCTCCGTGATCGATCGCCCCTCCGGCAGGGTGTCGGAACGGAGCTCCAGATGGCCTCGCGACGGAACAGAGACTTGGTTGGCGGAAAAAAGATTTCGGGACTGCCTCTGTTTTTTTAGGATTTTAGAGAATTTATAGGCCGAAGAGGGACGTCGGGAGGTGCTCGAGGGGGCCACCACATTCCAGGGCGCGCCCAGATGAGTGGTGGGGCCCTCATGCGCCTCCCGGCTTCCTTCCAAAGCTTCTAGGTCTTCATATAGTCCAGAAAAAATCATCGAAAAGTTTCATGGCAATTGGACTTCGTTTGGTCCAGTAAACCTACAAAGGCAAAACACGCAGAAAACAGCAACTGGCACTGGGCACCGGGTCAATAGGTTAGTGCTCAAAAATATTATAAATTGGTAAATAATGACCCAAAAAGTATCCTAGAATGATAATATATCAGCATGGAACAATAAAAAATTATAGATACGTTGGAGACGTATCAAGCATCCCCAAGCTTAATTCCTGCTCGTCCTCGAGTAGGTAAATGATAAAAACAGAATTTTTGATGTGACATGCTATCCACTATGTAATCTTATTCAGGTATGCTCATTGAGAAAAGATGAATCAACAAATATTAACATAGCAATATTCAAAGTGTAAGAAAGAGAATTCTTACTTTCTTAAAAGTATACGATCCTAAAGAAATGTTTACCCCCCATTGATCTTATTGTATTCTTCACGCAATACATGAGCGTGAGCCATTGAACATAGCATTTAAGTGAAATAGGGTATGGTGATAGATATCAAAGGGGTAGGAAGTGGAGAAGATAGTCTCACATCAACTAGGCGTACCAACGAGCTATGGAGATGCCCATCGATAGATGTTAATGCGAGGAGTAGGGATTGCCATGCAAATGATGCACTAGAGCTATAAGTGTATGAAAGCTCAAATGAAGCTAAGTGGGGTGTGCATCCAACTCGCTTGATTACTCATGAAGACCTCGGGCATTTGAGGAAGCCCATCATAGGAATATACAAGCCAAGTTTTAAATAATGAATAAGTAATTCCCACTAGCATATGAAAGTGATATATCATGAGACTCTCTACATGAGGAACATGGTGCCACTTTGAGGCAAAAGTGTGGTGAAGGATAGTAGCAAAGTCCCTTCTCTCATTTTCTCCCATTTTTTTGAATGGATGGTGGGCTCATTTGGCCTCCCCCATCTTTATTTTCATCCGGAGTCTCATCTCGACTTATGGGAGAATCATTGTCTCCATGATTCTTTCCTCACTGGGACAATGCTCTAATAATGATGATCATCACACTTTTATTTCCTTACAACTCAACATCGAGAACTGATATGAAGATATGACTCTGTATGAATGCCTCTGGCAGTGTACCAGGATGTGCAATGATCTAGCGTGATATGTATCAAAAACATTATGAAGGTGGCTTTGCCACAAATACTATGTTAGCTCTATATGATCATGCAAAGCAATATGACGATGAACAAACTAGTCATGTGAAGTGACGATGGAATTTTCATGGCAATATATCTCGGAAAGGCTATGGAAATGCCATGATAGGTAGGTATGGTGGCTGTTTTGAGGAACATATAATAAGGCTTATGTGCAACAGAGCGTATCATGTCACGGGGTTTGGATGCACCGGCGAAAGTTGCACCGATCCTCGAGGTGAGAACGGGCTATGCACGGTACCGAAGAGGCTAGGAAATTATAAAAAGGTGAGATTGCGTATGTCCATGGTTTCACATTGGTCATAAAGAACTCACATATTTATTGCAAAGTTTTATTAGTTTATCATAAATCAAAGTACTAATCGCATCCCCCGAGGGAAGAGGTTGGTAGGAGTTAACCATCGCACGCTTCCGACCCGAAACAACACTAGGATTTCAACGAGGAATAGAAATGCGCACACATCATCACCATGCCTCTTTAATTTTTAGATGAACAAAAAGGTCAACCCCTCTTAATATCAACACTTCTATGGTTTAACAATTATGAACTCACACCTATTTCATATTACTACATCAATATCATTAACCCACAATTTCTTTATATGTGCTACATGATGGTTTTGATTATCACTCTTTGAATACCTAATATTTTTGGACTAGTCTATATGACTCATGCAAATTACCGTCACTATTTATTAACTCTCAAAAAAATATAAGTGAAGAAGGAGAGTGAAATCATTTCTTTAAAATCTACACGCCACCGTGCTCAAAAAGATATAAGTGAAGTACTAGAGCAACTGCTAAGCTCAAAAGATATAAGTGAAGCACATAGAGTATTCTAACAAATTATGATGAAGGTGTGTCTCTCTTAAATAGGTGTGTCCAGCAAACAATGATTGTGGCAAACTGAAAGTAAAACCAAACAAAAGCAAAGGACGCTCCAAGCAAAACTCATATCATGCGACGAATAAAAATATAGCTCCAGGTGACATACCGATGAATTTGAGACGAAAGAGGGGATGCCTTCCGGGGCATCCCCAAGCTTAGACGCTTGAGTCTCCTTTAAAATATTACCTTGGGGTGCCTTGGGCATCCCCAAGCATAGGATCTTGCTACTCACCTTATTCCTTTGTCCATCAAGATAACACCCAAAACTTGAAAACTTCAATCACACAAAACTCAACAAAACCTCGTGAAATCCGTTAGTATAAGAAACATATTGCATACTCTAAGTACTATTGTAAATTGATTAAAATTTCATAAATGCATAATAGGTACTGTATTCTAACTTCTCCATGGCTTATACCCCCCGATACAATCCATAGTTTAATCAAAATAAGCAATTATGCAAGCAAAAACATAATATGTCTTAAACAGAACAGTCTGTAGCAATCTGTAGAGAACCTATACTTATGTAACTCTAAAATTCTGAAAAATTGGGAAAAACTCTAAAATTTGTATAGAAACACTATGCAAACATTTCAGATCATTATCACGCTCCAGAAAAAAAATAAAAATTCCTGTACTGGAGTCAAAAGTTTATGTTTTGTTTCAGCATCGATTCTACTCATCTTGTGAGCCATCCCAAAGGCTTTACTTGCCACAAACACTAATTTAAACACAAAAACATAACCATTACAGAGGCAATAATCATGCTCTTAAAAATAAATAGAAAGTTCTAAGCAAAATTTTAAGATAACTATTAGGTTGCCTCCCAACTAGCGTTATTGTTTTATGCCCCGAGCTAGGCATAATGATTTCAATGATGCTCACATGAAAGTAAAGAATTGAAACACAATGGGAGCATCATGAAGCATATGACAATCACATTTAATCCTAATCCACTTCCTATGCATAGAAATTTTGTGAGCAAACAATTTATGGGAGCAAGAATCAACTAGCATGGAAGGCAAAACAAACATAACTTTGAAACTTTGAACACATAGGGAGGAAACTTGATATTATTGCAATTCCAACACTCATATGTTTCCCACTCATAATAATTTTCAGTAGCATCATGAAGGAATTCCACAATATAACTATCAGATAAAGCATTCTTCTCATGGTCCACAAGCATAGAAAATTTATTACTCTTCACATAAGCAAATTCCTTTTCATTCATGGTAGTGGGAGCAAACTCAACAAAATAACTATCATGTGACACTTAATTGTCATAACCAAATTGAGAATTAAAATAATTATGACAAGTTTCATGGTTATCATTACTAATTATAGCATACATGTCATCACCACAATCATCATAATAAATTTGCTCATCAAAACTTGGGGGACAAAAAATATCATCTTCATCAAACATAGAATCCCCAAGCTTGAGGTTTTGCATATCATTAGCATCATGGATATTCAGAGGATTCATACTAACAACATTTCTATCATGCTCATCATTAAAGGAACTCACATTAAGCATTTTTATAAATTCTTCCTCTAATAATTGAGCACAATTTTTCGAATCCTTATTTTCACAAAAGACATTATAAAGACGAAGCATGTGAGGCAACCTAAGCTCCATTTTTTTGTATTTTTGTTTTTTATGAGACAAGCTAAATATAATAGCAAATAAAAAGAAGAACAAGTGAATGAAAATTTGTGTGAAGTTACTTTATAGTTGATGATGATATTCCCGGCAACGGCGTTAGAAATCCTTCCTGATACTTGTGATCTGTGTTGGGTTTTCCGTGAAGAGGAACGGGTAATTGCAGCACAAAGCAGATAAGTATTTCCCTCAGTTATGAAACCAAGGTTTATCGAACCAATAGGAATATCAATCCTCAACCGTCTTCAGCGGCTGCACACAAATGAACAAACAACTTGCACCCAATGCGGGCAAGGGGGTTGTCAATCCCCTTGATCTCGTTATTTGCAAGCAAATGAGTTGTGTAGAAAATTGTTGATAAGTGCAAAACAAATAAAAGTAAATAAAGGCAGCGAGGTAATGTTAGTGTTTGCGAATATATAAGTGAATAGACCGGGGGGCTATAGTGTTCTCTAGTGGCATCTCTCATGTAGGCAGCATACGGTGGGTAAACAAATTATTGTTGGGCAATTGATAGAAAAGCGGATAGTTATGTGATGTTCATGGCAATGATCATGTATATATAGGCATTACATCCATAAGCAAATAGGCCGACTCCTGCCTGCACATACTACTATTACTCCACTCATCGACCGCTATCCAGCATGCATCTAGAGTATTAAGTAAAACAGAGTAATGCTTGGAGAACGATGACACGATGTAGACAAAGTAAACTCAAACAATATGAATGAACCCCATCGTTTTATCCTTAGTAGCAACAACACAAAGACGCATCTTGTCCCCTACTTTGTCTCTGGGATATAGAAACTCACCGGGTTGAACCTACCACAACCCACCACCCCCACCGATGAAATATCAATCTACTTGGCCAAAGCATATCAATAGATCGGAGAGCATTACGAATCTATAATGATCATGCACTTAAGAGATAATATAAATCAGAGGCATCTCAAATACTTTTCATGAATAAACTGAACATAAACCCACAATTCATCGGATCCCAACAAACAAACCGCACAATAGGAATACATCGGATAGATCAAAGCGAAGATGCGATGATCATTGTATTGAAGATCATAAGAGAGAGAGACTGTCATCTAGGTACTAGCTATGGACCCATAGGTCTGTGGTGAACTACTCACACATCATCATGAGGGCAACAAGGTTGATGAAGAGGCCCTCCGTGATCGATCCCCCCTCCGGCAGGGTGTCGGTACGGAGCTCCAAATGGCCTTGCGACGGAACAGAGACTAGCAGCGGTGGAAAAAGGGTTTCGGGACTGCCTCTGGGTTTTTTAGGATTTTAGAGAATTTATAGGCCGAAGAGGGACGTCGGGAGGTGCCCGATGGGGCCACCACATATCAGGCGCCGACCCCCAGGGCACGCCCTGATGTGTGGTGGGGACCTCGTGCGCCTCCCAGCTTCCTTTCGAAGCTTCTAGGTCTTCATATAGTCCAGAAAAAATCATCAAAAAGTTTCATGGCAATTTGACTTCGTTTGGTACAGTAAACCTGCAAAGGCAAAAACACGCAGAAAACAGCAACTGGCACTGGGCACTGGGTCAACAGGTTAGTGCTCAAAAATATTATAAATTGGTAAATAATGACCCAAAAAATATCCTACAATGATAATATATCAGCATGGAACAATCAAAAATGATAGATACGTTGGAGACGTATCAGCCACTAATGCGTGCAACTTGAGCCGTGCATTCTGATTGGCCAAAACCCAAGCCCCACAGATCGTAAGTCTGCACCCGGATCGAACGGCAATCCTTATACCTCTCGTAGACATGCGTAGTTGCAGTTGGGATTAGATTTATATGAACTAAATGCCGGATATATGCTAATAATGGCTTAAATATAGCGAACGATCCCTGAAATGGCTAGAAAATCAAACCTGGTTTATAATGATGATTGCCTACCGTGGAAAAAGTGGAGTAGAGGCGATGAAGACAACGTCAATTGGAGTTCGATTCTTCATGTCTCCTTCTGGAACTATGATCCCTTTAGTGAGATGCTATGGTTTCCAAGGAGCAATCATCGTAACTTGTGCCAAACTTTACCAAAAATATTCCACGGTGTGGTGACATGACGACACACCGACCCACCGGTTTCCGTGATTGTCAAAGTCCATCTGCATTTTCTGTAATTAAATTACCAACATGCCCTACATTGGTGGGCGCATGTCGTAGCCGAAATTTTTGAAAATTCTTCACATTCCTTGGACAACGAATGACAACACGCAAAGCAACACACAAATGATTTTCCAGGCCTTCTTTGCCAGCACCCACATGTAGTTGCAGTTGGGATTTGATTTATAGGCATCAAATGCATGGGAAATGTAAAAATGCCTTAGATATAGCAATCGAGCCCTAAAATCCATCAAAAAATCAATACTAGGAGTACAATGGTCTTTGTGTACCTTGGAAAAATATGGAGGCGAAACGATGAAGTCGTCGCCGATTGGAGTTTGAATTGTCAATTCTACTTTTGGCAACTATGATCCTTCTTGTGAGATGCCCTGGTTTCGAAGGAGCGGTCATCACAACTTGTGCCAAACATTACCAATTTTTCCCAGGCGGTTTTCACATCATGCCAAGGTGACACACCCACTTTCATGATTTTCGTTGTCCATCTGCACTTCCCATAATTAAATTACTAACAAGCCCGATGTTGGTGGACGCATCTCGCAACAGAAATCTTTGAAAATTCTTCACATTCGTTCGAAAATGACTGAGAACGCGCAATGCGACACACAAATGATTTGTCAGACATACCTTGATAACACCCGCATGTAGTTTAAGTTAGAATTTGATTTATATGCACCAAATGCAAGGTAAATGCAAAAATGGTTTAAAAATAGCAAACGAGATCTGAAACCCAACATAAAATCAATACAGTGGTAAGAAAGGTGATTGTGTATCGAGGAAAAAATCAAGGCGAAAAGATGAAGTCACGTCTTCATTTGAAATGGGGTTACGATGTTCGTGCATAAACCATTAACACACGGTTCATTCATTAAAGTCATGTGCAAACCCAAACCGATGATGACCACTAATGTGCGCAACGTGAGCCGTGCGTTCTGATTGGCCAAAATCCAAGCCTCACGGATCGTAAGTCTGTACCATAGGATGCACCCGAATCAAATGCTAATCGTTATCCCTCTTGTCAACACATGTAGTTGCAGTTGGGATTTGATTTATACGCACTAATTGTCTGGTAAATGCTAAAATGGCTTAAATAGAGCAAACGAGCCCTAAAATGTGCTAGAACATCAAACCTGGATTATAATGATGATTGCCTACCATGGGAAAAAATTCCTGGAGAGGCGATGAAGACACCGTCGATTGGAGTTCGATCCGCCACGTCTCCTTCTGGAACTATGACCCCTATGGTGAGATGCTATGGTTTCCAAGTAGCGACCGTCTTAACTTGGGCCAAACTTTACCAAAAAAATTCCATGGTGTGGTGCAATCATGACACGCTGACCCACCGGTTGCGTAATTTATAGAGTCCATGTGCATTTTCTATAATTAAATTACCAACATGCCCTACGTCGGTGGGCGCATCTCGCAGCCGAAATATTTGAAAATTCTTCCCATTCCTTGGACAATGAATGAAAACACGCAAAGCAACACACAAATGATTTTAAGGCCTTCTTTGTCAGTACCCACACGTAGTTGCAGTTGAGATTTGATTTATATGCACTAAATGCCCGGTAAATGTAAAAATGGCTGAAAAATATCAAACGATACATGAAATGTGATAGAAAATCAACACTAGGGTATAATGGTCGCTGCGTACCATGAATTTTTTTTAGGCGAAACAATGAGGTCACGTCTTCATTTCAAAATTGGCACATCTTCATTTCAAACGAATTTATGCTCCTAGTGCACACAGGTTACTAGATGCAACCGTTTGCATAGGCCTTTCCACGGGGCGACCGACGCACTTTTTTCACCCTTTTCACCAAAGCCGCCAACATGCCCCCCAACCCCAGTGCCCACCCCATTTCACTCAACAGTCGGCATATTCTACCCAAACTCCGTCGCCAGCTCCCTCCCACCCCCCCCCCCAGATCCACACCAGGCCCTTTTCGGTGCCGTCGTAATCAACCCATCCTTGTACCCGCTCTTCGGCGTCAACCCTACCCTTCATCGCCGTTCCGAACACGCTTCTGCCTGCGCCTCGCTATCTTCGTTTGCTCGCCATCCGCCCTCGAGTATATCGATCTTGTACCGTCGCCTCTCTTGTCGGGTTTGCATAAAAACCTATCAATTACTGCCCTCCATCGCGATGAGCCCTATTTCTTCGCAATCCCTTTTCCTATTTGGTTTGGTTTGTTCCCAAATTGGTTATAAAATAATGGAGAGCGTATATATGTTCATTATCTACCTTTCTAACTAAATATAAGTTGTATTTGTTCCAATTAGTTATTGTCGAGTTATAGATCATGGGCCCATGAGTCACACAAAACGAACAAATTAGCTGTACATTTTCCAAATTATTACATGCCATGTTTAGACAACTTGCTGCCAAGTTTTAAGCTTTCATTTATGCTTACCCCCTTTTCTAAATTTCACGTGTATTCCCGGTAGTAGATGCCGAGTAGGAGCGATGATAGTCGTACTTGTCGTCGTTTTCTCACACGGGGTGCCCCAAGACGGCAGATGCCATGCGATAGCTTGAGAGGTGAGAGCAAGGCTGCAGTGGAGATCCGGGACGGGTATGCGGATAGCACGCGGTGGATTACCCAGGTTCGGGGCTCTCCGGAGAGATAATACCCCTACTCCTGCATGTCTATATTTTGAGGTGTATATGTAGTACAGGGTTGCTCCTGGAGCTGTATCTGAGGAGGAAGAGGGAGCTGTGAGCTCCTTACCTTGGCCTCGTATGTATGCATGCGTGAGCATGAGTGAGAGGGAGAGGATGAGAGGAGGCCTCCCGTGAGTGTGAGTGTGGCCTCCTTTTGGAGGCTCCCCTGGTGCCTCTTATATAGGGAGGCCCAGGGGATAAGGGGTGGCCCACCGGCCAACTATCTACTATTGGAGATGACAAGTGATGCAGGCTACAGTGCGCCACTATTGGAGCGCAGTGAAGTGACGCGCAACGGGTGCACAGCGGGGCACTATTCGCCAATAGTGCCCGACTGTAGCGGAGTGGCAGGCTCTGCAGTCCGTCAGCTACAGTGTCATCAGCTCGTGTCCGATGGGACGCCTGGAGCTGACTTCGTCGGACCGCAGCTGGCCAGGAGGAGCCGGCTAGGCGGAGCCAGCCGGGAGGAGCCAGCCGAGCGGAGCCGGCCAGGAGGAGCCAGCCGGGCGGAGCCAGCCAGGAGGAGCCAGCCGGGCGGATCCCGCCGGGAGGAGCCAACCGGGAGGAGCCAGCCGGGCGGAGCCGGCCAGGAGGAGAGCCGGCCAGGAGGAGCCAGCCGGGAGGAGCCAGCCGGGCGGAGCCAGCCGGGAGGAGCCAGCCGGGAAGAGCCAGCCGGGCCGCAGTTTTGTCTTCTGTCTTCACTTCTTCGTTTGTCTCGCTGATTCGCGGGGCTTGGCATACCGGGGGTGGCTCCACCGATGTTTTAAAATGTTGAGTCGTCTCCTTGAGCCTACCCGGGGGTAATCCCCCCGACAGTAGCCTCCGAGCCTCCGGGCGACTTGGAGAGTCGGGCGGAGGGTTTTTGTCGTTGGAGTTGTTGTTGCAGAAGTCGTTGATGATGGTCGATTGCGGGCCGGGGACGGCGTGGCTTGCTTCCAGCGGGGGCGCGCGAATGCACCCGCTGGGTGTAGCCTCTGAGCCTCTGGGCGACTCAAAGAGTCAGGCGGAGGGTCTTTGCTATTGCCGAAGCAGACAGTGGCGTCGAGGACGTCGGGCGAGGATGCGGGGTCCGCCAACTGATGGGCGCGGGGCCCTGCCAGGCGCGGACGCGGGGTCCGCCGGCTGATGGGCGCAGGGGCCCTGCCGGGCGTGGACGCGGAGTCCACCGGCTAGCCGTTTCCAGCGGGGGCGCGCTAGCGCACCCGCTGGGTGTAGCCTCCGAGCCTCCGGGCGACTCGAAGAGTCGGGCAGAGGGTCTTTGCTGTTACTGAAGCAGACGGTGGCGTCGAGGATGTCGGGCGCGGACGCGGGGTCCGTTGACTGTTAGGCGCGGGGCCCAGTCGGGAGCGGACGCGGGGTCCGCCGGCTGATGGGCGCGGGGCCCCGCCGGGCGCGGACGTGGGGTCCGCCGGCTGATGGGCGTGGAGCCCTGCCGAGGGTGGACACAGGGTCCGCCGGCTGTCGAGCGCGAGGCGCTGCTGGGTGCGGACGCGGGGTCCGCCGGCTGATGGGCGTGGAGCCCTGCTGAAGGCGGACGCGGGGTCCGCCGGCTGTCGAGCGCGAAGCGCTGCCGGTTGCGGACGCGGGATTCGCCGGCCGATGGGCGTGGAGCCCTGCCAAAGGCGGACGCGGGGTCCGCCGGCTGTCGAGAGCGAGGCGCTGCCGGGCGCGGACGCGGGGTCCGCCGGCTGATGGGCGTGGAGCCCTGCCGAAGGCGGAAGCGGGGTCCGCCGGCTCTCGAGTGCGAAGCGCTACCGGTCGCGGACGCGGGATCCGCCGGCCGATGGGCATGGAGCCCTGCCGAAGGGGGACGCGGGGTCCGCCGGCCGATGGGCATGGAGCCCTGCCGAAGGCGGACGCGGGGTCCGCCGGCCGTCGAGCGCGAAGCGCTGCCGGACGCGGACGTGGGGTCCGCCGGCCGATGGGCGTGGAGCCCTGCCGAGGGCGGACGCGGGGTCCGCCGGCAGTCGAGCGCGAGGCGCTGCCGGGCGCGGACGCGGGGTCCGCTGGCTGACGGGCGCGGGGCCCTGCCGGGAGCACCTCCGAGCCTCCGGGCGAGGAGGTTGCTCATGGGAATGATCGTGCAGAAGACAAGGTTTAGTCGGTGCAGATATATCAAACATTTGATTTTGGTAGTGCAAGTTTTATGCAAAGGGTGTCGACTCGGTCTCGTCCGAACCCCCTTCAGTCTTTTTCATGTGCTCTCCGCTCTTTGGCTTTTGCTCTTGCTAGCCGGACAGCCGGGAGCCGGTCTATGGCTGAGGCGAAGAGTGTATAGTACTCGGACTCTAGGAGCAGACTCGACCGAGTAGATACTCACAAATGAAATGACCGGGTTGCCCAAGCCATTTTTTCCCGGGGTGCCTTTCGCGTGGGCTAACCTCCAGCTTGTGCTCTCGCTAGCCGGACAGTCGTGGTGCGATCTGTAGCTGAGACAAAGAGTGGGCCTTTGGTACCGTACACGCTACTAAGCCGTCCCGTGGGAGCTAACGTATCGGGCCAAGCGGCCAGCCCCGGGCCGAGACTTGCTGGCGCCGGGGTTAATAGTAGGGCAGCAGAATAAATGCGGAGATGGCCCCTGAGGGTCGCTCGGGGTTATTCGTTTTGTGTGTACGGTTCAGGGATATGCAGGTGGAGATCTCACATTGCTTTTGGGTGCCGGCGAGGCGGTTTTGTCGATGTCGGTCAGCGCGGCTTGTAGCCGACGCGGTATTTTACCAACGGGGCGCGCCGCGCGCGCCCGCTGGGTGTAGCCTCTGGGGCGGTTGAAGGAGGTGCCGGCCGGCCGGGCCTGACCGGCCGGCGTCGAAGTGGACAAGCAGCGGAGCCGACTCTCCAGTCGGCCCGGTGTTGAAGTAGGCGGGCAGGCGAGCCAGCCGACCGAGCTGCGACGCGGGCGGGTGTCAACTAGCCGAGCGGCGATGCGGACCAGCCGACCTAGGACGCGGGTCCGAGCCTCCGGGTAGACCAACTGTCGTGGGCAGACGGACGCGCAGTTTTTTTTTATCACCCACGGCCGGCCGGGCAGGAGCGACCAGAGCAACTGGGGAGCCGGCTAGGGCGAGCGCGGGGGCTGGAGCCGGCGGGGGCCGGGGCCAGCCGGGCGAGGAGGGGCGCGCAGGGCGGCGAGCCACAGGCGGAACGGCGCGCGGGGGCACCGCCTGGGGCGGTAGCAGGAGGCCGAGCCGAGGGAGGCGCGAGCGCTTCAGCGCAAGGGCGTCGGGGGCGCGCGCGGAGCCGGCGCGGGTGGGTCTGACGGCGTGGGGTGGAGCAGGCGACGAAGCGGGACCACTGAGGCACCTGCGGGAGTGGGTCGGAGGCGCGGGCGGCCTAGTTGGGGCGAAGAGGTGGCAGGCGCAGCCGGCGCGCGCGTCGCGACGAGGTGAAGCGGGGAGGTGCGGTAGTCCGAGCCGACGCGGGCGTGGGCACGCGAGGCGGAGTTGGACCGGGCACGGCCGGGCGGCGCAGGGAGCCGGTAGCGGGGCCGGACGTGCGGAACCGGCTGCGCGCACGCGGGCGGAGCAGCGACGCAGGCGGGGGCGCGGGGCGGCCGGCCAGCGCGCCCAGCCGGTGGTCAGGACGCGGCCGCGACCAGCCGGCGTAGCCGAAGCCGGCGGTCACGGGCAGGGCTGATGCGGGCGCCGTGGGAGAGCCGGCGGGCAGCGGTGGGGAAGTGCCGGGGCACGGCCGAGCGGTCGAGGAGGCGAGGCCGCGGGCCGGAGCGGCGATGAGGCGGCCAGGGCGTGCCGGGGCGCGCGGTCGGGCGGTCCAGCTCAGGGCGCACCAGAGCTGAGCGGGTGCGGCACGGGGGCGCGCGGGAGCAGAGGAGCAGGGCGCCGGCGACGCGGCCGAGCGCAGGAGGGCGGACCGCCGGTACGCGGCAGGGCGGTGGCGACGCGGCCGAGCGCGGTGGCGGAGCGGGACGGAGCCAGCGTCGTGGGGGCCGTAGCCGGAGGCCGCGCGGACGAGAGGCGGCGACGACGCGGCTAAGGGCGAGGCGAAGCCGGCGCGTGGTCGAGTCGTAGTAGGGCAGACGTTGGAGGCCAGCGTCGTGGGAGGTCATGCCGGCGGCGGGCCGGCCAACGGACGGGGCCGGACCCGGCGCCGCTGGCGGAGACGGCGCCCGGGAGGCGGAGCCGCCAGCCAGAGCGACGCGAGCCGGCCGGCGGGCGCCTGAAGGCGGGGCCGGGCCAGAGCTCGGGCGCGCTGAGGGAGGCGCGTCGAGGCGCGCGGGAGTCCGGAGGAGCGGGAATGCGCAGGCAGGCCGCTCGATCGGCCGCCGTCCAGGGCAGGGCGAGGCGTGCTCGGTGCAGCCGGCGGGCGTGCGTGAAGATGGTGCGGAGGCGGGCCGACGTGGGCGGAGGCGCGCGCGCGGGGGTGCTGCAAGACGGAGCCGGCGCGGCGTGGTTCCGGCGGTGGTCGGGCGCCGGGTCGAGGAGGAGTGGAAGAGCGCGCGGGCGACGGAGTAGCCGCGGCCGGCGCGCAGGGGAAGCGGACGAGCCGGAGGAGGCTCAGCTAGAGCCGCGAGAGGCTGGCGCGCGGAGGTCGGGGCTGCGCCGACGACCCGTAGCGGCGGGGGGAGGGGGGACGGAGTACGTGCGCGGGAGGCGCGGACGCACGACGACACGGCAGAGTAGGGGCGACGCGGGGGTGTAGCAGGGTGGCGCCGGTGCGGGAGTGCGAACGCGGAGCCGGCGCACAAGCAGTCCAGCTTGCCAGCGGACTTGTGCAGCGAGGCAAAGCCGCCGCGCGCGAACGCAGAGCCGGCGCGCGAGCAGTCCGGCCGGCGCAGCGGACCGAGACAGGCGAAGACGACGTCCGGGTCATGGAGGCGCGGGCGCAGACGAGCCGCGACGGGAGCGGATCGGCGCGGAGGCGGAGCACCGCGAGCGCGACGGCGAGCGGGGGCGGCAGAAGCTTGCCGGGGGACAGCACGCCAGGCATGCGTGCAAGCGGCCTACACTAGCTGGCCAAGCAGCTGCCAGCCCATGCCTGCATGTGTGTGTGCATGCGGCCAGGCAGCATTCGGGCGCCCTGCATGGGCGGATTGCAGCCGGACGGGCCAGTACACGCATGTATGCATTCTGCCAAGGCCAATGTGTATACATGTATACATCCGGCCCGGCAGCCGTCCATCTACGTGCGCGTCGGAGGCATGCTGATGTCAAGCCTCCGAGCATTGTAGGAGAGATGGTGGCGATGTTAGAGAAGCTTGCGCGCGCGTGTGGGTGCGGACGGAGCGAGGCGACGCGGTGGGTTGGCGGAGCGAAGGTGGTCGATGCCGAGGCCGACGGTGAGGACGCGGCCGGCGACGGCGCGGGCGCCCGGGAGTGTGTTGATGTCGGACCCCCGAGCCCCGCCGGAGAGACGACAGTAACGTCGTGGTGATGATGATGAAGAGGGTCCCGCCCGGACTGCGGTTCCAGCAGCAGCGAGCCCCACGGTGGGCGCCAACTGTGGTCGTTTTCTCATAGGGGGTGCCCCGAGACGGCAGATGCCATGGGATGGCTTGAGAGGTGAGAGCAAGGCTGCAGTGGAGATCCGGGACGGGTATGCGGATAGCACGCGGTGGATTACCCAGGTTCGGGGCTCTCCGGAGAGATAATATCCCTACTCCTGCATGTCTATATTTTGAGGTGTATATGTAGTACAAGGTTGCTCCTGGAGCTGTATCTGAGGAGGAAGAGGGAGCTGTGAGCTCCTTACCTTTGCCTCGTATGTATGCATGCGTGAGCATGAGTGAGAGGGAGAGGATGAGAGGAGGCCTCCCGTGAGTGTGAGTGTGGCCTCCTTTTGGAGGCTCCCCTGGTGCCTCTTATATAGGGAGGCCCAGGGGACAAGGGGTGGCCCACCGGCCAACTATCTACTATTGGAGATGACAAGTGATGCAGGCTACAGTGCGCCACTATTGGAGCGCAGTGAAGTGACGCGCGACGGGTGCACAGCGGGGCACTATTCGCCAATAGTGCCCGACTGTAGCGGAGTGGCAGGCTCTGCAGTCCGTCAGCTACAGTGTCGTCAGCTCGTGTCCGATGGGACGCCTGGAGCTGACTTCGTCGGGCCGCAGCTGGCCAGGAGGAGCCGGCCAGGAGGAGCCAGCCGGGCGGAGCCGGCCAGGAGGAGCCAGCCGGGCGGAGCCGGCCAGGAGGAGCTAGCCGGGTGGAGCCAGCCGGGCGGAGCTAGCCGGGCGGAGCCGGCCAGGAGGAGCCAGCCGGGCAGAGCCAGCCGGGAGGAGCCAGCCGGGAGGAGCCGGCCAGGAGGAGCCAGCCGGGAGGAGCCAGCCGGGCGGAGCCAGCCGGGCAGAGCCGGCCAGGAGGAGCCAGCCGGGAGGAGCCAACCGGGAGGAGCCAGCCGGGCGGAGCCGGCCAGGAGGAGCCGGCCAGGAGGAGCCAGCCGGGAGGAGCCAGCCGGGCAGAGCCAGCCGGGAGGAGCCAGCCGGGAAGAGCCAGCCGGGCCGCAGTTTTGTCTTCTGTCTTCACTTCTTCGTTTGTCTCGCTGATTCGCGGGGCTTGGCATACCGGGGGTGGCTCCCCCGATGTTTTAAAATGTTGAGTCGTCTCCTTGAGCCTACCCGGGGGTAATCCCCCCGACAGTACTTCTGCCGATGTATCTTCATCTAAGTCCAAAACCAACATGTTTGCAGCAGATGATCTTGGATCAAGAAATAAGGAACGGGATAGAGATGCCGCAATCAACCTTCTGGTCAAGACACGGAAGAATGCTCCAAGAAAGCCCACACACCAGCCTAAAGGTCTATATGAAGTAGCCGACATCGATTTGAAGTCGTGGGCTCCAACTAAGCTAGATAAAGCACGCACGAGGTTCAGGAGTGTGTGTGTGGTTTTTTTGGCAGGGCAAGGCTCAACATTAATCTGCCGGGGTTTTAGATGGCTGACACAGAAACACGACACATGATAGTCCGGGAGATCATGGAGCATTTCAATGTTCTGGAGGAGTGGAGAGGGCAGGTGGAACATGCTGCACTAAAGAAGGCTAGGGATGCTTGAGAAACTGGAAGCATGTGTTGTACAAGAAGTACTTGAGTCAAGGCAAGGACCCAATCCCCTCAGACCCCCAAATTACAAAGAAAGACTGGGCAGAATTCAAAAGGGCCAGGGCCAGTGAGGAGTTTATTATGAAGAGTTCCAAGCAATCGGAACTTCATAAGAAGAACACAGACACACACTGTATGGGTGTGGCAGGATACAACGACATGAAACCGATATGGGATCAGGAGGACAAAGAAGCAGTAGCTGCCGGGGGCAAACCGGCCTTTAGTGAAATTAGGGACAACCGCGCTAGAGACTACTTGCAGGCATGTGCAAGGAGGCATGACGATGCACTTATTACTTTGAAAACTCAGCAGGCGAAGCTGTTGGAAATATACCCTAGAGGCAATAATAAAATGGTTATTATTATATTTCCTTGTTCATGATAATTGTCTATTGTTCATGCTATAATTGTATTAACCGGAAACCGTAATACATGTGTGAATACATAGACCACACCATGTCCCTAGTGAGCCTCTAGTTGACTAGCTTGTTGATCAATAGATGGTCATGGTTTCCTGACCATGGACATTGGATGTCGTTGATAACGGGAACACATCATTAGGACAATGATGTGATGGACAAGACCCAATCCTAAGCATAGCACAAGATCGTGTAGTTCGTCTGCTAGAGCTTTTCTAATGTCAAGTATCATTTCCTTAGACCATGAGATTGTGCAACTCCCGGATACCGTAGGAATGCTTTGGGTGTATCAAACGTCACAACGTAACTGGGTGACTATAAAGGTGCACTATAGGTATCTTCGAAAGTGTCTGTTGGGTTGGCACGAATCGAGACTGGGATTTGTCACTCCGTGTGACGGAGAGGTATCTCTGGGCCCACTCGGTAATACATCATCATAATGAGCTCAATGTGACTAAGGAGTTAGTCACGGGATTATGTGTTAAGGAATGAGTAAAGAGACTTGCCGGTAACGAGATTGAACAAGGTATAGGGATACCGACGATCGAATCTCGGGCAAGTAACATACCGATGGACAAAGGGAATTGTATACGGGATTAATTGGATCCCTGACATCGTTGTTCATCCGATGAGATCATCGTGGAACATGTGGGAGCCAATATGGGTATCCAGATCCCGCTATTGGTTATTGGCCGGAGAGGTGTCTTGGTCATGTCTGCATGGTTCCCGAACACGTAGGGTCTACACACTTAAGGTTCGGTGACGCTAGAGTTGTAATGGGAATTGTATGTGGTTACCGAAAGTTGTTCGGAGTCTCGGATGAGATCCCGGACATCATGAGGAGTTCCGGAATGGTCCGGAGGTAAAGATTTATATATGGGAAGTCCTATTTTGGCCACCGGAAAATGTTCGGGATTTTTCGGTATTGTACCGGGAAGGTTCTAGAAGGTTCCGGAGTGGGGCCCACCTGCATTGGTGGACCCACATGAACGTGGGTAGTGGGGGCAAGGCCCCACACCCCTGTTCAAGGCGCACCAAGATCCCCCCTTAGAAGGAATAAGATCATATCCCGAAGGGATAAGATCAAGATCCCTAAAAAGGGGGGATAATAATCGGTGGGGAAGGGAAAGGATGGGATTTCTTTCCTCCCACCTTTGCCAACGCCCCAATGGACTTGGAGGGCAAGAAACCAGCCCCCTCCACCCCTATATATAGTGGGGAGGCGCATGGGAGCTGCAACCCCTTGCCCCTGGCGCAGCCCTCCCCCCTCCTACACCTCCTCCTCCTCCGTAGTGCTTAGCGAAGCTCTGCCGGAGAACCACGAGCTCCACCGCCACCACGCCGTCGTGCTGCCGGAGCTCTCCCTCAACTTCTCCTCCCCTATTTCTGGATCAAGAAGGAGGAGACGTCCCCGGGCTGTACGTGTGTTGAACGCGGAGGCGCCGTCCGTTCGGCGCTTGGATCGGATCTTCCGCAATTTGAATCGCCGCGAGTAAGATTCCATCAACCTCGTTCTTTGCAACGCTTCCGCTTAGCAATCTTCAAGGGTATGAAGATGCACTCCCTCTCTCTCGTTGCTAGCATCTCTTAGATTGATCTTGGTGACACGTAGGATTTTTTTTTGAATTATTACTACGTTCCCCAACAGTGGTATCAGAGTTAGGTCTATGCGTAGATTCTATGCACAAGTAGAACACAAGTAGTTGTGGGCGATGATTTGGTCAATTTGCTTGCCGTTACTAGTCCTATCTTGATTCGGCGGCATTGTGGGATGAAGCGGCCCGGACCGACTTTACACGTACGCTTACGTCAGACTGGTTCCACCGCCTGACATGCACTTGTTGCATAAGGTGGCTAGCGAGTGTCTGTCTCTCCCACTTTAGTCGGATCGGATTCGATGAAGAGGGTCCTTATGAAGGGTAAATAGCAATTGGCATATCACCGTTGTGGCTTTTGCGTAGGTAAGAAACGTTCTTGCTAGAAACCCATAGCAGCCACGTAAAACATGCAACAACAATTAGAGGACGTCTAACTTGTTTTTGCAGGGTATGCTATGTGATGTGATATGGCCAAAAGGATGTGATGAAATATATGTGATGTATGAGATTGATCATGTTCTTGTAATAGGAATCACGACTTGCATGTCGATGAGTATGACAACCGGCAGGAGCCATAGGAGTTGTCTTAATTTATTGTATGACCTGCGTGTCAATCAAAAACGCCATGTAATTACTTTACTTTATTGCTAACCGTTAGCCATAGTAGTAGGAGTAATAGTTGGCGAGACAACTTCATGAAGACACGATGATGGAGATCATGGTGTCGTGCCGGTGACGATGGTGATCATGCCGCGCCCCGAAGATGGAGATCAAAGGCGCAAGATGATATTGGCCATATCATGTCACTTTATGATTTGCATGTGATGTTTATCATGTTTTTACATCTTATTTGCTTAGAACGACGGTAGCATAAATAAGATGATCCCTCACTAAAATTTCAAGAAATGTGTTCCCCCTAAGTGTGCACCGTTGCGAAGGATCATTGTTTCGAAGCACCACGTGATGATCGGGTGTGATAGATTCTAACGTTCGCATACAACGGGTGTAAGCCAGATTTACACACGCGAAACACTTAGGTTGACTTGACGAGCCTAGCATGTACAGACATGGCCTCGGAACACGAGAGACCGAAAGGTCGAACATGAGTCGTATAGTAGATGCGATCAACATGGAGATGTTCACCATTGATGACTAGTCCGTCTCACGTGATGATCGGACACGGCCTAGTCGATATGGATCATGTATCACTTAGATGACTAGAGGGATGTCTATCTGAGTGGGAGTTCATTAAATAATTTGATTAGATGAACTTAATTATCATGAACTTAGTCTAAAATTGTCTTTACAATCTATCTTGTAGATCCAATGGCCCACGCTAATGTTGCCCTCAACTTCAACGCGTTCCTAGAGAAAACCAAACTAAAAGACGACGGAAGCAACTATACGGACTGGGTCCGTAACTTGAGGATCATCCTCATAGCTTCCAAGAAAGCATATGTCCTTGATGCACCGCTAGGTGACGCACCCATTTTCCCGGCAACTCAAGACGTTATGAACGCCTGGCAGTCGCGTAGTGATGATTACTCCCTGGTTCAGTGCGGCATGCTTTACAGCTTAGAACCGGGGCTCCAAAAGCGTTTTGAGCAACACGGAGCATATGAGATGTTCCAAGAGCTGAGAATGGTTTTCCAAGCTCATGCCCGGGTCGAGAGATATGAAGTCTCCGACAAGTTCTTCAGTTGTAAGATGGAGGAAAATAGTTCTGTCAGCGAGCACATACTCAAAATGTCTGGGTTGCACAACCGCTTGTCTCAGCTGGGAGTTAATCTTCTGGATGACTCGGTTATTGACAGAATCCTCCAGTCGCTTCCACCTAGCTACAAGAGCTTTGTGATGAACTTCAATATGCAAGGGGTGGAGAAGTCCATTCCTGAGTTATATTCGATGCTGAAATCAGCGGAGGTGGAGATCAAAAAGGAACATCAAGTGTTGATGGTGAATAAGACCACCAGTTTCAAGAAAGGCAAGGGTAAGAAGAACTTCAATAAGGATGGCAAAGCAGTTGCCGCGCCTGGTAAATCAGTTGTCGGGAAGAAGCCCAAGAATGGACCCAAGCCTGAGACCGAGTGCTTTTATTGCAAGGGAACCGGTCACTGGAAGCGGAACTGCCCCAAGTACTTAGCGGATAAGAAGGCCGGCAACGTCAAAGGTATATATGATATACATGTTATTGATGTGTACCTTACCAGCGCTCGTAGTAGCTCCTGGGTATTTGATACCGGTGTGGTTGCTCACATTTGTAACTCAAAACAGGAGTTGCGGAATAAGCGAAGACTGGCGAAGGACGAGGTGACGATGCACGTCGGGAATGGTTCCAAGGTCGATGTGATCGCCGTCGGCACGCTACCTCTACATCTACCTTCGGGATTAGTTTTAAACCTCAATAATTGTTATTTAGTACAAGCTTTAAGCATGAACATTGTATCTGGATCTTGTTTGATGCGAGATGGCTACTCATTTAAATCCAAGAATAATGGTTGTTCTATTTATATGAGAGATATGTTTTATGGTCATGCCCCGCTGGTCAATGGTTTATTTTTATTGAATCTCGAACGTCATGTTACACATATTCATAATGTGAATACCAAACGATGTAAGGTTGATAATGATAGTCCCACATACTTGTGGCACTGCCGCCTTGGTCATATTGGTGTCAAACGCATGAAGAAACTCCATGCAGATGGACTTTTGGAGTCTCTTGATTATGAATCATTTGACACGTGTGAACCATGCCTCATGGGCAAGATGACTAAGACTCCGTTCTCCGGAACAATGGAGCAAGCAACCAACTTGTTGGAAATAATACATACCGATGTATGCGGTCCAATGAGCGTTGAGGCTCGCGGTGGCTATCGTTATGTTCTCACCCTCACTGATGACTTAAGCAGATATGGGTATGTCTACATAATGAAACACAAGTCTGAGACCTTTGAAAAGTTCAAGGAATTTCAGAATGAGGTAGAGAATCAACGTGACAAGAAAATAAAGTTCTTACAATCTGATCGTGGAGGAGAATATTTGAGTCATGGGTTTGGCACGCACTTAAGGAAATGTGGAATTGGTTCACAACTCACGCCGCCTGGCACACCTCAGCGTAATGGTGTGTCCGAACGTCGTAATCGCACTCTATTGTATATGGTGCGATCTATGATGTCTCTTACTGATTTACCGCTATCATTTTGGGGATATGCATTAGAGACTGCCGGATTCACTTTAAATAGGGCACTGTCTAAATCCGTTGAGACGACACCGCATGAATTATGGTTTGGGAAGAAACCTAAGCTGTCATTTCTGAAAGTTTGGGGATGCGATGCTTATGTCAAGAAACTTCAACCTGAAAAGCTCGAACCCAAATCGGAAAAGTGCGTCTTCATAGGATACCCTAAGGAAACTATTGGGTATACCTTCTACCTCAGATCCGAAGGCAAGATCTTTGTTGCCAAGAATGGATCCTTTCTAAAGAAAGAGTTTCTCTCGAAAGAAGTAAGTGGGAGGAAAGTAGAACTTGATGAGGTAATTGTACCCCCTCTCGAACCGGAGAGTAGCGCAGCGCAAGAAAATGTTTCTGTGGTGCCTGCACCGACTAGAGAGGAAGTTAATGATGATGATCATGAAACTTCGGATCAAGTTACTACTGAACTTCGTAGGTCCACGAGGACACGTTCCGCACCAGAGTGGTATGGCAACCCTGTCCTGGAAATCATGTTGTTAGACAACGGTGAACCTTCGAACTATGAAGAAGCCATGGTGGGCCCGGATTCCAACAAATGGCTTGAAGCCATGAAATCCGAGATAGGATCCATGTATGAGAACAAAGTATGGACTTTGGTGGACTTGCCCGATGATCGACAAGCCATAGAAAATAAATGGATCTTTAAGAAGAAGACTGACGTGGATGGTAATGTGACCGTCTATAAGGCTTGGCTTGTCGCTAAGGGTTATCAACAAGTTCAAGGAGTTGACTACGATGAGACTATCTCACCCGTAGCGATGCTGAAGTCCGTCCGAATCATGTTAGCAGTTGCTGCATTTTATGATTATGAGATCTGGCAAATGGACGTCAAAACGGCATTCCTTAACGGTTTCCTTAAGGAAGAATTGTATATGATGCAGCCGGAAGGTTTTGTCGATCCTAAGAATGCTGACAAGGTATGCAAGCTCCAGCGCTCCATCTATGGGCTGGTGCAAGCATCTCGGAGTTGGAACATTCGCTTTGATGAGGTGATCAAAGCGTTTGGGTTTATACAGACTTATGGAGAAGCCTGTATTTACAAGAAAGTGAGTGGGAGCTCTGTAGCATTTCTCATTTTATATGTGGATGACATATTGTTGATGGGAAATGATATAGAACTTTTGGAAAGCATAAAGGCCTACTTGAATAAGTGTTTTTCAATGAAGGACCTTGGAGAAGCTGCTTACATATTAGGCATCAAGATCTATAGAGATAGATCGAGACGCCTCATTGGTCTTTCACAAAGCACATACCTTGACAAGATATTGAAGAAGTTCAATATGGATCAGTCCAAGAAGGGGTTCTTGCCTGTATTGCAAGGTGCGAGATTGAGCACAGCTCAATGCCCGACCTCGGCAGAAGATAGAGAAAAGATGAGTGTCATCCCCTATGCCTCAGCCATAGGCTCTATTATGTATGCCATGCTGTGTACCAGACCTGATGTGAACCTTGCCATAAGTTTGGTAGGGAGGTACCAAAGTGATCCCGGAATGGAACACTGGACAGTGGTCAAGAATATCCTTAAGTACCTGAAAAGGACTAAGGATATGTTTCTCGTTTATGGAGGTGCCGAAGAGCTTGTCGTAAAGAGTTACGTCGATGGTAGCTTCGACACAGATCCAGATGACTCCAAGTCACAAACCGGATATGTGTATATTTTGAATGGTGGGGCAGTCAGCTGGTGCAGTTGCAAGCAAAGCGTCGTGGCGGCATCTACATGTGAAGCGGAGTACATAGCTGCTTCGGAAGCAGCGCAGGAAGGAGTCTGGATGAAGGAGTTCATCACCGACCTAGGAGTGATTCCCAATGCGTCGGGCCCGATGACTCTCTTCTGTGACAACACTGGAGCTATTGCCATTGCCAAGGAGCCCAGGTTTCACAAGAAGACCAAGCACATCAAGCGCCGCTTCAACTCCATTCGTGGTTACATTCAGGATGGAGATATAGATATTTGTAAAGTACATACGGATCTGAATCTCGCAGATCCGTTGACTAAACCTCTTTCACGAGCGAAACATGATCAGCACCAGAACTCTATGGGTGTTTGATTCATCACAATGTAACTAGATTATTGACTCTAGTGCAAGTGGGAGACTGTTGGAAATATGCCCTAGAGGCAATAATAAAATGGTTATTATTATATTTCCTTGTTCATGATAATTGTCTATTGTTCAGGCTATAATTGTATTAACCGGAAACCGTAATACATGTGTGAATACATAGACCACACCATGTCCCTAGTGAGCCTCTAGTTGACTAGCTCGTTGATCAATAGATGGTCATGGTTTCCTGACCATGGACATTGGATGTCGTTGATAACGGGATCACATCATTAGGAGAATGATGTGATGGACAAGACCCAATCCTAAGCATAGCACAAGATCATGTAGTTTGTCTACTAGAGCTTTTCTAATGTCAAGTATCATTTCCTTAGACCATGAGATTGTGCAACTCCCGGATACCGTAGGAATGCTTTGGGTGTATCAAACGTCACAACGTAACTGGGTGACTATAAAGGTGCACTACAGGTATCTTCGAAAGTGTCTGTTGGGTTGGCACGAATCGAGACTGGGATTTGTCACTCCGTGTGACGGAGAGGTATCTCTGGGCCCACTCGGTAATACATCATCATAATGAGCTCAATGTGACTAAGGAGTTAGTCACGGGATCATGTGTTAAGGAACGAGTAAAAAGACTTGCCGGTAACGAGATTGAACAAGGTATAGGGATACCGACGATCGAATCTCGGGCAAGTAACATACCGATGGACAAAGGGAATTGTATACGGGATTAATTGGATCCCCGACATCGTGGTTCATCTGATGAGATCATCGTGGAACATGTGGGAGCCAATATGGGTATCCAGATCCCGCTATTGGTTATTGGCCGGAGAGGTGTCTCGGTCATGTCTGCATGGTTCCCGAACCCGTAGGGTCTACACACTTAAGGTTCGGTGACGCTAGAGTTGTAATGGGAATTGTATGTGGTTACCGAAAGTTGTTCGGGGTCTCGGATGAGATCCCGGACGTCACGAGGAGTTCCGGAATGGTCCGGAGGTAAAGATTTATATATGTGAAGTCCTATTTTGGCCACCGGAAAATGTTCGGGATTTTTCGGTATTGTACAGGGAAGGTTCTAGAAGGTTCCGGAGTGGGGCCCACCTGCATGGGTGGACCCACATGAACGTGGGTAGTGGGGGCAAGGCCCCACACCCCTGGTCAAGGCGCACCAAGATCCTCCCTTAGAAGGAATAAGATCATATCCCGAAGGGATAAGATGAAGATCCCTAAAAAGGGGGGATAACAATCGGTGGGGAAGGGAAAGGATGGGATTTCTTTCCTCCCACCTTTGCCAACGCCCCAATGGACTTGGAGGGCAAGAAACCAGCCCCCTCCACCCCTATATATAGTGGGGAGGCGCATGGGAGCTGCAACCCCTTGCCCCTGGCGCAGCCCTCCCCCCTCCTACACCTCCTCCTCCTCCGTAGTGCTTAGCGAAGCTCTGCCGGAGAACCACGAGCTCCACCGCCACCATGCCGTCGTGCTGCCGGAGCTCTCCCTCAACTTCTCCTCCCCCCTTGCTGGATCAAGAAGGAGGAGACATCCCCGGGCTGTACGTGTGTTAAACGCGGAGGCGCCGTCCGTTCGGCGCTTGGATCGGATCTTCCGCGATTTGAATCGCCGCGAGTACGACTCCATCAACCGCGTTCTTTGCAACGCTTCTGCTTAGCGATCTTCAAGGGTATGAAGATGCACTCCCTCTCCCTCATTGCTAGCATCTCCTAGATTGATCTTGGTGACACGTAGGAATTTTTTTGAATTATTACTACGTTCCCCAACAGAAGCACTATATAACGACATGGTAGAGGCTTCCCAAAACCTTGGAAGGTTCTACATGAACTCAGGGCAAATAGAGATTCTGTTCGAGGCTTTGAAAACCAAAGAGTATCCCGGCCGTGCAAGGGGTATTGGGGTCAATGTCCCGCACAAGATGGCTTTCTCACTAAGCAAAGAAGAGAGGCTCAGCATGAAAAAAGCTAGGAGTGAATTGAAGCAGAATGCATTGTACGAAAAGATCAAGGGGTACATGTATCCTGGACTTCGAAAGGATATTGAGGATTCATTTATGCAACAGAAGACACTAACATTGAGAGATAGCCATGAGACGCAAGGGGAGGTGGACATGGAGGATGCCCCTTATTGCGCAACAACACCGCACAAGAGTAGTTGTGCATCAGCTGACCCCAGCGACACTGAGACTGCAACTGCACATGATGGTGCTATATCCGATCTATCTGGAATAAGAGACAGGTTGAAGGGCGTGCTTACACATTATGAAGATACATTAAAATGTGCAACAACCTGGGTTTGCCCCCTAGGATCGGACGGAGGACTCTTGTTGGACAATGTTCCATTAAAGCCAGGTTGTGTGAAGTGCTTTTGACTGAAGTAATGCCTGGATTCAATGAATTTTCCCTGAAGAATGTCCTAGGGGACTATGATGAGGAAAGGACCATAGGAGATAGACTGTTAAATCATATCCAGTGGCCACGAAAGGAATAGACCTCTTGAAAGAGAACCCTCCACCGCTCCCAAAAGCAACCAATGGCGCCTTTGAACCGGTGACTCTCTTCTCGCCACAATAGATCTTGCGTGCTTCCCCCAAGGAACATAATATTTGTAATCCGATGGCTGAGGCATCAACCTATGATCAGCTCGCCTAACTTCCTGCTATACAGGCCAGGTCATCATCCGCTCCTGAGCAGCCTGTGGAAAGGCCTACAACTGCTGAAGACGCACCATCGAGCACTACGGTTGTGTTGTTCCGTCCTGTGCCAATTGGAGAAGGTTCAATCCTATGCCACTATCGAGCACTACTGTTGTGTTGTTCCGTACCATTGACCATGGGTCCCACAACGGATGCTATGGTCAAACAAGTTTTCATGTTGACGAGGTTGACATGACAAGTGGTGGGTCCCATAAAGAAGTAAACGAGTCGAAGGAGACGGAAACGAGGCCTGACCCGACAGCAACGGGTAGAGAAGGCGCACATGGGCATACAACTCATTTATTAACTTTCCTTAGTGGCACAACTACAATTCATGAAATTCTGATGGCATGGGTTAGGTACTGGCACAAAGTGAATTTTCGCGATGTAAAATTGTCGAATTTGTAACTGATTTGTTGTTCCATGAACGAATAGTACAAATTGGTTTTACTGATACCATGTCTGCCTCGTAGATATCAAGAGTTATAGCAAATGCAGAGATGATTTGTTTGTTGTAGGTTCCTCATGTACGGAATTCATAGTTCTACTATGTAGCATGAACCGGTCAGCTGTGAACTGGACTTGTAGGAAATATTTAGTACATTCAGTTGATCCTGTTTTCTTGCATTCTTCGTGTGTGTGTGTGTGTGTGTGTGTGTGTGTGTGTGTGTGTGTGTTTGTGTGTGTGTTTGTGACTGGAAAAGAGTTTTATTTCATTATAGCAGGGTTACAATTGAGAAGCAGAAGTTCCTCCATACATGGTGGTTGATACTCGTGATCTGCGTTGGGTTTTCCGTGAAGAGGAACGGGTAATCGCAGCACAAAGTGGGTAAGTAGTTCCCTCAGTTATAAAACCAAGGTTTATCGAACCAATAGGAATACCAATCCTCAACCGTCTCCAGCGGCTGCACATAAAAGAACAAACAACTTGCACCCAACGACGGCAAGAGGGTTGTCAATCCCCTTGATCTCGTTATTTGCAAGCAAGTGAGTTGTGTAGATAATTGTAGATAATAGTAAAGTGCAAAATAAAATAAAAGGTAATAAATAACAGCAAGGTAATGATAGCGTTAGTGAATTTATAAGTGAATAGACCCGGGGGCCGTAGAGTTCTCTAGTGGCATCTCTCATAAGCAAAGCATAATTATGCGATGTTGGGCAATTGATAGAAAAGCGAATAATTATGCGATGTTCATGGCAATGATCATGTGTATATAGGCATCACATCCATAAGCAAATAGGCCGACTCCTGCCTGCACCAACTACTATTACTCCACTTCAAGAGCGCTTCTATGCTTGCCTCTCTATGTATTAAGTTCATGACAAATGGAGTAATGCTTGGAGAATGATGACATGATGTAGACAAAGTAAACTCAACTAATATGAATAAACCCCATCGTTTTATCCTTAGTAGCAACAACACAAAGACGCAACTTGTCCCCTTCTGTCACTGGGATATAAAAACTTGTCACGTTGAACCTACTACAACGCACCACTCCCACCGAAGAAATATCAATCTAGTTGGCCAAACTATCTCAATAGATTGGAGAGCATTACGAAGCTATGATGATCATGCAAATAAGAATCATACTAATCAGGTTTGACTCAAGTACTTTTCATGAATAATCTGAACATAAACTCACAATTCATCGGATCCCAACAAACACACCAGACAAAGGGATTACATCGGATAGATCAACTCAAAGATGCGATGAACATTGTATTGAAGATTGAGAGAGAGAGATTGCCATCTAGGTACTACCTACGGACCCGTAGGTATGTGGTGAACTACTCACACATCATGGTGAGGGCAGCAAGGTTGATGAAGAGGCCCTCCGTGATCGATCTCCCCTCCGGCAAGGTGCTGGGACGGAGGTGTAGATGGCCTCCCGTCGGAATAGAGGCTTGCGGCGGCGGAAAAAGTGTTTCGGGAGCGCTTCTGATGTTTTTAGGGTAGATTTGAATTTATAGGCCCGAGAACGATGCCGGGGGATGCTCCAGAGAACACGGCTGGATATGTGATGGGCCCCTGGTGCATCGCCTGGCCCTCCTCCAAAGCTTCTAGGTCTTGTATTGGTCCAAAAAAATCACCAAAAAGTTTCGGGGCAATTGGACTTTGTTTGGCATTGTAACTCTGAAAAGGCAAAAACACGCAGAAAACAGGAACTGGCACTGGGCACTGGGTCAATAGGTTAGTGCTCAAAAATATTATAAATTGGTAAATAAATACCCAAAAAGTATCATAGAATGATAATATATCGGCATGGAACAATGAAAAATTATAGATACGTTGGAGATGTATCAGCATCCCCAAGCTTAATTCTTACTCGTCCTAGAGTAGGTAAATGATAAAAACAGAATTTTTGATTTGACATGCTACCCATTATGTAATCTTTGGTATGTATGCTCATTGAGAAAAGATGAATTAACAATCAGCAACATAGTGATATTTATAAGTATAAGAAACAAAACCATTTTTTTCAAAGTATATGATCCTAAAAGAATGTTTTACCCCTATTCATCTTATTATATTAGCAAGGCATGACTCCGTCTTCACCGGATAGATACAAATGTTAAGCACCACAGCGTCCAAGTCAGGCAATTGGATCGTACTTTTTCAATATGCATCAACTTTTTATTCTTCACGCAATACATGAGCGTGAACCATTGGACATAGCATATAGGTGGAATAGAATATGGTGGTAGGTATCAAAGGGGTAAAAAGTGGAGAAGATAGTCTCGCATCAACTAGGCGTACCAACGAACTATGGAGATGCTCATCGGTAGATATCAATGCGAGGAGTAGGGATTGCCATGCAAATGATGCACTAGAGCTATAAGTGTATGAAAGCTCAACTGAAGCTAAGTGGGGTGTGCATCAAACTTGCTTGCTCATGAAGACCTCGGGCATTTGAGGAAGCCCGTCATAGGAATATACAAGCCAAGTTTATTATATGAAATCGTAATTCCCACTAGCATATGGAAGTGTCAACATAGGAGACTCTCTATATGAAGAACATGGTGCCACTCTGAGGCACAAGTGTGGTAGAGAATAGTAGCAAAGTCCCTTCTCTCTTTTCTCTCATTTTATTTTATTTTTTTATTTTTTTATGGTGGGCTTTTCTCTTTTTCTTTTTTTTGCCTCACCCATTTTATTTTTTTATATGCTGGGCTCATTTGTCCTCCCCCATTTTTATTTCATTTTTCGTCCGGAGTCTCATCCCAACTTGTGGGGGAATCATAGTCTCCATCATCCTTTCCTCACTGGGACAATGCTCTAATAATGATGATCATCACACTTTTATTTACTTACAACTCAACATGAAGAACTGATAGGAAGATATGACTATGTATGAATGCCTCTAGCAGTGTACCAGGATGTGCAATGATCTAGCGTGACATGTATCAAAAATATGAAGCATGGTGGCTTTGCCACAAATACTATGTCAGCTCTATACAATCATGCAAAGCATTATGATGATGAACGAACTAGTCATATGAAGTGACGATGGAATTTGCATGGCAATATATCTCGGAATGGTTATGGAAATGCCATAATAGGTAGGCATGTTGTCGGGGCACGATGCACACGATCACCTATGGGGCCATGGGTCCCTTTGTGGTTCGGCGGGGGAGGTCACATTGCACAAAGAGCAGAGGTAATGAGGCAGCACGACGATGGGACGCTGGTGTTTTACCCAGGTTCGGGTCGCTGAGAAGCGTAAAACCCTACTCCTGCTTTGGTGGATTGATCAGAGGAACACGAAGCACTCGCAACGTTTAAACCCGGCAAGGTTGCCTTCGGGGGAGCTACTACGTGAGTACAAGTGTCGAAAGGTCCAAATCTTGAGCTAGGTTGCCTTGGGCCTCCTTTTATAGGTCAAAGGGCAACCACAGTGGCAAAACAGACATTATCTAATGATTAGATAGCTAACAGTGCTATCATACCTAACACTGGCACTTAGGACAAAATGCCATAAATGCTAGCCTAGGTGGCGTGCGGGGGCGCATCCCCGGCAAGCTTCTGCCACCGCTTGGCTGCTTGTTGCTTAGTGTCTTGACACGCCTCTGGATGGGTCTCAACTGGGCGTAATCTGTCTTCCGGTGTGTCGCCGCGTGCTTAGAGAGAGCCACTTAGCCATCTAAGGGCTCGACACCACATTGACAACTGACTGGCGTTGTGTTGCGGTGAAGCGGTGGCTGTTTGGCTTGCGCCTGTCGGGGGACGACTTGCCGGGTCTTCTGGAAGGTGTGCGCGCCTCGGTCCCCGGCAGGCACCGGGGACGTGGCTGGCGCGGCTCGGGCCTGTCTTGGGCCACTGTATTGATCTTGCCAGCGTAGCTAGCCAGTGTAGGCTGTTCCTGCTGGAGTCTTGGATGTTGGCTTCGTCTTCTTGATGCGCTCCTTGATCTCACATAGAGCAGCTTCTCTGGCCAGGGCCAGGTCTTGACGAGGCAGTGGCTTTTCCCGGCAGTCTTAGGCCATTGGGTCGGAGGCTTTATCGTTCGTGCACAAGTCAGGGGGAAATAAACACCCCTGTTTGTGTACCCCGACACATGGTGGCTGTTTTGAGGAAGATATAATGAGGCTTATGTGCAATAGAGCGTATCATGTCACTGGGTTTGGATGCACCGGCGAATATTTGCACCGATCCTCGAGGTGAGAATGGGCTATGCACGGTACCGAAGAGGCTAGCAAATATGAGAAGGTGAAGATGCGTATGTCCATGGTGTCACATTAGTCATAAAGAACTCACATACTTATTGCAAAGTTTTATTAGTTTTATCACAAATCAAAGTACTCCTCGCATGCCCCGAGGGAGGAGGTTGGTAGGAGTTAACCATCGCGCGTCCCCGACTCAAAACAACACTAGGATTTCAACGAGGAATATAAATATTCACACATCATCACCATGCCTCTTTAATTTTTAGATGAATAACAATTTAACACCTCTTAATCTCGACACTTCTACGAATCAACAATTTGGACTCACACCTTTTTGATATTACTACATCAATGTCATTAATCCACAACTTCTCTACATGTGCTACACGATGGTTTTGATTATCATTCATTGAATATCTAATATTCTTGGACTAGTCTTATGAACCATGCAAATTACCGTCACTATTACTAAGCTCTCAAACAAATATAAGTGAAGAAGAGAGCATATTATTTCTATAAAATCTACACGCCACCGTGCTCAAAAAGATATAAGTGAAGCACTAGAGCAACTGCCTAGCTCAAAAGATATAAGTGAAGTACATAGAGTATTATAGCAAATTATCATGAAGGTGTATCTCTCTCAAACAGGTGTGTCCAGCAAATGATGATTCTGATAAATTTAAAGCAAACAAAAGCAAACGATGCTCCAAGCAAAACACATATCATGTGATGAATAAAAATATAGCTCCAAGTGACATACCGATGGATTGAGACGAAAGAGGGGATGCCTTCTGGGGCATCCCCAAGCTTAGATGCTTGAGTCTCCTTATAATTATACTTGGGTTGCCTTGGGCATCCCCAATCTTGGGCTCTTGCTACTCCTTATTCCGTAGTCCATCGTGATCACACCCAAAACTTGAAAACTTCAATCACACAAAACTTCGTGAGATCTGTTAGTATAAGAAACATATTGCATACTTGAGGTACTGTGATAAATTGATTAAAATTAATTTTTGCATAATAGGTACTGTATTCTAACTTCCCCATGGCTTAAATCCCGCTGATATAGTCCATGGCATAATCAAAACAAGCAAACTATGCAAGCAAAACAGAATCTGCTTAAAACAGAACAGTCTGTAGCAATCTGTAAAGAGCCCATACTTATGTAACTCTAAAAATTCTGAAAAGTTAGGAAAACGTACAGAATTTGTATAGAAATACTGTGTTAAAATTTCAGATCATTATCACACTCCAGTAAAAAATGAAAATTCCTGCACTGGAGTCAAAGTTTCTGTTTCAGATTCAGCATCGTTTCTACTCATCTTGTGAGTAATCCCAAAGGCTTTACTTGGCACAAACACTAATTAAAACATAAAAGCACAATCATTACAGAGGCAAAAATCATGTTATCACACAAAAACATAAAGTAAAAACAAAAATAAAGCTACATATTGGGTTGCCGCCCAACAAGCGCTATTGTTTTATGCCCTAGCTAGGCATAATGCATAGTTTCAAGTGTTGTCATCTTTGACACTCAACCCGTAGGTAGCTCTCATGATTGATTCATAAGGTGGTTTAATTCTCTTTCTAGGGAAGTGTTCCATCCCCTTCGTGTAAAAGTGATAACATCATTATTGGGTGTGACACGCACAAAAGAAGAACTAGCCATGACTTCAAGCAAGAACTAGTAACAAGCAAAGGTAAATATTTTTGTATTTTTTATTTTTATGAGACAAACTAAATATAACAGCAAATAAAAAGAACAACAAGTGAATGAAATTTTGTGCGAAGTTACTTGATAGTTGGTGATGGTATTCCCCGGCAACGGCGCCAGAAATCCTTCCTGATACTCGTGGTCTGCGTTGGGTTTTCTGTGAAAAGGAATGGGTAATCGCAGCACAAAGTCGGTAAGTATTTCCCTCAGTTACGAAACCAAGGTTTATCGAACCAGTAGGAATACCAATCCTTAACCGTCTTCATCGGGTGCACACAAAAGAAGAAACAACTTGCACCCAACGCCGGCAAGAGGGTTGTCAATCCCCTTGATCTCGTTATTTGCAAGCAAGTGAGTTATGTAGATAATTGTAGATAATAGTAAAGTGCAAAATAAAATAAAAGGTAATAAATAACAGCATGGTAATGATAGCGTTTGTGAATTTATAAGTGAATAGACCCGGGGGCCGTAGAGTTCTCTAGTGGCATCTCTCATAAGCAAAGAATAATGTGGGTAAACAAATTACTGTTGGGCAATTGATAGAAAAGTGAATAATTATGCGATGTTCACGACAATGATAATGTATATATAGGCATCACGCCCATAAGAAAATAGGTCGACTCCTGCCTGCACCTACTACTATTACTCCACTTCAAGAGCGCTTCTATGCTTGCCTCTCTACGTATTAAGTTCATGACAAACGGAGTAATGCTTGGAGAACGATGACATGATGTAGACAAAGTAAACTCAACTAATATGAATAAACCCCATCGTTTTATCCTTAGTAGCAACAACACAAAGATGCAACTTGTCCCCTTCTATCACTGGGATATAGAAACTCGTCAGGTTGAACCTACTACAACGCACCACTCCCACCGAAGAAATATCAATCTAGTTGGCCAAACTATCTCAATAGATCGGAGAGCATTACGAAGCTATGATGATCATGCAAATAAGAATCATAGTAATCAGGTTTGACTCAAATAATTTTCATGAATAATCTGAACATAAACTCACAATTCATCGGATCCCACAAACACACCATACAAAGGGATTACATCGGATAGATCAAGGCAAAGATGCGATGAACATTGTATTGAAGATCGAGAGAGAGAGAGAGAGAGAGAGAGAGAGAGAGAGATTGCCATCTAGGTACTACATACGGACTGGTAGGTCTGTGGTGAACTACTCACACATCATGGTGAGGGCAGCAAGGTTGATGAAGAGGCCCTCCGTGATCGATCTCCCCTCCGACAGGGTGCCGAAACGGTGGTGTAGATGGCCTCCCGTCGGAACAGAGGCTTGCGGCGGCGGAAAAAGTGTTTCGGGAGCGCTTCTGATGTTTTTAGGGTAGATGTGAATTTATAGGCCAGAGAACGACATCGGGGGACGCTCCAGGGGGCCACCACATATCTGGCCGCGCCCCCCCTAGGGGGCGCGGCTGGATATGTGGTGGGCCCCTGGTGCATCGCCTGGCCCTCCTCTGAAGCTTCTAGGTCTTGTATTGGTCCCAAAAAAACACCAAAAAATTTCGTGGCAATTGGACTCCGTTTGGTATTGTAACTCTTAAAAGGCAAAAACACGCAGAAAACAGGAACTGGCACTGGGCAATGGGTCAATAGTTTAGTGCTCAAAAATATTATAAATTGGTAAATAAATATCCAAAAAGTATCCTAGAATGATAATATATCAGCATGGAACAATAAAAAATTATAGATACGTTGAAGACGTATCAGTGGTCCTCTATGTAGCCAAATAGCAGTGCTACTCTCCGTACGACTATACAACGCCAACCCGTCTACCATCCTATTTTGCTCATGTTTAATCTTCAAAAGAATAAACTCTCTACCTTCCATAAAAAACTTTATCTCCGCTACCAAATGTCTGTATGCCATCTCGACAAGCCATCCCCCGTCAAAGCCGGCAGCGCCTCCGAGGAATCTGATTGTACAATAATTGTGCCGTCACTATGCTGCACCGCCAATGCCATCCCTGCATCAAAGCATGTAACTCCGCCTTCAGTGCGTCATTAAGTTAAACAAATAGCGAGAATCCGGGAAGACCACCCTGTCATTGTGTGTTTATATTTCCACTATTTTCTTTTGATTGTTGTTCCATTTTTGTATGTAGGAGGATCTGCGTCAAATTTCTGCTTATAGCCAACATTAAATTACTTTGCTTTCGTTGAGATTCAGGTGAAGCCTGGATGAGTGTGCAAACAATCTTATCTTAAGAAATAAAGTGTGTGAACAATAAACGATCCTCTTAAGACAAGGAAAGTAAAATCAAAGGCAAATCAAAATAGCAGGATTTCGCCAAATGCGTCGATAACCATCTTTATTTTTACTTCAAGATCCACAAACTTTCTCACAAGTGGTGCACCAAGGAGAAATACATTTTATTGATTGGTGCAGCAACCATAGCCATTCGACATCATGTGATCCCAGATCGACCGGCTCTTCACTCTTCAAGGTTCCTTGGCGTGACCATGGCCGCCCCACATCTTGTCGCACTCCCGGTTACAGGGACCAATGTCACCTGGAGCTGCAAAATGGCAATGCAAGCTCAAGATCATCAGAATAGACGATTCTTCTTTCCTTTCTATGCATCCACAAAGTAAAGGTGGTATGCCGCCTTACCGACGGGCGGCGTCGACAGACCCCAAACGGGGCTCGTGAGGCAGGCGATCCCGGAGGCGGTAAGTGCGTCCTTCCTGTCGCCGTTGTGGCAGCTGCTGGCGCACTTGATCTTGCAGAGCCACGGCGGGGTGCTGTCCCTGCACCCGGGGTAGCACTGCCGGATGCACTCCCAGGCGTAGTCAGAGAACTGCTGATGGGATAGCCTTGCCTGCATGAGGAGGAGGAGCATGCACATCGCGGCAATGGCTGCCGCTCTCTTCTTCGCCTGCATCTCCTTGCTCGTACCGGAGAAGAGAAGAGAATTGTTGTGGTGAGTGGTGGCTCTGTTGTTCGTCAGTAAGTGTGAGCGTGGACACTTATATAGCAGTATAAGAGCTCCGAGGGCAATATCGACATTGACCTGGATAATTTGCAATGCAGCCGAGTAAAGTATTTCATTATTTTATTATAGAAAATTAAAAGATCCAAAATGTCAGGTTGAGTGTCTTGTAGCTAAGTTTGCCATGGTATTATGCATCTTCTGAACAAAACTAGACTTCTGTACCACTAGCCCTGGGCACCTGAAAATAACCTTGGATGTTACAACTGGTTGTGAGTTATGGAGCTGCCTGTGTTGATATGGAAAGAAAATTGAATGCAGTGGCAGTTTATGGGATGAGATACCAGTTCAATTTACTCTATGTTTAATCACCTTCGTTTAACTATACAACTGCGCATAGGGAGATAAATCAGAGTCCACAAAAAATATTCTAATGCTCATCTTTCTTTTGCCCAGACAAGACCTTATATATGAAACTGCCTATGCTGATGTAGAAAGAAAACTAAATGCAGTTTTCATACAGTGATGTTTATATGGGATGACATACCCGTGCAAATTATTGCATATATGTTCATTCACCTGCAGTTTAGTAGTAGTAAAGGACAAATTGCTAATTTGAGTGCCTAGATGTGAAGTATCTGCCTAGAATTGAATTTCCATCTATTATTTTTCAACAAAATTTGCATCTATTATAGTTTTCATGTTCCCTGCTCATTGCGGGGAATATTTTCTGTGTTGGGCCCAAGCCTGTAATGAGTTGAGCCTATTTCGTTTTACCTCTTCCTTTTTTATTTCTATTTATTCCTTCCTCTTTTCCCCTTTTCTGTTTCTATTTTTTCTATTTCATGTTCTTTTTCACCATTCCAACTTCTATGTTATTTTTATTTCTTGTCATATTTATGTTTCATATTTCTATTTTAGTTCACATTTTTTTCATTTTTTTAAACTTTTAGTTTGATTATCTTCGGGTTTTATTTGTTTACTTATTTTTGTTTAAACTTTTGTTTTCCTTTTTTCCTTCTTCTTTCATGGTAAATAAACGATATTTCCTTGACGGTCATGGGTGTATTTTTAAAATACGTAAAATATCTTTGTGATACAAGAACATTTCCTTTGATAGTCATGGATAATTTATTTCAAATTATATGAAAATTATATAGTGTTACTATATAAAAAGAGATGGTTATGTATGGCACAAAGTAACTTCAATAATTTGACTGAACATTTTGAATGTAAGATCGGAATTTTATTTAATTTGCATGGACATTTCTTATTTGTGGCAAATACATGATTTGTTTTGTGAGATACATGTACATATTTTGAAAAGTCATGAACATTTAGAAAAAATCTCTCGCTTCGCTCGTGGTCTTATGTTTATTTTTTTCGCTGTTTCCCTTTCGGACAAGTGTTATTTGTCGGGCACACGGCAAAGCTTTGCCAAGTATCGAAAACCGTGCACTCCCACTAATGAGATTAAAGTCACCTCTAATCATGGTGGGACCTTGCCCACTATATGACACATTATGTAACTGGTTAATAAACTTCTACTTTTGTGCAATGTAACAAACTCCAACTTGTAACTTGTAATTTGTTTTTGTAAACACCCATGTATTAATTAATTAAAAGGTTATTATAATCATTTGTTACAACATATGTCACGTAGAGCAGAAAACTATTTAGGAGAATACCATTAGACATATTGTTAAAGCTAAACTTCACAATCTCGTGTGCCACACCATTGGCAAGCCCATTAACTTTAGAGATTTAAAATTCTGAAACAACTGAGAAATACACAATGCCTCCTTTTTTAGATCGATGAGAGGAGACCTGTCTGTTTGAAATATGCCCTAGAGGCAATAATAAGTTGGTTATTATTATATTTCCTTGTTTATGATAATCGTTTATTATCCATGCTATAATTGTATTGATTGGAAACTCAAATACATGTGTGGATACATAGACAACACTGTGTCCCTAGTAAGCCTCTAGTTGACTAGCTCGTTGATCAAAGATGGTTAAGGTTTCCTAGCCATTGACATGAGATGTCATTTGATAACGGGATCACATCATTAGGAGAATGATGTGATGGACAAGACCCAAACTACGAACGTAGCATATGATCGTGTCAGTTTATTGCTATTGTTTTCTGCATGTCAAGTATCTGTTCCTATGACCATGAGATCATGCAACTCCCTGACATCGGAAGAGTACCTTGTGTGTATCAAACGTCGCAACGTAACTGGGTGACTATAAAGGTGCTCTACAGGTATCTCCGAGGGTGTCTGTTGGGTTGGCATGGATCAAGACTGGGATTTGTTACTCCATATGATGGAGAGGTATCTCAGGGCCCACTCGGTAATACAACATCACAATGAGCCTTGCAAGCAATGTGACTAAAGTGTTAGCCACGAGATCTTGTATTACGGAACGAGTAAAGAGACTTGCCGGTAACGAGATTGAACTAGGTATAGAGATACCGACGATCGAATCTCGGGCAAGTAACATACCGAAGAACAAAGGGAACAGCATACGGGATTAACTGAATCCTTGACATAGAGGTTCGACCGATAAAAGATCTTCGTAGAATATGTAGGAGCCTATATGGGCATCCAGGTCCCGCTATTGGTTATTGGCCGTAGAGGTGTCTCGGTCATGTCTACATAGTTCTCGAACCCGCAGGGTCTACACACTTAACGTTTGGTGACGATTAGTATAGTTGAGTTATGTTGGTGACCGAAGGTTGTTCGGAGTCCCGGATAAGATCCCGGACATGACGAGGATCTCCGGAATAGTCTGGAGGTAAAGATTGATATATGTGATAATAGTGTTTTGATCTCCGGAAGGGTTCCGGAATTCACCGGAAGGGGTTCCGGATGTTTACCGAAGTGTTCGGGTACAGCAACACTTTATATGGGCCAAAGGGATAAAGCCCAAGAGGTATTGGAAAGTGCAAAAAGTAGTTTTGCTGCCGCGTTAGCAGTACTACCGTTTTGTGAAGCGGTACTACCGCCCAAGCGGTACTACCGCTTGGTGAAGCGGTACTACCGCTCAAGCGGTACTACCGCTTGTGCGCGGCTGTGCACGGTTCGGCAGGGATCCGAGTTGGACTCTTTCCCTGCGGGCCAAACCGACCTTGTGCGGGCAAAACCGACCTGGAGGAGGCTTTTACTCCAAGTTTAGACCCCAAGGCTCAACATATAAATAGAGGGGCAGGGCTAGCACACGAGATACATCAAGATTTCCCCAAGCCGTGTGCGGCAACCCTAACCCTCTAGTTCCTCCGTTATAATCTCCGTAGCGCTTGGCGAAGCCCTGCAGAGATTGTTCCTCACCACCATCACCACGCCGTCGTGCTGCTGGATCTCAACCACTACTTCACCATCGCTCGCTGGATCGAGGAGGTGAAGGCGTCATCAAGCCGTACGTGTGTTGAACGCGGAGGTGCCGTCCGTTCGGCGCTAGTTCGTGATCGGATCGAGGGACGACTTGCGATTTGGATCGCGGAGACGTTCGACTACATCAACCGCGTTTCTTAACGCTTCCGCTTAGCGATCTACAAGGGTATGTAGATTCACTCTCCCTCTCGTAGATGCTCATCACCATGGATAGATCTTGCGTGTGCGTAGGAAAATTTTTGTTTCCCATGCAACGTTCCCCAACAGTGGTATCAGAGCTAGGTCTATGCGTAGATGAGATCTCGAGTAGAACACAAACGAGTTGTGGGCATGGGTGTATACATATTGCTTGCCGTTACTAGTTGATATTTGATTCGGCGGTACTGTGAGATGAAGCGGCCCGGACCGACTTTACGCGTACACTTACGCGAGACAGGTTCCTTCAACTAACATGTAACTTCGTTGCATAAAGATGGCTAGCGGGTGTCTGTCTCTCTCACTTTAGTTGAATCGATTTCAATGAAGAGGGTTCTTTTAGAAGATCAAAAAGCAATCACTACACCACGTTGTGGTTTTGCGTAGGTAAGAACGGTTCTTGCAAACCCGTAGCAGCCACGTAAAATTTGCAACAACAATTAGAGGACGTCTAACTTGTTTTTGCAGGGTATGTTGTGATGTGATATGGCCAATTACATGATGAGATATATGTGATGTATGAGATGATCATGTGTTGTATAGAATATCACGACTTGCATGTCGATGAGTACGGCAACTGGCAGGAGCCATAGAGTTGTCTTTAATTATTGTATGACCTGCGTGTCAATCATTAAGCGCTATGTAATGCTTTACTTTATCGCTAAACGTTAGCAATAGTCGTGGAAGCAACAGTCGGCGCGACAACCTTATGGCGACACGTTGATGGAGATCAAGATGATGGAGATCATGGTGTCATGCCAGTGACGATGGAGATCATGCCGGTGCTTTGGAGATGGAGATCAAAAGCACAAGTTCATGGCCATATCATGTCACTTATGATTTGCATGTGATGTTAATCCTTTTATGCATCTTATTTTGCTTAGGACGACGGTAGCATTATAAGGTGATCCCTCACTTAAATTTCAAGATAAATTGTGTTCTCCCCGAGTGTGCACTGTTGCGAAAGTTCGTCGTTTCGAGACACGCCGTGATGATCGGGTGTGATAGACTCCACGTTCACGTACAACGGGTGCAAGCCATGTTGCACACGCGGAACACTCGGGTTAAACTTGACGAGCCTAGCATGTACAGACATGGCCTCGGAACACAAGAGACCGAAAGGTCGAACATGAGTCATATAGTAGATATGATCAACATGAAGATGTTCACCATTGAAACCACCTCGACTCACGTGATGATCGGACTTGAGTTAGTGGATTTGGATCATGTTACACTCGAATGACCGGAGGGATGTCAATTTGAGTGGGAGTTTTTAAGTAATATAACTCATTATCTTGAACAATAGTCTAAGTTGTCTTTGCTATATTTATGTTGTAGATCATGGCTCGCGCAGTAGCACCCCTGAATTTTAATGCGTTCCTAGAGAAAGCTAAGTTGAAAGATGATGGAAGTAACTTTGTGGACTGGGCCCGTAATCTGAGGATTATCCTTACGGCTTCCCAGAAGGCTTATGTCCTTGATGCACCGCTTGGTGATCCACCCGCTCCAGTTGAGTCTCTAGACGTTGTGAACGCCTGGCAGGCTCGTTCTGATGATTACCCAATAGTTCAAATGTGCAATGTTGTATGGCTTAGAACCGGGACTTCAAAGACGTTTTGAACGTCATGGAGCATATGAGATGTTCCAGGAGTTGAAGTTTATCTTTCAGAAAAATGCCCGGATCGAGAGATATGAGATCTCCGATAAGTTCTATGCTTGCAAGATGGAGGAGAACGGGTCTATCAGTGATCACGTGCTCAGAATGTCTGGGTACTCCACCCGTCTGGCTGAGTTAGGGATGCCCCTTCCGCCAGAGGCTATCACTGACAGAGTTCTTCAATCATTGCCACCTAGCTACAAGAGCTTCGTGTTGAACTATAACATGCACGGGATGAACAAGTCAGTCGCCGAGCTGTTTGCGATGCTGAAAGCCGCTGAGTCTGAAATTCAGAAGGAGCATCAAGTGTTGATGGTCAATAAAACCACTAGTTTCAAGAAAAATGGCAAGGGTAAGAAGGGTAACTCCAAGAAGAGTGGCAAAGCAGTTGCTCCTCTCGTGAAGAAACCCAAGGCTGGACCCAAACCAGAAACTGAGTGCTTTCATTGCAAGGGAACTGGACACTGGAAGCGGAACTGCCCCAAGTATTTGGCTGACAAGAAGGCGGCCAACAACAAAGAAGGTATATATGATATACATGTTATTGATATGTTCCTTACCAACCCTCGTTGTAGTGCCTGGGTATTTGATACCGGTGCGGTTGCTCATATTTGCAACTCAAAACAGGAACTGCGTAATAAACGGAGGCTGGCAAAGGACGAAGTGACGATGCGCGTGGGAAATGGTTCCAAGGTTGATGTGATCGCCGTCGGCACGCTCGCTCTTCGATTACCGTCGGGATTAGTGATGAACCTAAATAAGTGTTATTTGGTGCCTGCGTTAAGCATGAACATTATATCTGGATCTTGTTTATTGCGAGACGGTTACTCATTTAAATCAGAGAATAATGGTTGTTCTATTTATATGAGTAATATCTTTTATGGTCATGCACCCAATGTGAGGGGTTTATTCTTATTGAATCTCGATAGTAATGATACACATGTTCATAACATTGATGCCAAAAGATGTAGAATTGATAATGATAATACCACTTTCTTGTGGCACTGCCGTTTAGGTCATATTGGCGTTAAACGCATGAGGAAGCTCCATGCTGATGGACTTTTGGAGTCACTTGATTTTAAATCACTTGACACATGCGAGCCATGCCTCATGGGCAAGATGACTAAAACCCCGTTCTCTGGAACAATGGAACGGGCAAGTGACTTGTTGGAGATCATACATACTGATGTGTGCGGTCTGATGAGCATTGAGGCGCGCGGTGGATATTGTTATTTTCTCACCTTCACTGATGACTTAAGTAGATATGGGTATATTTACTTAATGAAACACAAGTCTGAAACGTTTGAAAAGTTCAAGCAATTTCAGAGTGAAGTTGAGAATCATCGTATCAAGAAGATTAAATTCCTACGATCTGATCGAGGAGGAGAATATCTGAGTTATGAGTTTGGCAGTCACTTAAGACAATGTGGAATTGTTTCACAATTGACACCGCCTGGAACACCACTGCGTAATGGTGTGTCCGAACGTCGTAATCAAACCTTTTTGGATATGGTGCGTTCTATGATGTCTCTTGCCGATTTACCACTATCGTTTTGGGGTTATGCATTAGAGACAGTTGCATTCACTTTAAATAGGGCACCATCGAAATCCATTGAGATGATGCCATATGAACTGTGGTTTGGCAAGAAGCCGAAGTTGTCGTTTCTTAAAGTTTGGGGATGTGATGCTTATGTCAAAAAGCTTCAGCCTGAACAGCTGGAACCCAAAGCGGAGAAATGCGTCATCATAGGATACCCAAAAGAGACAGTTGGGTATACCTTCTATCTCAGATCCGAAGGCAAAGTGTTTGTCGCTAAAAACGGAACATTTCTTGAGAAAGAGTTTCTCTCGAAAGAATTGAGTGGGAGGAAGATAGAACTTGATGAGGTTGTTGAACCTTTACTTCAACCTGAGAGTAGCGCAGCGCAGAAAGATGTTTCTGTAGAGCCTACATCAGTTGAATAGGAAGTTAATGATGATGATCATGAAGCTTCGGATCAAGTTGCTATCGAACCTCGTAGGTCGACAAGGGCGCGTACTGCTCCAGAGTGGTACAGCAACCCTGTCTTAGAGGTCATGTTGTTGGACAACGATGAACCTACGAGCTATGGAGAAGCGATGATGGGCTCGGATTCCGAGAAATGGTTAGAGGCCATGAAATCCGAGATGGGATCCATGTATGAAAACAAAGTATGGGCTTTGGAAGTATTACCTGAAGGGCGTAAGGCCATTCAGAACAAATGGATCTTTAAGAGGAAGACGGACGCGGACGGTAATGTCACCGTCTATAAAGCTCGACTTGTGGCAAAGGGTTTTTCACAAGTTCAAGGAGTTGACTACGATGAGACCTTCTCACCCGTAGCGATGCTTAAGTCCGTCAGAATCATGTTAGCAATAGCTGCCTTTTTCGATTATGAAATTTGGCAGATGGATGTCAAAACAGCATTCCTTAACGGTTTCCTTAAGGAAGAGTTGTATATGATGCAACCAGAAGGTTTTGTCGATCCAGAAAATGCTGACAAAGTTTGGAAACTCCAGCGATCCATTTATGGACTGGTGCAAGCATCTCAGAGTTGGAATCTTCGCTTTGATGAAGTGATCAAAGCGTTCGAGTTTATACAAGTTTACGGAGAAGCTTGTATTTACAAGAAAGTGAGTGGGAGCTCTATAGCGTTTCTAATATTATATGTGGATGACATATTGCTGATTGGAAACAATATAGAAATGTTGGAAAGCGTGAAGGAATATTTGAACAAGAGTTTTTCAATGAAGGACCTAGGAGAAGCTGCTTTCATATTAGGCATCAAGATCTATAGAGATAGATCAAGACGCTTAATAGGACTTTCACAAAGCACATACCTTGATAAGATTTTGAAGAAGTTCAAAATGGATCAGTCCAAGAAGGGGTTCTTGCCTGTTTTGCAAGGTGTGAAGTTGAGTAAGACTCAATGCCCAGTGACTGCAGAAGATAGAGAAAAGATGAGTGTCATCCCCTATGCTTCAGCCATAGGCTCTATTATGTATGCAATGCTGTGCACAAGACCCGATGTCAGCCTTGCCATAAGTATGGTCGGAAGGTTTCAAAGTGATCCAGGAATGGAACACTGGACGGTGGTCAAGAATATCCTGAAGTACCTTAAAAGGACTAAGGACATGTTTCTCGTTTATGGAGGTGATCAAGAGCTCGTCGTAAAGGGTTACGTCGATGCAAGCTTTGACACTGATCCGGATGACTCTAAGTCTCAAACCGGATACGTATTTATTCTTAAATGGGGGTGCGGTTAGCTGGTGCAGTTCCAAGCAAAGCGTGGTAGCTGATTCTACATGCGAAGCGGAGTACATCGCAGCCTCGGAGGCGGCGAAGGAAGGTGTCTGGATGAAGGAGTTCATGACAGATCTTGGAGTAGTGCCTAGTGCGCTTAACCCAATGACTCTGTTTTGTGATAATACTGGTGCCATTGCTCTAGCCAAGGAACCAAGATTTCACAAGAGGACCAGACACATCAAGCGACGTTTCAATTCCATCCGCGATTGCATCAAGGAGGACGACATAAATATTTGCAAAGTACACACGGATCTAAATGTTGCAGATCCGATGACTAAACCTCTTCCAAGGGCTAAAACATGAACAACACCAGAACTGCATGGGTGTTCGATTCATTACAATGTAAATCACATAGTGATGTGAACTAGATTATTGACTCTAGTGCAAGTGGGAGACTGTTGGAAATATGCCCTAGAGGCAATAATAAGTTGGTTATTATTATATTTCCTTGTTTATGATAATCGTTTATTATCCATGCTATAATTGTATTGATTGGAAACTCAAATACATGTGTGGATACATAGACAACACTGTGTCCCTAGTAAGCCTCTAGTTGACTAGCTCGTTGATCAAAGATGGTTAAGGTTTCCTAGCCATTGACATGAGATGTCATTTGATAACGGGATCACATCATTAGGAGAATGATGTGATGGACAAGACCCAAACTACGAACGTAGCATATGATCGTGTCAGTTTATTGCTATTGTTTTCTGCATGTCAAGTATCTGTTCCTATGACCATGAGATCATGCAACTCCCTGACATCGGAAGAGTACCTTGTGTGTATCAAACGTCGCAACGTAACTGGGTGACTATAAAGGTGCTCTACAGGTATCTCCGAGGGTGTCTGTTGGGTTGGCATGGATCAAGACTGGGATTTGTTACTCCATATGATGGAGAGGTATCTCAGGGCCCACTCGGTAATACAACATCACAATGAGCCTTGCAAGCAATGTGACTAAAGTGTTAGCCACGAGATCTTGTATTACGGAACGAGTAAAGAGACTTGCCGGTAACGAGATTGAACTAGGTATAGAGATACCGACGATCGAATCTCGGGCAAGTAACATACCGAAGAACAAAGGGAACAGCATACGGGATTAACTGAATCCTTGACATAGAGGTTCGACCGATAAAAGATCTTCGTAGAATATGTAGGAGCCTATATGGGCATCCAGGTCCCGCTATTGGTTATTGGCCGTAGAGGTGTCTCGGTCATGTCTACATAGTTCTCGAACCCGCAGGGTCTACACACTTAACGTTTGGTGACGATTAGTATAGTTGAGTTATGTTGGTGACCGAAGGTTGTTCGGAGTCCCGGATAAGATCCCGGACATGACGAGGATCTCCGGAATAGTCTGGAGGTAAAGATTGATATATGTGATAATAGTGTTTTGATCTCCGGAAGGGTTCCGGAATTCACCGGAAGGGGTTCCGGATGTTTACCGAAGTGTTCGGGTACAGCAACACTTTATATGGGCCAAAGGGATAAAGCCCAAGAGGTATTGGAAAGTGCAAAAATTAGTTTTGCTACCGCGTAAGCGGTACTACCGTTTTGTGAAGCGGTACTACCGCCCAAGCGGTACTACCGCTTGGTGAAGCGGTACTACCGCTCAAGCGGTACTACCGCTTGTGCGCGGCTGTGCACGGTTCGGCAGGGATCCGAGTTGGACTCTTTCCCTGCGGGCCAAACCGACCTTGTGCGGGCAAAACCGACCTGGAGGAGGCTTTTACTCCAAGTTTAGACCCCAAGTCTCAACATATAAATAGAGGGGCAGGGCTAGCACACGGGATACATCAAGATTTCCCCAAGCCGTGTGCGGCAACCCTAACCCTCTAGTTCCTCCGTTATAATCTCCGTAGCGCTTGGCGAAGCCCTGCAGAGATTGTTCCTCACCACCATCACCACGCCGTCGTGCTGCTGGATCTCAACCACTACTTCACCATCGCTCGCTGGATCGAGGAGGTGAAGGCGTCATCAAGCCGTACGTGTGTTGAACGCGGAGGTGCCGTCCGTTCGGCGCTAGTTCGTGATCGGATCAAGGGACGACTTGCGATTTGGATCGCGGAGACGTTCGACTACATCAACCGCGTTTCTTAACGCTTCCGCTTAGCGATCTACAAGGGTATGTAGATTCACTCTCCCTCTCGTAGATGCTCATCACCATGGATAGATCTTGCGTGTGCGTAGGAAATTTTTTGTTTCCCATGCAACGTTCCCCAACACTGTCAAGGTTTTAATTTGCAAGGAACGCACCTACCAAAACACAACCAGTCTTCAAAATAATAGACTTTTGAAGAGTGATGCCTATATAAAGCCATGCACGCCCAAAGCTCAGCTTCATTCGCACTGGTACACCATCCAGCAAAGTCCCAAGAGGAAATGATGATATCGCTAGCAGAGTTGATAGCAACAACCCCCCACACTAGCAACGTTAATGTTTTTCACAAAACTGACATTGACATCGATCTTGACATACTCAGAAGGAGGAGGTTGCTATGACGGGTCATAACCTTCTTTTAAACCTCCCACTATTCCCTTACCATTTTTGCTTTAATTCATTTCAATATTAGCTTGACAACACAAGAAGGTTAACCGGTAATTATCCACATAATTGACACAGAAAGTAACGAAATTCTTCTATTTTTCAAAAATTAAGTCATTTCTTAAATGCCAAGCTCTCTAGAAGAGAAACATAATTTTCTCGCATTGCTGCAAACTTAACAGATCCAACAAAGCCAATAATCAATCTGGTCCCAAAAACTTGAAAAACTCTTCCTCAAGAAAATTCCACATCTTCCTTAAAGCCAAACACAGAGCACAAGCCTTAGGGCATCTCACGAGAGCATGGAAAGTGGTTTCATCTTCCACACCACAAAAAGAGCACATACTTGAAATAGTCTGATGATATGTAACTCTATTAACCCGAGCCACCAAGCTATTAGTTGTGGCACGTCAAGTGAAAATCTTTATATTCTGGAGAACACTAGCCTTCCAAATTATATCCCAAAACCTACTTTCCCCCATTAGATTCATTACAAAATTACCACAACACACCCTTGCTACCTGACGAGGTTACCTACCCTAGGTAGGGTCATAGACCTCTTATCTAGGACACATCTGGGGTCCTACAAGTTCACAGAAGTCCCTGGACTACCTTAGCACTCGGACGAATGTACAAGATGCACTCGGATCCTTGGAGGTCACTCGGACGCTGCCAACCACTCGACCTAGCTTAGGCACCCGGGCGTGAAGAAGCAGAGGCGACGTGGGAGCTACAACATTCGAGGGACTTAATTAGCATTGAATACTGTAGACGTTGCGTTACCTGTAACGCTCGTAGTTAACACGGCAGTTTCTAGTAACTCCGGCAGTTAGTAGCATTAATGACCCTCGTAATGGCACTCGGCTGGTGGTGGCGTACTCTATATAAGCCATCCCCCTGCACCAGAAGAGGGATGATGAACTCTTTGTAATCAGAAAGATACACCAAGCAACACTTAGCCTCAGGGCTCGAGACGTAGGACTTTTACCACTTCCGAGTGGGATCCGAACTCGTAAATTCCGAGTGTGACACTTGCTCCGTAGCTAGGCTTCGCCCTACTCATACGTACCCCCCGTACTATTGTCAGGATTACTCCCACGACAGTTGGCGCCCACCTTGGGGCGGCAGTTCTAGCAAACTCCAGCGCAAGTGGGGATTCATTTCTTTTTTCGGCCATCATGTTGGCACTCGGCGGAGAGGTTCTCTTCGGCAGCCTTCGCTTCATCACCGACGGTTCGGCCTGGCTGCACGATGCACCGCTGGACCCGGATGCGTTCCCCGCTCGCGGAGCTGTGCATTTCAGCACGGCGGAGCACGGGGTCCTCCTGCGATAGTCGTCGGAGCCGTACGGTTCAGCGCCGGCTCGTGCGGCATCCAGTAGCCGCAAGCGTTCCGGACACTCGCGGCTGCAGCGATGGCTCAAGCATGTTGTGGCACGGCAGAGTACTTCCGAGCAGGCCGCCGTGCTTGACTCCGGCGAACCCACCATCAGCTTGTCACCCACATCAGGTGACGAGCTGTTCGATGAGTCCGAGTGTGAAAGCAGCAGAAACGCTGCTGAGATATTGATGGCATATTCCACCGATCACGGCCCCCCTGGATACTCCGTGGGTGGCTCCCGTGGCCGAGACGGGGTTCGCCTCGGCGACGGTCCCTCCGATGGTTATTTTCCCCAGCCTCTCTCTCGGTAGCAGTGGGAAGAGAGGAGAAGGAGAGACGACGAAGTCCTTCTTATCCCCATCACGCGAACGTCCCCGGAGGAGATAGCCTTGGAGGCCACGCGCCAGGCCACCTTGGCTGAGCGCGAGCGTTTAGAGAGGCTCCAGCAAGCACTCGATGAACGCGCATCAAGAGAGCAACCAAGCTCCAGTTACAACAGGCGACGGTCGATTTCGAGTGACAAGCCGCCCAAGATCCCAGTGATGCGCATTCCTATAGAAAACCTAGCTGCGGCCACTCAGATAGCTGAATCCATTCAGCCCTCCAGTTCTGCGGCTGGAGAAGGCATTCGGAAGATTCAGACTCTGCTGAAGACGGTGATGTGACAGAATGCATAAGTGTCTCGGTCGAATCAGCGTGTATACAGCAAGTCCCTTCGAGCTGACACTATCCAGTCCGCGCATAGTCCGCATGCTTATGGGAAGCACCGGTACTCTCCTCCTCCTCCTCCGAGAGGCTAGCATGGAGGGCATTGGCGCGACGACCGTGACATCAGTCAGACACCCCCTCCGAGGGGTAATTCATTCGGCAAGCGGCCTTATGATGACGGTCGGCCTCACTGAGAAGGCCGCAATCGGACTCCCCCTTGCCCCAGAGGCTATGAGGAAGTTGGCCGACGCCCCCCTCTGCTCAATGCCAGATCTACCATCATGCAGAGAATGGTGGATAAAAACCAATTGGTCAGAGACCGAGTGAGCGTATGGGGGACATCAGGTCTCGAGTGCTTCTGCAGGTATATCCGAGAGGCCGAGATTCCCCCCAACTACAGGTTGGCGACGAGGATCGGAAAGTTTAATGGTGAATCCAAGCCAGAAACTTGGCTCGAAGATTACCGAGTGGCTGCTCAGATTGGGGGCGGTGATGACTTCGTGGCAATGAAGCATCTTCCCCTCATGCTAGAGGGATCAGCTCGATCCTGGCTGAACCAGTTGCCTTCCAGCAGCATCTATTGCTGGGAGGACCTGGCGCAGGTGTTCATCAAAACTTTTGAGGGCACGTATAAGCGTCCGGGTGGATTGACGGAGTTGCAGCATTGTGTCCAGAAAAGCAATGAAACTCTTCGAGAGTACATTCAGCGATGGACTACACTGCACAACACGGTTGAGAATGTCACCGAGCACCAGGACGTCTGCGCTTTCAAGGCAGGCACTCGGTACAGGGAACTCATCCTGAAGTTTGGCCGATTGGGAGATCTGTCTCTCGGTCGGGCCATGGAAATCGCTAACAAGTATGCCAATGGCGAAGAGGAAGACCGCCTCCGCAGCAGCAAAGGGCGAGCTGGTGATGCCCCTCAATCGGCGGGGAACGCAGGCAAGAAGCAGAAGCGGAAAGCCGATCCTCCGGGAATGGCAGAAGTGGTTGTAGTTCCTGGTCAGGGGAAGCCTAAGCCCAAGAAGAATAAGAAAAAATACTGGGCCAACAAAAAGAAGCCCGAGTATAATTCTGAAGTGCTGGATCAGCCCTGTGCTAACCACACGAAAAAAGATGAGGAGGGCAACCTCATTTAACCAAAGCACACCACTCGGGAGTGCCGAATGCTCAAGCATGAGATGGGTAAAGAGACCTCTACAGAGAAGCACGACAACGAAGAAGGCGAGCACGATTCCGAGTACCCTCACGTCGACAAGGTCCTGAACATGATTTTCGCATATGTCGAAAGCAAGAGCTGATTGAAGGTCATCAATCGGGAGGTGAACTTGGTAGCTCCGACTGCCGTTAAGTACCTCAACTGGACAAAAACTCCTATTACTTTCGATCAGTCTGATCACCCAGCCCACATAGCCACCCCCGGGAGGCAGGCGCTGGTAGTTGATCCGGCTGTCAATGGAGTCCGACTGCACAAAGTCTTGATGGATGGCGGCAGTGGGCTAAACATAATTTATGCGGACTCACTGAGCGCCATGGGCATTCCGATGTCCCGCCTGAGTAAGAGCAACATGCATTTCCATTGGGTCATCACCGGGAAGAAAGCCGGGTCACTCGGTCAAATTGCTCTTGATGTCGTGTTTGGCGGGGAGAAAAACTTCCGAAAGGAACGCCTGACGTTCGAAGTGGTTGATTTTCGGAGTGCATATCATGCTATCCTGGGTAGGCATGCCTACGCGCGTTTCATGGCCAGACCATGTTACTTATATCTTAAACTTAAGATGCCAGGACCGAATGGAGTGATCACGGTGACCGGCGATCGGAAAGTCGCTGAAGAGTGCCTCCAGCAGGGCTCTAAAATTGCAAATGAACAGGTACTCGCAGTCAAACTCGACGGGTACAAGAAGGCAGTTGACACTGCATATTTGCTTAAGTCTAAGCGACCGACAACGGAATTGTCTTTCCAGTCGGCCGGCGAAACTAAGCAGGTTCACATTCATCCCACCGATCCGAGTGCGGCTTCGACCAATATCTCGACAACACTCGGTGAAAAATAGTAAGCCGAGCTCATCCAGTTCCTCCGTGAGAAGTGGGATATATTTGCATGGAAGCCGTCTGACATGCCACGGGTTCCCAGGGGACTGGCTGAGCACCAACTCCGAGTGGATCCGAAAGTCAAACCAGTCAAGGAGCACTTGTGCCGACCCCCCGTCGAGAAGCGCAAGGCGATTGGTGAAGAGATCGCTCGGCTCCTAGCTGCTGAATTCATTCGCGAAGTCTTTCATTCCGAGTGGCTGGCCAACCCAGTGTTGGTGCCCAAGAAGGACAAGTCCCTCCGGATGTGCATTGACTTGAAGCATCTTAATCGGGCATGCCCGAAAGATCATTTTCCCCTTCCCCGCATAGATCAAATAATAGATTCCACCACTGGATGTGAACGCCTGTCGTTCTTAGATGCATACTCCGGGTACCATCAGATCCGAATGTATGGACCAGATGAAATAAAAACAGCTTTCATCACCCCATTTGGGTGTTTCTGCTATATCACTATGCCATTCGGTCTCAAGAATGCTGGGGCAACTTTTATGCGCAGGATTCAGAAGTGTTTGCAAAAGCAAATCAGTCGGAACATAGAGGCTTACATGGACGACATCGTGGTCAAGTCCAGGAAAGGTTCCATCCTCCTGGCTGACCTCGCTGAAAATTTCGCCAACCTCCGCCGTTTCCAAATAAAACTCAATGCTACAAAATGCACATTCGGAGTGCCCTTGGGTAAGCTACTCAGTTTTCCCGTTTCCGAGCGAGGAATCAATCCTAATCCGGACAAAATCGGTGCCATCGTCCGAATGAAGAAACCTGTCCGTCTGCACGACGTCCAGAAGCTCACGGGATGCCTCGTGGCCCTGAGTAGATTCATATCTCGACTCGGTGAAAAGGCTTTGCCTCTTTACCGATTGATGAAGAAATCCGATACCTTTGAATGGACCCTCGAAGCGCAAGCCGCATTCGATCAGCTCAAGGTCTTGCTTTCCACCCAGCCGGTGTTAGCTGCTCCGAGTAGCCGAGAGCCTTTGCTATTGCACATCGCGGCTACTAGCCAAGTGGTCAGTACTGTCCTCACTGTGGAGCGCGAGGAATCGGAAAAAGCATTCAAAGTGCAGAGATCTGTTTATTATATTTCGGAGGTCTTGACTTCTTCCAAGCAAAGGTATCCACACTATCAGAAGCTAGTTTATGGCATTTCCCTTACTGTGAAGAAGGTAGCTCATTACTTCCAAGAGCACTCGGTCACAGTTATCAGCGATGCTCCCCTGTCGGAGATCCTACATAACAGAGATGCCATGGGCCGAGTGGCAAAATGGGCGATTGAACTCCTCCCGTTGGAGATCAAGTTTGAAGCCAAGAAGGCGATCAAATCTCAAGCACTTGTGGACTTTTTGGCTGAGTGGATAGAGCAGGAACAGCCCGCACCAAGTGTTCCCAAACACTGGACCATGTTTTTTGATGGATCTAAGATGCTTCAAGGATGTGGGGCCGTAGTAGATCTCATTTCCCCTAGAGGAGACCGACTGAGCTACGTCCTTCAAATCCATTTCGACTCGTCAAATAATGAGGCCGAATACGAAGCCCTCCTGTATGGGCTCTGTATGGCTATCTTGCTCGGTATCCGACGCTTGATGATATTCGGTGACTCAGACCTCGTGGTCAATCAGGTGATGAAGGAATGGGATATCCGGAGTCCGGCCATGACTGGGTACTGTAATGCAGTCCGGAAGTTGGAAAAGAACTTTGAAGGCTTAGAGCTGCATCATATACCCCGAGTGAAGAACCAGGCCGCCGATGATTTGGCCAAAATCAGCTCTACTCGGCGAGTCGTCCCGAAGGGCATATTCCTTGAGCACCTGCACTCTCCTTCATTCAAAGAAGATTTTTTTACTGAAGAGCCCCCGCAGGCAGTCGGACCTTCCGATCCGACTGAAGTTGATATTCCGGCTGTAGTGGATCTCGTTCGGGAGATGTTGGTGATCACTCCCGAGTGGACCCAACCTTACTTAGCTTACTTCCTCCGGCAAGAGCACCTTGAAGATAAAGAAGAAGCCCGACGGATCGTCCGGCGATCCAAATCCTTTGAAGTGATGGGAGAACAGCTATACAAGAAAAGCACTACAGGCATGGCACAAAAATGCATATCCCCAAAGGAAGAGCTGCAGATTTTGCACGAAATTCATTCGGGAACCTGTGGCCATCATGCGTCCTCTCGGACATTGGTCGCAAAGGCGTTTCGTGTAGGGTTTTACTGGCCCCAAGCCAATGCAGCTGCAAAAGACATGGTCAATCTCTGTGTTGGATGTCAGTTTTTCAAGAATCAGACACACAAGCCTGCATCTGCCCTTAAGACCATCCCGCTCACCTGGCCATTTGCTGTGTGGGGCCTCGACATGGTTGACCCCCTGCGTACAGGGTCGAGTGGGTTTACCCAACTATTGGTTGCAGTGGATAAGTTCACCAAGTGGGTTGAAGCAAAGCCCATCAAAAGCTTGGATGCAGCTACTGATGTCAGTTTCATTCGGCAGATTATCTTCAGATTCGGAGTTCCCCATGATATCATCACTGATAACGGGAAGAATTTCGATTCGGATGAATTCCGTGAGTTTTGCTACACTCAGGTCACTCGGGTCAATTACGCTTCCGTAGCTCACCCGCAGTCAAACGGACAAGCAGAACGGGCAAACGGAATGATTCTTCAAGGATTGAAGCCCCGATTGATGAGGGATCTGAAAATTGCTGCTGGCGCTTGGGTTGAAGAACTACCGTCTATCCTCTGGGGCATTTGTACGACTCTGAATCATTCGACCAAGCCACTCCTTTCTTTATGGTATACGGGTCCGAGGCGGTTCTACCGAGTGATGTTCGCCACAACGCTCCCCGAGTGAAACTTTATAATGAAGATGAAGCAGAAGTGGCACGCCAGGACGGTCTGGACCTCTCAGAGGAAGAGAGAGAGTTAGCCTTGATCAGGTCGACGCCATATCAGCAAGACTTGAGACGCCTTTATGACAGACAAGTCAGAAGGCGCGCTTTTCAAGAAGGTGATCTTGTTCTCCGATTGGATCAGTAGAAGCCACACAAGTTAGCGCCTCCGTGGCAAGGGCCTTACACAATCTCCAAAGTCCTGAACAATGGAGCTTACGGGTTGTACAATTTCAAAACCGATGCGGAAGAGCCCCGAGCGTGGAATGCGGACCTACTCCGCAAGTTCTACACTTAGTTTAAAAACACTCTGTCATTCCTGTAATGAACATCCGAGTCAATTCGATAAATAAAAGTCTTTACTTTCCATACTCTTTGTCAAAACTTTTTTAATGTTGTTTGTTTCCCTCATCCCCAGTGGGTGCGTGGATAAACTTAGCTGCAAACCTGATTTCGCCTAAGTTACAAACTACTCCGAGTGAGAACATCGTTCACACTCGGAGACTTAGCTGCGAACCTGACTTCGCCTAAGTTAAAAACTACTCCGAGTGAGAACATCGTTCACACTCGGGGGCTTAGCTACGAACCTGACTTCGCCTAAGTTAAAAACTACTCCGAGTGAGAACATCGTTCACACTCGGGGGCTTAGCTGCGAACCTGACTTCGCCTAAGTTAAAAACTACTCCGAGTGAGAACATCGTTCACACTCGGGGACTTAGCTGCGAACCTGACTTCGCCTAAGTTAAAAACTACTCTGAGTGAGAACATCGCTCACACTCGGGGACTTAGCTGCGAATATGACTTCGCCTAAGTTAAAAACTACTCCGAGTGAGAACATCGTTCACACTCACAGACTTAGGTGCGAACCTGACTTCACCTAAGTTAAAAACTACTCCGAGTGAGAACATCGTTCACACTCGGGGGCTTAGCTGCGAACCTGACTTCGCCTAAGTTAAAAACTACTCCGAGTGAGAACACCGTTCACACTCGGGGGCTTAGCTGTGAACCTGACTTTGCCTAAGTTAAAAACTACTCCGAGTGAGAACATCGCTCACACTCGGGGACTTAGCTGCGAACCTGACTTCGCCTAAGTTAAAAACTACTCCGTGTGAGAACATCGTTCACATTCGGAGACTTAGCTGTGAACCTGACGTCGCCTAAGTTAAAAACCACTCTGAGTGAGATCATCGTTCACACTCAGGGGCTTAGGTGCGAACCTGACTTCACCTAAGTTAAAAACTACTCCGAGTGAGGACATCATCCACACTCGGGGACTCAGCTGCGAACCTAACTTCGCCTAAGCTAGAAACTACTCCGAGTGAGAACATCGTTCACACTCGAGGGCTTAGCTGCGAACCTGACTTCGCCTAAGTTAAAAACTACTCCGAGTGAGAACATCGTTCACACTCGGGGACTTAGCTGCGAACCTGACTTCGCCTAAGTTAAAAACTACTCTGAGTGAGAACATCGTTCACACTCGGGGACTTAGCTGCGAACATGACTTCGCCTAAGTAAAAAGCTACTCCGAGTGAGAACATCGTTCAAACTCACAGACTTAGGTGCGAAGCTGACTTCACCTAAGTTAAAAACTACTCCGAGTGAGAACATCGTTCACACTCAGGGGCTTAGCTGCGAACCTGACTTCGCCTAAGTTAAAAACTACTCCGAGTGAGAACATCGTTCACACTCGGGGGCTTACCTGCGAACCTGACTTCGCCTAAGTTAAAAACTACTCCGAGTGAGAACACCGTTCACACTCGGGGGCTTAGCTGTGAACCTGACTTTGCCTAAGTTAAAAACTACTCCGAGTGACAACATCGTTCACACTCGGGGGCTTAGCTGCGAACCTGACTTCGCCTAACTTAAAAACTACTCCGAGTGCTTAGCTGCGAACCTGACTTTCCCTAAGTTAAAAACTATTCCGAGTGAGAACATCATTCACACTCGGGGGCTTAGCTGCGAACCTGACTTCGCCTAAGTTAAAAACTACTCCGAGTGAGAATATCGTTCACACTCGGGGGCTTAGCTGCGAACCTGACTTCGCCTAAGTTAAAAACTACTCCGAGTGAGAACATCGTTCACACTCGGGGGCTTAGCTACGAACCTGACTTCACCTAAGTTAAAAACTACTCTGAGTGACAACATCGTTCACACTCGGGGGCTTAGCTGCGAACCTGACTTCGCCTAACTTAAAAACTACTCTGAGTTCTTAGCTGTGAACCTGACTTTGCCTAAGTTAAAAACTATTCCGAGTGAGAACATCGCTCACACTCAGGGACTTAGCTGCGAACCTGACTTCGCCTAAGTTAAAAACTACTCTGAGTGAGAACATCGTTCACACTCAGAGACTTAGCTGTGAACCTGACTTCGCCTAAGTTAGAAACCACTCTGAGTGAGATCATCGTTCACACTCAGGGGCTTAGCTGCGAACCTGACTTTGCCTAAGTTAAAAACTACTCCGAGTGAGGACATCATCCACACTCGGGGACTCAGCTGCGAACCTGACTTCTATACCTCCTTCTCAAGGGCACTGTAATGAGTCCCGAGCTCACACACGCCCTGTCGACAAGAAACAAGGGAACATCAGTGATAACAATCAAGCTTAAGTATAAGGTCAAAGACAAATGTCATTCGGATTTTGAGACTACCGCCGACTGCTTCAGTCGACGGCAGCATCGGGGACTACACCCAGTGGGTGCGCTCAGCGCGCCCCCACTGGAGAACTGCGGGTTCTACACCCCGACGGTCAACGTCGAGAGGCTCTGGTCCATGGACCATCACCGCATCCTCTTCGACAAGTATCTCATCATTTGGATCGTACTACATTCGGATTCTGAGACTACCGCCGACTGGTTCAGTCGACGGCAGCCTCGGGGACTACACCCAGTGGGTGCGCTCAGCGCACCCCCCATGGAGAACTACAGGTTCTACACCCCGAGGGTCAACGTCGAGAGGCTCTGGTCCATGGACCATCACCGCATCCTCTTCGACAAGTACCTCATGATTCGGATCGTACTGCATTCGGATTCTGAGACTACCGCCGACTATTTCAGTCGACGGTAGCCTCGGGGACTACACCCAGTGGGTGCGCTAAGCGCGCTCCCATTGGAAAACTACGGGTTCTACACCCTAACGGTCAACGTCGAGAAGCTCCGGTCCATGGACCATCACAGCATCCTCTTCGACAAGTATGCCTACAAGATCTCCTACGAACAACATTCGGAAGTCTCGAGGACTCCACCCAGCGGGTGTGCCCCTGGCGCAAACCCACTCGAAACTCCGAAAACATTTACAATGCAAAAAATTTGTCTAAAGAAGGTACTTACAAGAGTACTTACTCGGACGTTCTTCTCCAAAGCCTCGCCGACGTCACGTGCCTCCTTCAGCTTGTCGTTCATCAGCCTCAGTTGGATCATAGCCTCCTTGCTTGCTCCCACCTGGTCCTCCGGGACGCGCTGCAATCCGATGGTGCTGGTCGCAAGTGGAATAGTCAGAGGCATTCCGAGTGCCGATCAGGTTCCCGAAGAGGTCCCCCGAGCTGGTGCCGGCACTTGAACAGGAGAGACGTCCCGCATTACGACATCCACGTTGGTGGTGGGATTCGGTGGTGCGACCCGGTCCTCCACTGATGACCCACAAGTATAGGGGATCAATCGTAGTCCTTTCGATAAGTAAGAGTGTCGAACCCAACGAGGAGCAGAAGGAAATAACAAGCGGTTTTCAGCAAGGTAATCTCTGCAAGCACTGAAATTGTAGGTAACAGATAGTTTGATAGCAAGGTAATTTGTAACGAGCAAGTAACGGTAACGGCAAACAAGGTGCAACAAGGTAGCCCAATCCTTTTGAGGCAAAGGACAGGCCAGAACAATCACTAATAATAGGCAAGGTGTTCTTGAGGGTACACGGGAATTTCGTCTAGTCACTTTTATCATGTTGGTTTGATTCGTGTTCGCTACTTTGATAATTTGATATGTGGGTGGACTGGTGCTAAGGTGTTGTTCTTACTTGAACTAACAACCTACTTATGATTAACCCTCTCACAAGCATCCGTAGACAAAGTATAACCATAGCATTAAACATGTGGATCCAAATCAGCCCCTTACGAAGTAGCGCATAAACTAGGGTTTAAGCTTCTGTCACTCTAGCAACCCATCATCTAATAACTACTCCACAATGCATTCTCTTAGGCCCATGAATGGTGAAGTGTCATGTAGTCGACGTTCACATGACACCACTAAGGGAATCACAACATACATATCATCAAAATATCGAACACATATCAAATTCACATGATTACTCGCAACATGACTTCTCCCGTGACCTCAAGAACAAAGGTAAGTACTCACAAATAATAATCATGCTCAAGATCATAGGAGTAATTAATAGCATAATGGATCTGAACATATAATCTTCCACCAATTAAACCATATAGTAATCAACTACACAAGGTAATCAACACTACTAGTCACCCACAGGTACCAATTTGAGGTTCCGGTACAAAGATTGAACACAAGAGATGAACTAGGGTTTGAGAGGAGATGGTGATGTTGAAGATGTTGATGAAGATTGGCCTCCCAAAGATGAGAGGGGTGTTGGTGATGACGATAGCTTCGATTTCCCCCTCCGGGAGGGAAGTTCCCCCGGCGGAATCGCTCCGCCGAAGGGCAAAAGTGCTCCTGCCCCAGTTCCGCCTTGAGGCGGCGACGCTTCATCCCGAAAGTCCTCCTCCTAAATTTTTTTAGGTTTTTTGGGAATATATACCAGAAGATGGGCTCCGGAGGTGGGCCAGGGTGAGCACCGCACCACCCACCAGGCCGCGCCAGGGGGTGCCTAGCGCGCCCTGGTGGGTGCTCCTCACCAGGTGGCCCCCCTTCGGTAGTTTTTTGCTCCAGTATTTTTTATTAATTCCAAAAATAATCTCCGTAAAGTTTCAGCTTCATTGGAGTTGTGCAGAATAGGTATCTCTGGCGTGCTTTTCCTGGGTCTAGAATTCCAGCTGCTGGTATTCTCCTTCTTTGTGTAAACCTTGCATATTATGAGAGAAAAGGCATTAGAATCACTCCCCAAAGCATTATTATTTAACAAAACAAAGTAAATAACAGTAGGAAATCATGATGCAAAATGGACGTATCAACTCCCCCAAGCTTAGACCTCGCTTGTCCTCAAGCGAAAGCCGATATTTAAAAGCATGTCCACATGGTTTGAGAGAGAGGTGTCGATAAAACAAAATACGGACATAGAAGCATAATGTTTATTAACATAACAACAACAAACTCTAACATAAGAACTTATTTCAATATATTTTTATCATAAGGCTTCTTATGAACAAGTAACAATTCATCACAACATAGAAGTATGAAGCATAAACCTTATTGGAAACAACAAACTGTGTTCTTAGTCAACTTTGCAACTATAATTCATCATATTTTCAGGAAGGGTCTTGTGACGCCCCCAATTTGACCGTACGCTAATCATACACGCAGACGCGTACGATCAAGATTAGGGACTCACTAATCAATATCACAACACAACTTTAGGCACAAATTCAAACATAAATCATCATATTACAAACCAGGGATCGCGAGGACCCGAATACATAAGTCATACACACAAATGATATCTGAGTACAGACATAGTTAGTCACGGGTGCCATAAGATGGCTAGCACAAACAGGGGATACAGATCGAAAAGGCGCAGGCCTCCTGCCTGGGAGCCTCCTAACTACTCCTGGTCGGCTGGATCAACCCAGTAGTAAGTGCCGTCGGGACCCTCCTGGTAGAAAGCTCCGGCAGTGTCGTCTGGCTCCTGGGCTCCGTCGTCTGATGTATCATCAATTGGATAAGGGGAAAAAAAATAGCAGAGCAACCGTGAGTACTCATCCAAAGTACTCGCAAGACTGACATCAGAACTATGCTAAGTATGCATTGGTTTCAAATGAAAAGGCTGTATTTGTGGACTATATAGCAGAAAAGCCAGAGGAGAGAGAAAGGCCTAGCCTATCGAAGACTAGCATCTTCAAGTAGTCTTGCAGCATCAGAAGAGAGTAGATAGTAGTAGCATACATGTTGTCATACAGTAGCAATGCCCTGAGATCCTTTCTCGACACCCTGCGAGAAAGCGATCCCGAGAGCAGTATTAACAGTTTATCATGTATCATCATCTCTTTATAGTTGTCATGGATCCGGGCACAACTCCAAGCGTCCTGTTACCGTGGACACGGCTATTCGAATAGATATCTTCCCTGCAGGGGTGCACTACTGTTACCCAACACGCTCGATTACCTCCGGCCGGATACACTTGCTGGGTAATACCCGGCCTCGGGTGATCGACACAACGCAGCCCGACCTAGAGCTCAGCAGAGAGGCCAACACGCCGGTCTAAATCCTAAGTGCGCAGGGGTCTTGGGCCCATCACCCATTGCACTCCTGCACGTTGCGTGGCTGGCCGGAGAAACAGGCGCGACACTGGACAACCCAGTGACGTAACCAGCCCAATCCCGGCGATCAGCCCGCAAAGTAACCTGTGACGTCTGAAGAGCTTTCGGCTGATACTACGCTGCAGAGGGCCCCATTAAACCATTATCCCACGTGGTGGTAGTGCGAAATGGGCACGACGACCCACTCAGATCAAATACCCAGTTCCGTTAGGCGTATTTAGTATCGCGCGGGTGCTCTTGGAGCCGACCCGTCTTTAATGATATTCGCTCGCGGGCACCCTTGGGGCCAGCCCGACTTTACATTTCCCCGCGGGTACCTCTCGAGGTGGACCCGCCTGTAACAAAGGTCAAAGTAACCGTGTGTCCAAGTGACGAGGGGAATCCGAGGAATCACCCTCGATGGATTCCCACTCGAGGAGTTGCGCGACGGTAGCTTAGCGGAGGTGATGTAAGAGGAATCACCCTCGATAACACACATCCGGGAAGCTATTCTACAGAGGCACCATCGAAAGTGAGCTAAGAGGTATCACCCTCGGCACTCGATACCAACTCTACAGTGTCGAGCAATTTAGGGGGTGTGCGGTGATGTGCTGTCTTCAGTCCAGCAGTCTTCAGTCACTAAGGCGGAGCAACTACAGCAAGGGAGAGGGGCCACAGATGGTTTACCACCCAAACCTATTCTAAGCAGCTCGGACAATTGGCAGTTATCATAAGCAGTTACAAGGACAGGCTATGCATCAGAAATAGGATAAAACATAATAGCAGCAATTTCTAATGCAAGCAGGAGGGAGAAGGAATGGATGATATAGGCATGCGTCAAGGGGGTTTGCTTGCCTGGTTGCTCTGCGGCAAAGGCGGGATCGTCTGATGGCTGGTCGTCGGGGACATAGTCGTACTCTGAAGCAGCGGCGTCGGCGGGCACCAGGTCTAACGAGAGAGAAGGGGGAGAGGAAACAATAAATCCACGGCAAAAATACAATCACTATGCGTGACATGCCTAGAATGATATGCAGATGTGCTACTGCCTATCTATATGATTTAGTTAACTCTTGGGAATTAATAAAAATTTAATTGGATTTGTTTTATTAAAGTGGTGCACTATTCATCTACTGCAAACGGTCAAAAAGTTCCATGTTCAGATAGCTAGAGGCATGTGACAGATGAATGGATGGCATATTTGGATTCGTGGCATTTTTCTGATCAACTTTCATATATAAATTATTTTCATCTGACTTACGGATTAAAAGATATGAATTTTTAAAGTTTTAAATATTTTCTGAATTTATTTTAATTATTTAATTCGAATTATCCAGAATAGTGTTGGCTGACGTAGGCATGACGTCATCATGACGCCAGCACGCAACAGTGCAGTTGACTGGGGTCAACCTGACATGCGGGTCCCACATGTCATAGACAGTGGGTTAATTAATCTATTAACAGACTAATTAACCATGTGGGGCCCATATGTCAGTGAGACAATAAACTAAATTAATTAATTTTAATTAATCCATTTAGCTAATTAGAAATCTGACAGTGGGGCCCGTATGTCATTGACACAGTGGGGAGGGGCCCCACATGTCAGTGGCACAGCTGATCCAGTCAGCGGCGCTGACTGGTCAACGGGCCCACGGCCCCACCAGTCAGTGTCACGGGCAGGTGGGCCAGGGCCAGCCACGTCGGACGGCGGCCGCGGCGTCGCCGGAAAACACGCCGGCGACGTGTTTCGCGGCGGCGCATCCACGGGAGGTGGTCGGAAACGGCGCACAGGGCCCCATTCGACGCGCGGTTGGGCGCGTTCGAACGGGCGCTCGACGCCGCGTCGAATGGTGGCGACGGGAGCGGCTGAGGCGACCTGTGGCGAGCGGCAGGAGCTCGCCGGCGGCGAGGCGTTCGGACGTGCGACGGGAACGGCGATGCGCAGCGCTAGCGGGCGAGCTAACTAGCTAGGAAGATCGCGCGCGACGCGGGGGAGCCAACGGGCACGAGCCCGGGACCATTTGGTCACCGGGGACTCGTCGACGACGTGGACAGACGGCGGCGCTGACGGGCTCCGGTGGAATCAACGGCTACGGCGAGCTAGCGACCATGAGAAGGGGCAGGGGAGGAAGGCGAAGCTCACCGTGAGGTGTAGCCGTTCAAAGCGTGCTCGGGGAGGGCTCGGAGTAGCCGGAATCGACGGCGAAGCTCGTCGGAGCAGAGGAGGAAGAAGAGCTCGGGCGCATCGATGCAGGGACTCCGGGGCTCGAGCGCGTGGTCGAGGAGGACGAGGAGGTCGCGGCGGAGCTTGTGGGCTAGTCGGCGAGGCGATCGGCGCACGGTGGCCGTGGGATCGACGGAATGGGCGACGGCGACGCTTCGGGCGGGGGGGGATCGAGAGGGAGAGGGTGCAGGGGGCGAATGGGGGCGCGCTAGGGTTCGGGGGAGCGAGGGCAGCACGGGCGCGGCCTTATCGGCGTCGGGGACGGGCAGATGGCCGGCGCGTGGCGAGACGACGACGCTGTCGCGCGCGCCAGGCGACAGCGCGACGAAGACGATGATGGCGCTGGTGGGCTGGGCCGGCTACTGTGCACTTGCAGCCCAAGTGCACAGTAGGCCTTTGCCCCTTTTCTTTTCTTTTTCCAATTCTTTTCTTTTCCACTGCTTTGCAAATTGTTCGAGTAATTAATGACTTTTATAAAATATATGGATTGACCCATAATTATCAGTGTGTTATTCTCATTCACCAGAAATTGGTTTGATTAAATTATGAATTTACTTTAAATCCTATTAAATTAATTAGTGCTAAATATTGCTGTTAACCTACTGTTATAATTAATAAAGTTGTTTAACCAATTTAATTAATGTTGCACATATTTTTATAATTGCCACAAAATTATTTAAATTGTTTTGAACATTTTAGTTTCTGGTTTTGAACAACTTTTATTTTCACTTTAGGTTTGAATTGCAAGTTTAAGTTGGAATTTGAAATGAGATATGATGCAATGATGCTCAAGCATGGTTAATCATGATGACATGGCACTGTCAAAGGGGTGATTACTGTAGCTATTACATGGGGGCGTTACAATTCTCCTCCTCTAACAAGAATTCTCGTCCCGAGAATTAAGAGGAAGACTGAAAGAAAGTAGGGTATTCTTCACGAAGACGGTCCTCGCGTTCCCAAGTGGACTCATCCTCAGAATGATTTGACCACTGAACCTTGAGGAACTTGATCGACTTCTGACGAGTCCGACGTTCAGTTTGATCAAGAACGCGGATCGGATATTCTGGATAAGACAGATCTTCTCGCAATTCAAGCACTTCATGATCCACAGCTCGGATAGGATCCTTGAAGCAGCGACGAAGTTGCGATACATGAAAGACGTCATGCACTTGAGAAAGGTTTGGCGGCAACTCCAATTGATATGCCACTTCTCCTCGACGAGCGAGAATGCGGAACGGGCCAATATAGCGAGGAGCTAACTTGCCCTTGATTCCGAATCGGTGGGTGCCTTTCATCGGAGTGACGCGAAGGTAAGCTTGCTCACCAGGCTGATAGACCATTACCTTGTGCTTTTGGTCATAGTTGCTCTTTTGACGAGACTGGGCAGTTTTCATATGTTCACGGACAATGCGGACTTGTTCTTCAGCTTGTTGAATAATGTCCGGTCCAACAAGTGAACGTTCCCCAGTTTCTGACCAATTCAGAGGGGTTCGACACTTACGTCCATAAAGAACTTCAAACGGTGCCATCTTCAGACTAGCTTGATAGCCATTGTTGTAAGAGAATTCGGCATATGGGAGAGATTCTTCCCATTTCTTACCGAATGAGATGACGCAAGCTCGAAGCATATCTTCAAGCACTTGGTTAACTCTTTCGACTTGACCCTGAGACTGAGGGTGATAAGCAGTGCTAAAAGACAGATGAGTTCCCATGGCTTCCTGGAAACTGTTCCAGAATCTGGAAGTGAAAAGGCTGCCACGATCTGAACTGATCTCTAACGGAACACCGTGGAGTGACACAATTCTGGAAACATACAATTCTGCTAACTGACTAGCAGTGATAGTCTCCTTGACAGGTAAAAAGTGAGCAACCTTTGAGAATCGGTCGATGACGACAAAGATAGCATCATGACCCTTCTGCGATCTGGGAAAACCAGTAATGAAGTCCATTTGGACTTTGTCCCATTTCCATTCCGGAATTTCAAGGGGTTGCAGAGTTCCAGCAGGCCTTTGATGTTCTGCTTTGATGCGACGGCAAACGTCACACTCAGCAACATATTTAGCAATATCATGTTTCATATCGGGCCACCAGTACCGCTGACGAATGTCTTGGTACATTTTGGTACTACCAGGGTGAATAGACAAGGGCGTGTCATGTGCTTCTTTCATGACATCCGAACGAGAGTCCAGATTATGCTTTCTGGGGACCACTAGGCGGCCTTTGAAGAACAAAGCACCATCCTCACCAACATGGTAGAAAGGAGGATTACCCTTGGAGAGGTACTTCTTAATCTTCTCAACTTCAGAGTCATAATTCTGTCTGGTCTTGATGTTGCGCTCGAGGTCTGGCTCAACCTCCAGGGTATTGAGATAACCCTGAGGAACAATGTGAAGGTTCAATTTGCGAAGCTCTTCATAAAGCATAGGTTGTGCTTCCTGAACCAAGAGGTTGTTGCAATAAGCCTTGCGACTCAAGGCATCGGCCATTACATTAGCCTTGCCAGGGGTGTAGGAGATATTCATATCATAATCGGCTACTGTCTCAAGCCATCTTTGTTGACGAAGGTTCAAGTCTGGCTGGGTATACAGATACTTCAAACTCTTATGATCCGTGTATATCTCGCAACGATTACCGAGGAGGTAATGTCGCCATAGCTTCAGAGCATAAATGACTGCAGCAAGCTCGAGATCATGTACCGGATAATTTTCCTCGTGAGGACGCAATTGACGAGAGCCATAAGCAACTACTCTGCGTTCTTGCATTAGGACACAGCCTAATCCTTGACGAGACGCATCACAGTAAATCTCGAAGTCCTTTTGAGAATCCGGGGGTGCTAACACTGGGGTAGATGTCAACTTATCTTTAAGCATCTGAAAGCTTCCTTGACATTTTTCTGTCCATTCAAATTTAACACCCTTGTGGAGCAGGTCAGTTAATGGCTTGGCAATCTTCGAGAAGTTCTCAACGAATCGTCGACAATAACTAGCGAGTCCGAGAAAACTCCTGACTTGCTTGACATTCTTCGGAGGAGTCCAGTCAAGAATAGCCTGAACTCGCTCGGGGTTAACGGCAATGCCATCTTTGGAAATCACGTGACCAAGATAAGTCACCTCGGATAACCAAAATTCACACTTAGAGTACTTGGCATATAACTGGTGTTCTCGCAACTTCTCCAATACAAGCCGAAGATGTTCAGCGTGTTCTTCTTCATTCTTGGAATATATCAGGATATCATCCAAGTAGACCACGACGAACTTGTCGAGGTAGTCCATGAAGATATAATTCATCAATCGGGAGAAGGTTGCCGGGGCATTAGTTAGTCCGAATGACATGACGGTGTACTCGTATGATCCATAACGAGTAACGAATGCGGTCTTCGGAATATCCTCCTTACGAACTCGGATCTGATGATAACCCAACCTCAAATCGAGTTTCGAGAACACAGAGGATCCAGCAAGCTGATCATAAAGATCGTTAATCCGGGGCAGTGGATATTTGTTCTGGATTGTGGCTTGGTTAATGGGCCGATAGTCCTGGACCAATCGGTTAGTTCCATCCTTCTTCTTAACAAAGAGAGAAGGTGCTCCCCAAGCAGAGGAACTGGGGCGGATGAAACCCTTTTTTAGTGACTTGTCGATTTCTTCCTTAAGCTCGAGAAGTTCATGCGGAGGCATCTTGTAAGGACGCTTCGCAATAGGAGTGGTGCCAGGCATCAAGTCGATGACGAACTCGACAGCTCTAATAGGGGGTATTCCCGGAAGTTCCTCCGGAAAGACGTCCGGAAAGTCATGGATGACCGGAACGCTCTCAATCCCTTCCAGAGGTGAGGCGTTCAAAGCATTCAGAGCATATATCTGAGCTTCGGCATTCCGGGTAATCCGGGCGGTGTAGATCACTATCTCATCTGAGGGGTGCAAGAGTTGGACGACTTTAGTGGCACAATTGATGTTAGCAATATGAGCTTTCAACCAATCCATTCCCAAAATGAGGTCTATGGTGGAAGACTTCAGAATAATGGGTGAAACAAGGAATTCCAACCCTTCAATTTCAACAGAGACATTGTGTGCCATCACAGAGGTTTGACACTGGCCTCCAGGGGTACGGACGACCATTTGTAGGTTCATTTTATCAAACGCAATGTCATGTGATAATGCAAATGCTTCAGACATGAATGAATGCGATGCTCCTGAATCAAATAAAACAGAAGCGGGTACTGAATTAACGAGAAGGGTACCCATCACAGTAGCAGGCTGATCCTGAACTTGTTCAATGTCAATATTGAAAGCATGTCCACGACCATAAGCAGCAGACCCAGTATTATAGTTGCGGGTCTGATTGTTGCCACGACCATTACCACGGCCATTACGAGGAAAAGCCAGCTGATTGTGATTCTGGCTGCAGTCCTTAGCAAGGTGACCTGGTTTGCGGCACTTGAAGCATAGACCATCTTCAGGACGAAGAGGAGCAACACGCGATGGAGCAGCTTGAACTCTTGGTTGCCTCGGTGGTGGAGGAGGCAGACGGGGTGCAGCATAAGAGGGTCTTGACGCAGGGGCAGCTGGACGGTACACACTGTTGGGAATCCAGATACGACGTTTCTGTGCTGGGCTCGAAGATGAGCCAATGTCACGATAGCGCTTCTGCGACTCCTTGTGCTTGATCTGAGCGGTCTCAACCAGAATAGCCTTGTTCACGAGAGTGGCAAAGTCGGTGACGTCTTGAGCAGCAAGCGCAAGCTCGAGGTCTGGGTGCAGTCCACTACGAAACTTCTCCTGTCTACGAGCATCAGTTGGAATGTCTTCTTCAGCATAGCGAGATAAGTTAAGGAACTCCCGCTGATAGGCTTCGACGGTCTTGTTGCCCTGAACGAGGTTGCGAAACTCGGTCTTCTTCCGATCTATGATCCCCTGAGGAATATAGCGAGCACGGAAGGCAGTCTGAAACTCATCCCAAGTAACGATTGTCCCAGCAGGCAGTGTACGCTTGTGAGTGGACCACCATTGAGCAGCGGGGCCCTTCAGGAAGTAGGTCGTGAAGGCGACAAGGCTTTCAGGGGCGACATTGTCAGACTCCATCTCAAAGGCGATGTCGCGGAGCCAGTCATCGGCATCCAGTGGCTGTTCAGAATTGCGATAAATAGTGGGGTTGAGGCGCACAAACTCTGACAGTGTTATTGAAGCTGGGTTGTGGTTCTGATTGTTCTGATGCGGAAACTGAGCCATAATATTAGTCATAAACTGACGGTTGAGCTCAAATTGTTGCATCATTGCGGCCATGTAGTCGGGCGGTGGAGGATGCTCAGGGGCACGACCACGACCACGACCACCTGGTCTAACCATCCTGCTAAAATTTCAACAGGGGGTAGTTTAGAAAAAGCACTTGCGAGTGTTTAGCGACAAACATAATGTAACACGACAATGAATGAGTAGTGCATCATTACATAGTAATAGTCAATTACGACATACAGATCCATACACAGAGTCGGTTACATGCGGACAGCATAACGGCGTAAAATTAAGGAAAAAGACATACTAGGCGGCGCGCAGGCACGCGGTGAGGAACTACACAACGAGACATAGCAAAGGCTACATCAACGTCGGGGAAAACCACTGAAACGGGGTAACTGCAAGTGCAAGTGCGGACGATGAATCTCTGTAGCAGAAAGGTCCTGCTCTCCGTGTGCACTCTGATGCAGAACCCGGTCTCGAACTGAAAGAAGAGGTCCACGCGCAGGCCTGTGACCTCCAACAGCAGGCCAATCGATACCTGCCGGCATCTGAGTCCTGCGCGGGTAAAGGATATACTCCGGATGTATCCCGGCTCGAACAGCTGGTAGCAACTGCGTCATAGCATCGTAGAGACGTGCTCGAGTGGCAAACAGCTCGACTGTAAGAGCCCGGTTAGTGCGATCCAGAGCCTGAGTGCACTGAATCAACACGTGCGGGTCGTATCGACGGCGCTCGTAAGGGGCACTGATAGCTGTGTAGTATCCAGTAGCATCTCCAGTAGGCGCATACGGAATGTATCGGAACTCAGAGGCATCCAAGCTACGATGCTCTCCACGGAGTCGTGCGACAGCAGAATAGGCAGCATCATGGACTGCCATCTCAATCGTCACACCGATACCGTGAAAAAGGTGCAACTCGGTGTCTGAGTCATCCCTCTGATCATAGATGCGAACATCAGCATGATACTGCTCCTGGTTGAACTCGCGGTAATCCTCGTAGACCATGTACTCGGGGTACCAGCGGTAACCAAGTCTGGTCAGGAGGGCGATCAGGACAGCTGGAAAGCCAGGGGCATTGCGAGCCGAAGTGCGAAGCACAAGCTGCGTCGCGGGGCGTGGTGGGAACAGACGATCCATCTGAAACAGAGGCAACTCAGGATTGTCAAACGACAATGACAAATATAATATAATTTGGAGAGAAAGATTAAACAGACCAATGGAAAGGAAAATGTGATTATCAGAATAATCAGATCGATGATAGGGAAACAAGCACTGATAATCCAGCTCTCCGGGTGGACGAGATTACGAGATCCTAGCGTCGGCGTTAGTAAAATTCATTTAACCCGAAAGGAAGAGAGTTCAGAGTCCCAGAGTATAGAAGAGGAATAAAAGATCCTAATACCACCCAGTTGGCGACGTGGGCCCGTAAGCCACACAGCCATGTTAGTAAAACAGTTTTCGGAAATACTAGACTCAACTGCGGCCAAGGAGTCGGAGGGGGCTTCCTACAGGCAGTCGGCTCTGATACCAACTTGTGACGCCCCCAATTTGACCGTACGCTAATCATACACGCAGACGCGTACGATCAAGATTAGGGACTCACTAATCAATATCACAACACAACTTTAGGCACAAATTCAAACATAAATCATCATATTACAAACCAGGGATCGCGAGGACCCGAATACATAAGTCATACACACAAATGATATCTGAGTACAGACATAGTTAGTCACGGGTGCCATAAGATGGCTAGCACAAACAGGGGATACAGATCGAAAAGGCGCAGGCCTCCTGCCTGGGAGCCTCCTAACTACTCCTGGTCGGCTGGATCAACCCAGTAGTAAGTGCCGTCGGGACCCTCCTGGTAGAAAGCTCCGGCAGTGTCGTCTGGCTCCTGGGCTCCGTCGTCTGATGTATCATCAATTGGCTAAGGGGAAAAAAATAGCAGAGCAACCGTGAGTACTCATCCAAAGTACTCGCAAGACTGACATCAGAACTATGCTAAGTATGCATTGGTTTCAAATGAAAAGACTGTATTTGTGGACTATATAGCAGAAAAGCCAGAGGAGAGAGAAAGGCCTAGCCTATCGAAGACTAGCATCTTCAAGTAGTCTTGCAGCATCAGAAGAGAGTAGATAGTAGTAGCATACATGTTGTCATACAGTAGCAATGCCCTGAGATCCTTTCTCGACACCCTGCGAGAAAGCGATCCCGAGAGCAGTATTAACAGTTTATCATGTATCATCATCTCTTTATAGTTGTCATGGATCCGGGCACAACTCCAAGCGTCCTGTTACCGTGGACACGGCTATTCGAATAGATATCTTCCCTGCAGGGGTGCACTACTGTTACCCAACACGCTCGATTACCTCCGGCCGGATACACTTGCTGGGTAATACCCGGCCTCGGGTGATCGACACAACGCAGCCCGACCTAGAGCTCAGCAGAGAGGCCAACACGCCGGTCTAAATCCTAAGTGCGCAGGGGTCTTGGGCCCATCACCCATTGCACTCCTGCACGTTGCGTGGCTGGCCGGAGAAACAGGCGCGACACTGGACAACCCAGTGACGTAACCAGCCCAATCCCGGCGATCAGCCCGCAAAGTAACCTGTGACGTCTGAAGAGCTTTCGGCTGATACTACGCTGCAGAGGGCCCCATTAAACCATTATCCCACGTGGTGGTAGTGCGAAATGGGCACGACGACCCACTCAGATCAAATACCCAGTTCCGTTAGGCGTATTTAGTATCGCGCGGGTGCTCTTGGAGCCGACCCGTCTTTAATGATATTCGCTCCCGGGCACCCTTGGGGCCAGCCCGACTTTACATTTCCCCGCGGGTACCTCTCGAGGTGGACCCGCCTGTAACAAAGGTCAAAGTAACCGTGTGTCCAAGTGACGAGGGGAATCCGAGGAATCACCCTCGATGGATTCCCACTCGAGGAGTTGCGCGACGGTAGCTTAGCGGAGGTGATGTAAGAGGAATCACCCTCGATAACACACATCCGGGAAGCTATTCTACAGAGGCACCATCGAAAGTGAGCTAAGAGGTATCACCCTCGGCACTCGATACCAACTCTGCAGTGTCGAGCAATTTAGGGGGTGTGCGGTGATGTGCTGTCTTCAGTCCAGCAGTCTTCAGTCACTAAGGCGGAGCAACTACAGCAAGGGAGAGGGGCCACAGATGGTTTACCACCCAAACCTATTCTAAGCAGCTCGGACAATTGGCAGTTATCATAAGCAGTTACAAGGACAGGCTATGCATCAGAAATAGGATAAAACATAATAGCAGCAATTTCTAATGCAAGCAGGAGGGAGAAGGAATGGATGATATAGGCATGCGTCAAGGGGGTTTGCTTGCCTGGTTGCTCTGCGGCAAAGGCGGGATCGTCTGATGGCTGGTCGTCGGGGACATAGTCGTACTCTGAAGCAGCGGCGTCGGCGGGCACCAGGTCTAACGAGAGAGAAGGGGGAGAGGAAACAATAAATCCACGGCAAAAATACAATCACTATGCGTGACATGCCTAGAATGATATGCAGATGTGCTACTGCCTATCTATATGATTTAGTTAACTCTTGGGAATTAATAAAAATTTAATTGGATTTGTTTTATTAAAGTGGTGCACTATTCATCTACTGCAAACGGTCAAAAAGTTCCATGTTCAGATAGCTAGAGGCATGTGACAGATGAATGGATGGCATATTTGGATTTGTGGCATTTTTCTGATCAACTTTCATATATAAATTATTTTCATCTGACTTACGGATTAAAAGATATGAATTTTTAAAGTTTTAAATATTTTCTGAATTTATTTTAATTATTTAATTCGAATTATCCAGAATAGTGTTGGCTGACGTAGGCATGGCGTCATCATGACGCCAGCACGCAACAGTGCAGTTGACTGGGGTCAACCTGACATGCGGGTCCCACATGTCATAGACAGTGGGTTAATTAATCTATTAACAGACTAATTAACCATGTGGGGCCCATATGTCAGTGAGACAATAAACTAAATTAATTAATTTTAATTAATCCATTTAGCTAATTAGAAATCTGACAGTGGGGCCCGTATGTCATTGACACAGTGGGGAGGGGCCCCACATGTCAGTGGCACAGCTGATCCAGTCAGCGGCGCTGACTGGTCAACGGGCCCACGGCCCCACCAGTCAGTGTCACGGGCAGGTGGGCCAGGGCCAGCCACGTCGGACGGCGGCCGCGGCGTCGCCGGAAAACACGCCGGCGACGTGTTTCGCGGCGGCGCATCCACGGGAGGTGGTCGGAAACGGCGCACAGGGCCCCATTCGACGCGCGGTTGGGCGCGTTCGAACGGGCGCTCGACGCCGCGTCGAATGGTGGCGACGGGAGCGGCTGAGGCGACCTGTGGCGAGCGGCAGGAGCTCGCCGGCGGCGAGGCGTTCGGACGTGCGACGGGAACGGCGATGCGCAGCGCTAGCGGGCGAGCTAACTAGCTAGGAAGATCGCGCGCGACGCGAGGGAGCCAACGGGCACGAGCCCGGGACCATTTGGTCACCGGGGACTCGTCGGCGACGTGGACAGACGGTGGCGCTGACGGGCTCCGGTGGAATCAACGGCTACGGCGAGCTAGCGACCATGAGAAGGGGCAGGGGAGGAAGGCGAAGCTCACCGTGAGGTGTAGCCGTTCAAAGCGTGCTCGGGGAGGGCTCGGAGTAGCCGGAATCGACGGCGAAGCTCGTCGGAGCAGAGGAGGAAGAAGAGCTCGGGCGCATCGATGCAGGGACTCCGGGGCTCGAGCGCGTGGTCGAGGAGGACGAGGAGGTCGCGGCGGAGCTTGTGGGCTAGTCGGCGAGGCGATCGGCGCACGGTGGCCGCGGGATCGACGGAATGGGCGACGGCGACGCTTCGGGCGGGGGGGGATCGAGAGGGAGAGGGTGCAGGGGGGCGAATGGGGGCGCGCTAGGGTTCGGGGGAGCGAGGGCAGCACAGGCGCGGCCTTATCGGCGTCGGGGACGGGCGGATGGCCGGCGCGTGGCGAGACGACGACGCTGTCGCGCGCGCCAGGCGACAGCGCGACGAAGACGATGATGGCGCTGGTGGGCTGGGCCGGCTACTGTGCACTTGCAGCGCAAGTACACAGTAGGCCTTTGCCCCTTTTCTTTTCTTTTTCCAATTCTTTTCTTTTCCACTGCTTTGCAAATTGTTCGAGTAATTAATGACTTTTATAAAATATATGGATTGACCCATAATTATCAGTGTGTTATTCTCATTCACCAGAAATTGGTTTGATTAAATTATGAATTTACTTTAAATCCTATTAAATTAATTAGTGCTAAATATTGCTGTTAACCTACTGTTATAATTAATAAAGTTGTTTAACCAATTTAATTAATGTTGCACATATTTTTATAATTGCCACAAAATTATTTAAATTGTTTTGAACATTTTAGTTTCTGGTTTTGAACAACTTTTATTTTCACTTTAGGTTTGAATTGCAAGTTTAAGTTGGAATTTGAAATGAGATATGATGCAATGATGCTCAAGCATGGTTAATCATGATGACATGGCACTGTCAAAGGGGTGATTACTGTAGCTATTACATGGGGGCGTTACAGGTCTCATGTCGGAGCCTTTTGGCAAGTCCACATACTCAACCATCATTTAGTCTTCTATGATTGATAACGCTCACGGCATACCCATGAACAAAAAGTTTCAACCGGACAGATAGGAAGATAGGGGCTTATAGTTTTGCCTCCCAACGTATTCACCTCAAGGGTGATGTCAACAATAATAACTCATGCCCACCCATATCCAACTGGATATATGTGCCTAGATCTTTCCTCACCACATGATGCGTGCAAAGGAAAAAGTAAAAAGGAATAGAGAAGAATACTTTGACTCTTGCATAAAAGTAAGTGCATAAAAGTAAAAGATAGGCCCTTCGCAGAGGGAAGCAGAGGTTGTCATGCGCTTATTGGTTTGTATGCCCAATCCCTTAATGTAAAAGAACGTCACGCTATATTGCCCCCTATGATAGCAACCTTTATTATGCAGTCCGTCGCTTTTATTACTTTGCCATCATAAGTTCGTATAACGCTCAATTTTCTCTTACACTAATTGATCAAAACACTTTTAGAAGCAATTTTTATTGCCTTATTGCACCGATGACAACTTACTTGAAGGATCTTTCTTGATCCATAGGTAGGTATGGTGGACACTCAAGGAAAGAGTTTGGGTTTGGGTTTTTGGATGCACAAGTAGTATCTCTACTTAGTGAGGAATTTTTGGCTAGTAAAGATATTGAGCAAGCACCACATGTTGAAGGATCTATGACAATATAACTTCTATGTGGATATGAACAAACATAAATCATTACGTTGTCTTCCTTGTCCAACATCAACAATTTTGGCATATAATATTTGATGGGGGCTCACAATCATAAAAGATGTCCAAGATAGTGTATTTGCATGTGAATCTTCTCTTCCGTAATTAATTCTTTCATGAATTGCATCATTGACCAATGCTATGTTTGTCAATCTCCAGTAAATTTTACTACTTATACTTTTCCTTATGTGATGTCATTACTAACCATAAGATTAGCATATGATTCTTTTCATTTATTTGTCTTTCTTTTATTTGATTGCAACAAGAAAGTAGAGAAGCAAAAACTCAAACTAAGCTTTATTATATAACTTTCACTCGATTACATAGATAGGTAGACCACGAAACTAACACACGAAAATAGATCTCGCTAAACTTTTATTCGACTAAGGCAAAGGGAAACTGAAGATAGAACTAAAATAGATAAAGGTGAATAAAAGTGGTAGTGATACGATACCGGGGCACCTCCCCCAAGCTTGGCTCAAGCCAAGGGGAGTGGCCATACCCATGTACTCAAGTCTCCTTTGGTGGTGGTGATGAAGAAGGTGGAGGTGTTGATGTAGCAAGCTTGTCCTCCAGCTTCCAGGGTAGGGGCTCCCCATCAAAGGTTGATGCGAGAGTCCCCTGAGTCCTGCAACTGACAGCTAAACTCATACCTTTAAATCTTGCTTCATATTCGAAGACTTGGTTTTGAAGATCATAAACTTGGCTCTGTAGAAAATTAATTTGCTCGTTGAGGGTGGAGATGATGTCCTTCACAGACAGGCCATCCACCGTCTGATCACGGGTGAATTCCGTGATCATGGAGTGATTGGCACTAAGTCCACGCTCCACCATCTTCTGGCACTTGAAGATTTCCTGCTCCACCGCTTCAAGCCTAGCCTCCATGCTCCCGGTATTCTTAGGTCCTTGAACATCACGGATGTGGAGCACCCCCTCACGCATCTCAATGGCTTGAGGGTGCTTCATCACCTCCGGCAAATACGGGTTGATGACCTTCTCGAAGAACTTGTCCTTGGAGGAGCTTGGTGGAGCCATGGGAATCTATATCTAACGAGAAAACAATAAGAAACAAGAACAGAGGATTTTTCTGTGATGTGGTCGTCAAAACAGTCGGGGGGTATATAGAGAGAATTTTTATTCTTGGGAAACAAGTATTTGGAAGGAAAACGGAGTCGGGAAGGCATCCGAGGTGGGCAGCACCCACCAGGGCGCGCCCAGGGGTGCCTGGCGCGCCCTGGTGTATCGTGCTCACCTCGATCACCTTCCGGTTTATTTTTTTTATTCCTACAATTCTAAAATATTCCAAAACTGATAGAAAATATTTTTGCGGATTTTTCGGAGTCCGTTTACTTACCGTATCACGTACCTCCTATTTTTAAGTATTCTGGAGTGTTCCGGAAGGTTTCTTTTATGTGTTCCTCCGGTGTCATGGTTTGGATAACATTGCTTTCAACATTAATAGGCGTACCTGAGATATAATGCTTAATTCTTTGGCCAGTGACCACCTTCGGGTTAGTACCTTCGGCGTTATTAATCTTGATAGCTCTAGAACGATAAACCTCTTCAATAATATATGGTCCTTCCCATTTGGAGAGAAGCTTTCCTGCAAAGAATCTTAAACGAGAGTTGAATAAAAGAACATAATCTCCTATTTTGAATTCCCGCTTTTGGATTCTTTTGTCATGCCATCTTTTTACTTTTTCTTTGAATAGCTTAGCATTTTCATACGCTTGGGTTCTCCATTCATCTAGTGAGCTAATATCAAATAGCCTCTTCTCACCGGCAAGTTTGAAATCATAATTGAGTTCTTTAATTGCCCAAAATGCTTTTTGTTCTACTTCTAGAGGCAAATGACAAGCCTTTCCATATACCATTTTATATGGAGACATACCCATAGGATTTTTATAAGCTGTTCTATAGGCCCAAAGTGCATCATCTAATTTCTTAGACCAATTCTTACGAGACCTATTGACAGTTTTTTGTAATATTAATTTTATTTCTCTATTGCTAAGTTCTACTTGACCAGTAGATTGAGGATGATAGGGTGATGCAATTCTATGGTTAACATCATACTTAGCAAGCATCTTACGGAAAGCACCATGAATAAAGTGTGAACCACCATCGGTCATTAAGTATCTAGGGACTCCAAACCTCGGAAAGATAACCTCTTTAAGCATTTTAATGGAGGTGTGGTGATCAGCACTACTAGTTGGAATAGCTTCTACCCACTTAGTGACATAATCAACCGCAACTAAAATACGAGTGTACCCGTTAGAGGAAGGAAAAGGCCCCATGTAATCAAAACCACACACATCAAATGGTTCAACAACAAGTGAATAATTCATAGGCATTTCTTGACGCTTACCGATATTACCAATTCTTTGACATTCATCACAAGACAAGACAAACTTACGAGCATCTTTGAAAAGAGTAGGCCAATAAAATCCGGATTGCAATACCTTATGAACAGTTCTATCTCCCGCATGATGTCCTTCATAAGCTTCGGAATGACATTTTCATAGGATCTATTCCTGTTCATGCTCAGGTACACAATGCCTAATAATACCATCTACTCCTTCTTTATAAAGATGTGGGTCATCCCAAAAGTAATGTCTCAAGTCATAGAAGAATTTTTTCTTTTGTTGGTATGTGAAACTAGGTGGTATATATTTAGCAACAATGTAATTAGTATAATCAGCATACCAAGGTGTGTTGTGTGAGACACTTATTATAGCTAGCTGTTCATCAGGGAAACTATCATCAATAGGTAGTGGGTCATCAAGGATATTTTCTAACCTAGACAAGTTATCAGCTACGGGGTTCTCAGCTCCTTTCCTATCAACGATATGTAAGTCAAATTCTTGAAGCAAGAGAACCCACCTAATGAGTCTAGGTTTGGCATCTTTCTTTTCCATAAGATATTTTATAGCAGCATGATCGGTGTGAACAATAACTTTGGAGTCAACAATATAGGATCTAAATTTATCACAAGCAAACACAATTGCTAAAAATTCTTTTTCAGTAGTGGCATAATTTCGTTGGGCACTGTCTAGAGTTTTACTAGCGTAATGGATAACATTCCATTTCTTATCAACTCTTTGTCCTAGGATAGCACCAACAGCATAATCAGTAGCATCACACATAATTTCAAAAGGCAAGTTCCAATCAGGTGGTTGAACGATAGGTGCAGAGGTTAAGGCTTTCTTGAGTGTTTCAAAGGCTTCCACACAATCATCATCAAAGATAAAAGGAATATCCTTTTGCAAAAGATTAGTAAGAGGCCTAGAAATTTTAGAGAAGTCTTTAATGAACCTCCTATAAAAACCAACATGACCAAGGAAACTTCGAATACCTTTAATATCTTTAGGACATGGCATTTTCTCAATTTCATCAACTTTAGCTTTATCCACCTCAATACCTCGCTCAGATATTTTATGCCCCAAGACAATACCTTCATTTACCATAAAGTGGCACTTCTCCCAATTCAAGACAAGATTAGTTTGTTCACATCTCTGCAAAACTCGATCAAGGTTGCTTAAGCAATCATCAAAAGAAGTTCCGTAAACGAAAAAATCATCCATGAAAACCTCCACAATCTTTTCACAAAAATAAGAGAATATAGCAGTCATGCATCTTTGAAAGGTAGCAGGTGCATTGCATAAACCAAAAGGCATACCTCTATAAGCATAGGTTCCAAAAGGGCAAGTAAAGGTGGTTTTCTCTTGATCAGATTGTGACACGGGTATTTGAGAGAACCCAGAATATCCATCTAGGAAACAAAAGTGTGTGTACTTAGATAGTCTCTCTAGCATTTGATCATTGAAAGGCAAAGGGTAATGATCTTTTCTAGTAGCTTTATTTAATTTTCTAAAATCAGTTACCATTCTATAGCCAGTGACAACTCCTTGTGGAATGAGTTCATTCTTATCATTAGGAACAATGGTAATACCTCTTTTCTTAGGGACACAATGAACGGGACTTACCCATCTACTATCAGCTACGGGATAGATTATACCTGCTTCCAGAAGCTTTAATATTTCAGTTCTTACCACTTCTTTCATCTTAGGATTCAATCCCCGTTGGTGATCAACAACGGGTTTAGCGTCTGGTTCCATATTGATCTTGTGCTGACATAGAGTGGGACTAATGCCCTTAAGATCATCAAGAGTATATCCAATAGCAGCCCGGTGCTTCCTTAGAACTTTCAATAATCTTTCTTCTTCATGTTTTGAAAGGTTAGCACTAATAGTAACAGGATATATCTTTTTCTCATCAAGATAAGCATACTTCAAAGTGTCAGGCAATTGTTTCAATTCAAACATGGGATCACCCTTTGGTGGAGGAGGACCTCCAAGAGTTTCAATAGGAAAATTGTGTTTCAAGAGAGGTTGTTGTTCAAAGAAAATTTGATATATTTCATTTCTTTCACGCATGTGCATATCATTTTCATGGTCGAGCAAATATTGTTCTAAGGGATCAGTAGGAGGCACAACAATAGAAGCAAGACCAATTATTTCATCTTCACTAGGTAACGCTTTATCACGAGGTTGTCTACTAAACTTGGAAAAATTAAACTCATGAGACACATTACCAAAACTGACACCGACAGTTTGTTTTTCACAATCTATCTTAGCATTGACGGTGCTCAAGAAAGGTCTACCAAAGATAATGGGACAAAAGTCATCTTGTGGGGAACCAAGAACTAGAAAATCAGTAGGGTATTTTAGTTTCCCACACAAGACTTCAACATCTCTAACAATCCCAAGTGGTGTGATAGTATCTCTATTAGCAAGTTTAATAGTAACATCAATATCTTCCATTTCAGCAGGTGCTATTTCATTCATAATTTCTTGGTATAAGGTAAAAGGGATAGCACTCACGCTAGCACCTAAATCACATAAACCATGGTAGCAATGATCTCCTATTTTAACTGAGACAACGGGCAAGCCTTCTATAGGTCTATGTTTATCTTTCTTATCAGGCTTAGCAATTCTAGCAGCTTCATCACAAAGGTAAATGACATGCCCATCAATATTTTCTTCCAAGAGATCTTTAACCATAGCAACACTAGGTTCTACTTTAATTTGCTCAGGGGGTTTAGGTGCTCTTATATTACTCTTACGAACCACGGTTGATACCTTAGCATGTTCCTTTATCCTAACAGGGAAAGGTGGCTTTTCAATATAAGCAGTAGGCACAACTGGATCAACATTGTAAAATATGGTTTCTTCTTTAGCTACGACTGGTTCTTTAATTTCTTCTTTAACAGGGGGACGATATTTAAACCACTTCTCCTTAGGGAGATCAATGTGAGTAGCAAATGCTTCGCAGAAAGAGGCTACTATCTCAGAGTCAAGTCCATATTTAGTGCTAAACTTGTGAAAAGTATCGGTACTCATAAAAGATTTAACACAATTAAATTCAAGCTTTATACCTGACTCATTACCTTTGTCGAGTTCCCAATCTTCAGAGTTGCATTTAATTCTTTCCAAGAGATCCCACTTAAAATCAATAGTCTTCTTCATATAAGAACCAGCACAAGAAGTATCGAGCATGGATTGATCATTATGAGAAAGCCGAGCATAAAAATTCTGAATGATAACTTCCCTCAGAATGTCATGATTGGGGCATGAATATAGCATTGACTTAAGCCTCCCCCAAGCTAGAGCGATACTTTCTCCTTCACGAGGCCAAAAATTATATATATAATTCTGATCACGATGAACTAGATGCATAGGATAAAACTTTTGATGGAATTCCAATTGCAACCGATTCCAGTTCCACGATCCAAAGTCATCACATAGCCTATACCATGTCAATGCTTTTCCCTCCAAAGATAAAGGGAAAACCTTCTTCTTCACTTCATCTCCGGGTAAACCTGCAAGCTTAAATAATCCACATATTTCGTTCACATATAAGAGATGCATATCCGGATGTTCAGTTCCATCTCCTGCATAAGGTTTAGCAAGCAAGTGTTCTACCATACCCGAAGGAATTTCATAAGTAACATTTTAAGTAGGTGTTGTAGGTTGAGGGGTAACTAATTGTGGTTCCGGTCGAGGTGAAGATACCCCGAACAAACCCCTCAAAGGATTGTTCTCCATAGTAGCAAGTAGCAATAAATTTCAGCACGTAGTATAAGTTTTTCCTTACCGATTTCCACTTACCAAGAGCGCTTCACTCCCCGGCAACGGCGCCAGAAAAGATTCTTAATGACCCACAAGTATAGGGTATCAATCATAGTCCTTTCGATAAGTAAGAGTGTCGAACCAAACGAGGAGCAGAAGGAAATGACAAGCGGTTTTCGGCAAGGTAATCTCTGCAAGCACTGAAATTGTAGGTAACAGATAGTTTGATAGCAAGGTAATTTGTAACGAGCAAGTAACGGTAACGGTAAACAAGGTGCAGCAAGGTAGCCCAATCCTTTTGAGACAAAGGACAAGCCAGAACAATCACTAGTAATAGGCAAGGTGTTCTTGAGGGTACACGGGAATTTCGTCTAGTCACTTTTATCATGTTGGTTTGATTCGTGTTCGCTACTTTGATAATTTGATATGTGGGTGGACCGGTGCTAAGGTGCTGTTCTTACTTGAACTAACAACCTACTTATTATTAACCCTCTCGCAAGCATCCGCAACTACGAGAAAAGTATTAAGACAAAGTCTAACCATAGCATTAAACATGTGGATCCAAATCAGCCCCTTACGAAGTAGCGCATAAACTAGGGTTTAAGCTTCTGTCACTCTAGCAACCCATCATCTAATAACTACTCCACAATGCATTCCTTTAGGCCCATGAATGGCGAAGTGTCATGTAGTCGACTTTCACATGACACCACTAAGGGAATCACAACATACATATGATCAAAATATCGAACACAAATCAAATTCACATGATTACTCGCAACATGACTTCTCCCGTGACCTCAAGAACAAAGGTAACTACTCACAAATAATAATCATGCTCAAGATCAGAGGAGTAATGAATAGCATAATGGATCTGAACATATAATCGTCAACCAAATAAACCATATAGTAATCAACTACACAAGGTAATCAACACTACTAGTCACCCACAGGTACCAATCTGAGGTTCCGGTACAAAGATTGAACACAAGATATGAACTAGGGTTTGAGAGGAGATGGTGTTGTTGAAGATGTTGATGAAGATTGGCCTCCCAAAGATGAGAGGGGTGTTGGTGATGACGATAGCTTCGATTTGCCCCTCCGGGAGGGAAGTTTCCCCGGCGGAATCGCTCTGCCGGAGGGCAAAAGTGCTCCTGCCCCAGTTCCGCCTCGAGGCGGCGGCGCTTCGTCCCAAAAGTCCTCCTCCTATTTTTTTTAGGTTTTTTGGGAATATATACCAGAAGATGGGCTCCGAAGGTGGGCCAGGGTGAGCACCACCCACCAGGCCGCGCCAGGGGGTGCCTGGCGCGCCCTGGTGGGTGTTCCTCACCAGGTGGTCCCCCTCCGGTAGATTTTTGCTCTAGTATTTTTTATTAATTCCAAAAATAATCTTCGTAAAGTTTCAGCTTCATTGGAGTTGTGCAGAATAGGTATCTCTGACGTGCTTTTCCTGGGTCCAGAATTCCAGCTGCCGGTATTCTCCCTCTTTGTGTAAACCTTGCATATTATGAGAGAAAAGGCATTAGAATCACTCCCGAGAGCATTATTATTCAACAAAACAAAGTAAATAACGGTAGGAAATCATGATGCAAAATGGATGTATCATCCATGTCGATCTGAATCACTTCGGGGGGCTCTGCAAGTATTCGAAGGTCAATCGGAAATAAGTTCACAAAGGAAATGAAGCGTTCAAAGATCATGTACGATCAGAATCGGGTACTACCTTTTGAAGTCGCGGAGTCAACCTCGCCCTTGTCCTTCTCTAGTGAAGTAGTCGACGTGTCAGCCCTGCAGAAGAATCACTCGGAATGTTATCACATTTGGTCAGTCATTTGGAGTGATAGTCGGAGTGAAGGTACTTACGCAGAATCCACCGGCACGTTCATCTTGGTCTTGGGAAGAACCGCCTTCCGAGGTTTGGTGGAAGTGATCTTCGGCTGTTTGGTGCTTTTCTCTGGAGATGGAGCAAGCTCGGCACGCCCGTGCTTTGAAGTCCGAGTGGGAGGAATAACCATGGAGGACTTGGCGGAGCTTGGCCCTCCTGCGTTGCCCCCACGGACCCGAGGGTCCTGGCGCGTCCTCTTGCGGGGCTCGGGAAGTACCTCCTCCTAAGGAGAAGACTCCGCCTCGTCCCCTAGTTCCGACTCCTTCTCATCCCCTCCGTCTTCACTATCATCCACATACTTCTCCTCTCCGCCCGAGTCGTCATCACGCTCGTTGTCGCTGGCCATGTCAGCAGGAGTGTGGTTACCGGCAGGTATCAAGCTCACCATGCCCGTGAAGGCCTGTCAAAATAAAAGTTACTTCAATCAAGGTTTCATAAAGGAAAGCTGAATCACACGAAAACAAAATGGCACTCAGAATTTACCTCATTCGCCGGATTATCCATTGAGTACGGAGGCACACGCCTCATGCCTGTGGGGTTATCTCGAGCTGGGGTGATGGCCTTGAGTTTGTTCACCGTGGCCTCTTCGCTGAGCTCCTCTGGGTGCGTACGCGTAGGGTCATCCGGACCCGAGTACTGCCACATAGGGTGGGCTCTGGCCTGTAGCGGTTGAATCCTCCTCTAGAACAAGACCTCCAGCAGGTCCAGTCCATTGATGCCATGGTTCACGAGGGATACCAACGCAATCACAAGGATGTCTACATCTACCCTCTCCTCCTTGGACACGGTCGGCTTAGGGAGTCGCCGAATGCGCTCGGCCGAATATGGTGGGAGACCCGACTGACCCTCACCGACTGGGATGTCCTCACAGTAAAACCAGGACGACTGCCAACCATTAACAGTGTCAGGGAAAGTCATCGAAGGGAAACTACTTTTACCCCTCAACTGAATACCTAGACCCCCACACAGCTGAACTACATTCGTCTTCTCCTCAGTCAGATTGGTTTTCTTCATAGTCATCACTCGGCATGTGAACAAGTGTTTGAATAAACCCAAGTGTGGGTTGCAACCAAGAAAGTTCTCACAGAGAGAAACAAAAGCGGCCAGGTAGGTGATGGAATTGGGGGGAAGATGATGAAGTTGAGCTCCGAAAAAATCCAAGAATGTACAGAAGAAAGGATGTGGGGGCAAAGAAAAACCTCGGTCGAGGTGGGTTGTGAGGAGGACCCTCTCGTTCCCTCGCGGCACGGGCTCGACCTCCCCCTTCTCCGGCAGCCTCCAGCTTCCGACGACCAGGAGACCCTGGCTCTCCGGGTCCTCCAACCGACCGGTCGTGACCCGAGAGGCCAGCCAATCGCCCTGGACGAAGCCCGCCAGGGCGCCCGCGCTCGAGGAGGACTCGCACGAGGTCTTCTTCGCCCTCTCGGCTCGCACGGTGGCGCTCTTCGTCATCTCCGGCGAAGAACAATAGCAAATCAGCGGGAGGCAAAGCTCTCGGCGGAGCAGAGGAGGAAATCGGGAAGGCAGAGAATGGAAATGCTTTTTCCTATCTCCCTCCCGGCCTTCTTTAATACTCTGGCTGAGCGAAATCTCGGCCGTCGGATCTGCAGCAACCGCGCAATCAAGGGGCACGTGCGGATCCGCGATATCTCTGGGACAGAATTGAGGGGACGTGTGGCGAAATTCTAGGCACGAAAATCAAGGCGTCGTGGCCACTTCCCCCGCTTTCCTGACACAACCGCCATGATCGCACGCGCACGCTTCCCCAAGATTTCAAAATCGCCGGAGATTTTGCGGCGCCACTGCCCGAGTGAACTCCGTGTTCGCTGGTGCGTTACAATGCACCAAAACTGACCGAGTGGGCTCTGCGCTCACTGGTGCATTCTGATACGCAAAAATCCACCGAGTGGACTCCATGACCACTGGTGCGTTCCGACGCGCCAAAACCCATCGAGTGAACTCCGTGTTCACTGATGCGTTCCGACGTGCTAAAACTTACCGAGTGAACTCCGTGTTCGCTGGTGCGTTCCAACGCGCCAAAACCTATCGAGTGAACTCCGTGTCCACTGATGCGTTTCGACACTCCAGAACTCACCGAATGAACCGGAAAGGCACATCAAGCGCTTGGTTTAATCTTAAACCGATTCAAGAGCATCCAAGTGAGGGTCAAACAGAAGGTTCAATAATCTCATCTCTAAGTCATAAGGTTATTTCTCCCGAGAACTGGTCTGCACCAGGTCGAGTGACTTGAACAGTCAGGCTATTCGAGTCATTAGGAAGTTACTTAACCTGAACCGATCATGGTTTCGATACCGAGTGAGAAACGATCTGCCTCGTTTCTAAGTGTTCCCGAAACGCTACCAACGGCCCAGTGCGTTGGTCACTCGACTCCCAAAACCTCAACTGATTCGGGGGCTACTGACGAGGTCGCCTACCCTAGGTAGGGTCATAGACCTCTTATCTAGGACACATCTGGGGTCCTACAAGTTCACATAAGTCCCTGGACTACCTTAGCACTCGGACGAATGTACAAGATGCACTCGGATCCTTAGAGGTCACTCGGACACTGCCAACCACTCGGCCTAGCTTAGCCACCCGGGCGTGAAGACGCAGAGGCGATGTGGGAGCTACAACGTTTGAGGGACTTAATTAGCATTGAACATTGTAGACGTTGCGTTACCTGTAAAGCTCGTAGTTAACACGGTAGTTTCTTGTAACTCCGACAGTTACTAGCATTAATGACCCTCATAATGGCACTCGGTTGGTGGTGGCGTACTCTATATAAGCCACCCCCTGCACCAGAAGAGGGGTGACAAACTCTTTGTAATCAGAAACATACACCAAGCAACACTTAGCCTCAGGGCTCGAGACGTAGGACTTTTACCACTTCCGAGTGGGGTCCGAACTCGTAAATTCCGAGTGTGACACTTGCTCCGTAGCTAGGCTTCGCCCTACTCATACGTACCCCTCGTACTACTGTCAGGATTACTCCCACGACACTACCCTTGAAATTCAATGCAAGGTTTAGACACTTTTAATGGAAAACATATCGTTCTTCTCATAGTGCCAAGCAAGAAGATCTCCATCCCCAAAAGTTTGAATGTGAATCTTGAGAACCTCATCTGCATCATCGGGATAGAATATGTACTTATAATCAAGTTATTATCCCACCTCTTTTCCCCTCTCATGAATAAATCTGACACCCACTTCAATCTAGTATTATGCCTTTTAGCCAAGGCCAAAGAATTCCTGGGGATTCAGTTATCCCTCCAAATATTAATATTAGATCCATCACACACCCTCCAAATGACACCCTTTTTGAAGCACTTCCAGGCCATGCATAATACCTTGCAAAGACAAAGATGTTGAGTGTGAAAAATACCGTATCAAGATTATGTCCAGGTGGATAATATTTTTCCATCATCAACTTGGCACAAAACGAGTCCGAATAAGCCAACAAACAACACGCCTCTTTAGCCAGAAGAGCTTGGTTAAATAATCTAAGATCACAAAGCCCCATACGGCCCATACCTTTAGCTTTCGCTAATTTATCCCACACTAACCAATGTGTTTTCCTTCCATCCCCCTCATCACCCCGCCAAAAAATTCTGATAATCTAGGATAACTACTCATAGAGCAGGCAGACAATTTGAAACTTGTATTATCATATGAGGAACCATGTATAGTAATTGTAGAAGTGTATATGTGGATTGTCTAGCCCTTTATATCAATTCGGACTTTTGGTTGCGTTGGCTAGTGCATGAAGCTTAGGGCCAGTTCTTTTGAGCCTTATAGCAGCTTATGGCCAAAAAAAGGCAAAAGCCCAAAAGAACTCGTTTTGGACAGGGAGCAAAACTTATTTCCACGACCATTTTCTTCACAATGGAAAAAAGCTAGGGTGAGGGCAGCTTCCCACAACTTATCACTTAAACACAAACATGTATAACCCCTTGCCCTCGGTTGCATAGAATTATGCCCAAAAATGCCATTACATCCTCCCAATCTGGTAGGAAAAGATCTCGCAGTGCAGCTCACCCTGTATTCCTCTCATCCCTCTCCTCCCGCACTCAACAAATCCTAGGGTTTCCCCGCCACCACCATCGACCCCGCCTCCAACCATCACCATCGACCCCGCCTCCAGCTGTTGTTGCCGACCACGCCTCCTGCCGCCGCGTTTCTCCATGCCAATGACATGGACACCCGCGGTGTTGGGTAGACGCGCTCCTCCCCTGCATTACGTGACCCTCCTCTCGCAAACGGATGTGGTCGCCCGAGGAAGACAAGAAGCTCTACAGCGACATCATCTGCCACGGCATCGACTGCAGGAGCTTAGTCCCCAGGCTGATCGAGCTGAACCACTATAGCAAGAGCTCATCAGATCCTCGGTAACAGGTCGGCACAATTGCAAATTTATAGTGCAATGCTTCAGTTACAATTGTAATTTTTTGGTGAACATTGCATATGATTTTTCAATGCGCGACGACCGTTTGAGAAGAGTGAGTGAAATGAAAGATTTGGGGTGATATGTATACTGATGCGTGTGTGCGCACATGTGTATTAGTGTATAAACAAAATATTTGTTGCTATATGAGTCTATGAGCATAATTCATGCTTGTATATGATGTTTCTACAATGAAGAAAGAATAGATAGTGTGGGTTTGACCTTGTTTAATTTATGCAGCTGTTGTATTTGTTGCTATACGAGTGTGGGTATGACCATGAATAAGATTGGTTCTACCAAGAGATTAGTATTGTCATGATTACTAACATGAATGTATGAACAAAATTTTACTTTTCTATTGGCACGACCTTGTTCAAATGCATACTAATTTATGCAATTTTTTGTACTGCCATGATGAAACATAGATGAAAGCGATAAAGACAACTCAACTCAATATCACTTCATAGATGCCTCTGGAGTTAAATTTGTATGTGAGACAATGATCTTCCTTTTGTTTGACTATAACATTTCTTGATGTTTGAAAAATTATTTTTATGTTCATATGGGTGACAAAGCAATAAACACAACTCAACATCAGAACAAATTACAGTCTAGGGGCATTACAAACTTTTCACTGGGTAAATCAAAATTAAGCTCGAGTGGCATGAACTGAAAACTGCTCGCTAACTTATTCTCAGGGGCTTATTTCCACATGAGCTTATATAGGGTTTATTTTCACAGGAGCTTATGCATAATCCACACCTTAAAAGAACTGGCCCTTAGCATGGTATCAGAGCCCAATGTCTTGATTTCAAGTCCTATCTTTGCAATTTATAAAAAAAATGTTATTTCCCCCTTTATCCACATATAAGCCTCTTGAGCCATACTTCCGAGTCTATCCACGTGTTAATTTTCCGCATCACCCGTAAGAGGGGGTGTTGAAGTGTATATGTGGATTACCTAGCCCTTTCCACCAGCTTAGACTTTTGGTTGCGTAGACTAGCGCATGAAGCTCAACATGGTATCAGTGTCCAAGGTCTTGAGTTCAAGTCCTCACTTTCCCAGTTTATTCAAAAATTGGTGCTGCCCCCTTTGTCCACGTATATGCCTCTTGAGCCAAACCTCTGAGTCTATCCATGCGTTGATTTTCCACGTCACGCGTGAGAGCTGGTGTTGAAGTGTGTATGTTGATCGTCTAGCCTTCTTCATCAGTTCAAACTTTTGTTTGTGTTGGCTAGTTCATGAAGCTTAATAGTAAAAAATCTTGATGCGGCCGAGTTTTTATTATATTGTAATGACACAAGAGACGTCAAACTCTAAGGTCCCACAAGATACCAAATCAAATACATCTACACCCCCCGGTTTGTTCTATTACGAGTAGAGAGCCGCCTCGAGTGAAAACATACAACTGGTGTCCAAAAGAAATAATTGTGTTAGTGAGAAGTTGTGTTTTTATAATTAAAGTTAAGGAGTGTGAATCAACTAAGCTTTCCTCGCAAATACCAATTTGGGTGAGCCAATCAACAACATTTTACTCAAACTACAAATTCCATATATACCTTTCCACTAATAACAATATTATGAGCAAGAGACATATTTGAGCGATCTGCACTATCTAGTGCACCGACTTCTATGATTTTCATACCATAAATGTTACTATTTATATCACCATCTTCTTTGCTATGGAGGGACCAAAGCGAGGCATCATGGCTTCCACACTCAAAGCATCGAAGCAACAATCAAGTTTCTTGTTTCTCACGACAGTCAATTCACCTTTCATCCTTTTCATCACAATGTCGACTGATCCAAGAAAGATATTTGCTTCAAAAAATTCGTCAACGTTGAGCTTCACCTGTCCCTTGGGAGGATGAGTCCATCCGTCTCTCTTTGCAGATGTGATTGGAACGCAAGCAAAAGTGTGGTTCATTGCTAGCACTTGGGCAGACATCACAATCATGTTCACATTTTATGACAGCTCTTCATTAGTTAATGTTCTTGATATCTCCTTTTTATTGATCCGGTATTGGAACAAGAAAGGGTATCCCGCACCTATTTCCCCAGAGGTGACCCTGGGTATCAAACCGATGAGAGGAAGACTCCCTTGAAGCAATGGTCTCTAGCAAGCTTATTTTAAAGTCTCAATCCATCTTTTGACCGGATCAGCAAGCAAATTGTGATTCAAACACTTATAATAAAAAGAAGGTATGGGGATGAGATGTTAATGCTTACAACCATGTATTGGTGTTGAGATAAAAAATGATATTAGTTTGTGCTCGGGAAGTCACCCATCAAGAGGTGCTTGCTTTGTATCGGAGTGGGGATGTGTCCAAATAACATCTTGACCAGCTCGAGTCCTGCATCAAGAATCAGTTGTCCTACCAAAGGCCCAATCCGTCTCGCGGGGTTTCCCTGATAATTAAGATAATAATATCAGACAAAAGCAGTGGGTGTTTAATGACTACACCTCATGAATCCCCAAGGTTATGATCCATGTAGCCTACTAAACCTTGCTGACACCGATGTTCGGTATAACACTTCACGGTAGTGGATACTTCATGGATATCATCTTGAAAAAATCTGCAACGGTATAATTATACTCTGGCACATGGCTTGTGTCAAGTACCTCACCCTTCTCTTTGTTGCTTCTTATCATTATAGCTTATTCAACCGGGTTAGGCTCCAGTTTACCTACAACCTTGGCCAAAATCAAGGTTTGGCTCTCTGCTATCTTTGCCACTTGTCCCTCCATATTCTTGGATATGGCTTCAAGTATCTGCACATCATTTGTTAGTCCAACAACCTTACCGGTTAATTGACCAAGTAAGTTATCATGATTCTTCAAGATATTCTTGAAGTGTTCATTTGCCTAGTCTGGCTAGCAATAAAACTTTAAAGAGTTTCTGCACGAGTATTTCTATTGCTACCATTAGCTCCATTAAAATTATTGGATGCTAATCCATTATAAGGATAAGGAAGTTTAGGAGCATAACCATTATTTTTCCAGTTGGGATTATAGCTATTTCGAGTAGTAAAATTCACATCATTAGTATCTTCATTAGTGATGGCATTCATATTTACCTCTTCTTTACCTTTCATCAAAGAGATAAGTTCTTCTAACTTGGTTGTCAACTCTGAGCTATTTTCTTCTATGGCATTCACCTTCTTAGTGGTGGTTCTCTCAACATGCCATTGGGCATGGTTCTCTTGCATATCATCTAGTATCTTCTCGACATCTTCTATGGGCCTTCCCATGATTGTTTCTCCTGCAGCCGTATCAAGCATAGTTTTTGACATGTGATTCAAGCCATTGTAAAACATATGAAGGATTAACCACTACTCCATTCCATGATTGGGGCAGTTTCTTATAGCTTCTTTCATTCTATCCCACGCAACCGCTAGTGGCTCACATTCCTCTTGCTTGAAACCTGTGATCTGAGAATGCAATTGCATAATTTTTGCACGTGGACAAAACTTAGATATAAAAAAAATACTGCAACAAGCAGCCCAAGAAGTAATACTGCCTTTAGGCAAAGCTAAAAGCCATTCCTTAGCTTTTCGTCTCAAAGAGAAAGGAAATAAGCGAAGTTTCATAGAATCTTGGTCATAATCCTTTATGCGTGTCATGTTGCACAATTCAGTAAAATTATGTAAATGCATACCTGCATCTTCAGAAGCAGAGCCTCCAAATTGGTCCTGTTGAACCATGGAAACTAGGTTCGGTTTGATCACATATTCTGCAGCTGCAACATCAGGTTGTGTTATTGGTTCACGCATGAAATTGTTGCTAGGAGTAGCAAAACTCCCAAGATTACAAGCCATAATAACTTTTTGGTATTTTCAACTAAAAGACTTGCAGAAAAATAAAACTTAAACTAAAAAGTAAAAAGTAAAAAAAATAAAAATTAACTTTAACAAAACTCTAAACATAAAGATTAGGAATTCTAAACTCTTCCCTGACAACGGCACTAGAAAAAGGGCTTGATATCTCCTTTTTATTGATCTAGTATTGGAACAAGAAAGGGTATCCCACACCTATTTCCCTAGAGGTGACCCTGGGTATCGAATCCACGAGAGGAAGACTCCCTTGAAGCAATGGTCTCTAGCAAGCTTATGTTAAATTCTCAAACTAGCTTTTGACCGGATCAGCAAGCAAATAGTGATTCAAACACTTATAATAAAAAGAAGGTACGGGGATGAGGTCTTAATGCTTACAATCATGTATTAGTGTTGGGATAAAAATGATATTAGTTTTTGCTTAGGAAGTCACCCATCAAGAGGTGCTTGCTTCGTATCGGAGTGGGGGATGTGTCCAAATAACATCTTGACCGACTCGAGTCCTGCATCAAGAATCAGTTGTCCTACGGAAGGCCCTATTCATCTCGCGGGGCTGCCCTGATAATTAAGATAATAATATCAGACAAAAGCATTGGGTATTTAATGACTACACCTCATGAATCCACAAGGTTATGATCCATGTTACCCTACTAAACCTTACTGTCACCAGTGTTGGTATAAGACTTCACGGTCCCCTTGCTCCTAGCATCACCGGTGCTCAATCTCCATGATCCTGGGTACCTGCGGGGATGAAGATCGTGGACAAGATAAGAGACACTTGACAAAACAATTTTATTTCACACATACAAGACGTTGTGTCAAAGACTTCCATTGATCCCTTCAGCAAGTAATAGGGTTGCAAGGCTCATGCCTCACCCCATACCTTACCGAACTACTCACACATGGAGATCAGATCGCGAGAAGAAATCACTGAAGAATCCATCTTGGGATTGATTGATTGCAATATGTCTTACAATGGATGCCTTGTGCGATGCATGATTACAAGTATTAACTACTCCCTCCATTCCTAAATATTTGTCTTTTTACAGGTTTCACTATAGACTACATACGGATGTATATAGACATAATTTAGATGGTAGGTTCATTCATTTTGCTTCGTATGTAGTCCATAGTTGAATCTCTAAAAAGACAAATATTTAGGAATAGAGGGAGTAGATGAGAGAGCACTATGGTGGTGGAGATGGCTATGGAGATGACAATGGCGCTGGCTAGGGTTTGTGGATGAAGATGATGATGAAGAGGTTCTGGATGTGCTCAACGCTGTTCTGTTGACAATTCGATAGGGCCCCCTTTATAAAAGTTGTTCAGGTGGATGACCCGCCTCGGTTTCCACGCCAGACGACCACTCAAACGGGCGCGTGCGGTCGCATGGAACGGCGTCTTTGACTCTGGTGGCCTTCTGGCGCCTCCTGGTGACCTGTTTATTCTCCATTCTCCTTCCTTTCCTTTCTCCCACATGATTTCTTCCCTTTTTAGCCCATTTCCTATGGAAAAATATCAAAGAGAGGATTGGTGGAATCCTTTGCATTCATTAGTCATTAGTAGCAATATCGGAGCGAATATCTCTCTTTTAATGAAATATCTCGGTTTAAACATGGTTGAAATGAGTGTAAAAATATCACTCATCAACAACCCCAAACTTAAACTTGATCGTCCTCGAGCAACCTAGAGAGAAATCCGAAGCATAAGGAACTTAGTTGTTTAAACCGAAATAACGAGAAGGTTTTGGTTCACTTACGATTGATATGCCTATATAGCCCTTCGCTTCTTGACCTGAACACTTATCATAGATATAGCGGTGGCATGGTTAGTGCAAGTTTTAGTGAAGCAACGATAATCAACACAAAATTTCTGATCTATTAGATAAAACAAGCCGAAATTCAAGTTGTCGCTCTTGGTGGATCATTCATTAGCCGGCGGAGTCCTCAACATAACATCAAGAAGGGTGGCGAAGCCACATTTACATGCGTAAAAGCATATATAGTAGCAAAGGCCATGGCACCAGCCGGAGGCTGTAACACCATGTTGAGATATACAACACATATTTTTTGCATAATCTCACCCACCTTTCAACTAAGTTCATCTAGACAATTTAATCCACAAGTGCTATCAAGTCTATTAAAATGAACAACAAGGATTTGAGCGTATCAAACATCACTTCCACTACAATTTCTCAACTCCCAAGTCTTGAGACTTTCTCTTATGCAAAGTTATACTTGGGTAATAGCATTTCATTCAAAAACTATCCCACGACAAGTCTTAGTTGTCTAAACTAAAGAAAACAAAGGCTACAAAATTATTTCAGCTGCTAGAGCAAAACCTTTGTATCAACTATCAAGACTTACTCCCATCTACTCATATCACACATACAACTACTACATCTACTCTAAGTATCCAAGTGCAAAAGACGGGGGGCATAGGACATACCTTCACGGTTGTGAATTTACACACTTCTCTTCCTTACTCTTGCATTCCTCGTTGTCCTGGCATAGATCAACCCCTATGAAAACAAAATGCAAACAAACTCCAAGGGGCTAAAATGAAGAACAAGAGCAAAGCAAAGCTTATTCTATGATTTTAGTTTTTGGTTTTTGAAAAATAACTTGCAACCAAAAAATCGCAAAGGCAAAAAGAAAAAGAAAAAGAAAAGGGCAAAAACAAAAAGCAAAGTGTTGGAACAAACCAACACGCGTGTTTTGAAGCTCCTTGAGCTTAAGTACAACCTCATTACAATTTATTCAAATACCGCCACATCTTGATGTAGAAGTGGTGATAACTGTTGGAAATATGCCCTACAGGCAATAATAAAAGTAGTTATTATTATATTTCCTTGTTCATGATAATCGTTTATTATCCATGCTATAATTGTATTGATTGGAAACACCGATACATGTGTGGATACATAGACAACACTATGTCCCTAGTATGCCTCTAGTAGACTAACTTGTTGATCAAAGATGGTCAAGGTTTCCTAGCTATAGACATGAGATGTCATTTGATAACAGGATCACATCATTGGGAGAATGATGTGATGGACAAGACCCAAACTATGAACGTAGCATATGATCGTGTCAGTTTATTGCTATTGTTTTTTGCATGTCAAGTATCTGTTCCTATGACCATGAGATCATGCAACTCACTGACACCGGAGGAATGCCTTGTGTGTATCAAACGTCACAACGTAACTGGGTGACTATAAAGATGCTCTACAGGTATCTCCGAGGGTGTCTGTTGAGTGGGCATGGATCAAAACTGGGATTTGTTACTCCGTATGACGGAGAGGTATCTCAGGGCCCACTCGGTAATACAACATCACAACAAGCCTTGCAAGCAATGTGACTAAAGTGTTAGCCACGGGATCTTGTATTATGGAACGAGTAAAGAGACTTTCCGGTAACGAGATTGAACTAGGTATGGAGATACCGACGATCGAATCTCGGGCAAGTAACATACCGAAGAAACAAAGGGAACAGCATACGGGATTAACTGAATCCTTGACATAGAGGTTCAATCGATAAAGATCTTCGTAGAATATGTAGGAACCAATATGGGTATCCAGGTCCCGCTATTGGTTATTGACCGTAGAGGTGTCTCGGTCATGTCTACATAGTTCTCGAACCCGCAGGGTCTGCACACTTAAGGATCGGTGATGTTTCGGTAGTATAGAGTTATGTATGGTGGTGACCGAAGGTTGTTCGGAGTCCCGAATGAGATCCTGGACGTCACGAGGAGCTCCGGAATGGTCCGAAGGTAAAGATTGATATATAGGAAGTCCCGTTTTGGTCACCGGAAAAGTTTTGGGTATTTCGGTAGTGTACCGGGAGTGCCGGGAGGGGTACCGGGGACCATCGGGAGGGGTGTCTCGACCCAAAGGGCCTCATGGGCTGTGGGAGGAGTCAAGCCAGCCCTTAGTGGGCTGGCCGAGCCCCCCACTAAGGCCCATGCGGCTGGGGTGGGAAAACACAAAGGTGGAAAGAGTTTCAAAGTGGAGGAAGAGGAATCCTACTCCTAGTAGGATTGGAGTAGGACTCCTCCACCTCTCCTCCTTGCGGCCGCACCAAGGGGAAGCCCTTGGGCCGCCGGCCTTCCTTCCCTTCCTCCTATATATACTAGAGGGAGAGAGGGCAAAATCACTTCAACCCTAAGCCACGGTGCAGCCCTCTCTCCCAATAGATCAAGTCCTCTAGTTTTCAGCGGTGCTTAGGCGAAGCCCTGCTGGAATAGTTCCACCACCACTGCCGCCGTGCCGTCGCGCTGATGGAGAACTCATCTACCTCTCTGCTCCCTCTTGCTGGATCAAGAAGGCGGAGATCGTCATCGAGCTGTACGTGTGCTGAACGCGGAGGTGCCGTCCGTTCGGTACTAGATCGTGATTGGATCGCGGGAGCCTCGGCGATTTGGATCACGAAGACGTTTGACTAGATCAACCGCATTTCTTAACGCTTCCCGCTTAGCGATCTACAAGGGTATGTAGATCCACTCTCCCTCTCGTAGATGCTCATCACCATGGATAGATCTTGCGTGTGCGTAGGAATTTTTTTTGTTTCCCATGCAACGTTCCCCGACAGTGGCATCATGAGCTAGGTCTATGTGTAGATGAGATCACGAGTAGAACACAAAGGAGTTTGGGGGCGTTGATATTCGGATTGCTTCCTCCCTTGGTCTTTTCTTGTTTCGGCGGTATTGTGGGATGAAGCGGACCGGACCAACATTACTCGTACGCTTACGAGAGACCAGTTCCATCAACCGACATGTAACTTCGTTGCATAAAGATGGCTGGCGGGTGTCTATTTCTCCCACTTTAGTCGGATCGGATTTGACAAAGGCAGTCCTTGAGAAGGTTGAATAGCAATTTTTGTATCACCGTTGTGGTTTTTGCGTAGGTAAGAATTGTTCTTGCTAGATACCCGTAGCAGCCACATAAAACTTGCAACAACAATTAGAGGACGTCTAACTTGTTTTTGCAGGGTATGTTGTGATGTGATATGGCCAATTACATGATGAGATATATGTGATGTATGAGATGATCATGTATTGTATAGAATATCACGACTTGCACGTCGATGAGTACGGCAACCGGTAGGAGCCATAGGGTTGTCTTTAATTATTTTCGTCGTTTTTGCTTTACTTTATCGCTATGAGTTAGCAATAGTCGTGGAAGCAACAGTCGGCGCGACAACCTCATGGAGACATGTTGATGGAGATCAAGATGATGGAGATCATGGTGTCATGCCGGTGACGATGGAGATCATGCCGGTGCTTTAGAGATGGAGATCAAAAGCACAAGTTCATGGCCATATGATGTCACTTATGATTTGCATGTGATGTTAATCCTTTTATGCATCTTATTTTGCTTAGGACGACGGTAGCATTATAAGGTGATCCCTCACTTAAATTTCAAGATAAATTGTGTTCTCCCCGAGTGTGCACCGTTGCGAAAGTTCGTCGTTTCGAGACACCACGTGATGATCGGGTGTGATAGACTCTACGTTCGCATACAACGGGTGCAAGCCAGTGTTGCACAAGCGGAACACTCGGGTTAAACTTGACGAGCCTAGCATGTACAGATATGGCCTCGGAACACAAGAGACCAAAAGGTCGAACATGAGTCATATAGTAGATATGATCAACATGAAGATGTTCACCATTGAAACCACCTCAACTCACGTGATGATCGGACTTGAGTTGGTGGATTTGGATCATGTGACACTCGAATGACCAGAGGGATGTCAATTTGAGTGGGAGTTTTTAAGTAATATGATTAACTAAACTCATTATCTTAAACAATAGTCTAAGTTGTTTTTGCAAAATTTATGTTGTAGATCAATGGCTCACGCAGTAGCACCCCTGAATTTTAATGCGTTCCTAGAGAAAGCTAAGTTGAAAGATGATGGAAGTAACTTAGTGGACTGGGCCCGTAATCTGAGGATTATCCTTACGGCTTCCCAAAAGGGTTATGTCCTTGATGCACCGCTTGGTGATCCACCCGCTCCAGTTGAGTCTCCAGACGTTGTGAACGCCTGGCAGGCTCGTTCTGATGATTACTCAATGGTTCAATGCGCAATGTTGTATGGCTTAGAACCGGGACTTCAAAGACGTTTTGAATGTCATGTAGCATATGATATGTTCCTTGAGTTGAAGTTTATCTTTCAGAAGAATGCCCGGATCGAGAGGTATGATACCTCCGATAAGTTCTATGCTTGCAAGATGGAGGAGAATGGGTCTGTCAGTGAACACATACTCAAAATGTCTGGGTATTCCACATGTCTAGCTGAATAAGGGATGCCCCTTCCAGCAGAGGCGATCACTGACAGAGTTCTTCAATCATTGCCACCTAGCTACAAGAGCTTCGTGTTGAACTATAACATGGACAGGATGAACAAGTCAGTCGCCGAGCTGTTTGCGATGTTGAAAGTCGCTGAGTTTGAGATTCAGAATGAGCATCAAGTGTTGATGGTCAATAAAACCACTAGTTTCAAGAAGAATGGCAAGGGTAAGAAGGGTAACTCCAAGAAGAGTGGCAAAGCAGTTGCCCCTCCCATGAAGAAACCCAAGTCTGGACCCAAGCCAGAAACTGAGTGCTTTCATTGCAAGGGAACTGGTCACTGGAAGCGGAACTGCCCCAAGTATTTGGCTGACAAGAAGGCGACCAACAACAAACAAGGTATATATGATATAGATGTTTTTGATGTGTACCTTACCAACTCTCGTTGTAGTGCCTGGGTATTTGATACCGGTGCGGTTGCTCACATTTGCAACTCAAAACAGGAACTGCGGAATAGACGGAGGCTGGCAAAGGACGAAGTGACGATGCGCGTGGGAAATGGTTCCAAGGTTGATGTGATCGCTGTCGGCACGCTCGCTCTTCGATTACCATCGGGATTAGTGATGAACCTGAATAATTGTTATTTAGTGCCTGCGTTAAGCATGAACATTATATCTGGATCTTGTTTATTGCGAGACGGTTACTCATTTAAATCAGAGAATAATGGTTGTTCTATTTATATGAGTAATATCTTTTATGGTCATGCACCCGATGTGAGGGGTTTATTCTTATTGAATCTCGATAGTAATGATACACATGTTCATAACATTGATGCCAAAAGATGTAGAATTGATAATGATAACACCACTTTCTTGTGGCACTGCCGTTTAGGTCATATTGGCGTAAAACGCATGAGGAAGCTCCATGCTGATGGACTTTTGGAGTCACTTGATTTTAAATCACTTGACACATGCGAGCCATGCCTCATGGGCAAGATGACTAAAACCCCGTTCTCTGGAACAATGGAACGGGCAAGTGACTTGTTGGAGATCATACATACTGATGTGTGCGGTCTGATGAGCATTGAGGCGCGCGGTGGATATTGTTATTTTCTCACCTTCACTGATGACTTAAGTAGATATGGGTATATTTACTTAATGAAACACAAGTCTGAAACGTTTGAAAAGTTCAAGCAATTTCAGAGTGAAGTTGAGAATCATCGTATCAAGAAGATTAAATTCCTACGATCTGATCGAGGAGGAGAATATCTGAGTTATGAGTTTGGCAGTCACTTAAGACAATGTGGAATTGTTTCACAATTGACACCGCCTGGAACACCACTGCGTAATGGTGTGTCCGAACGTCGTAATCAAACCTTTTTGGATATGGTGCGTTCTATGATGTCTCTTGCCGATTTACCACTATCGTTTTGGGGTTATGCATTAGAGACAGTTGCATTCACTTTAAATAGGGCACCATCGAAATCCATTGAGATGATGCCATATGAACTGTGGTTTGGCAAGAAGCCGAAGTTGTCGTTTCTTAAAGTTTGGGGATGTGATGCTTATGTCAAAAAGCTTCAGCCTGAACAGCTGGAACCCAAAGCGGAGAAATGCGTCATCATAGGATACCCAAAAGAGACAGTTGGGTATACCTTCTATCTCAGATCCGAAGGCAAAGTGTTTGTCGCTAAAAACGGAACATTTCTTGAGAAAGAGTTTCTCTCGAAAGAATTGAGTGGGAGGAAGATAGAACTTGATGAGGTTGTTGAACCTTTACTTCAACCTGAGAGTAGCGCAGCGCAGAAAGATGTTTCTGTAGAGCCTACATCAGTTGAATAGGAAGTTAATGATGATGATCATGAAGCTTCGGATCAAGTTGCTATCGAACCTCGTAGGTCGACAAGGGCGCGTACTGCTCCAGAGTGGTACAGCAACCCTGTCTTAGAGGTCATGTTGTTGGACAACGATGAACCTACGAGCTATGGAGAAGCGATGATGGGCTCGGATTCCGAGAAATGGTTAGAGGCCATGAAATCCGAGATGGGATCCATGTATGAAAACAAAGTATGGGCTTTGGAAGTATTACCTGAAGGGCGTAAGGCCATTCAGAACAAATGGATCTTTAAGAGGAAGACGGACGCGGACGGTAATATCACCGTCTATAAAGCTCGACTTGTGGCAAAGGGTTTTTCACAAGTTCAAGGAGTTGACTACGATGAGACCTTCTCACCCGTAGCGATGCTTAAGTCCGTCAGAATCATGTTAGCAATAGCTTCCTTAACGGTTTCCTTAAGGAAGAGTTGTATATGATGCAACCAGAAGGTTTTGTCGATCCAGAGAATGCTGACAAAGTTTGCAAACTCCAGCGATCCATTTATGGACTGGTGCAAGCATCTCGGAGTTGGAATCTTCGCTTTGATGAGGTGATCAAAGCGTTCGGGTTTATACAAGTTTATGGAGAAGCTTGTATTTACAAGAAAGTGAGTGGGAGCTCTATAGCGTTTCTAATATTATATGTGGATGACATATTGCTGATTGGAAACAATATAGAAATGTTGGAAAGCGTGAAGGAATATTTGAACAAGAGTTTTTCAATGAAGGACCTAGGAGAAGCTGCTTTCATATTAGGCATCAAGATCTATAGAGATAGATCGAGACGCTTAATAGGACTTTCACAGAGCACATACCTTGACAAAGTTTTGAAGAAGTTCAAAATGGATCAGTCCAAGAAGGGGTTCTTGCCTATGTTGCAAGGTGTGAAGTTGAGTAAGACTCAATGCCCAGTGACTGCAGAAGATAGAGAAAAGATGAGTGTCGTCCCCTATGCTTCAGCCATAGGCTCTATCATGTATGAAATGCTGTGCACAAGACCCGATGTCAGCCTTGCCATAAGTATGGCCGGAAGGTTTCAAAGTGATCCAGGAATGGAACATTGGACGGCGGTCAAGAATATCCTGAAGTACCTCAAAAAGGACTAAGGACATGTTTCTCGTTTATGGAGGTGATCAAGAGCTCATCGTAAAGGGTTACGTCGATTCAAGCTTTGACACTGATCCGGATGACTCTAAGTCGCAAACCGGATACGTATTTATTCTCAATGGGGGTGCGGTAAGCTGGTGCAGTTCCAATCAAAGCGTGGTAGCTGATTCTACATGCGAAGCGGAGTACATCGGTACCTCGGAGGCGGCGAAGGAAGGTGTCTGGATGAAGGAGTTCATGACAGATCTTGGAGTAGTGCCTAGTGCACTGAACCCAATGACTCTGTTCTGTGACAACACTGGTGCCATTGCTCTAGCCAAGGAACCAAGGTTTCACAAGAGGACCAGACACATAAAGCGACGTTTAAATTCCATCCGCGATTACATCAAGGAGGACGACATAAATATTTGCAAAGTACACACGGATCTGAATGTTGCAGATCCAATGACTAAACCTCTTCCAAAGGCTAAACATGATCAACACCAGAACTGCATGGGTGTTAGATTCATTACAATGTAAATCACATAGTGATGTGAGCTAGATTATTGACTCTAGTGCAAGTGGGAGACTGTTGGAAATATGCCCTAGAGGCAATAATAAAAGTAGTTATTATTATATTTCCTTGTTCATGATAATCGTTTATTATCCATGCTATAATTGTATTGATTGGAAACACCGATACATGTGTGGATACATAGACAACACTGTGTCCCTAGTATGCCTCTAGTAGACTAGCTTGTTGATCAAAGATGGTCAAGGTTTCCTAGCCATAGACATGAGATGTCAGTTGATAACAGGATCACATCATTGGGAGAATGATGTGATGGACAAGACCCAAACTATGAACGTAGCATATGACCGTCTCAGTTTATTGCTATTGTTTTCTGCATGTCAAGTATCTGTTCCTATGACCATGAAATCATGCAACTCACTGACACGGGAGGAATGCCTTGTGTGTATCAAATGTCACAACGTAACTGGGTGACTATAAAGATGCTCTACAGGTATCTCCGAGGGTGTCTGTTGAGTGGGCATGGATCAAAACTGGGATTTGTTACTCCGTATGACGGAGAGGTATCTCAGGGCCCACTCGGTAATACAACATCACAACAGGCCTTGCAAGCAATGTTATATTACTGCTTAGCGTAAGAAACATCTTCCAAAGAAAATAGTACCTCTATCGGTGCCTTCCTTTAGGTTGCTACGTAAATCGTGGATAATAAGGCCGTATACTGCTAGTATGCGAGTAATGGCCCTTTTGAGAAAAGAAGCCCGAGTAATGGTAATAACAACCATAATTTTATTTGTTGCTTCCGTCGTAGCTGACCAATTTTCTACTGAAGATAGCTAGCTTTTGGCTTCACCCGTCTGAGGTACGTATCCAGATAACCTGGTCGTAGCAATCGCAGAGGTGCTCCCTTTACCCTCTAGCCGAACAATCGGGAACGTAGAGGGTAAACACAGGAGCGAGGCAACCCAACTTGGCAAAAATCTTAGTTCGAATTGATGCATATAATGGCTTAAAAATCGACAAGGGAAACATGCATACACAGGAAATGTGAATAGATGCTTAAAATATATAATCATCGGCTTCGGAAAGAAGCCCCCAGGTATTTTATACGGGTCTAACATTTGAGGATGTATGCCGAAAGACTTAACACGAGTTCGGTTTAGCCGAACATAAACTTGGGGAGAGAAAAAATCCGAACCTGCCAAACATTAAGGTGGAAGGGAAGGAAAATGAAAAGAAAGAAAAAGAAAAAGGAGGGTAAAAAATATGACGACACCGGTCTAGCCGTAAAAACGCCGAAGACGAGATGCGTTCCATGGGTGTGGTTCGAGGCGGTTATCTGGCGGGCTTCGAAGACGATAAGCCCCTCCTGCGAGTACTTCGTCGATTATGAAGGGGCCCTCCCATTTGGGATTGAGTTTATGCTTTTGCTTCTTGGGGAGCCGTAAGATGAGTTCACCCACATTATACACTTTTGCCCTGACCTCCCTGCTTTGGTAACGCCGGGCCTGCTGTTGATAAAAAGTAGAGCGAGCCCGAGCTATGTCGCGCTCTCCTTCTAAGGCGTCCAAGTCGTCCTGCCGATCTAACTCGGCCTTCTTTTCTTCGTACATGCGCACCCTTGGTGCATCGTGAATAATATCACAAGGAAGGACTGCTTCTGCCCCGTAGACCATGAAAAACGGTGTGTATCATGTTGATCGATTCGGGGTGGTACGCAGGCCCCACAGAACGGAGTCAAGCTCCTCCACCCAATGGCAGTCGGACTCATGAAGAGACCGAACCAGACGTGGTTTAATACCACACATGAAGAGGCCGTTGGCCCGTTCGACTTGTCCATTAGTCTGCGGGTGATACACCGATGCGTAATCGAGCTTGATGCCCATTTTTGTACACCAGTCTTTTACCTCTTGGGCGGTGAAGTTGGATCCGTTGTCCGTTATTATACTGTGGGGGACACCGCAACGGTGTACCACGCTGGATATAAAGTTGACCACTGGCCCGGACTTGGCTGATTTGATAGGTTTTGCTTCGATCCATTTGGTGAACTTGTCAACCATGACCAGCAGATATTTATTCTTTTGGTTCCCCCTTTAAGTGGTCCGACCATATCCAGCCCCCAGACCGTGAAAGGCCAGGTAATCGGAATAGTCCGGAGAGCTGTTGGGGGCATGTGGCTTTGATTTGCAAAAAGTTGACAGCCCACGCAATGCTGGACAAGTGACTGGGTGTCTACTCGAGCGGTGGGCCAGAAAAAACCAGCCCGAAAGGCCTTGCTTACTAAGGCCCTTGCCGCGGCGTGAAGGCCGCCCATTCCAGCATGGACTTCGGCCAAAAGTTGCCTTCGTTCTTCCTCAGATATGCACCGCTGGAGTACTCCGGTGGTGCTTTTCTTGTATAACTCACCCTCGTAGACTTTATAGGCCTTGGATCGCCGAATTATGCATCTCGCCTCTGTCTGATCGTCGGGGAGTTCTTGGCGAAGAAGGTAGGTGAGGAAGGGCTCGGTCCATGGTGCAATTACTGCCATGACCTCATGAGCCAAAGGCGTTTCGTCCATTACGGAGCCGCCGATGATTTGGTCGTCTGGTTCATTTATAGGGGGAACAACCTCTTCTGCGTTGATGGATCCGGTGCCCTTATTGTCGTCCTGCCAAACCACCGATGGCTTGAAGAGCCGTTCAAGGAAAGTGTTTTTTGGGACATGGTCGCAATGTTCCTGGGCTGCGAGGCACACTTTGAATTATGGAGGAGAGGGTCCTTAGGGCAAGCCTTGTTAAGGTCTTTGAAGTCGACGCACAGCCGCCACGATTTGTCTTTCTTCGGTACCATCACCAGGTTTGCCAACCATTCGGGGTGTCTATTTCTTTTTTCGGCGGGTTCGTGTTTGGCTAGCCGCTTCGGAGGTATCTGCTTTTTCCGATCTCCTCTAGGGTGTTCGGTAAAGTCTTGTTCCGAAAGTAACCGTTCGGCTTGCCAGGTGCTCTCCATGGCACAGTATTTTTGTACCAGGTCCGATAGCTCGGTGAAGCCGCGGATGTGTCGACGGGATAGGGCATTGAGGATCCCTTCATCGTGACAATTGCGACTGAAGGTTGCCATTATCTCCTGGTCACTAGAGCCTGGTACTCTGTCTCTAATGAGGAGGAGTCTAGCCCAAAAATGATGAACCGACTCCCCTGGTAATTGTTTGACATCCCGTAAGTCTGAAGACTTGGACTCTCCTGCGGTGCTTGAATGCTCGACTTGGGTGGTGGGTGGGAAAAATTTTAGTTCCGCGCCACGATGTGAGTCCAGAATCACGGGGTTCAAGTTGCGTGCTAAATCGGGGACCGATCCCGAACTATTTCCAGAACGAACTCCAGAGTCCGGGTTACACACGGGGTCCTGATGATCGGAAATTGGGGTATAAACCGTCCTTAATTCCAGTTGTTGGGGGGACGAACCTCCAGACGGACACTCGACGGTGGTGACTAGGTGAGTGATCAAGGGGGTGCGAATCTCCCTATCGTCGGGCTTAAGCCCGATCCGGTCATAGACCGGTGTCTGATCGTCGGTCATACCCATGGTTTGAATCCGATCGAATAGCTCGTTTAAGGACGAGGCGTCGGTGGGGGCGCGTGTCGCCGAAGCGCGCGGGGTCAATCCGCAGCGTCGTGGTTCCGGAGTCGCTTGACAGCGAATCCAGGTTACGTTCAGCCACGGCGGGTCCGGGCACAACGACTAGGTTGCGCGTTGCTACTTCTCGAGCATGCGTTGGTTTTCCCTTGAAGAGGAAAGGGTGATGCAGCAAAGTAGATAAGTATTTCCCTCAGTTGTTGAGAACCAAGGTATCAATCCAGTAGGAGATATAAGCAAGTCCCCAATAGGTGTACCTACACAAAGAATCAAACACTTGAACCCAACGCAATAAAGGCGTTGTCAATCCCTTCACGGTTACTTGCAAGGATGAGATCTGATAGAGATAGATGGAAAAGATTGCGGAAAGTAAAAACACAAGTAAATAGATCTGAAAATATAAGATGGAAAATAGACCCGGGGGCCATAGGTTTCACTAGAGGCTTCTCTCATGAAGGCAAATATCACGGTGGGTGAACAAATTACTGTCGAGCAATTGATAGAAAAGCGCATAGTTATGACGATATCCAAGGCAATGATTATGCATATAGGCATCATGTCCGTGTCAAGTAGACCGAAACGATTCTGCATCTACTACTATTACTCCACACATCGACCGACTCCTGCCTGCATCTAGAGTATTAAGTTCATGAAGAACAGAGTAACGCATTAGGTAAGATGACATGATGTAGAGGGACAAACTCAAGCAATATGATGAAAACCCCATCTTTTTATCCTCGATGGCAACACAATACGTGCCTCGCTACCCCTACTTTGTCACTGGGTGAGGACACCGCAAGATTGAACCCAAAACTAAGCACTTCTCCCATTGCAAGAATTACCAATCTAGTTGGCCAAACCAAACCAATAACTCGAAGAGACTTGCAAAGATATGAAATCATGCATATAAGAATTCAGAAAAGACTCAAATAATATTCATAGATAATCTGATCATAAACCCACAATTCATCGGATCTCGACAAACACACCACAAAAGAGTATTACATCGGATAGATCTCCATGAAGATCATGAATAACATGGTATTGAAGAGAAAATAGAGAGAGGAAGTCATCTAGCTACTAGCTATGGACCTGAAGGTCTGTGGTGGACTACTCACGCATCATCGGAGGGGCAATGGAGTTGATGTAGATGCCCTCCGTGATCGAATCCCCCTCCGACAGATTACCGGAAAAGGCTCCAAGATTGGATCTCACGGGAACAGAGGCTCCTGGCGGCGGAAAAGTATTTTTGTGGCTCTTTTTGGTATCCAGGGAATATTTGGGAATTTATAGGCCGAAGAGTAGGGTTAGGAGGGCTGTCGTGGGCCCACAAGCCAGGGGGGCGCGCCCTACCCCCCTGGGCGCGCCCCTGTGGCTTGTGGCCACACGGCGGCTCTCCTGCCTTGGTCTCCAAGCTTGGTAGGTTTCTTCTCGTCCAAGAAAAATTATTCCGAAGATTTTATTCCGTTTGGACTCCGTTTAATATTCCTTATCTGCAATACTCAAAAACAAGGAAAAAACAGAAACTGGCACGAGGCACTAGATTAATAGGTTAGTCCCAAAAATAATATAAAATAGCATAATAATGCATATAAAACATCCAAAACAGATAATATAATAGCATGGAACAATCAAAAATTATTGATACGTTGGAGACGTATCAAGCATCCCCAAGCTTAATTCCTGCTCGTCCTCGAGTAGGTAAATGATAAAAACAGAATTTTTGATGTGGAATGCTACCTAACATATTTATCCATGTAATATTCTTTATTGTGGCATGAATATTCAGATCCGTACAATTCAATACAATAGCTTAATATTGACATAAAAACAATAATACTTAAAGCATACTAACAAGCAATCATATCTTTCAAAATACCATGGCTAAAGAAAGTTATCCCTACAATATCATATAGTCTAGCTATGCTCCATCTTCCCCACACAAAGTATCTAAATCATGCACACCCCCGATGACAAGTCAAGCAATTGTTTCACCCCTTTTATGTTCTCAAACCTTTTCAACTCTCACGCAATACATGAGCGTGAGCCATGGATATAGCACTATGGGTGGAATAGAATGTGGTGGAGGTGCAAGGGAAAAGGAGAAGATAGTCTCACATCAACTAGGCGTATCAACGGGCTATGGAGATGCCCATCAATAGATATCAATGTGAGTGAGTAGGGATTGCCATGCAACGGATGCACTAGAGCTATAAGTGTATGAAAGCTCAAAAGGAAACTAAGTGGGTGTGCATCCAACTCGCTTGCTCATGAAGACCTAGGGCACTTTGAGGAAGCCCATCATTGGAATATACAAGCCAAGTTATATAATGAAGATTCCCACTAGTATATGAAAGTGACAAAATAGGAGACTCTCTTTCATGAAGAACATGGTGCTACTCGAAGCACAAGTGTGGAAAAGGATAGTAGCATTGTCCCTTCTCTCTTTTCTCTCATTTTTTTCTCTTTTTTTTGTGGGCATCTTTGGCCTCTTTTTTTTTGGGCTTCGCTGGCCTCTTTTATTTTTTGTAAAGTCCGGAGACTCATCCCATCTAGTGAGGGAATCATAGCTTCCATCATCCTTTCCTCTCATGGTACAATGCTCTAATAATGATGATCATCACACTTTTATTTACTTACAACTCGAAACTTAGAACAACATATGACTCTATATGAATGCCTCCGGCGGTGTACCGGTATGTGCAATGATCTAGCATAGCAAATGACATCAAAAAACGGACAAGCCATAAAAACATCATGCTAGCTGTCTTACGATCATGCAAAGCAATATGACAATGATGGTGCGTGTCATAATAAACGGAACGGTGGAAGTTGCATGGCAATATATCTCGGAATGGCTATGGAAATGCCATATTAGGTAGGTATGGTGGATGTTTTGAGGAAAATATATGGTGGCTGTTTTGAGGAAGGTGGGTTTAATGCACCGGCGAAAGTTGCGCGGTACTAGAGAGGCTAGCAAAGGTGGAAGGGTGAGAGTGCGTATAATCCATGGACTCACATTAGTCATAAAGAACTCACATACTTATTGCAAAAGTCTATTAGTCATCGAAGCAAAGTGTTAGACACATGCCCCTAGGGGAGAGGTTGGTAGGAGTAAACCATCGCGCGCTCCCGACCCATCACACAAAGGATGACAATCATTAAACAAATCATGCTCCGACTTCATTACATAACGGTTCACCATACGTGCATGCTACGGGAATCACAAACCTTAACACAAGTATTTCTACTAATCCACAATTACTTACTAGCATAACTCTTAATATCACCATCTCTACATCTCAAAACTACATGCACGAAATCAAACTTCTCATCATATTCAATGCACTTAATATGAAAGTTTTTATTATATCCCTCTTAGATGCCTATTATATTAGGACCAAATTCATAACCTAATCCAATTACCATGCTGTTTAGAGACTCTCAAAATAATATAAGTGAGGTACGAGAGTTCAATTATTTCTATAAAACATAACACCACCGTGCTCTAAAAAGATATAAGTGAAGCACTAGAGCAAAATTGCCTGGCTCAAAAGATATAAGTGAAGCACATAGAGTATTCTAATAAATTCACGATTCAGCGTGTCCTTCTCAAAAAGATGTGTGCAGCAAGGATGATTGTGGAAAACTAAAAATCAAAGACTCATATCATACAAGACGCTCCAAGCAAAACACATATCATGTGGTGAATAAAAATATAGCCTCTAGTAAATTTACCGATGGATTGAAGACGAAAGAGGGGATGCCTTCTGGGGCATCCCCAAGCTTAGGCTCTTTGGTATCCTTTAATATGGCTTGGGGTGCCTTGGGAATCCCCAAGCTTAGGCTCTTGCCACTCCTTATTCCATAGTTCATCAAATCTTTACCCAAAACTTGAAAACTTCACAACACAAAACTCAACAGAAAACTCGTGAGATCCGTTAGTATAAGAAAAATAAATCACCACTTTAGGTACTGTTGTGAACTCATTCTTTATTTATATTTGTGTAATACCTACTGTATTCTAACTTCTCCATGGTTCATACCCCCCGATACAACCCATAGATTCATCAAAATAAGCAAACAACACAAAGAAAACAGAATCTGTTAAAAACAGAACAGTCTATAGCAATCTGTAGACTTCGAATACTTCTGTAACTCCAAAAATTCTGAAAAATTATGACAACCAGGGAAATTTGTATATCAATCTTGTGTAAAAATGTCAGATCAAAATCACGTTCCAGTGAATTTATAAAATACCTGGACTGAGCGCAAAAGTTTCTGTTTTTCAGCAAAATCAAATCAACAAACACCGTAGACCATCCCAAAGGTCTTACTTGGCTCAAACACTAATAAAAACATAAAAACACAATTACTACAGAAGTAACAATGTGCAAAACACACCAAAACAGAAACAAAAAAACAGAAAGCAAAAATAAAATTGGGTTGCCTCCCAACAAGCGCTATTGTTTAACGCCCCTAGCTAGGCAAAACGCAATAGATCTAAGTATTGTCATCTTTGGTATGCAATACATAAGTAGCTCTCATGATAGATTCATAAGGTAATTTAATTTTATTTCTAGTAAATTGTTCCATGCCTTTCCTTAATGGAAATTGGAATCTAATATTTCCTTCCTTCATATCAATAATTGCACCAATCGTTCTAAGGAAAGGTCTACCAAGAATAATAGGACATGTAGGATTGCAATCTATATCAAGAACAATGAAATCTACGGGCACATAATTCCTATTTGCAACAATAATAACATCATTAATTCTTCCCATAGGTTTCTTAATAGTGGAATCCGCAAGATGCAAATTTAAAGAGCAATCATCAAATTCACGAAAACCTAACACATCACATAGAGTTTTTGGAATCGTGGAAACGCTAGCACCCAAATCACACAAAACATGGCACTCAAAATCTTTAATTTTAATCTTAATAGTGGGTTCCCACTCATCGTAAAGCTTTCTAGGTATTGAAACTTCTAACTCAAGTTTTTCTTCAAAGGATTTCATCATAGCATCAACGATATGTTTAGTGAAACCTTTATTTTGATCATAAGCTTGAGGACAATTCAACATGGATTGAAACAAGGAAATAAAATCAATCAAAGAACAACTCTCATAATTAAAGTCCTTGAAATCCAAAAGAGTGGGTTCATTGCTATTTAAAGTTTTGACCTCTTCAATCCCACTTTTATCAATCTTAGCATTAGGATCTATAAACTCCAAATCATTGGGACGCCTTTTAACTAAAGTTGACTTATCTCCAGTCCCATATTTATCAAGATTTGTTTTATAAAACAAAGATTCAATAGGAGTCACATCAATCACTTTAAGATCTTCATCAATATTATCACGAGAACACACTTTTTCAAGCCATTCACGCTTAGCACGTATTCTAGCGGTTCTTTCCTTACACTCATCAATAGAAATTCTCATAGCTTTTAAAGACTCATTAATATCATGCTTGGGTGGAATAGATCTAATTTTCAAAGAATCAATCTCAAGAGAAATTCTATCAACGTTCCTAGCCAAATCATCAATCTTGAGCAGTTTTTCTTCAATCATAGCATTGAAACCTTTTTGCGAACTAATAAATTCTTTAATATTATTCTCCAGATCAGAGGGCATCTTATTATAATTTACATAAGAATTGTTGTAGGAATTACCATAATTATTAGAGGAATTACTAGGAAACGGCCTAGGATTAAAATTGCCTCTATATGCGTTGTTACCAAAATTGTTCCTACCAACAAAGTTCACATCCATAGATTCATTATTATTTCCAATCAAAGAAGACAAAGGCATATCATTAGGATCAATAGGAGCACTCTTACTAGCAAACAATTTCATCAATTCATCCATCTTTTCACTCAAAGTATTAATCTCTTCAATAGCGTGCACTTTTTTACTAGTAGGAGATCTTTCGGTATGCCATTGAGAGTAATTTTCCATAATATTATCTAGGAGTTTAGTAGCTTCTCCTAATGTGATTTCCATAAAAGTACCACCCACGGCGGAATCTAAGAGATTCCTAGATGCAAAATTCAATCCAGCATAGAAAATTTGTATAATCATCCATAAACTCAAACCATGCGCGGGGCAATTTCTAATCATTAATTTCATCCTCTCCCAAGATTGTGCAACATGCTCATGATCAAGTTGTTTAAAATTAATTATATCGTTCCTAAGGGAGATGATCTTAGCGGGCGGAAAGTACTTGGAAATAAAAGCATCTTTACACTTATTCCATGAATCAATACTATTTTTAGGCAAAGATGAAAACCAAGTTTTAGCACGATCTCGTAGTGAGAACGGAAATAGCTTCAATTTAACAATATCATTAACCACATCTTTCTTCTTTTGCATATCACACAACTCAACGAAAGTATTTAGATGGGATGCGGCATCTTCATTAGCAAGGCCGGAAAATTGTTCTTTCATAACAAGATTTAGAAAAGCAGCATTAATTTCATAAGATTCCGCACTAGTGGCGGGAGCAATCGGAGTACTAATAAAATCATTATTATTAGTATTGGAAAAGTCACACAACTTGGTATTCTCTTGAGTCATCGTGACAAGGCAAGCAATCAAGCACACAAGCAAGCAAAAAGCAAACGAAAAGGCGAACGGAAGAAGGGCGAATAAAAAGGCAAATCTTTTCGAAAATCAATTTAGAAGTGGGGGAGAGGAAAACGAGAGGCAAATGGCAACTAATGTAAATGCAAGAGATGAGTTTGTGATGGGTACTTGGTAGGCTTGATGTAGATCTCCCCGGCAACGGCGCCAGAAATCCTTCTTGCTACTTCTCGAGCATGCGTTGGTTTTCCCTTGAAGAGGAAAGGGTGATGCAGCAAAGTAGATAAGTATTTCCCTCAGTTGTTGAGAACCAAGGTATCAATCCAGTAGGAGATACAAGCAAGTCCCCAATAGGTGTACCTACACAAAGAATCAAACACTTGCACCCAACGCAATAAAGGGGTTGTCAATCCCTTCACGGTTACTTGCAAGGATGAGATCTGATAGAGATAGATGGAAAAGATTGCGGAAAGTAAAAACACAAGTAAATAGATCTGAAAATATAAGATGGAAAATAGACCCGGGGGCCATAGGTTTCACTAGAGGCTTCTCTCATGAAGGCAAATATCACGGTGGGTGAACAAATTACTGTCGAGCAATTGATAGAAAAGCGCATAGTTATGACGATATCCAAGGCAATGATTATGCATATAGGCATCATGTCCGTGTCAAGTAGACCGAAACGATTCTGCATCTACTACTATTACTCCACACATCGATCGACTCCTGCCTGCATCTAGAGTATTAAGTTCATGAAGAACAGAGTAACGCATTAGGTAAGATGACATGATGTAGAGGGACAAACTCAAGCAATATGATGAAAACCCCATCTTTTTATCCTCGATGGCAACAATACAATACGTGCCTCGCTACCCCTACTTTGTCACTGGGTGAGGACACCGCAAGATTGAACCCAAAACTAAGCACTTCTCCCATTGCAAGAATTACCAATCTAGTTGGCCAAACCAAACCAATAACTCGAAGAGACTTGCAAAGATATGAAATCATGCATATAAGAATTCAGAAAAGACTCAAATAATATTCATAGATAATCTGATCATAAACCCACAATTCATCGGATCTCGACAAACACACCGCAAAAGAGTATTACATCGGATAGATCTCCATGAAGATCATGAAGAACATGGTATTGAAGAGCAAAGAGAGAGAGGAAGCCATCTAGCTACTAGCTATGGAGCCGAAGGTTTGTGGTGGACTACTCACGCATCATCGGAGGGGCAATGGAGTTGATGTAGATGCCCTCCGTGATCGAATCCCCCTCCGACAGATTACCGGAAAAGGCTCCAAGATTGGATCTCACGGGAACAGAGGCTCCTGGCGGCGGAAAAGTATTTTCGTGGCTCTTTTTGGTATCCAGGGAATATTTGGGAATTTATAGGCCGAAGAGTAGGGTTAGGAGGGCTGCCATGGGCCCACAAGCCAGGGGGCGCGCCCTACCCCCCTGGGCGCGCCCCTGTGGCTTGTGGCCACACGGCGGCTCTCCTGCCTTGGTCTCCAAGCTTGGTAGGTTTCTTCTGGTCCAAGAAAAATTATTCCGAAGCTTTTATTCCGTTTGGACTCCGTTTAATATTCCTTATCTGCAATACTCAAAAACAAGGAAAAAACAGAAACTGGCACTAGGCACTAGATTAATAGGTTAGTCCCAAAAATAATATAAAATAGCATAATAATGCATATAAAACATCCAAAACAGATAATATAATAGCATGGAACAATCAAAAATTATAGATATGTTGGAGACGTATCAGGCGTTCTAGACAGCCCGGGGGTAAAGGCCGCCCCAGAGGTGGGGCCCGACGCTCCCGGAGTCGAGGCGTCGGGATCTGCGGGCTCCTCCATGAGAGCTGAGGGCTCTAGCCAAACAAGCTCTCCCCGTGAATCGGCAACGAACTCTAAGGTTCCGAATCTGATTTCTTGATCGGGGAAGAAGCTTTTGATCTGGCCAAGATGGTCCGTCGGGTCGGCGCGCGACAAGACGCCGCCGCCTGCGAAGATTTGACCAGGGATGGGGACATCCTGGCTATAGATCTCGTTGCCTATGACAAGGTGAGCCATCGATTCTTTCGGCGATCACAGCGGAACTCTCAATGAAAGCACCAATGTCGGTGTCAAAACTGGCGGATCTCGGGTACGGGGTCCCGAGCTGTGAGTCTTGGATCGATGGTAACAAGGGGACGAAGGAGACGATGTTTACCCAGGTTCGGGCCCTCCTATGGAGGTAAAACCCTACGTCCTGCTCGATTATATTGATGGTATGAAGGTTACAGAGTTGATCTACCTCGAGATCGACTAGCTAAAACCCTAGATGAGTCTCTCTCCCCTACAATCTAAAACCCTTCGGCTTATATAGGCGCCAAGGGTCATTAGGGTTACACATAGTCGATTGCCCACCGGAGGGAAAAAACATGCCTAATCTACTATCTCAAACTTGAAAGACACGCCACGACTCCTGAGGTCTCCTCCATAGCAACGAGGCCTCCGATCAATCCCATCCTCAGCGAGCAGCCCATGAGCCCGGCCTATGAGAAAAAGGCCAGCAGTCCGAGGACCCCTTAATCACGGACTCCCTCAACTTGTTCAACAAAAGACATTATATGCCTCATCATTAGTTACCTCCGGTAGTGGATACTGCATGGTTATCATCTTGACAAAATCTGCGATGGTATAATTGTACTCTGGCACATGGCTTGTGTCAAGTACCCCACCTTTCTCTTAGTTGCTTCTTACCATTTTAACTTCTTCAACCGGGTTAGGCTCCGGTTTACCTGCAACCTTGGCCAAAATCAAGGTTTGGCTCTCTGCTATCTTTGCCACTTGTGCCTCCATATTCTTGGATCTGGCTTCAAGTATCTGCACATCATTTGTTAGTGCAACAATCTTACCAGTCAATTGACCAAGTAAGTTATCATGATTCTTCAAGATATTCTTGGAGTGTTCATTTTGCTCAGTCTGGCTAGCAATAAAATTTTTAAGAGTTTCTTCAAGAGTATTTCTATTGCTACCATTAGCTCCATTAAAATCATTGGATGCTCCTCCATTATTAGGATAAGGAAGTTTAGGAGCATAACCATTATTTTTCCAGTTGGGATGATAGCTATTTCGAGTAATAAAATTCACGTCACTAGTATCTTCATTAGTGATGACATAGATATTTGTCTCTTTTTTACCTTTCATTAAAGAGATAAGTTCTTCTAGCTTGGTTGTCAACTCTGAGCTATTTTCTTCTATGGCATTCACCTTCTTGGTGGTGGTTCTCTTAACATGCCATTGGGTATGGTTCTCTTGCATATCATCTAGTATCTTCTTGACATCTTCTATGGGCATTCCCATGATTGTTCCTCCTGCGGCTGTATCAAGCATAGTTTTTGACATGTGATTCAAGCCATTATAAAACATGTGAAGGATTAACCACTCCTCCATTCCATGATTGGGCAGTTTCTTATATCTTCTTTCATTCTATCCCACGCAACCGCTAGTGGCTCACGTTCCTCTTGCTTAAAACCCCTGATTTGAGAACGCAATTGCATAATTTTTGCAGGTGGACAAAACTTAGATAAAAATTTACTGCAACAAGCATCCCAAGTAGTAATACTGCCTTTAGGCAAGGCTAAAATCCATTCCTTAGATTTTCCTCTCAAAGAGAAAGGAAATAAGCGAAGTTTCAGAGCATCTGGGTCATAATCGTTTATGCGTGTCATGTTGCACAATTCAATAAAATTATGTAAATGCATACCTGCATCTTCAGAAGCAGAGCCTCCAAATTGGTCCTGTTGAACCATGGAAACTAGGTTCGGTTTGATCTCATATTTTGCAGCTGCAACATCAGGTTGTGCTATTGGTTCACGCATGAAATTGTTGTTATGAGTAGCAAAACTCCCAAGATTATGAGCCATAATAATTTTTTGGTATTTTCAACTAAAAGACTTGTAACAAAATAAAAACTAAACTAAAAAGTCAAAAGTGAAAAACAAAAACTGAAAATTAACTTTAACAAAAAGTCTAAACACAAATACTAGGAATTCTAAGCTCCTCGCTGGCAACGGCACTAGAAAAAGGGCTTGATATCTCTTTTTTATTGATCTGGTATTGGAACAAGATAGGGTATCCCACACCTATTTCCCCAGAGGTGACCCTGGGTATCAAACCCACGAGAGGAAGACTCCCTTCAAGCAATGGTCTCTAGCAAGCTTATGTTAAAGTCCCAATCCAGCTTTTGAGCGGATCAACAAGCAAATTGTGATTCAAACACTTATAATAAAAAGAAGGTACGGGGATGAGGTCTTAATGCTTACAACCATGTATTGGTGTTGGGATAAAAAATGATATTGGTTTGTGCTCGGGAAGTCACCTATCAAGAGGTGCTTGCTTCATATCGGAGTGGGAGATGTGTCCAAATAACATCTTGACCGGCTCGAGTCCTGCATCAAGAATCAGTTGTCCTACCAAAGGCCCTATCCGTCTCGTGGGCCTGCCCAAATAATTAAGATAATAATATCAGACAAAAGCAGTGGGTGTTTAATGACTACACCTCATGATCCCAAGGTTATGATCCATGTTACCCTACTAAACCTTACTGTCACCGATGTTCGGTATAACACTTCACGGTCCCCTTGCTCTTAGCCTCACCAGTGCCGAATCTCCATGATTCTGGATATGTGCAGGGATCGCGGACAAGACGTTGTGTCAAAGACTTCCATTGACCCCTTCACAAAATACCAGGGGTTGCAAGGCTCATGCCTCACCCCATACTTTACCGAACTACTCATACATGGAGATTGGATCGCGAGAAGAAATCATTGAAGAACACATTTTGGAATTGATTGATTGCAATATGTCTTATAATGGATGCCTTTTGCGATGCATGATTACAAGTATGAACTAGCTGAGAGAGCACTATGGTGGTGAGATGGCTACGGAGATGACAATTACGACGACTAGGGTTTGTGGATGAAGAAGATGATGAAGAGGTTCTAGTTGTGCTCCACGCTGTTCTGTTGTCATTTCGACGGGGTCCCTGAAAGCACATATGCTCCCTTGGTGGTTTTGATAATTCATGACAACATACATTGTCTCTTGGACTAATATTTCTACCTAGTTCATTTCAGGTTTAGTCCACAAAGAGTGTTGGCAAAGGATTGTGAGGAGATACCCCAAGATGCAAGGAATGGATTGGCAAAGTTTCAAGCTAGAAGACTCTACATTTACTTTGTGCGAAATCACTTTGAGTCCATATGAAAGCCAATACTATTAAAAGGGGGTAGGGTATTGTTGATGAACAAATTGCTCCACGTGCACAAGCGCTAGTCACCAAAAACACCCACAAGCTCTCCCACAAAGATTCTGTCTAAAAACCCTTCCACTCAAAATCGGTGCTACCAACTTCCATATCAGCTACACCGAGTTTAAACCCTAGACAGGAACCCTAGCCACAAACCCTTCTCGGTACTACCAAGTTTTGTATCGGTGCCACCGAGTTCCCGTGACCAACTTTCTATTAGCTGTTTCACAAGAATCGAAATTTCCGAGAATTGTGAATCGGTCTCACCGAGTTTGGAAAACTGCCCTCGGCCACTCATATCGGTACCACCGAGAATCATATATCGGTGTCACTGAGATTCCTAAAGTTGCCACATTTTGAACACTTCGGTGCCATCGATTTTTTACTTCGGTTTCACCGAGTTGCTCAATAATGGTGTAACGGTTGGATTTTTGGATATGCCTATATATACCCCTCCACCACATCCCACTCGCAAGAGAAGCACTCAGAACTATTCCACACTTGCCTCATCCAGTTTTCTGAGAGAGAACCACCTACCCTTGTGTTGATATCAAGATCATCCACTCCAACCATATGGATTTTGATTTCTAGCCTCCCCAAGTTGCTTTCCACCCAATCAATCCCTTCCACCAAGCCAAATCTGTGAGAGAGTGATTGAGTGTTGAGGAGTCTATCATCTTGAAGCACAAGAGCAAGGAGTTCATCATCATTATCAAGCCTATTACCTTTTGGAGGGTGGTGCCTCCTAGATTGGTTAGGTGTTGCTTGGGAGCCTCCTACTTCGTATTGTGGAGTTGAACCAAGAAGTTTATACGGGCAAGGAGATCGCCTACTTCGTGAAGATCTACCCATAGTGAGGCTAGTCCTTCGTGGACGGAAGCCGTTATGGAATAGTCAAGGTTGCTACTTCGTGGACCCTTATGGGTGGAGCCCTCCATAGACTCTCGCGACCGTTACCCTCCGTGGGTTGAAGACTCCATAAACGTGGATGTACGATAGCGCCACCTATCGAAACCACGGGAAAAATCCTTGCGTCTCCAAATTGCGTTTGATCTTCCTATCTCTACTCTCTCTTACATGTGCTTGTCTTACTTTCCGCTGCCATATTTGTTGACTAGCATGTGTAGGGTGCATTAGACTTGTCATAATTGCTATAATCTGCCAACCAATTAACTTGGGAAAAGGTTAGGTTTTAATTCTTGCAAGTAGTCTATTCACACCCCCTCTAGACATCTCTTCTATCGACCCCTTCAATTGGTATCAGAGCTTTGGTCTCCGTAGCTTCGGTTTCATCACCGTGGAGGAAGATGGATGTGTCTAGTTTGGGGAGTATTAGTTGTAGAGTGCACATTCTCGATGGGGAGTACTATATCAATGGAAATATAAGATGTTTGAACTATTCGATGAATTTCATTTAAGCAAGTATGTTAAGAATCCCTATGTACCTCCCATTGATCCTTTACATCCCACACACGAAGAGGAAATTGATATGCTATGCAATCTTAGAACTGTTAATCTTATTATTAGAGGATTGCCTAGAATTGTGCTTAATCAAATGAAGAATTTTGAATGTGCCTATACTTTGTGGAGTGATTTGGAGAAACTATATCCAAATTATTCATTGAGTAATCTTGATGAAATTCTTCATAAAACCATTGCTTTTCACAAAATGATGCCTAGTGATCCTAAGTTTGACGACTATCTATTTGAGCTTAGAGACCTCATGCGTGCTAAAGGAGATGTCATAACTATCAACAACATCATTGTTGAAGCCATTCGCATTCATAATCTTGAACATTGTCATGATCACAACCCTAACGAATCTCTTGTTTCTTATGACGAGGATTTCCCACTTGATGATGACAATGTGGAACATGGCTACTATGGTGAAGATGAATTGTTCGACATCGAGTATGAGAAGACAATGAAGAATCTAAGTCTCATGGCAAACTTCAAGGATTACATGTCCGGAGGAAAAGAGTGTATTCTCGATAGTGGATGCACCGATCATATGACGGTAATAGAGACATGTTTCAAGAAATCACACCAAACCATGGACCGCGAAGGTATGTAACTTTTGGAGATAACTCCAAGGGTAAGATACTTGGTCTTGGTAAGGTGGCCATATCCCATGATAGCTCTATTCAAAATGTCAAGCTTGTTGAATCCCTTGGCTACAATCTTCTTTCCGTATCTAGACTTGCCGACTTCGGTTTTAATGTGCTATTTACCAAAGTAGATTGGCAAGTGTTTCATCAAGATAATCATAACATGGTCTTTACCGGTTTCCGTAGAGGTGATCTATACATTGTCGATTTCACTAAAAGGTCCAAACCTCGTACTTGTCTTATTGCAAAATCTTCTAAAGGTTGGCTTTGGCATAGAAGACTAGGACATGTTGGTATGCGTAATCTAGACAAGCTTATCAAGGGTGATCATATACTTGGTGTTAAAGATGTTATCTTTGACAAAGATAGACTTTGTAGTGCTTGTCAAGCCAGAAAACAAGTAGGTGGAAGTCATCCCGTAAAGAATATCATGACTACTAGGAGCCTCGGTGGAAATTCCTTTGGTCTAGTTATAGTTGATGATTTTTCCAGATTTACATGGGTATTCTTTCTCGATGATAAGTCACAGGTACAAAAGATCTTCAAGAACTTTGCTCGCAAAGCCCAAAATCAGTTTGAAGTGAAGATCAAGAAAGTTCGGAGCGACAACGGATCGGAGTTCAAGAACACAAATGTAGACACCTTTCTTGAAAAAGAAGGGATTCTACATGAGTTCTCAGCTACGTACACGCCTCAACAAAACGGAGTTGTTGACAGGAAGAACCGAACTCTTATTGAGATGGCAAGAACGATGCTCGACGAATACAAGACGCCAAGACACTTTTGGGCGGAAGCCGTGGAAACAGCTTATCATGCCACAAACCGACTCTATCTTCACAAGCTTCTCGGTAAAATGGCATACGAGCTACTCACCAATAACAAACCCCAAGTTGAATACTTTCGGGTATTCGGCTCCAAGTGTTACATTCTTGATAAGCATCGTCGTTCTAAATTTTCTCCTAAATCTCATGAAGGTTTCCTACTTGGTTACAGATCAAACTCTCACACATACCGTGTCTAAAACAACTTCACTCGAAAAGTTGAAGAGACGGTAGATGTGAAGTTTGATGAATCTAATGGTTCACAAGTCGAACAATTGCCAAATGATGTAGGAGATAAGGAACCTTCGGAAGCTATCCAAGACTTGTCTATCGGCAAGATTTGTCCCATGGAGGTGAAGGAAAGTACTTCGTCAACTCAAGTGGAAGCCCCTACTTCACGTCAAGGTGAACCTCAACACGACATGGAGGCATCCACAAGCGGTACACGACAATATGAAGAGGAGGAAGAAGTTCATCATGATGATCCACCACAACCACCTTCACCACCACCTCAAGGCAATGACACCTTCAACAACGACGAAGAAGAAGATGATGATGAAGAAGCTCCACCATCCAACAAGTAAAAGCTACCTCGAGTTCGAGCAAGAGTGGACAAAAACCATCCTCTAAATCAAATCTTCGGTGACATACAAACCGGGAGGATGACTCGCTCTAAAACTCGACTAGCTAATTTGTGTGAGCATTATTCATTCATCTCTAGTATTGAGCCCTTGAAGGTAGAAGAAGCTCTTCAGGATCCGGATTGGGTGAACGCTATGCACGAGGAACTTCACAACTTCAAGAGGAATGAAGTGTGGACACTTGTGGAGAAACCCAAGGACGAGCAAAACATCATCGGAACCAAATGGGTGTTTCGAAACAAACAAGATGAAGACGGTCAAGTCCTACGCAACAAGGCGCGTCTCGTAGCTCAAGGCTACACCCAAGTCGAAGGTATGGACTACAGTGAGACCTATGCACCCGTTGCTAGACTTGAAGCTATCCGCATTCTTCTTGCTTATGCTAATCACCATGATATCATGCTTTATCAAATGGATATTAAAAGTGCATTCTTAAATGGTGAGATTGAAGAAGAGGTTTATGTTAAGCAACCCCCTGGTTTTGTGAATCCTAAGAAACCTAATCATGTCTACAAGCTTAGTAAAGCTCTTTATAGTCTTAAACAAGCCCCACGTGCTTGGTATAAATGCTTAACGAAGTTTCTCATTGAAAAGGGTTTTGAGATTGGTAAAATTGACGCAACCTTATTCACTAAAAGAGTTAATGGTGAACTATTTGTGTGCCAGATTTATGTGGATGATATTATCTTTGGATCTACTAACCCACAATTTAGTGAAATATTTGGAAGGTTGATGTCCGAGAAGTATGAGATGTCCATGATGTGTGAGCTGAAATTTTTCTTTGGTTTAAAATCAAGCAAACGAGAGAAGGAACCTTCATCTCTCAAACCAAGTATACCAAGGACTTGATCAAGACGTTCAACATGCAAGAGTGTAAAGGTATGAAAACTCCTATGCCTACTAGTGGACATGTTGATCTTACCAAGAAGGACGAACCGGTTGATCAAAAGGTTTATCGATCTATGATTGGTTCATTGTTATATCTATGTGCCTCCCGTCCTGACATTATGCTTAGTATATGCATGTGCTCTAGATATCAAGCTGCTCCCAAAGAGTGTCATCTTAAGGCCGTGAAAAGAATTATGAGATACTTGATACATACACCAAACTTTGGCATATGGTATCCCAAGAGATCTTCTTTTAACCTTGTTGGCTATTCCGACTCGGACTATGCCGGAGACAAGGTTGATAGAAAATCCAACTCGGGCACTTGTCAATTTCTTGGTAGATCTCTTGTGTCTTGGTCCTCCAAGAAACAAAATTCGGTATCTCTATCTACTGCCGAAGCGGAATACATTGCCGCTGGATCATGTTGTACTCAATTGCTATGGATGACTCAAACTCTTAAAGACTATGGCATACATGTGAGACATGTACCATTGTTATGTGATAATGAGAGCACAATCAAAATTGCTCATAATCCCATGCAACATTCTCGAACTAAGCATATTCAAGTTAGACATCATTTCATTCGTGATCATGTTGCCAAAGGATATATCAATCTCAAGCATGTTCGTACTGAAAAACAATTAGCTGATATCTTCACTAAGCCACTTGATGAGAAAGTGTTTTGTCACTTGAGGAGTGAGTTGAACATCCTTGATCCTTCAAACTTAAGCTAGACTCACTCGGTTGCATGCAAGGGCATGAGATTACAAGATACCTCCATAATACACTTGACATGTTATCCTATACCATGGAAATATATGCTCCCCTGTATTGCAACTACTCTTTTGTAGGTACTTGGAAGAACTTCATTCCACAAGATTGCCAACAACTCCAATCATAAGCAAATCTTGTCATGACCAAGTATCCACAACCCTTCTTGTTGATGGAAGGAAGAAGAAAACTCAACCATATCCTTGACATATATTTGATGTGATCACATTTGCTAATTCTCAATTGATATCATGTCAAATGGATATATATTGTTCTTCCTTGCATGACTAACCCATGTACGTGAAAAGAGAACCAAAACAAACAAGGATTGCTCCCAATTCAATATGATCTTCATCAACATCGAGCATCCACAACAAGTTCTTCTACATGCTACGTCATCAACATCACTCAAAGGTATGTACTCATATCCTAGAAAAAGCTTTACTCCAAGTCATGAGATAAAGCAACTCAAGTGATATGAAAACATTAAAATGCTTAATCAAAAAATGGTAACCCCATTTTGAGCTTAACGATGAGTATGACCTATGATCAAGTATTCTTGCTTGGCTCCTAAGTCAATATACTCTAATATAGGTGACCTAGTCACCGACCGTCATCTAGTTGAAGCTTCTAGTGTGGTTCATCCTATATTTGCAAGATTTCTTAGAACCACTCAAATCTTCTCTAGTTGATATTTCTTTGTAAAGTCTTTTGTATTTCCTTTGAAGTTTTTCTACATTTTAATACAAGTTTTCCAAACTCATTTGCAAGTTTCTAAAACATTACCAAGTTTCTATTTACTCCTCGGAGTCTCCGACTCAAACCACTCAGTTTCACCGATTTAGCAGATAAGCTACATGACCACAATTCGGTTCCACCGACTCGTTTGTCTCGGAGCCACCGATTTTGATATTTTCTATGGTTTGTGTTCATATTAGCAAATCTTTATTTCTTCAGTGATCCCTTTGAGATATAAAAAAAGGAGAGAAACTTTATTCTAGGATCCCTAACTCAAAGAAAGAGAAGTCTTACAAGCTCTCAGATCAGTGAAAGAGGGAGAAATCATTCTCTATGTTCCCTCAGTTTTTAATGCTCTCTATGATCCTCATTCTTTTCTGTGAACCCTATATACTATGACCCCTTGTTCTCAAGGATCCCTTCTGACTCCATGATCCCTGTGTCTGACCCTGTGTATGGACCTTTTTGGCAATTAATGCCAAAGGGGGAGAAATACCAAAGCTTCAATGCTAAAGGGGAGATACATGCTTCAATGCAAAGGGGGAGATACAATCAAGGGGGAGAATATCAAAGCTTATGCTTACATAGACAAGGGGAGAATACCAAAGTAGGGGGAGAAGTTTCGTTGTTTCCCAAAGGAGAGAGAGCATGCCTAATCTTGTTCTAATTTGATACTCTTTCTAATTTGATACTCTTATTTGTTATTCTCATGTTAGACTTGTCTCACCCTATCCAATCCCAATATCTACATGCTAAGATTCAGGGGAAAGGATGACCTACTATTTCACATCTAGGGGAGAAAGCTCTAAATGTTCTTGGAGACATATCAATCTTAAGGAATACTATCTTCTATATGTTCTCCACATCTTGGTACTATTGAGTTCTATCGCTTTTTGATTTGTAGAATACTCTTGTGTTCCCTAACATTGTTTTCTCAAGTGTGTTTCTACTACTAGAATGCTCAAGAACTCAAGGTAAGTATATGCATCATATCTTTGATCAAGATGATCTCTTGCTTCTTGCACACATTGTTTGCAAGAGTGAAGTCTTAAACAAGGATACACCTCATTCACATATATTTGATGCATATAGCCAAGATACACATGACTCATCTTATCCCTCCTATTACATGTGAGTCCATGCATTCCAAAGCAACTATCCTTTAAAGGGATTGCACACGTTTAGGGGGAGCAAGTCTTAGTCATGTGTCTCTCAAAGTCTTCATTTTATCTATGCATATATTTATTTGAAGCTTTGATTGTATGTTGTCATCAATTACCAAAAAAGGGGAGATTGAAAGCACATATGCTCCCTTGGTGGTTTTGATAATTCATGACAACATACATTGTCTCTTGGACTAATATTTCTACCTAGTTCATTTCAGGTTTAGTCCACATAGAGTGTTGGCAAAGGATTGTGAGGAGATACCCCAAGATGAAAGGAATGGATTGGCAAAGCTTCGAGCTAGAAGACTCTACATTTTACTTTGTGAGAAATCACTTTGAGTCCATAGGAAAGCCAATACTATTAAAAGGGGGTAAGGTATTGTTGTAAACAAATTGCTCCATGTGCACAAGTGCTAGTCACCAAAAACACCCACAAGCTCTCCCACAAAGATTCTGTCTAAAAACCCTTCCACTCAAAATCGGTGCTACCAACTTCCATATCAGCTACACCGAGTTTAAACCCTAGACAGAAACCCTAGCCACAAACCCTTCTCGGTACTACCAAGTTTTGCATCGGTGCCACCGAGTTCCAGTGTCCAACTTTTTGTTAGCTGTTTCACAAGAATCGGAATTTCCGAGAATTGTGAATCGGTCTCACCGAGTTTGGAAATTGCCCTCGGCCACTCATATCGGTACCACCGAGAATCATATATCGGTCTCACCGAGATTCCTAAAGTTGCCACATTTTGAACACTTAAGTGCCACCGAGTTTTTACTTTGGTTTCACCGAGTTGCTCAATAATGGTGTAACAGTTGGATTTTTGGAGACGCCTATATATACCCCTCCACCACATCGCACTCGCAAGAGAAGCACTCAGAACTATTCCACACTTGCCCCATCCAGTTTTCTGAGAGAGAACCACCTACCCTTGTGTTGAGATCAAGATCATCCACTCCAACCATACGGATCTTGATTTCTAGCCTCCCCAAGTTGCTTTCCACCCAATCAATCCCTTCCACCAAGCCAAATCTGTGAGAGAGTGATTGAGTGTTGAGGAGTCTATCATCTTGAAGCACAAGAGCAAGGAGTTCATCATCATTATCAAGCCTATTACCTTTTGGAGGGTGGTGCCTCCTAGATTGGTTAGGTGTTGCTTGGGAGCCTCCTACTTCGTATTGTGGAGTTGAACCAAGAAGTTTATACGGGCAAGGAGATCGCCTACTTCGTGAAGATCTACCCATAGTGAGGCTAGTCCTTCGTGGACGGAAGCCGTTATGGAATAGTCAAGGTTGCTACTTCGTGGACCCTTATGGGTGGAGCCCTCCATGGACTCTCGCGACCGTTACCCTCCGTGGGTTGAAGACTCCATAAACGTGGATGTACGATAGCGCCACCTATCGAAACCACGGGAAAAATCCTTGCGTCTCCAAATTGCGTTTGATCTTCCTATCTCTACTCTCTCTTACATGTGCTTGTCTTACTTTCCGCTGCCATATTTGTTGACTAGCATGTGTAGGGTGCATTAGACTTGTCATAATTGCTAAAATCTGCCAACCAATTAACTTGGGAAAATGTTAGGTTTTAATTTTTGCAAGTAGTCTATTCACCCCCCCCCTAGACGTCTCTTCTATCGATCCCTTCAGTCCCCTTTATAAAAGTTGTCCAGGTGGACGAACTGCCTCGGTTTCCATGCCAAACGATCGCTCAAATGGGGGCCTGCGGTCGCATGGAACTCCATCTTTGACTGGTGCCCTTCTGGCGCCTCCTGGTGACTTGTTTCTTCTCCATTCTCCTTCCTTTCATTTCTCCCACGTGATTTCTTCCCCTTTTTAGCCCATTTCATGTGGAAAAATATCAAAGAGAGGATTTGTGGAATCCTTTGCATCCATTAGTCATTAGTGGCAATATCGAAGCGAATATCTCTCTTTTAATGAAATGTCTCGGTTTAAATATGGTTGAAATGAGTGTAAAAATATCACTCAACAGTTCTCTCCCACTAGAGATACCAAGCACATGTCATCATTTTCTCGTGGAAACTTGGAGCTTCCAGGATTGTTGTTCCGTATGATGGAATATTGATCAAGTGGGTAAGAGCCTCTACACCCACGTGATCCAAATCACATGATTGCCGAATAATATCCTCCCTCCCAAATATTCCCCATACCCCCTTAAACTTTTTGACAGCCGAAGGCAATGTGTTTAACATTGCCCGATCCCTAATTGCATGTTGGACATTGCAAGAAAACTCTAATGTTTCCGATTGCTAAAATCTCCCAACACATAAGTTTCTATGTAGAGACTTCATAGGAATAAAAATACTACCTTAGAAGGGCAATGCAGTTTTGAGAGTTTCTGCATGGTAGTTAGTTAGTTAGTAAAGACGCGACACGTCAAAAGTGGCGAGGAAGAGATTGATAACAACAAAACCATGCGAGTTAATTTTGAGCGGCATGTGCTGGTGTAAGTGAGATTTTTTTTTTGGAGTAAAATTTCACAAATTTCATGTTTCGAGCGGCATCCCATGAAATGTACTACTCCAATTTCCCACTTCGCATCTTTTTCCTGAAGAATTAATCCTGAGCGTCCATCCACGACCCAACGGCGCTACCAGCCAACAGCAGGACGCAGGATACGAGTCCCTGTTCTCCCATCCTCTTCGGCTTTCTTCCTCCTCTCTCGCCTCTTTCTTTGTCGCGGATCCTTCCTTCGTTCCGCCAATTTCAGAAAAAAATGGCAGCCGGGCAAACAATTGCTAGTGTGCTCAACCTTGAGGATCAGTAGCGGGGACAGGAGATGATCACGCGAGCAAAGCTGGTGGAACAGCTGCGGGAGCACCAGATCCGGTCGGCGCAGTCATACTCCGCGGCCCTCGCCGTCTTCTCCCCCAACCCCCACATCGCCTCCAGGTTCGGTCCCCCTCTTCTTGATTTCTTGTTTACGCTAACATCTGCTGCGAGGCTCTTCAAATTCATGCGGTTTGGTTTCAACTGAATGGCCCCTTTGTGTGCGGAGTCGATTGAACATGAGGATTGGTTGGATTCGCGCGGTATAGATTGCAGCTCATGGTGTGTACTTTGCTTTCTTGATTATATGGACCTTGGCTGATCTGTATAGCTCGTGGTCGCATCTTATTTCTTGGTTAGTTCTTGCCGGTGACGACAGGAAGGGATTTTAATTACCTTTATTATTTGGGAATTGTGTGATATGGTTATGAGAAGATATTAATTGAGTGGTAAAGCCATAATATTTTCTGGTAATTAGAGGTAAAAACGTTCAGTTGAAGGCATAATAGCAAACAAAAGGCAGGGAATTCGAGGTTTTGTGAAGATCTGCTTTGAGTACTAGTGCTGTTGAAAAGCGCGCGCATTGACTGATGTCAACCTGGAGGCATCATCTGCGGAGCTATAAGTTTATACAAGGCTTTACACGCATCAAGACGATTGCAAAGCTACTGTGCTTAGTTAGCATTTGGATATAATTTGTGAATTGGATGGATTGCTTTCGAAGTGAAGCCCTCACAAAGATGGAGTATAAACAGCAACACTGTTGAATAAGAACTTTCTGTCGGATTTGCATTGTTTGTCGGGTTTCTGTTGCTGAGCCAACAATGCTGCAATGGACGGATAAAAGGAAGAATAAGCTGAGTGCCTTCACTATCATAACTATACGAGTAAAACTTGGCACCGCCTGCATCAGACACACCTACATTCAGGACACCTGCCCTACGTCAAGGTTTGGTCTAAAACACACTAGTTCTCCTCACTTGGCTGCTAACAGTCCTTGAACCTAGAGACTGACCTGACCCTAAATGGAAGGCCAAGCCGAGCCCAAGTCGCTTTACCGTGGGCTAGGCCATGCTAAATTTTCTCAAGCCTAACTTGCACCACTTACCCACTTAGAAGCATCATGCATAGATTTCGAAATGCGTTTAGTATGTTGGAATGCTGCATTGCTTAGCACTGCTTGCCTGTCTTTTACTTGAAATGCACAGAGTGTGTAAGAGGATATGACCGCGTGAAGTAAACATACTGCAGTTCATACAGACCGCCAGAGTACACCACCTCAGGTTATGGCCTGTTGTCTTTGCTACTTAGGGCTACTGAACTGTGGAATGGCTGTAACACCACATTCTCTAAAAGTAGAAAACCCTCTGCTGCTATGACAAGATCAAAGATAAATGAGCAACTAATGTTTTGGAGCGCCCTGAACCAGGATGCCTAATAGCATGGATGTGCAATGTCCAAATATTTGGGCTGCTACCTTTCTTTAGGACTCACTTATGCCATTGTTCTCCTCCTATCTCATCTGTTTATTAGTACCTTGCTTGCGTTCTCCACTTCTCCGCATGTAAGTTCCTTTTTTCCTGGCCGCCATTTTGCTTTTGTATACCTGACTTTTCATATTTTGGACCGGCAGGTCCTTTTTTGAGTATAAAGATAGAGATTACTCTACCTTAATAAAAAAAAGTTATACAAGTATGTTTGATTACATCACATGTTACACATCATGGCAGCGACTTAGTGTCAACATGGCATTTCACACAGTCCCCTATGCCAGACCTAGATGACAGCCATGTTACTTCTCCATTACTGCCTAATTGATGGATGGATTAAAATGGTACACATCACATGGTGCATACTTAGTGGTCTGCCCAAAATAAGTCGTCGCTTGACCTAAGCAGGAATATGACACAGATTTAGGGACATTTGATCCAATTCTTTCCATGCAGGACATAACAGCACCTTTTGTACTGTTTGATAACAAGAAATGCGGGTCCTGAATTGGGGGTTTAATTTAGAGGGGTCATAACTCATAACTCATAAAGTGAAAGGCTCATAACTTGGGTTTAATCTGGAGAAGCCATTTCTTTCCTTGCCTATTCTTTGAAAGAAATTCAAGCAGTACTGAACTTGAAATTGGCATTAGAAGGAACTTGTGGTACTCCTGTTAGAAGGAAGAGGGCATGTCTATTCCTATTGCCTGTGATAATATGTTTTGTTTGGCAGAATGCGACTTTGCCGGTGACCCCCTCACTGCTGTTTCATAATCGCATATCTTTAGAAATAATGGTCATTTCTATTTAAGAAGTTGCTATGAGATAATGTTGCTGGCAAGTGTGGGAAGTTGGTAATTGGCATGACTAGCAAAGCTAGTTCTGAGCATGGCGCAAGTTTACCAGCAATCTAGCTGGACATGAACAGCCATGGCGCCATGTAAAGTCAGCTAGGTTAAATACTGTAAGAATGTGAGTCCCATGATCTGTCTGAACTTGTGAGTAAAGTGTACTTTCTAGAATAACAGATAATTATAGGTCAAGAGAAAGCATGCTTTGTTCTGTTAGCATGAAAGAAGCTTCTATAAAGAAAAGAAAAAGGTTAATGGTTTTATGAATGTTTATTTCTTCTCAGTTCTGTTCTATTTTTCACTAAGTTTTGTCATGGTCTACCCTCCTATAGAATTTTAGATGAGTAAACCATGCTGCATAAAAAGCTCAATGCAAATTTGATGACTTGGCAATTGCTCACTATGGCCTTACAAAACATGATAAAGACTATGCACATAGAGAGTAGCAACTCAGAAGTCCTTACAAATCTTATGCTCGGAATATTGCTGCTTTCATGCATGTCTCTTTAATAGAAAATTACAGGATTCGACTATTTTTAACTTTACACCCCTCAGGAACAATTGGGCCAAATTAGGAACATTATTTTAGCACAAGTAACTTCAAACGGTCTGCATTTGATGGCATTTGCTTACGCTTTAGGATCAAAGTACAGATGTTTGTGTTTTCGTTGCAAGTAACTTCAATGCACATTTTATGAATAAATGTTTCATGCATGTCTCTTTAATAGAAAGTTACAGGATTCGACTATTTTTAACTTTACACCCCTCAGGAACAATTGGGCCAAATTAGGAACATTATTTTAGCACAAGTAACTTCAAACGGTCTGCATTTGATGGCATTTGCTTACGCTTTAGGATCAAAGTACAGATGTTTGTGTTTTCGTTGCAAGTAACTTCAATGCACATTTTATGAATAAATGTTTCATATCTACTCGAAGGGAAGCACTAACCTTCCGGTTCCAATGGTTCACCAAACCTAAAACTAAAATTTGAATTTGGAGCATGTGCAAACAAAATTCTGTACTGATCTGCATGTAAAATTAGATTGTCAAATGGTCTTTGCCACAAGCAACCATAAAGTACACCAAGTTTGAAGTTCAAATTCTGGACAGATTCATGACACTCCATACTTGGTCGATACTTTGCTGTGTCACCTATTTCTGGAGTGAAAACATATTTGTTACGTAGTTTTATCTAATCGATGCCCATCACTCAATAAACCATTTTAAATTTCTGTCTGCAACATTTGTGGCATTTCCACACATGGATCTTTCACTGCCTATGCATTGCATTAAGGCTCGTAACATTTTCAGAAGTTAGTGGTGGTGTTAACATATGTTGTGCTAGGTATAGCCATCTCATTTGGCGCACCACATTATCAACATACTTATAGTTCCATTCCAGTTGCCATTGATTCGGTATTTGGCATGGAACATTTTGGTACTGGAGCATTCCAGTGTCCCGTTCTGGTTTTCAGATTTTGTATGGATATACCTTTATATATACACACATGAGGCACACATACCGTAAAAAACTATGGGCGAAAGGGATAAATGGTTGGCTGGTGCCCTGCCCTTTGCATCAAACTAGTGTGCATGTCGTCCCCTTGCAAGAGCAAGAGGTCTATAGGCCCATATTTGCAAAGGATTACAGGCCCAATATTCCCTGCCCTTTTCTGGCTATTATTACAACGTGGAATCCCCCAGGCGATAGTACCACGTTGCTAAGCAAAGAAGAATCAGTGTGGCTGATTTTATATAAAGAAACATCAGCAGAGCTGTCTGTATGGATCGGTACCAGTACAGCCGGACAGAATGGCTAGAATTTCGTCTGGTACGGGATGTAGGCTTCTGCATACCCTTTTGGTCATGAACGATCTGGCGATTTCAGCCGGGACTGAATGGAACTAATAAGTTTGATTATCAGGCCATGTGGTTTGCATTCCGACTGATCATGTAATGTTAGGAAACAAAGAATCGTGTAATTATTCAGAATAACCTTCTTTTGTTAATAATAATTGCATTTGGATTAATCACTAAAACAGAGGAGTTCCATTGTAACATTGCATCCCTTATCTCCTAGAATGAACATTGAACAGTTTCAGATTAAACCAAATTTGTAATGATATCTGAACTTAGCTCATGGTAGGATGAAGGAAAGAAAAGTTGAATTCAAAGTAGTGCAGTTTCATGCAACGAGCCTGGGGATATGCAATTTGCAAACCCTGGCTGATTTCAAAGTACACACTAGCATGCAGGGAGTGTTTAGCTGATGCAAATGCGCTCTATGTATCTGCAAAACTTAAATGCTAGCTTTTAAATCCAAACCAAACTAAAGAAAGTAGTATTGTCAATGCAATTTGCTCTAGGTATTTACAGTTCTGAAACATAAGCTGATCTCATTTTGGTTATTAAAAAAAGGGTTATTATGGCTTATCCTGTTTATGCTCTAGTTAAAAGACCAGCCGACTTGCTTATTGCCATTTGATTCAGCTTTACTTAATCCTGTGTTATTTCTTCTTTCAGGCGGGACCTGAGGGTCGCTCTCCTCTATGCCTTTTTGTTCTGTTTTCTCATGGTGTCGTGCTATGCCGCGCTTTACCTGAAATGGTTCAGACTCTCGTCCCTCTTTGTAATCCTCGGAATCCTTCTTCCAGTAAGTCTCAAAATCTCTAGGCATAGAAGGCTTAAAAGGAAAAGGGAGCGGAGATTGCTGTTGCCCTTGTCCATGTGAATATCTTTCTGATACCCTGTAACATTTTAGTGAAGTGGCTCAACTACAATACAAAGAGGAAAAATCCTGGGTTTACTCATTTTTCCGGCTCAGCCTGTGCCCTCGAATATGTTGTATGTATTACCTGTTTCCCCCTTTTCTCCATGCATGCACATACATATGCGCCGTCGCTCGCCTCAGCTTTTGCCTTCTTTTGAAACTCGTGTCAATTGCAAAGTAATGCCGTCTTTAGAAACTTATGAAAGGGGATCTCTTCAGATCTTGGTGCATTTGGTTGTGGATGCAATCATGTGAAATATCTGGTCAATTGTCGCATCGGTCAGTCCGGTGTGCCAAGCGAGTCGCTTTAGCATTATTTAGCATACCAAGTGTGAATATAATCGCCCGTATCTTTCATCTCAGGCTTCCAGCTTCTCTGTTGCAGTTCACCCAGATTTTATTTTCTTTCCCGTGTTTCTATTGTCGGCAGATTGTCCACTGCACAGCGTTGCTATTTCAAAATTCTCGAACCTTTCACGCACACTGTTTCAAGTAGTGTATCCTGCTTGCCGCCTGGGTGTCTTGAGCTCGTCATGCCTGGTAAATGCATCATCAAGATATAGCCCTAGGCGGAGCAGAAAATAGTGTGCTTCAGGCGCGCCGCCGCTGCTTATATATAGTGTAAAATCTTGAGGCGCCTAGCATCTTATCTTCTAAGTTCAGTTTATCCATGGTACGGCACAGATGCAGTAACAATGTAATCCGGTGGACGATTCGTGATCTGACAACGGAATCTTGTGCGTTATCGCAACGTCGTCGGTCACAGGCAGGTCAGGCAAGGGCTTTTAGGGGTGCAAGCGTCATCCTGCATTTTTTATTTCCTGTGAAACCTTTAAACCCGTGTTCGGAAATAACTGACGTGATTTATTTTCAAATTCGAACTAAAACCACGCCAGTTATTTCCGAACAGAGGGAGTAGCTCATAATTTGCTCATTTCTTGTCTAAACTTAACACTACATTTATACTATGGCATCTGGGGACGGCGGCATGTATGAGTTATCTGCATCAGTTGCCATTCCGCCTACGCCGCGCCCCCCTCTCGTCATTGCTCCACCTGATCTACACGCTCCCCGCAAAAAAATATATATATAAAAAAAAATCTACCACGCTCCCCGTCGTCGGCCATCGCTGCCTCTCGCGTGCCGCTCTCGACTAGTCGGGCCAGGCCACTGGAATCCGGAGGTCTGTCTGTCGCCGGCGTCCCGGCCTACGGTTTCTTTTCCCGTATGGTCAAGGCGCGGCCGCGGAACACCTGACAAATCCCGCGCGAACCGCGGAGCTGGGTCTTTAGCCCGAGGGCGCGCGATCATCTTTCCACCCCGCGTGGCCGCGTCGCCCAGCACTTGCCGGCCCACGCCCATAGCTCCGGTGCTGTGGCCGCGCCTGTACGTGGTACTCCAGAGGTGTGCCGTGCCGTGCCCGCGGCGCCAAGTTGTAACCACCATCGGCCATGCTCCCAAATCTACTCAGCCTTCCTCCATTATCTCCACATTCCCGTGCCATTTGCACTTGCACCGCAGGTGGACGGATTTGTCGTCTACTGCGGGAAGGAATCATCGTCCAGTATCTATCTCGCTCGGACCGCTGGGTTGGAGTTGAGCACGGCTGTCCATGCATGAATCATGACAGCCTCAGACCAGACGGCAGCAAATATCCGCGCCACTCGAAATTCTAGCACATGCTTGCACAACTTTGAGTGCTTCCGTATTTTGACTGCCCAGCTGTCATGTGCGTGCGTGCAGGGGCGGAGCTCCCGGTAGGGCGAGGCAGGGGGCCCGCCCTACCTTGATTTTCGTACATGTACCGATGTACGCATACATCGGCAGCTCGGCTAGCTCTACGTGCGTGGACTCACAGTCACTATTTGGTCGCTGGTGTACCTTCGGGGTTGGGGCCACATTATTTGGGCCCATGAGTGTGCCGCTGGGCATCTTTCGCTATGCACCTAAACTGAACTGCTAAAGCTAATCAAGCCAATTCCAATCGATCGAGCGCACAAATCAGTACAACACGCTGATACATGGAGAACCCTAGCGGCTAGCCAGCGGCGACGGGCAGATGAAAATCGTTCGGCGGGAGGACCATATTACACGTCACAGTCATCAAGATGCAGTACCGAAGGCTAGGCAGGGCGTAAGAGCATGGCCCTCGCGGCCGGCACCATGGCTTTCCAAACTCGATTCCGGCCCAATGACATTAAAGCCTCATTATCTGTATGTTTTAGGTCGAATATGCTTGCCTTTTCATTGTATTCGATGATTCGGCTTGGAATCATGTAAAATTATTAGTGCGTACATGTTATATATTTTAATGTTGCATCAAATCATTTTTTAAGCTTTAGCGTTCGCCCCACCTTAAATTATTTTCGTCCTCCGCCACTGCGTGCGTGCGTGCACTCGACCGTCGTCAAGTAGCCTATCCCTATCCCTATCTACTATATCGTCCAAGCACGTCTGTTTAAGTAGCTTACTGGCAGTGATTTCTGCGTTTAGTGGGCAAATGCATGTGTCCACTCACGCGCACACACAGTGCCCAAGGTGGGCCGAAAAGCCATATATAGCATATATATAGGGCCTTCATTCCGTCTTTTACCAGAAAGGCCTCAAAAAAAAAAAAACCAGAAAGGCCCGCACCCCGCAGGGCCACGTACGTCGGTTGTGGCGTTGCACGAGCGAGCGCCTCCTAGGATACCTACCATATCCAGCGACAACAATTTCACTATATCAGTGTGTCGTTGACCACTGCCATACCTGGTTTGGTTGGCATCATCTGCACTGCATGCCGAGTAGTACAAATCCTAGCTTTTTCTCATCACTTGATAAAAATTGTATGCGTCTTTCGCTGTCGCGAGAGCCCCTGCATTTGCGTCTTCTTCGGGTAGTCTTTTTTTTCCCGTTTGCGAGGTGAGCTTTACGCGGCAAAATAGGGGAAAGCAAGAGCATTTCATGTCTGTGTCCCCGCGAGTGCCCAACGGGACGATAAGCCGCGACTTTGCGGCCAACGGTGCCGTGACAAGTGGCTGTGCCAAATGATGGCTAGCCCATTTAGGATCTGATGCAGCAGCCCAATTCAACACACTTAAAAAAGCGAGGTGAAAAAGCACCCAGGCCCCATGCCGCTCCCGCGAGCGGCCCGGGCGCAACCCTAGGCGGCGCCGCCGGCAGCCCTCACTTCGCCGCTCACCTCCCTCGCCGCCGCCGGAGGGCGCCGCCGGGCAAAGCCCCCGCGTGCGTCGGCGGCGGCGGGGCTCTTCTCCCCCTCCTCCGCGGGGCGTTCGGGCGGCGCGGGCCGGCTCGGTCGCGTGGGGGTGCGGCGGCACGGCTGCTCGACGAGGCTTCGTCGGGGGGCGGCTAGGTGCGGCGCGTCGGCGCGGCTGTGGCGCTAAGGGGCGGCGCCGGTGCTCCCGGGCACCGGGCGGCGCGGATCTGGCGAGGCTCGCCCCCGCTGCTCTGCTCCGGGCTGCTGGGCGCGCAGGGTGGCCACTGCGGGGGCGCGGGCGCGCAGGGTGGCCACTGCGGGGGCGCGGGCGTGCAGGGAGGCCGCGGCGACGGCGCGTGCGTGCAAGGGGCGAACGGGGGTCTCGGGCGTGGTCGGCAAGGGGCTCTGGCGTGGATGGAGCTGCTCGGGCGTGAGGTGCTGCAAGGGTCTCCGACGAGGCGTGCAGCCAGCAAGGGGTCCGAGGTGACGTGAAGGGGCAGCGACGTGCAGCGGGCGCGACAGATCTGGTCCCTGGCGGGTGCTCGGCCTGCGTGGTGCTCGCCGGTGCGCCTAATGTTTGGCAGTGGCTTGGAACCGTGGTGGTTCCTGGCCTTGGGCAGCGCTCATCTGTTCCTTCCCGGCATGGTGCTCGGCATGGAATGGGGGTTCGCGCTGCCGCGTCCGGCAGTCATGCGTCTGGTCGGCCGATGATGGTTCTGGTGCCTGCTGCTGGGGTTTGTCCGCCGGTGGCCTCCGCGTGGTGCGGCTGGCTGAGGCGGTTCTTCGTGCTTCTTCGTCCAAGGGCAGGTTCGATGGTGGTGATGGTGGGTGGGCTTGTCGGTGCTGGTGTGGTTTGATGTGCGGCCGAGGGTGTGCCGGGAGCTTGGGTGAAAACCCAGTCTCAGCCTGGTGCTGTGACTTGAGATGGCAGCGGCTGCGGCCGTCGTTGACCTTCCTGGAGGCATCGCTACATTGCTGCCGCACCCCTCTCGCACGGATCCGGCCATCACGGCCTCTCCGGGGGAAACCCTTGATCTTATGTGATCGGACGATGGCGGCACCTTGGTGTCGTTTTCCCTCTTGGGGGCTTCGTCTTTGGAGCTCGGCATCGGCGAGCGGGACTGGTGGATGGCGGCGGTTGTGGCGTCCAGGCTTCTGTGGCAACGATGATGGTGGGAGCAATGTCGGCGACGCGGCAATGGTTGCGGTAGTCGGCTCTTCTCCGGCGTGTCCGCGGGATTGCCTCGGTTTGGTTGTTGCTGTGAAGTCGAAGCTGCAGCGGCGGGGCCCTGCGGCGTACGATGACTGGCTGCAGATGGGCCGTTCGGTGATCTTTCGTGGCGCCGGCCGTGCCTGGTTTGGTCCTTCGTAGTTCTCCGTCAGAGTCGGAGCTGCGTTGTCTGGTTGCAGGTGACTGAGTTCTGGCGCGGATCTTCATGGAACTCCACACAGCCTTTACTTAGTGGGTTCAGTCGATGATCGCCTACGGCGAAGTCGGAGTCGTTTGCTCAGAGTTTAGGGATGGCGATGACGCCTTCTAGGGGAGGAGTGATGACGATGACGCCTACGTCTGTCTTAACGAGGCCCTCTTTTGAGTGGCGTGTGTGGAGTATCTTGCGTGTGCCGCTCAGCGGTTGTGACGGTTTTAGCCCGGTTTCCCGTTAATTAACCGGGCAACTCTCTTCTGCTTAATTAATAGATGAGGCAAAACTTTTGCCTCCGTTTCGAAAAAAAAATTCAACACACTTCAGCATGCACTCAGCCTTTTCCATCTAACCTGGTCAGTTCTTGGGGACATTAATCTTTTTTTTTTTTTGCGAAGCCACAGATCATATTGATTTCAAGGACTGGTACAACGCATCCCACATAGAAATGAAATTACAACTCGGTCCTGGGACACCGATGGAACATCCACCCTAGCGCGAGATGGGGGCGCGCCGTCGCTGCCGCCGCCGCTCCCACCTGGAGCCGGCGAGAAACAATGGAGATTCGCACGGACAAATGACGGACGGGAAGTCACCATCTTCGATCCGAAAGGAACAGCACGCGAGCGAGGAGATCCACCAGCCAAGCGCCACCAGCAGCTCGAAATCAACCCGATCTGAAGCCAAAGAGCAAGCCTCCACCATACCTTAGCAGCTCCACATCGACGCTGGAGGAAACGACGATGCAACGACGGCAGAGCCCAAGGACGGAAACCCCACAGCACATGGCCGCCGGCGTCGCAGCGACAACCACGCAGGGGAAACACTCCCACAAGTCTGTCACCAGCGTTCAGACGAACTCCGGCGAAGGGGAGACCAGACCGGGAAGACCAACACGCCGAACGCGCCGACGCCGCTCCCCCGCAGACGCCACCGCCGGCTACACACACTCCCACCCTATATACACCCCAGACGCACGGATCCGGGGTTCCCCCACCCTTCCGCCGCCGGAGCGGACGGATAAGGGGAGGGGAACCCACGGCGGCGCGGGGGATCCGGGGGACATTAATCTGATGGTAAGCTCATCAAGTGGCCCTTTGATCTTAACAGCCTCTTTGTCTGTCGAGCAGTCGACACATCCTTGTGCACTTGCGTTCCCGCTTTTGATTTTTTTATATGGGTAAAAATATATACTGTATATATATATAGATAGACAGAGAGTCTAATGTATGGAGGCTTTTCTTTCTTTTCGCCCCCCGCATCAACTTTTTGTTCATGCACGTTCGTGAATCATGGTGTCGAGGGACATCAAAACATCTTTCCCGAGACTTGCTGTTCTATTTCCCTTTCCCTTTTTTAACCTGCTTATGATGGTTGGCACAGGGTCTGCCGACACGTCCTCTAGTAAAACGAGGTCAAATCAGCGCTCAGTTCAGCAGTTTATTCTCTTATTTAGGCTCTCTATATGTGCATGACATATGGTTAATTTGTTACTATCAGAGTTCAGGAAAGCAGGTCAGCCAGAGCAGGCTGAGCTAACTGCCCAACAGATAATTCTGTCATCAATCAAATAGCAGTATTAATCGCACAGTGCTCTTCGGTGGTTGTCTTGTTTCTTCTTTCTTTCGACGTGCCTGCCAATCAACAAGCCGACGATAAATACTGTTGCAACTTGCAAAGGAGTGACGAGTCATGAATAGCGGAATGGGCTGGGGCCATGCAATGCAATATGCAAAGGCGAAGCCCATGCAACGGCATGTATGCATGGAGTAATGCTACACCTACGTAGGGATTCTTACGTACCTCACGTAATTGATGATTTGGCAGTTTTTAATTCGTCATTAGTTGGGGGCACGGGCCCACCCTTGAAATCTGGGGGGCAGTTTGATTAGCGTTTTAGCAAATTACGTAGGTTACGTATAAGTGCCGTTCGTAGGTCTAGCATTATTCGTATGCATGCAGCACGCATCCTTTTTTCTAGTCAAAGGCTTTTTTCTTCGGCCATCCTACGCTTAGCACCGTGCGAGCTTTCTGGTGGCAACGGCATGGCCATGCCTGTACGAGCACCGTAATCATGCTGCACGGGCCATTGCAAAAGGAGGAAAGATATCAACCCAAAAGAAACGGCCAAAAGTGAGGCCACGAAACGAAAGAACTGTTGCATAGTTCGAGAAACGGAATTGACTAGAACATGCACGACGGAAATACCGAAAGTTCACAGTGTATCTTCTGGGAAATTGTACTAGCGCTTTCCCGTAAAGTTCATACGGCGCTCAGGCCGTGAGCCGGCGACTCCTCACGGATGTTGTCGACGTGTTTGATGGACACCCACAGTTTCGTCTTGTGTACCGTTGGGACGTGTGAACTGTTCCTGATTCTTCTGTACTATTATTTCATGTGAAGTTTCTCATTTCACACAGGGGAACCGGGCTCAGCTGATCTACATGGTATATACCATTCGGCATGAGTGGTGAGCTATCTCAAAAACAAAAAAAACAAGGGTCCGCATGGTATATGTCATGCACGAAAAAACTCATTGAAATTGTTAGCACACATTCATGCATGCTACCGTGTTGATAAACGTGTGTAAACAAAAGCTTAAAAAAACAACTACTCCAGGTAGCGAAATAATGGTCCAGCCCCACCCGATCGATCGCCCGCCGATGGAACAGTGAACAGCGTCAAAGAACAAAATCCGTACCAGCAGTACTAGCTCAGCTAGCATACCATGCTCCTACTACAAAACAATTCAAAATGGCAGAGAAGAGTCCGCCCCACATTAATCTGCGAAATTTCAGTTCCGTCGGCGACCCCAGCTACAGCTAGCCGCAGGCCTGCAGCAGAGAAAAAAAGGGCCAAATAAATAAGCCTCGACGCGGCGGGACAAGAGACGTACGCGATCCATCCCGCTCGTACGGCCGGGAGGACCGTCGCCGTCGCCGTCCACATGTTAGTGTGCGATCGATCCCCTGTGCTGACCGCCGTGCATGCACCCGACCCAGATACCCGATCCGTGATCGACCGATCGACGATCGATCCATCGTCCACGCAAGCTTCTTCGGAACAGTGGCTTGCAGCTGTGCGGTCTTAATGGTCGATCGGGAGATCTATGGGCGCACCCACTGCGCTCGACTTACTACCACCAAGGTCCAAGTCTCCCAACCCGGAGGGGCCCGTCCCAATGATTTGCAGGACCGGTGGCTCTCAGCCCATGAATAGTGCGTGCGTGCGCCAGCTAGGGTCGTCCCTGTCACCCCCGCCCGCCCGCGAGATATGCAATCTGGTGTGCAGTGATGTGCGCATGCGCATGTGTAGCTCGCCAGCCGCGTCGTGGTGACCAGGCCGGTCTGACAGCGGCGGGGGAGGGCGACGTACGGCGGATGGGGCCGGGCCGCGAGCCGTACGGCATCGCGGCCGGAGGGCTGGACCGCGCCGCGCGCGGAGGCGGGGGTTCGCCCGTCGGGGTCGCCGTGGCTGTTCGCCCGTTTGGCGCGTTCATGGGGGACCGGTCCGGTGAGGTCAGTGTAGTCCTGGCGCGTACGCGTTCGTCCGATCGGTCGGCACGGCACGGACGGCGCTCGCCACTCCTCTGGCCTGGCCGGGGTCACGTGCGTCAGCGAGTGCGTGCGCGCCCGACGCCGACGTCCCGCGCGAGGGCGACGCCGGTGATGTGCATGTGTGTGCCATACGACCGACGCATAGCGGCAGCGGGAAGACCACTGTTTTCCGTGGCCACCACCTTGCCCTTGCGCTTAATTTGCAGCTTGGCTGGGCAGGCCAATCCATCCAACGGTCAGTCGTTAGGTTCCATCCAGCCTTGTTCGGCTGTTGGAATCATTTGATGCTTGACAGGATCGGATCCTGTTTCGCTGGCTAGCTGCTGAGGCGACTCATGCTTCCTCGGTTCTTCTTTTTCAGCTGGTGGTTACGAATTACTTCCTCTGTAAACAAATATAAAACGTTTTAGATCACTACTAGTACGTCTTATATTTATTTATGGAGGGCATATTTACCGGTCCAGCCACGCCTGTGCCGGCTGAGAAGGGCCAACGGGGCCGTTGACCCGAGGAGCAATTGCTGTACTCCTGGTTGTGGACCTTGTGGAACGCTGTAGTGCGGATCTGAACTGTTCACACGAGTGTATTCTGTTGTACCCAATGCGGCGACTGCATGCGCATGATGCGCTGCGCGCAGAGCTGTAGATCGGCATGCAACAGGCTAAGCGCGTGAAGAGTCGAGCAGTCCTACTAAGCTGCGGCGGTACGAACGAGTCGTGTATCGATGACACCGTACGATTAATCATGCTTGCACTGTATGTATTCGCGTCTACAAAACCTGCGGCGAGATCTGCAAATAGTCGCTAGGGATGTCAGTTCGCGTGTGCGGTGTGCCGGCCGCATCAAAATTCTAATTCGCACCCTTTGCCCTAAGGGGACTGATAGACGCCCGCGGATTCGGCCGGTCACCGCGCAACCGTTCGATTGGAGGTCCCCGCATCGTTGGATCCCTCCATGCTCCTTCCTCCTGTCGCAGCTCATCCAACACCCCATTCCCCATCCCCCACCCCTCCCCGCACACGACGCATCCTGCTGCTAGCCCCGCGGGCTCTTGCGCGCTCGTCGTCGCCGTCCCCGTTGTCGGCCTGCTCGCCTCTCGTCGCAGAGGCCTCCGCTCGCCGCAGTCGTCGGGTGGCCTTGCAACTCGCCGCGGTCTCCACCTCTGGTTGCAATAGCGCCAGATGGGGTTCCAGCAGCGCGGCGAGCCGCCGTCATATCCCGTCGTAGCACCGCGTGCATCGACAAAAAACAACTCCTATTGTTGCCGCTTGCCATTGTGAGCTCACCGTTCTCTCCTTGATCCTTTTCCAAAGCGGGTTGAAGCTTTCTCGTCGTCGGTTGTACTTTTCTCTGATTTGCTACAACGACGACGGTGTCGCTGGTCTGAGCAGCAACACACCCCCTGCTATAACCGGTGTCGCGTGCTGCTATCATGGGCTTCACACTTTGCTACAACCGCCATCGTGTTTTGCTACACCGCAGAAAACTGGTGTCACTCTCTTCTTTGCTACAACCAGCTTCAATTTTTTGCTACAATCGACGCCGCGTTTCGCTACAACGAGCATCATGTTTTGCTACAACGCAGGAACTGGCGTCAAGTTTCTTGGTACAATCTGTTGCCGCCCTGCTCCAACCGACTTCTTTTTTTGCTACAACCGGTGCCATGTTAGTACAATCGGCTTCTCGATTTGCTACAACCGGCATCATTTTTGCAAATCGACGACGAGTTTTTGCTACAACCGCTTCTTCATCCAGCTACAACTAGTGTCGAGTTATGCTACAACCGACTAAATTTGCGGCGTGGTTTGCTTCAACCCCGTGCTACAACTGACACGGCTAGGGGTTGTGACGACGATAATGACGGCAACCAAACGATGCTAGAGATGGGGGCGCCTCCATGCTGCAACAGATGTGGCGAAGGCTGCGACGAGAGCGACCTTGGGTCAAAGCGGTGCACCGACGCGACCAACGGAGGGCGAGGTTGGGGACAGGGCGGCCAGCGAGCACGTGTGGCGCGGTGAAAGCACAACTTCTCCCTAGGTGGTTTTGGTAATTAATAACAACATATACTTCATTGGACTAATGTTTTCCATTATGTATATCTCAGGAAAAAGTTCAATGATAGCTTGGCAAAGGATTGTGAGGAGACCCCAAGATACAAGGAATAATATTGGCAAAGCTATAAGGATGTAGACTCTACATTTCACTTTGTGAGAAATCACTTTGAGTCCATAGGAAAGCCAATACTATCAAAAGGGGGTGAGGTATTAATGGTGAATGAAATGCTCCAGTGATCAAGTGATAGCCACCAAATACACTCACAAGCTCTCCCACAAATATTCTGTCATTAAGCCATCCACTCAAAATCGGTGTCACCAACTTTCATATCGGCCACACCGAGTTCCAAGCCAAGACAGAAACCCTAGCCACTTCCCATTCTTGGTACAACCAAGATTCACATCGGTGCAACCGAGTTTCGGTGACCAACATTCTGTTGCCTCGATTTATAAAATCGGAATCTCCGAGTTTTGTAAATCGGTGCCATCGAGTTTGGAAACTGCCCTCGGCCACTCATTTCGGTACCACCGAGAATAATATATCGGTCTCACCTAGATTCCTAAAGTTGCCACATTTTGAACAAATCGGTACGACCGAGTTTCATATCGGTTTCACCGAGTTGCTCAATAATGTTGTAACAGTTGGATTTTTGGAGATGCCTATATATACCCCTCCACCACATCCCACTCAAAAGAGAAGCACTCAGAACTATTCCACACTTGCCCCATCCAGTTTTCTGAGAGAGAACCACCTACCCTTGTGTTGAGGTCAAGATCACCCACTCCAACCATATGGATCTTGATTTCTAGCCTCCCAAGTTGCTTTCCATCCAATCAATCTCTTCCACCCAAGCCAAATCTGTGAGAGAGTGATTGTGTGTCGAGGAGACTATCATTTGAAACACAAGAGCAAGGAGTTCATCGTTACTATCGAGCCTATTACCTTTTGGAGGGTGGTGCCTCCTAGATTGGTTAGGTGTCGCTTGGGAGCCTCCTACTTCATGTTGTGGAGTTGAACCAAGAAGTTTGTAAGGGCAAGTAGATCGCCTACTTCGTGAAGATCTACCCATAGTGAGGCTAGTCCTTCATGGACGGAAGCCGTTATGGAATAGTCAAGGTTGCTACTTCGTGGACCCTTATGAGTGGAGCCCTCCGTGGACTCTCGCGACCGTTACCCTCCGTGGGTTGAAGAGTCCATAAACGTGGATGTATGATAGCCCCACCTATCGGAACCACGGGAAAAATCTTCGTGTCTCCAAATTGCGTTTGATCTCCTCTCCCCCTCTCTTTACATATGCTTGTCTTTACTTTCCGCTGCAATACTCATAGACATGCATGTGTAGGGTGAACTTGAATTGTGCTAAGTGCTAAAATCTGCCCACAAATTAATTTGGTAAAAGGTTATGTTTTTATTTGGTCAAGCAGTCTAATCACCCCCCTCTAGACCTACTTTCGATCCCTACAAGTGGTATTAGAGCATTGGTCTCCATTGCATTGGTCTCACAACCTAGGAGAGTATGGCCTCTAGTGAGGGAAGTTACCACCGTAGAGGTCCGTACTTTGATGGCACAAATTTTGCTAGTTGGAAACATAAGATGAAAATGCATATTCTTGGTCATAACCCCGCCGTTTAGAGTGTTGTTCGTGTTGGCTTGCAAGGTGAATTCTTTGGTGATGGAAAGGAACTGGATCGTGAAGCGACCGCGGATGAATTAAATATGTTGCAATACAATGCTCAAGCATGTGACATTCTTTTCAACTGCCTATGCCCCGAAGAATTCAACAAAATCAGCCGTCTTGAGAATGCAAAGGAAATTTGGGATACTTTGGTTGATATGCACGAAGGTACCGATTCTGTCAGAGAATCTAAGTTGGACGTGCTTCAAAGTCAACTTGACAAGTTCAAGATGAAGGATGGTGAAGGAGTTGCGGAGATGTACTCTAGGCTTGCTCTCATCACAAATGAGATTGCCGGCTTAGGAAGCGAAGAAATGACCGACAAATTCATCATCAAGAAGATACTTAGAGCTTTGGATGGAAAATATGACACCGTGTGCACATTGATCCAAATGATGCCAAATTACAAAGATCTCAAGCCTACAAAAGTCATTGGTAGGATTGTTGCTCATGAGATATCACTCAAAGACAAGTAAGAGCTTCACAACAAGTCTAGCGGTGCTTACAAAGTCACAAGTGATGCTCCCGCTACTTCAAGTGACAACCTTGTAACCAATGAAGAGATAAGCCTCATGGTCAAGAAATTCAACAAGTTCTACAAAAGTAGGGGCAAAGAGAGGAACTCCAATTCAAGATATGATGAGAAGCGTTCTTCTAGTCGTGATCGAAACTGCTACAATTGTGGAAGGCCCGGACACTACTCAAATGAGTGCACGGCCCCCCACAAGAGAAGAGAAGAATCACCTAGAAGACGAAGCTCAAGAGATGAATCACCTCGTAGAGAGAGAAGGAGTAGAGAAGATCGTTATGAACGAAGATCCTCTCGGAGAAGCAAAGACTCGGAGAAGAAGGACAAGTACACCAAGAGCTACTCAAGAAGAAGACATCAAGCTCATGTTGGTGAATGGGTTTCCGGCTCCGAATCCAACAACCAATCCGAGAGAAGCTACCACTCTGACTCCGACTATAGTCAAGATGAAGGTGTTGCCGGACTTGCACTTGTAACCTCCAACTCCTACGACATATTTGATTCACCAAATGAAGGAAGTGGAAGCTGCTTCATGGCTAAAGGCCCCAAGGTATCACACCCCGAGTACCTTGACTTTGATAGTGATGAGGATGATTTACTAGGAGATGATGACTTGCTCTTTGACAAAACTAGTGATACTAGTCAAAATGTGCTAGATGATGATCATATTAATCAAGATAAGTTGTGTGATGATGATAAGAAGGAAATAGAATGACTAACTAAAGAACTAAACACTCTTAAGATAGCCCATGAATCTACTTTAGAAGATCATAGAGAGCTTGTAAGAACTCATGAGAAGCTACGCTTCGAGAAGCTCAATTTGGAGCAAGAACATGAGTTTCTTAAAGCAACCAATGACGATCTCCGAAAGAAGACTTCTTCTTATCTAGCCAAACGACTACTCTTGTCTATATTTATTCCACAAGTTAAGACTAAGCAATCTAGTAACAAAGGCAAGAAAGATTCTTCAACTAGTAGCAATAAAAATGACAAATTCAATGATATTGCTTCTAGTAGCTCTATTGATTCCACTAACGACTCTCTTAGCCAAGTTACACTTGAGCAAGAAAATGATCTATTGAAAGGGATTATAGAGAAAGGTATCTACAAAAGTCTTGCCGGATGTAAGCAATTTGAGGAGATTGTACGCAAGCACAGAGGATACCGGAAGAACCATGGCATTGGCTACTTCAACGCCAATGGAGTTGAATGGGAAGAAGGTCAATACCCCAAGCCCAAGTTTGTTCCTCAAAGGGAGAAGTATGAACATACTCTTCCCAAGGGAACAAAAGCTCAAGATGACCTTCCACCACAAGATCACAAGATCAAGGGCAAGGACAAGCTTCAAGAGGAGATTGACTCATATGAAGATGAATCCCAAGCTTTGGTCAAGTGGGTTCCCAAGGCTTCTACAAGCTCAACTTCTACAAGTGCCACTTCAACACCAAGAATTCCCATCAACTTGATGTGGGTCCCCAAGAAGAAGAACTAGAGAAGTTCTTGAGGGGTGACTCCGCTAATGAAATTCACTCACACTCATTATTGACAAGGACTATTTGCAAACAACTCCAACCTTATGCAATAGTTCAAGGAGTCACACATTCCCTCAAAGGTAAGCAAGGGACAAGGTAATCAAAGAATTCATGGACATCATCACATATGCTTTGCACTCCATGTCCATGGATATACTTGTATATGTCTCTTGTGCTTGGGACTAACCCATGTAGGTGAGGTGAGTAAGAAACAACAAGGATTGCTCCCAACTGAAGATGATCTTCATCAACTTTGAGCATCCGCCACTACATCACCCACATGAAGTCTTCTACGACAAAACCCAAGGTTAGTCTATCCCTCTTATGGGGGGATGTCACATCAAGGGGGAGCTTTACTCTAAGACTTGAGTTAAAGCATCTCTTAAGAATGTGACAACATTAAATGCTTTACGTAAAAGTGGTAATCCCACTTGTGTTTAAACGATGAGTATGACCTATGATCAAGTACTCTTGCTTGGATCCTAAGTCAATATACTCATATATATATGACTACGTCATCGCCCAAGTGCTTGGTAGATACTAGAGTGGTTTTGCATGTTTGCCATGATTTCATTGGACATCTTATTGTGTGAGCATGCTGGTATGCACAATTTTCTCATTCAAGGACATCCAATTGTTGCTATTTGGACTTTGATTTTTCTTTTGCCAATTGGATGGACAAGAGTGCCTAGGACCCCTCTCTAGCTATCTATTCTTTCTTGTCTCATATTCTATTCATGCTACATCACAAAAGCTTGAACAAGCACTTCTCGATCCCTCTGTGTGAGGAGCACTCGGAGTACCATGTCAACAAGAGCTGCATTCCAAAACCTCTCAGGTGCATCTCGGTGAAACCAATTCACAAATCTTGGTTCCACCGAAGCACTGAGTTGATCTGGTTTTCGTATCTCGGTAACACCGATTCCTCTTTCTCGGTTACACCGAGTTTCCTAGCCACCTGATGGTTGTGAAACTCGGTGACACCGATAAATAAGAATCGGTTTCACCTACAGTGAAGGGTACTTAATCCAGGCGGACCCGACGTTTGAAATTTCATCTTCAAACGCCCGTGTCCCCAACCCTAAGCCGCCGCTCCTGACCCCTCTGGTCGTCGCCCTTGCTTTCCCGAGCGCCTCCGCCGCTGGGATCCTCGCCATCGACGGAAATCTCCACCGCCATCGTCGCCGTAGTCGGACCATCACCAAGTTAGGGTATGGTTCCGATCTCCTCATGCGTTCCATGTCTGATTCCAGCGCATTAGGATGTTTTTGTCTATAATCCACCATGTGAAATTGATCTACTCCTCAAGAAACCTCCATAGATTAGAAAACGAAGGAATTTTGGATCTGATCTCCCGCAACATGCATCTCAGTACTACCGATTTGATAAAATTGCTTCCACAGATTTAGTTTTTAGGGTTTCCGAGAACCACCTCGGTGAGACCGAGCAATTCTTTTCGGTCACACCGAAAAGGCTGCCCAAGTTTCTGTTATGCAGGTGGTCAGTCTCGGTGACTCCAAAAATATCAACCCGGTGCTACCGAAATACATTCTGTAGTAGTTCATACCCAAAGTTTCTAAGTTAAAATTTTGAAAAATTCTGTGTTTTTGTGATGCTCAACTCTTCTGCTCTCCTATGCTCTATTCACAGGGTCAGCATGTCACGCTCAGATGACAGTCAGAACAATTTCACAGAGGAGAATGTGGATATGAGCTCAGGCACTAGTCCTGAGGGCAGCTATGATGATGTGCCCAGCTCACCTAATTTGCCCAAGGCTGCTACCAGGACAAGAAGGAAGTTAAACTCAAATGAGGAGGATGAAGACTTTGTGCCAGAAGAGCCACCCAAGAAGGATAAAGTTGCCAAGAGCACAACTGCTGAAGCCACATCTTCCAAGAGGCCAGCTAAGAAGGTGTATGCTAGTGCTAAGGATATGAGGGCACCTGACTATGTCAAGCAAAGCATGACTCTTCACATTGGGTCACCTCCAAGGAAGAATTCTATGCCTAAGAAGGTAGGTGACAAGAAGAGGTCCAGGAAGAGGATTGTCCATGTTGTTGGAAGAGCCACCTCTATGTATGAGGATCCAAAAGCTGCTGCTGAAGAAGAGGAAGAGGAACCAGCTGCCAAAGCCCCTCCATCTAAGAGGAAGAAACTGTTGGCTGATGCTATGCCCAAGGATACATCATCCAAAGGCACCAAGACTACCCCCAAGAAACCTGCTGCTGCTTCCAAATCCAAGAAGTCTACCATAGACATTCCTAGTGCTTCCAAGAACAAGCAATCAACCATGCCAGAAGAAGAAGAAGATTTGCCAGTTTTGAGGAAACTGAGACCACACATGCCATTGCACAATGATGATCATCCAGTTGCTGAGGACATGAAGTTGAGGAAAGACTCAGGTCTGAGATTGTGGAGGTCAAAGGACCCCTATGCCTCCAGGAGAAGGACTGCTGTAGATGTCAGATTTCATACCAAGGAACAACAAGACTTCTATGAGACTGTCCAGTTGGACAAGAGCCCAGCTGTGAGTGACATGAGATATGTTGACTATGACTTCATAAAGAAGAATGAAGATTTCTTTCCCCATGTGCAAGATAACTTCAGATGCATTGACATTGAGAACTTTGTTGGTAGAGAGTTCACTTCCTAGAATGATGAGATGATCATGCAATTCTATTCCACTACTCATTTTTATGGTGATGGCAGGATTGTTTGGATGACAGAAGGTGTCAAGTTTGAATCCACTGTTGAAGAGTGGGCTACCATCTTAGGAGCCCCACAGGTAGAATATGGTGATTTGGATGTGTACTCAGAGTCCAAAGCAAATCACAACTCCATGGCTAATATGTACAAGGAGATCCCTGAGGACTATGTGCATTCACATAAGCTTGGCTCGGTGTACTTTCTGCAGGCAGGTTTGCAAACCACCAACACCATCATGAGATACACATTGATGCCCAAGTCAGGAGATGAGAACATGATTCGAGGCTACTTCATCAACATGCTGCACCACATTGACCTTCACACCAGATTCAGAGTCATGGATCTTATTGTCGAGACTGTGAAGAGGACAGCTGCAGATCAGAAGAGATCTTGTGGTTATGCACCATACATTCAGATGCCGATCAACTCCAAGCTTGAGAAGAATGTGTATGCCCTTGATCGACCTCATATGCCACTCCAGCCAGAATTTGAGGATAATGTGGTGGTGATGAATCCAAATCATCCCACTGCAACTGTAGGAAGAGAAGCAGCTGAGTCAGCTAGGGCCGCTAGTGCCCCAGTGCCAAAGTCCAGGGCTGAGCAGATGGATATGCTTTTTAGCACTGTTAAGAGTATGCAGAAGGATATCAAGAACATTCTTGAAAATCAGCATAGTCTTGTGAGGATAGTGGAGAACAGAGTCAAAACGCTAAACGACAAGGTAGATGGGCTGACTAGGACAATCAATGAGCTCAAGAAGGAAGTAGATGATGCTCCTATCTATCCCTCTACAGGTTCAGATGAGGATGACACTTCACCTCTTAGGCCATGCACTCAGTTTAGGACCCAAGCCAGGACTCCTACAGTGACTGCTCCAGAGTTGAGGCCGTCTTCTTCAGCACCTGCTACAGCTCCATCAGCTCCAGTAGCAACTCCACCACCTCAGAGGACTTCACCTAAAGCTTTTGCAGATGTTCTTCTCTCGACTCCATCGATAGCTATAGGCGCAGCGTCATCATCTCATGGAGGAGATCCAGCCCAGAGCGACGTTTATCTCTATAGCTTTGAACTTTTTGGTAACATGTTGCCAAAGGGGGAGAAGTTGTAGATCATAGGGCTTCGAGAGAAGTGTTGCATTTTGATTCCTCTCTGCTATTTTCAAAAACATTTGGTTTTTTGTTTGTGTTGCAAACTTTTGTTGGTATTTGATCATATACTCTTATGTGATGCTTCTATCACCTATCTTTGAGATTTCTATGTGATGATCATTTACTATTGTTTGTGTGTTGTGCTTGTTATTCACTCATATTAATTCTAGCGCACCACCAAGTTGTATGTGACATGGAAGAGTGACCCATCATCCTAATCGATTGTGCATTTGCATTCAAATGCAAATTTAAAATAATGCACAAATTTAGGGGGAGCTCTTGCTTATCACATACCTCTCAAAGCAACGATGCTATTCATATCTTATATCTCTCATCGAAGCTTTGATCTATATGTTGTCATCAATTACCAATAAGGGGGAGATTGAAAGGACAACTTCTCCCTAGGTGGTTTTGGTAATTAATAACAACATATACTTCATTGGACTAATGTTTTCCACTAAGTATATCTCAGGAAAAAGTTCAATGATAGCTTGGCAAAGGATTGTGAGGAGACCCCAAGATACAAGGAATAATATTGGCAAAGCTATAAGGATGTAGACTCTACATTTTACTTTGTGAGAAATCACTTTGAGTCCATAGGAAAGCCAATACTATCAAAAGGGGGTGAGGTATTAATGGTGAATGAAATGCTCCAGTGATCAAGTGATAGCCACCAAATACACTCACAAGCTCTCCCACAAATATTCTGTCATTAAGCCATCCACTCAAAATCGGTGTCACCAACTTTCATATCGGCCACACCGAGTTCCAAGCCAAGACAGAAACCCTAGCCACTTCCCATTCTCGGTACAACCAAGATTCACATCGGTGCAACCGAGTTTCGGTGACCAACATTCTGTTGCCTCGATTTATAAAATCTGAATCTCCGAGTTTTGTAAATCGGTGCCACCGAGTTTGGAAACTGCCCTCGGCCACTCATTTCGGTACCACCGAGAATGATATATCGGTCTCACTGAGATTCCTAAAGTTGCCACATTTTGAACAAATCGGCACGACCGAGTTTCATATCGGTTTCACCGAGTTGCTCAATAATGTTGTAATGGTTGGATTTTTGGAGATGCCTATATATACCCCTCCACCACATCCCACTCGAAAGAGAAGCACTCAGAACTATTCCACACTTGCCCATCCAATTTTCCGAGAGAGAACACCTACCCTTTGGTTGAGGTCAAGATCATCCACTCCAACCATGTGGATCTTGATTTCTAGCCTCCCAAGTTGCTTTCCATCCAATCAATCTCTTCCACCCAAGCCAAATCTGTGAGAGAGTGATTGTGTGTTGAGGAGACTATCATTTGAAACACAAGAGCAAGGAGTTCATCGTTACTATCGAGCCTATTACCTTTTGGAGGGTGGTGCCTCCTAGATTGGTTAGGTGTCACTTGGGAACCTCCTACTTCGTGTTGTGGAGTTGAACCAAGAAGTTTGTAATGGCAAGGAGATCGCCTACTTCGTGAAGATCTACCCATAGTGAGGCTAGTCCTTCGTGGACGGAAGCCGTTATGGAATAGTCAAGGTTGCTACTTCATGGACCCTTATGGGTGGAGCCCTCCGTGGAGTCTCACGACCGTTACCCTCCATGGGTTGAAGACTCCATAAACGTGGATGTACGATAGCGCCACCTATCGGAACCACGGGAAAAATCTTCGTGTCTCCAAATTGCGTTTGATCTCCTCTCCCCCTCTCTTTACATATGCTTGTCTTTACTTTCCGCTGCAATACTCGTAGACATGCATGTGTAGGGTGAACTTGACTTGTGCTAAGTGCTAAAATCTGCCGACAAATTAATTTGGGAAAAGGTTAGGTTTTTATTTGGTCAAGTAGTCTAATCACCCCCCTCTAAATGTACTTTCGATCCCTACACGCGGCCATGCAGGAGGCCGGTGAGGGAGTCCGGGACTAAGGGGTCCTCGGGCCGCCGGCCTATCTCCTATAGGCCGGATAGGTGGGCCGCTCTACGGCCACCGCATGGAAGCCGAACTACGAGGAAGGCCCGTATCCGGGAAGGAAATCTTCAGTGACTTGGTGTGTCCTCCAAGTCGAGACGGCAAGATCGGCGCGTTTATCCTTGATGGTAACCGACTATGTGCAGCCCTAGGTACCCCTGGTGTCTATATAAACCAGAGGGTTTAGTATGTAGAGGATAATTCTGACTCATCTAGGGTTTAGTTCCTTTTGATCTCGTGGTAGATCGACTCTGTAATCGTCATACACACATCAATACAATCAAGCAGGATGTAGGGTTTTACCTCTTCGAGAGGGCCCGAACCTGGGTAAACATTGTCTCCCTGTTTCCTGTTCCCCATTGATCCAAGATCCACAGATCGGGACCCCCTACCCGAGATCTGCTGGTTTTGACACCGACATTGGTGTTTTCATTGAGAGTTCCACTGTTGGATCGCTAGAAGGATTGATGGCTCACCTAACCATTAGCGGCGACGTGTGCAACAGGGGCGTTTTCGTCCTTGGACAGACTTTCGCTTTCGTCAGCGTCGTGCTACGCGCTTATCCGACCGGCCACCTTGGTCAGATCGGAAGTTTCTCCCCCACTCAGGAGGTCAGGTTCGGGAACCTAGAGTTCACCGCCGACCCCCGAGGGGATCTGATCCTTATCGGGTCCACGGCATCACCCGATAAGCCTGGGAATTCTGAAGCTTTAACTTCGGGCCTCCAGCTCGGCCCAGTCCCCGGACCGGGCCTCGCCCCATATCCAACCTTGAGTTCGAACCCGTTCATAGCATCCGAAGACCAAGGGTCATCCTTGGTCGAGCATGCTTCTCGTATCGACATACTGGAGCCTAATTCCGAAAGACTTTGAAGGGCCGATCCGGCCGACCTCTCGCTATGGGACGAGACGCTGGCCCGGATCGAGATGATGAACATTGTAAATGTCCCGCCCCTGAACCATGATCGGATCGGCTTCGGGGCAGGCCATGGGGAATTCTACAACCCACCCACCACCCACTTAGTAGCCACTATCGAAGATTTAACCGATATACTGGACTACGCCTCCAAGGAGGCCGAGGACATAAATGAAGATGTCGATGACGCTCCCCCTCCCACCACCAGGCGATGGACAACCACCTCCACCTACGATGTCTACATGGTGGACACCCCCGGCAATAAGGGCGACGGCTCCCCTAGAGAGGACGATGACAAGCCCAGTGAGGAGTCGTCCAAACGCCGATGCCAGCGCAAACGAGCGAAGGCACGCAAGGTCAAAGAAAGCAACACATGAACCAAGGAAAATGATGCCCCAGACAATGTGGAAGACCCCGGTGATCCAGCTTCCCCCAAACAACACCTCGAGTACTCAGAAGGACACGAGGATCAGCACAAACCCGAGGACCCCAATGACTCCGAAGACGGCGATTACTTCCCCCTCTGACGAGGAAGTGAGCCTCGGAGCCGAGGATTTCATTATTCCTGAGGACCCATTGGACCAGGAACAGTTCAAGCGACAAGTCATAGCTACCACCCGAAGCCTGAAGAAGAAGCAACAACAGATAAAAGACGAACAAGATACCCTCAACGACATATGGATGAAAGTCCTAACAGCCGAAGAAGGGTACACCAAGGAACAGCCGGACCAAACCAAAAGCTATCCGCGCCGACGTCTGCTGCCGCAATTCGACAACGAGGCCCTTGAGCCCGCACCCCCGTGACGTACTCAAGGCAACCAGCTAGACCGCCCCCCTGGAGGACGGGACATGATGACTGGAGAAGCCGAAGACCCACCTACGCCCCCCCCCCGCAGGAGAGGAAAAGAGACAACATGGCCTAAAGACCCATACGACCTACGACACGACCTGGACACTAGAACATGCCACACCAGATCCATCTATGGATCTAGAGGGTACACTCCGCTAGACAGGACGAATACCAAGACTGGCTCGACCGAAACGATAGAGTTCGGGAACAACACGGGGCCCGTATGAGGGACGACCTCCGGCGTGGCATAGCTCGGGTCAGGGGCGCCGCCCACCCAATGTGCTTCACAGACGAGGTGATGCAACATCAATTCCCCGAAGGGTTTAAACCCATAAACATTGAACAATACGACAGGACAACAGACCCGGCAATGTGGATCAAGGATTTCCTTCTCCACATTCATATGGCTCGAGGATATGGTCTCCACGCCATAAAATACTTGCCTTTAAAGCTCAAAGGACCAGCGCGACACTGGCTAAATAGTCTCCCCGAAAACTCCATTGGGAGCTGGGAGGAGCTCGAGGATGCTTTCCGAGCTAACTTCCAAGGCACATATGTCCGGCCTCCGGACTCCGACGATTTAAGCCATGTCGTTCAAAAGGCTGCAGAGTCAGCCCGACAATTCTGGAATCAGTTCTTGACCAAGAAAAACCAGATCATCGATTGTCCGGATGCCGAGGCAATAGCCTCTTTTAGGCACAATATCCGGGACGAATGGCTAGCTCGTCAGCTCAGCCAAGAAAGGCCGAGAACAATGTCAGCTCTCATATGACTGATGACCCGCTTTTGCATGGGAGAGGACAGTTGGTTAGCTTGTCGAGATAGTAATCCCGAAGACCCCGGCACCTCTGAAGTTCGAGACCCAAACGGAAGGCCACGACGCAATAGGAACAAGCGCCGACAGAGAGGTGGCAATGCTGAGGACACGATAGTCAATGCCGGATTCAATAACTCAAAATCAGGACCGCGGAAGAAGCCCTCTAAAGGTAAAAGGGACGGACCTACCACGTTGGACAAATCTTGGATAGATCTTGCCAGATCCACATAACCTCAGACAAGCCCGCCACCCACACCAACCGTAACTGCTGGGTGTTCAAGCAGGCCGGCAAGCTTGCAGCCGAGGACCATGGCAAGGCCCCCCGCAGCGAGGACGACGATGAATCTCGCGGCCCGAACAATGGCGGCCAGAAGCAATCCCTCCCGAGGTAAAAACTGTGAACATGATCTACATCACGCATATACCAAAGAAGGAGATGAAGTGCGCCCTTCGGGACGTATATGCCGTAGAGCCAGTAGTCCCGAAATTCAACCCATGGTCGGCCTACCCGATCACCTTCGACCGAAGAGACCATCAGACCGGTATCCGTCATGGAGGATCCGCGGCCCTGGTACTCGACCCTATCGTCGACTGTTACCATCTAACCAGAGTCCTCATGGACGGAGGTACCAGCCTCAATCTGATCTACTTGGACACCGTAAGAAAAATGGGTATTGATTCATCAAGGATCAAACCCAGTAACACCACTTTTAAAGGAGTAATTCTAGGCGTGGAAGCCCGCTGCTCAGGCACCGTAACTCTGGAAGTAGTATTCGGCTCACCCGACAAATTTCACAGCGAAGACTTGATCTTCGACATCGTCCCCTTCCGCAACGGCTACCACACACTTCTCGGCAGTACAACATTCGCCCGCTTTAACGCCGTTCCTCACTACACATACATGAAGCTCAAGATGCCCGGACCAAGGGGTGTCATCACTGTCAATGGCAACACGGAGCGCTCACTCCGAACCGAGGAGCACACAACGGCACTGGCCGCCAAGGTACAGACCGGCAAGGAGACGCCGAACTCCCTGCCCGCTGTCAAGGAATGAAAAGCGAGCAAGAAAGCCCGTGCCCTATTTTCCTCCCGGAGCCTTCCCACGCCGAAGGTACATAGGAACTCGCTCCCCACAGCAGAGCCCCGCTAGCCGTGAGGTATGTACCCCGGAGGCATAATTTCACACTGAAAATACCATGGGCAGCTGTGGGGCCCCGCTAAGTATTCGGTTCGACTGAGCGACGGTCAAATTCGTCTTCTAGCAAACAACATGTACCATCAAGGACCTACCCAACATCAAGCTAACACACCACGGCGACCTCTCAAGACCAAAGGTCCGCTCGCCGATTACCACCTCCTCTCAAGGAGCTCCGGAGCAAAGGCGTAGACGTGCAGCAGGGCGCAGTAGGGATGTAAAACCACTCATAAATAAGCCTATATAAACCTTTCCTCTGTACCACTTATATTAAAACAAAAGGTATCTATAATAGTTGCTTTGGCGGTTCGGATTGTACGGTTAGACGTCACGAGTTCATCGGAAGTCACGGACCATTCTTTGTCGGTCTCATTGCGATCATTTGTGTTGCATAACTTCTCTTTCCCGCTCTTCGACTCTGAAGCAACCTTGTTTGGTACATATTTTAGATGCAACCGGTTAATACACCGTGGGCTTGATGATCAAAATCGCCCCAAAGCATCGTTCCGGCACTATTCTTATCCTATGTGCTCGAAAGTCTTGGATATTGCATTATATGCATCGGTCCCGAATTATGTCTTGGGTCAATAGTTGGGTTGCCTGGCTCCTGTGTTTACCCTCTTACATTCCGCATGTTCGGCTAAGAGGGTAAAGGGAGAACCATTGCGATTGTACTTCCAGCTTGCCCTGTTAAGTACCTCAGTGGAGAAAGCCGAAAACTAACTATCATAATACGTGAGGACTGGTCGGCGATCTGATGACAAGTGTTAAACTAAAAATCGTTGGAGGTTACGCCGCGTCATGCGAAGGGTTTATACTTGTACAAACCAAGTGGTCATAGCATTAAACTCGGCACACCCGAAAACCACAAACACGAAGGGCTAGTCACTAGCCCCCGCAGTCAAGCTCCTTTGGCTAAGTGAAAGTACTAAAGCCACATAGTCGGATTGCCTTGTTTCCCTCACACACTACTGCCTACGGGCACCGAGACGTCGGCTAAGGGCCAGAGTGTGGAGGTCAAAACACCCCTTGTAGCATCTACAAGGGGGTCGAAGCCGACAATTGGCAACTTTCAGATTGAAACGGCCACACAGGAGTAAAAAAAACAACAAAACAAAGCATGACTTACCATGCAGTGAAACAAGTTAAAGCACACAGAGTTTAATATCATTCGATACATGATAGCATGCTCATTCTAAAATTACACCTTTTGGGCACTGAGCCTCTATCGACCGGGCACCGTCCATCACGGCAGGAAAGTACAGCTCGGGGCGCCGATGTTCCTTCCCAGGAGGCGGGGGTCCGATGGCCATCTCTGCTGGCTTAAGCTTCGGCCAGTGTACCATGGTCTTCGCGAATGCCAGCCGAGCTCCCTCAATGCATGTGGAACGCTTCAGAGCGTCAATCCAGGGCGCGACGTCCCACAACTTCTGCACTAAGCCAAAATAGCTGCTCGGCAGCGGCTCAAAAGGCTATAGCCTGATGCAGAGGTCCTTCATGGCCAGCTCCGCCATCCGATGCAACTCCATTAGTTGCTTCATCTGGCTAGTAAGGACGGGGGGATGCTTGGGGGCTTGAAGTTGCGCCCAGAAAAGCCTTTGCTCGACCTTCCCATCCTGGGATGCAAAGTACTTCGACGCATCCGCCACACTCATCGGAAGATCCATGAAGGCGCCTAAGGAACGCCACACCCGTGTGAGCAACGCGAACCTGTTACCACCGAAGACACATTGCAATAAGTACGGCTTACCATCCGCAATAAGCTTGACTTCGCGGAGCTCTTGTTGGCAGTCTCGCGCCTCCACACGCGCCTCCTTGAGCGTCGACTGCAAGGAAGTCAGCTCGGAGGCCTGATCCTTGTTGTTTTCCTCAAGGGCCTCACATTTGGTGATGTCGTCCCTGAGCTCCTGCTACACTTCGGCCACCCTGGCCTCGTGCTTCTCACAAGCAGTTTTTGCCGATGACAGCTCGACTGTCGCCTGTTCGTCTGCCGCCCTTTGTTCGGCGGACTCTTGTCTCGCTTTCTTCAGCTCAGCCTTGAGGTTCTCAACCTCTGCGGCGACAGCTACAGTTACAACAAGCACCCCATGCTCAGGTATAAAATCCAAATATCTCATTTTCATGAGTATAGCCACGACATTAAAACGACCAATCAGAACTTACCTTGCGCTTCATCGAACCGCTTGTTGAGACGGTTGAGCTCTTCATCGGATCTCTTGAGCTTCCGATTTACCTCCGCAAGCTCCTCGGCGTTGGCAGCTGCTGCCGAAGACGAGGCCTGCACAACAGATCACACATGTAAGACTCCCGAATTATTGATCCCCTGCCAGGTTTTCTTCAACCCTGACAGAGTCTCGGAGGCTACTACATATAGGTATTGCACAACCCTATGAAATAAATTTGCTTTGAAAAAGGGGGTATTACATGATTTACCTTGAAGCCCGCCAAGAGGCCTCTCAAGGCTTGCTTCAGCCCGCTGTCAACAGACTGAATGCTTTGTAAAACCACACCCATAACGGCGCGATTTTCTTCTGTGATGGATGAGCTGTTCAAGGCCTCCTCCATCACGGCCAGCCACCCAGTTTTGACTCGCTCTGCTACAGGTGATATGGGTGACGGCGCCCCTACTCCTCCGTTGGTGGAGTCCGGAATAGATGGCTCCTGGGGTCTTGGGGGCTCCGGGGCCGTCCTTGGAGAGAGCTCGGATTGACCGAGCTCTCCCTCTTTGTTTTCCAGGAGGGATCGCCTCTCCTGGTCTTTGGTGACCGAGGTATTAGCCTCGTCCATGATGGCATCGCCCCCGCCCTCCGTATTCGGTCCTGGAGGGGTCTTCTAGGACAACACCTCCTTGGGCTGCTCGACAGCTGGAGCAGGTGTATTGCGCGACGCGGTCCCGCTCTCCGCTAGCTCGGCCGGCGGAGGGTCCCCTTCCGAGATGCAATCGGCAGGGAGGTCACGCGGTGGGCTATAGTACGGATGAAGTTCGCTAGGTTAGTAACAAACCTCAATGAGAAGATACTAGGAGGTCTCCGGATGCATACCTTTGGGTCGGGGGCTTGACCCTGGGGATCCTTAGAGGAACCCCTTTTAAGGCCTCAGACTCCCTGGCGGAGTCTGAACTGTCATCGGCCAGGGTCACCTTGGCCCTGCACTGCTTTTTTGGGGCAGGAGGAAGCCGATCGTCCTCGGCATCGCCGGACGCCGCCCTTTTTTTGTTCGGGAGGATTCACTCTCCTCTCCGTCCTCTCCTTGCTCCTCCTCATGAGTGGAGGAGGCGTGGGTTTCTCCGAACTTAGTGTCCGGAAGTCTTCTTGAACAGAGACCTCCTCGGGTCACCCTCTCCTTCTTCTTCTTTTCCTTCTTTTTCGACGCCTCGACGAGCATCGCCGTCAACAAGGGTGTCCTAGGACCCTCGGGCAGCGGGGCTGGGCCATTGATCCGTACAGCCTTGTTCAGCCAGTTCTGTAAAAGTGAGGAGGAAAGGGTTAAGTTCCTTGTAAAAAGGATAACATCCGAACACTAGATTGAAACTTTATCTTACCTCCAGGGGAGGGTTAGCGGCATCGAGGCCGATATCTTCCCCCTCGGCCGGCCATTCCTTCTGGAGCTTGAACAGTGCCTTCCGCAGCTTCTCGTGAGTAGTACGGAAGAAGTAGAGCACAGTGGCGGCGTCTTTGGGCATGTAGGACCACATCGGGGTGGTCCGATGTTGACAGGGAAGGAGGCAGCGTCGGAGCATAATCTGGACCACGTTGGTCAGCTTGATTTTCTCCTTTATCATCTGGGAGACGCGCTTTTGCAAGAACTTCACCTCCGCCTTCAACCCCCAGTCGAGGTCCTTCTTGATCCATGAAACCAATCTGGCGGTGGGGGGGGGGGGGAATCTGAATTCGGTAGGTGCTGCCCAGTCCGCGCCGCATGGTTCGGTGATATAGAACCACTCCTTCTGCCAAATCTTGACGGTGTCGATGAAGGTACCGTACGGCCATTCAACCCGGGGGAGCTTGCTAATCACCACCCCCCATAGTCCGCATGTTGATCATCAACTATCTTCGGATTGATATTAAGAACCTTCAGCCTCAAGCCGAAGTGCGGCTCAACTCGCAGGAAGGTGTCGCATACGATGATGAAGGCCGAAATGTGGATGAAAGAATTCGGGGGGAGATCATGGAAGTCCAACCCGTAAAAGAACACGAGCCCCCTCATGAAGGGGTGAAGTGGAAAGCCCGGACCCCGGATGAAATGGGGATGAACACTACCCTCTTGCCTGGCTTTGGCGTGGGGATGACCTGCCCCTTTTCGGGGGCACGGTGAGCAACGTCGGCCGGAAGGTAACCATCATGCTTCAGCTCCATGATGTCATCGTTGGTGACGCAGGAAGCTTCCCACTTTCCTCTGGAACCTGAGCCGGCCATGGCCGCACTGAGAAAATGGCTTGGAAGGGGATGGAGGGAAAGTGGATCTGGGCGCTAGAGCTCAGGAGGTGGGAAAGGCTATGGCGGTGAAGGAGCCGGAAAGCGTGTGGATGCTCTGGTGGTGGTTCTTATTTTTATAAGGAGCCGTAATACGAAAAGCCCATTTGTTACGCCGTAGACCTCGCCACGGCCTGATGAAATTGTGTCGTTATGCGCGCATGGGATAACCCAAATCATTGATCATATCCCGTAAAAAATGGGGCACGATCTCTGTATTGATGGGCCATGCCAATGAAGGAACTGCCTCAAACCGCGAATCGAGTCTCGATGACTGGTTAGTCGTCGTGACCGGCCGTGACCCTTCACTAAAAGTTGTCAGGCGGAGGCACTGTTCACACCCAAACTGTTGGCCTTTGTGGATGATCAACACATATTGCTTGGAAACCAGGGAGTCATCGGTGGCCGAACTAATGTCAACCGAACACAGAAGGGGAAAGAAGAACTCGGCCCGCAAGACTACTAAGGACCGTGAACCTCGGCATTGGAGGCCAGTTCGGGGGCTACTGAGGGAGTCCGGGACTAAGGGGTCCTCGGGCCGCCGGCCTATCTCCTATAGGTCGGACATGTGGGCCGCTCTATGGCCACCGCATGGAAGCCGAACTATGAGGAAGGCCCGTATTCGGGTAGGAAATCTTCAGTGACTTGGTGTGTCCTCCAAGTCGAGATGACAAGATCGACGCATTTATCCTTGAAGGTAACCGACTATGTGCAACCCTAGGTACCCCTGGTGTCTATATAAACCAGAGGGTTTAGTACATAGAGGATAATTCCGACTCATCTAGGGTTTAGTTCCTTTTGATCTCGTGGTAGATCGACTCTGTAATCCTCATACACACATCAATACAATCAAGAAGGACGTAAGTTTTTACCTCTTCGAGAGGGCCCGAACCTGGGTAAACATTGTCTCCCTGTTTCCTGTTCCCCATCGATCCTAGATCCACAGCTCGGGACCCCCTACCCGAGATCTGCCGGTTTTGACATTGACAGCCGGGGAGCACGGGCAGCGTGGGCGGCCAAGGACTAGCGGGGCACTGGTCTCTCTCCCCTTCCTTTTTACTGCTTTTTTTCTACGAGGTGGACGAATGAATCACGTCTGGCTTCGATCCAGCTGGATTGCCTGGCCCATTCGCGACCGGCAGAAGACTCGGCCGGTGCGTCGGGTGTAAACATTTCCCTTTCCGTAAATGAGGCTGGTCGAAACATTGGAGCAGTACACACAAGACTTCAAAAGTAGAGATATTTTAGAAACAGTTTATAGAAGACCACGGACAGTGTCGGATGGATCCTTAGACCAACTCCAACGCGGCCCATCCATATTGTCTGCGCATGTTCGTTTGGGTTGAAACAGACAGAAAAGTCGGCCCAATGCAATGACCCATTTCAGGACCAAATTTGGGCCGCATTTGGGTCGACGCGGACACAAAGCGGATGCACGGCCCGCCCTTATCCTCCCCTTTCCACTCCAGTCGGTGGCACATTGGCCATTTCCCCTTCCTCCCATTGACAGCCAGCACATCCGGTCGCCCGACCCGTCGCCGCCGTCACCCAGTTCAGGTGCCCAGGCCGGCCGCCTGCACACACACACCTCCCCCCACAGCACGCCACCCCTAACGGCCCCTACTCCGACGTTTGATGGACCATTTTCGCTGTCGTCGTAGCACCCCGACATCGATGCGACCACACCCTCGCCTCTCCTGTCGTCAGCACGCAAAGCGCAGCTACCTCGCTCGTCGGACGCCACCACATTTGCCTCCACGCCTCTAGGCCTGCTACCTGGGCTCGTAGAGGCGCGAGGTTCTTCACCGTATGACTTCTTCCAGGACGTCCGCAAGGTGTTTGACGGTTTGCACCCAAGGTACAAATGGACTCCGGCTACGAGTACCTTTCCCACAATTTCATTTGCGATTCAGATGATTCTTCATTTGATGATGAGGAGATTGTGACCGCTGCTTTGGTCGTCCATGACCGCCTTAGTAGGTAGCGGCCGATTTTTAAGGGCTCGATCCCGGGGCATACTCTGACGTTGAATCACAATCGAGAGAGCAGCCATTGCTTACTCTGGCAGGACTACTTCTAGTCCCATAAACCATCTTCTCACCACACCTATTCCGCCGCCATTTCCGGATGGCTAGATATGAGTTCAACCGTATCCGGGAGAGGGTGGTGGCGTATAGTAAGTATTTCGAGTGCAAGGAGGATGCCCTGCGAAAGATTGGCTTGCATTGCAGCTATTCAGACGCTTGCGTATGGAGTTCCTGTCGGCATTCTAGGATCAGCGGTACCCAGACCTGCCTGCCTGCGGCCCAGTGCGTGGCCCACCTCGACGACCCAGTACGGCCTGGCAGCAAACTCCCCAAGATAAGGCCCTAACGAGAGCCCCAGCCTCGCGAGGCGAACAACGCCAAGACCCCCAAGGGAGCGGCCTCCCCAGGCCGCCTCCCGAGGAGCGGAGATTTCTATGCAGGTACCCGGCCTCATGAGGCTGGGATGACGTGAGCCATGACGACCAAGGCCAGGCGGGCGCCAGCGGGCGCAGAGGGGACAGTTTCCTATTTTGTGCTAAGGAGGTAAGGACGTACGCGAGTTCCCAAGGAATCCCCCCAAAGGTTTCCATTCCAGTGCAACAAGACCAAGACCACGAGCTCGGCAAGACGGATGTCATCGGCGAGCCCACCTCTGCATCACGCCCAGAAGCTTTGCAGGCAAAGACCACCTTTAGTCAGGATAAGATGTACTTCTTGTCCTCTTTCAAAATTGGCCGTTGTGGGATCCCTTCCCGCCTGTGCGATAAGGGAAGAGGACCGAGGCCACTATAAATAGGGACTAGCCTCCACCGTAGAAGGGGGAGATCGATCCTCACCTCAGAGCCCTCGCGAGGTCGCTCAACCACTGTACCCGTTCATCCCCAACCTCCTCGTGAGACCAATCCACCAAAATCAGGAGTAGGGTCTTACACCGCAAGGTGGCTCGAACCTGGGTAAATCTTTGTGTCCATCTTCTAGTTTGCTGGCACGCATTCGACGAGGCTTGGCTGCGGGGCGGCAAGCTTGAGGCTAGAACTGGTTGAGATCTTCGCACACGCCCCAAAGTTCGAACCTTCTTGGGTCTGCGGAGCCCCAATTCCGACATTTGGCGCGCCAGGTTGGGGCGTGTCGTGATCCTCCCTCCAGTTTCGCTTCGCCTCCACTTCGTCGCTCCCATGGCCGATGCCCGCCGAGTACGCGCCGAGCGCCGGGCTGCCCGCGTCGCCCAGACGGCGCCCGTGGGTCGCGGCGTCCCGCGCCGCTCCGCCTCCCCTGCAGCTAACGATGCCACTGACCCAGCTGCTCACGAGCAGCATGACTCGTCGCAGCCACCCACCGCGCGGCGCGATGGCCGTACCGCCACTCCATCCCTCGTCCCCATCATGGCGTCGTCCTCCCACGCTCGCCACGGACCGGCGAACGCGCAGGCTGCGCTGCTCATGGCGAGCGAGCTGCTGCGTTACCGACCTGCCGACGATCGCTACGACGACTGGCTTGGTCGCATTGCCGAGCTCGTCAACGCCGCCGGCGAGGTCCCGACGCCCTTCCACTCGCTCCGTCCCCCGCCCTCCCAGGCGGGCGACGTGGCTCACGACGCACTTCCTCCTCCTTCACTGCACGGCGCCGACCCCGAGCCCAGGCGCGAAGCGCGCCCGCGCAACCTGCCACATGGGGCGCCGACGCAGGCACGAGATGAAGCAAGCTGCCAGGTGGTGCCGCGGCCACGAGGTGACGTGCGCGCGCTCCCCGCATCGCTGCGCCGGCATCAAGACCGTGCGCCGCCGGAGGCTGCGGCGCACGGACGCCAAGATCGAGCTCCCCTCGCACCCACCGCGCCTGTGAGTGGAGCACGCTGTCGCGCCTTCACCCCGGAGCTGCGCCATGTCACCTGGCCTGGCAAGTTCAAGCCGGACCTTCCTCCACGCTATGATGGCGCCCCCGATCCCACGGAGTTCCTCTAGCTCTACTCGCTGAGCATCGAGGCGGCAAGCAGTGACGACAGTCATGGCGAACTGGTTCCCCATGGCTCTCAAGGGTGGCACGCTCTCCTGGCTCCTTAACCTCCCGGAGGGATCGATCTCCTCCTGGGACGAACTCCGCGAGCGCTTCATCGCCAACTTCCAGGGCACCCGCGACCGCGCCCTTGCAGTGAACGACCTGCGGCGCGTGAAGCAGCAGCCGGGCGAGACTCTGCACAAGTACATACAGCGCTTCACAAACGTTCGCCTCAAAATCCCGAAGGCGTCGGATGAGGCCATCATCTCGGCGTTTACCGATGGCGTCAGGGACGTCAAGATGAAAGAAGAGCTCGCCATCCATGATGATCTATGCTCAGCCCTGGAGATGTTCAACCTGGCGAACAAGTGCGCAAGGGCCGAGGAGGGCCGCCTTTCCCTCCTCGAGCTTCTGGAGGCGGACCCTGAAGATAAGAAGGCCAAGGCTAAGGAGACGAAGCGCAAGGGCCCCTCTGTGCTGGCGGCACAACCTGAGATGAAGCGTGATCGTGACCATGATGAGGCCCCCAAGGGCAACCGCCCGTTCTGCATCTTCCACTACACTCACAACCACAACACCAACGACTGCCAGGAGCTCAAGGCGCTCCGTGACGCGCGCCTCGCCGCCGCCCCGAGCGCGGTGACTGTGGCTACGGCCGTGGAGGGGGCCGCGGCGGAGGCCGCTGGGACAACCGCAACCCACGTCAGGACTGGCGCGACCAGCCTCGCGAGGACCGCTGGCGTGACGAGCCTCGTGACGGACCCCGGCGCGATCAGCCTCGCGAGGCCCGTCCTCAGGGCAATGGTGGCCTCCCTCCGCTGCCGCCATCGCCAAGGAGGAATGACGATAACCGGCAGGATGATGGGGCTGGGGGCTTCCAGGAGCCCCGTGCGATCGCCTGCATCCTGGGCGGTGCTCAGGCCCCTGCCTCGAACCGCATCTTCAAGCAGTTCCCTCATGAGGTGAACGCAGCCCTCCCAAAGCTTGAGGCCGCGCGTCCCCTCAGGTGGTCGCAGTACGCCATTACCTTCGACTCCAAGGATCACCTCAAGTGCTCGGCCGCCGCAGGCGCGCTCCCCATGCTCTGCACGCCCACCATCCGCAACGTCCTCGTCACCAAGACCCTCATCGACGGTGGCGCTGGGCTCAATGTCCTCTCCGTCGAGACGTTCGAGACGCTTCTGGTGCCCTATGATCAGCTCATGCGAGGAGTGACCGACAGCTCCTCCGTTCCCCTAGGGCAGGTGCGCCTCCCAGTCACCTTCGGCAAGCGCGATAACTACCACACCGAGCTCATCGACTTCGATGTCGCCCACATCCACCTCCCGTACAACGCTATCCTCGGGTACCCTGCCCTCGCCAAGTTCATGGTAGCAACCCCCATGGCTACAACGTCCTCAAGATGCCAGGGTGCAGCGGTGTCATCACGGTCGCCTGCGATGAGAAGGATGCAGTCTGCTCCCTCGAACGCGCTTACCAGGCCACAGCGGCTGAAAATTCTGACGACGAGGGCGGCATCCTGCCTCCTAGGACACACCCAAGAAGAAGAAGCAGTTCCTCCCAAAGAGCCGTCAGGGGACAGAGATCCCCAAGGATGGCGCCTCAGGCCCCGCGTCCACTGCTAGGGCGCCTCTCCCTCCCGCATAGGAAGGCACGCCCGGCGCTTCCCTCAGGACGGTCTCGGGGGCTTCCACCTGGAGAGCTTCCGACCTGACCGGTGCGACGAGGGAGGTGCTCGGGCACCACTTGGATGCGTTCTTCGACGCGCGCCCCCACAAGCATGGAGCACGGCGCGATGTGCCAGGTTCACGGGAGTTCATCACCAACGCGATCGAGGAGCTTCAGGAGGCACGGGTCATGCGCGGCGAGCGTCGCCCCACACCCCCCAGTGCAGCTGCTGCCCCGACGTGGGCGGCGGGCTGCGCGTCTGCGTCAACATCTCGGGCCTTAACAGGGCCGCGTCACATGGCCTCTTCTGGCCATCACGTGTCGGCCGTAGTGGGGGCTACCCCTGCAGCTACGTTCGCATGCCCTTTGACCTCGTAAACGTGGGCGCTACGTACCAGCGCCTCGCGCAGGCCGTGCACGCGTCTCATGAGGCCCGGCGCCACACGGTCCTTCAGGAGGTCGCGGACCCCCGCGAGCCCCCTGGGTCTCGCGGACCCCTCGAGCCTCCGGAGCCCTCAGGCTCATGAGGATCAAGCTTCAACAACTACCCCAATGCTTCAGCAGCATCATTACCATGTGACCTTTTGGTTTGTTCATTTGAGGGCGCCCCTCGGGCTGCATCATTCTCAAGCTGTTAGGGCCCGCCCGTGCAGCTGTATCGTTTTGCGCATGTATCAGTACTGGTTCTGCATTTGATGAGTTTTCTAAGTATTCCAACCTGCATGCCTGGTGCTTCATCACCATGAATGTCGCTGCGTCCTAACAACCCTGCCCTCGACCGCCTCATGATTAAGGGCTGGCACGGCGTCTGTGCTCGGGTCCGTCCCTGCAGCGTTGATAAATCCAAGCGACCGAGCTCTGTCTCGCGGGCCAGTCCCGTGCAGATCACCTCCCGGGGTCCTTGGTGCCTTGTCCTCGCATGAGCTAATCGAGAGTGGGCGAGTCAGGGCACGCGGCCCGGTTCGTATAACCGCAGTTCGGCACTTCGCTGTCGCGGGAGCCGTGCGCCGGGTGTTTTTCCTCGGGTTTGTCACATGAGAAGACTGGGCACGGCGTCTGTGCTTGGGTCCGTCCCTGCAGTGTCGATAAACCCAACGATTGAGCTCTGTCGGGCGGGCCGGCCCCGTTCACATCACCTCCTGGGGTCCTTGGTGTTTGGCCTTCTCATGCGATGGCCTCCGGAGATTCATTCGATGCAGGTTACCCCCATCACACAGGTCTTGTAGGCGTGCCCCGCGCCAGGAAATTCAGGCGCAACCCGCCTTGAGGTAGGGCCTCGTAAGTCCCGCGCTGGCCCACGGGTGCCCAGATACACCTCCTCTAGTTCTGCCGTGCCAGTCACGCGTATGAACGAAATTAGGCTGTACACGCCCAAAGACTCTAACACAGAGCTCCCTTCCCACGCCCAAGAGGAAGCCCCATGCTCCGCGCTGGCGGACGACACGGTCGCTCAGCGGCTATGCCCATGCCCAAGTGGAAGCCCCATGCTCCGCGTTGGCGGACGACACGGTCGCTCAGCGGCTATGCCCACGCCAAAGTGGAAGCCCCATGCTCCGTGCTGGTGGGACATGGTCGCTCAGCGGCTATGCCCACGCCAAGTGGAAGCCCCATGCTCCGCGCTAGTGGATAAACAACTGAGGGCGCCCTAGCGGCTGTACCAACCTCAGGATGGCCTCTCGGCTCTTCAAATGGCCCCGTCACGCAGTGTTCCCCTAGGATGCACGCGCGAGGGGGCTGGATGGGGGGCTACGCTCAGGCCATGCCTGGCGCGCGCCACCTCACCAGGTCCCTGACACCTGGTCTTCTCACGTCCTTCCCAGGCAAAATCTGGCGAGGAAAGGTATGGGAGCTGCTCGCACGTCAAGGGGGACCCCTGAGCATTGCGACTCAGGGGCCTCACTAGTCACGTAGCCCCTCGCCCCTTGGTCTCGTCCCGGCGATCCAGACGCCCCAACGGCGGTCGAGGTATGCGCGGGATTGGGCCCTGCCGACGCAGAGTACTAAGACACTCCAAATCAACCTCGTCGTCACCATGTTTCCTTCATGAGGGCTGCTCGCACGTCAAGGGGTACCCCTAAGCATCGCGACTCAGGGGCCTCACTAGTCACGTAGCCCCTCGCCCCTTGGTCTTGCCTTGGCGATCCGGACGCCCCAACGGCGGTCGAGGTATGCGCGGGATTGGGCCCTGCCGACGCAGAGCACCAAAGCAAGCAGGAAGGAAACAAGGCACGAAAGGAAATCACAGAGTTCAAACAGTTATTACAGGCACTGAATGTTTTGCGAATTCAAACAAGTCTTACGCCTCCACGAGGCATGATAAATGTCGCAGGTTGAAATCTAGGAGGAGGGGTCGTCATCGCCATAGCCATCGCCTCCGATCGTCCCAGGCACGGTGAGCTCGTCATCAACATCGCTACCGCCGCCGTCGTCGCCACCGCTCGCCTCCACCGCAGGAGGCCCGGCATCGGGGACGCAGGCGAACTTCTTCACCAGCGCGTCCACCGAATCCATTACGGCTGCCGCCGCAGTGGCGCGAGACTCACGTTCAATCGGGGCAATCACCGCGTCAAAATCAAAGCCGGGCTCGCGGAGGTAGAGGTGGCTGAAGACATGCGTCGCGGCCATGGAGAAAAGGTCGTGACACTCGCCCTCCAGGATGGCGTCCACCCTGATGGCAGCACCTTCGAGCACCTCAGCGACCTTGGAGGAGAGCCCCGCGTAGCCGCCCTCAGGAGTCGCCAGTGGCTTCTTGAATCCTCCCCTGCAGATGGAGTCCAGCGCCTGGCGAAGCCTGAGCTCGATGGAGGGGAAGACACCGCGCTCCGCGGCCGCCTTCTCTTCAGCAGCGGCAAGGGCCTTCTCCCTGGCATCCAGCTGGGCCGTCGCATCGGAGACATGCCGAGCATGGGATGTCTGGGCTTCTACTACCTCCTCCTTCAGCTTGGCCAGACGCTCGCGCTCCGCGGCTTGGTCAGCAGCCGCCTGGGACATCACGGAGTCGCGATCGGCGAGCTTCACCTCGCGGCCCTTGAGGTCCCCCTCCCGCTGGTGGAGCCGTTGTGCATGCGCGGCTTGCTCCTCCTGAAGGGCCTTCGGGTTGGCCTCTGCCTCGCCGCAACGCTTCACGGTAGACGCTACTTCGGCCAGCGCTGCGTCGCGAGCCGCCTTGGCTTTGGCAGCCTCCTTCCTGCTCTCCGCGGTGGCAGCCTCAGCCCGATCCTAGGCCGTCTTGGTGGCCGCGTCAGCCTGGAGCCACCCAGAAATAAGCCCCAGGCGCTCCCTCGCGAGGGAGCTCCTGTCGGCATCTTGGAGGTCGGCCCGGATCCGGCCGAGCGCGGTATAGGCCTCATCCAATTCGCCAGGCATGATTAGAGGGCCACGGTTCACAAGCGCAAGGGCCTGACCAGGAGGCGACACCAGCACGTCGGCGGGTGCTGTGTCCAAGGGGGCAGTGGCATGGCAAACTTGGGGCACTGGAGGCTCCAGTTTCTCCTCGGGCACGACAAGGGCGGACGACTTCACAGCCTGCTGGACCACGGGGGTTGGCTCCTCCTGAAGCTGCGTCGCTGCGTCCTCAGCGGCAGATTCTGCCAGAAGGGGGCGGGAAATCGCCCCCTCCACCGGCGCTGGGGTCGCCACGGCCGCGGCAAGGAGTGCCGCCTCGTGAGCCTCCACACTCCCGGCGCCCGCCCTCCCAAGCGGCGTCGGTAAGGCGCCAGGAGTAGGCGTCACACCCATGTGCCCGGGTGCGGTGTTGCCAGGGCGCCCAGGGGTTGCGCTGAGTTGGCGTGATGCGCTTCCGCCCCCGCCGCGTCCGCGGCCAGAGGCTGACAGCACCCTCTGGACAGGGGGCTCCTTCGGCTCGGTGCTCGCCTTCCTCTTCATCGGCACGTCGTCGCCCCTGGCCATCAAGAGGAGAAGGGGCCGTGAGTACGTGCGCAATCTATAATCGGCCAAAGGCGAGGCAGGTTACTTACTCCTCGGGCGCGAGCCACTTCCTCTTCCTCTCCACATCAGCGATGGTCGGGACGGTCCCGCCCTTCTTCGGCGTGGCGCTGCTGCCCGGAGAGGTGGCGAGATCGCCCTGAGGAGCCATGGCCGGAGAGGCCGCGTCTACCCCAGCATCGGCCGCCCCGCCTTTCGGCTGCGGCTCGGACGGGGACGAGACCGGCGTCTCAATCGTCCTGCTGGAGCGTGGGGAGTCGTCCGGAGGAGGCGCGGCCGCGCGTTTCCTCGGGGTCACCTGGCCAGATGCCCCGTGGTCTGGGGGGGGGGGTAGACCCAGACCTTCTAAGGACCCTGGCAAAGCGCGGGGAGTCCGCGGCCGGGGGCTCGTCAGAATCGTCATCATCTTCGAGATCGCGGAGGAGCTTGCTCTGCGATGGGGGGGACACCTCTTCCAGGTTATCGTCCTCGGTCTCCTCCGAGTCTTCCTCGCCGCTGGTGTCACCGGAGGACACCGGCACGGGGGAATTGGGGCGCTCGGGCGGCGTGAGCCCCTGCTCGTCAAAGGAAGGCATGGCGGCAACCAGCTCCTCCCTGTTGTCACGGTGGTACAGCAGGGCGTATGCCTCGGGGAGGTTCCCAGGGTCGTTGTGGAGCAGGGTAGCCACGGCCCTGCCTAGCTCCTCGCCTGTCAGGCTAGCGGATTGAAGCCTGATGTTGTCCTCCGCACCCTCGTACTCCCACATGAGCCTCGAGTGCGACTGGAGTGGCACCAGGCGTTGCGTCAGGAACTCCTTCACTATCATCGCCCCGGTCAGTTGCTTGGCCTCCATGTCCTGGGAGATCCGCTCCAAGACAGGCTTCGCCCGGGGATCGGTGAGCTTCGCGGAGCCCCACACGAGGGTCTTCTCGGGCAGCTCCGTCGGGAGCTCCAGGCGCGGATCGAGGCCCTGGGCATCCAAGAAGACCCAGCGGTGCCTAAAGCCTTCCACCTTCTTCCCGGCCTTCAGGAGCATGTTCCCGCTCTGGACCGCGACGAAGGAGGCGCACGCCGACCGGTGTGCGCCGTCGTGGAGCCACAAGCTGAAGTAGTGGCGGAAGAGGGCCATTGAGGGCCTCACGCCTAGGAAGGCCTCGCAGTAGAAGGCAAAGACAGACATGAGCAGTATGGAATTGGGCTGAAGATGGAGGGCCTGGATCCTGTAATGCTCAAGGATGGTGGCGAAGAACCACGAGAAGGGTGGGACAAGCCCGGAGAAGACGTTGTGGAGGAAGAAGGGGTAGACTGTTTTCGCCAAGGTGCGCTGCCCCGCAGAGCCGCACCAGATCAAGGCCTGCCCCCACTCATTGGAGTCGCCCGCCGTCAATGGAAGTGCTGGGGCAAGGTCCCCCTCCTTGGCAATGGTGGATGCCATAAGCGCCGGCAAGGGGGAAGAGGAGGCCGAGGCCTGAGCCTCAGACTTTGACTTCTTGGCGGGCGCCATCTGAAGGATTCTTGGGGTTGGGGGATCAAGAGGAAGGACGGCGCTGCGCCAAGATCTGGAGGAGGTTCCCGCGAAGGAAAGGGGATCTGAGCAGGGGAGCAACAGCGCAAGGAAGAAGAGCAATGATGGCTCAGCAGCGGGCGCCAGGCTTTTGTCGGCCTGGGCAATTGCCGAGGCGACGTGGGAGCGGAGGCGCCCGTATCCTGCTACGTGCCACGCATCAAGCCTGGTCCACAGGCGATTGAGGGCCCGCGGCGTTTTCGCCCTTCGTTCCTCGCCTTCGCCTCGGAACCAGGACAGGCACGCCTTGGGCCCGGGGGTTACTGTCGGAGCTCTGGGATTGGGGGTACCCAGACCTGCCTGCCTGCGGCCCAACGCGTGGCCCACCTCGACTACCCAGTACGGCCTGGCAGCAAACTCCCCAAGACAAGGCCCTCGCGAGGCGAACAATGCCAAGACCCCGAAGGGAGCGGCCTCCCCAGGTTGCCTCCCGAGGAGCGGAGATTTCTATGCAGGTACCCAGCCTCATGACGCTGGGGTGACGTGAGCCATGACGACCAAGGCCACGCGGGCGCCAGCGGGCGCAGATGGGACAATTTCCTCTTTTGTGCTAAGGAGGCAAGGACGTACGCAGGTTCCCAAGGAATCCCCCCAAAGGTTTCCATTCCAGTCCAACAAGAGCAAGACCACGAGCTCGGCAGGACGGATGTCATCGGCGAGCCCACCTCTGCGTCACGCCCAGAAGCTTTGCATGCGAAGACCACCTTTAGTCAGGATAAGATGTACTTCTTGTCCCCTTTCAAAATTGGCCATTGTGGGATCCCTTCCCGCCTGTGCGGTAAGGGAAGAGGACCGAGGCCACTATAAATAGGGACTAGCCTCCACCGTAGAGGGGGGAGATCGATCCTCACCTGGGAGCCCTCGCGAGGTCGCTCAACCACTGTACCAGTTCATCCCCAACCTCCTCGTGAGGCCAATCCACCAAAAGCAGGAGTAGGGCCTTACACCGCAAGGTGGCCCGAACCTGGGTAAATCTCTGTGTTCACCTTCTAGTTCGCTGGCATTCATTTGACGAGGCTTGGCTGCGGGGCAGCAAGCTTGAGGCTAGAACTGGTTGAGATCTTCGCACACACCCCAGAGTTCGAACCTTCTTGGGTCTGCGGAGCCCCGATTCCGACAGTTCCCGGTAATCTCATTGATGAGTATGTAGGAATGAGCGAGTCCACTTGCCTAGAATCCATGTAGAAGTTCTGCAAGGCTGTGGTAGTAGTGTTTGGCCGGGAGTACTTGAGAGAGCCAACTGTCGCAGATACTGCCCATTTGTTGGCGATCAATGCAAGTAGGAGATTTCCGGGGATGCTTGGTAGTATAGATTGTATGCATTGGGAGTGAAATAACTGCCCTTCTGCTTGGCAAGGACAGTATAGGGGGCATGTGAAAGCTTGCACTATCATACTTGAGGCCGTGGCTTCACAAGATCTCTGGATCTGGCACTCTTTCTTGTGCATGGACGGATTTCACAATGACATCAACGAGCTTCAATGCTCTCTGGTGTTTGCAAGGCTTGTAGAAGGCAACTGCCCGAAGGTCGATATTGAGTTCAATGGCCACCACTACAACAAAGCATACTACTTAGCTGACGATATCTATCCCAAGTGGACTACTCTCGTGAAGACAATCCCCAACCCTGTAGGATAGAAGACAAAGAGAATTTCCCAAGCACAAGAGAGTGCTAGGAAGGATGTGGATCGTGCCTTTGGTGTTCTTCAATCTCGATGGGGCATCGTTCGGTATTCTGCTAGAACTTCGAGCACCAAGAAGTTGTGGGAGGTGGTGACTGCTTGTGTGATCATGCACACCATGATCATAGAGGATGAGCGTCCGAAAGAAATCTACGACCAAGGGTTTAAATTTTGGGGTGAAAATGTTGTGCGTGAGCATGGAGGAACGACAACGTTTGCACAGTTTACCGCATTTCATCATCAAATGCATGATTGAGAAACTCACATTCAATTGCAAGATGATTTGGTTGAGCATATGGGGGTGATACGTCTCCGTCGTATCTATAATTTTTGATTGTTTCATGCCAATATTATACAACTTTCACATACTTTTGGCAACAATTTATATGATTTATTGGACTAACCTATTGATCCAGTGCCCAGTGCCAGTTCCTGTTTTTTGTGTGTTTTTTGTTTCGCAGAAATTCCATAACAAATGAAGTCCAAAAGCGATAAAAATTGACGGATATTTTTTTGGAATATTTGTGAATTTTGAGAAGTGGAATCAATGCAAACGGAGACCCACAACGATCACGATACATCAGGGCGCGCCCCAGGGCCCAAACGCGTGGTGGTGTCTTGTGCCCACCTCGTAAGTCAGTTGGAGCTCTCCTTTGGGCGCAAGGAAGCTAATTTTCAGATAAAAATCCCCTCAAAATTTCAGCCCGGTCGGAGTTACGGATCTCCGGTAATATAAGAAACGGTTTTCGGCTAGAAAACAGGAACGTGAAACAGAAGAGAACAGAGAGGGAGATCCAATCTCGGAGGGGCTCCTGCCCCTCCGCCGCCATGGAGGCCATGGACCAGAGGGGGAACTCTCCTCCCATCTAGGGGGAGGCCTAGGAAGAAGAATAAGGAGGGGGGCTCTCTCCCCCTCTCTCCCGGTAGCCCCAGAATGCCGCCGAGGCAATCATCGTGACGGCGATCTACACCAACAACTTCGCCGCCGTCAACACCGACTCTCCCCCCTCTATGCAGCGGTGTAACACCTCTATTCCCCGCTGTAATCTCTACTTAAACATGGTGCTCAACTCCATATAATATTTCCCAATGATATTTGGCTATTCTATAATGTTTGAGTAGATCTCTTTTGTCCTATGGGTTAATTGTGGTATAATGTTATGGATGTGAGTCGTATATTGATATGGTGCTGTCCTATGGTGCCCTCCGTGTCGCGCAAATGTGAGGGATCCCCGCTATAGGGTGTTGCAATATGTTCATGATTTGCCTATGGTGGGTTGCGTGAGTGACAGAAGCACAAACCCGAGTAGGTGGGTTGTTGCGTATGGGAGTAAAGGGGACTTGATACTTAATGCTATGGTTGGGTTTTACCTTAATGAACTTTGGTAGTTGCGGATGCTTGCTAGAGTTCCAATCATAACTGCATATGATCCAAGTACGGAAAGTGTGTTAGCGTATGCCTCTCCCTCATTGCATATAACAAGTATCTATCATATTATATTCAATTGCCTATGGACAATCTTTCTCTTGCGTTACACAAAAAGCTTTCTACTAGTCTATTTACTTTTATTGTTCTTTTATTAAAACAGCACCTAACTTTTATTTCCATGTTCTTTATTATCTTGCAAAGTACTTCTAGTTTTATTCCCGCAAAGTAGTTTCATACTTGTTCTAGGTAAAGCAAGCATTAGTGTGCGTAGAGTTGTATCGATGGTCGATAGAACATGAGGGAATATTTGTTCTAGCTTTAGCTCCTTGTTGGGTTCGACACTCTTATTTATCGAAAAAGGCTACAAACGATCCCCTACACTTGTGGGTTATCAGGGGCTCATGTTGACAACCAGTAGATGTATGAGCTATTTTTTCTGTCAAAAGTACTTGAGGAAATTTAAATTTTATTTGGCTTGTAAACTATTAGATATTTATTTGGTTGTGAAACTATGAGATACTTATTTGGCTTGTAAACTATGAATTATGTGAACTTTTTGATATGTCACAAAAGAGGTCAAAATTGGTCGTGAGGACGATTTTGCGTCCACGCGTCGGGCGCGCTGCCGACATAAACGCGGAAGGGGGCGGACATGCCGACCCGAATGGACAAGAACGGACAAAACGCGTGTTCGTTTGGGTTTGCGCATTGTAGTTGCTCTTAGGGCAACTCCAACGCCAAGGACGCGCGCCGTATGTCTGCCTTTTGTTCGTCTGGGTCGGTTGGGCGCTCATTATCCGCCTGCGTCTGACCGGTGCGCTTAACCGGCCGACGCATTTTTCGTTCGCGTACAAAGCAAATTGACTTAAAAAAGCCAGCGACCACAGTTCATGTGGGATGCCATGCTAGCGGCTGGCATACTTCCTAGCTGAGAAAAACATAGTTCATGCCGACACACATGCTAGTGGCCATCATAAAAAGGGGGCGGTAGTTCAACCACGCCATACATCTCGACTGTGGGCCTACTTCGTGGCCGCAGTGAGAAGGGTCTTGTTGTTCGCGATGGTGGCCTCCTGTTGGGTGGCGGCAACAAGGGCAGTGACATTTGCGGCTTCCAGCTTGTCGGCATGTACGTTCCTCCGACTAGTCCTCTTGGCCGACTGAATTTCCTGCTGCACGTCCGTCATCTCCTTCTTCTTGTACTGTGGTGTCTTTCTACGGACGACGCGTGGCTTGTCGACAGGGAGGTGAGGTTGACGGCGGTGTCGGGGTTCGGCGCGTCGGCCATGGTGAGCGGGGCGGGGGGGTCTGGAAAGAGAGGGAAATGGGGATGTATGTGCCACTGACGGGTGGGCCAGGGGGAGGACAATGGCGGGCGTCATGCGCGTCCACACCGACGCAAACCCAGCTCAAATATGGGCTTGAAATGGGTCACACATGGACAAAAAGCGGACGCTCGGCCGTTTGTGTCAGCGTGTTGGGCCGTGTCTTGTGTCCGTTTTGACCCAAATGAACGCGCACACACAGTTTGCATCGGCGCATAGGAGTTGCCCTTAGAGCATCTACAACCATACTTGCCAAATCTGGCACCCTATTCGCCCGCGGGCATGCCCGGGCGCTTACACGGACATTTACCAGACAATCTCCAAGTCGGCGTGTCCACAGTCGCGTATCTCATATCCAGCACCCTATATCTATACAAAATCATGCAACGTACTACATAGATCATCAACCGACCAAAATCGACGGGAACACACACATAAAGCGATAACAAATGGGTGTAATTCACATATAACATCACCAAAAGATCACCAAACCGGCATAATTCACACACTTGAACCGTTTGAAAAATTCTAACTAGATATTAGATTATATGAACATAGAGAGGGCCGGAGTTCACCACTTCCTCGCCGACCCTTTGCCTTCCGATCGCCAGAGCTGTTGTAGGCGTCCGTGGGAGGAGGTGGGTCATCGTTGGAGCTGTCGTTGTAGTCGCTGTCGTCGGAGGAGGAAGAGGAGATGACTATGTAGCCCTTCAAGTGCCGGATGATATGGTCCTACTTCCGCTTGAGCTTTGCCACCCTCGCCGCCTCCGTCGCTGCCTCCGCCACCTCTTGCTCGGACTGCTGAATGCCGAGACGGAGTGCCTTGGTGTTGATCCTCTGGAGTCGTCGGGCGTCTATCTCCGCCGTCATAAGTGACTTCCGTCAGTAGTCTTTCACCCTTTTCAGGAACCGCCGGCATCACATGGCGGTAGCGGGAGGACTGTGGTGTTGCGTCCGACGCGGCCACCATCCCCTTTGCCCTCTGTCTCTCACGGCAGGCGACACACATATCTGATTCTGGAGTGCACATCCGCGGCGTCAGCGGAGCGGGCACTAGAACCCACCATTGCCCGCGAGGAGCTGCAGCCGGAGGTGGAGGAGGCCGACGGACGGGCGACTCTGATTGAACTGCCAATGTAGATCTGCGTGCGGGGTGGGAAGGGCCTACGTCGGTGTTGGTACTGCGGACGCGGGCGACATGCGACGTTGCACCTGAACCGGAGTTGACGCCCATATCCACCCGCGAGCGCTCGAGCGGGATGGGGAGGGTTAGCTCATCCTCGTCTCCGGTACCATCATGGAGAAAGGCATCCCAAGCATCGTGCCGGAGCAGGCAGAGTGGCTGCTAGTGTTGGGCATCGTCGCTGGCACTCGGGAGATGACGAATTGGAGAAAAGGGGAGCGGAGCGGAACGGAGTGACGTGAGGCTAGGGTTCAACCAGAAGGGGATTTTGTAGGGTTCGGGTGGGCTATAGGTGGGGTGGGCAGACGTGATAGATGCGCCCGGCCCGCCTCGTATCCGCCCCCATATTTGGGCTAGTAATGAGCGGTGTAGGTCAGCCCGGGCGTTTGAGGCCGGTTTGAGGCGCCCGTGTGGGTCGTTTTTTGTGAATGGTTAGTGACCGGTCCGCCCGCCCAGGCGTTGGAGACGGGTTTGAGGAGCCCGGTTGTAGATGCTCTTAAAAGTCCTGTTGGACAACCACGCTTGTCATATCTAAACTTTTGAATCCATGCACGACAATCATATTGATCATATAACACAAATTCATCACAATTTATAGTTGGGAAAAGACTTATGGCCTCTAATGAGTGGCAGGCGGTGCTTAGCATCCACCACAACCTATTTTGGAAATGTAGCAGTGGCGGGTAATATTATCTGCCCGTCACTGGTATTAACACATCAGTGGTGGGTGTAATTAGACACCGACACTCTGACAGTCTTCTGAATTTCTTCGCTAGTGAAAAACATCAGTGGCGGGCACCTTCGATATACACGCCACAGGTGCGTGGCCAAGCAGTGGCGGGCGCTGCACCGAGCCCGCCACAACTATGTTTGGGCGATCCGCGCCCAATTTTTTCAAAAATGCCAAAAGTTTGCAGTGGCTGGCGTAAATAAGGACCCGCCACTCCTACATTCTTCCAAATTCTTTGCCGGTCAATAACAGCAGTGGGCAAAACTTAAATGCCTACCACTAATCCCTGGCAAAGCAGTGTTGGGCCCCTCAGAGCTATATTTGGGCCACCTGCCACCCAAATATAGATGTGGCGAGTTCTCTCTTCCGTTCGTCATTTCTATGTAAGACCTTATCCACATACCCCCTCGCACCCGCAGCCACTCATGCCTTATCCAGACACACAAATCTTTCTCCCTCTCGCTCGCTTTGCCGCAGTCGCCAGCGTCAGGCCGTCCTCCACCATCGCCACCATCACCACCGTCGCGGGTGCCGTGCGCTGCCTCAAATTTCCTCGCCCTCGTCGTCTGCCGCCACCTCCAACATCCTCGCCGTCACCGTCGCTCGCGGCTTCCACCACCTCCAATGTCGCCGGCGTCCCTGTCAACCTCGCCTTCCGCCCTCCCCTCATCTTCGCCCGTACCTGTAATGACATCTCGCTCTCTCTTATTGGAGATTGTACTTGCTCTTTGTTACTGTACTTGTACAGTTGCAACATTTTGTTAGTGTAGAAAAAGTTTGTTATAGGATGTACATTAGTAAAAGTTTGTTATAGGATGTACCTTGAATCTATCAGATTAGACGTCTCAAATTTGATGGCTTGTGCAAGAGGACTACGTACTGCATATGGACCAACATATAGTACCATATTTTATTCATGATGCAGATATTCATAATTAGTGCCAACGTTTTCGCAAAGCATTGATTAAGTTCTGTTCGCTTAACTTCTGGCACTCAAAATGTCCCATTTCTAGCAACATTCCGATTTTTTCGTAAATTTTGAATTTTTTATGGATGAGCTACTTAATTATTATTCTCCTTTGGGTGGAAAATACTCACTATTAATCCACACACCGAGATGGGAGTTGTTCTGAGAGGAGGACAATTGAAATCACTCTTAATCACAGACAGTCAAAATTACAGTGAGTGAGTGAGTGTACACCATATATACCACCACTTGAGAGATGAACCGACTATTGTCGTAGTGGGTCATTCTTTTCCATCTTCCTCCTCTTAGACCTTGGTAAAGCAGGAGGAGAGGGTGAAGAACAACCATCACCGATAGTCGAAGTTACGTGAGTGAGTGTCCAACTTATGTTCAACCACTTAAGAGCGAGAAGTGTCCATCCGAACTAAGACATCGACTCTTTTTGCACATACTTTATCTTGTTATATGGTTGCTTTCATGGAAAATGTGTTTTATCTAAATGTCAAGTTTCTTAATGCGATTTAGATGAAGAAGCAGAGACACCTCGTTAAGACTCCGATAGCCATAGTCTCCGTCTCGAGGGTGGCTCAGTACACGAAGATGGTGCTCTCTGCTACTTGTGAGTTGCATTGGGGTTTTCCCCGAAGAGGAAGGGTGAAGCAATATAGTAGCCATAAGTATTTACCTTAGTGAGAACCAAGGTTATCGAACCAATAGGAAAATGATACGTCCATTTTGCATCATGATTTCTTATTGATAATTATAGTATTCTCGGTCATTATTCTACTTTATGATACAATTCTTATGCCTTTTCTCTCTTAATTTACAAGGTACATCACAAAGAGGGAAATTGCCGGAAACTGGAATTCTGGACCTGAAAACCAAGAAAAAGCCTGGAAATTCTCTGGACTCCAAATGACCTGAAACTTCACGAGAAATTTTTGTGGAATACATATGAATTTATGGAGCAGAAAAACCAGAGGTGGGCACATGTTGGTGCCAAGCCAACAGGGCGCGCTCACCCCCCTGGGCGCGCCCTGATGGCTTGGCAGGCCCACAGACGGCCTCCACCCCCCTCTTCTGCTATATGATGTGTTTTGACATAGAAAAAATCAAGAGGATAATTTTGGGATGAAGCTCCGCCGTCTCGAGGCGGAAACCTAGGCAGAGGCCCTTTTGCTCTCCGGCAAAGAGAATCTGCCGGGGAAACTTCCCTCCGGGAGGGGGAAGTCGAAGTCATCGTCATCACCAATGCTTCCTCCTTCATGGGAGGGCAATTCTTCATCAACATCTTCACCAAAACCATCTCATCTCAAACCCTAGTTCATCTCATGTATTCAATCTTTGTCTCAAAACCTCAGATTGGTACCTGGGGGCTGCTAGTAGTGTTGATTACATCTTGTAGTTGATGCTTGTTGGTTTACTTGGTGGAAGATAATATGTTCAGATCCTTAATCATATTTATTATAGCTCTGATATTGAACATGGTGATGATTTGTGAGAAGTTACTTTTTTTCCCGAGGACATGGGAGAAGTCTTGTTATGAGTAATCATGTGAAGTTGGTATTTGTTTGATATTTTAATGATATGTATGTTGTTGCTTCCTTTAGTGGTGTCGTGTGAACATCGACGACATGACACTTCACCATATTTGGGCCCAAAGGAAGGCATTGTAGAGTAATCAGTAGATGATGGGTTGCTAGAGTGACAAAAGCTTAAACCCTAGTTTATGCGTTATTTCATAAGGGGCTGATTTGGATCCACATGTTTCATGCTATGGTTAGATTTATCTTAATTCTTCTTTCGTAGTTGCGGATGCTTGCGAGAGGCAGTAATCATAAGTAGGTTTGTTGTTCAAGTAAGAACAACACATTGGCACTGGTCCACCCAATATCAAATTATCCAAGTAACGAACACGAATCAACTCAACATGATGAACATGACTAGATGGAAATTTCCATGTGTCCCCGGGAGCGCTTGCCTCATATAAGAGTACTTTCAGGCCTGTCCTTTTCTATAAAAAGGATTGGGCTATCTTGATGCACACTTGTTACTTTTGCTACTTGTCACTTGTTACGAATTGTCTTGCTGCAAAACTTTCTATCACTGTTACCCACAACACTTGCAGAGAATACCTTGCTGAAAACTGATTATCATTTCCTTCTGCTCCTTGTTGGGTTCGACACTCTTACTTATCGAAAGGACTACGATTGATACCCTATATGATGTTAGCCATAGAATTGCATCACCTTATCACCCTCAGTCTAGCAGTCAAGTTGAGTTGAGTAACCGAGAAATAAAATTGATTTTGCAAAAGACTATTAATAGATCTAGAAAGAATTGGTCTAAGAAACTTGACCATGCATTATGGGCTTGTAGTACTGCTTATAAAAATCCTATGGGAATGTCCCCATATAAAATGGTCTATGGAAAAGCATGTCATTTACCTCTTGAGTTAGAACATAAAGCTTATTAGGCAACTAAAGAACTTACTTATGATTTCAAACTTGCCGGTGAGAAGAGGTTATTTGACATTAGCTCTCTAGATGAATGGAGGACACAAGCTTATGAAAATGCCATGTTGTTTAAGGAAAAAGTTAAAAGATGGCATGACAAAAGAATCCAAAAACGAGAATTTAAAATCGGTGATCTAGTTCTTTTGTACAATTCTAGTTTTAGATTTTTGCAGGAAAACTTCTCTCCAAATGCGAAGGACCCTATATCGTCGAAGAAGTTTATCGCTCCGAAGCCATTAAGATTAATAACGCCGAAGGCACAAATCTGAGAGTGGTTAATGGGAAAATTAAACATTATATTTCAGGTATGCCCATTAATGTTGAAACTAATGTTATTCAAGTAATGACACCGGAAGAACACATAAGAGAGACCTTTCGGAACACTCCAGAAACCTCAAAAGGGGTAGGTATGTGATACGGTAAGTAAACCGACTCCAAAAATTCCATAAAAATATTTTCTGTTAGTTTTGGAATATTAGAAAAAATACAAAAATAGAAACCAGCGAGGGGGACCCACGAGGGGGTCCCAAGCCAACAGGGCGTGCCCTGATAGCTTGGGAGCACCTCGTGTGCCTCCTGGACTCCGTTTTCTTCCTGGACACGTATTATGACATAGAAAAAATCATTATATATACTCCCGTATGCTTTGACCGCCGCATCGCAAGTTTCTCCTCTGTTCTTGTTTCGGGCTGTTTTTCTGACAGATCTAGATCAGCATGACGCCGTCAAGCTCCTCCAAGGACAAGTTCTATGAGAAGGTCATCAATCCCTACCTTCTGGAGGTGATGAAACATCCTAAGGCCATTGTGATGCGTGAGGGGGCGCTTCACATCCGGGATGTTCAAGGGCCAAAGAAGGGGGAAGCGAAAAGCCCAGGCTTGTAGTGGTGGAATAGGAGATCGTCAAGTGCCAAGGGATGGTGGAGCGTGGACTCAGCGCCAATCACTCCATGATCACGGATTTTATTCGTGAACATAATATGGACAACAAGGAAATTATGGAGATGATCTTCAAGCTCCATGACAGGCTTCAAGATCTCCAGGCTAAAACTACGACCTAAAAAACCAAAATTGTGAGTATGAATCTCGTTTCAAGAGGATTAGTATAGCTGCAAGTTTTAGTATTCCAGAGACAAGCTCTTCCTTCTTCAACGGGGACCCTATGCCATGGAAGATGGAGGACAAGCCTACTACTTCATCACCACCATCACCAAAGAAGGACACTTGAGTACATGGGTATGGGCACCACCCTTAGCTTGTTCCAAGCTTGGGGGAGGTGCCCCGGTATCGTATCACCATCACTTTTACCATTATCATTTATCTTAGTTCGATCCTTAGCTATTTCGTGATCTAGAGAAATAAAAGTTTAGTATTGCTTTGCTTAGAATGTTTGCTTTGTGGTCTATCTATCCTTGTAATCGAGTGTGAGAGCTATATAATAAAGATTAGTTGAGCTTGTTTGTTTTACTCTCATGCATCAATAATATCATTGAAATAAAAGAAATAGAGAAATCATATGCTAATCCCATGGGGAGTAATGACTTCAGATATAAAGAAGTGCGCTTGATAAAAGTTGTTGGGATTTAACAAACATAGTGTTAGTCATTGATACAATCCATGTAAAATTATGAAAGAGGAGAGGAGATTCACATACAAATATACTATCTTGGACATCTTTTATGATTGTGAGCCCCCATCAAATATTATATAATGGTCAAATTGTTGATGTTGGACAAGGAAGACATCGTAATGAGTTATGTTTGTTTACATTCTCATAGAAGTTATATTGTCATGGATCCTCTAACATGTGGTGCTTTCTTAGGATCTTTTTGCTAGCCAAAAATCCGCACTAAGTAGAGATACTACTTGTGCATCCATAACCCTTAAACCCAGTATCTTGCCATGAGAGTCCACCATATCTACCTATGGATTGAATAAGATCCAAGTTGTCATCGGTGCACAAAGCAATAAAAATTGCCTCTAAATATGTACTCCCTCCATTTCTTTTTAGTCTGCATATAGGGTTTGGTCAAAGTCAAACTTCATAAACTTTGACTAACTTTATAGGACAAAATATCAACATTCACAATATGAAATCAATATTACTAGATGTGTCATGATGTTAATTTTCATAGCATATAGCTTTGGTATTGTAGATGTTGATATCTTTTGATATAAATTTGGTCAAACTTTGCATTGCTTGACTTTGACCAAATTTTATATGCAGACTAAAAAGAAACGGAGGGAGTATGATCTTTTATTGTAAGGGAAAATAAGTTTTGTACGATCTTGTGATGGCAAAGAAATAAAAGCGACAGACTGCATAATAAAGGTTGCTATCATAAGGGGAAATATAAAGTGATGTTCCTTTACATTAAGAGCTTGCACATCCAAAGATAAAAAGCGCATGACAGCCTCTACTTCCCTCTGCGAAGGGCCTATCTTTTACTTTCATGTAATTAGTTTTATGCAAGAGTCAATAATGTTTATCCTTATTCCAACCTATTGATTCTTTAGTTGGTAAGCATCATGTGTTGGGGAAAGATCGAGGCACATATATCCAGCTAGATGTAGGTGACCATGAGTCATTATTGTTGACATTATCCTTGAGGTAAATAAGTTGGGTGGCGGAAATAATAAAGCCCGTATCTTCTTATGTGTCCTATGGAATCATTTGCTCCAAAATATGCATTGAGTGTCAGCAATCATAGAAGACTAAATGATGGTTGAGTATGTGGAATTGCCAAAATGAAAAGCTCTTACATAGACTATTTTCTGAAATATGATGAATTCTGATTGTCTCAATGACTAAGAACATAGTTTGTGGTTGTCAATAAAGTTTACGCTTCATACTTCAAGGCTGTGGATAGATTGTTACTTGTCTATGAGAAGCTATATGATGAAAAACTTGTTGCTATGTTAATATTCATGATGCTCCCATGTCCGTATTCTGTTTTTATCGACACCTCTCTCTCTAATTATGTGGTCATTATTATCGAATTCAGATTTCGCTTGAGGACAAGCAAGGTCTAAGCTTGGGGGAGTTGATACATCCATTTTGCATCATCATTTCTTATTGATAATTATAATATTCTTGGCAATTATTCTACTTTATGATACAATTCTTATGCCTTTTCTCTCTTAATTTACAAGGTACATCACAAAGCGGGAAATTGCCGGAAACTGGAATTCTGGACCTGAAAACCAAGAAAAAGTCTGGAAATTCTCTAGACTCCAAATGACCTGAAACTTCACGAGGAATTTTTGTGGAATATATATGAATTTATGGAGCAAAACAACCAGAGGGAGGCTACCTATTGGTGCCAAGCCAACACGGCGCGCCCACCCCCTGGGCGCGTCCTGATGGCTTGGCAGGCCCACAGGCGGCCACCGACCCCCTCTTATGCTATATGATGTGTTTTGACCAAGAAAAAAATTTCAAGAGGATGCTTTTGGGACGAAACGCCGCCGTCTCGAGGCGGAAACCTACGCAGAGGCCCTTTTGCTCTCCGGCAGAGAGATTCTGCCGAGGAAACTTCCCTCCGGGAAGGGTAAATCGAAGTCATAGTCGTCACCAGCGCTTTGTCCTTCGTGGGAGGACCAATCTTCATCAACATCTTCGCCAACACCATCTCATCTCAAACCCTAGTTCATCTCTTGTATTCAATATTTGTCTCAAAACCTCAGATTGGTACCTTGAGGGCTGCTAGTAGTGTTGATTACATCTTGTAGTTGATGCTTGTTGGTTTACTTGGTGGAAGATAATATGTTTAGATCCTTAATCATATTTATTATACCTCTGATATTGAACATGGTGATGATTTGTGAGTAGTTACTTTTGTTCCCGAGGACATGGGAGAAGTCTTGTTATGAGTAATCATGTGAAGTTGGTACTTGTTCGATATTTTGATGATATGTATGTTGTTGCTTCCTTTAGTGGTGTCGTGTGAACATCGACGACATGACACTTCACCATATTTGGGCCCAAAGGAAGGCATTGTAGAGTAATCAGTAGATGATGGGTTATTTCATAAGGGGCTGATTTGGATCCACATGTTTCATGCTAGGGTTAGATTTATCTTAATTCTTCTTTCATAATTGCGATGCTTGCGAGAGGGGGTAATCATATGTAGAATTCTTGTTCAAGTAAGAAGAGCACCTTAGCCCCGGTCCACCCACATATCAAATTATCAAAGTAACAAATGCGAATCAACTCAACATGATGAACATGACTAGATGGAAATTCCCATGTCTCCTCGGGAGCGCTTGCCTCATATAAGAGTACTTTCAGGCCTGTCCTTTGATACAAAAAGGATTGGGCTATTTTTCTGCGCACTTGTTACTTTTTCAACTTGTCACTTGGTACAAATTGTATTGCTGCAAAACTATCTATCACTGTTACAAATAGCACTTGCAGAGAATACCTTGCTAAAAACAGCTTATCATTTCCTTTTGCTCCTTGTTGGGTTCGACACTCTTACTTATAGAAAGGACTACAATGATCCCCTATACTTGTGGGTCATCAGAGAATCAAGCAAACTCTCGTCTTCAGCGCATGCACACACAAAACCAAACACTTGCACCCAATGCGGGCAAGAGGGTTGTCAATCCCCTTGAACTCGTTACATGCAAGGATTAATTCTGATAGTGATAGATAAATAAAAGGAAAATAAAAAAATTTGCCGCAAGGTATTTTTGTTTTTTAGTAATATGATTAAATAGACCTAGGGGCCATAGTTTTCAGTAGAGGCTTCGCTCTCGAGCACATAGCATACGGTGGGTAGACAAATTATTTTTGGGCAATTGATAGAAAACCGCATAGTTATGACAATATTCATGGCAATGATCATGTATATAGGCATCACGTTCGTGACAAGTAGACTGAAACGATTCTGGATCTACTACTATTAGTCCACTTCGAGAGCGCTTCTATGCTTGCCTCTCTATATATTATGTTCATGTCAAACAGAGTAATGTTTTAATCAAGATAACATGGTGTAGACAAAGTAAACCCAATCAATACGAATAAACCCTATCGTTTTATCCTTAATGAAAAGAATACAAATACGTGTCTTGTGCCCTACTTTCATTGGGATATAAAGCACCGCAAGATTGAACAAAATACAAAGCACCTCTCCCACTGAAGATAAATCAATCTAGTTGGTTGATACGTCTCCAATGTATCTGTTCCGCCGGTGGTTTTCCTCTCTAGATATTAATGACAAGAGTAGTTTTCCTCTCTAGATATTATACATAACAACCAAGTGCCAAGTGAGGATGTTATCAATCAACCAGAGAGTAGTCTCCAATGTTTTCTGCAACTAGAGAGGAAGACTACTCTTGTCATTAAGATCTAGATATTAATGACAAGAGTAGTTTTCCTCTCTAGATATAATATCTAGAGAGGAAAACTACTCTCTAGTTGATTGATAACATCTAGTTGCAGAAAAATAGTAGTTTATCTATAATGACAAGAGTAGTTTATCCTTAATTTTTGAATATTCCAGGATATAATATTATCATTCTAGGATGCTTTTTGGGCATTTATTTGCCAATTCATATTATTTTTGAGCACTAACCTATTAAACCAGTGCCAAGTGTCAGTTGCCGTTTTCTGCATGTTTTTGACTTTTTGATGATTTTTTCTGGACCAAAAGAAGACCTGGAAGATTTGGGAGGAGGCCGGGGCCGCACGAGGGCCCCACGAGGCAATAGGGCGCGCCTAGTGGGGGTGGTTGCGCCCTATTAGCTCGTGGGTCACCCCCTCGTTTCCCGACGCCCCTCTCTGGCCTATAAATTCACATATATTCTGAAAACCCTAGGAGAGCTCCCGAAACTCTTTTTCTGCCACCGCAAGTCTCTGTTCCTCCAGTGCCCATTTGGAGCCCTGTTCCGGTGCTCTGCCGGAGGGGGGATCGATCACGGAGGGCCTCTTTATCAACCTTGCTGCTCCCATGATGATGTGTGAGTAGTCTATTCGATGTAATCACTTTGTGCGGTGCGTTTGTTGGGATCCGATGAATTGTGGGTTTATGTTCAGATTATTCATGAAGAAGATTTGAGTCTTCTCTGAATTATATGATTCTTATTTGCATGATTATTATAGCTTCGTAAATCTCTCTGATCTATTGATTTGGTTTGACCGTCTAGATTGATCTATCTTCAGTGAGAGGGGTGCGTTGTAGTGGGTTCAATCTTGAGGTGCTCTATATCCCAGTGACAGAAAGGGACAAGACACGTATTTGTATTTCTGCCACTAAGGATAAAATGATGGGGTTCATTCTTATTAATTGAGTTTACTTTTTCTACATCATGTCATTGTTCTCCAAGCATTACTCTGTTTTACTTAATACTCTAGATGCATGCTGGATAGCGGTCGATGGGTGGAGAAATAGTAGTATGTGCTAGTAGGAGTCGACCTACTTGCTTATGGACGTGATGCCTATATACACATGATCATTGCCGTGAATATCACATAACTATGCGCTTTTCTATCAATTGCCTAACAGTAATTTGTTTACCCACCATATGCCTACTTCGAGAGGGATGCCATTGGAGAACACTATGGCCCCCGGGTCTATTCACATATAAATTTACAAACTTTACTACTTCCTTGGTGCCATTATTTCCTTTTTATTTATTTTGCAATTTATATTTATCCAACGATCAACTACACTACTTATCTGCTTGCAAGTAACAAGTTCAAGGGGCTTGACAACCCTCTTGCCCGCGTTGGATGCAAGTGTTTGCTCTTTTGTGCATAGCCGCTGAAGACGGGAAGTGTGTGGTCCTCATATTCATTCGATAACCATGGTTCTCACTAAGGGAAGTACTTATCTATACTGTGCTGCATCATCCACTCCTCTTCGCGGAAAAACCCAACGCAGATCACAAGTATCACGAAGGATTTCTCGCGCCATTGCCAGGGAGTATCACCAACTTACTATCAAGTACCCTTGCACAAATTATCATTCACTTGTTCTACTTTTTATTTGCTATTATGTTTTGTTTGCTATAAAAAAATACAAAAATATTTCTATTTGCTTGCGTGCCTAGTTATGTTATATTTATCTTTGTCACACCAAAACAAGAAGTAAATGCAAAAAATTAAGATAAATGGATCCTCATCCACTTGCTAATCTTTTCAAACTTATTGCTTATTGTAAACCAATAGCTCATAATGAACTGACGAATGAAAATGCTATTGGGATACATTTATTGAATGAAAAGCATGATTGCAACTTTGTTAGTATAAATTCTATGAATATCGATTGTGCTAATGATCATGATTGGGGTGATAATCATGATGTTTCTTGTGATCTTGAGAATTCTGAGCTTCATGAAGAATCTATTATTGATAATGATATTTGCAATATTACTAAAAGTGTTATTGTAAGAGCATCATCTTTAGGTAATAATGGTCCGACTACTTTGGAGAATGATCAATCTTATGAAATTTTTGATAAAAGTGGGTTTGGAGAGGTCATGACTTTAGTTAATATTAATCCCACTATCTTGGAAGATTGTAAAACTTTTGTGCATGTGGATCATGGAGAATTTTTTATATGATAGTTATATTGTTGAATTTGATTGTGATCCTACATGTAATTATTATGAGAGAAGAAAATATGGTTATAGAAATTTCCATGTCACTTACTTATCTCTCTTTGTGTTGAAATTATCAATGCTTCATTCTTCCTCTTTGCATATGCTAGATATTTCTTTTGTTGATAATTTATTTTCCTATAAAATTCTTATGCATAGGAAGTATGTTAGACTTAAATGAGTTTGTCAAATGATATATGATGCTCTCTTTGTTCTTCAATTCGTATCTTTTATGTGAGCATCACTAAAATTTCAAGCCTATCTTAATGGCTAAAAGAAAGACCTTGTAGGGAGGCAGCCCAATACTTTATGTTTGTGTGTTATAAAATGATTATTGCCTCTGTAATAACTGTGTTTTTATGTTTAATCAGTGTTTGTGCCAAGTAAAGCCTTTGGGATGACTTGCATAATGAGTAGAATTGATACGGTGCAAAAACAGAAACTTTAGCGTCCAGTGCAGAATTTCTCTGATTTTACTGGAACGCATTTTTGATCTGAAATTTTCAAACAGTATTTCTATACAAATTACCCAGGTTATACTAATTTTTGATAAGTTTTTGAGTTACAAATGTATAGTTTCTTTACAAATCATTACAGACTATTCTGTTTTAGACAGATTCTGTTTTTGCCTGCATAGTTTGCTTGTTTTGATGATGCTATGGATTATATCGGGGGGTATAAGTCATGCAGAAGTTAGAATACAGTAACTTATGCAATAATAAAATATAAATAAATTTATAACAATATATAAAGTATTTGATATGTTTATTATACTAATGGATCTCACGAAGGTTTCTGTTGAGTTTCGTGTGCTGAAGTTTTCAAGTTTTGGGTGTTATTACGATGGATGAAGGAATAAGGAGAAGCAAAGGGTCTAATCTTCGGAATTCCCAAGGCACCCCAAGTCAAATTCTAGGAATATTCAAGTGTCTATGCTTGGGGATGCCCCGGAAGGCATCCCCTCTTTCGTCTCAATCCATCGGTATGTCACTTGGAGCTATATTTTTATTCATCACATGATATGAGTTTTGCTTGGAGCGTCGTTTGCTTTTAGTTTTAGTTTTCCACAATCATTGATTGCTAGACACACCTACTTGAGAGAGACACATGTTCACAATGATTTGTTAGAATAGACTTTGTGCTTCACTTATATCTTTTGAGCTTAGAAGATGCTCTAGTACTTCACTTATATCTTTTTGAGCACGGTGGCGCATAGATTTTATAGAAATAATTGCACTCTCATTCTTCACTTATTTTTTTTGAGAGTTAATAAATAGTGACGGTAATTTGCATGGATTATAATACTAGTCCCAAAAATAATAGGTATTCAAGGAGTGTATAATCAAAACCACATGTAGCACATAAAACAGAAATTGTGGGTTAATGATATTGATGTGGTAATATGAAAGGTCGTGAGTGCATGGTTGTTGGTTAGTAGAAATATCGATAGTTAAAGGGTGTTAATTTTCTTTTCATCTAAATATTCGTTATGGCATGGTGATGATGTGTGAGCATTCTTATTCCTCGTTGAAATCCTAGTGTTGTTTAGGTTGGAGGCGCGTGATGGTTAACTCCTCCCAACCTCCTCCCTAGGGGCATGCGAGTATTACTTTGCTTCGAGAGACCTAATAAAACCTTGCAATAATTATGTGAGTTCTTTAGGACTAATGTGAATCCATGGATGTACGCACTCTCACCTTTTCATATTCGCTAGCCTCTTCGGTACCGTGCATTGCCCATTCTCACCTCGAGGATCGGTGCAAACTTCGAAAGCCTAGGAGAGCTCCCGAAACACTTTTTTCGCCGCCGCAAGTCTCTGTTCCGCCAGGTGCTCATCTGGAGCACTGTCCCGGCGCCCTACCGGAGGGGGATCGATCACGGAGGGCCTCTTCATCAACCTTGCTGCTCCCATGATGATTTGTGAGTAGTCTACCACAGACCTACGGGTTCATAGCTAGTATCTAGATCTCTCTCTCTCTATGTTTTTCAATACAAACTTCATCGCATCTTCACGATGATCTATTCGATGTAATCACTTTGTGCGGTGCGTTTGTTGGGATCCGATGAATTGTGGGTTTATGTTCAGATTATTCACGAAAAAGATTTGAGTCTTCTCTGAATTACTTGTTTCTTATTTGCATGATTATTATAGCTTCGTAAATCTCTCCGATCTATTGATTTGGTTTGGCCAACTAGATTGATCTATCTTCAGTGAGAGGGGTGCGTTGTAGTGGGTTCAATCTTGCGGTGCTCTATATCCCAGTGACAGGAAAGGGACAAAACACATATTTGTATTGTTTCCACTAAGGATAAAACGATAGGGTTCATTCATATTAATTGAGTTTACTTTGTCTACATCATGTCATTGTTCTCCAAGCATTACTCCGTTTTACTTAATACTCTAGATGCATGCTGGATAGCAGTCGATGGGTGGAGTAATAGTAGTAGGTGTAGGCAGGAGTCGGCCTACTTGCTTATGGATGTGATGCCTATATACACATGATCATTGCCGTGAATATCACATAACTATGCGCTTTTCTATCAATTGCCCAACAGTAATTTGTTTACCCACTGTATGCCAACTTCGAGAGAGATGCCACTAGAGAACACTATAGCCCCCGGGTCTTTTCACATATAAATTTACAAACGTTACTATTTCCTTGCTGCCATTATTTCCTTTTTATTTATTTTGCAATTTATATTTATCCAACTATCAATCACACTACTTATCTGCTTGCAAGTAACGAGTTCAAGGGGCTTGACAACCATCTTGCCCGTGTTGGGTGCAAGTGTTTGCTCTTTTGTGCGTAGGCGCTAAAGACGGGAGTTGTGTGGTCCTCCTATTGGTTCGATAACCTTGCTTCTCATTGAGGGAAGTACTTATCTATACTGTTCTGCATCATCCGCCCCTCTTCGTGGAAAAACCCAACGCAGATCAGAAGTATCATTGGCCAAACCAAACGGATAGATCGGAGAGAAATACAAAGCTATAACAATCATGCATAATAAAGTTCAGAAAAGACTCAATTACTTTCAATGAATAATCTGATCATAAACCTACAATTTATCAGATTCCAACAAACACACCGCAAATGAAGATTACATTGTATATATCTCCTCGTAGATCAAAGAGAACATGGTATTGAAGATCAAAGAGAGAGAACAAGCCATCTAACTACTAGCTATGGACCCGTAGGTCTATGGTGAACTACACACATCATCATGGAGGCAGCAAGGTTGATGTAGATGGCCTCCGTGATCGATTCCCGCTATGAAGATTACCGAAAATGGTCTCCAGGTGGGATCATGGAAGAATAGAGGCTTGCAGCGGTGGAAAAAGTGTTTTGGGTGTCTCTCTGTTGGTTTGGGAATATATGAGAATATATAGAAATGGATTTAGGTCAACCAAAGTTACGAGGGGCCCACGAGCTCAGCGGGCGCACCCTACCCCCAAGGAGCACCATGTGAGCTCCTGGCTCTCTCATAGCCCTTCTGGCCTCCTCCCAAAGCTTATAGGGTCTCTTTATGTCTAAAAATAACCCTCACAAAGTTTCATCATTTTTGGACATAGTTTGGTATTGATTTTCTGAAAAGTCAAAAACACGCAAAAGAGAGGAACTGGCACTGGGCTTTGGGTTAATAGGTTAGTCCCAAAAAATGATATAAATCGCATATAAAGTATCCAAGATTGATAATATAATAGCTTGAAGCAATAAAAAATTACAAATATGTTGGAGACATATCAGCATCCCCAAGATTAATTCTTGCTTGTCCTCGAGTAGGTAAATGATAAAGACAGAATTTTTGATGTATAATGTAATCTCTTTCCGGTATAAATATTGAGAAACGATGACGTAATTGATATAAACATAATAATATCCATGAATATAAGTCATATTCATTACTTTTTCAAATATACGATCCTTAACGAATGTTATCCCAACTCATTTTATCATATTAGCATGGCATGACTCCGTCTTCACCGCATAAGTATAAAATATGAGCACTCCGGTGTCAAACTAGACAATTGGATCGCACTTCTAATGTGCTTCATTATTTTGAACTTCACGCAATACATGAGCATGAACCATGGATATAACATATAGGTAGAATAGAGTGTAGTGGTAGAGATCAAAGGGAGGTCAAAAAGGAAGAAAGTCTCGCATCAAGTAGGCAGATCAATGGGCTATGGAGATGCCCATCAATCAATATCAATGCGAGGAGTAGGGATTGCCATGCATCAGATGCACTAAGAGCTATAAGTATATGAAACCTCAAATGAAACTAAGTGGGCATGCATCCAACTTGCTTGCTCATGAAGACCTCGGGCATTTGAGGAAGCCCATCATCGAAATATACAAGCCAAGTTCTATAATGAAAAATTTCCACTAGTATATGAAAATGACAACTCAGGAGACTCTCTATATGAAGAAGATGGTGCTACTTTGAAGCACAAGTGTGAAAAAAGGATACTAACATTGCCCCTTCTCTCTTTTTCTCTCATTTTTTTATGGTGGGCTCATTTGGCCTCCCCCATTTTTTTATTTTTTTATTTTTCGTCCGGAGTCTCATCCCGACTTATGGGGGAATCATAGTCTCCATCATCCTTTCCTCACTGGGACAATGCTCTAATAATAATGATCATCACAGTTTTATTTACTTACAACTCGATAAAAACTATACAACATGGTTCTACATGAATGCCTCTGGCAGTGTACCAGGATGTGCAATGATCTAGCGTAACATGTAAAACAATGACGAACAGTGGCTTTGACACAAATACTATGTCACCTCTATATGATCACGCAAAGCAATATGATGATGAACACACAAGTTATGTGACGGAACGGTGGAAGTTGCATGGCAATATATCTCAGTATAGGTATGGAAATGCCATAATAGGTAGGTATGGTGGCTGTTACGAGGAAGATACAAGGAGGCTTATGTGTGATAGAGCATATCATATCACGGCGTTTGGATGCACCGTCAAAGTTTGCACCAACTCTTGAGGTGACAAAGTGCAATGCACGGTACCGAAGAGGCTAGCAAATTGTGAAAATATGAGAGTCCGTATAATCCATTGCTACATGTGAGCTGCAGTGGGGTTTTCCTCGAAGAGGAATGATGAAGCAATATAGTAGAGATAAGTATTTCCCTCAGCGATAACCAAGGTTATCGAACCAATATGAGAATCACACCAACTCGTCTTTCAAGCGGTACTTGCACACGCAAAACCAAAGACTTGCTCCCAACACGGGTAAGAGGGTTGTCAAGCCCCTTGAACTCGTTACTTGAAAGGATTACTTATGATAGTGGTAGATATATAATGATAAAATCAAAATAAAATAAAAGTAAATAAATTACAGCACGGTATTTTTAGTTTTTTCGCAAATATGATTATGTAGACCCAGGGCCATAGTGTTCACTAGAGACTTCTCTCTCGAAAGTAGCATACAGTGGGTAGACAAATTACCGTTGGGCAATTGATAGAAAAGCGCATAGTTATGATTATGTATTCATGTTAATGATCATGTATATAGGCATCACATCCATGACAAGTAGACCGAAACGATTCTGAATCTATAGATCTACTACTATTACTCCACCAATCGACCGCTATCTAGCATGCATCTATGGTATTAAGTTTATGCAAATAGAGTAATGCTTTAAGCATGATGACATGATGTAGACAAAGTAAGTACAAGCAATATGTTCAAGTCCCATCGTTTTATCCTTAGTAGCAACAATACAATACATGTCTTGTCCCTTTCTGTCACTGGGAAATAGACCACCGCAAGATTGAACCCACTACAATGCACACCTCCCACTGAAGGTAACATAATTACTTTTCATGAATGCCTCTGGCAGTGTACTAGGATGTGCAATGATCCTGTGTAACATGTAATCATTGATGAATGGTGGCTTTGCCACGAATACTATGTCAGCTCTATATGATCACGCAAAGCAATATGATGATGAACACACATGTCATGTGACGGAACAATGGAAGTTGCATGGTGATATATGTCGGAATGGCTATGGAAATGCCATAATAGGTAGGTATGGTGGCTGTTTTGAGGAAGATATAAGGTGGCTTATGTGCGATAGAGCGAATCATATCATGGGGTTTGGATGCACCAACGAAATTTGCACCAACTCTTGAGTGAGAAAGGGCAATGCACGATACCGGGAGAGGCTAGCAAATTACGGAAAGGTGAGAGTGCGTATATCCATGGACTCACATTAGTCATAAAGAACTCATATGCTTATTGTGAAGCCTTATTAGCTCTCTCGAAGCAAAGCACTACCACATTCCCCTAGGGTGGAGGTTGGGAGGAGTTAACCATCGCGCGCCCCCGATTCAAACAACACGATAGGATTTCATTTCATACATGAAAATGCTCACACCTCATTACCATGCCATGACCAATACTTAGATGAGAATTGAATAACAAATTTTAATACCGATATTTCTACTAACCAATGATCATGAACCTATATCATTTCATATTACTACATCAATATAATCAACACATGTTTCTTCTTTAGTGAGCTACATGAAAGTTTTATTATATCCCCCTTGAATACCTATCCTTTTTGGACTAGTCTTATAAGCCGTGCACATTACTACTCCTATTGCCTTATACTACAAAAAAATTAAGTGAAGCATGATAGTTCAAATATTTCTATAAAATCTGTGCACTGTTGTGCTCTAACAAGATATAAGTGAAGCACTAGAGCAACTGCCTAGATCAAAGGATATAAGTGTAGCACATAGAGTATTCTAACAAATTATGATGAAAGTGTCTCTCTCTCTCTCTATCAAAGTGTGTCCATCAAATGATGATTGTGGCAAACTAAAAATAAAAATAAACTATAATACACAATGCTCAAAGCAAAACTCATATCATGTGATGAATAAAAATATAGCTTCAAGTGACATACCGATAGATTGGAGACGAAAGAGGGGATGCCTTCCGGGGCTTCCCCAAGCTTAGAAGCATGGGTATTCCTTGAATATTACCTTGGGGTGCCTTGGGTATCCCCAAGTTTAGGGTCTTGCCTCTCCTTATTCCTTCATCCATCGTTGTCTCACCCAAAACTTGAAAACTTCAGCACACAAAACTCAACAAAACCTCGTGAGATCCGTTAGTATAATAGACATATCAAATACTTCAGGTACTATTACAATTTGATTCATATTTTAATATTTCGTAATAGGTACTGTATTCCAACTTCTCCCTGGCTTATACCCCCGATACAATCCATAGCATCATCAAAACAAGTAAAATATGCATGCAAAAACAGAATCTGTCTAAAACAGAACTGTCTGTAGTGATCTATACTAAAACCATACTTCTATAACTCGTAAATTTATGATAAATTAGGACAACCTGGGCAATTGTATACCAATACTGTGTAAAAAGTTCAGATCAAAAAGACATTCCGGTAAAATCAGAGAAATTATGCACTGGGCGTAAAAGTTTTTGTTTTTGCACAACATCAATTATACTATCTTCCAAATCATCCCAAAGGCTTTACTTGGCACAAACACTAATTTAGGGACAAAAACACTACTTAACAGTAGACAAAAGTGTAAAATCAAAATAACAGAAAGTAGAAAGGAAATTTAAAGATAACTATTGGGTAGCCTCCCAACAAGCATTATTCACTAGTGCAGAAAAGCCTAGCTATGGCGTGGCAAAAATGACCTTGCTGACATGGACACCCGACGCCACCTATATGGCGCCACTGTTAAAAAATAGTGCTGGCGTTGGAGACGACACCATCAGTAATTGACATGTTTATGGCGTGCCACGTGGCCAACGCCAGCAGTAGTATACGTCAGTAGTGGCATTACATGTTAGTGCGACGCCAGCAATTTCATTTTCAGATTTAAACGAAATCTGTATAGCAGAGATCCAACCAAAATGATAGCATAATCGAAGTTTTAGAACAATAATTAAATAATGCAATGCAAATGCCAGAATCTAAGTTCAACAATATCTATTTATTGACATTATTCAAAAAAGTATCAAAAATAGGCAAATAACACAAGTACACAAGTTCAACTAAACTGGAGGTGGTAATGTAGCGACCCGACCCAAATGGATCGGTGCCTCTATGCTTTCTGTGCCATCCCTGGATCAGTATGCTGGCACAAACAGTACTTCGATGAAATACCATAACATCACATGTAAAATAAATACCGTAGATACAGAGTATGCCTTATATCACAACGGAAACAAATCATTAAGGGTGTGGAGTCCCATCAACGCCAACATCAAGTTGAGTGTAGACCGTAACCCTATATCGTAACTCTTACTCATCGTAGAAATATCCACAACATGAGACGTTGTAGCCATGTAGGTCAATACATTGAATGTACCGGCAAGATCACAATAGAAAGCAGATGAAAAGTCTATACTATATGCAATATGGCTTTGTGGCTCTGTGTCTGAGTTTTGCATAAAAGCTGGTTTTATTTACTTTCCCTACATCAAAGGAATATCATGAGTCTTCACTATTGAGTTATCTACCATGACATGGTTCCGCCAACCAATGTCTCATAGCCCACAATTATCCTAAGTTTCCCATAATTAGTTATCAATCCGGTGTTGAGAGTTCAGAGATAGATCCAAGTCCAGAGGCTCAAACTGTCCATAACTAGGGTCACGACTAATCAATTAGGTTTTAACTCTACAGAGTGTTGTGCACTTCCCACAAGAATCGTTCCCTCCTTGTGAGTCCTCACACTACCGGGTGTTTGAGAACAGGACGAACGGAACATGGTCTTTCAAAGAGTTCCCCTGACCACTGCCAGTGCCCATCCCATCCTACTGTAGATCTACTTCTCGTAGCACTGGTCCAGTCAAAGTCACTACGATGATCAACCAAGCCAGAGCCCATAGTGACTTGTGGCTCCAGAGGTATGCTTCCCGGGATGAAGTATTCTTTCGTCTCTTTGAGTCTGGGTGAAGGTTTCCGCATGATGTCATGGCGCTTCTCCATGCATCCCGGCCATCCACTGGTTACTCCATGGTGTCCATCAAAACCATCCTTCTCCCAGTAGTGTGTATTGAAAACTTGTCTCGAGTATCGAAGTCCTGAGGTCTTGAAGATGCAGGCCTGGAAGATGCCATCATGGAGTAGTCATCCTTGACGTAGAGTCCTCCTTGTCACACCACTCACAAACACTCATACCAAACCCCATCTACTATAGCATAGCATTGAAACTAAATAACGTTCGGGGCTTGATAACGCACGCACGACTCTAGGCCAACCCCTAGTGATGGCCGCCCGCCCATCGGTCACTGTCTTCATTTCGACTTCTCGATACTCATTGTAGTCTCAATGAAATACTTTAACCTTCATTGCATGTCCACCAATCATGTACTTTGTGAGGTATTCTTGAGTAAACTGCTTTGGGAACCACTGCAAAGGAAAAAGATTCAGACATTGTTGTGTGACAACTCATTATGGGCAGTACTAATAGAAGGCTCCAAAGTTCGTAGTTACCATCCTACAACTCACTGTTCTGTTGGATAGAGCGTAAACAAATAGATTAATAGTTTGTCTCTTTTCCCTAACAATCCTTATCTGTTTTCTTACTTGATGTTCTTCATGAATATTTCATCGCCCCACATGCAAAAAGGGTCCATGCATGGATCTTTACCAAGGACATATGTACCTACAAGCAACAAGTCAATATTAGAAGCTAAAATACAATTGTAGAATGGTAATATAATGCTCCCTCGGTTCCACAATGTGTTGCGTATAAATATTTTGAGAATTCAACATTTACTTGCTTTGACCAAAACATATACATCTAAAATTCCAAATACATTTCATCAGATACATCACAAAATGTACTTTCATATTGTATACATTTTGGTGTGGTAGATATAAATAGTATTCTCTATAAATTTGTTCACAGTTTGCGAAGTTTGATTTATCAAAAAATCTATAATTAAGCAATACATTATGGAACGGAGGGAGTATATGCCATGGGATGAAACTAACCTCGGTGGAAAACGTTGGCCACTCCCATTGTTGTCCTGTCTAAGTACATGGAAAGTTATGATAAGTACAACAGGCTGAACATCAACCAAATATAGCCAAGGTAAACAAGTTCATCTCCAAATGATAGCTTGAATGTGTTCGTTTCAGCATGCTATTAAGGCAGATAAAAAATACAGGGGTTTTAGCTACAACAAGCTTAGGAGCGACCAAATATTGTAATTCAAACAGTTATTGTTGAAAATGAACAGAATGTCACTCATGCTGAAACATCACGCCGAGTAAATGTTTAAAATGGGAGTAAAGGGCAAGTGTTAATTACACCAGGCATAACATGTGGTATTGGTGAAATTGAACTGCACAGTTCATACTTGCACATAATGAACATCACATTGTGAATAAATGAAATAAACAAGGCATATATGCTCACTATAACAACCAAATATAGCCATTGAAAACTGGACAAATGCTCACTGCAACCAACCTAACAACCAAATACAGAATTGCAAGGCATCTGCTTGAAAACTGGACAAATGCTCACTGCAGCCAACCTAACCACAAAATATAGAGAAACAAGGCATATGCTCACTATAAGCAACCAAATATAGCCAGTCGTGAATTTGAACTGGTCAATTCATACTTAATCATCAGATAGCCCTATTGAACTATAAAGTTTTGCATAACTAAAATAATTAAACACGACATAGTTATCGCATGGCAAAAGCTACTACAACAATGGGTACGAGAGGGCTAGCTAGAAAAGTATAATTTTCTCATAGGACGTTGGCTCACCTGTCATGGATGGGCTCCTTCCACTTGGAATTTGTGGTACCGAGCGTGCGCTCCTTGATGACGCAGATGGGTTGTTTCCCCTTGGAACAGCCGTAGTGAGTGCCCTTCTCGTGGTCTTAGTCGATGAGATCAGACTTTGCAGCTAGGGATCCCAAGCCACTGTTGTAGAACGTTTCCTTCAGAAATGACAAAATGGGTTCGATGGCGTACAAGGATCACAAATCCTTGACCGCGAGACGGAGGAGATCAACGACGGGGCCTTTGAAGAGATCGACGACAGTTGAACCAGAGGCGTTGCCGGTGGACCACTTAACCTGTGACATGGCCCATGTGAAGACGTTGTTGTTGATGAGCTTGATGTCATAGCCGACTCTCCTGAGATACAGGAGTATGGGAGCCCACAGAAGAATTCGGCATGGCAACATAGTCAACGTCCTCGCAGGCTTCCGTGGCGAGGTGTTCCTCCTGGATCAACGGGTCGGCACCAACGGCGGCCACCTCACCATCGTCCGGCAGAGAGGCCATGATATACCTCCTTTTGGCCGTACGCTCCTCGGGCTCCCTGGGATATGTGGTCGGGCTTAGGCTGCGACTGTTTGGAGTACGGGATGGGGATTACGGGGAAAGGGACTCTGCAGGCCTCATCTAAAAATTCAAGGCGGCGAGGGTGTATGTGGATCGGTGGGTGACCTAAACTTATGCAGCTAGGAGGCACGGGTAGACTGGCTGAGGTTGGTGGTGGAGGGCGGCGGCGGTGGCGAGCTAGAATTCAAGCGGGGGTGAAGGGGTAGGGGGTCGGTCTGTGTGGACTATGGAGAGGGGCGGGGTGGTGTTTTCAGATATGCCGCGACTACTAAAACTTTGAGTATTGGTGGTTGGAGATGGTGGTGGACCAGGGATGGCAACGGTTGAAATGCCTCGGCAACTGAAATTTTACTATAAGGTCAGTGTGGACGAGGGAGGGCGACGGTTAAAATACAACTCCCACCTAAATTTGGGTAAAGGAACTGAAGCGGGGCGGGAGCAACCAACGTCGCACATGGTGCAAACATAATAAATGTGTACGCTGTAATGAAATGTCATGAAACCACGAATTTTAGCATTGCTAAAGGCGGGTAGCTTTTTCTGAGATTTCTCAAGGCGGGTTGCTGCTAATGAAGCTGGAAATTTTTGTGCCTTGCATTCTGGTTCATGGGACACGGTTCATCTACATTTTTAGATGGAAACGTGAAATTCATCCTAAATTTCCACACGCCCACAAACATATGAGACAAGCATTTGGCTAATTTTCACCACAAAATGCCTAATTTTTGCAGCGGAATAATTGACATTAGTTCATACGCTCACTAATTTACAAACATTTCGCTAATTTACATGTAGATGAACTGCACAAAATATTCACTACGCCATGGATGCATACAAATGTCATGCCACCACCGTCGTTGTGACCTTCCTTGGCTCAGAAAGAGTTTTCAGAGGAGCTCGTGAACTCGCTGATCTCCTCTAGTTCCAGGGCGGCGACTGGCCATGCTACATCGGCCCGAGCGACCACGGGGGCTCTCGCTAGGTTTGCCGTTGTCGACAAAGCTTCCTTCACCATGGCGGCATTCCCCAGGGCATCCACCGTCATGGCGTCCGCGTGGGCCATCGAGACACAGACGGGCACCGCTCTTGCAAGGGCTGCGTCTGTGGTCACCGTGGCCGCCGAGGCGGCTTCTATTGCCAGGGTTACCGCAGCAGCTGCAAGGCCTGCACTGGCCTCCAACGCGGCTGAGAGGCATGCAACTGCCTCCTCCGCTACCTTCTGGTCCTGCCCCCGCTTCTTTTTGCCCGCTCCATTGGCATCTGAATTCTTCCTCAGTCATTTCCTCTTCGCAATCTCCTACCATTTCTACCGCTGCAGATCCCTAGCTGTGTTGCGGATGGCATCCTGAGACGCGATAGATTGTTCCACACCGACACTGAGACGTCACTCATCCTCATGGTGCAGGAACGCACGGAAGCGCGATCCTGGCCGGACAGAGCGATGGCCATCTGCATCCGACGCTTAAACTCAGGGTCGTCGCCATCGTCGGCCGCGGCAGATGGCGGCTGACCGTTAACTGACATGGAGGCCAGCTCGTCGGAATCCTCTATCCCATTTTCATCGGTCGTGACAACTGGCGGTTGGCCGTTGCCAGCCATGGCGGCCAACACGTCAAAATCCTCTATCATATCGTCGTCTAATACTATCAGGTCGGCACCATACACATCTCGGTGGTTGAGCACCGGTTCCATTTGGTGTGTGTGGTGGTGGTGGCGAGCTATCGGCAGAAAGTATAAGATGAGAGCCGCCGGCAGAGGGTTCTTTTATAGTTCGCTGTAGGGTTTGGGTTTTTACTGTGCACATTACCCCTTTGCTAATTTTACGAGGCACGGAGATCACACACGGTTAGTCTGCCGCACCCATGTCTGATGCGGATACAGTCGCAGATAGTTGTTTCATCAGATTTGTTTGCTATTTTATATACCATCATTTGGGGAAAAAGTCAAAAAATGCGAGATAGGGTCACAACACAACCACACCAGCTAGTTGCCCAAATATATATGTACAAAGAGGGTGGTGTCATGTTCAAATTTCCAATGCACAACTTTGATGTGGCACATGATGCATATGCATGCCTAAAAGCGTTGAGAGCGGTAGAAAAGGGTTCATGACATAAACGTAGGGTGTTGGCCCCTCCACTATGTGCCAGAGGAGGGAATCCTATGAACGCATGACCTAGCTGAAACTTTGTCTCACATTTAGCCATGCATGTCTTGCAGTAAGACAACCAAGAGAATCTATACCTTAATTTTGCTCAAACCAGCCCCTCTTGTTGTCGGTCAAGAGGGATAGAGACCGCGCAGGCCCAAGAGTTGGTGCGTCGTCGAATATTAGGTGAGAGGGACTAGAGGAACAACATCACATGCATGTGGCGAAATATATATAGGAAAAGGGTGGTGAGGTGTTTAAATACACAATGCACAACACTTTGATGTGTCATGCACGTGACTCGCAAAACTGGACAAACCCCCTTGGATATGTACACAGACACACACACACACACACACACACACACACACACATATATATATATATATACTAGCTAGCTGGTTAAGGCCGTAGGGTTCCTCCCCCCACTAGTGCAGAAAAGCCTAGCTATGGCGTGGCAAAATGGGGCCTTGCTGGCGTAGACACCCGACGGCAGCAATATGGCACCACAATTAAAAAGCAGTGGTGGCGTTGGAGCCTACGTTAGCAGTATTTCGAATACCTATGGCGTCGGATTATGTTGTACACCGGCATTATGATCTGTATCTATGGCGTACACATTATTCCAACGTCACAAATAACTGAAAAACATTGCAGGCATTGTACCTTCTGAGCACGCCATTACTTAATTTGTAAGCATCGGAAAATTGCTGCCACGGCAGCGGGAAAGGGCACCGTTTGCATGGCAGAATAAGGTAACAAATAAAGGCAATTGAAAGACATTTTAGATTTGTACATAGTGCTTAAATAATTAGTTAAGATAGCTAGTCAAGTTTTAAAGTACTATAACACAAAACCACACGAACATGTAGGTGATCGAGCTAGCAGTATTGTAGAACCAACAACATAGGTAGCTGCCACTATCCTATTACATATCGTCATAAGGATCATTAATGTATTTCTTCGCCGGATCCGCGATAGACACATGATCGTCAGCATCAAGCCCCTGCTTCCGAAGGCGAGCTTTTATCTCCTCCGGGCCGTAAGGTGCTCCGCTGTTGAAAACCCCGGCATGGTCCATGACATCCTTGTTGAGGATGGTAGCAAACTTCACCTGGATGCGTCTGAATTCATCTCTGTTATTTCCCGAGCTAATTTCCTCCATTTTCTTCCCCCATGCGATGACGTCTGAGTTCTATTGAAGGCGTTCTCCCTCCCGTATGTACTCCTCCATGTGGTCGACAACATAGTAGCCATCTATATCACTGTTTTCCGGCTGCTGCATGCAACAAAAGTCAGTTTTGTGGCCGAAGCATACCGCTTTAAATTTTTCAAACTTACGATATCCGTCTTTGATCACTCCTTCCCATCGGTATACTTGAAAAGTGCTTCATCCAGGACCTTCTTGATGCCTTTGTAGTCTTTTTTCACTTTCCTCGTCGAATCCAAGAAATAAGTTTCGGCAAACTTCAGGGTAATAACGACGAGGACACAATGTTCTCTGCATAAAAAGTTGAGTTAATTAATGGTGTTACGTGGAAGCATGCATAACGAGATTGTACGAAATAGTAATCTAGCTAGACAAAATGACTTCACTGGTGCAACGACGTGCTATACAAATAGTTTTAACCCCTTTCCGCGACGTACTTTGAAATCGTCGCCTTGCATGTGTGGGCGATAGGGGGGGGGGGGTCCATCCCACACGACATAGAACAATCGTCAGCAATGGTGTCCAATGAACACAAACGTTTGGCAAAACTAAGCGTATGGGATGTCCACATCTATCACAAACGAGAGTCACCGGTCAACCATTCGAGATATGGTGGACTTCCCATACGGCCCATCCTTGCAACTTGTGTGAGATCACACTAATATCACAAACACTTATATTGGATGAACCATTGGCAATATTTAACTAAGACGATAATTTAACCGTCGTACAAGTATCAGATAGGTTTAAGAAACGTCCGAATGTCGTACTCGCGTCTGACGGGATAAGTACCGCACGCGCTATTATGTGGTCCAACGTTTGCGATGCATACTACATCACAAAAAGTTTATCATTTTAAACTGTGTGCGACAAAGATTCTATCACCAACGTTGAATTCGGTTGCACCGTTTGTTATATTATCTGAAATCACACATGGTTTGCAAACGACAACTGTGTGCATGGGCGCACACGTTTTCTATCTGTGAAATGTGTCGGATCATGAGGTATATCACAAACGTTGAGACTTACAAACCGTGTGCGGCGTAATGACCCGCAGAGCATTTTTATTATTATTTTAATCGCTACAATTTAAAATTGTACAGAATTTGAATTTGAAAGTAGGGAGTAGCTTTTTACATATACATAGATAGGTTCATCAACCAATGCATTATTCCATTCATAGGCACATACATTCAAGAATTACGTCAACGAAAGAATTACATAAGCATCAAATAAAGAATGATGAACGATGGTTGAACACTTGTATTAAAGACGGCAAAGAAAGAGGCAAAATATATTCTGATTGCTGTAAAAGGTGAAGTGGAATGCCCGTAGTATGCCATCCTCCATGTCGTATGCACACACGACTCTAGCCCAATCCCTTGTGATGGTCGACCGCCCATCCTTCAATATCTTGGTGACTTCCAGATAGTCATTCTAGTCTGGTAGAAATACATGTACATTTGCATGTCCAACAATCATGTAGTTTGAGAGGTGATCTTGGATAGACTGCGTTGGGAACCACTTCAAAGGAAAAAGATACAGAGATTGTCATCTAACAACTCATTATGTGCAGTAAAAAGGGTACATAGTTCTAAGTTAATATACTGCATATCACTGTCGTCTTGGACAAACTGTAAATAAATAGTTTAATTGCCACATTTTGACCCATTGTACTAGCAAACTTTATTAGTTACCTCACATGATGCTCTCTCCGTCCCACTATATAATATCTAATTACATCCAATGCACGAGCATATTGGATGTATTAGCGTCTTATATTATGGGGCGGAGGGAGTATAACATGGGAAACAAATATAACCATGTGAACCAAAAACCATTAAAATAGGCATATGCTCACTACATCAGGCTTAACATCAACCAAATAAAGTCATTCATAATGGTATTGTTGAATTTGCATAGAACAAAGCTTGTACTTAAACATCAAATTGTATAATTGAACACCACAAAGTGAAAAAAATAGGGGGTGTATTACCTACACCAGGCTTAACAGGAAACAAATATGACCATTGAACTGGTATTAATCAAATTGTACTGGACATTGTGAATAACTAAATAAACAAGGCATACTACAACAACCAAATAGTCATTCATATCGGTATTGTTGAAATTGCATAGAACGTAACATGTGCTTAAACATCAAATTCTATGATTGAACATCACATTGTTAGAAAACCGAAATAAACAGGGGCATGTTAACTACACCAGCTTTAACAGGAACCAATTGTATGATTGAACAACCAAATCTAGCAATTGAAGCTGGACATATGTTCACTACAAAAAACCAAAAACAGCTACACAACGTATATGCTCACTACAGACAACCAACATAGGCGTTCGTGAAATTGAACTGAACAATTCATACTCCAACGTAGGGCGCACTTGTCGATGACAAGTTGTCGTCGTCAATGAGGCCTGACTTGGCAGCTGAAGATGCCAAAACATCGCCATAGAATGCGACTTCCATAAATGACAAAAGGGTCTCGTTGGCGATGAAGGAAAATTCCTGACAACAAAGCAGAGTAGATCAGATGCATACCACAAACAACCAAATATAGGTATATGCTCACTACAGACAACCAAACTTAGGCAGTGAAATTGAACTGAACAATTCATACTCCAACATATCAAATTGCACTTTTGAACATTACAATTCATACTCCAGCATAGCAAATTCCTGACAGCAAAGCAGAGTAGATGAGAAGCATACTACAAACAACCAAATATAGCAATTGAAACTGTACAAATCATAACAAAAAACCACCAAAAAACCTTTAAAGGAAGCATATCCTCACTACAACAGACCTAACATCAACCAAATAGTCATTCATATCAGTATTGTTGAAATTGCATAGAAGATAGAATGCCCCATGTGCTTAAACATCAAATTGTATGATTCAACATCACATAGGGCGTGTTAAATACACCAGCTTTAACGGGAACCAATTGTATGATTGAACAACCTAATCTAGTAATGAAACTGGACATATGTTCACTACAAACAACCACATATCACGCTAAACAAGGTATATGCTCACTGCAGACAACCAAACGCATCAACACTGAAATTGAACTGAACAATTCATACTCCAGCATATCAAATTGCACTTTTGAACAATTCATACCCCTTGGAAGAGCCTGGACTGGGGGTGCGCACCGTGCGCTCCCTGTTGTGGCCCCTTAGCTCCTTGCCTTTGGAAGAGCATGTCTGCAGGGTGACGTCCCTGATGTCGTGGATGGGCTATTTCCCCTTGGAAGAGACGGATAGGGCGCCCTTGTCATCGTCGTTGTCAATGAGGTCTGACTTGGAAGCTGACGATGCCGAGACACCGCTATATATAGTACACAACCTTCAGAAATGATAAAAGGGTCTCGATGGCGATGAAGGCAAAATCCTGACAGCGAAGCAGAGTAGATAAGCGGCGGCGGGGGGGGTGGCATGGAGGAGATCCAAGGAGGTTGAACCCGAAGGGGTGGGGGTGCGTCACTTAACCTGTGTCATAGCCCGCGTCAATCCATTGCTGTCGACGAGCTCGATGTCGTAGCCGGTTGCCGGGACATACAGACATGCGCGAGCCCGCTTATTAAAAGCCCCGGATCAGTCATCGTACTGAGCTTCCCCGGGGGGCCTCGGCGGCCACCTCGCCGTCGTCCAGCGGACAGGCCTCGAGATACCTCTTTTTGGCCATTCGCTCCTCCAGCTCCCCGGGAAGCATAGCCGGGCTGAGGCAGCGACGCTCTGGAGTGTGGGTGAGGATGGGGATGGGGATCTGTGGGAAAGAGGGTGCTTTGCAGGCCAACACTACGGGGTGGACCAGAGTTGTGCGTGCATTCGACATGGAGGAGCACTACTGTCGATTGCACGGACGACTCTAGTCCAACCCCCTTGTGTTGGATCTTCATGAGGACTTCGAGATAGTCACGGGAAGGCCTGCAGAGGATGATGGTGGAGTCTGGGGCTACGGCGGCGGGGGCGGCGGCGGCGGGCTACCTAGGGTTCGAGCGAGGGAAAGGAGTGGTGCGTGCGGGAGCGGAGTTTTTCCTTTTTTTCGTAATCTGAGCAGAGGTTTTGTGGTGGGGAGGGGGGTAGGTTGTGTTTGAGGAAATTCCGCGCGGCTACTGAAAATTTTACTAGGCAGGAATGCCAGGATGCCGGGGCTACTGAAAATTTAGATTACAGGATTGAAGCGGGGCGGCCAGGGCGGGAGCAACAAACATCGCACACAACAGAAACATAATAAATGTGTGCTATCAAATAGGAAAAACCCGCGGAACCGCCATTTTTCAAATGGCTCAAGGTGGTAGATATTTTTACGAGGGAAGTCTCGTGGAACCCAATCATTTCCGGAGCCCACCAGTGGACCTTGCTGATGTGCCAGCGGGCAGAGGAAATGGTTTCTGTTGAGTGTACAATCGCAAACGGTTGTTACATTCGAATCGTTTGCTACTTACTCCTAGAATAATAATATATAGGAGCATTTCGTCAAAAAAATTGCGGGAAAGGGGTCAAAACACATACACGCCTGCATGTGGAACAAAAATATGTATGCACAGAGTGGTTTGATCGTTCAAAATACCCAATGCGCAGCTTTGATGTGGCACATGTCTCCTCCGTCGCCACATCGTGTCGGTGGAGGGGGAATCCTAGCCACGAATACATGCCCCCAAACAGGTCTTGCATATCACTCATGTCGTAACACAAAAATGAAACATATACATGAATCCAGCATGGTCAAACCACCCCATCTCTTTTCCGGTCAAAGGTGGACTATGGCCCATGCGCCTCGCAACACGGACATCCCGACCAAAGAATCAACATTTTGGTCAAACCTCTCCCGCTGTCGGTCGAAAGGACGGACGTCCACCAAGGCCCTTGAATTGGCGTGACGCCGATAACCACGCGGTGGAGTGTCGAAGACAGCCATCACCTGTTGGTGGTGCAAACATATATACGGAAATGTTGTGTTTGCGTTTGAATTCATTAATATATACCTCATGTGCAACTTTGATGTGTCACATGCTTTGGAACAGGAAAGACCCCCCTTCCCCCCGAGCGAGTGTTCATGACGCGTACAACTAGTATGCCGAGCGTCGATGGGAACGATTCACGCATACGTACGCGTGTGCTCAGACTTGGGTAAGGAAACTCAAATGACCTATATAATATATACCATGACACAAAACAATTGAAGAATCCACCATGGTAAACTCTCTCTCGTTGTCAGTCCATGTGATGGACATCCACGCGGGCCCAGGAATGGACTTTCCAATGACAACCACACGAAGGAGTATCCAAAGACAATCATCGTCTAAGCGTGGATCAAACATATGCATGGAAGTGTTGTGTGATGTTTACATACCCAGCACACAAACTTTAGCGTGGCACACCTTCCTCGGGAATCTTAAAGTCCGCACGGAAAGCGAGGTTCACGACGCGTAGTATATATATACCCACCCCCCATTCGAGCCGATGGGAGAGACATTCATGCATACACTACACACACTCAAGTTATTGTTGGAAATATGCCCTAGAGGCAATAATAAATTGGTTATTATTATATTTCCTTGTTCATGATAATCGTTTATTATCCATGCTATAATTGTATTGATTGGAAACTCAAATACATGTGTGGGTACATAGACAACACTGTGTCCCTAGTAAGCCTCTAGTTGACTAGCTCGTTGATCAAAGACGGTTAAGGTTTCCTAGCCATTGACATGAGATGTCATTTGATAACGGGATCACATCATTAGGAGAATGATGTGATGGACAAGACCCAAACTGTAAACGTAGCATTTGATCGTGTCAGTTTATTGCTATTGTTTTCTGCATGTCAAGTATCTGTTCCTTTGACCATGAGATCATGCAACTCACTGACACTGGAGGAATACCTTGTGTGTATCAAACGTCGCAACGTAACTGGGTGACTATAAAGGTGCTCTACAGGTATCTCCGAGGGTGTCTGTTGGGTTGGCATGGATCAAGACTGGGATTTGTTACTCCGTGTGACGGAGAGGTATCTCAGGGCCCACTCGGTAATACAACATCACATTGAGCCTTGCAAGCAAAGTGACTAAAGAGTTAGCCACAGGATCTTGTATTACGGAACGAGTAAAGAGACTTGCCGGTAACGAGATTGAACTAGGTATAGTGATACCGACGATCGAATCTCGGGCAAGTAACATACCGAAGAACAAAGGGAATAGCATACGGGATTAACTGAATCCTTGACATAGAGGTTCGACCGATAAAAGATCTTCGTAGAATATGTAGGAGCCAATATGGGCATCCAGGTCCCGCTATTGGTTATTGGCCGTAGAGGTGTCTCGGTCATGTCTACATAGTTCTCGAACCCGCAGGGTCTACACACTTAACGTTTGGTGACGATTAGTAAAGTTGAGTTATTATGTTGGTGACCGAAGGTTGTTCGGAGTCCCGGATAAGATCCCGGACATGACGAGGATCTCCGGAATAGTCCGGAGGTAAAGATTGATATATGTGATAATAGTGTTTTGATCTCCGGAAGAGTTTCGGAGTTCACCGGAATGGGTTCCGGATGTTTACCGAAGTGTTCGGGTGCAGCAACACTTTATATGAGCCAAAGGGATAAAGCCCACAAGGTATTGGAAAGTGCAAAAGTAGTTTTGCTGCCGCGTAAGCGGTACTACCGCTTGGTGAAGCGGTACTACCGCCGGAGCGGTACTACCGCTTGTGTGAAGCGGTACTACCGCCCGAGCGGTACTACCGCTTGTGTGAAGCGGTACTACCGCCCAAGCGGTACTACCGCTTGTGTGAAGCGGTACTACCGCTTGTGCGCGGCTGTGCACGGTTCGGCAGGGATCCGAGTTGGACTCTTTTCCTGCGGGCCAAACCGACCTTGTGCGGGCAAAACCGACCTAGAGGAGGCTTTTACTCCAAGTTTAGACCCCAAGGCTCAACATATAAATAGAGGGGCAGGGCTAGCACACGGGATACATCAAGATTTCCCCAAGCCGTGTGCGGCAACCCTAACCCTCTAGTTCCTCCGTCATAATCTCCGTAGCGCTTGGCGAAGCCCTGCAGAGATTGTTCCTCACCACCATCACCACGCCGTCGTGCTGCTGGAACTCAACCACTACTCCACCATCGCTCGCTGGATCGAGGAGGTGAAGGCGTCATCAAGCCGTACGTGTGTTGAACGCGGAGGTGCCGTCCGTTCGGCGCTAGTTCGTGATCGGATCGAGGGACGACTTGCGATTTGGATCGCGGAGACGTTCGACTACATCAACCGCGTTTCTTAAACGCTTCCGCTTAGCGATCTACAAGGGTATGTAGATTCACTCTCCCTCTCGTAGATGCTCATCACCATGGATAGATCTTGTGTGTGCGTAGGAAAATTTTTGTTTCCCATGCAACGTTCCCCAACAGTTATACCAAGTAATCTCACACCCATGGCCTACCGCAAACATCAACCAAAAAAGAATCTACAATAATTAACCTCTCTCGTTGCAGTACAAAAGTACGCGAGGCCACAGATGGGAGTGACACTAATAATTGTGCAAGGGGGCGGTGTTCGAGGACAACCACCGCCTCCATGCTGCCCTAACATATGTACGGAGGTGTTGTGTGATGTTTAGAATACCCAATGCACACCTTTCATGTGGCACCTTCGCAAATCGAAAATAAACGGAGGTTCACAACTTGTACAATGAGCACGCGCGTGCACACATGCGCCCAAACTTTCGTCTGTAATCTCACCATGATATTCGACGAAACACGGACTAAGATGAATCCAGCTTTGATCAAACCCCTCTCGCGCACACCATCCAAGGTGATAGACCACGCGGGGGCAACGAATGGGTGTGTCGGTGGTAAACACATGAGTGAGTGTACGAGGACCACCACCGCATGCATGAGACACAAACATATGCATGAAAAAGGTCATGATCGAGATGCTTTAAATATATACCCAATGCACGACTTTAGACGTGGCACGTGTGCCTCACCTGAAGCTGTCAATGGTTAAAACTGTTACCCGCATCCCCATGGTGTTTACTCTATTAGGGCACGGAGAAGTGCCATCTTGAATTCCCATGGGGAAGATGGTGGGTCAAATACCTTACCCAGCGTGCAGGACGGGAATGGGCATGGGACATACATAGCATTACCCGCCTTAACCATGAAGTACTTACATGTGGGCTCTGAAATTAGTAGTCCCCACGTAATTTGTGCCCTCGGTCACCCAAATTTCCACAGATCCCACCCATCTGGCCCAAATATCCCTAAGAAATCCCAAACTTAGCCACAACATATTGTTTATTGCGTTGAAATACTGTTTTTTTACTTAAATACTATCGAATGTTGTTCTTAAATGCATGTTGGGTTTCCCCACGGGGATAAAGAAGTGGCGACGGGGATGGGAAACTTTTTATCCCTGCGCACGGGTACGGAGACGGTGACGGGAATGTGAGGGCGGTGATGGGGACGGGGATGGGAAACATTTTATCCCCGTGCACGGGTACGGAGACGGTGACGGGAATGGGAGGGCGGTGATGGGGACAGGGATGGGACTCAAATATACCCGCCTGAGTAATCCCCATTGTCAACTTGATGCCTAACTAACCGGACAACCCCACGTGGTGGCGCGCATACGATGCGTATTGTGTGCCGGACCCCACACCCCCACTTATCCCACCACACCACCATCACTTCGAGGCATGCATGTCAAACTTTTTTATGTAGTGCACATGTGACAATAGGAGTGCAGTGTTAAAATTTGATTTTTAAAGAACAATAAGACATTTTATACATTAAATTGATTCCTTAGGTATTTAATTTGTAAATTTCAAATTTGAACTATATGCACACGCGGTTGTGCGCCCGAATGGATTAGAAATTCATTTTTTTTGTCTTGGGTGGATGTTTAGTCCCCATGGAAGGAAAAACAATAAATTTCGAACATCTCGGGGCCACAAACATTGACTCTTGGCTTTCAAATTCCAGCAAACGCCCAGCTAAGCTAGAATTCATGAAACATTGACATGATTTCATGATAGGGACCTTATAGGTCGTGGTAAATAAATCGTCCAATTTGAGAGAAGTTTTCATCTAAGCTTCTTGCAAACGGGGGCTTATTAATAGATGCAACACAGAACCATCACGTTTACATCGCAAATGGTTTATTAATCCAAACTGTTTTTATTTAGTCCGCTTATTAGCATTGGTTAAAGTCAAGCTTTGTAAACTTTGACCAAATTTAGAAAAAAATGTTATCGTTTACAATTAAAAATTATTACCATTAGATTCTTTATTGAATGTACTTTCACATCATATATATTTGTCATGGTAATTATTTCTATTTCTTTCTTTAAAGTTGGTCAAACTGTATCAAGTTTGACTTCAGTCAAGTCTAATATGCAGACTAAATAAAAACGGAGGGAGTAAGTGCCGTAGCTTCGTAGAAAAACAATACATGCCCCGCGATCCATGCACGCAGATATGATTTGACGGGACGCATGCTAGCAGGTCGCCTCGCAGGCTGACCGGGATGCGTGCGAGAAGGTGTGTGAATTGATGGGAGGTGTGTTCACTGCGCAGTTTCCCAAGGAGATGTGCCGTCAGGTGTGTGAATTGACGGTGCGCATGCGAGCAGTCCGGCGCGTAGGCGGCTCACCGGGAGGCGAGCCGTCCCTTTAAACCGCCGCCCTCCTCCCTCTCAAGTCCCAACTCCCCTTTATTAACCACGCTCGAGCTGCTGGTTTTAACATTCTCGCTACACACAATCCTCTCTCACCCCCTGCATCCTCGCCGCCGTGGGAGGGAGTAACCACGTCGGTGCCGATGAAGCACCCGAGCACAGCGTGAAGGTGGGCATAGAGATTGCCGTCATCGGAGATGACGTATCTTGCGGACAGCAGCATGGCCTTGACGTTGTTGCCGCCGCCGTGCTTCCCTAGCCGGAGCCGGTGGTCCACAGCGACTCCAACGAACACTCCAGTGACGACAATGACTCAGACGGAGAACCGGTTGGTCATATATACCCATTTGTGGTAAATACATATAAAAGGCTGATTGGTTTGCTACCAACATCTGGCATTGCTGCCAATATTTGGCAAAATCAAAAGTTGTCGACATTTCGCAACCTTTTGTGAGATTGATAACGAGAATTGGTATGCAACCAATCTCTAGCCTACATTTGGTAGTTGTTAAAATATGGCATGCCAAGTTTTGGCATCAAACCAATTAGCTTCGATTTAGGGTTCACGTTGTCGCATGATATATTATGTTTCATAAACTCTGCCTTGCAAATTCGCATTATAAAATATACGGACGTCACATTTTTTACTATGTATAGGTGCTATCTGACGATGTGGACAGCGAGGATGAAGACATCCAGGAGAGGTTCAAGAGGCAAACGCTGAGAGAGCTTATGGCTGGAAAGCATAACAGGCGTGTCAGGAAGAATGTGGACTATGGAGGCCCGTTCTGCAACCATACGATTAACAACACATACTCTAGTGTTCTGGCGCATGCAAGTGGACGAGCCTTTGGCTCCTTCAAGCAGAAGTATTCTCGCAGGATAGCGCACGCCGCGTACGCCTAGTTCCTAGAGAATCTTAACGATCAAGCATGAAGATGAGACATTGGATTGAATCTATCTAGTTTGTGTGTATTATATCTATGCTTGTGTATTATATTTTTCCCGAGATTGAAACTGTGCGACGACTTTCATTGTGCGGTATCTCCATCACACCGGAGTGCTAGTTTACTTGAGTTGAGAGTAATATTTATATATGATTTATCACACACGGTTGGATCTAATAAACTGTTTCCTCCGAAGCACATTATTCGAGGACAGAAAACCCTCAGCACCAGTTCAAAAAAAACCCTCAGCACCCACACGTTACAAAACCCTCGCCTGCTCCCCTCCCCCTCCCCCTCCCCCTCCCCAGTAGCACCTACACTAACACTAGTACTCTGGGACTCTCCATGCATGTCATCGCCTATCCCCATGGGAACCACTTAGCTCGCCGCCTGTCACCGCCGCCGCCTGCCGCAAAACGCCACCGCATATCTCCACTGCCGATTGACGTGGCCTATCGGCACTGACTTTCTCGACGCTGCTCGCTTTCGACCCAGCTTACCCGATTGGGGAATCTTTGGTACTGGTTTTTTCCCCATGAAGAACCAGGTAACTAATCTACTGAAATATTTCTGCTCATCTCTTTGTCGGCGTCCTGGGAACGGGGGTATCCAGACTTGCCTGCCTACGGACCAGGGCGTGGCCCGCTTCGACGGTCCGTGCGGCCCGGCGCGGCTTCACTCAAGACAAGGCCCTCGCGAGAGTCCCACCCTCGCGAGGAGGACAATGCCAAAGCTCCCGGAAGGAGGAGGCCTCTCCAGGCCCCCTTCCGAGAGGCGGAGATCTCTATGCAACGGTCGGCCTCGGGAGGTCAAGGATGATGCAAGCCGGGCCAGGCGGGCACTAGCGCGCGCAGAGGAGACAGTTTCCCCTTTAGTGCAAAGGAGGTAGGGGCATACGCGGGTTCCCGAGGCGTCCCACCAAAGGTTTCCATTCCGATGCAAGAAGACCGGGCCAGCGGGCTCACCAGGATGGATGTCACCAGCGAGCCCACCTCCGCGTCATTGCCAGCTACTTTGTAGGCGAAGACCAACTTTCGTCAGGATAAGATGTACCTTCTGTCCCCCTTCTAATTTGGCCGTTGTGGGATCCCTTCCCGCCATTGCGATAAGGGAAGAGGACCTGGGACACTATAAATAGAGGCTGGGCTGCTCCGTAGAAGGGGGAGAGAAAAGACATCACCCGAGCACCCTCGCGAGGCTACTCACCACTGTACTAGTTCATCCACAAACCTCCTCGTGAGGCAATCCACCATAAGCAGGAGTAGGGTTTTACGCTTCGCAGCGGCCCGAACCTGGGTATTCTTCCCCACGATTGTGTGAGTTCGTCGGGCTAGGCTGTCGAGCTATGAGCTTGAGGGCGAAGCTGGTGGGGATCTTCGCACATGCCCCTGAGTTCGAACCTCTTTGGGTTTTATGGAGCCCGAAATCCGACATTTGGCACGCCAAGTAGGGGGCGTGTTGAAGTCTTCCTCAAGCTTCGCTTCTTCTCCGCTCCACCGCTCTGATGGCTGACACTCGCCGAGCCCGCGCCGAGCGGCGGGCTGCTCGTGTCGCCCAGACAGCGCCAGTGGGCCACACCGCCGCGCGTCGATCCACCTCTCCTGTGGCCGACGCCGCCACGGGTCCAGATGCCCACGAGCAGCAGGACTCGTCACAGCCGGTCACCGCGCGGCGCGACGGCCGCACCGCCACTCCATCGATCGTTCCAGCTAATGGGTCGTCCTCCCACGCTCGCCCCGCGCAGGCGCGCGGGTCAGGCGCACTCCTCATGGCGCGCGAGCTGCTGCGTTACCGCCCTGCCCCCAACCGCTACGACGACTGGCTCGGGCGCATCGCCGAGCTCGTCAGCGCCGCCGGCGACGCCTCGGCGCTCTCCTACTCGCTCCGGCCCCCGCCCTCTCTGGTAGGCGATGTGGCCCGTGACGCACACCCGCATGACCAGCCGCGCGGGTCCTCGGCGAGGGTGAGGGATGAAGTAAGCTGCCAGGTGGTGCCACGGCCACGCGCTGACGCGCGAGCGCTCCCTGCGCCGCTGCGCCAGCGTCACGATCGTGTGACTCTAGACGTCGCGGCACAGGATTGACAGGACCGGGCCCCTCCTGTGCGCGCGGTGCCCGTGGGTGCAGTGGGGTGCCGTGCCATTGCCCCAGAGCTGCGTCGGGTTGCCTGGCCCGGCAAGTTCAAGCCGACCCTACCTCCCCGCTACGACGACACCCCGGACGAGACGACAAGGTCATGGCGAACTGGTTCCCTATGGCCCTCAAGGGTGGTGCGCTCTCCTGGCTCCTCAACCTCCCGGAGGGGTCAATCACCTCCTGGGACGAGCTTCGCGAGCGTTTCGTCACCAACTTCCAAGGCACCCACGACCGCGCCCTCGCTATGACTGACCTGCGTCGCGTGAAGCAACAGCCGGGTGAGACCTTGCACAAGTACATATAGCGTTTCACGCCTGTCCGCCTCAAGATCCCGAGGGCGTCGGATGAGGCCATCATCTCGGCGTTCACCGACGGCGTCAGGGACCTCAGGATGAGGGAGGAGCTCACCATCAATGACGACCTGTGCTCCGCTTTGGAAATGTTCAACCTGGCGAACAAGTGCGCAAAGGCCGAAGAGGGCCGCCTCTTCCTCCTCGAGCTTCCGGAGGCGGACCCCGAAGACAAGAAGACCAAGGCCAAGGAGACGAAGCGTAAGGCCCCCGCAGTGCTGCCGGCGGAACCTGAGGCGAAGCGCAGTCGAGACGAGGAACCCCCCGCGGGAGGGCGACCGTTCTGCATCTTCCATGGCACCAATAACCAAAACACCATCGACTATCAGGAGCTTAGGTCGGTCCACGACGAGCAGTTCGGTCGCCGCCCTGGGTGCGGCGATCGTGGCTATGGTCGCGGTGGAGGCCGCTGGGACAGTCGAGACCCGCGCCAGGAGTGGCGAGACCGGCCTCGGGAGGACCGCTGGCGTGATCAGGCTCGGGAGGACCGCTGGCGCGATGAGCCTCGAGAGGGGCCACGTCGCGATCAGCCTCGTGAGGCTCGCCCTCATGAGGCCGGCCACCCCCCGCTGCCGTCGCCACCCAGGAGGAAGGAAGAAGACAGGCAGAACGATGGAGCCGGGGGTTTCCAGGAGGCAAGGGCAATCGCTTGGATCCTGGGCGGCGCTCAGGCCCCGGCATCGAACCGAATCTTCAAGCAGTTCTCGCGGGAGGTGAACGCAGCTCTCCCGAAGCTTGAGGCTGCGCGTCCCCTCAAGTGGTCCCAGTGCGCCATCACCTTTGACTCCAAGGATCAACTCAACTGTTCGGCCATGGCAGGCTCGCTCCCCATGCTGTGCACACCAACCATCAGCAATGTCCTCGTCACCAACACCCTTATCGACGGTGGCGTGGGGCTCAATATCCTCTCCATCGAGACGTTCGAGACGCTCCAAGTGCCCTACGACCAGCTCATGCCAACGAAGCCTTTCTCAGGGGTCACTGACGGCTCCACTATCCCCATCGGACAGGTGCGCCTGCCGGTCACCTTCGGCGGGTGCAACAACTACCACACCGAGCTCATCGTCTTCGACGTCACCAACATCCACCTCCCGTACAACGCGATCCTCGGGTACCCCGCCCTCGCCAAGTTCATGGCGGTGACTCACCATGGGTACAATGTCCTCAAGATGTCGGGGAGTGGTGGCGTCAACACCATCTCCTGCGATGAGAAGGACGCCGTTTGCTCCCTCGAGCGCGCCTACCGTGCCGCAGAGGCCGAGCATTCAGACGACGAAGGAGACATCCTGCCTCGTGAGGATGTCCCCAGGAAGAAGAAGCAGCTCCTCTCCAAGGGGCGCCAGGGGGCTGAAACCTCTAAGGATGGCGCCTCAGGCTCCACGCCCGGAGACAAGGCCCCTCCCTCCCTCGCATACGAAGGCGCGCTCGGCGCTTCCCTTGGGTCGGGCTTGGGGGCTTCCATCTGGAAAGCTACCGACCTGACCAGTGAGACGAGGGAGGTGTTCGGGCACAACTTGGAGGCACGTTTCGGCGCACGGCAACCCAAGCAAGGAGCATGACGTGAAGCGCCAAGTTCGCGGGAGTTCATCACCAGCGCAATCGAGGAGCTTCAGGAAGCACAGGCCATGCGAGACGGGCGTCACCCTGCACCACCAAGCGCGGCTGCCGTCGTCTGCTCGGGCGGCATGCCGCGCGTCTGCGTCGACATACCGAGCATCAACAGGGCCGCATCCCAGGACCTCTTCTGGCCGTCGCGCGTCGGTCGCAGTGGGGTCTACCCATGCAACTACATCCGCATGCCTTTTGGTCTGATGAACGCGGGCGCCACGTACCAGCGCCTTGCTCAGGCCATGCTCGCGCCCTACAAGGTCAGGCGCCGCGAGGTGCTGGAGGAGGTGCCAGGCTCGAGCGAGGGCCTCGAGCCTGGGGAGGCGTCGGGCTCATGAAGGCCAGGCTCACGAAGACGCAAGGTCAGGCACCGACGACTACCTCGACGCTTCAGCGGTACTGCCGCCAGGTGACTTTCTGGTTCGTACCAGGTAACTTTTTGGTTTGCTCAGTTTGAGGGCGCTCATCGGGCTGCATTATCCTCAGGCGGTTAGGGCCCGTCCCCGTAGCCACATCGTTTACGCATGTATCAGAACCTTTTATGCATTTGATCAATTTCCTAAGTATTCCAACCTGCATGCTCGGTGCTTCGCCACCATGAATGTCGTCGCGCCCTAATGATCCTACCTTCGACCGCCTCGTGATTAAGGGTTGGCACGACGTCTGTGCTCGGGTCCATCCCTGCAGCGTTGACAAATCCAAGTGGTCGAGCTCTGTCTCGCGGGCCAGTCCCGTGCACGTCACCTCCCGTAGCCCTTGGTGCTGCGTCCTCGCATGAGCTAATCGGGAGTGGGTGAGTCAGGGCGCGTGGCACGGTTCCTGCAACCACAGTCGGCCTTTCGCCGTCGCGGGAGCCGCGCGCCGGGTGTTTTCTCCTCGGATTTGTCGCATGAGAAGACTGGGCACGGCGTCTGTGCTCGGGTCCGTCCCTACAACGTCGATAAATCCAATGGCTGAGCTCTGTCTGGCGGGCCGGCCCCGTTCACGTCACCTCCTGGGGTCGTTGGTGTTCGGCCTTCTCATGCGATGGCCCTTGGAAATTCATCCGACACAGGTTTCTCCAAAATATACAAGACATGCAATGGCGCCTCCCACCGGAAGACACAGGCGCAACCCGCCTTTGAGGTAGGGCCTCGTGAGACCCGTGCTGGCTCACGAGTGCCCAGATACACCTCCCAGTTCTACCGTGCAAGCCACACATATGAACTTAATGGGCTGTACACGCCCAGGGGGCTCAGGAGCCGGGCCCCCCTTCCCACGCCCAAGTGGAAGCCCCATGCTCCGCGCTGGCGGACAACACTGTCGCCCAAGCGGCTATGCCCACGCAACGTGGAAGCCCCATGCTCCGCGTTGGTGGATAAACAACTGAGGGCACCCTAGCGGCTACATCCAACCTCAGGACGGCCCCTCGCGGCCCCGTCTCGCAGCATTCACCTGGGATGCCCGCGTGAGGGGGCTGCATGGTGGCTACGCTCAGGCCGGTCCTGACGCACGCCACCTTCCCAGGTCCCTGATACCTGGTCTTCACGCGTCCCTCTGAGGAGAAAGCTGGTGAGGAAAGGTATGGGAGCCGCTCGTACGTCAAGGGGGACCCCTGAGCATCGCGATTCAGGGGACTCACTGGTCACGTAGCCCCTCACCCCTTGGCACCGTCCTGGTGATCCGGACGCCCCAACGGCGGTTGAGTTATGCGCGGGACCGGGCCCTGCCAACGCAGAGCTCAAGGCGCATCAAATCTCTAAGTCAACCCCGTCTTCGCCATGCTCCCTTCATGAGGGCAGCTCGTACGTCAAGGGGGACTCCTGAGCATCGCGACTCAGGAGCCTCACTGGTCACGTAGTCCCTCGCCCCTTGGCACCGTCCTGGTGATCCGGACGCCCCAACAGCGGTCGAGGTATGCGCGGGACCGGGCCCTGCCGACGCAGAGCGCTACAGCAAGCAGGAAGGAAACAAGGCGAGGAAGGAAACCACATAATTTAGCAATCATTACAAGCATTAAATGTCTCCAGAAATGCAAACAAGTCTAACGCCTCTACGAGGCATGATGAACGTTACAGGAAAGGACCCATGAAGAGGAGCTAGGAGGTTCCGGTGCCACCGCTCGCCCCGACCGCGGGGAGCTCGTCGTCGACATCGCTGCCATTGTCATCATCGTCAATGACCCCTATAGCTGCAGGAGGTGAGGGAACGGCGACGCAGGCGAACTTCTTCATCAGCGCCTGCACGGCGCCCTCCACGGCCGTCGCCGTAGCGGCGCGAACCCCAGGATCAACCGGGCGGATCACGGAGCCGAAGTCAAAACTCGGCTTGCGAAGGTAGAGGTGGCTGAAGACGCGCGTCGCGGCCGCAGAGAAGAGGTCACGACACTCACTCTCTAGGATGGTCTTCACCCTGGCAACGGCACCCTCAAGCACCTCGACGAGCTTTGAAGGGAGCCCGGCGAAGCCGCTCTCAGGAGCCACCAGGGGTTCCGCGATCCCCCCGGCAGATGGATTGCAGCGCCTGACGGAGCCTGAGCTCGACAAAGGGGAGGGCATCGAGCTCCGCAGCCTTCCTCTCCTCAGCCGCAACAAGGGCCTTCTCCCTGGAGTCGAGCTGAGCCTTCTCTGTAGTTACTTCCTCCTTCAGCTTGTCCAGGTGCTTGCGCTCCGTGGCTTGGTTGGCCACCACCTTGGACAGCGCGGAGTCGCGGTCGGCAAGCTTGGCCTCGTAGGTCTTGAGGTCTTCCTCCCGCTGGCGAAGCCGTTCCGCGAGCACAGTCCTCTCCTCATGAAGAGCCTTCAGGCTGACCTCCGCCTCACCGCAGCGCTTCACAGCAGACGCTGCGTCGACCAGCGTCGCATCGCGGGCTGCCTTGGCTGCCGCGGCTTCCTTCCTGCTCTCAATAGCGGTGGTCTCGGCTTGGCTCCAAACCGCCACGGCAGAGGCGTCGGCTTGGAGCCACCCAGAAAGGAGCCCCAAGCGCTCCTTCACGAGGCGACTATCGGCGCTCCCAAGAGCGTCCCGGACCTGATCCAGAGCGGCGTAGGCCCCATCCAGGGTGCCTGACTCGACCAGAAGGCTACAAGTCAAAGGTGCCAGGACCTGGCCCGGAGGTGGCGCCTGGGCGGCAGCGGGCGCCGCCCCCAGGAGGGCAGAAGCATGGAGAGCAGAAGGCGCCGGGGGCTGCGGTACCACTATAGACAAGGCAGGGACGGGCGGTCCCACGATCAGCCGGCCCTCGGGGGCTGGCCTCTTAGACCGCAGCGCGGATGCGCCCCCAAGAGAAGAAGCAGCCTCACCAACGGGCGTCGGGGGCTCCGCGGCCGTGATAAGGAGAGTCGCCCCATGAGCCTCCTCGCCCACGACATCAGGCGCCTCATCAGGCGTCGGCAGGGCACCAGGAACGGACGTCACGTCGGAAGGCACCTTCGGCTTGACGCCTGCCTTCTTCTTCTTCGGCTTCAGTACGGCAGCGCTCCTGGTTACCAAGCAAAGAAGGGATCATCAACACACAAGCCACCGACGGGTGGCCAAGAACCAAGTAGGACTACTTACTCTTCGACGTCGACCAACTTCCTCTTCTTCTCCACCTCGGCGAAGGCAGGAATGCCCTCGCCCTTCTCCGGCGAGGCGCCGCCGCGCGGTGGAGCAGAGGCGCCGCTCGCAAGGACCGCGGCCGGGGAGGCTGCACCAGCCCCGGACGAGGCCACCTCGCCAACTGGCTGTAGCTCGGGCAGGGGCGAGGCGGGCGCCTCAGCCACCTTGCTGGCATGAGCTGGGCACTCCGGAGGAGGCCCGGCCTCGCGTTTCCTCGGGGTCGCCCGGTCGGCGGACCGTGCGGCCCGAGGTGTGGGCCCAGGCCCCCTGAGGACCCTGGTGAGTCGCGGAGGACTTGCAGCAGGAGGTTCGCCGGCATCATCGTCGTCTTCGAAGCCGCGGAGAAGCGCATTCCGTGATGGAGGGGACACTTCCTCCAGATCGTCATCCGCTGTCCCCTCCGAGTCTTCCTCATCCGCGGTGTCGTCGGAGGACACCGCCACTGGGGAGCCAGGGCACTCGGCCGGAGAGAGCCCCAGTTCGTCGAAGGTGGGCATTGCGGCGACCAAATCGGCTTTGTCGTCGCGGCAGTACAGCGGGGCGTATGCCTCAGGAAGGTCCCCGGGGTCGCCGTTGAGCAGGGTCGCCATAGCCCTGTTCAGTTCCCCGGAGGTCAGGCGTGCGGACCGAAGCCTGATGTCATCACCACAGCCCTGGTAGTCCCACATGGGCCTCGAGTGAGATTGGAAGGGCGCCAGGCGTTGCGCCAGGAACTCGTTCACTATCATCCCCCTGGTCAACTTCCTAGCGCTGATGTCTCGAGAGATCCGCTCCAGGACGGGCTTGGCCCGGGGGTCGGAGAGCTTCACGGAGCTCCACGCAAGACTCTTCTCCGGTAGCCCCTTCGGAATCTCCAGGCGGGAGTTGAGGTCCGTGACACCTAAGAAGACCCAGTGGTGCCCGAAGTTCTCCACCTTCTTCCCGGCCTTTATGATCATGTTCCCGCTCTAGACCATGATGAAGGAGACGCATGCTGACCGCTGTGCACCGTCATGAAGCCGCAAGCTGAAGAAATGGCGGAAGAGGGCCACCGAAGGCTTCACGCCCATGAAGGCCTCGCAGTAAAAGGCGAAAACGGACAAGAGCAAGATGAAGTTGGGTTGAAGATGGAGGGCCTGGATCCCGTAGTGCTCGAGGACGGCGATGAAGAACTCAGAGAAGGGAGGAACAAGCCCAGAAAAGATGATGTGCAGGAAGAAAGGATAGGCCGGCTTGGCCAGGCTGTGCTGCTCCGTGGAGCCGCACCATATCAGTGTCTGCCCCCACTCATTGGTGTCGTCCGCTGTCGACGGAAGCACTGGGGCGAGGTACCCGTCCTTGGCTATGGTGGAATCCGAGAGTGCCGGCGAGATGGAAGCGGAGGCCGAGCCCTGAGCCTCGGGTTTCGACTTGCCGGCGGGTGCCATCGAGAAGCCTTGAGAACGAGAAAGCAAGAAGGAAGACGGTGCCATGCTTAGATCTGGAGAGGTTCTCACAAAGGATGGGGATCTGGGTGAAGGAGCAAGAGTACAGGGGAGGAAAGCAATAATGGCTCGACACCGGACGTCAGGCTTTTGTCGGTTCGGGCAGTTGCCGAGGAGACACGGGAGCGGAGACGTCCGCATCTAACCGCGCACCGCGCGCCAGGCCAGGCCCGCAGGCGATGAGGGTGCGCGGCGCTTCGGGCCATCTACTTCGGCTTCGCTCGAAAGCCAGCTCGAGCGCGCCTTGGGCCCGGGGGCTACTATTGGCGTCCTGGGAACGGGGGTACCCAGACTTGCCTGCCTGCAGCCCAGGGCGTGGCCCGCTTCGACGGTCCATACGGCCCGGCGCGGCTTCACTCAAGACAAGGCCGTCGCGAGAGTCCCACCCTCGCGAGGAGGACAACGCCAAAGCTCCCGGAAGGAGGAGGCCTCTCCAGGCCCCTTCCCGAGAGGCGGAGATCTCTATGCAACGGTCGGTCTCGAGAGGTCAAGGATGATGCAAGCCGGGCCAGGCGGGCACCAGCGCGCGTAGAAGAGACAATTTCCCCTTTAGTGCAAAGGAGGTAGGGGCGTACGCGGGTTCCCGAGGCGTCCCACCAAAGGTTTCCATTCCGGTGCAAGAAGACTGGACGGATGTCACCGGCGAGCCCACCTCCGCGTCACTGCCAACTACTTTGCACGCGAAGACCACCTTTCATCAGGATAAGATGTACCTTCTGTCCCCCTTCGAATTTGGCCGTTGTGGGATCCCTTCCCGCCATTGCGATAAGGGAAGAGGACCCGGGCCATTGCGATAAGGGAGAGAAAAGACATCACCCAAGCACCCTCGTGAGGCTACTCACCACTGTACTAGTTCATCCACAAACCTCCTCGTGAGGCAATACACCATAAGCAGGAGTAGGGTTTTACGCTTCGCAGCGGCCTGAACCTGGGTAAATCCCCGTGTGCTAGTCTTTATCCCCACGATTGTGTGAGTTCGTCGGGCTAGGCTGTCGAGCTGTGAGCTTGAGGTCGAAGCTGGTGGGGATCTTCGCACACGCCCCTGAGTTCGAACCTCTTTGGGTTTTGCGGAGCCCGTAATCCGACACTCTTATCCCAGTCCGTCGATTCCTTTTAATCACCCGTCCGAAATCGCCGTGGATTCATGTTTCTTCTAGCTGATTCGAGAGTTCTCATTCATAGAGTGTACTGTGCAAGGACACATCACGGCTATGTGGCCTCGGCTAAAAAAACGAGGAGTTCCATCTCACCGTACCAGACGACTTCATGAAGCGCACGGTATGTTCAATCTCACACTACCTGTGTTGACATGCATGGCCTATACTTTTTCTGAACCTATACTATATATTGCTACATTTGGGTAAAAGGCGCCACATGCAGCATTTGCGTCAAATGTGTTTTCTTCTCTTCTTCTTATTCTTCTCCTTCTATATTAGGCAAATTAATGTTGTATTGTTCTTTCGTTTACTCTCATATATATTTGCATGACATCATGGTTACATTATCTGCTTACTTGTAATTTCTTGTCCTTTCATATGAACTATTGCACTGTTCTTTTAACTACTACTCCCATACTATCATGTTACCCTGTTCTTTAACAATCTTATCAATTCCTGCAGTACATCCCTTGCTTTGCAACGACAACTGTAATGCTAAATCTTGGCCTTTACATAAATGAAGACTCCAGGGATGTCATATTGAGCACAAACCATGGATTTACAATCGTTGTTTCTGTAAAACTCGATGAATATTGTCACTCCTATTTTGAAGAAGGCCTTTGGGGAGTAATTTCTAAGTTTTATATATTGAAAGCTGGCACTAAAATTACGCTGCACCTAGAAGAGCCTTACCATACGATAAATGCTAACTTCCCCGACGACATTCTCCGTCCATGCTTTGTTCGAAGTAAGTGTTCTTTCTAGTATCTGCATCTTGACTTGCGTAGCAATATCAATGTAACTGCGTAGTATTTTAGCAACCAATTGGGATTTCATTTTCTTAATCTGTTAAAACTGTTCCTACCTAGTAACTTGTAATTACCAATGCACTATTCTTCTGCACTGATCTAGCTACATAATCACTATCCTCCCACTACTCTACTCTTGACAGAAAGATACGCCGGCGGCCATTCTCCAGACATGGATGTCGAGGTTGCCAACAAGCGGAGGCGGGCTGAGCCAGAAACACAAGCACCTCCGATAGGCCCAGACCTCATCAGCATCCTCCCCGATGTTATGTTGAGAGTCATCATCTTCCTCCTCCCTATCAAAAGATGGCGTGCGCACAACCGTCCTCTCCTGACGATGGCGCCCCCTATGGCGATGCACCCCTCTCGGCCTCATCAGCGAGCACATGCTCAGCACTGGCTATCGCAAACGCTTGGATGCATTGTCCTAGATCCTCGGCACGCATTGTGGCCCAATCAATGGCCTTACTATGGGCAAGTTCCGTTCCAATGGCAAGGACCGAGCCAAGCTTGACGAGTGGTTCTTATCGACCGCCCTAGATCATCTCGAGGAACTCACTTTTAATGATGGACAGATGCGCCCGCTGCCACCCTCCGCGTTGCGCCTCGCGCCAACGCAGCGCATCGCCAGGATCATGAACTGCCATTTCCCCTAGATTAACGCTAATCCCGCTCTTTTGCTACCTCGACTGAAGCACCTTGAGCTCGTCACCGTCTGCATCCCCAACGACGACATGGAGCGCCTGCTCCGTGGCTGTACTGCGCTCGAGTACCTTCATCTTCAGGCGATCAATGGGTTGAGTAGCCTCCACATCACCTCCATGAGTTTCCAGACAATTTGTGTGTATTGCTGGTGCTGCAACAGGAGATCGCAGAAGGTGAATCACCAAATGGTCATTGAGGACGTGCCTTTACTTGAGAGATTACTTGTTGTTGATCAACAAGGTCCAACAAGAATCAGGGTCATTCAAGTGCCGAAATTGACAGTGTTTGGCTACTCGCCCGTCAACTTATCTGAACTTGTTTTTGGATCCATAACCGTCCAGGTACAACAGTCACCCTCTTCTCATTCTTGAGTTAACATTTTTTCTCTCTATTCAAGATGTATGTTCGTCTGTCATCCAAAAAATTATATCGACAAGCTCGACCCCGTATCTGCGCACAGTGAAGGTCTTGGCAGTAGAATCTATCGGCCCCGACCTGGACCAAGTTGTCAGATTGCTAAGATGCTTTCCGTGCCTGGAGAAGCTATATATCGAGGTGATGCTCTTTCATGTTAAATTTTAATCACAAGGGAGTTCAATTTTTGAAACCCTGTAAATCATAAGAGGTTCCTTGTGTGTCCAAGCACTAATACATTCTCTTCTTTTGCAGATACGGTTAGGCCCGGTAGTGGATAATGTGATACAATATAACAATCCCATCGAATGCCGTGATCTCCATCTCTCATATATTACTTTGAACTCCTACCGAGGGACCTTACCGGAGATTATATTCGCCATGTTCTTTGTTGTGAGAGTAAGTGTGCTAAAGATAATGAGATTTTCCCTACATTTATCGCGCAAGAAAGAATGGTTTGCTGATTAGCTCCGGCGACTAGGACAGAATGGAAAAGGCTCTGCAGAAGCTTAGTTTCGTTTTGTAACTTCAGTTGACAGACTATTCAGAAGTCCTTATGTCAAGCTCATGAATGACATGTCAGTGGCGGATCCCTTTGCAGAAATATTGAAGTTGCCAAACTAATAGTAATATCAGTATGAACCTATCATATTTGTTCATGTTCAGCTGATCAGCTCGGGCGTCTAGAGCTGCATGACAAAGTTTCTGCATAAGCTGAATTTCATTTCTATTGTCAGTTTGAACCTTGTAATATTTGAATTTGAGCCTTGTAATGTTGGAATTTGAACCTTTGTACTATTTCTGTCATTTGTGATACAACCATGCAAATGGCATCTTATGAAGGAGGCTCGTATGTTGGTAGTACCATCTTTTCCTTAGTACGCAATGTACGATTAATATCTAGACATTAGTATGCAATTGACGATTAATATCCGGACCTTAAGAAGTAGAACCACGACCCAGGGTATCCTACGCAGCTCCAATGGTGCTCCCAGCGGTTGCTGACGACGAGCGCCAGTTCACCATGCATGCCGTAGTGGACACAGACAAAGTGGTCTGGTTCGACCTCGCGTCCCACCGCGTGCTCTGCTCTCGCGTCCCTCCACGTGCTTTGCTCTCGCGCCCCTCCGCGTGCGCTCTGCCAGCGGTTGGGGCCGGCCCACGATCACGTTCGGGGCTACATATGCATGCAGTTGCGCCACGCGCATCGCCCCATGTAGTTACGTGCTTCCTCGACTGAATCACACGCTGCAAAAACTGCCATCCGGAAGTGCCGGTTTTACAGGACGTCCGGACCCCATTTATACACATGGCCATTAACCATAGTCTCTTCACACTTTCGATCGCGCCCTAAAACGCAATAAGCACACCTTCGACGACGCATACAGAGAGGATGTCTAGCGGCGCTCCAATGGAGTACGACATGCATCATGTGGAAACCCACATGAGGAAGACGGACCTCATGGTGGTGTACACCAACGACCCGGGCATGGTGGATGACTCCATCGGCAGTATGGAGCGGTTGCTTGATGCGGATGACAAGTACAAAGTGGTCGGCTTCAACCTCGCTTACACCAGCGGTCGTGCCAGGCATGATCAGAAGGTTGCCGTCGCCCAGTTATGCGCCGGCCATCATGTTCTCCTCTACCCCTACTGCCTGGCCACAGTGCCTTGCGAGCGTTTCACCAGGTTTGTCAATAGCCCCAACTACAGGTTCGCTACGGTGGACACCACCAACGATCCAAAGGTGCTCAAGACTTTGGGCTTGGCCTGCAAGAAGCTTGTCGACATCTGCGGCCACTACAAGCTCTGGGGCAGCAAGAAGAACATGGACTCCCATGTTGACCTGGCCGAGGCCATCATCGACCCCTACTACAGAGACATGAAGGCTGAGTGCGACAAGAACAAGCATGTCTGGCACAGGGGCTGGGTGAAGAAACAGGATGAATATCACCTCTAGACCGCGGCCAAGCAAGCGTACACTTGCTAAGAGATGTTCAGGCGGATCGTTGACATGAGGAAGTGCCTCCTACCTAAAGACGACGCATGATCGAGCCACAAGCAGAGCGGTGGCGGCAAGCGTCACATGAAGTAGATGATTTGATGATCCTTGCTCATACTCCCTCTACGTCGAAATATTTGTAGTTTTAGAGGGTAAGTTTATTACGCATGTAATAGCTTATTGAGGTGTGTGCGCCAATGTTATGTGTGTAGTCACTTATGTATTTGGATGCTTAATTAGGTTATGGCAATCATGTTGTTATGTGTGTAATTGTTTATTGAGGTGTGCCAATGTTATGTGTGTAGTCACTTATGTATTTGGATGTTTAATTTGTTTTTGCAATCATGTTGTTCTAAATAGAAGCATAGATGTTTGTGGGCAGATTGAGCAAATCACATCGCATGCAGAATAAACAACCATATCCGTCGGTGATGATTTCATCAGTCCCTGACAGTTCTTTATCCGGAACCATTTGCCCACAACACATCCGAATGGCATGTGTATGCTGTACATCACACACATCTTGATCCGAGCAACCATTTGTGTTATTTTTGCTTATCGCACACAGTTCATCCCAGTGGCCTGTATATTGTCTATCACACACATTATGATCTATGTAACCATTTATGTTATCTTATCTCATCACAAACAGTTCATCCGAGTGACCTGTATCACGTAATCATCTGGACAATCGTTTGTGTTCTGCTGGATCAGCGCAAACAGTTTATCAGGGTGAACTGTATGCCGTACATCGCACACACTTGCAATTTTCTAACCATTTGCGTTATATTGTCCAATCGCAAATAGTTTATCTGGGCCAACTGTTTGCCACAGATCGCGCGCACAACTTTTTTGGGATTGTATTTGATGGGCCCGTCATCGCACACAGTTCACATCATTAGCGACGAAGCTATAACTATACCGTTTGCGATTTGGCCAGCGCACACAGTTTCGTCGAAGGGTCTCTGATTGCTGTGTCGTCTTTGGACCATCCCACAGTAGTGCTTGTCGGTGTCCTGGGAACGGGGGTACCCAGACCTGCCAGCCTGCGGCCCAGGGTGTGGCCCATTTCGACAGCCAAGCATGGCCCAGCGCGGCCTCGCTCAAGACAAGGCCCTCGCGAGAGCCCCGCACTCGCGAGGGAGACGGCGCCAAGACCCTCAGAGGGAAGAGGTCTCCCCAGGCCCCCTCCTGAGCGGCGGAGATCTCTATGTAATGCTCGGCCTCGGGAGGTCAAGGGTGACGCAAGTCGGGCCAGGCGGGCACTAGTGCGCCAGAGGAGACAGTTTCCTCTTTGGTGCAAAGGAGGCAGGGGCGCACGCAGGCTCCCAAAGCACCCCCAAAAGTTTCCATTCTGGTGCAACGAGACCAAGACCACGAGCTCCGCAGGACGGACGTCATCGCCGAGCCCACCTCTTCATCACCACCGGCTACTTTGCAGGCGAAGACCACCTTTCGTCAGGATAAGGGTGTACTCGTTGTCCCCCTTCGAATTTGGCCGTTGTGGGATCCCTTCCCGCCGTTGCGATAAGGGAAGAGGACCCGGGCCGCTATAAATAGAGGCTAGGCCGCCCCAAGGGCGGGGAGAGAGATCCAACACCACCCAAGCACCCTCGCGAGGCAGCTCACCACTGTACTAGTTCATCCACAAACCTCCTCGTGAGGCAATCCACCAAGAGCAGGAGTAGGGTTTTACGCTTCGCAGCAGCCCGAACCTGGGTAAATCCTCGTGTGCTAATCTCTTTTCCATCGATCGTGCGAGTTCGTCGGGCCAGGCTATCGAGCTGTGAGCTTGAGGGCGAAGCTGTGGAGATCTTCGCACACGCCCCTGAGTTCGAACCTCTTTGGGTTTTGCGCAGCCCGAAATCCGACATTTGGCGCGCCAGGTAGGGGCGTGTCGAAGCCTCTCCATCCGCAGCTGCAGTCGGGCCTCGACTCATCAGCTCCATGGCCGACACAACCTCCGATGCCAGGCGGCCCTTGGCGTGCTATGGCGCCACGACTCACCTGGCCGACCCTGCGGTCGCATGCATCCTCGGCGGGTCGCAGGCGCCCGCCTCCAACCGCCAGGTCAAGCAGTTCCTCCGCCAGGCGAGTACAGTTCGGCCACGGCTCGAGGACCCGCAGCCTCGAACATGGCCAGAGATCGACATCACCTTCGGCCCCGACGACCACCCCAGAACAACGGCCGCCGCCGGTACACTCCCCATGCTGTGCACGCCAACCATAAGCAGCGTGACTGTCACCAGGACCCTCATAGACGGCGGGGCCGGCCTCAACGTCCTCTCCGTGGAGACCTTCAACGCGCTGCAGGTGCCCTATGACCAGCTCACACCCTCAAGGCCCTTCTCGGGGGTGGCTGGTGGCTCCATCGCTCCCTTGGGGCGGGTGCGCCTCCCGGTCACCTTTGGCACCCACTACAACTACTGCACCGAGCAGATCGACTTCGACGTCGCCCACATCCACCTCCCTTACAACGCAATCCTTGGCTACCCCGCCCTCGCCAAGTTCATGGCGGCAACACACCCGGGCTACAACGTCATCAAGATTCCAGGGAGCAACGGCATCCTCTCCGTCGTCGGAGATGCCAAGGACGCAGTCTGCACACTCAAGCTCGCCTACAAGGCGGTGGCTACGGCGCGCCCCAACGCCGGAGACGCCGCGCAGGCCGCAGAGGGCGCTGGGGACGCCGTCGATGCCGCCCCAGCGAAGAAGAAGCAGCTGTTCTCTCAGAACCGGGCTGAGACGAAGCGGGTGCCTGTAGACGACAAGAACCCTGGCCTCACCTTCACCATCGGCGCCGGCCTCCCCCCGGAGCAGGAAGAGGTGTTGGTGGCCTTCCACCGCACAAACAAGGATGCGTTTGCTTGGAACGCATCCGACCTGGTGGGGGTCCCGAGGGATGTGATCGAGCACCACCTCATGGTGTGCCCTAATGCGCGACTGGTAAAGCAAAAGGCGAGAAGGCAGGCTCAAGAGAAGCAGGCGTTCATCGCCCAGGAGGTCGGCACGCTGAAGGAGGCCGGAGTCATCCGGGAGGTGCAATACCCGTAGTCGTTGGCCAACCCGGTGGTCGTCCCGAAGAAGTGCGGGAAGGAGCGCATGTGCGTCGACTTCACGAACCTCAACAAGACTTGCCCCCAAGACCCGTTCCAGCTGCCGCGCATCGACCAAATCATGGACTCCACCGCCGAGTGTGACCTCCTATGCTTCCTGGATGCTTTCTCTGGCTACCATCAGATCAAGATGGCGGTCGAAGACGTCGAGAAGACGGCCTTCCTCACCACATGCGGTGTGTTCTGCTACACGTGCATGCCCTTCGGGCTGCGGAACGCTGGCGCAACCTTCCAGCGGCTGATGCACATTGCCCTGGGGCAACAACTCAGGAGGAACGCGGAGGCCTACATCGACGACATCGTGGTCAAGTCACGAGAAGCCAAGACCCTGATCGAGGATCTGGAGGAGACGTTCGCTAGCCTACGGCGGGTGAGTGATACGTCTCCAACGTATCTATAATTTTTTATTGTTCCATGCTATTATATTATCTGTTTTGGATGTTTTATATGCATTAATATGCTATTTTATATTATTTTTAGGACTAACCTATTAATCTAGAGCCTAGTGCCAGTTTCTGTTTTTTCCTTGTTTTTGAGTATTGCAGATAAGGAATATTAAACGGAGTCCAAACGGAATAAAATCTTCGGAATGATTTTTCTTGGACCAGAAGAAACCCAGCAGACTTGGAGACGAAGGCAGGAGACCTGCCGTGGAGTCACAAGCCACCAGGGCGCGCCCTGGGGGGGGGGGGGGCGCCCGCTGGCTTGTGGCCCCATGGCAGCCCTCCTAACCCTATTCTTCGGCCTATAAATTCCTAAATACTCCCTGGTTACCAAAAAGAGCCACGAAAATACTTTTCCGCCGCCGGAAGCCTCTGTTCCCGTGAGATCCAATCTTGGAGCCTTTTTCGGTAATCTACCGGAGGGGGATTCGATCACGGAGGGCATCTACATCAACTCCATTGCCCCTCCGATGATGCGTGAGTAGTTTACCACAGACCTTCGGGTCCATAGCTAGTAGCTAGATGGCTTCTTCTCTCTCTTTGTTCTTCAATACCATGTTCTTCATGATCTTCTTGGAGATCTATCCGATGTAATGTTCTTTTGCAGTGTGTTTGTCGAGATCCGATGAATTATGGGTTTATGATCAGCTTATCTATGAATATTATTTGAATCTTCTCTGAATTCTTATATGCATGATTTCATATCTTTGCAAGTCTCTTCGAGTTATTGGTTTGGTTTGGCCAACTAGATTGGTAATTCTTGCAATGGGAGAAGTGCTTAGTTTTGGGTTCAATCTTGCGGTGTCCTCGCCCAGTGACAAAGTAGGGGTAGCGAGGCACGTATTTGTATTGTTGCCATCGAGGATAAAAAGATGGGGTTTTCATCATATTGCTTGAGTTTATCCCTCTACATCATGTCATCTTACCTAATGCGTTACTCTGTTCTTCATGAACTTAATACTCTAGATGCAGGCATTAGTCGGTCGATGTGTGGAGTAATAGTAGTAGATGCAGAATCGGTTCGGTCTACTTGACACGGACGTGATGCCTATATGCATAATCATTGCCTTGGATATCGTCATAATTATTCGCTTTTCTATCAATTGATTGACAGTAATTTGTTCACCCACCGTATTATTTTCCTTCATGAGAGAAGCCTCTAGTGAAACCTATGGCCCCCGGGTCTATTTTCCATCTTATATTTTCAGATCTATAAACCAAAAATACCAAAAATACCTCGCTGCATTATTTTTACTTTTGTTTTACTTTACGTTCTAGCAATCTTTTATATCTATCTCTATCAGATCTCATCCTTGCAAATAACCGTGAAGGGATTGACAACCCCTTTTAGCGTTGGGTGCAAGAGTTTGATTGTTTGTGTAGGTGCGAAGATTGGGGACTTGCTTGTATCTCCTACTGGATTGATACCTTGGTTCTCAACAACTGAGGGAAATACTTATCTACTTTGCTGCATCACCCTTTCCTCTTCAAGGGAAAACCAACGCAAGCTCAAGAAGTAGCAAGAAGGATTTCTGGCGCCGTTGCCGGGGAGATCTACATCAAGCCTACCAAGTACCCATCACAAACTCATCTCTTGCATTTACATTATTTTCCATTTGCCTCTCGTTTTCCTCTCCCCCACTTCTGAAACGATTTTCAGAAAAACCAAAAAGATTTGCCTTTTTATTCGCCCTTCTTCCGTTTGTCTTTTCGTTTGCTTTTTATTTGCTTGTGTGCTAGATCGTTTCGTTGCCACTATGTCTGAATCGGGGAACGTTATCATTGAAAATCTTGAGGGTATTGCTAGTACAAATCTTGAAAAATTTGAATCTTGCTCTCTAGATCGTGAAACTGAACCTCCTCCTAATTATAAAGCTAAAACTTTTCAAGTGGGAGACGGAAATATTATAGGGAAGAGTGTTATCCAAGAGTTCTTTGATTGTACGGGAGTGATGCCTATGAATAAGAGATCTATTCTTCTTAGCACAAATTGTTATGCGGATGCTATTGCCATGCTCATTGAAAAACTGGAAAGAAAATTTGTGCATGTTCATCCTGCTTTGCAAAAAGTGTTTTATGAACTTCCCAATATTAGTCACCCTAAAGCTAAAAAGATTGCTACTATCATCCTTATGCGTGAATTTGATTTTATCGTACAAGAAGCTAGGGAGATTTTTTCTTTCTATAATAAAGACTTTGAACACCCTCCAATCGAAGAAATTCTCCATGATAAAGAAACCTTGCGTAGTTTGGAATCTAGAGACTATCAATCTTATAGTGAAAATCTTAGAAGGAGAGTTCCCTACGCGGAAGTCACCCAAACCTTGTATCTCGAGACTTATGATGAATTTGATTGGTTAACTAGGGGAATTTTTGTAGGGTATAAGGATGATTTGTTGGAAAGGATGGCTAGGGAACCCGTTAGAAATAAGATACGTGTTTTATACGATGATATCTATGGTGATGATCCAGATTTCGGGTTTATGAATGTCAAAATTACTAGTCAAAGTTCTTTTCATGAATTAAGTTCCCCTACTAGGAGGGAAATAAAGGAAAGGATAGATATATTTAGGAAAGCTTTTGATGGTTTGATCAAGTATGGATTGCATACCAAAGATGACAATACCTAGATCTATTGCGTTATGCCTAGCTAGGGGCGTTAAACAATAGCGCTTGTTGGGATGCAACCCAATTTTATTTTTATGCTTTTGTTTTTTGCTTCTTTTTTTGAGTGTTTTGCACATTATTAGCTCTTTAGTAATTGTGTTTTCTTGTTTAAATTAGTGTTTGAGCTAAGTTAGACCTTTGGGATGGTCTACGGTGTTTGTGATTTGATTTTGCTGAAAAACAGAAACTTTTGCTCTCAGTACAGTAATTTTGTAAATTTACTGGAACGTGATTTTGATTTGAAATTTTTACACAAGATTGATATACAAATTTAACTTATTTTCCTAATTTTTCAGAATTTTTGGAGTTACAGAACTATTCGAAGTCTATAGATTGCTACAGACTGTTCTGTTTTAGACAGATTCTGTTTTCTTTGTGTTGTATGCTTATTTTGATGTATCTATGGGTTGCATCGGGGGGTATGAACCATGGAGAAGTTGGAATACAGTAGATATTACACAAATATAAATAAAGAATGAGTTCACAACAGTACCTAAAGTGGTGATTTATTTTTCTTATACTAACGGATCTCATGAGTTTTCTGTTGAGTTTTGTGTTGTGAAGTTTTCATGTTTTGGGTAAAGATTTGATGGACTATGGAATAAGGAGTGGCAAGAGCCTAAGCTTGGGGATGCCCAAGGCATACCAAGACATATTCAAGGATACCAAAAAGCCTAAGCTTGGGGATGCCCCGGAAGGCATCCCCTCTTTTGTCTTCAATCCATCGGTAAATTTACTTGAGGCTATATTTTTATTCACCACATGATATGTGTTTTGCTTGGAGCGTCTTGTATGATATGAGTCTGTGCTTTTTAGTTTGCCACAATCATTCTTTCTGCACACATCTTTTGAGGGGGGCACGCATTAATCGTGAATTTATTAGAATACTCTATGTGCTTCACTTATATCTTTTGAGCTAGGCAATGTTGCTCTAGTGCTTCACTTATATCTTTTTAGAGCACGGTGGTGTTTTATTTTATAGAAATTATTGAACTCTCGTACCTCACTTATATTATTTTGAGAGTCTTTAAACAGCATGGTAATTGGTTTAGGTTATGAATTTAGTCTTAATATAATGGGCATCCAAGAGGGATATAATAAAAACTTTCATATTAAGTGCATTGAGTACTATGAGAAGTTTGATTCCTTGCATATAGTTTTGAGATATGAAGATGGTAATATGAGAGTCATGCTAGTGAGTAATTGTGAATTGGAAGAAATACTTGTGTTAAAGTTTGTGATTCCCGTAGCATGCACGTATGGTGAACCGTTATGTAACGAAGTCGGAGCATGATTTGTTTAATGATTGTCAACCTTTGTGTGAGGGTCGGGAGCGCGCAATGGTTAATTCCTACCAACCTCTCCCCTAGGAGCATGCGTCTAATGCTTTGTTTCGATAACTAATAGACTTTTGCAATAAGTATGTGAGTTCTTTATGACTAATGTTGAGTCCATGGATTATACGCACTCTCACCCTTCCACCTTTGCTAGCCTCTCTAGTACCGCGCAACTTTTCGCCGGTGCATTAAACCCACCTTCCTCAAAACAGCCACCCTATACTTTCCTCAAAACAGCCACCATACCTACCTATTATGGCATTTCCATTGGCATTCCGAGATATATTGCCATGCAACTTCCACCGTTCCGTTTTTCATGACATGCACCATCACTTTCATATAGCATATAGAGTCATATTTTGTTCTAGGTATCGAGTTGTAATTTTTGAGTTGTAAGTAAATAAAAGTGTGATGATCTTCATTATTAGACCATTGTCCCGTGAGAGAAAAGGATGATGGAAGCTATGACTCCCTCACAAGTTGGGATGAGTCTCCGGACTTTACAAATAATAAAAGAGGCCAGCGAAGCCCAAAAAAAAAGAGGCCAAAGATGCCCACCAAAATAAATAAAAAAGAAAAAAATGAGAGAAAGAGAGAAGGGACAATGTTACTATCTTTTTCCACACTTGTGCTTCAAAGTAGCACCATGATCTTCATGATAGAGAGTCTCCTATTTTCTCACTTTCATATAACTAGTGGAATTTTTCATCTTATGCACAACCACTTAGTTTTCTTTTTGAGCTTTCATACACTTATAGCTCTAGTGCATTCGTTGCATGGCAATCCCTACTCACTCACATTGATATTTATTGATGGGCATCTCCATAGCCCGTTGATACGCCTAGTTGATGTAAGACTATCTTCGCCTTTTTCCTCAGAACCTCCACCATATTCTATTCCACCTATAGTGTTGTATCCATGGCTCACGCTCATGTATTGCGTGAGAGTTGAAAAGGTTTGAGAACATAAAAGGTGTGAAACAATTGCTTGACTTGTCATTGGGGTTGTACATGATTTAGATACTTTGTGTGGGGAAGATGGAGCATAGCCAGACCATATGATTTTGTAGGGATAACTTTCCAAGGCCATGTTATTTCGAAAGGACGCAATTGCCTTGTTAGTATGCTTGAAGTATTACTGTTTTTATGTCAATATTAGACTTTTGTTTTGAATCTTATGGATCTGAATATTCATGCCACAATAAAGAATATTACATGGATAAATATGTTAGGTAGCATTCCACATCAAAAATTCTGTTTTTATCATTTACCTACTCGAGGATGAGCAGGAATTAAGCTTGGGGATGCTTGATACGTCTCCAACGTATCTATAATTTTTGATTGTTCCATGCTATTATATTATCTGTTTTGGATGTTTTATATGCATTAATATGCTATTTTATATTATTTTTGGGACTAACCTATTAATCTAGAGCCTAGTGCTAGTTTCTATTTTTTCCTTGTTTTTGAGTATTGCAGATAAGGAATATTAAACGGAGTCCAAACGGAATAAAATCTTCGAAATGATTTTTCTTGGACCAGAAGAAACCCAGCAGACTTGGAGACAAAGGCAGGAGACTTGCCGTGGAGTCACAAGCCTCCAGGGCGCGCCCTAGGGGGGGGGGCGTGCCCCCCTGGCTTGTGGCCCCACGGCAGCCCTCCTAACCCTATTCTTCGGCCTATAAATTCCCAAATATTCCCTGGATACCAAAAAGAGCCACGAAAATACTTTTCCGCCGCCGGAAGCCTCTGTTCCCGTGAGATCCAATCTTGGAGCCTTTTCCGGTAATCTGCCGGAGGGGGATTCGATCACGGAGGGCATCTACATCAACTCCATTGCCCCTTCGATAAAGCGTGAGTTGTTTACCACAGACCTTCGGGTCCATAGCTAGTAGCTAGATGGCTTCTTCTCTCTCTTTTTTTCTTCAATACCATGTTCTTCATGATCTTCATGGAGATCTATCCGATGTAATGCTCTTTTGCGGTGTGTTTGTCGAGATCCGATGAATTGTGGGTTTATGATCAGCTTATCTATGAATATTATTTGAATCTTCTCTGAATTCTTATATGCATGATTTCATATCTTTGCAAGTCTCTTCGAGTTATTGGTTTGGTTTGGCCAACTAGATTGGTAATTCTTGCAATGGGAGAAGTGCTTAGTTTTGGGTTCAATCCTGCGGTGTTCTCACCCAGTGACAAAGTAGGGGTAGCGAGGCACGTATTTGTATTGTTGCCATCGGGGATAAAAAGATGGGGTTTTCATCATATTGCTTGAGTTTATCCCTCTACATCATATCATCTTACCTAATGCGTTACTCTGTTCTTCATGAACTTAATACTCTAGATGCAGGCAGGAGTCGGTCGATGTGTGGAGTAATAGTAGTAGATGCAGAATCGTTTCGGTCTACTTGACACGGACGTGATGCCTATATGCATAATCATTGCCTTGGATATCGTCATAATTATTCGTTTTTCTATCAATTGCTCGACAGTAATTTGTTCAGCCACCGTATTACTTTCCTTCATGAGGGAAGCCTCTAGTGAAAGCTATGGCCCCCGTGTCTATTTTCCATCTTATATTTTCGGATCTATAAACCAAAAATACCAAAAATACCTCGCTGCATTATTTTTACTTTTGTTTTACTTTACGTTCTAGCAATCTTTTATATCTATCTCTATCAGATCTCATCCTTGCAAATAACCGTGAAGGGATTGACAACCCCTTTTAGCGTTGGGTGCAAGAGTTTGATTGTTTGTGTAGGTGCGAAGATTGGGCACTTGCTTGTATCTCCTACTGGATTGATACCTTGGTTCTCAACAACTGAGGGAAATACTTATCTACTTTGCTGCATCAGCCTTTCCTCTTCAAGGGAAAACCAATGCAAGCTCAAGAAGTAGCAGTGAGCTTGAGGCTGAACCCCGAGAAGTGTGTCTTCGGGGTCCCGTCGGGTAAACTGCTCGGTTTCCTAGTGTCGCACCGAGGGATCGAGGCAAACCCGGAGAAGATCAAGGCTATAAGCAAGATGATTCCGCCTCAGACCCTCAAGGAAATGCAGAAGCTGGCGGGCTGCGTGACCTCCTTGGGATGCTTCATCTCCAAGCTTGGCGAGCGCGCCCTACCGTTCTTCAAGCTCATGAAGAGGAAGGGCCCCTTCGAATGGACTCCGGAGGCAGACGCGGCATTCGAGGACCTCAAGTGGTACCTCACGAGCCCACCAGTAATGGTGGCGCCCCGCCTCCGGGAGCCCCTATTGCTATACCTGGCTGCCACCCCACACTCCGCCAGCGCTGCGCTCGTGGCGGTCAGGGAGGAGCGTGCCGGCGCGCGCGCTGCACCCTCAGGCACGGGCAGGCCCCCGGGCATGAAGCAAAGTGACTCACAGGATGCCTAGAAGCCCTCACCTCTTCAAGACGATGCTCCTGAGGCCTCGGCCACCCCGGCGACCCCCGAGGCACCTGGACCTCATGAGCCCGCTACGGAGTGGGCGACACAGAAGGCTTCTCCCTCGTCGAGCACCCAGTGTACTATGTCAGTACCGTACTGCGGGACGCGTGCTCGAGTTACCCTATGCAGCAGAAGATCTTGCTTGCGCTACTCATCGCTTCAAGGAAACTGCGCCATTACTTTCAGGGCCACCCCATCAAGGTCGTCTCTACGTATCCCTTGGAGCAAGTGCTGCGCAACCCTAACGTAGCAAGGAGGGTCGCAGAATGGAACATCGAGCTGCAGGCCTTCGAGTTAGAGTTTAGCACGACAAGGGTCATCAAGGGGGCAGCCCTGGCAGATTTTGTGGCCGAATGGACGGACGCTCCCGACCGAGGGCTGGACGAGGGCCAGTCCCTCACCCCCGGCTACGAGGCGCCTAATGGTTGGATCATGCACTTCGATGGGGCCTTCGCACGCAGGGGAGGAGGGGCCAGAGTTGTACTCATCTCCCCGACCGGGGACAAGCTTTACTATGTCGCACAACTTTGCTTCCAGCATGGCGAGAAGGTCTCCAACAACATCGCGGAGTACGAGGGTTTAATCGCCGGCCTCAAGGCCGCGGCCGCCTTGGGGATTCAGCGTCTCACCATTAAGGGCGACTCCCAGCTCCTCGTCAACTTCTCCAACAAGGAGTATACGCCTAAGGACGAGCACATGGAGGCGTACTTGGAAGAGGTACGTAAGATTGAAAAACCTTTCCAGGGCTTGGAATTGCAGCACATCCCGCGCAGCGCGAACAAAGAGGACGATGACATCGCCAAGAGGGCGTCGCGTTGCGAGCCTCAGGAGCCAGGTGTCCTCGAGGAACGGCTCTTCAAGCCATCCGCGGCACCCCCAACCGCGGACCAGGCGCCGCAGAATGAAGAGCTACCCCCGGCACCGCCCTCGGGGGCTCCAACTTGTGGTCCGGCATCAGGAGCCCGACTGCTCCTGGCGCTGGAGCCCCAGGTCGACGACTGGACACAGGAGTTCAGGACGTACCTGCTCCATGGCACACTACCGGAAAAGGAGGAAGACGCAGAGCGTGTGGCACGACAGGCCACAGCTTATTGTCTACGGGACGGTGAGCTATACCGCAGGCGCCCGAACGACGTCGCGTTGCGATGCATGTCCAGAGAACAGGGGTGTGAGCTGCTGGCCGACATCCATGGAGGAGACTGCGGACACCACTCCTCGTCACGCACCCTGGTAGGGAAGGCGTTCCGTACTGGCTTCTAATGGCCTACGGCGCTCAACGACGCCATTGAGCTGGTCCGGTCCTGCGAAGCTTGCCAGTTCCATGCCAAGCAGATTCATCAGCCCGCGTAGGGCCCCCAGACCATCCCGCTCTCCAGGCCCTTCGCGGTTTGGGGGCTGGATATACTGGGGCCCTTTCCGCGGGCGGCCGGCGGATACCGCTACCTCTACGTCGCCATCGACAAGTTCACCAAGTGGGCGGAGGTGGAGCCTGTCCGCACCATCCCCGCCGGGTCGGCCATCAAGTTTATCAAGGGCATCATGAGCCGCTTCGGCGTCCCCAACCGCATCATCACCGATAACGGTTCGCAGTTCACAAGCAACCTTTTCAGGACCTATTGTGCTAACCTTGGAACGCAGATATGCTACGCCTCAATGGCACACCCACGAAGCAACGGTCAGGCAGAGTGCGCCGACGCGGAAGTCCTGCTGGGCCTCAAGGCAAGGAGCTTCAAGAAGAAGCTCGAGGCCTGCGGCAGGGGTTGGCTCGGTAAGCTTCAGTCCGTGCTGTGGTCCATCCGCACCACCGCGACTAAGCCCACCGGCGAGACCCCGTTCTTCCTCGTCTACGGAGCTGAAGTCGTCCTCCCACACGAGGTCAACCATCGAACCCCGCGGGTCTTGGCATTCGACAAGGAGCGTCAGGATGCCTCGCGGGGGACAGACCTCGTGCTTGGGGAGGAGGCCCGTCATCAAGCCTTGCTCCGAGCTGCGAGATACCAGCAGGCGCTGCGGCGTTACCACTCCCGTAACGGCCGCTCTAGGACCCTCGAAGTCGGAGACCTCGTCCTGAGGCGGGTCCTTTCCAGGGAGGGCTTGCACAAGCTCTCTCCCATGTGGGAGGGCCCGTTCAGGGTCGCCCGCGTCGCCAGGCCTGGCGCCGTGCGCCTGGAGACTCAGGACAGGGTCCCCATCCAGAATACCTGGAACATCCAGGACCTCCGCAAGTTCTACCCGTGACACTCTCACGTAATAATGAGTGGGCTGTATACGCCCGGAGCCCCCCGAGGACGCGGAGGGGTTCCCACCCACGCCCAAGTGGAAGCCCCATGCTCCGCGCTGGCGGACAACACTGTCCTCAAATGACTATGCCCACGCAGCGTGGATGCCCTATGCTCCGCACTGGGGGAAGACGAAGACTAGTCTAGGTGCCAGACGCGGCTGTTCTTTGCTTTTCTTGTATTCGAATTTGCCATTTTCCTGGAATGAAACTCGCGGTTTTTCGACTATATTTAAAGAAAAAGGGGTGGGAATCTTTCTCCTTGCAGTTTTCTATCTTGAAGTTTCCTTCTCCGGGTTAACACCTGCCAGCCTCTCCCTCTCGCGCCCCGCGAGCAGGGGCTGCGGGCACGGTGCGCACACCTCGCCAAGGCCTTGCCGTCCTGGTCCCCGTGTGGCCTTAGCGTCCTGGTCCTCGCATGGCGCTCTCGAGTGAGCTAGCAGGCGTGCGCCGCCTCACCCTCGCTCGGGGGCTCCGCCGCGGCACGGCGTGCTATCCTAGAGCCCCTGGAGGCTCGCGCCTCCTGGGGCAAGAATCAGCGGAAAGGAATGGTCGCCGCTTGAGCGTCAAGGGGGGCTCCTGAGCAACATGCCTCAGGAGCCTCACCGATCACATAGCTCCTTGCCCCTTGGTCTCGTCCTCGTGATCCGGATGCCGCAACGGTGGTCGAGGCCTCACCCCTTGGTCTCGTCCTGGTGATCCGGACGCCCCAACGGCGGTCGAGGCATGTGCGGGATCGGGCCCTGCCGACGTAGAGCGCCGCTTGAGCATCAAGGGGGGACTCCTGGGCATCGCGCCTCAGGAGCCTCACTGATCGCGTGGCTCCTCACCCCTTGGTCTTATCCTGGTGATCCGGACGCCCCAACGGTGGTCGAGGCCTCGCCCCTTGGTCTCGTCCTGGTGTTCCGGACGCCCCAACGGTGGTCGGGGCATGCACGGGATTGGGCCCCGCAGACATAGAGTGCCAAAAGGGGGCCCCCAAACCGCCTCACTTGCAGGAAGAAGGTACCCCCCAAACTCCCCAGGTGCCACTGCCAGACCTCACAACGCAGAAACCCGCCGCGGACGCATCAAGCTAAGTATCCTAACCACGACCAACGGGAAGACTCGACTAACAGTAACGCAGGGACCGCAACACATGATGAGAATGGTAATAAAAGGGCGCAAGCACCAAAGTTCATTACACGCCCAGAGGGGCCCCCCATGATTTTTTGGTTACAGGAAGAGGAAAAGAAAAAGAAGGCAAAGGAGTACCCCGGGGGCTACCGCTCCTGAGGCCCCGGCCCCGACGTGCCGGCGCTCAGTCCTCCTCCTCCTCCTCCTTGACGGGGCCGTGGTGGCACGCCGGTGTAGCCGCTTCCCGGGCGGGGGAGCGGCGCCGTCGCGGCTGGCTACCCCCCGAAGTCCGAGCGCGCCGGTGCGGCGGGGCGTCGTAGCTGTCGTCGCTCGGGCTCTTCTCAGACGAGGTGTCGCTGCTGCTGGAAGCATGGTGGCCGTCGCCAAGGGCAAGCTCACCTCCAAGATCGCCGTTGCCGCCGCCCTCCGGGCAGCACCCCAAGCGCCTACCGTCCTCCCCGAAGATCTTGACGAAAAGCGTCACGGCGCCGTCGTGCTTGAAATGGAGCATGGGCCTCCCCTCCAGGCCGTGGGCGCGGGCGAAGGTCTACCACCCACGGCTCAGAAAGGCGTTGCCTGCGGGGGTAACCTCCACCTCCACCCACAATGCGCCGCTGCAACAACCATCGGCCTGCAACCACAGACCTGCAGGCTCGTTAGCCCGCAACGTCTCCGTGAAGAAGCACGGGAGCTGCAACCAGGTGCTCGCCGGCCTCTCCACCAGCACCAGGAACTCCTGGCGCGTGTCGGCCGTGCGGGCTTGCGAGCGCGGTGGCTGAGCACCAACTACGGGTCTCCCTCCCCGGCCAACGCCGCTGCGCCCGCCGCCACCTGCTGCGCCAGCAGAAGCACCGGTCCTCGCGGAGGGACGCCCACGCCCACGGGGCGCCGCCGCCGCCTCAGTATACTTACGAGGACGACCCCGACTCCTCCTGGGAGGCTGTTGGTCCGGCACCCCCTGGCAGGCTTTCCCCTTCTCGGTGGCGGAAAACCTCCTCACCGGCGACATGATAGAAGAGGCGGAGGACGAAGGTGGAGGAGCAAGGAGTAGGAATGGGCTGGGGGCTCCGTTCCCCCCGCCCAATTATAGCCGGCTGGAGGCCAACCGGCACCTTCCCCCATCCCGGGCAATGATGGCCCTAAGACGTGCGCCGATTGCTGGTCCAACGGAGCGGTTACCGAGGCGCCATGGAGAAGCGGAGGCGCACGTGCTTTGACGTTTACCCTACGACAGGATGGGCTCGCAGGCCTTTGGGGCCCGCAGCGCTTCGGGCCATCTTCTCTGGTTCGCCCCGAAGCCAGCCCGAGCGCGCCTTGGGCCCGGGGGCTACTGTCGGCGTCCTGGGAACGGGGGTACCCAAACCTACCAGCCTGCGGCCCAGGGTGTGGCCCACTTCGACAACCAAGCACGGTCCAGCGCAGCCTCGCTATGGACAAGGCCCTCGCGAGAGCCCCGCACTCGCGAGGGAGACGGCGCCAAGAACCTTAGAGGGAAGAGGTCTCCCCAGGCCCCCTCCTAAGCGGCAGAGATCTCTATGCAATGCTCGGCCTCGGGAGGTCAAGGGTGACGCAAGTCGGGCCAGGCGGGCACCAGTGCGCCAGAGGAGACAGTTTCCTCTTTGGTGCAAAGGAGGCAGGGGCGCACGAAGGCTCCCAAAGCACCCCCCAAAGGTTTCCATTCCAGTGCAACGAGACCAAGACCACGAGCTCCGCAGGACAGACGTCATCGCCGAGCCCACCTTTGCATCACCACCGGCTACTTTGCAGGAGAAGACCACCTTTCGTCAGGATAAGGGTGTACTCCTTGTCCCCCTTCGAATTTGGCCGTTGTGGGATCCCTTCCCACCGTTGCGATAAGGGAAGAGGACCCGGGTCGCTATAAATAGAGGCTAGGCCGCCTCGAGGGCGGGGAGAGAGATCCAACACCACCCAAGCGCCCTCGCGAGGCAGCTCACCACTGTACTAGTTCATCCACAAACCTCCTCGTGAGGCAATCCACCAAGAGCAGGAGTAGGGTTTTATGCTTTGCAGCGGCCCGTACCTGGGTAAATCCTCGTGTGCTAATCTATTTTCCTTCGATCGTGCGAGTTCATCGGGCCAGGCTATCGAGCTGTGAGCTTGAGGGCGAAGCTGTGGAGATCTTCGCACACGCCCCTAAGTTCGAACCTCTTTGGGTTTTGCGGAGCCCGAAATCCGACAGTGCTTGCTTTGGATAGTAGGGCACGAGAAGGCAGTCTTTGTCCATGTTGGCAATCATGAAGTCTGTCAAATACTTCCGCATAGCTTGTCGGCGCTCAAGGTGATTGGTGTTGGTCTCATGCATGAGGTAAGGGTCCGCTACCGCGCATCCTTGTTGAGCTCACATTTGGCAGTGTAGGCAGCATTGATTGCCCATAGGCGTACTAAGGAAGGACTAAGCTTCATTAGACGGAACATGTTGAAGATGTCTTCGAACGACACATAGAATATTTCCACAGGAAAATCATCGCACAAACCATGATTTGGTGGCACCATCATTGAAAAACAGGGCGAAACCCACCTCCAGCAGAGAATGCATACTTCTCCCTAGATAGAACTATGTCATGCAGAATCCTCAATTCTGTCTGCAGAAGATCGCTGAGCTCCTTCGGAAGGATGGGATCACCTGGGGAATGGTAATTCTGCCATTGAACGACATGCCGGACTTGTTTACTCTTCTGAACCGGTTGGCTGGCAGCATGTGCCTTCGTCTTATTACCAGCTGGTCGCTTTCTCTTCTTGCGTGTCGCATTAGGCTGGCTGGCGATATTGTCTGGCAATGCATTTGCGACCGTCGCATTGAGTGTGTTTGGACTCAGCAATGTTCCCTTGTGTGGTGGCACTTGTGTGTCTGGTGGCGTGAAGTCCTCATTGAAAAGACTCTTCTGGCAAAGGAACCACACGTTCCTGTTGAGCAAGTGGAGGCATAGATGAGAATCCAAGAGCAGGACCAGCAGACATAGGTCCATCAAGATTGCACACGTCAATGCTGGGAGCTGATTTCCGATATTCGTTAATAAGGATGTATCGATTGACAAGTAGATTGTCCTCACCGCCGGCGTAATCACCACCATTGACATGGTCTTGATGACCGCCCAAATCCTCACCATTAACATGGTCCTCACCGACATGCACATTGTCGTTGTTACGAACTTTAGGTTGAATCTGACCCAAAGGAGATGGTCCTCGCCCACATGTGCTGTCATTGTTCATCTGCTGCGAGGTTGTGGAGATTTGGACGTTTCCTAGCTGAATTTGATTCTTCAGCCACTGCATTGGCCAACCCAAACATCCTGAGATGGTCAACTGGCTATCCGCACCCGGAGGTTGTATCGGAGGAGAAATATCTTCGAAACCCCTTACGACAACAAACACCTCAACTTTGAAGACCCCCCCAGGCATGGGCACTCCATGCATCATGGCATCTTTGGGGTGAACAATCGACCCAATTGCAACTTTAACCAGTTCATCATGCACATAAGCTAAGAGACTGCATGGAGTGTCTTCAGTAAGAGCGTTGAGAGCATCCATTGGCGACGGGTTACCAATGAAAGAGACAGAATGCTGGCTTCTATCCTTGGCTGAATTCGTTTGGATGACAACATTTCCTAGTTCGACGTTCTTGATCCAATTCTTCACGCTCTCGATTATTGAAGGCAGCATGGCTTGGGCATGGGCTTGGCTTTGAATGTTGATGCGTTGTTCGATGTTGGCTGTGGCTGCGGCTATGGCTGTGACGGTGGCTGCAGCTGTGGCTTCCATTATTTGTTGTTCAATGCTCCGCTTTTTGGCTCTCCTTCTCTCCCGTTGCAGCTCCCGGTCTTCGGGATAATAATAGTCCCATTTGGCACCGCATCCAGCACCATTCACTCGGCCACCCGCCGGCAGTGCTAACGGCTCCTTGCCAAGGGTAATGTTGATCGACCGGTTAAGAGGAGTGTTCCAACTAGCCGACGACCCTTGCGAGCTATGAGGTTATGCATGTTGCCTTGCCAGTTCTTCTTCTAGTTTCCTTGTTTGGTGATCCGTGGTAAATTCCCCTGTCTTATGATCATAATGATACCGCCCCCTGACATAGTTATATACGAGGGGGTCCTTGAATTGCACTAAGTGGTTTGGGATGCCCTTTGATGCAAGTGCACCGTCTTGCTTGTCCCATACGGGCGTCTTCCCAACAAAACCCCGGCTGCCAAGGGTGTGGTTACTTAATGTCTTCGATCGCATTTCCTTCCTCCATGACTACTGGGTCATCACTGAGTTCTCCTGAATTTGCATCTTGAAAATGTTCCAATCATCTAAACTAATGGTAGGCCACTTCTGCTGGATCTCGGAGATATCTATGTCGGGTTTCATTGCAATATGTTTTTTTGCTACAGATTTCCAAGAACTCAAATTCTTCGAGAACTTATGGATTGCATGGTTGTTTACCTGATTCTTTGGGTACGATAGGTTGTCATACTCCTCAGGAAACTTGAATCTTGCATGCACCCTTCTTATGAGGAGTTCTCACAGATTAGCTTTGTCCATATCCCTTAAATTTGTCTCGTTGATGGAGCAAACTTCTCGAAGGATAACACCTAGGGCGTTGCCATAGTGAGCAGCGGCTTTCCACGGACTAACAGGCTCACCAGTCTCGTTAACTCGTGTGATGACGAGCCTGTCGGTGCCTATAGCATTTCGGCTCCTAGGTTTCCGCTGCTTCTTGGATTTCTAAAAATGCTCGTCGACCTCCACATCCACCTCTTCTGCGGGAGAATACTCCTCTGTGTCCTCTCCATCAGTGCCCTTATCAAGATTACTGTCCACACCAGCAGGAACACTGTAGCCTCTGCCTCTCACATGGTAGTCATCTGGATTAAGCTCATCATCCTAATCTTCTTGTCCCTGCGCGTCCGTAAATGCATCACCGTCGTGTGCCGAATGTGTTGAAGAAGAGTCTTGCGCGTCGTTCGTTTGATTGGACATCTACAAAAACAAATAGCACATATATTTATTAAATCATACATAAAATACAAAATTTCGGCATGACCTTTGCTAAAAATAGGATATATTGGTTGCCAGAAATTTGACGAAACGGAAATTAATCAACGTTTCGCCAAAACATTGGCAACCCTATGCATTCCCTGCAAACAATACACAAGCAACCACATTTCCATCGAAACAAAATTTGAACCACATTTCCTCAAACTCATTTCGATCACTTACCGGAGGAATCGAGGTGTTGGCACCGATTGACGGGGCAGGTGGACGACGGCAGTGGAGGGATTAAAGGCGCGACGGCGGCGGGGAGGGGATAAAGGCGGCTTAAGGTCGACGCGGTTGCGGGCGGACGGCGAGGTCGAGGCGATTGGGGTCGACGGTGACTCGAGGAACAGCGACCGGAGGGGAAGGTGGGCGACGGCGACGGGGGAGGGTGGTGGCGGCGACGACGATGAAGGTGGCGGCGGCAGCGGGGGAGGGGTGTGGCAGCGATGACGACGAAGGTGGCGGCGGCGCACGGAGCGGAGGGTGTGAGCGCGCGAAACGAAAGTTTGCGGTGAACATTTCTCCCCAAACGGGCAAAGACAATGGGGGAAAATAGCTATGGCCTTGGTGACGTCTCCAACGCCATAGATATATTAGCTATGACGTTGGTGACGCACCAACGCCATAGCTATTTTCCGTCCAAAATTACATCAACTTATAATTCAACTTCCGATGGTTAATACAAATGTAGAATAATAGAATACGGTCAAGACAAAAATGTTAAAAGGGGGTGGATAAGGTCACATACGGAAGAACGTTATTACTTCAATATTCGAATACGATCGAATACTACCAAATTAATAATAATTAAAAGATAGATAAAAATCAACTACGACGCTGTTTCTCGGTTTCTCTTGTTTGTGTGGGGGCTCTGAACAGATGTTTTTCTCTTGTTTGTGCGGAGGCTCTCAACGAAAGATTTTCTCTTATTTGTGCGGGAGCTCTGAACGAAAGTTTCTGCATCCGACGTGCTTCTACGTCTTTTCTTACACTTCTCTTTCCGAATAACGTCATCTTCTTCTTGATAGATGCCAGATTGGTCATAGTCATCTAGATCTTCCTTGTTTGACAATTCTTTACCGTTCCGTTCTTTCTGCCCTTCGAGGTGATTTTCATGTTCTGCAACATTCTTCACACCTCCTTCTAGCTCATCATCATGTACCTCCCCTACGACTTCGACATCCTCCTCTTCCTCACCATGACTTGTCCACCGGGTGTAACCAGGCATGAAATCATATTTCAACAAGTGCATCTTCACACGACTAGTAGAAGGGTCAATCAAAACTATGTTTTCGCACTTCTTACATGGACATAATACTTTTGTTTCCCCTTTCCGATTCATATCTTCCAACGCGACCTTGAAGAACCCATTTATAATTCGATCCATATATATATTACAGCATAAATCATCCACTTCCACAGTGCCTACAAAAAAGGTCAAAAACCATTTCAACATATTATGTACTATATACACACACATATGCGGGCATTACATACCTAAATGATATACACAAAAAAAACAGTCGCCTAGTTCTCTCAATGGATCGAAGGCAGAGTCCGCCGGTCGTGTAACTCTATACACACATATATGTGAGAGTACCGTTAAGAGATTGCCTATGATTAACCAGGCCGGCCGGGTCAGCTGTATATAGAGATGCAAATACTAATGGCGTTCTAGATTTAGGAACGCCGCCACAATATTTGCGGGCTCCACAAAATATACCTATGGCATACCGTATAAGTTGCACGTCACAAGTATAATGCATAGTCCTGGCGTAGGAACTTTAGCCACGCCAAAAATAATATGTGAAAGGGGAGAGCGCTGGGGTCCTCATACAAGTGACGTTCGGTAGAATTTGAACGCCACCACTATGTGTGTACCAATAACGTACAAATTTAGGCAACGCCAGCACTATTTCAAAATATTAGTGCTGACATTGGAGGAAAATGGTGCGCCACCAACAAGAGTTGTGGCTAGCCATTTCTCTACTAGTGCCCCCACCCCCAACCCCACCCTCCCACACACACCACACACACACACGCATGTACACTTCGTGTGAGAGGGACGCATGCACTCATATATACATAGGTCGTACATGTACAACATGACCTACCATAACATGGACCGAGGGAATCTATGTTGGTCAAACCAGCCCCTCTTGTTATCGGTCAAATAGGGATAGACAACACGGGCCGGCCCACAGATGGCGCGTCATCAAAAACTACACGAGAGGGTCTAGAACACAAGCATTGCCTACTTGCGTGTATATATGAAGAGGTTGTGTATGCGATGTGTTTTAATTACCCAAATGTACAAGTTTGATGTGGTGCCTACCTCACGAACCAGACAACCCCCATGGAGTCTAGGTAATAAATAAAGGACGACACACATAGAGTGTCGGCCCACACCGACCACTTCGTGCACGTGGGAGGGAATTAATCATGAGAACACGTGAGCTTGAAGTTTGCTCAGATATGTCACCAGGACCCACTGTAACACGAACCAAGACGAATACATTCATGCTCAAGTACCCCTCTTGTTGCCGGTCAAAGGGATGACATATAGACCCTAGGGAACCATAGATAGGTGTGTCGTGGAAAACAACACAAGGGAGACATGCATGGTCGATCAGATGACCACCACCTTCATGCGGCCCAAATATATGGACATATGTGACGTGATGTGTTCAAATCCCCAATGCACAACTCTGACGTGGCATCAGCTAGTTGAAAGACATAGGAGTGTCAGTTCCCCCAATTAAGACCGACATGAGGGAAACCAACGCATGTTCTCAGCTTTGGTCTAGCGTCTGCATGCCACCACCTATCGTAACACAGACCAAGAGAGCCAGTCATGGTCAACACTTCTTGTTGTGGGTCAAAGGGATAGACCATGGAAAACTTGGTTAATTTTAATGTGTGCCTCCAAAAGTTTGTCAAGAATTAATGCAACAAAAACTCTATGTAATAAAATGCATGCACATTATATGTTGAAACAACAAATCTTATTGAAATCAATAAAAAGTCACAAAACATGGAATTTACAAAAAAACATTCTCAATATTTAGAAAACTACAAATCTTATTGAAATCAATAAAAAGGCACACCATATGTAGAAATAACAATTTTTCAAAACAAGAAATAACAAAAAATGGCACAAAACTGTGTAGGATTGTGGCATGGCGTCCCGGCCAACGTCTGCAGAGACTGATGATGACATCTCACTCTTGCTCCGTCTCATTCTCCTTGTTGAGGAGGTTTATGAAGGGGCCGACGCTTTGGCGGGAAACCGATTAGGGTAGTGGTGGGGGACTAATTGGGGGAGTGGTGGGAGAAGTGTGTTTCGATAGATCACTATCAATATAACAAGGATCACTTAGGAAAGAAGGAAGCTCAAGCTAGCATGACACGTGCGCACACAATACTTACACGCGTACGGGTGTCAGGCGGTTGTCTAGAACTGCTTTCAATTATTCGTGGTTCGTTTGGCCTTTTTATGCATTAATTTAGTTTTCTATGCATTTAATACGCAAAATTCAAATTTGAACTACAACCGCACGCTCCAGTGCACCAAAATGGGTTGACAATCATATTTGTCTCCTCGGGTGCATGTTTACGTCCCATGCAAGGAATGTGAACGAATTTCAAACATTTAGGCATCGTGGCTAGGGCGCAAACATTGAGAATCTTGTTTTTAAAATTCTCGTGAATCCAAAAGTCGTATGAAATTCATGAAAATTATCCCGGTGTCATGACAGGGCTCATTTACACCGCGGTAAAGAAATTGGACAATTTGAGACAACTTTTGGGGCAAGCATCTTACAAACCAGAGCTTCTCACTAGAATCATCGTGGTTTGGATAGGGAACGTGTCACCTTTATGGGGGAAACGACATTCAGTTCCTCTTCTCGCCTTGAATTTTTCTACAGGCAACATAGAACAATACGAGTATCGTTCTAAAATATGGAATTGTTCGTGGTTCGTTTCGCCTTTTTTGTGCATTAACTTATTTTTCTATGTATTAAATACGCATAATTCAAAATTTTGAACTACAAACGCATGTTGTGGTCCACCAAAATGGGTTGAAAATCATATTTGTGTCCTTGGGTGCATGTTTAGGTCACATGCAAGGAATGTGAATGAATTTCAAACATCTAGGTGTCGTGGCTAGACCGCAAATATTGATAATCTTGGTTTTAAATTCTCAAAATCCAAAACTCGTCTGAAATTCATGAAAATTATCCTGGTGTCAAGACAGGGCTCATTTACTCCGTGGTAAATAAATTGACCAATTTGGGACAACTTTTGGGGCAAGCATCTTACAAAACGGAGCTTCTCACAAGAATCATCGTGGTTTAGATAGGGAACGTGTCACCTTTGTGGGGGAAACGACATTCAGTGCCTCTTCTCGCCCTGAATTTTTTCCTACATGCAACATAGAACAATACGAGTGCCGTTCTATATGAAATTATTCGTGGTTCATTTCACCTTTTTGTGCATGAACAGAATTTTCTATGCATTTAATACACATAATTCAAAAATAGGAACTACAAACGCATGCTCCGTTGCACCAAATGGGTTGAAAAATCATATTTGTGACCTTGGGTGCATGTTTAGGTCTCATGCAAGGAATGGGAATGAATTTCAAACATCTAGGCGTCGTGGCTAAGCTGCAAACATTGAGAATCTATGTTTTTAAATTCTTGTAAATCCAAAACTCGTCTGAAATTCATGAAAATTATCCCGGTGTCATGATAGGGCTCATTTACTCTGTGGTAAAGAAATTGACCAATTCGGGACAACTTTTGGGGCAAGCATCTTACAAATCAGAGCTTCTCACAAGAATTATCGTGGTTTCAATAGGGAACGTGCCACCTTTGTGGGTGAAACGACATTCATCGCCTCTTCTCAGCTTGAATTTTTTTCTACAGGCAAAAATAGAAAGATACAAGTATCGTCCAAAAATATGAAATTAGTCATGGTTTGTTTTGACTTTTTGTGCATTAACTGAGTTGTCGGATTTTGGGCTCCGCAAAACCCTAGGAAGTTCGAACCCAGGGACGTGTGCGAAGATTCCTCAACAGCTTCACCCCACCTAGCCCACAAGGCGACGGCCTCGCTCGATGGCGAGGAAGAAGATAGCACACGAGAGTTTACCCAGGTTTGGGCCATTGCGAAGCGTAAAACCCTACTCCTGCCTTTTGTGGATTGCCTCACGAGCAGGTTTGTGGATGAACTAGTACAGTGATGTGTTGCCTTGCGGGTGTGTTTGCGGGGTGGTTGTCCCGTCCCCCTTCACCGAGCGGCCTAGCCTCTACTTATAGCGGCCTGGGTCCTCTTCCCTTATCGCCATGGTGGGAAGGGATCCCACAATGGCCAAATTTGAAAGGGGACAAGAGGTACATCCTATCCTGACGACAGGCGGTCTTTGCCTGCAAAGCAGCCGGTGGTGATGCAAAGGTGGGCTCGGCGATGACGTCTGTTCTGCAGGGCTTGGGGTCTTGGTCTTGTTGCACCAGAAGGGAAACCTTTGGGGGGCGTTTTGGCAACCTGCGCTCGTCCTTGTCTCCTTTGCACCAAAGAGGAAACTGTCCCCTCTGGCGCGCTGGCGCCCGCCTGGCCTGGCTGTCGTCACCCTTGGCCTCCTGAGGTCGTGCGCTGCATAGAATTCTCCGCCGCTCGGGAGGGGGCCTGGGGAGGCCAACCTCCCTGCGGGTCTTGGCGCTGCTCCCCCGCGAGCCCGGGGCCTTGCGAGGGCCTTGTGTTGAGTAGGGCCGCGCCGGGCCGTACTTGGTCATCGAGGTGGGCCACGCCTTGGGCCGCAGGCAGGCAAGTCTGGGTACCCCCGTTCCCAGGATGCCGACAGTAGCCCCCGGGCCCGAGGCGTGCCAGGGTTAGCTTCTGGGTGAAGCCACGGAGGATGACCCGAAGCGCCGTGGGCCCCAACGCCTGCGGTCCCATCTTGACGCGTGGCGCACAATGAGACGTGGGCGTCACGACTCCCTGGAGGCGTCGGGAACCGCCCTGAGCCGAGCTGACGCGAGGCCTGCGCGCCTTCCCGGCCATCATTGCCTTCCCTGAATGCGGCTGTCTCTTCGCGTCCTCCCCCCCTAGGGCCATGCAGACGTGACCCGACGGGGGCAGAGGAAGCGACGTGAGGCAGGGCAGCACGCCGATCGAGCCTGGCGCGCGTCGCCCGAGGAGTGCATGGCGACTCCACTCCCCATGACGCCGCATGGGCGGCGGTTGTGCCTATAAACCCGTCCCGCCCGGGGGGTCTTGCCTTCTTGACGCGTCCTCCCACCTTTCTTCCTTCCAAGTTATCTTTCATGTCCTCCTCCTTTCCTTTGCTCCTGCATGGCGTCCGGCGAAAGTGCGGCAGGTGCGGGGAAACGCTCGGGGTCCCCGGCTCCACCGGCGGTCCCCGGAGGCAGCGGCAGGGGACCCTCTAGGCCAGCCCAAGCTCGTCGGCGCTGGACCATTGTTGATGAGTAAGTGAATTGTCCCCCGCCTCCTTCTCTTACGGTCGCATCTGCTGCGCCGGTCTTGATCGTTCCCTCCTCCAAGGGCGCCCGCGCCCAAGAGGCGCAGACTCGAGGAGCTCCAGGAGGAGACGGATGCGCTGAGGGTCCAGCTGGCAGATGCCGAGGCCGCCCTCCAGGCCACACTCAGGGGTGAGGCAGAGGCCCAGGCGGAGCTGGCGGAGCTCCAGACCCAGGTCAAGGGGGCCGTCGACGCTGTTCATGCCGCCTATGACGAGGCGGCCCACGCGAAGAGGCTGGAGGCGCAACGCGCCAAGCAGTATCGGGACATCGCCCACCGCGCGGTCGGCGCGGTGAGCCGGTTCATCGGGGAGGCCCCTGCGCTGCCGTGCGCACACGGCGATGGGGGCTACCTCAACTTCTTCGACAAGGTGGTGGAGGCACTTGAAACTGGCGTCTCCCGGGTTGATGAGGACAATGCATCCAGCGCGCGCGACCTCCTGGACCTCGCGTTGACACGCGTCTTCTCCAACCTTCGCCGCCTCATCCAGGAGCTCGATCTCGTCCGCGTCAGGGAGCCGGTGCCCGAGGAGCTCCAGAGGCTGCTTAGGGACGAGGTGTGCCCGCATGTGGAGTCCTTGGTGGAGCGGTTAGTCCAAGAGCCTCTCTCCGACGACGGTGACGACTCTGGCGCCGCGGCGGGCGACGGCCCGGACGGCGACAGCGGCTCCTCCGCCTAGGCCTCCCCTGGTTTTTATTCTTCACAGTTCCTGTCATGTCAAGCAACACCTGCCCCCTGGGGGCGTTAACTTTTGCGTTTTTACCTTCGTCTTCCTCCTTCTTTAAGCTGTCGATTGTTTGTTTGAAGTGGCGCGACCCTGCCTCTCCCATAGGGCCTCGTGTTCTCACCGATGCGCCCCGGCGCTCCTTGAGAGGCCCGTGAGGGTATCATGTCAAGACCGGCAACGGCGCCCGGTCGGGCCCTCGCGGGGCGGGCCCTCGTGCCACCCCCAAGGTCAGACTCTTAGCCATGTCGCCTAGAGTGGCCGGGTTCCTTCCCTCGCTCTGCCCTTCCTTGCTCCTGGAACCACAAGAATCCTAATGGGGTTACGTAGCGGACCGTAGCGCCTGTATTTTTACGTTAGCGCTCATGCCTCTTGCCCGGCATTCGGGCTATCATCTGTTTAGAAGGTTCTGCCCTCATTTGGTAGGTGTACTTAGCTCATCAGGTCGTGGCGAGCTCGAGCGTCGCGAGGTGTAGGCGGAGCGTCCAGGGAGGTCGAGGATCCCGTCGGGGAGGGCTCCTTCCTTGCTTGCGGGGTGGTCCGGGAGCCCTTTCGGCACTCTGCGTCGACGGGGCCCGATCCCGAGCAGACCTCGACCACCGTTGGGGCATCCGGATCACCAGGACGAGACCAAGGGGCGAGGCCTCGGCCGCAATTGGGGCGTCCGGATCACCAGGACGAGACCAAGGGGCGCGGAGCTACGCGATCGGTGAGGTTCCCGAGGCGCATTACCTGGGAACCCCCCCTTGACGCTCAAGCGGCACTCTGCGTGTGCGGAGCCTAATCCTGCGCATACCTTGTCCACCGTTGGGGCGTCCGGATCACCAAGACGAGACCAAGGCGCGAGGGGCTACGAGACCAGTGTGGCTCCTGAGGCGCGTTGCTCAGGAGTCCCCCTTGACGCTCAAGCGGCTCCCATACCTTTCCGTCGGTTGCTACCCCGGGAGGTGTCTGATCCTCCCGAGGTTCTGTGATGCCGTGCTGGCGACGGCCGGAGCCCCCGGGCGGGAGCCCCCCGGCTGAAGATAGCTGGGCAAGCCCCCAGGCGCATGACCCAGGTGCTCCCAACTCGGTTAAGAGCCATCCCGCGCATTATTGCGTGGTTGCGCGCCTCTACAGCCCAAATCTGAGTGCATTGCTCCCCGCGTAGCCGCGGGATTGTGCTCCCGCGGCCCAAACATGAGCGCAATGCACCCAGCGTAGCTGCAGAGGTGTTGTCTCGGTGAAGCCGCCTCGTGAGGCGTCGTGGCATCGGCCGGACCTCGGCTTGCGGGCCTCATGAGGCCCTCCCCTCCGGAGGGCCGTGACGGCGCTCCCGTTGCCGCGGGTGGCCCGCGTTGCTCGTGTCTTGCCGATCCTCCTAGGCGATTGCTCCTGAGGTTCTGGGCTCGGCTGTGTACTGCTTGCTCACGGGGGCGGTGTCTGTGCCGCGCCCCCGCGCTTCCCGGGACGCCTCCCCCTCTCCCTCGCTTGCATAAACCTGGCGTGGTGCTCCCTCCGTGGAAGCCCCCATGCCCGGCTTGGGGAGAGCGCCCGGGGCACCTCCCTATTCCGGGAGGGTGCCGGCACCTGCAGAGGGCGCCTGATCCTCCGCGCCCTCCGCAGGTATGACGTAGCTCGGAATGTAGGGCTCCGTACATAGGCGTTGGCCCGCTACTGAGTCGTCTCCGTGCGCACCGGGGGCAGTCTCCCCGGGTGGCGGGATGACAGCATCCTGGGCACGCGGGCCACAGATCCTCCTGCGGCGGGCCTCCGCCAGAAGTTGCCTGCCTCTGCCGCCGCCGTGGGGTGGGCCGTGCGTGTCTTGACGTGAGTTGCCCCCCTGGTTATCCATCGCGCCTCCATTACGGTTACCCGCCTAACCGTAAGCCTGAGCCGCCTGCTCCCTGCGCCGGTTGGCGCGTTCCCGCCGGGACGAGCCAGGCTGTTGGTGATCCGTTTGGGTATGGGCATGCACATCGAGGTACGCACCGGGCGCCCCAGCACTTCCTTCGAAGGTACTACCGGCGGGACTAGGTGGCGCTCCGAAGCCGGTCACCGGGATTCGGAGAAGGAGAAGTACGGCGTGCGGCGGGCCCTGCTCAGGCTCGCCCGGGGGTGGAGCGGGCGTGCCGTCCACAGGTGGGGCGACGGGTACGGCGAGCGAGCCCCCAGCGCCCAGCGCCGGCGGTCGTGAAGGAAGGTGGGGGACCCAAGCCCTCCTTGCGACGACGACCAGCTCGGCGATGTGGTCGGCCCAGGCGTTAAAGCCCCCGTGCGTAGGGCGGTGGCGCAGCATCTCACTCGCCATCAGGAGCGAGTCATGCGCGTTGAGGTCTCCCACGTGGGTGCAGCGCGATGCCGGTCCCGTGGGTGCCGCTCGTCCGCCATGCGCCTGGCCAGCACGAGCGGCGTCGGTGGTGGAAACGACGCTGGTGGCCTGGTAACAACCGACCAGCATCGCACTGCCGTGGCGCGGGTCTTGGGCGGCAGTGGCGAAGTCGGCGGAGGCGGATCCTCCGAGGCCGAAAGGAGCCTGTCGGGCGTCGGCCATCGACACGACGGGGCGGAGAAGAAGCAAAGCTTGCTGAAGACTCCGACACGCCCCCTACCTGGCGCGCCAAATTTTGGATTTCGGGCTCCGCAAAACCCTAGGAAGTTCGAACCCAGGGACGTGTGCGAAGATTCCTCAACAGCTTCACCCCACCTAGCCCACAACGCGACGGCCTCGCTCGATGGCGAGGAAGAAGATAGCACACGAGAGTTTACCCAGGTTCGGGCCGCTGCGAAGCGTAAAACCCTACTCCTGCCTTTTGTGGATTGCGTCACGAGGAGGTTTGTGGATGAACTAGTACAGTGATGTGTTGCCTTGCGGGTGTGTTTGCGGGGTATTTGTCCCATCCCCCTTCAACGAGCATCCTAGCCTCTACTTATAGCGGCCCGGGTCCTCTTCCCTTATCGCCATGGCGGGAAGGGGTCCCACAACGGCCAAATTTGAAAGGGGACAAGAGGTACATCCTATCCTGACGAAAGGCGGTCTTTGCCTGCAAAGCAGCCGGTGGTGATGCAAAGGTGGGCTCGGCGATGACGTCTGTTCTATGGGGCTTGGGGTCTTGGTCTTGTTGCACCAGAAGGGAAACCTTTGGGGGCGCTTTGGGAACCTGCGCTCGTCCTTGTCTCCTTTGCACCAAAGAGGAAAATGTCCCCTCTGGCGCGCTGGCGCCCGCCTGGCCTGGCTGTCGTCACCCTTGGCCTCCTGAGGTTGTGCGCTACATAGAAGTCTCCGCCGCTTGGGAGGGGGCCTGGGGAGGCCTACCTCCCTGCGGGTCTTGGCGCTGTCTCCCCCGCGAGCCCGGGGCCTCGTGAGGGCCTTGTGTTGAGTAGGGCCGCGTCGGGCCGTACTTGGTCGTCGAGGTGGGCCACGCCTTGGGCCGCAGGCAGGCAAATGTGGGTACCCCCGTTCCCAGGACGCCGACATGAGTTTTCTATGCATTTAATACGCATAATTCAATTTTGAACTACAAACGCATGATCCGGTGCACCAAAATGGTTTGAAAAATCATATTCTTGTCCTTGGGTGCATGTTTAGGTCCCATGCAAGGTATGTGAATGAATTTCAAATATCTAGGCGTCGTGGCTAGGCCGCAAACATTTAGAATCTTTGTTTTTAAATTGTCATATATCCAAAACTCGTCTCATATTCATGAAAATTATCCTGGTATCATGACAAGGCTCGTTTATGCCATGGTAAAGAATTTGACCAATTTGGGACAACTCTTGGGCCAAGAAATTACAAACCGGAGCTTCTCACAAGAATCATCATGGTTTCGATAGGGGAGGTGTCACCTTTGTGGGCGAAACGACATTCAGTGCCTCTTCTCGCCTTAATTTTCTTTAGAGGCAACATAGAGCTGTTGACACCAGATTTTGACACGGAAGAAAACGTTAGTAAGATGAGTTCAAATGAAGAAGTACTCTACACAAATAAATTCCATAGTGTTGACATGAACATCTTTGAAGTTTGGGCCATCGCCGTCCGATCTCACATCAAACGCATGCTTAAAATACTAAGATTTCATATTCAGAGTACTGTTCGGCCGATTAGGCTCCCCAAGACGACCTCGCATGAGAAAATGTTCAACACGGATTGTCTTTGCCTCGTCAAAATGATCGATTTTGATATAAAACTCATCTCAATCCGAGGTCGTATGCAAAAGTGAGAGCCATCAGAGTGCAGCCCTACCACGAGGCAAAAAGTGGCGCGAGGGATCACACAACCACCTAGGTGATGTCTGATGGGTCACGCGAGCTATTCGGCCCACAAGATAGCCTCGAATGGAAAAACTTACAACACAAAAACGTTTCGTCTCGTCGAGCTGATCGATTTATATATATATATCGTCTCAATCCGAGCTAATATGCAACCTGGAGAGGCAAAATAAGATCAGGCTGAAGTTTCAATCGGAAAATCCGAATAAAAAGGCTTGCCGGAAAGTGGTTGCCAGCCGTGAGGAAAGCTTGCCGGGCGAGAGCTCGCCAGCAAAGAGGTTGCCGGATGGATGAAGGGCTTGCTGGTGAAAAGCTTGCAGGGAGAAAAACTTGCCAGGTGAAAAGCTTGCCGGCCGAGTGAAAGCTTGCCGGATGAAAGCTAAAGATGGCCTCAAAAGATTATCTAGAGGGCCTCGTAAGGGAGCCAAGGCTGGGGGCTCGCCAAGACGGAGGTCATCCCCGAGCCCACCAGCACGTCGCGATGGGAGCCTTTTGCAAGCGAAGACCACTTTTGTTAGGATAGCCTGCAGTCTTGTCCCCCTTCAAACTAGCGCTTGTGGCAACCCTTCCCGCCTGATATTTTTGAGGAGGACCGAAGCCAGGATAAAAGGGGCAAGGAAGCAACGATGGAAAGGATCGACGCCCGCTATATTCACACTCACGAGCTAAGCAATCCAGACAGGCAGGAGTAGGGTTTTACACCACAAGGTCGCCCGAACCTGGGTAAACCACCGTGTTCACAATTCTTCCCCCCCAAGCTCAAGCACGCCGGAGCATCGTCGTAGGTTAGCAAGAGAGAGCAAGGTTGGAGAGCCGGCACACCCTAGAGTTCGAACCTCTCTTGGGTTCCCGGAGCCCCGATTCCGACATTTGGCGTGCCAGGTAGCGGTGCGCCGCTGCTCTTCAGCTCCATTTCAGTTCCGCCCTTGCTGACCCCATGGCCGAAGCCTGTCGTGTGCACGTTGAGAGCCGAGCTGGCCGCGTCGTATAGACTGCGCCCGTGGGCCGTGATGTCCGCCGGCGCCAAAGCTGCTGCCGCCACCGACCCTGCAGCACGCGAGCAGCAAGACTCCTCCATGCACCCTTCCGTGTAGAGGGACGGCCGCACTGCCACCGCCTCCTCCTCCCACGCCTGGCATGAGCACGTGAACGCGCAGGCTGCACTGCTCATGGCGCGCGAGCTGCTTCGCTACCGTCCGACGGATACCGGCTATGACGCCTGGCTGGGCCGCATCACCGAACTCGTCACCGCCGCCGGAGAAGCCGGGGATGTGGCGCACGGAGCACCACCGTCGTCTCGAGCCGGGGATGTGGCTCATGGAGCACCACCGCCGCCTCCCCTGCACGACGAGCCAGCCGAGCCTCGAAGCAAAGCACGCCCGCGCGACCCGCCCCGTGAGGCACCTCCACCGGCCCAAGACGAGGCAAGGTGTCAGATCGTCCGCCGCGCGCCGCCTGACGCACGGGTGATCCTCGAGCAGCAGTGCCAGCGCCAAGACCGAATCGTCCAGGACGTCGCGACCGTTGGACGCCAGAACCGAGCCGCCCTCGCGCACGGCGTTCCTACCTGTAGTGTGGGCGGTCGAGCCTTCACTCGTGAGCTGCGCAGGGTGGTTTGGCCCGTTAAGTTCAAGCCTGAGCTGCCCCCACGCTACGACGGAGTCCCTAACCCCACGGAGTTCCTCCAGCTCTATGCGCTGAGCATCGAGGCAGCGAATGGCGACGATAAGGTCATGGCGAACTGGTTACCCAAGGCCCTCAAAGATGGCGTGCGCTCCTGGCTCATGAACCTGCCCGAGGAGTCGGTCTCTTCTTGGAGTAAGTTGTGCGAGCTGTTCGTCGCCAACTTCAAGGGCACGCATGATCGCCCGCTCTCCGTCAACAATCTGCGGCGTGTGAAGCAGCGCCCCGGAGAGATCTTGCGCAAGTATAGCCAGGTGCGCAACAAGATCCCACGCGCCTCGGACGAAGCCATCATTATGGCGTTCACCAGTGGCGTTAAGGATGTCCGGATGTGTGAAAAGCTCGCCATCAACGACGGGCTCAGCTCGGCTCTGGAGCTCTTCAACATCACCGACAAATGCGCCAAGTCCGAGGAGGGTCGCCTCTTTATCCATGACGATCACGACGCCGCGCCAGACGATGGCAAGGCGAAGGCCAAGGAAGTCAAATGCAAGGGCCCGACCGTTCTTGCGGTGGAGCCTGAGCAGAAGTGCGGCCGTGACCGCGACGCACCTAAGAAGGACCGTTGCTCGTTCTGCATCTACCACGACGTGCACACGCACAACACTGAAGACTGCTAGGAGCTCAAGTCCCTCCGCGATGAGCGTGTCAGGCAGCATCTAGAGCGCAGCAATCGCGGTGCTGGTCGCGGAGGCGGTCGCGGCGGCGGCAGATGGGACAGCCGCGGCGGCACTCCCCACTAGGGTTGGCGCGAGTAGCCTCGCGAGGACGCCTGGCATGAGCAACCTCGCGAGGCACGCCCTCAGGACAACGCTGCTCTCACGCCGCTGCCACCACCGCCCAGAAGGAACGACAACACCAACGCGACGAAGGGGCGGGAGGCTACTAGGAGCCTCGCGCGATAGCCTGCATCCTTGGCGGAGCACACACCCCGGCGTCCAACCGCCTGTTCAAGCAGTTCTCTCGCGAGGTGAGCGCTGCCCTCCCGAAGCCTGAGGCTGCGCGGCCACTCAAGTGGTCGCAGTACGCCATCTCCTTCGACGCCAGGGATGGGCTCAAGTCCTCGGTAGCCGTGGGCGCGCTCCCCATGTTGTGCACCCCCACCATCAGCAATGTCATGGTCACCAAGACCCTCGTCGATGGAGGCGCGGGCCTCAACGTGCATTCCTTGGAGACCTTCGAGACGCTCTAGGTGCCCTAAGACCAGCTGATGCCTACCAGGCCATTCTCTGGGGTGACGGAAGGCTCCACCGTTCCCCTGGGGCAGGTCCGCCTCCCGGTCACTTTCAGCACGCACGACAATTACCACATAGAGCTCATCGACTTCGACGTGGCGCATATCGGCCTCCCCTACAATGCAATCCTGGGGTACCTGGCGCTGGCCAAATTCATGGCGGCGACTCACCACGTAAACGTCCTCAAGATGGCTGGCTGCAGCGGTGTCATCACCATCGCATGCGATGAGAAGGACGCGGTCTGTTCCCTCGAGCGCGCCTACAAAGCTGCTGCGGCTGAGCATTCTGACGACAAGGGAAATACCAAGCCCCGTGAGGCCGCGCCCCGAGGAAGAAGCAGCTACTGCCCGTCGAAGGCCTGCCCGAGGCAAGGGACGCGGCGCCTGGTGTCAGCGGCGCGAGAAAGCCCGTCGCCGGCGCCTGCCTCCCTCCCGCATAGGAAGGCGCGCCCAGTGCCTCCCGCAAGCCAGGCTCGGGGGCTTCCGCTTGGAAGGCATCCGACCTGACCCATATGCCGAGGGAGGTGATCGGGACCACTTGGAGGCGTGCTTCGACGCGCACCCCCACGAGAAAAGGAAGCAACGTCAAGCGCCAGAAGCACAAGAGTTCATCGCCCAGGAAATCGGCAGGCTGTGGGAGGCCAGGGACATGCGCGGCGAGTGTCTTACAGGGCGACCCATCAAGCCTGCCACAGCTCCCGAAGACGATGTCAAAGTGCGCATGTGCGTCGACATCTCCAGGCTCAATAGGGCCAGCTCGCAGGGCCTTTTCCTGCCACCGCACGTTGGACAAGGCAGGGGCGTCGCCGCAGGCCACACCCGTATGCCCTTTGGTCAGGAGAATGTCAGCGCCACCTTCCAATGGGTCATGCAACTCGCGATGGCGCCTCGCGAGGCGTCGGGTACCCACGGGCCCCCAAGGCCTAGCGGGGGTCATCCGGTCCCTGAGGGGTGGACCTCCGCAGCATGCTACTCCAAGCTGCCGGACGCTCCCGCAGCACCGTAATTGCCAAGTGACATTTTGGTTTTTTAAAATTGAGGGCGCCCTCCGGGCTGCATTATCCTCGAGCGGGCAAGGGTTCCCCCCTATAGCCTCTACACCTTTTTGTTGTGTAGCAAATTTGGTTATCCTTTGATGAATTCATGACGCTTTCTTAAGCCTTGCGCCTGGTGCTTTGTCACCTCTTGCATTTGCCACACCCTCGCGACCGTCCTCCCGGCCGTCTCATGACTGGGGTAGGACACGGCGTCTGTGCTCGGGTTCGTCCCTGCAGCATTGATAAATCCAAGCGATCGAGCTCTGTCTCGCGGGCCTAGTCCCGTGCACGTCACCTCACAGGGGTCCTTGATGTCTCGCCCTTCCATGGAGCCACCGCGAGGAGGCGAGCAAAGGCACGGCCTGATATTGTATAACTGCCAGAGAGGTGTTTCGCCACCTCGGGCGCCACGCTTCAGGTGACTTCCCCCTTGGTCATCTTATGAAGGAACTCGACACGGCGTTTGTGCTCGTGTCCATTCCTGCAGCGTTGCTAAACCCAAGTGACCGAGCTCTGTCTGGCGGGCCAGACCCGCACACGTCACCTAAGTCGGTCCCCGGTGTCCAACCTATTCATATGGTGGCCTCGGGATGGCCGCCCGATGCGCGTCGCCCTCATGTCCGGGGAATACATAAGTGCGCAGCCACGTCGGAAGAACTAGGCGCAACCGCCTAAAGACGGAGGAAGGGGTTCCTAAGGCTAGCGCCTGGAATGTCCGACCCCTCCTTTTATCGCCGCCCGTGACCCTCTCACGTAAGAATGAGGTTGGGGCTGTACACGCCCCGGAGCCTCCTGGAAAGCCACTCCTTGGCCTCGGGAGGACTGCTGCCCACGCCCAAGTGGAAGCCCCATGCTCAGCTCTGGTGGAATGACTGTCGAATCGCGATTATGCCCACGCCCAAGTGGAAGCCCCATGCTCCGTGCTGGCGGAATGACTGTCGAACCGCAACTATGCCCACGCCTAGTGGAAGCCCCATGCCCCGCGCTGGTGGATGACCAGCCAAAGGCGTCACCTCGCCCCGCGACACGCGCTAACGAGTTTCCCCTTGGGCCTCACGTGAGCGGGGGCTGGGCACGGTGCCTGTGCTCGAGTTAGTCCCAGCAGCGCTGAAAAACCCAAGGGACTGGGCTTTGGCTCGCGAGCTTACCCCCGTGCATGTCACCCCACTAAGGCCATTGGTGCCTAGTTTCCTCATGCGACGCCCAGACGCAAACTAGCAAGCGCGTGTTTTCTCCAAAGCCTCTCCGTCGTGGGCGTCATTCCTCTCGCGGGTCGCTCGTACGTCAAAGGGGGGCTCTTGAGCATCGCGCCTCAGGAGCATTCACTAGTTCCCGAAGCCCCTCACCTCCTGGCCTTGTCTAGGCACCGCGGCCTGACAGCCCAGTGACGGCTGAGGCATGCGCGGGACTGGGCCCTGCCGACGCAGAGCATAAAGGCAAGACAGAGAAAAACCAAGCATGAAAGGGAAGCCCGCGGGTCACAGGCAGTCATTACAAGCATGTGATGTTCAGCACATTAAAACCATCATCTTACACTGCCGCAAGGCAAATTCATTCCTGCAGGACGACGAAAGAAGTATCGATACCGTAACCGAAGTCGTCATCATTGCCACAGGAGAACTTCCCGAGAAGCACGCTCACGGGGCCCTCCACGGCGGCCTTCAGCGTGTGTAGATGTTTTATCCTTAGTGGCAACAATGCAAAGACGTGTCTTGTCCCTTTTTGTCACTGGAATATAGAGCACCGCCAGATTGAACCCACTACAACGCACCCCTCTCACTAAAGAAATATCAATCTAGTTGGCCAAACTATCTCAATAGATCGAAGAGATTTACAAAGCTATAATGATCATGCAAATAAGAATCAGAATAATCAAAGGTGACTCAAATACTTTTCATGAATAATCTGAACATAAACCCACAATTCATCGGATCCTAACAAACACACCGCACAAAAGAATTACATCGAATAGATCAAAGCGAGGATGCGATGATCATTGTATTGAAGATCAAGAGAGAGAGATGGCCATCTAGATACAAACTACGGACCCGTCGGTCTGTAGTGAACTACTCACAACTCATCATGGAGGCATCAAGGATGGTGTTGAGCCCCTCCGCGATCGATTCCTGTCGGGACCCCGATCCTAAGCCATACAACTCTAGCATGTAACACATCATATCACTTTGCGACCTCATGCACGGTAATCCCCACGGCTACCACCTTACCTTGGCCGGGAACGTTTGCGCCTTTTGGCTCACGTATATGAACATGTCGCTAGCAATCATATGTCAAAGAACCCGGGTCGACATGACTAGTTATAGACCCAAGTGGCACAACCGTACTGGGACAGGCATACGTAACCCAACAATGCAGGTGTCGGTCATCAGCGTGTGTAGACGAGTCGTAGCAAGCTACATGGACTCCATTACGTCGTGAGACATATCTGTCATCAATGGTACGTAGACGAGTCATAGCAGGCTACAGGGACTCCATTACACTGCTAGACATTTCCCCATAGGGACAGACACAGCAGCAAAGAAGGATACACGCGGGTCAATCAATGTGTCCGGAGCAGTAGCAAGCTACCAAGGCTCGGTGGAAGCACAAAGAGGCATTTCCCCATAAAGAAGGCTACTAAAGGCATACAGCTAGGTGTTGAATCCCACACATACCAATGCATTTCAATCATTCACGCAATTTGCACGATATGCATAGATACAACATGGCATCACAACATAACTCTATAACATTACATTTATTTAGAAGGCTCCAGAGAGCCTACATAGTATAATGTTACAAGCAGAGGGTCACATGACCCATCATTCAGAGCATACAATCAACAAACGGAAGATACATGTCTGGGTACAGACATCTATTAAAAGCGGTTAGAAGAGCCTGAAAAGCTACAACGACCGTACCATAGGAGCCAGACCTCTGTCTGGGATTCCCAAGCTAATCGAATCAACATCAAACTTCACGTCGTAAGAATCACTAATGAGACTGACGTCTCCTCTGCAAAAACATAAATTAAGCAACCATGAGTACAAAGGTACTCAGCAAGACTTACATCAGATCTAACTACATATGCATCATTATCAACAAAGGGGGCTGTGGAGTTTATTGCAGCAAGCCATCTTTGACTCTTGGCTAACCTGTACTACGACTACAAGTATCATCTTTGAGGTGGGATAGCGCACGCGAGTCCACATGTTCACCAAATCAATACACCACTATGGATCCACTCCCGTCTCCCTACGAGAAGGCCATCCATAGCACTCACACTTATCTTGCGCATTTTAGAGTATCCATTTCACTTGTCTATGAACCACATAAGTTTTCCAAGTAGTCCATATCGGAGGACGCGGCTATTCGAACAGATAATTCACCCTGCAGGGGTATTGTAAGGGCATATTTCTCCCTAAGTGGTTTTGGTGATTGATGACAATTCATTTGTGGACTAATCGTGTGCATGGAACATTTCAGATATCTCATGTCTAGGCACAAGACGATTCGGTGCCCCTCGGAGTCTATCGAAGACGGTTGCTTTCTACGTTTATTTTCGGTGGATTTGAGTCGTAGGAAAGCCGTACAATTAAGAGGGGGTCCGCTTGGGAAAGGTTAGGGTGGAATCAACACATACACATCGTTCTATTGCACCACCTTTCCTTCGCTTCAATGGAGCTCCAGTCCGTTTTCCTTGTCTGTGCAAAGTGAAGGCTGCAAGGTGCTAGTTTTCAGTGGCTAGCGGTAGTACCGCTCATGGGAGCGGTAGTACCGCAGGTGCCTGCGGTAGTACCGCTCCAAGGAGCGGTAGTACCGCTGTCCCCAGCACCTGATGCGTGCGCTTCCGGTAGTAGGCGCAGATGTAATTTTTTACATCCGCCCTCGAGCGGTAGTACCGTGATGTATGTCCGGTACTACCGTGCCGGACTATTGCGCAGCTCCGCCCTCAGCGGAGGTAGGCACGGAAGTAATTTTTTACTTCCGTGCATCTCCTGTGCCAGATGATGCCTACCATGCGGTAGTACCGTATGGGCGCGTGGTAGTACCGCTCCGGCGGTTCTACCGCTCGTTACCCTGTGCAATAGGTCTGCGTCTGGTCACTTCCGTGCGAGCGGTAGTACCGCACCCTGCAGCGGTAGTACCGCAACCTCTTGCGGTAGTACCGTGGCTTTGTGCGGTAGTACCGCAATGCGGAGGCTGAGTGTGGGGATAACGGTTGGGTCTTTTCCCCCACTATATAAAGGGGGTCTTCTTCCCCAAGAAGACCACCTCTTCCCTTCCCAAGCTCCATTGTTGCTCAAAGCTCCATTTTCGCCCGATCTCTCTCCCTAGCCAATCAAACTTGTTGATTCTCTCGGGATTGGTTGAGAAGGCCCCGATCTACACTTCCACCAAGAGAAATTTGATTCACCCCACTAATCCCTTGCGGATCTTGTTACTCTTGGGTGTTTGAGCACCCTAGACGGTTGAGGTCACCTCGGAGCCACATTCCATTGTGGTGAAGCTTTGTGGTGTCGTTGGGAGCCTCCAATTAAGTTGTGGAGATTGCCCCAACCTTGTTTGTAAAGGTTCGGTCGCCACCTTCAAGGGCACCAATAGTGGAATCATGGCATCTCGCATTGTGTGAGGGCGTGAGGAGAATACGGTGGCCCTAGTGGCTTCTTGGGGAGCATTGTGCCTCCACACCGCTCTAACGGTGACGTACTTCCTCACAAGGAAAGGAACTCCGGTAACACATCCTCGTCTCCACCGGCTCCACTTTTGGTTATCTCTTACCTTTACTACTTGCAAGCTATTATTGTGTTGTATCTCCTGCTTGCTTAGCTTGTTGTTGTGATTAGCATCATATAGGTTGCTCACCTAGTTGCATATCTATTCAACCTATTTGTTGTTAAGCCTAAATTGTTAAAGAAAAGTTAAAAAATTGGTAGTTGCCTATTCACCCCCCCTCTAGTCAACCATATCGATCCTTTCAATTGGTATCAGAGCCTCGTCTCTTTATTAAGGGTTTCACCATCCGAAGAGTATGGAGGGCGAAGAGGAGCGGTTGGGAGAACGTCCCGAGGCCGTGGGAGTGAACACGGTCTCTCGCGAGGATTTGAATGAGGCCATGTCCTCGCTTATATCCTCCATGACAACCGAGGTCAAATCCATGTTTAAAGAATTCCTTGACTCTCTTAAACTTTCCACGTATGCGGTTCAAGTGGTTAATCCCACTAACTCGACATCGGATGTCAACTCCGGTAAGGAGGGGGCTAGTACTGATAATGATAATCGTTCTCAAGGAATTAATGGGTCGGGGACTTTTGCCTCAGTTCCCCCTCCCTTGGTCTATGGAGGACCGGTGCACCCACCTCATATAGTTAATCACGGTCCTCCTCCTAAGCTTGTTAAAAATGATTTTGCTAATTGGGTTTTCTGTATCAAGTCTCATTTGGATCACAGCTCAATTCAACTCATGCGAGTCATTGAAGAAGGATACTACCCTCGTGATCCACGCAACCTCACTCCAAGGGAAGAAGCGGATAAACAGCTAAATTCCTCCGCCTTGTTCATACTCCAAGCTGTTGTTCCTACTGAAGACCTACCTCACTTGCGCCCCTTCACAGTTGCTAAAGAGTGTTGGGAACACATTATCTCCATGTACAAGGGCAGCTCAAGCATTCAACGGTCAAACTATGAAGTTGTCCTTGATCAGTCAGATGAGTTTGTAATGGTACAGGATGAGGAACCGCGTGAGCTCTATAGAAGGGTGACTGCCCTCGCCGTTGCCCTCAAAGATCATGGCAGCAAGGATGTGGATGATACTTGGATCAAGCGTAAGTTTCTGAAGGCCATCATGCCCTACAACAAGGCCATGTCTGCTGTTATCCGTCAAAGACCGGACTTTCACACCTTGTCTTCTGGTGATGTGTTGGATGAATTTATTGCAATGAACATCTTGAACACGACAGCTGACAATGCTCTCGCTCGCGTGCAACGGTCAAAGAAATCATCCCCCAACCTTGCTTTGAAGGCCAAGGTCAGCCAAGAGGAAGAAGAAGAAGAAGAAGAAGAAGAGGGTTGCCCCGAGGACACCAAATATGCTTATCATGAGCACATGGCTCTTGCGTCCAGGCAATTTTGGGGCAACAAGAGAAACACAAGGCCAAACTTCTCCAAGAACAACTCAAACGGGTCAAAGGGCAAGCAACGTGTGAGGACCTGCTACAACTGTGGCAATGTGAGTCACTTTGTGGTGGATTGTCCATACGAGAAGAGGGAAGACAATGGTGGCAAGCTCATCCGCAAAGATAAGGCCAAGTCTTTTCCCAACAAGACTAACTTCACCAAGAAGACTTCACACAAGGTGTTGGTGGCTCAAGAAGAGTATGCATCGAAAGATGATGGTGATGGCGGAGACACAAGTGGTGAAGGAATGGCAATGGCATCTGTGGCAATTGCATCCTCTACCCCAACAAAGGTGTCACTCTTCGACGCCCCCAATGAGAACCACATCTCTAGGTGCCTCATGGCAAAAGGTATCACCAAGGTAACCTCCAACGCCAAAACCTCTAACATTAAGACTTCCGTTTCTTCCACTCCGTCTTTGTTAGATTGTGTGGATGAACTTGAGGAGGTGATAGAGGGTGAGAATGAGTTTGACAAGTTCTTGTGTAAACTCAAGGGAGAGTCCAAGAAGCACTTCGTTGCTCTCTTGGAACAACTTGGTGAGGCCAATGACATGATTGATTCTCAAGAAGATTCTCTTGAGGAGATGAGAGGCCATAGTCGTGATTATGCCGACGAGATAGCAGATCTTTCTATTGCTCTAGAGGAAGAGCGAGGTCTTCATTTGACTTTTAAGGAGTCACAAAATGAAGACTTTGCTAAATTACGTAAAGATTATGATCATGCTATTGTTCTTAACCATGTTCTTAAATCTAAAAAGGTTGCACTTGGGGTTGACCATGCTCGAATCAAGGATGAGTTTGTCTCTCTTGACAATGCTCATAAGGCATTGAAGAGCGTTCATGCTTCCCTTAAAGAGTCGCATGATCAACTCCAAGTAAAACTCAGTAAGGAAATTGCCACGTGTCCTCCCTTTGTCTTAATTGACAATGCATCTGCTACTAACCCGTGTTGTGAGCATGCACATCTTGTGGAGGAAAATGCTAAGCTAAAAGAGCAGCTTGAGAAAGGCCTTGTGACATGTATACAAGGTGAGAAGAATCTCAATGACCTTTCGAGCAATCAAAAGGAAGTGATTGCAAAGGAAGGAGTTGGGTTTGCACCCAAATCCAAAAAGAAGAAGAAGAAGAAGAAGAAGTCCACGCAGGTTCCTCCGCTCAAAGAAACATTTGTCAAAGCAGGGAACATTACTCATGAGAAGAAGAAAGACAAGGTTGTGAATGATAGCGCCAAGAAGGGCAAGATCACTCCCTCCAACAGGACTGGCGATTTTAACCCCTCCTATGTTTTGTGTCGTGCTAGTGATGGGCATGTTTATGCCAAATATGTTGGTTCTTCTTATGAGTATATTGAGTGGTCTATTTGGGTTCCTAAGACCCTTGTCACTAATATGAAAGGACCCATTCAAGAATGGGTACCTAAATCCAAGCATTGATCTATTGTAGGACTTTCCTTCCGGGGGAGTCTCATGGTTGCTCGATGGCGGAGCAACAAATCATATGACCGGAAGCAAGGACTTGGTGGTGGATGTTAGACCCGATGCATCTATAGCCACCCAAGTCTCATTTGGAGATGATGCAATCTCAAAGGTATTGGGTCTTGGCAAGGTGGTTATCTCTCCGACCTTAACTATTGAGAGAGTCATGCTTGTTGAGACCCTTGCATACAATTTACTTTCCGTTCGTCAACTTGCACTCATGGGTTTTAGTACCTTCTTTGGCATTGATACCGTGACCCTTTTGTGGAGCAAGACTCTTAAAGTAGCCTTTGTTGGGCATGTCGAAAACGGTCTCTATGTGATTAACTTCTCGAAGCGACCCACTAAGACCGCGACATGTCTAATGGCTAAAGTTGATGTGGGATGGCTTTGGCATCGCCGACTAGCCCATGTCAATATGAGATCTTTGCAAAGTCTCCTCAAAGGGGATCACATTCTTGGACTAACAAATGTGAGTTTTGCCAAAGATTGTGCTTGCAGTGCCTGTATCGAAGGAAAGCTACATGAAAAAGCTCATCGTCCAACTACTACAATCTACTCAAAGAGGACCTTAGAGCTCCTTCACATGGATCTCTTCGGGCCTCCATCTTTTGACAGCCTTGGAGGAAGAAGATATTGCTTGGTGATTGTGGATGATTACTCGAGATACACATGGGTATATTTCTTCAAGAGGAAGAGTGAGACCCAACAGACCGTCATCAACTTTGCAAATGAAGTCCAACGTCAACATGAAGCAAAGATTTTGATGATTAGAAGTGACAACGGCACTGAGTTCAAGAACTACACCCTAGATGAGTTTCTCAGTGATGAGGGGATAAAGCACCAATATTCCACTCCTTACACCCCTCAACAAAACGGTGTTGCGGAGAGGAAGAACCGGACGTTGATGGATGCGGCAAGAACCATGATGGCAGATTTTAAATCTCCATACAACTTTTGGGCCGAAGCCATCAACACAGCGTGTCATGCATCAAATCGGCCCTATCTCCGCAAAGGCTTGAACAAGACTCCTTATGAGATTCTTACCGGGAACAAGCCCAACCTCAAATACTTCCGGGTGTTCGGTTGTAAGTGTTTCATTCTCAAGAAAGGTGTTCGTTTGTCTAAATTTGATTCTAGAGCCCATGAGGGCATATTTGTTGGTTATGCTGCAAACTCTCATGCTTACCGTGTCCTCAACAAGTCCACCGGACTCATTGAGGAGACGAGTAACATAGAGTTTGATGAAAATAATGGCTCCCAAGTGGAGCAAAGTGGTCTGTGTGATGTAGGTGATGAAATTCCTCCCCAAGCCATAAGAAGAATGGGTGTGGGATACTTCCTAGCCGTTGAGGAGCCCCTTGTGGCTGAAGGAGAAGGACAATGTTCTACTCAAGTGGAACCATCACCGACGCACGACCCACACGCTTCCGAAGAACGCAGTGAAGGCCCTCCACCCCGTGATCAAGATCAAGGGCAAGATCAACTTGATAGTGATGTTTCTACTTCACATGATGCTCAAGATCTTGTTCACACCCCCGTGCAAGCTCAAGATCAAGATGAAGCTCAGGACCAAGATCAACTTCAAGATCAAGGTCAAGCTAAAGATCAAGATCATGCTCCAAATCATGAGCAAGCCGGTGCTAGTACCAAAGCTCGTCAAGTTACCAAGCCTCAACTGTCCATGGAGGAAATTCTTGAAAGACGAGCTGCCACGATTGCTTCCAAGCTTCAGAAAAAGCAACACCTCCTAGAGAACGTCTACGGAATCTTGAAAAGAGGGGTAACTACTCGTCGTCAATTAACAAACTTTTGTGCACATCATGCGTTTGTTTCTTGCTTTGAACCCCTCAAGGTACAAGATGCGCTCGAAGACGAGGATTGGCTAGAAGCCATGCATGATGAAATCAACAACTTCGAGCGCAACAAAGTGTGGCGATTGGTGCCAAGACCAAAAGAGAATCACAATGTCATTGGAACCAAATGGATCTTTAAGAACAAGCAAGACGCACATGGTATCATTATTCGCAACAAGGCAAGACTGGTGGCTCAAGGCTACTCCCAAGTCGAGGGTATCGACTACGGTGAAACCTTTGCCCCTGTTGCTCGCCTTGAATCTATTCGCATGTTGCTTGCTTATGCTTCTCATCATGATTTCATATTATATCAAATGGATGTGAAGAGTGCTTTTCTTAATGGTCCACTTAAGGAGTTGGTATATGTCAAGCAACCCCCGGGGTTTGAGGACCCCAAGTTCCCCAATCATGTATACGTTCTCGATAAGGCACTCTATGGCCTTAAACAAGCCCCACGTGCGTGGTATGAGCACCTTACCGAGATGTTGCAAGATCGTGGGTTTGAAATTGGGAAAATCGACCCCACTCTTTTTACTAAGAGGGTTAACGGGAACTTGTTTGTATGCCAACTATATGTAGATGATATTATCTTTGGTTCTTCTAACAAAGCTTTTAATGATGAGTTCGTCGCACTAATGAACAAAGAATTTGAGATGTCTATGATGGGAGAGTTGAAGTTCTTCCTTGGATTCGAAGTCAAGCAACGAAGCCAAGGAACCTTCATCAACCAATCCAAATACACTCAAGACATGCTCAAGAGGTTCAAGATGGATGAGCTAAATCCTCCGAAGGCCAACACTCCGATGCCACTCAAATGCCAACTTGACAGTGATCCCAATGGTAAAGCTGTGGATCAGAAGGTATATCGCTCCATGATTGGATCTCTGCTTTACCTTTGTGCATCTAGGCCGGATATCATGTTGAGTGTGGGAATTTGTGCACGATTTCAATCCGCACCTAAGGAGAGTCACTATGTGGCTGTCAAGCGAATCTTTCGATATTTGGCTCATACCCCAAACTTTGGCTTATGGTACCCCAAAGGTGCTTCATTTGATCTCATTGGATATACTGACTCGGATTGGGAGGGAGACCGTGTGGAAAGGAAGTCCACTTCCGAAGGTTGCCAATTTCTTGGTCGCTCTCTGGTAAGTTGGTCTTCCAAGAAACAAAACTATGTTTCTCTCTCGTCCACCGAGGCCGAGTATGTAGCCACCGCAAGCTGTTGTGCTCAGATTCTTTGGATGAGGCAAACTTTAAAGGATTATGGTGTCAACTGTGACAAAGTGCCTCTTTACTGCGACAATGAAACCACAATCAAGATCTCCAACAACCCGGTTCAACACTGCAAGACAAAGCATATTGAGATTCGTCATCACTTCATCCGGGATCACATCAAGCGTGGAGACATTGATCTTATTCATCTCTATACTAAGGAACAACTTGCCGATATATTCACGAAGCCTTTAGATGAAGCAAGATTTCGCGAGTTAAGGCATGAGCTAAATATCATTGATTCGAGCAATGTGGTTTGACTTAATGCACACCCCACCACACTCATCATTATGTCTTGTTTAGATGTAGGCATGAATTTAGGGGGAGTCTAGTTCTCTCAATGAACTATCCCTCCTCCTATTATGCATAAACTAATCAAACTCTTTCACATTCGCCATTATTGATGGCACTTGTGCTTCAAAGACGAGTTTTGGTCATGGGCCCAAGGATAATTCTTCGCGGTGCCATACCAATTGACTCAAACATAGGTGGCTCCGGCCACCGCCCTCTCTTCATGAGAGGTAGTGGTTCGATGTTTGGTCCTCGTTTCTCCTCTCTAATCTTTTTGACCTTGTTCGTGGTGGAGCTGCTTCTTTTGTGCTTTTTCGTATGTGTCCTTTTTGCTTGAAGCTTATTGTTTTAACTTCGTGCCTTAATGTATTTTCAAAATTAATTCTCGTGCAAAGGCCTTTCTTGCCAAATCCTGCTTTTTGTTGGCAGCGTGGTACTACTGTGGCTTGCCACGGTACTACCGCTAGAGAGGGGTTACTACTGCGCTCGTGCAGCAGCAGCCCCGTCACGGTACTACCGCATCCAGCGCGGCAGTAATTTTTTACTGCCGCTGGAGGAGCGGTACTACTGCCCGGTGAACGGCAGTATTTTTTTTCTACCGCTAGCCAGGCGGTACTACCGCAATGATGTGCGGTACTACCGCGCCGTGAGAACTGCGTGGGGGTTAAGAGCGGGCAGGCGGGTTTCAAACTCCCCCGTACCCATTCATCTCTTCCCCTCACGTTTCTCTCTCTCCTCCCCACGAACGGCGCCGGAGGACCTCGCCGGATCTCCATCTCCGGCCACTCTCCTCCCATTCCAACCGGTGGGATCGTTCCCCACCTCATCCTCTTGCCATGGACCCTGGTATTTCCCCTTGTGCTTCTCTCTCTGCCTCTCTATTTTTGGATCTAGGTTTAGGGGGAAATATGAGTTGGTCTTGTGATTTTTGACTAAATCTTTGCATGAGGTGATGGTTGGAGAGTGCTTGTGCGGTAGAAATGTTATTTGGTAGGATAAAATATGGTAGTTTTTGATCTACGGTAGTACCGGTGTGGTTTTTCGGCTCAGATCCGCTGTTCTTGAGGACTCCGCTCCGTGCGGTACTACCGCACCTCCCGGTACGGTACTACCACCCGTCGGGCAGAAGTAAAATTTTACTTCCGCGCTCAGCCCGGTACTACCGCCCCTACCTGGAGCAGTACTACCGTGGTCGGTGCGGTAGTAAAATTTTACTACCGCAAGACCTGCGGTACTACCGCTCGATCCAAAATTTCCCTGTTTTGTCCTGCCAATTCTCACTTCTATGTGGTTCTCTTGTTTGCCTTGGTCTTTGCAATGACTTCTTTCGCTCTTCTCTTGTGTTTTCGTTGTGTGTCATAGGTGGTGGCTCTGGTTCTGGTTCAAGATGCTCGAATCCCTCTCGTGATACGTGCTCAAAACGTCTACGCAATCAAGCTGCACCTGAGGGGTCCAATGCCTCGCCTCGCCACTTCAAGAGAACCGCAACCAAGATCAAGGAGCCAGTTGTCGACTGGGAAGAGATGCCTCAAGCAGAGTTTCTGGTTCGTCGGAAGGTCAACCCCTATGTCAACCCTATGGAATTATTTAGGGGCAATGACTTGTTTTGGACCAAGCAACAATATCTCATCTATATAGATGTGATCAAGGGAATGAAGAATATCTATGTTCCTGCCCAGTGGATTGACATGGCTCATCTGAGGAAGAACCAGACATCGTTTAGTGAGCCTCTGGATATGGTGGAGCAGTTTGATATCGAGAATATCATCTCGTTCCATCTTGACTTTGATCCCGAGATTGTGGCTCAATTCTTTGCTTCTGTCCACTTCCACACGGATGTGGAGCAGAGCATGACTTGGATGACCAATGGAAAGAAGTTGACTGCTAACTGGAAGGAATTCATGGATCTGTTGCACGTTCGTGATGAGGGGCTTGATGTGCCCGTTGGTTTGCGCCCGCACACCGGCCCACATTCTGCTAAAAAGGAGAAGCTTCTGCCATACCTTGTTGGGAAGACATTACCCTCTGGTGAGAAAACTTATGTGCTTAACCCGTTTCTCGATGTCATGCACCGGATCTTTCGCAACACTCTCTTTCCTCGCATGGGAGACAAGGACAAGGTGCATTCCTATCTAGTGGACATGCTGCTCCTTTGTGAGCAAGGGCGGATTCGCATTCCTGGACCACTTGATGTTTCTCACATCATGTGGAGTGAGCTTCAGTCTGCTGTGTTCCACCTCAAGGTCCCCATCTATGGACCCTACTTGTTCCACTTGATTCAGAAGACTTGGGAGAAGACCTTTCCGGGTGAGGACTTTCATGCTCCCGACTGGATCCGTCATGAGCCTATTCGGCTGCGTCAGAAGGAGAAGTGGGCTAACACTACCACTAAGCCTGCTGCTACACATATGGATGTTGATGAAGATGAGATTGAAGAGGAGGAGGAGGACAGTTCAGAAATGTATGAGCCACCGTCTACTGAGCCATCGTGGGCCAAGAAGCTCAAGAACAGGATGAAGACTTTGTTCTGCATGCAGGCCATGGGACAGTACCAGACTCACGTTGCTCAGAAGGAGAGTCATCAGCGCGACAAGCGGATTTTGAGGAAGCTTGGCGAGACCATCTCGAGTGGGTCTGAGAAGAACGTCACTCCTGAGGCTGCTTGGATGAAGAAGAAGAAGAGCTATCAGTGGGTTGATTCAGATGAGGAGTCTATTCCAGCTGCATCAGAGGAGGAGGACGAGCTACCACCTGTGTCTTAGGTGTCCTCTCTGCCTTTTTGGCGTCTTGATGCCAAAGGGGGAGAGAGTGTAGGATTTGCGAGTGTTTTCGTTCGTTTTCATCATCTCCTTACTTTCGTTGAACCTTCGTCTTTGCTTTGGTTTAAGCTATTTGTGTGTGAGACTAGGAGACTTCTTCTATCATATGGTGTGAGACATATGCTATCACTCTTATCATATTATTGTCTAGTATTTCTAGTAGCTTGTGAGTTTGTCTGTTATGTGCCCTTATCTTCAAGCTCACATGCTATGCCTTGTTTCCATGCTTATTGATTATTCATTCTGTTGCAAGGATTGCCTTGTCTATAAAATATAGGGGGAGTGTTGATCCTAGTGTGTGTGCTTTGCAGTACAAAGCATATCTATAGATTGCACACATCTAGGGGGAGCTTGTCTATATTTTATAGATTTTGGGTTTGCATATGCTCATTATATATCTTTATGGGCAAATCCCGTATTGTCATCAATCCACCAAAAAGGGGGAGATTGTAAGGGCATATTTCTCCCTAAGTGGTTTTGGTGCTTGATGACAATTCATTTGCGGACTAATCGTGTGCATTGAGCATTTCAGATATCTCATGTCGAGGCACAAGACGATTCAGTGCCCCTCGGAGTCTATCGAAGACGGTTGCTTTCTACGTTTCTTTTCGGTGGATTTGAGTCATACAAAAGCCGTACTATTAAGAGGGGGTCCGCTTCGGAAAGGTTAGGGTGGAATCAACGCGTAGACATCTGTTCTATTGCACCACCTTTCCTTCGCTTCAATGGAGCTCCAGTCCGTTTTCCTTGTCTGTGCAAAGTGAAGGCTGCAAGGTGCTAGTTTTCAGTGGCTAGCGGTAGTACCGCTCAAGGGAGCGTTAGTACCGCAGGTGCCTGCGGTAGTACCGCTCCAAGGAGCGGTAGTACCGCTGTCCCCAGCACCTGATGCGTGCGCTTGCGGTAGTAGGCGCGGATGTAATTTTTTACATCCGCCCTCGAGCGGTAGTACCGTGATGTATGTCCGGTACTACCGTGCCGGACTTTTGCGCAGCTCCGCCCTCAGTGGAGGTAGGCACGGAAGTAATTTTTTACTTCCGTGCATCTCCTGTGCCAGATGATGCCTACCATGCGGTAGTACCGTATGGGCGCGCGGTAGTACCGCTCCGGCGGTTCTACCGCTCGTTGCCCTGTGCAATATGTCTGCGTCTGGTCACTTCCGTGCGAGCGGTAGTACTGCACCCTGCAGCGGTAGTACCGCAACCTCTTGCGGTAGTACCGTGGCTTTGTGCGGTAGTACCGCAATGCGCTGGCTGAGTGTGGGGATAACGGTTGGATCTTTTCCCCCACTATATAAAGGGGGTCTTCTTCCCCAAGAAGACCACCTCTTCCCTTCCCAAGCTCCATTGTTGCTCAAAGCTCCATTTTCGCCCGATCTCTCTCCCTAGCCAATCAAACTTGTTGATTCTCTCGGGATTGGTTGAGAAGGCCCCGATCTACACTTCCACCAAGAGAAATTTGATTCCTCCCACTAATTCCTTGCGGATCTTGTTACTCTTGGGTGTTTGAGCACCCTAGACGGTTGAGTTCACCTAGGAGCCACATTCCATTGTGGTGAAGCTTCGTGGTGTCGTTGGGAGCTTCCAATTAAGTTGTGGAGATTTCCCCAACCTTGTTTGTAAAGGTTCGGTCACCGCCTTCAAGGGCACCAATAGTGGAATCACGTCATCTCGCATTGTGTGAGGGCGTGAGGACAATACGGTGGCCCTAGTGGCTTCTTGGGGAGCATTGTGCCTCCACACCGCTCTAACGGAGACGTACTTCCTCACAAGGGAAGGAACTCCGGTAACACATCCTCGTCTCCACCGGCTCCACTTTTGGTTATCTCTTACCTTTACTTCTTGCAAGCTATTATTGTGTTGTATCTCCTGCTTGCTTAGCTTGTTGTTGTGATTAGCATCATATAGGTTGCTCACCTAGTTGCATATCTATTCAACCTATTTGTTGTTAAGCCTAAATTGTTAAAGAAAAGTTAAAAAATTGGTAGTTGCCTATTCACCCCCCCCTCTAGTCAACCATATCGATCCTTTCAGGTATACTTCTTCACACACGCTCCCGCCACTTATCACCTTGTGCACGTAAAAAGGCACCTCGGCAACCTTCAAGCGGAAGCCCAGTGAGGGAGTCGGCCACGACCGTTAACCACACAAGACTCTTGTCCAGGTTTATCGCCTATTTGAGACTGAGCCCACAAGGAAGTCCAGCCGAAGTTTCCATTACGGCCCCAAACGATGTGTGAAGGGTTCCCAAGCCCACCTCGACGGATGGTACTATGCTTGGTACACCGGGCCACGGTGCATCTACCGTGCCATAGCCTACCCCTCGGGTCAGCGCTATGCATGGCCGCCAGCACATCCTACAAACACCAGAAACTAGTTGAAACTCCTAGACAGAGATCAATCAAGGCGATTAATAAGCCAAGAGGGTCAATTAAGGATCCCAATGTGCGGTAGTATCTTCTCTTGGATAACATACACATAACTCGGTTCTTAAGGACAGTACCAATGAGACAACCCGCCATGTAATCCTACATGGCCTCTCATCGCTACCTTTACCAAATCGTGTTCACACACTTAGCTCTCACACCACAGGACATGAACACATCCATTCCGATCCATTGCCCAGATGGATCAGACCCGACACGACTCTAAGCATAACAGTCACAGTAAGCAAGCATGGATGAGTAAGCACAACAAGGCTCAAGCAGTTGCTACTCATGCTAAGTGGTTTCAACTATTTACTGTGACAAAGACAGGTCATGCAAAGGAATGGGTTCAACTACCGAGAACTTGTAATAGTTGAATCGTTATTGTCCTAATGCAGTAAAAGAGAGCAGGAGCCAGAGAGTGGGTTCATATCAGTATGCTCAATGGGAGGTTGCTTGCCTGACAGTTCTGAAGATATTACTTCTCTTCATTAGTGTCAACGGTCAAAATGTCGGACCCATCGTCTCCCGGGAAGGAACACCCCCGACAAAACAGGAAAGGAACACATTCAATGCCATGCAATAAACATGATGTATGATATGGCATGTTAAAGCATTGAATTGACCTAGTGCAATAGATAGTCATATTAAGTGAAGTGGAATTCAAATATATACTAAATTCCAATTCCAACACTATTTATTAAATTATCCTAATCATGAAATGTCCTACTTGGTGATGTTAACTTGCTCAAACATGTATGAACATGGCATAAACAGATTCCTTGCATTTTTCATATATAAATTATTTTCATCCGAATTATAGATTATTTTATATGAATTTTAGAAGTTTTGAACATTTTCTGGAATTAATAAATCATTTGGATTTATTTAAAAATCTAGAAATGCTTTATTGCGTCAGCGTGACCGTAGTGTGACAACAGCGGTCAACAGAGCCGGTCCAGGTCAAACCTGGCCGGTGGGACCCGCATGTCAGCGTCTCTGACTTTAACTACAGAGGTTTATTTTTAAGCTGGAGTTAATTAGCCGGTGGGGTCCAATGTCAGTGGCACGGGAGGGGTTAGTTAATCCCGTCATTAGTGCTAATGACGACACCACATCATCGCCACCGACGGCAAACCCCGGCGACCAACAGAGCGACGGAGACACGCCGGAATCCTGGCTCCGGCGTCCATTCGATGCGCAGATGGGCGGAATGGGTTCGTGGGGCCGCGTCGCTTCCGTTGGCGGCGGCTGGGTGGCCAAAGGGGCACTTGAAGTACGCCGGCGACGAGCCTAAGCGGCGGTGGGATTCGGCCGTGGAGGAAAACGCAGCTAGGGGTCGAGCGAGGCATCGAGGTTAGGGGGAGGAGGAAGGGAATATCACAGGGAGGCGGATGAGCTGGTCAGCGGGCTCGGGGACGGCCGGGACGGTGCAAATCGACGGCGAGGATCCGAGGTGGCCGGCGGTCAAGACGGAGGAGCTGGCGATGACTTCCGGCAGCCGAGCACCCGATCTTCAGCTGGGAGACGAGGAGGAGGCCGGCGATGCTCCTGGACATGGCGATAGGTCGAGGGGGAGACGACGACCACGACTGCGACGGACGGCGGCGACGAGCTCCGCTCGGTGGCTCTGTTCTAGCGAGATAGGGACAAGAGGGAGGGGAATGAGGACGAGGGAGAGACAAGGGGGGTTCCCGGGGTGTCGTGGCATCCTCAGAAGGTCCGGGGCGTCGTGCTGGAGGCAGGAGGTGGCAAGGCATCGTCGGCGAGCTTGCCACGACTCTGCCTGTCCTCCTGGCACGGTGAAGAAGACGACTCATGCCCTGGTGGGCTGGGCCTCTTCTACCACATAAAGCCCAGGTACTTCTCTCTCTCTCTCTCTTTACTTATTTCTGCTTTCTATTTACTTCAATTTGTTTTGATTTGATTCAAAACGAAATCCTTTTCGAAACTCCTGGAAAATTATATGTGGGTTATATGGACTTAACTAGTGCCACATAATAAGTTTCAGGATTAATGGACAAATATTTTATATATAATAGATATAAGTCCATTGCAAATAATTGTTGGTTTAACTCAAATTCCCAAGATAAATAATCATGTGAGTCCAAAAATATTGGTTTGAATTTTACCTCTTGCCAATATTTTCACAGAATAAGAGGAACATTTTCTTGGACTTCTTTGAGGCAATTTTTATATTACACTTTTGAGAAAAATTCACTTTTGAGGCTTGATCACTCCTCACTTCAAATTCATTTGAAAAGAAATAGATGCATGCATGAATGCCATTGATGCAACTAATATAATTATTGCAACCAAATTCTAGGGTTGTGACAACTCACCCCCACTAAACAAGAATCTCGTCCCGAGATTCAGGTGTAGGGTAAGAGAGCAAAGGGGACACAAACTACCACAATCTTCATGATCCAGGTGCCCTCCTCGTAGTTGTTGATTCATTACATCATGTTGACCTTGACATCTTTGCTTTGGAAGCTTCACCCAACACAACGATAAGGAACGGAAAACTCTACAAGAATCAACCTTCATGAAGATCGAGCGACTCATGATCAACTCATGGAATGAGTCGTAAAAACGTCTCTTGAGCTGGGACTCAAAACACACATCTAGAACGATGGAATGAGGCAGATGGCAAATGTTTAATTGGTAGGAAACAATTCCACGCCAAAACAGATGGTGATGAGGTTTCAAAATAGCGAGGAGTCAATTGCCCTTCATACCATAACGGGGCACCTTAGGAAGGTGACTCGTAGAGTTATTCCCTTAAGTGGCAAAAAGAATTACTTTTGATCCAAAGATCATTGAAACTCTTCATAACAGCCTAAGGCAATTCACATTGATCGTTCGAAAGAGTTTGAAGGAATGGCATACTCAGCTTGAAAGGAAACTAGAGTTATAGAACCACTCGGCAACGGAAGGCACATTCCAAATGATGCCGAGAATATAACCCAGTGTCTGAGCGTGCTCTCAAGAACTTGAGCATCTCCATATTCATCAGGATTTTACCAACATCTATGCCAAGATCTTGGTGACTCGTCATACTACGATGGATAGTGATGGAGGATACTGATGCAAAGCAAGACAACACTTTCTCAGCTTTCACCTTAGCTATGCCAAGGAACGAAATCTGGATGATCGACCGAGAGACATTTAGCACTCCGCTTCTAATGTTCTCCTTGATCTTCTAGCGTAACCCAATTATAGGTCAGGTGTTATGACTAGAACATCAAGTAAAGGACGGACTTCGGGGATTCCAAGGGTCCATGAGGAACAACTTCTAGAATAAGCCATATGAATTCCTCATGGCGAGGTGGCTAATGTTACTGATACAAGATATTATAATAATAAGTCTTCCGGCTAGGTGTGTTAGCCACAACATCACTTCACCGGGTTACAGAGAGACCAATATTATAACTCATGGGTAACGTTCCAACCATTATATCTGCCTGAGATTCGGATATGATTGGTGTCGGGATACTTCAGACTCAGCATGTCTGAAAGGAGAGTTTGCAACACAAATCGACGAGATGATGTTGCGAGATCCTCAGGAAATGTACTACGGAAGCCAACTCCAAAACATGAGCTGGATTGCAAGACCCATGTGAACACAGTGTCCAAGACAATTGTGGTCACATGGAAACCTTACATCATAACACTTCCAAGTTCTGGTTAGGAACCATCATTGGAGGATAATGAAGTCCTTATATAAGCCCAGGTTAGCTCTTAAAATGGAACTTCTTTTCCTTGAACAAATCAATCAGTGGCTTGGGGTGCTAGGTGATACATATGGGATGGAGGTTGCAAATCTACCAAACCATAGAATTCTTCGCACCTGCATGGCTGACTTGAGACGATTCTAGAGAAGGCAAGATAACTTTTCTTCAATTCACGGCGGTAACTTGCATCAAATGCACATGAATTTGGGAAAAGTCATTTATTATACCTAACATGTACTTCATGTACGAGACACGAAGATATTGTCTACAAAGTTTCCAACACTAGCCTAATGTCCAACATGAATCATGGACAAATGAAAATGTTGTCGATGGGCTCAACAACAATTCATCGAGATATCCACATAAGTGGAATTCCACAACCATGGAAGCAAGATCATAGCATTGGTTAGACCCAAAGATATAATGATGCATGCATGAGGAAACATCCACGAGTAAGACAACATTATGATGATCGATGGTTCTGATTTTGATTTGACGATAGCCCATACTCAAATCAAAGATTGGACAAGACAATAGAGACAACAACTGATCACAAGGATCAACCGTTGAAGATATCATCCTTCTTCAACGAGCTAATTTAGGCAAAGCTTTTATCTTCCAACTCTCCTAGTTGTTGTCTGGCTTAACCAACTAGCTCAGGGATAACCAACACAGATTCCTGAAGAAAGGGTGGTTTACAGGAAACTAAGTTGATCACGAACTCAACATAATGGTCAGGGGACAACCTGGTAATACTTTTGAGAAGATATTCGGAAAATCACGATCCACCGATATGTTATTGAGCTCGAGAACAATCTCGCTTTTCAAGGCAAGATGAAATGATCAAAAGAGCTTGGCACAAACCTAACTCATTGATCGAGGAGTGCACCAGGAAAGATGGACTAGGTAGCACGGTTAATCTTAGGATGACAATTCAATGACCATCACACTAAGAGTGAAATTATTGTCCATTAACTTCCAAGCAATAGAATTGCTAGAGGTATTGATTTCACACACCACAGTTCACTTGTCGGTATTCCGGTTACAACCAACTCAGACACCAAGGAATGAACAAAGATGGAGAGAAGTATCACTGCATCAAGAGTCCAGAAGAGGTTGTGCAATTCTCATGATATCTTGACATAAAAAGGGTAATACCTCAAGGTAGAACAGATCAAAAGCTGGGTTGCCATTTTGATCTGCGAAATACAACTGCTTTCACCCAATCCAAGAAATGGATAAGGTATTGGAGTTTATTTCTCCGAGTCGTTCTGAAATAGAATGGCTTGACAGGCCACAAGAATAATATGCATCAATGAATACGATTGCATAGTTACTCTTGACTATCCACTGATAGACGAGGGTCAGAATAAAACTGAGGGGGCAACTCAAGAGCACATGATTTCTTTGAGTTGAGGATGCAAAGATTAAATACGTCGAACAAAGTTCAACATGTTTCTTCCAGATAATCCATGCAAAAAGAAAGGATTGGCAGGCTCACAACTATGGAATGGATAACTCATCACGAGCACTCAGGTTGTGATCTTCAGTTCACGAAGAACTTCTGCCGCAGTTGGTTCATGGTATTAGAAGAATGATAAACCACAAACCTCGAGGACTAGATCAAAGTCACTAATCATCCTAAAGGAACGAGCAAACACTATCAACAGGAGTGAGCAGAATGATCCTTGGGTTCAAGAACCCAAAAATAGAATACCTACTACTATATAACATCACGAGATGTTTTTAGAAAATGATGGCCAGAATCATCACACTGGAAACACAAACACAGCTAAACTATTGGGTGGTTCACTAGAATAACCTGGTTTCCTATCACTTTAACGAACACGTCGAGGTAATGGAGTACCTCAACACAATATTTAGTGTGCTTTGTGTGGCCCAAAAGACATTGATACGACATGAAGGAATTTTGCAATTGCATGAGATTATCTGGCGACCTTGGATAACTCGGACAACATAACGGCTGTACGGGAATGAAATATGAGGCAACCTGCATGAAACTGACAACATAACAATGAATTCTTATGAAGACATCGATCCAGGAAGATATCAACTTTCCTATAAGTCTGCAGCATAGTAACTCGTCATCCTGATAGATAGATGAGAAAGCCTAGTTCTTAATCCCCATAGAAAATAAGAGGGTGACTCAGAATATGAATAACACGAGGAAAGGAGTAAAAAGAATCTTACATTCCCTTCCACAATCAATTCCCTTATATAACTAAAGCAGTTTTAGACTCAAACATCGACCAGTTTGGCTTGGTAATCATACAGGCAGTGAAGCTCTGATACCAACGCTGTCGGGACCCCGATCCTAAGCCATACAAGTCTAGCATGTAACACATCATATCACTTTGCGGCCTCATGCATGGTAATCCTCACGGCTGCCACCTTACCTTGGCCGGGACCGTTTGCGCCTTTTGGCTCACGTATATGAACATGTCGCTAGCAATCATATGTCAAAGAACTCGGGTCGACATGACTAGTTATAGACCCAAGTGGCACAACCGTACAGGGACATGCATACGTAACCCAGCAATGCAGGTGTCGGTCATCTGCGTGTGTAGACGAGTCGTAGCAAGCTACATGGACTCCATTACGTCGTGAGACATATCTGTCATCAACGATACATAGACGAGTCATAGCAAGCTACAGGGACTCCATTACACCGCGAGACATTTCCCCGTAGGGACAGACACATCAGCAAAGAAGGATACACGCCGTTCAATCAATGTGTCCGGAGCAGTAGCAAGCTACCAAGGCTCGGTGGAAGCACAAAGAGGCATTTCCCCATAAATAAGGCTACTAAAGGCATACAGCTAGGTGTCGAATCCCACACATACCAATGCATTTCAATCATTCACGCAATATGCACGCTATGCATAGATACAACATGGCATCACAACATAACTCTATAACATTACATTTATTTAGAAGGCTCCAGAGAGCCTACATAGTATAATGTTATAAGCAGAGGGTCACATGACCCATCATTCAGAGCATACAATCAACAAGCGGAACATACATGTCTGGGTACAGACATCTATTATAAGCGGCTAGAAGTGCCCGAAAAGCTACAACGACCCTACCATAGGAGCTAGACCTCTGTCTGGGATTCCCAAGCTAATCCGATCAACATCAAACTTCACGTCGTAAGAATCACTAATGAGACTGACATCTCCTCTGCAAAAACATAAATTAAGCAACCGTGAATACAAAGGTACTCAGCAAGACTTACATCAGATCTAACTACATATGCATCATTATCAACAAAGGGGGTTGTGGAATTTATTGCAGAAAGCCAGCTTTGACTCTTGGCTAACCTGTACTATGACTACAAGTATCATCTTTGAGGTGGGATAGCGCACACGAGTCCACATATTCACCAAATCAATACACCACTATGGATCCACTCCCGTCTCCCTACGAGAAGGCCATCCATAGCACTCACACTTATCTTGCGCATTTTAGAGTATCCATTCCACTTGTCTATGAACCACATAAGTTTTCCAAGTAGTTCATATCCGAGGACGCGGCTATTCGAACAGATTAATTCACCCTGCAGGGGGATACTTCTTCACACACGCTCCTGCCACTTATCGCCATGTGCACGTAAAAAGGCACCTCGGCAACCTTCAAGCGGAAGCCCAGCGAGGGAGTCGGCCACGACTGTTAACCACACAAGACTCTAGTCTAGGTTTATCGCCTATTTGAGACTGAACCCGCAAGGAAGTCCGGACGAAGTTTCCATTACAGCCCCAAACGATGTGTGCAGGGTTCCCAAGCCCACCTCGACGGATGGTACTACGCTTGGTACACCGGGCCACGGTGCATCTACCGCGCCATAGCCTACCCCTCCGATCAGCGCTATGCACGGTCGCCAGCACATCCTAGAAACACCAGAAACTAATTGCAACTCCTGGACAGAGATCAAGGCGATTAATAAGCCGAGAGGGTCAATTAAGGATCCCAATGTGCGGTAGTGTCAACGGTCACAACGTCTGACCCATCGTCTACCGGGAAGGCACACCCCCGACAAAACAGGAAAGGAACACATTCAATGCAATGCAACAAACATGATGTATGATATGGCATGTTAAAACATTGAATTGACCTAGTGCAATAGATAGTCATATTAAGTGAAGTGGAATTCAAATATATACTAAATTCCAACTCCAACACTATTTATTAAATTATCCTAATCATGAAATGTCCTACTTGGTGATGTTAACTTGCTCAAACATGTATGAACATGGCATAAACAGATTCCTTGCATTTTTCTGATCATTTTTCATATATAAATTATTTTCATCCGAGTTATAGATTAATTTATATGAATTTTAGAAGTTTTGAACATTTTCTGGAATTAATAAATCATTTGGATTTATTTAAAAATCCAGAAATGCTTTATTGCGTCAGCGTGACCGCAGTGTGACGTCAGCGGTCAACAGAGCCGGTCCAGGTCAAACCTGGCCGGTGGGACCCGCATGTCAGCGTCTCTGACTTTAACTACAGAGGTTTATTTTTAAGCCGGGGTTAATTAGCCGGTGGGGTCCAGTGTCAGTGGAACGGGAGGGGTTAGTTAATCCCGTCATTAGTACTAATGACGGCGCCACAGCATCGCCACCGGCGGCAAATGCCGGTGACCAACGGAGCGACAGAGACACGCCGGAATCCTGGCTCCGGCGTCCATTCGATGCGCAAACGGGCGGAATGGGTTCGTGGGTCCGCGGCGCTTCCATTGGCGGCGGCTGGGTGGCCGAAGGGGCACCGGAAGTACGCCGGCGACGAGCCTAAGCTGTGGCGAGATTCGGCCGAGGAGGAAAACGCGGCTAGGGGTCGAGCGGGGCATCGAGGTTAGGGGGAGGAGCAAGGGAAGCTCACTGGGAGGCGGATGAGCTGGTCAGCGGGCTCGGGGACGGCCGGGACAGTGCAAATCGACGGCGAGGATCCGAGGCGGCCGGCGGTGAAGACGGAGGAGCTGGCGACGACTTCTGGCAGCCGAGCACCCGATCTTCAGCTGGGAGACGAGGAGAAGGCCGGCGATGCTCCTGGACATGGCGATAGGTCGTGGGGGAGACGGCGGGCACGACTGCGACGGACGGCGGCGACGAGCTCCGCTCGGTGGCTTTGTTCTAGCGAGACAGGGACGGGAGGGATGGGAATGAGGACGAGGGAGAGACCAGGGAGGTTCCCAGGGTGTCGTGGCATCCTCAGAATGTCCGGGGCGTTGTGCTGGAGGCAGGAGGTGGCAAGGCGTTGTCGGCGAGCTTGCCATGACTCTGCCTGTCCTCCTGGCACGGGGAAGAATACGACTCCGCCCCTGGTGGGCTGGGCCTCTTCTGCCACATAAAGCCCAGGTACTTCTCTCTCTCTCTCTCTCTCTCTCTCTCTCTCTCTCTCTCTCTTTACTTGTTTCTGTTTTCTATTTACTTTATTTTTTTTGATTTGATTCAAAACAAAATTGTTTTCAAAACTCCTGGAAAATTATATGTGGGTTATATGGACTTAACCAGTGCCACATAATAAGTTTCATGATTAATGGACAAATATTTTACATATAATAGATATAAGTCCATTGCAAATAATTGTTGGTTTAACTCAAATTCCCAAGATAAATAATCCCGTGAGTCCAAAAATATTGGTTTGAATTTTACTTCTTGCCAATATTTTCACAAAATAAGAGGAACATTTTCTTGGACATCTTTGAGGCAATTTTTATATTACACTTTTGACAAAAAATCACTTTTGAGGCTTGATCACTCCTCACTTCAAATTCATTTGAAAATAAATAGATGCATGCATGAATGCCACTGATGCAGCTAATATAATTATTGCAACCAAATTCTAGGGTTGTGACAATTCCCCCTCCGGCAGATCGTCGGAAAAGGTCGCCAGATGGGTATGCGGCGGAACAGAGACTTGCGGCGACAGCAAAAGTGTTTCGGGAGCTCTCTTAGGGTTTTTGGAATATTTGGGGATTTATAGGCTAGAGAGGGGCACGAGAGGGCGGCCGAGGGAGCCATGACCCATCAGGGCGCGGTCTGGCCCCCTGTCCTGCCCTGTTGGGTCGTGGTGCCCTCGTGCTGCCTCTTATCACCTCCCGAAGCTTCCAGGTCTTCTTTTGGTCCACAAAAATCATATGGAAGTTTCGTGGAAATTGGACTTCTTTTGGTATGGTAAACCTGAAAAGCAAAAAACATGCAGAAAATAGCAACTGACACTGAGCACTAGGTCAATAGGGTAGTGCTCAAAAATAATATTAATTGGTACATAAACACCCAAAAAGTATCCTTGAATGGTAATATAATAGCATGGAACAATCAAAAATTATAGATACGTGGAAGACGTATCAGCATCCCCAAGCTTAATTCATGCTCGTCCTCGAGTAGGTAAATGATAAAAACATGAATTTTTGATGTGACAAGCTACCCAACATGTAATCAATTGCAGGTTTGTTCATTGAGAAACGATGAAATAATAAACATCAACATAGTAACATTATAAACATAAGAAACATAATCATCAAGTTTCAAAGTATACGATCCAAAAAGAATGTGCACCCCCTATTCATTTTATCATATTGGAATAGCATGGCTCCATCTTCACCACATAAATACAAATGTCAAGCACCATGGTGTCAAGTCAGGCAATTGGATCGTACTTTTTAACGTGCTTCAACTTTTATTACTTGCGCAATATATAAGCGTGAGCCGTGGATATAGCATAAAGGTTGAATAGAATATGGTGGTAGGTTTTAAAGGGGTGAAAAGCGGAGAAGAAAGTCTCGCATCAACTAGGCGTATCAACGGGCTATGGAGATGCCCATCAATAGATATCAATGCGAGGAGTAGGGATTGCCATGCAATAGATGCACTAGGGCTATAAGTGTATTAATGGAAGCTAAGTGGGTGTGCATCCAACTTGCTTGCTCATGAAGACCTCGAGCATTTGAGGAAGCCCATCATTGGAATATATAAGCCAAGTTCTATAATGAAAATTTCCCACTAGCATATGAAAGTGATAAGCATGAGATTCTCTATATGAAGAACAAGGTGCCACTTTGGGGCACAAGTGCGGAATAAGAGGAAGTAGAACTGTCCCTTTTCTCTTTTCTCTCATTTATTTATTTTTCCTTTTTCTTTTTTCTTTCTGTCTCTTTTTTTATTTCTTTTTTCTTTTTTTCTTTTTTTAGTCCGGAGTATCATCCCGTCTTGTGGGGGAATCATTGTCTCCATCATCCTTTCCTCACTAAGACAGTGCCCTAAGAGCATCTCCAGCCGTGGCCCCAAAGGACCCCCTAGGCCCCTTTTTCATCGCCGGCGGGCGAAAAAATCCCCAGCCCTGGCCCCAAGACACCGATTTTCGCCGGTTGGGGCCTTTTTTTGGGCCGGCGAACCCAGGCCGAACTCAGGGCGCTGGGGGTCTCCTGGGCGCGCCAGCTGAAGCGAAAAGGCGGGTGGGGCCGAGGTGTCGGCGAGACCGGCTGCCACTTCCCGCCACCCCCCCTCCTTTTCCCTCTATCCCGCCGTTTCGCCACCAGTTCTTCTCCATTTCCCTCCATTTCCCTTCCTTCGCCGCCATGCCGCCGAAGAAGTACGCCGCCCCTCGCCAAGCCACCGGCCCCGCCGTCGCCAAGCCACGCAGGGCCCGTGCACCGATGGCAAGACCGCCAGGGTTGACGAACGCCGAGTGGAAGGCCGACGTCGAGCGGAGGGAAGCGGTGTCCACCGATCGCCGCAAAAGGCTCCTCATGAAGAAAGCCCGGGACGCGGCGGCGGCGGCGGCGGCGGTTGAGCTGGAGGTGTCGTCTCACCGCCCGATCTTCCCGGGGCGACAGCCCGCGGTCCCGTTCCCCCAAAGTGACGGCCATCAAATCGCTCCGGGCGACCCGCACTTTCCTTCGCCGACCTTCCCTTCGCCGGCGTGGGGGTACGCGCCCTCGCCGGAGTACGTCGACGGCGACGCCCTTGGCGGATTCAACCCCAACACTACCTTCCCGCGCACGCCCTCCGCCTTCTCTGCCGGCCCCCCCAACGCCCAGTACGGCTACGTGCCCTCGCCGACGTACTCCGGCTCGTCCGCGATGGCTCGGCGTGGCCCTCTTCCTTTCGCGCCCGCGCCATAGTACGGCAACGCCGAGGCCGAGATGGAGGACATCATCAACACCGGCTCCACCGCGGCCGCCTCGTGCCCCGGGTTTGGTGCGCAGGCGAAGGACACCGGCATGGACGACGCCGAGGTTGACCTCGAGGAGGAGGAGGAGGAGGAGGTGGAGATTGAGGAGGAAGAGCCGGTGCCCGCGCCGGCGAAGGGCAAAGGGAAAAGGAAGAAGAAGACGAGATTGGCCAACGGCAAGCCGGGCGAGCCCCGCATCAAGTGGACGTCGGTGGAGGACGTGTGCCTCGCCGAAGCTTGGAAGCTGGTCAGCATGGACCCAATCACCGGCGCGAACCAGAACACCGAGACGTACTGGAAGAGGATCAAGGCGGCTTTCGACGAGCGCAAGTTGGTCGACCCAGAGTTCATCGGCACGTACATGGACCGCGACGCCGGCCGATGGCATGATGACGCCGAACTGTGGCATGATCGCCGAACCCACGTCGTTTTTTGGGCAGCGGGAAATGGAATGTTTAAAATTTGCGTCGCTATGGGACGAACCCCGGGGGCGCGACTGGGAAGCCGAGCCCCCCCAGGCCGATTTTAGCGCCGGCTCGCCCCCGGGCGGCGCTATTTCGGGTCCCTGGGGGGGCCAACGGCTGGAGATGCTCTAATAATGATGATCATCACACTTTTATTTACTTACAACTCAATATGAGAAACTATATAACTCTATGTGAATGCCTCTGGCAGTGTACCAGGATTTGCAATGATCAAGCATAACATGTATGATATTAGTGATGAACGGTGGCTTTGCCACAAATACTATGTCAGCTTATATGATCATGCAAAGCAATATGACAATAGAAGTACAAGTCATATGATGTAACGGTGGAAGTTGCATGGCAATATATCTCGGAATCGCTATGGAAATGCCATGATAGGTAGGTATGGTCGCTGTTTTGAGGAACATATAATGAGGCTTATGTGTAACAGAGCATATCATGTCACGGGGTTTGGATGCACCTGCGAAAGCTGCACCGATCCTCAAGGTGAGAATGGGCAATGCACGGTACCGAAGAGGCTAGCAAATATGTGGAGGTGAGTGTGCGTATATCCATGGATTCACATTAGTCATGAAGAACTCACATACTTATCGCAAGATTTTATTAGCTCTCTCAAAGCAAAGAACTACTCGCATGCCCCTACGGAGGAGGTTGGTAGGAATTAACCATTGCGCGCCCTCGACCTAAACATCACTAGGATTTCAACGAGGAATAAGTATGTTCACACATCACCACCATTCTATAAAAATATTTGGATGAACAACAAGTTAACAACCTCTAATTCATGATACTTTTATTAACCAATGATCATGCACTCATGCTTTTTCACATTACCACATTAATATCATTAACCATGATTCCTCTTTTATGTGCTACATGTGGTTTTGATTATGCACTCATTGAATACCTATTATCTTTGGACTAGTCTTATGACCCATGCAAATTACCGTCACTATTTATTAACTCTCAAACAAATATAAGTGAAGAACGAGAGTGCAATTATTTCTATAAAATCTATACGCCACCATGCTCTAAAAGATATAAGTGAATCACAAGAGCAACTGCCAAGCTCAAAAGATATAAGTGAAGCACATAGAGTGTTCTAATAAATTATGATGATATTGTGTGTCTCTCAAACAAACAATGATTGTGGGAAACTAAAAAAACAAACTAAAGCAAATGACGCTCCAAGTAAAACTCATATCATGTGATGAATAAAAATATAGCTCCAAATGACATACCGATGGATTGAGACGAAAGACGGGATGCCTTCCAGAGCATCCCCAATCTTAGCCGCTTGAGTCTTCATAGAATATTACCTTGGGGTGCCTTGGGCATCCTCAAGCTTAGGATCTTGCCACACCTTATTCCTTCGTCCATCGTGATAACACCCAAAACTTGAAAACTTCAGCACACAAAATTCAACAGAAAACTCGTGAGATCCGTTAGTATAATAAACATATCAAATATTTTAGGTACTGTTGTAATTTGATTCATATTTTATTATTGCATAAGGTACTGTATTATAAATCCTCCATGATTTATTTTGCCCAATATAATCCATGGCATCATCAAAAAATGCAAAACATGCAAGCAAAAAACAGAATCTGTCTAAAACAGAACAGTCTGTAAAGATCTGTAGAGAAACAATACTTATGTATATCTAAAAATTCTGAAAAATTAGGAAAACATCTATAATTTGTATATAAATACTGTGTAAAAATTTCAGATCAGTATCACGCCCCAGTAAAAAACGAAAATTCCTATACTGGACACTAAATTTTCTGTTTTGTTTTAGCATCGATTCTACTCATCTTGTGAGTCATCCCATAGGTTTTACTTGGCACAAACACTAATTAAAACATAGAAACACAATCATTACAGAGGCAAAAATAATTTTATGACACACAAACATAAAGTTGAACAATAAAAATAAGATAACTATTGGGTTGCCTCCCAACTAGCGCTATTGTTTTACGCCCCTAGCTACGCATAATGCATAGTTTCAAGTGTTGTCATCTTTGACACTCCACCCATAAGTGGCCCTCATGATAGATTGATAAGGTGGTTTGATTCTCTTTATAGGTAAGTGTTCCATCCCTTTCTTTAATGGGAATTGGAATCGTATGTTTCCCTCTTTCATGTCAATTATTGCACCTGTAGTTCATAGAAAGGGTCTTCCAAGTATTATTGGACAAGTAGGATTGCATTCAATATCAAGCACAATGAAATCTAAAGGCACATAATTCCTATTAGCAAGGATAAGAACATCATTTATTCTACCTAAAGGTTTCTTGATGGTAGAATCCGCAAGGTGCAAGTTTAGGGAACAATCTTGAATATTCGTGAGACCAAGCACATCACAAAGAGATTTAGGTATAGTTGAAACACTAGCACCAAGGTCACACAAAGCATTGCATTCATATTCTTTAAGCTTTATTTTAATAGTATGTTCCCATTCCTCATGCAATTTTCTAGGAATAGAAACTTCTAGCTCAAGTTTCTCATCATAAGCTTCTATCATAGCTTCTACTATATGTTTAGTAAAAGCTTTATTTTGTTCATAAGCATTGGGTGAGCTAATAATGGATTGCAACAAGGAAATACATTCTATTAAAGAGCATCTCTCATAATTAAAATTCTTGTAATCCAAGATAGTGGGCACATCACTAGTAAAAGTTTTAACCTCTCCAAACCCACTTTTTCATTTTTAGCATTAGAATCATCACCCTCCAAGCAAACGGGGCTCTCTCTAGCTAGAGTTGACTCAACTCCAGTCCCTTTATCATTTAATTTCAGAGAAGTAAACAAACATTCAATGGGAGAAGTGCCAAGCATTTTAAGATCTTCATCATGATTATGAATAGGGACAGATTCCGGTTTAGCGGTCATCCTATTCACTACAGTGGTTTGCTTATCAGATATCTTTCCTATCAACTCTTCAGTTTGAGAAAATTGTGACTGGAGATTAGACACTTCCTTATTGACTTCATCAAGTTGCTTACTAATAGCGTCTAGCAAAGTTGAATGTTCCTTGATTTAAGAAGCAAAGAATTTATTATGCTCATATTGTGAAGTCATGAAAGTTTTCATAGAACTTTCTATTTTGGTCATTCTTTGGTAGTAAGAGATATTGTAGAATATATCTTGAGACATGATGACCAACAAGCAAAGTATCAGGCAGGACAAGTAAACTAGCAAGCGACGAAGTAAACTAGTGACAAGCAAAGATAAATATTTTTGTATTTTTGATTTTTATAATGCAAACTAAATATAACAGCAAATATAAAGAAGAACAAGTGAGCGATAATTTGTGTGAAGTTACTTGATAGTTGATGATGATATTCCCCAACAACGGAGCCAGAAATCCTTCCTGATGCTTGTGATCTGCGTTGGGTTTTTCGTGAAGAGGAACGGGTGATGCAGCACAATGCGGGTAAGTATTTCCCCCAGTTAAGAAACAAGGTTTATCAAACCAATAGGAATATCGGTCATCAACCGTCTTCAGCGGCTGCACACAAAAGAGCACACACTTGCACCCAAGGCGGCAAGAGGGTTGTCAATCCCCTTGGTTCTGCGTTGGGGTTTCCATGAAGAGGAACGGGTGATGCAGCACAATGCGGGTAAGTATTTCCCCCAATTAAGAACCAAGGTTTATCAAACCAATAGGAATATCGGTCATCAACCGTCTTCAGCGGCTGCACAGAAAAGAGCACACACTTGCACCCAACGCGGCAAGAGGGTTGTCAATCCCCTTGGTCTCGTTATTTGCAAGTAAATGAGATGTGTATATGATAGTAAATAATTGTAAATTGGAAAACAAAATAAAACAAAATAAAAGGCAGCAAGGTATTGAATGTGTTTGTAAACTTATAAGAGGATAGACCCGAGGGCCGTAGTGTTCTCTAGTGGCATCTCTCATGTAGTAAGCATACAGTGGGTAAACAAATTACTATTGGGCAATTGATAAAAAAGCAGATAGTTATGCAATCTTTATTCACGGCTATGATCATGTATATACAGGCATCACGTCCATAAGCAAATAGGCCGACTCCTGCCTGGACTTATTACTATTACTCCACCCATCAACCGCTATCCAACATGCATCTAGAGTATTTAGTAAAACTGAGTAATGCTTGGAGAACGATGACATGATGTAGACAAAGAGAATTCAATTAATATGAACTAACCCCATCGTTTTATCCTTACTGGCAACAATACAAAGACGTGACTTGTCCCTTTCTGTCACTAGGATATAGAGCACCGCCAGATTGAACCCACTACAACGCACCCTCTCACTGAAGAAATATCAATCTAGTTGGCCAAACTACAGATCTGAGATATTTACGAAGCTATAATGATCATGCAAATAAGAATCATAATAATCACAGGTGACTCAAATACTATTCATGAATAATTTGAACATAAACCCACAATTCATCGGATCCCAACAAACACACCGCACAAAAGGATGACATCGAATAGATCAAAGCGAAGATGCGATGATCATTGTATTGAAGATCAAGAGAGAGAGATATCAATCTAGATACTAACTACGGACCCATAGGTTTGTAGTGAACTACTCACAACTCATCATGGAGGCAGCATGGATGATGTAGAGCCCCTCCGTGATTGATTCCCCCTCCGGTAGATCGCTGGAAAACGTCGCCAGATAGGTACGCGGCGGAATAGAGACTTGTGGCAGCAGAAAAAGTGTTTCGGGATCTTTCTTAGGGTTTTTTAAATATTTGAGGATTTATAGGCTAGAGAGGGGAACGAGAGGGCGGCCGAGGGAGCCACGACCCATCAGGGCTCGGCCTGGCCCCCTGGCGTGCCCTGTTGGGCCGTGGTGCCCTCGTGCTGCCTCTCGTCTCCTCCCAAAGCTTCCAGGTCTTCTTTCGGTCCAGAAAAAATCATATTAAAGTTTTGTGGCAATTGGACTTCGTTTGGTATGGTAAACCTGAAAAGCAAAAAACATGCAGGAAACAGCAACCGGCAATGGGCACTAGGTCAATAGGTTAGTGCTCAAAAATAATATTAATTGGTAAATAAACACCCAAAAAGTATCTTAGAATGATAATATAATAGCATGGAACAATCAAAAATTATAGATACGTTGGAGACGTATTATCGTTTCATCTCAAAAATTGTGTATGAGTCTTTCTTTTTTTTATCATATGTCACTTGGGGACTTCCAACTCATCGAGTTTAGCTATTAACATCCCTTTTGACCCGGCATATGCCATTATAAAACTTGGTTAAACATGTCTCTCTGCTTAATACTGCTCTGAACAGATGACCCGACGTACTCTTGATATGTCAATCCATATGGACCCTGAACTTTTCAAGGTTAAAACACCGGCTTAAGTCACGTGAGAGACGGCTTACAGAAAGCGAGGATAAACCAAGGGCAATCACGCAAGCTTCATTCAAGCAAGACCCGAGCCTCGAAAGCAGGTCTAATGACAATCCTCAAAAACCGACTTAGAAATATGCAACTTGTCGGGCCCCTGGGACTGGGGGTACCCAGGCCCGTCTTCCTGCGGCCCAAGACGCAGCGCACGCCATGGGCCCAACGCGGCCCACCACTGGACTTCTCAACCAAGACCCTTGCGAGGGCCTCCGCCTCGTGAGGGGTGCACCAGCAAGCATCGTCAAGAGCCGCGCGAAGCCCCCTCGCGAGGTCACTTCCCGAGGCTGCCTCTGGGACCTTCACGGGGCGGACTGGTCTAGGATGGCTTGGCAGGGATGCGCGGTCTGCGCACTCATGTGGGCGACACGTGCCACGCCAAGCGGCGCCAGGAGCTCTGCGAGTAGGCACAGAAAGAGAGGATTTCCTCTTCGACGCTAAGGGAGCCGGGCCAGCTTGCCCGCTCCCAAAGCAACCCCGAAAGGTTTCCTGTTTGGTGAAAGAAGACCAAGGCTGAGGGCTTGTTAGGACGGAGGTCATCCTCGATCCCACCGACGCGTCACGGCATGGGGCTTTTGCAGGCGAAGACTACTTTTGTCAGGATAAGCTGCAGTCCTGTCCCCCTTCAAACTGGCCATTGTGGCAACCCTTCCCACCTTGTGTATTTGGGGGAAGAGGACCGAGGCCAGTATAAGATAGGGCAGGCTGCCACCGTAGAGAGGGATCGACCCTAGTTAGCAAAAACTCACCCTTGTACTCGCTCTCATCCCCAAGTAATCCAGACAAGCACGAGTAGGGTTTTACGCCGCAAGGTGGCCTGAACCTGGGTAAACTGCCGTGTCCACTGTTCTTCCTCCTTAGCTCGAGCACACCAGAGTGTCGCCATGAGGTTGCAAAGTAGAGTAGGACGAGTGAACCTGCGCACCCGAGAGTTCGAACCTTCTTCGGTCCCGGAGCCCCCACTCCAACATTTGGCGCGCTTGGTAGGGGTGCGCCGCTGTTCTCAAGGTTCCGTTTCCAGCTTCGCCAACCCTATGGCCGACGCTCGCCGTGGATGTGCCGAGCGCTGAGCGTCCCACGTCGCCCAAGACGCGCCTGCGGGCCGCGATGGTCGCCGCCACCCCATCGGCGCTGAAGTTGCCACCAACCCTGCTGCCCGCGAATAGCAGGGCTCCAACTTGCATCCTTCCGTGCAGCGAGATGGCCGCACTGCTGTGACTTCCTCCCCTCATGCCCGCCCTGGGCACATGAACGTGCAAGACGCGTTGTTCATGGCGTGCGAGCTGCTTCGTCATCGCCCGGTGGACGCTGGATATGACGCCTGGCTGGGCCACATCGCCTAGCTCATTACCATCGCCAGAGGAGCTTGGATGCTGTTCTTACTTGAACAACCTCCCACTTATGATTAACTCCCTCGCAAGCATCCGCAACTACGAGAAAAGTATTAAGATAAAATCTAACCATAGCATTAAATGTTTGGATCCAAATCAGCCACTTACGAAGTAGCGCATAAACTAGGGTTTAAGCTTCTGTCACTCTAGCAACCCATCATCTAATAACTACTCCACAATGCATTCCCTTAGGCCCATGAATGGTTAAGTGTCATGTAGTCGACGTTCACATGACACCACTAAGGGAATCACAACATACATATCATCAAAATATCGAACACATATCAAATTCACATGATTACTTGCAACATGACTACTCCCGTGACCTCAAGAACAAAGGTAACTACTAACAAATAATATTCATGCTCAAGATCAGAGGGGTATTGAATAGCATAATGGATCTGAACATATAATCTTCCACCAAATAAACCATATAGTAATCAACTACGCAAGGTAATCAACACTACAAGTCACCCACAGGTACCAATCTGAGGTTCCGATACAAAGATTGAACACAAGAGATGAACTAGGGTTTGAGAGGAGATGGTGCTATTGAAGTTGTTGATGAAGATTGGCCTCCCAAAGATGAGAGGGGTGTTGGTGATGACGATGGCTTCGATTTCCCCCTCCGGGAGGGAAGTTCCCCGGCGGAATCGCTCCACCGGAGGGCAAAAGTGCTCCTGCCCAAGTTCCGCCTCGAGGCGGCGGCGCTTCGTCCCGAAAGTCCTCCTCTTATTTTTTCTAGGCTAAAAGTGAATTTATACCAGAACGTGGGCACCGGAGGTTGGCCGAGGAGGGCACAACCCACCAGGGCGCGCCTAGGGGGGCCTGGCGCGCCCTGGTGTCTTGTGCCCACCAGGGTGGCCCCCTCTGGTAGTTTTTTGCTCAAGTATTTTTTAATTATTCCAAAAGTAATCTCCGTAAAATTTCAGCTTCACTGGAGTTGTGCAGAATAGGTATCTCTCATGTGCTTTTTTCAGGTCCAGAATTCCAGCTGCCGGTATTCTCCCTCTTTGTGCAAACCTTGCATATTATGAGAGAAAAGGCATTAGAATCACTCCTTAAAGCATTATTATTCAACAAATCATAATAAATAACAGTAGGAAATCATGATGCAAAATGGACGTATCAACTCCCCCAAGCTTAGACCTCGCTTGTCCTCAAGCGAAAGCCGATATTGAAAAGCATGTCCACATGGTTTGAGAGAGAGGTGTCGATAAAAACAAAATACGGACATAGTAGCATCATGCTTATTATCATAACATCAACAAACTCTAACATAAAACTTATTCATACACTTTTATCATATAACTTCTCATGAACAAGTAACAATTCATAACAACATAGAAGTATAAAGCATAAAAATTATTGAAAACCAACAAACTATGTTCTTAGTCAACTTTGCAACTACAATTCATCATATTTTCAGGAAGGGTCTCATGTCGGAGCCTTTTGGCAAGTCCACATACTCAACCATCATCTAGACTTTTATGATTGCTAACACTCACGGCATACCCATGGACAAAAAGTTTCAACCGGACATATAGGAAGATAGGGGCTTGTAGTTTCGCCTCCCAACGTATTCACCTCAAGGGTGATGTCAACAATAATAACTCATGCCTACTCATATCCAATGGGATATATGTGCCTAGATCTTTCCTCACCACATGATGCTTGCCAAAATAAAAAGTAAAAAGGAATAGGGAAGAATACTTTGACTCTTGATTAAGTAAATACATAAAAGTAAAAGATAATTCCTTCACAGAGGGAAGCAGAGGTTGTCATGCGCTTTTTGGTTTGTATGCCCAAACCCTTAATGTAAAAGATCGTCACGCTATATTGCCCCCTATGATAGCAACCTTTATTATGTAGTCCGTCCCTTTTATTACTTTGCCATCATAAGTTCGTATAGCGCTCAATTTTCTCTTACACTAATTGATCAAAACACTTTTAGAAGCAATTTTTATTGCCTTATTGCACCGATGACAACTTACTTGAAGGATCTTACTCGATCCATAGGTAGGTATGGTGGACTCTCAAAGAATGAGTTTGGCTTTGGGTTTTTGGATGCACAAGTAGTATCTCTACTTAATGCGGAATTTTTGGCTAGCAAAGATATTGAGCAAGCACCACATGTTGAAGGATCTATGACAATATAACTTCTATGTGGATATGAACAAACATAAATCATTACCTTGTCTTCCTTGTCCAACGTCAACAATTTTCACATATAATATTTGATGGGGGCTCACAATCATAAAAGATGTCCAAGATAGTGTATTTGCATGTGAATCGTCTCTTCCCTTATTAATTCTTTCATGAATTGCAGCATTGACCAATGTTATGTTTGTCAATCTCCAATAAAGTTTACTACTTATACTTTTCCTTATGTGATGTCATTACTCACCATAAGATTAGCATATGATTATTTTCATTTATTTTCCTTTCTTTTTATTTTGATTGCAACAAGAATGTAGAGAGGCAAAAACTCAAACTAAACTTTATTATATAACTCTCACTCGATTACATAGATAGATAGGCCACGAAACTAACACATGAAAATAGATCATGCCAAAATTGTATTCAACTAAAGTAAAGGGAAACTAAAGATCGAACTAAAATAGGTAAAGGTGAATAAAAGTGATGGTGATACGATACCGGAGCACCTCCCCCAAGCTTGGATCAAGCCAAGGGGAGTGCCCATACCCGTGTGCTCAAGTCTCCTTTGGTGGTGGTGATGATGTAGTAGGCTTGTCCTCCAGCTACCAGGGCAAGGGCTCCCCATCAAAAGTTGACGCAAGAGTCCCCTGAGTCCTGCAACTGGCAGCTAAACTCATACCTTTAAATCTTGCTTCATATTCAAAGACTTGGTTTTGAAGATCATAAACTTGGCTCTGCAGAAAATTAATTTGCTCGTTGAGGGTGGAGATGATGTCCTTCACAGACCGGCCATCCACCATCTGATCACGGGTGAATTCCGTGACCATGGAGTGATTGGCACTAAGTCCATGCTCCACCATCTTCTGGCACTTGAAAATTTCCTGTTCCACCGCCTCAAGCCTAGCCTCCACGCTTCCGGTCTTCTTGGGTCCCTGAACATCGCGGATGTGGAGCACCCCCTCACGCATCTCAAAGGCCTGAGGGTGCTTCATCACCTCCGGCAAGTACGGGTTGATGACCTTCTCGAATAACTTGTCCTTGGAGGAGCTTGGTGGAGCCATGGAGATCTAGATCTGACGAGAAAACAACAAGAAACAAGAACAGAGGATTTTTCTGCGATGCGGTTGTCAAAATAGTCGGGGGTATATATAGAGAATTTTTATTCTTGGGAAATAAGCATATGGAAGGAAAACGAAGTCGGGAAGGTGTCTAAGGTGGGCACAACCCACCAGGGTGCGCCGAGGGGTGCCTGGCGCGCCCTGGTGTATCGTGCTCACCTCGATCACCTTCCGACTTATTTCTTTATTTCCAAAATTTTATAATATTCCAAAACTAACAAAAAATATTTTTGCGGATTTTTTGGAGTCCGTTTACTTATCGTATCACGTACCTCCTATTTTTCAGAATTATGGAGTGTTCCGGAAGGTTTCTTTTATGTGTTCCTCCGGTGTCATGGTTTGGATAACATTGCTTTCAACATTAATAGGCGTACCTGAGATATAGTGCTTAATTCTTTGTCCAATGACCACCTTTGGGTTAGTACCTTCGGCGTTATTAATCTTGATAGCTCCAGAACGATAAACCTCTTCGATAATATAAGGTCCTTCCCATTTGGAGAGAAGCTTACCTGCAAAAAATCTTAAACGAGAGTTGAACAAAAGAACATAGTCTCCTATTTTGAATTCCCGCTTTTGGATTCTTTTGTCATGCCATCTTTTTACTTTTTCTTTAAATAGTTTGGCATTTTCGTAGGCTTGGGTTCTCCATCCATCAAGTGAGCTAATATCAAATAGCCTCTTCTCACCGGTAAGTTTGAAATCATAGTTAAGTTCTTTAATTGCCCAAAATGCTTTATGTTCTAATTCTAAAGGCAAATGACAAGCTTTTTCCATACACCATTTTGTATGGAGACATACCCATAGGATTTTTATAAGCTGTTCTATAGGCCCAAAGTGCATCATCTAATTTCTTAGACCAATTCTTACGAGACCTATTGACAGTTTTTTGTAATATCAATTTTATTTCTCTATTGCTAAGTTCAACTTGACCACTAGACTGAGGATGATAGGGTGATGCGATTCTATGAATAATATCATATTTAGTAAGCATCTTACGGAAAGCACCGTGAATAAAGTGTGAACCACCATCAGTCATTAAATATCTAGGGACTCCAAACCTCGGGAAGATAACCTCTTTAAGCATTTTAATGGAGGTGTGGTGATCAGCACTACTAGTTGGAATAGCTTCTACCCACTTAGTGACATAATCAACAGCAACCAAAATATGAGTGTATCCGTTAGAGGAAGGAAAAAACCCCATATAATCAAAACCCCAAATGTCAAATGGCTGAACAAGAAGTGAATAATTCATAGGCATTTCCTGACGCTTACCGATATTACCAATTCTTTGACATTCATCACAAAACAAGACAAACTTACGAGCATCCTTGAAGAGAGTAGGCTAATAAAAACCAGATTGCAATACCTTGTGAGCAGTTCTATCTCCCGCATGATGTCCTCCATAAGCTTCGAAATGACGTTTGCGTTGGATTTGTTCCTGTTCATGCTCAGGTACACAACGTCTAATAATACCATCTACTCCATCTTGATAAAGATGTGGGTCATCCCAAAAGTAATGTCTCAACTCATAGATTTTTTTTCTCTTTTGTTGGTATGTGTAGCTAGGTGGTATATATTTAGCGACAATGTAGTTAGCATAATCAGCATACCAGGGTGTGTTTTGTGAAACACTTATTGCAGCTAAGTATTCGTCAGGGAAACTATCATCAATAGGTAGTGGGTCATCAAGAATATTTTCTAACCTAAACAAGTTATCAGCTACGGGGTTTTTAGCTCCTTTCCTATCAAAGATGTGTAAGTCAAATTCTTGAAGCAAGAGAACCCACCTAATGAGTCTAGGTTTACCATCTTTGTTTTCCATAAGGTATTTTATAGCAGCATGATCGGTGTGAACAATAACTTTGGAATCAACAATATAGGATCTAAATTTATCACAGGCAAACACAACTGCTAAAAATTCCTTCTCAGTAGTAGCATAATTTCGTTGGGCACTGTCTAGAGTTTTACTAGCATAATGGATAATATTCAATTTCTTATCAACTCTTTGTCCTAGAACAGCACAACCAGCATAATCACTAGCATCACACATAATTACAAAAGGCTAGTTCCAATCAGGTGGTTGAACGATAGGTGCAGAGGTTAAGGATTTCTTGAGTGTTTAAAAGGCTTCCACACAATCATTATCAAAAAAAAGGAATATCCTTTTGCAAAAGATTAGTAAGAGGCCTAGAAATTTTAGAGAAGTCTTTAATGAACCTCCTATAAAAACCAGCATGACCAAGGAAACTTTGAATACCTTTAATATCTTTAGGACATGGCATTTTCTCAATTGCATCTACTTTAGCTTTGTCCACCTCAATACCCTGTTCAGATATTTTATGCCCCAAGACAATGCCTTCATTAACCATAAAGTGGCACTTCTCCCAATTCAAGACAAGATTAGTTTGTTCACATCTCTGCAAAACTCGATCAAGGTTGCTTAAGCAATCATCAAAAGAAGTTCCGTAAACGGAAAAATCATCCATGAAAACCTCCATAATCTTTTCACAAAAATCAGAGAATATAGTAGTCATACATTTATAAGCATACATAAACCTCCATAATCTTTTCACAAAAACCTCGATCAAGGTAGCAGGTGCATTACATAAACCAAAAGGCATACGTCTATAAGCATACGTTCCAAAAGGGCAAGTAAAGGTGATTTTCTCTTGATCGGATTGTGACACACGTATTTGAGAGAAACCAGAATATCCGTCTAGGAAGCAAAAGTGTGTGTGCTTAGATAATCTTTCTAGCATTTGATCAATGAAGGGCAGAGGGTAATGATATTTTCTAGTAGCTTTATTTAATTTTCTAAAATCAGTTACCATTCTATAGCCAGTGACAATTCTCTGTGGAATGAGTTCATTTTTATCATTAGGAACATCGGTAATACCTCCTTTCTTAGGGACACAATGAACGGGACTTACCCATCTACTATCAGCAATGGGATAGATTATACCTGCTTCCAGAAGCTTTAATATTTCAGTTCTTACCACTTCTTTCATCTTAGGATTCAATCGCCGTTGATGATCAACAACGGATTTAGCATCAGGTTCGATATTAATCTTGTGCCGACATATAGTGGGACTAATGTCCTTAAGATCATCAAGAGTATATCCAATAGCAACCCGGTGCTTCCTTAGAACTTTTAATAATCTTTCTTCTTCATGTTCTGAAAGGTTAGCACTAATAATAACAGGATGTATCTTTTTCTCATCAAGATAAGCATACTTCAAACTGTCAGGCAATTGTTTTAATTCAAACACAGGATCACCTTTAGGTGGAGGAGGACGTCCAAGAGTTTCAATAGGCAAATTGTGTTTCAGGAGAGGTTGTTGTTCAAAGTAAATTTGATCTATTTCATTTCTTTCACGCAAGTGCATATCATTTTCATGGTCAAGCAAATATTGTTCTAAGGGATCGGTAGGAGGCAGGGCAATAAAAGCAAGACCAATTATTTCATCCTTACTAGATAACGTTTTATCACCAGGTTGTCTACTAAACTTGGAAAAATTAAACTCATGAGACATACCACCAAAACTGACAACGACAGTTTGTTTTTCACAATCTATCTTGGCGTTGACGGTGCTCAAGAAAGGTCTACCAAAGATAATGGGAAAAAGTCATCTTGTGGGGAACCAAGAACTAGAAAATCAGTAGGGTATTTTACTTCCCCACACAAGACTTCAACATCTCTAACAATCCCAAGTGGTGTCATGGTGTCTCTATTAGCAAGTTTAATAGTAACATCAATGTCTTCTATTTCAGCAGTTGTTATTTCATCCATAATTTCTTGGTATAAAGTAAAAGGGATAGAACTCACACTAGCACCCAAATCACATAAACCATGATAGAAATGATATCCTATTTTTACTGAGACAACAGGCATGCCTTCTATGGGTCTATGTTTATCTTTTTCATCGGGTTTAGCAATTCTAGCAGCTCCATCACAGAAGTAGATAACATGCCCATCAATATTTTCTACCAAGAGATCTTTAACCATAGCAACATTAGGTTCTACTTTAATTTGTTCAGGGGGCTTAGATGCTCTTATATTACTCTTACGAACCATAGTTGATACCTTAGCATGTTCCTTTATCCTAATAGGGAAAGGTGGTTTTTCAATATAAGCGGTAGGCACAACTGGATCAACATTGTAAAAGATAGTTTCTTCTTTAGCTACGACCGGTTCTTTAATTTCTTCTATAATAGGGGGATGATATTTAAACCACTTCTCCTTAGGGAGGTCAACGTGAGTAGAAAATGCCTTGCAGAAAGAGGCTACTATCTCAGAGTCAAGTCCATATTTAGTGCTATACTTGTGAAAAGTCTCGGTATTCATAAAAGATTTAACACAATCAAACTCAAGGTTTATACCTGACTCAATACCTTCGTCGAGTTCCCAATCTTCAGAGTTGCGTTTAATTCTTCCCAAGAGATCCCACTTGAATTCAATAGTCTTCTTCATATAAGAACCAACACAAGAAGTATCGAGCATGGATTGATCATTATGAGAAAGCCGAGCATAAAAATTCTGAATGATAACTTCTCTTGGAATGTCATGATTGGGGCATGAATATAACATTGACTTAAGCCTCCCCCAAGCTAGAGCGATGCTTTCTCCTTCACGAGGACAAAAATTACATATATAATTCCGATCACGATGAACTAGATGCATGGGATAAAAGTTTTGGTGGAATTCCAATTACAAACGATTCCAGTTCCACGATCCAAGATCATCACATAGCCTATGCCATGTCAATGATTTTCCCTCCAAAGATAAAGGGAAAACCTTATTCTTAACTTCATCCAGGTAAACCTGCAAGCTTAAATAATCCACATTTTTCGTTCACATATAAAAGGTGCATATCAGGATGTTCAGTTCCATCTCCTGCATAAGGTTTAGCAAGCAGTTGTTCTAACATACCCGAAGGAATTGCATAACAATGTTTTCAGTAGGTGTAGTAGGTTGAGGGGCAACTAATTGTGGTTCCGGTCGAGGTGAAGATACCCCGAACAAACCCTTCAAAGGATTGTTTTCCATAGTAGCAAGTAGCAATAAATTTCAGCACATAGTATAAGTTTTTCCTCACCGATTTCCACTTACCAAGAGCGCTTCACTCCCCAGCAACGGCGCCAGAAAAGAGTCTTGATAACCCACAAGTATTGGGGATCAATCGTAGTCCTTTCGATAAGTAAGAGTGTCGAACCCAACGAGGAGCAGAAGGAAATGACAAGCGGTTTTCAGCAAGGTAATTTCTGCAAGCACTGAAATTATAGGTAACAGATAGTTTGATAGCAAGATAATTGGTAACGAGCAAGTAACGGTAATGGTAAATAAGGTGCAGCAAGGTAGCCCAATCCTTTTGTGGCAAAGGACATGCCAGAACAATCTCTAGTAATAGGCAAATTGTTCTTGAGGGTACACGGGAATTTCATCTAGTCACTTTTACCATGTTGGTTTGATTCGTGTTCGCTACTTTGATAATTTGATATGTGGGTGGACCGGTGCTTGGGTGCTGTTCTGACTTGAACAACCTCCCACTTATGATTAACCCCCTCGCAAGCATCCGCAACTACGAGAAAAGTATTAAGATAAAATCTAACCATAGCATTAAACGTTTGGATCCAAATCAGCCCCTTACGAAGCAGCGCATAAACTAGGGTTTAAGCTTCTGTCACTCTAGCAACCCATCATCTAATAACTACTCCACAATGAATTCCCTTAGGCCCATGAATGGTGAAGTGTCATGTAGTCGACGTTCACATGACACCACTAAGGGAATCACAACATACATATCATCAAAATATCGAACACATATCAAATTCACATGATTACTTGCAACATGACTTCTCCCGTGACCTCAAGAAAAAAGGTAACTACTCACAAATAATAATCATGCTCAAGATCAGAGGGGTATTGAATACCATAATGGATCTGAACATATAATCTTCCACCAAATAAACCATATAGTAATCAACTACGCAAGGTAATCAACACTACTAGTCACCCACAGGTACCAATCTGAGGTTCCGGTACAAAGATTGAACACAAGAGATGAACTAGGGTTTGAGAGGAGATGGTGCTGTTGAAGATGTTGATGAAGATTGGCCTCCCAAAGATGAGAGGGGTGTTGGTGATGACGATGGCTTTGATTTCCCCCTCCGGGAGGGAAGTTCCCCCGGCGGAATCGCTCCGCCAGAGGGCAAAAGTGCTCCTGCCCAAGTTCCACCTCGAGGCGGCGGCGCTTCGTCCCGAAAATACTCCTCTAATTTTTTTCTAGGTCAAATGTGACTATATACCAGAAGATGGGCACCGAAGGTGGGACGAGGTGGCCACAACCCATCAGGGCGCGCCCAGGGGGGTCTGGCGCACCCTGGTGGGTTGTGCCCACCAGGCTTGCCCCCACCGGTAGTTTTCTACTCCATTATTTTTTATTTATTCCAGAAATAATCTCCGTAAAATTTCAGCTTCATTGGAGTTGTGCAGAATAGATATCTCTGATGTGCTTTTGTTGGGTCCAGAATTCCAGCTACCGGTATTCTCCCTCTTGGTGCAAACCTTCCATATTATGAGGAAAAGGCATTAGAATCACTCCTTAAAGCATTATTATTTGACAAAACATAATAAATAGCAGTAGGAAATCTTGATGCAAAATGGACGTATCAGGGGGATGATATTTAAACCACTTCTCCTTAGGGAGATCAATGTGAGTAGCAAATGCTTCACAGAAAGAGGCTACTATCTCAGAGTCAAGTCCATATTTAGTGCTAAACTTGTGAAAAGTATCGGTATTCATAAAAGATTTAACACACTCAAAATCCAGATTTATACCTAACTCATTACCTTCGTCGAGTTACCAATCTTCAGAGTTGCGTTTAATTCTTTCTAAGAGATCCCACTTGAATTCAATAGTCTTCTTCATATCAGAACTAGCACAAGAAGTATCGAGCATGGATTGATCATTATGAGAAAGCCGAGCATAGAAATTCTGAATGATAACTTCTCTCGGGATGTCATGATTGGGGCCTGAATATAGCATTGACTTAAGCCTCCCCCAAGTTAGAGCGATACTTTCTCCTTCACGAGGCCAAAAATTCTATATATAATTCCGATCACGATGAACTAGATGCATGGGATAAAACTTTTGGTGGAATTCCAATTGCAAACGATTCCAGTTCCAAGATCCAAGATCATCACATAACCTATACCATGTCAATGCTTTTCCCTTAAAAGATAAAGGGAAAACCTTCTTCTTAACTTCATCTCTGGGTAAACCTGCAAGCTTAAATAATCCAAAAATTTCATTCACATATAATAGGTGCATATCAGGATGTTCAGTTCCATCTCCTGCATAAGGTTTAGCAAGTAGTTGTTCTACCATACCCGAAGGAATTTCATAACAAATATTTTCAGTAGGTGCAGTAGGTTGAGGGGCAACTAATAGTGGTTTCGGTCGAGGTGAAGATACCCCGAACAAACACCTCAAATGATTGTTTTCCATAGTAGCAAGTAGCAATAAATTTCAGCACATAGTATAAGTTTTTCCTTACCAATTTCCACTCCCCGGCAACGGCGCCACAAAAGAGTCTTGATGACCCACAAGTATAGGGGATCAATCGTAGTCCTTTTGATAAGTAAGAGTGTCGAACCCAACGAGGAGCAGAAGGAAATGACAAGCGATTTTAAGCAAGGTAATTTCTGCAAGCACTGAAATTGTAGGTAATAGATAGTTTGATAGCAAGGTAATTGGTAACAAGCAAGTAAAGGTAACGGTAAATAAGGTGCAGCAAGGTAGCTGATACGTCTCCAACGTATCTATAATTTATGAAGTATTCATGCCATGTTTACAATAATTTTATATGATCTTGGTATGATTTTATTAGAACTAACCCGGACTGACGTTGTTTTCAGCAGAGCTACCGTGGTGTTGTTTTTGTGCAGAAATAAAAGTTCTCGGAATGGGCTGAAAATTTACGGAGAATATTTTTGGAAAATAAAAAAAATACTGGAGCAAAAAGCTGGGCCAGGAAGTGACCGAGGAGGCCACAAGCCTGGGGGCGCACCCCCCTGGCTTGTGGACTCCTCGGGCGCCGCCTTGACGTGAGACCGACGCCAAAAATTCCTATAAATACTAAAACCCCCAGAAAGAAACCTAGATCGGGAGTTCCACCGCCGCAAGCCTCCAGAGCCACGAAAAACCAATCGGGAGCCCGTTCTGGCACCCTGCCGGAGGGGGAAACCATCACCGGAGGCCATCTTCATCATCCCGGCGGTCTCCATGACGAGGAGAGAGTAGTTCACCCTCGGGGCTGAGGGTATGTACCAGTAGCTATGTGTTTGATCTCTCTCTCGTGTTCTTGAGATGGCACGATCTTGATGTACCGCGAGCTTTATTAATATAGATGAATCATATGGAGTTTTACCCTCTCTATCTTCCTGTGATGAGTTGAGTTTTCCCTTTGAAGTTTTCTTATCGGATTGAGTCTTTAAGGATTTGAGAACACTTGATGTATGTCTTGCGATGGGATATCCGTGGTGACAATGGGATGTTCTATTGATCCACTTGATGTATGTTTTGGTGATCAACTTGCGGGTTCCGTGACCTTGGGAATCTATGCATAGGGGTTGGCACATGTTTCGTCTTGACTCTCCGGTAGAAACTTTGGGACACTCTTTGAAGTTCTTTGTGTTGGATTGAACATGATGAATCTGAAATTGTGTGATGCATATCGTATAATCAAGCGCATGGGTACTTGTAGTGACATTGGAGTATCTAGGTGACATTAGGGTTTTGGTTGATGTGTATCTTAAGGTGTTATTTTAGTACGAACTCTAGGGCTGCTCGTGATACTTATAGGGATAGCTCATAAGATTGATCGGAAAAGATAACTTTGAGGTGGTTTCGTACCCTACAATAATTTCTTCGTTTGTTCTCCGCTATTTGTGACTTTGGAGTGAACTCTTTGTCGCACGTCAGGGATTTACATATGATTCAACTATGTTAGTATTGTTGAGAGAACTTGCACTAGTGAAAGTATGAACCCTAGGCCTTGTTTCCAAGCATTGCAATACCGTTTGTGCTCACTTTTATCATTAGTTACCTTGCTGTTTTTATATTTTCAGATTACAAAAACCTATATCTACCATCCATATTGCACTTGTATCACCATCTCTTCGCCGAACTAGTGCACCTATACAATTTACCATTGTATAGGGTGTGTTGGGGACACAAGAGACTCTTTGTTATTTGATTGCAGGGTTGTTCGAGAGAGACCATCTTCATCCTACGCCTCCCACGGATTGATAAACCTTAGGTCATCCACTTGAGGGAAATTTGCTACTGTCCTACAAAACTCTGCGCTTGGAGGCCCAACACGAGTCTACAAGAAGAAGGTTGCGTAGTAGACATCAGTAGCCCAATCCTTTTGTGGCAAAGGACAGTCCAGAACAATCTCTAGTAATAGGCAAAGTGTTCTTGAGGGTACACGGGAATTTCATCTAGTCACTTTTATCATGTTGGTTTGATTCGTGTTCGCTTTTTTGATAATTTGATATGTGGGTGGACCGGTGCTTGGGTGCGGCTCTTACTTGAACAACCTCCCACTTATAATTAACCCCCTCGCAAGCATCCGTAACTACAAGAAAAGTATTAAGCTAAAATCTAACCATAGCATTAAAAGTTTTGATCCAAATCAGCCCCTAACGAAGTAGCGCATAAACTAGGGTTTAAGCTGTTGGGGTACGTTGCATGGGAAACAAAAAAATTCATACGCACACGCAAGATCTATCCATGGTGATGAGCATCTATGCGAGGGAGAGTGGATCTACGTACCCTTGTAGATCGCTAAGCGGGAAGCGTTAAGAAACGCGGTTGATGTAGTCGAACGTCTTCGCGATCCAAATCGCAATCCGTCCCGATCTAGCGCCGAACGGACGACACCTCCGCGTTCTTGATCCAGCAAGAGGGGGTGGAGAGGTGGATGATATCTCCAGCAGCACGACGGCGTGGTGGTGGTGGTGGTGGTGGAGTTATCCCGGCAGGGTTTCGCCTAAGCACTACCGGAATCTATTTGTTGGAGGAACTAGAGAATAGAGAACTAGCACGTGGCCGTGTGTCTTTGGGGGCCCTATTCCTCTAGTATATATAGGAGGGAGGGGGAAGAGGCAGCCGCCCTAGGGTTTCCCCTAGGGGTCGGCCGAACCAGGGCAAGGAGGAGTCCAATCCACTTCCTACTAGGAAGTGGATTCATATTAGGAAGGAGTCATATTCCTTCCTATCTCCGCCTTTTTTCCTCTTGGGCATATGGGCCTTTATGGGGTCGGTTCCCCAGCCCATTAGGGGCTGGTGCGCCACCTCTTGGGCCCATGTGCCCCCCCCCGGGGTGGGTGGGCCCCACTCGGTGGACCCCCGGAACCCATTCGTCACTCCCGGTACACTACCGGAAATACCCGAAACTTTTCCGGAACCCAAATACCACTTTCCTATATATAAATATTTACCTCCAGACCATTCCGAAGCTCCTCGTGACGTCCGGGATCTCATCCGGGACTCCGAACAACCTTCGGTCACTAACACATATATCTCAATACTACTGAAACGTCACCGAACGTTAAGTGTGCAGACCCTGCGGGTTCGAAAACTATGTAGACATGACCGAGACACCTCTACGGTCAATAACCAATAGCGGGACCTAGATGCCCATATTGGTTCCTACATATTCTACGAAGATCTTTATCAGTTGAACCTCTATGTCAAGGATTCAGTTAATCCCGTATGTTGTTCCCTTTGTTCTTCGGTATGTTACTTGCCCGAGATTCGATCATCGATATCTCTATACCTAGTTCAATCTCGTTATCGGCAAGTCTCTTTACTCGTTCCATAATACAAGATCCCGTGGCTAATTCCTTAGTCACTTTGCTTGCAAGGCTTATTGTGATGTTGTATTACCGAGTGGGCCCTGAGATACCTCTCCGTCACACGGAGTAACAAATCCCACTCTCGATCCATGCCAGCTCAACAGACACCCTCGGAGATACCTGTAGAGCATCTTTATAGTCACCCAGTTACGTTGCGATGTTTGATACACACAAGGTACTCCTACGGTGTCAGTGAGTTGCATGATCTCATGGTCATAGGAACAGATACTTTGACATGCAGAAACAATATCAATAAACTGACACGATCATATGCTACGTTCATAGTTTGGGTCTTGTCCATCACATCATTCTCCTAATGATGTGATCCCGTTATCAAATGACATCTCATGTCTATGGCTAGGAAACCTTGACCATCTTTGATCAACGAGCTAATCTATTAGAGGCATACTAGGGACATAGTGTTGTCTATGTACCCACACATGTATTTGAGTTTCCAATCAATACAATTATAGCATGGATAATAAATGATTATCATGAACAAGGAAATATAATAATAACCATTTTAATATTGCCTCTAGGGCATATTTCCAACAGTCTCCCACTTGCACTAGAGTCAATAATCTAGCTCACATCACCATGTGATTAACATTGTAATGAATCTAACACCCAATGAGTTCTGGGTTTCGATCATGTTTTGCATGTGAGAGAGGTTTTAGTCAACGGTCTGCAATATTCAGATCCGTGTGTTCTTTGCAAATCTATATGTTATACTGCAGATGCTACCACGCTCCACTTGGAGCTATTCCAAATGACTGCTCCACTATACGTATCCGGACTGCTACTCAGAGTCGTCCGGATTGGTGTCAAAGCTTGCATCGACGTAACCCTTTACGACGAACTCTTTATCACCTCCATAATCGAGAAACATTTCCTTAGTCCTCTAGTTACTAAGGATAATTTTGACCGCTGTCCAGTGATTCACTCCTGGACCACTCTTGTACCCCTTGACAGACTCATGGCAAGGCACACACCAGGTGCGGTACACAGCATGGCATACTATATAGAGCCTATGGATAAGGCATTGGGGACGACCTTCGTCCTTTCTCTTTCTTCTGTCGTGGTCGAGCTTTGAGTCTCACTCAACTCCACACCTTACAAATCAGGCAAGAACTCTTTCTTTGTCTGATCCATTTTGAACTCTTTCAAAATCTTGTCAAGGTATGTACTCATTGAAAGTCTTATCAGGCGTTTTGATCTATCTCTATAGATCTTGATGCCCAATATTTAAGTAGCCTTTTATCCAGGTATTCCTTTGAAAAACACCTTTCAAACAACCCTTTATGCTTTCCAGAAATTCTACATCATTTCTGATCAACAATATGTCATCCACATATACTTATCAGAAATTCTATAGTGCTCCCACTCACTTTATTGTAAATACAAGTTTCTCATAAACTTTGTATAGACCAAATAACTTTGATCACCTCATCAAAGCGTATATTCCAACTCCGAGATGCTTGCTCCAGTCCATAGAAGGATCGCTGGAACTTGCATACCTTTTAGCATCCTTAGGACTGACAAAACCTTCCGGTTGTATCACATACAACCTTTCCTCAAGGAAATCGTTAAGGAAACGATGTTTTGACATCCATCTGCCAGATTTCATAATCAAAAAATGCAGCAACTGCTAACATAATTCCAACAGACTTTTAGCATCGCTACGGGTGAGAAAGTCTCATTGTAGTCAACTCCTTGAACTTGTCGGAAACATCTTTGCGACAAGTCGAGCTTTATAAATGGTGACATTTACCATCAGCGCTTGTCTTCTTCTTAAAGGTCCATTTGCACTCAACGGCCTGCCGTTCAACGGGCAAGTCTACCAAAGTCCATACTTGGCTTTCATACATGGATCCTTTCTCGGATTTCATGGCTCCTAGCCATTTGTTGGAATCCGGGCCCACCATCGCTTCTTCATAGCTCGTAGGTTCACTGTTGTCTAACAACATGACCTCTAAGACAGGATTGACGTACCACTCAGAGGCGGTACGAGTTCTTGTCGGCCTACGAGGTTCGGTAGTAACTTGATCTGAAGTGTCATGATCATCATCACTAACTTCCTCTTCATTCGGTGTAGGCGCCACAGAAACATCTTTCCGTGTCGTGCTACCATCCAACAGAAGTGATGGTTCAATAACCTCATCAAGTTCTACTTTCCTCCCACTCAATTCTTTCGAGAGAAACTCTTTCTCGAGAAAGGACCCGTTTTTAGCAACAAACACTTTGCCCTTGGATCTGAGATAGAAGGTATACCCAGCTGTTTCCTTAGGGTATCCTATGAAGATGCATTTTTCCGCTTTGGGATCGAGCTTATCAGACATAAGCGTTGCATTCCCAAACTCTGAGAAATGACAGCTTAGGTTTCTGCCAAACCAAAATTCATACGGTGTCATCTCAACGGACTTAGATGGTGCCCTATTTAAAGTGAATGTAGTTGTCTTTAATGCATAACCCCAAAACGATAGTGGCAAATCGATAAGAGACATCATAGAATGAACCATATCTAATAAGGTTCGATTACGACGTTCGGACACACCATCACACTATGGTGTTCCAGGTGGCCTTAGTTGTGAAACAACTTCCACATTGTCTTGAGTTGTATACCAAACGCGTAACTCAGATATTTACCTTCACGATCATATCGTAGACATTTTATCTTCTTGTCACGATGATCTCAAACTTCACTCTGAATTTGTTTGAACTTTTCAAATGTTTCAGACTTGTGTTTCATTAAGTAAATATCCCCATATCTACTCAAATCATCAGTGAAGGTAAGAAAATAGCGATATCCACCGCACGCTTCAACACTCATTGGATCACTACATCAACATGTATCATTTCCAATAAGTCACTTGCCCTCTCCATCATATCGGAAAACGGGGTCTTAGTGATCTTGCCCAAGAGACATGGTCCGCATGTCTCAACCGATTCGAAATCAAGTGAGTCAAAAGATCCATCAGCATGGAGTTTCTTCATGCGCTTTACACCAATATGACCTTGGCGGCAGTGCCACAAGTATGTGGTACTATCATTATTAACTTTGCATCTTTTGGCATCAATGAACATGTGTATTACTACGATCGAGATTCAATGAACCATTCACATTGGGTGCATGACCATTGAAGGTATTATTCATGTAAACAGAATAACCATTATTCTCTAACTTAAATGAATAACCGTATTGCAATAAACACGATCTAATCATGTTTATGCTCAACGAAAACACCAAATAACATTTATTTAGGTTCATCATTAATCCCGAAGGTAGAGAGAGCGTGCGATGGTGATCACATCAACCTTGGAAACACTTCCAACACACATCGTCACCTCGCCCATAGCTAGTCTCCGTTTATTCCGCAACTTTTATTTCGAGTTACCAACATTTAGCAACTGAATCGGTATCTAATACCCAGTTGATACTAGGAGTACTAGCAAGGTACACATGAATAAAACGTATATCAAATATACTTCTGTTGACGTTGCCAGCCTTCTTATCTACCAAGTATCTAGGGCAGTTCCGCTTCAGAGACCGTTCTCCACATAATAGAAGCACTCAGTCTCGGGTTTGGGTTCAACCTTGGGTTTCTTTACTGGAGCAGCAACTGGCTTGCCATCCATGAAGTTTCCCTTCTTGCCCTTGCCCTTCTCGAAACTAGTGGTTTTACTAACCATCAACACTTGATGCTCCTTCTTGATTTCTACCTTCACGGTGTCAAACATCGCGAATAGCTCGGGAATCATTATTTCCATCCCTGGCATTTCATAGTTCATCACGAAGCTCTAGTAGCTTTGTGGCAGTGACTTGGAGAACTATATCAACCACTATCTTATCTGGAAGATCAACTCCCACTCGATTCAAGAGATTGTAGCACCCAGACAATCTGAGCACATGCTCACCGATTGAGCTATTCTCCTTCATCTTGTAGGCAAAGAATCTTGTTGGAGGTCTCATACCTCTCAACACGGGCACGAGCCTGAGATCCCAATTTCAGCTCTTAGAACATCTCATATGTTCCGTGATGTTCAAAACGTTTTGGAGCCTCAATTCTAAGCCGTAATGCATGACGCACTGAACTATCAAGTAGTCATCAGAACGTGCCTGTCAGATGTTCACAACATGTACAGACGACGCTTGAGGGGGTGGCGCACTGAGCGATGCATTAAGGACATAAGCCTTCTGTGCAGCAATGAGGACAATCCTCATATCACGGACCCACTCCGCATTATTGCTACCATCATCTTTCAATTCTATTTTCTCTAGGAACGTATAAAAAACACAGGGGAGCTACAGCGCGAGCTATTGATCTACAACATAATTTGCAAAGACATTTTGACTATGTTAATGATAATGAGTTCAGTTAATCATATTACTAAAGAATTCCCACTCAAATTGACATCCCTCCAGTCATCCGAGCGTTACATGGTCCAAATTCACCAACCCAAGTCCGATAATCACGTGAGATGAGGTGGTTTCAATGGTGAACATCTTCATGTTGATCATATCTACTATATGACTCATGTTCGACCTTTCGGTCTCTTGTGTTCCGAGGCCATGTCTGTACATGCTAGGCTCGTCAAGTTTAACCCAAGAGTTCCGCATGTGCAACACTGGCTTGCACCCGTTGTATGCGAACGTAGAGTCTATCACACCCGATCATCACGTGGTGTCTCGAAACGACGAACTTTCGCAACGCTGCACACTCGGGGAAAACACAGTTTTATCTTGAAATTTTAGTGAGGGATCACCTTATAATGCTACCGTCGTCGTAAGCAAAATAAGATGCATAGAAGGATTAACATCACATGCAAATCATAAGTGACATGATATGGCCATGAACTTGTGCTTTTGATCTCCATCTCCAAAGCACCGGCATGATCTCCATCGTCACCGGCATGACACCATGATCTCCATCATCTTGATCTCCATCAACGTGTCGCCATGAGGTTGTCGCGCCAACTATTGCTTCTACGACTATTGCTAACTCATAGCGATAAAGTAAAGCAAAATGGCGAAAATAAATTAAAGACAACCCTATGGCTCCTGTCGGTTGCCGTACTCATCGACATGCAAGTCGTGATATTATATACAAAACATGATCATCTCATACATCACATATATCTCATCATGTAATTGGCCATATCACATCACAACATACCCTGCAAAAACAAGTTAGACGTCCTCTAATTGTTGTTGCATGTTTTACGTGGCTGCTACAGGTATCTAGCAAGAACGATTCTTACCTACGCAAAAACCACAACGGTGATACACAAATTGCTATTCAACCTTCTCAAGGACCGCCTTTGTCGAATCCGATTCAACTAAAGTGGGAGAGACAGACACCCGCTAGCCATCTTTATGCAACGAAGTTACATGTTAGTTGATGGAACCGGTCTCTCGTAAGCGTACGAGTAATGTTTGTCCGGGCCGCTTCATCCCACAATAACGCTGAATCAAGAAAAGACCAAGGGAGGAAGCAATCTGAGCATCAACGCCCACAAACTCCTTTGTGTTCTACTTGTGATCTCATCTACACATAGACCTAGCTCTGATACCACTGTTGGGGAACGTTGCATGGGAAACAAAAAATTTCCTACGCACACACAAGATCTATCCATGGTGATGAGCATCTACGAGAGGGAGAGTGGATCTATGTACCCTTGTAGATCGCTAAGCGGGAAGCGTTAAGAAACGCGGTTGATGTAGTCGAACGTCTTCACGATCCAAATCGCAATCCGTCCAGATCTAGCGCCGAACGGACGGCACCTCCGCGTTCAGCACACGTACAGCTCGATGACGATCTCCGCCTTCTTGATCCAGCAAGAGGGAGCGGAGAGGTGGATGAGATCTCCAGCAGCACGACGGCGTGGTGGTGGTGGTGGTGGAGTTATCCCGGCAGGGTTTCGCCTAAGCACTACCGGAATCTATTTGTTGGAGGAACTAGAGAATAGAGAACTAGCACGTGGCCGTGTGTCTTTGGGGGCTCTATTCCTCTATTATATATAGGAGGGAGGGGGAAGAGGCTGCCACCCTAGGGTTTCCCCTAGGGGTCGGCCGAACCAAGGCAAGGAGGAGTCCAATCCACTTCCTACTAGGAAGTGGATTCATATTAGGAAGGAGTCCTATTCCTTCCTATCTCCACCTTTTTTCCTCTTGGGCATATGGGACTTTATGGGGTCGGTTCCCCAGCCCATTAGGGTCTAGTGCGCCACCTCTTGGGCCCATGTGGCCCCCCGGGGTGGGTGAGCCCCACCCGGTGGACCCCCGGAACCCATTCGTCACTCCCGGTACACTACCGGAAATACCCGAAACTTTTTCGGAACCCAAATACCACTTTCCTGTATATAAATATTTACCTCCGTACCATTCCGGAGCTCCTCGTGACGTCCGGGATCTCATCCGGGACTCCGAACAACCTTCGGTCACCAACACATATATCTCAATACTACTGAAACGTCACCGAACGTTAAGTGTGCAGACCCTGCGGGTTCGAGAACTATGTAGACATGACCGAGACACCTCTACGGTCAATAACCAATAGCGGGACTTGGATGCCCATATTGGTTCCTACATATTCTACGAAGATCTTTATCGGTTGAACCTCTATGTCAAGGATTCAGTTAATCCCGTATGCTGTTCCCTTTGTTCGTCGGTATGTTACTTGCCCGAGATTCGATCGTCGGTATCTCTATACCTAGTTCAATCTCGTTATCGGGAAGTCTCTTTACTCGTTCCGTAATACAAGATCCCATGGATAACTCCTTAGTCACTTTGCTTGCAAGGCTTATTGTGATGTTGTATTACCGAGTGGGCCCTGAGATACCTCTCCGTCACACGGGGTAACAAATCCCAGTCTCGATCCATGCCAGCTCAACTGACACCCTCAGAGATACCTGTAGAGCATCTTTATAGTCACCCAGTTATGTTGCGACGTTTGATACACACAAGGTACTCCTCCGGTCTTAGTGAGTTGCATGATATCATGGTCATAGGAAGAGATACTTTGACATGCACAAACAATAGCAATAAACTGACACGATCATATGCTACGTTCATAGTTTGGGTCTTGTCCATCACATCATTCTCCTAATGATGTGATCCCGTTATCAAATGACATCTCATGTCTATGGCTAAGAAACCTTGACCATCTTTGATCAACGAGCTAGTCTATTAGAGGCATACTAGGGACACAGTGTTGTCTATGTACCGACACATGTATTTGAGTTTCCAATCAATACATGTAACACCCATGGGTTTAAGCTACAGTGATCATTGTAATTAAGCTACAGTAATGGTCAAGTGATTAAGCTAATCTTTTGCTAAACAGGGCTTGATCAAGTTGAAGTTCAAATTCAAGTTCAAATTCCATTTCAAAATGCCCTAGGAATTATTGTGATAAAAATAATTCTGCAAACAACAAAAGTAAAATGTTCCAAACTTGTGGAATATTCTAAAACAAATGTTGTTGAAGAAAACAACATCACCAAGCTTCTGGTGTGGACCCCACCATCAATAACAGTAGCTAAAAGCATTTTAAAAGTACTCTAAATTGCATTGGAAAATGAAAGCAGTTTCTAAAAATGCTCAAAGTGGATGTGGCCCTCCAAAATATTGCAAGTTAATTGTTGGACCATATGACACATTTTTACTTAAAGGAATATTGGCCTAAAATAAATAAAACAGAAACAAAGAAAAGAAAACAGTAAAGAAATAAATAAAAAGGGGCAAATGCCCACTTACCTGGCCTCTGGGCCGTGGGCACAGTGCGGCCCGGCCCACTGGGGCCTTCCCTTACCTGCTCCCGCCTTGCTGTCGTGCCCGCCATGGCCGAGCGCGCCTCGCTCCGGCCACTGGCTGCCACGGCGCCGGAGCAGGTGGGCGAGAGGATAAGGCTGAGGCCGTCCCTCCCCCTGGACGCCGCCCTCGCCATTCCCCCCCCCCTCGCCCTGCTCGCTCTCCTCTCTCTCCCTCCTCCAGATCCGCCGGCCGCCGCCATGGCCGACGGGTAGGCACGGCCACACGACCTCCCGCGCCCTGCCAACGCACCCACGAGCTCCGCCACGACGAGCTCGTCCTCCTCGATCACACGCGCGAGCCCCTGGAGCCCTGCATCGCCGTCCCCACGTCGTCTTCCATCTTTCGGCCACCGCAACGCCGCCGTCGATTCCGGCCGCCTCGAGCCCTCCCCGAGCCCGCTTTGATCGGCAACGCCCCGATGTGAGCCTCCGCTTCCTCCCCTCTCGCTCTCATCGCCGTTAGCTGCCTCTGGGGCCATCCCCGACGTGCGCCCGAACGCGCCGACGCCTGAGCTCGTCGCCGACGCCTCTCCGCTGACCATTTGGTCCTGCCGCCGCCGCCAATCCACTCAGTGCATCACGTAGGGCCGCCCCGCACGTTTAGTTCGCTCATTTGCCCGCCGCATCGCCGTTTGCCATCGCCGGCCGAAGCTTGCTCGGCCGCCGACGACTTGGCGCTCGCTACGGCCCGTCGTTGCTCGCCCCGATGCCCGGAATGGATCGGCGGCTCCTCCAGCTCGTGAACGGGCCAAACGGCGCTCGATTTGCTGCCCTGTGCACCATTTCCGAGCTGCGCCAGCGTTTCGGGTGCTCGCCAGAGCAACTCCGGTGGCCGGCCGGCGCCGCCGCCGACGTGGCTGGGCTGGGGCCACCCCCAGGGCCACTGCCAGTGGGCCAGGCCAGCCCCAGTTAACCAGTTGACTTGGTCAACTGGCTGACTGGGCTCTGCCCAGTCACTGACTGGTGGGCCCCCCTCCCACCTGTGTCTATGATAGGTGGGTCGCCCCTGTCAGGCCACTAACTAGTTAGTTAAGTTAATTAAAATAATTAGTTTAGGTTAATCAGTCACTGACAGTTGGGCCCCACTGCTAATTAACCCTGTTTAATTTAATTAAAAACCTGAAATAGCACTGAGTCTATGACATGTGGGACCCGCTGGTCAGGTTTGACCTGGCCAGCCCCCTGTTGACTACTGACGCAATGCTGACCTCATGCTGACGTCATCATTCACTATTCTGGATAATGTTGGATTTAACTAATTAAATTAATTCCAGAAAATCAATAAAACTTTAGAAAATCATATCTTTTAAACCGTAACTCCGATGGAAAAACTTTATACATGAAAGTTGATCGGAAAAATCCCACGATTCCAAATATGACATCCATTCATCTGTCACATGCCTCTAGCTATCTGAACATGCAACTTTTTGCCTATTTCGGATAGGTGAATAGTGCGTGGCATTGTTAAAATAATTTCAAATAAATTTCTAAATTAACTATCGCACCTAGATAGGCCGTAAACACCCCTAGCCCTGCGTATTGCCATGTCATGCATCATGTTGCATCTGTGTGCTTTATATTTATTGTTTCTTCCCCCTCTTCTCTCTGGTAGACCCCGAGGCTGACGGTGCTGCCGTGATCGACTACACCGCCGACGACCAGCCTTTTGCCGCAGAGCAGCAAGGCAAGCAAAACCCCCTTGAGCATTCCGATATCGCCTATTCTTCTCCCTCTTATGCTTGCATTAGATTTTGCTACTGTATTAGTTAGCTCCTATTCTGATGCATAGCCTGTTTTTGATGAACTGCTACTACACCTGTTAGCATATCAACTGCCTAGAATAGGTTGATCATTGAACCCCTGAGACCCCCCTTAGTCCCAGTTGCCCTTGCGTCCATCGACGACACCGAGGACTTGAAGACAGAAGACTCAGTCGTCATGACTGACAAGCCAGGCCCCTCACATCACCGCACTCCCCTTAGTTGTACGACTCTGCAGCGCTACTATCGAGTACGGAGGGTGACACCTCGTGAAGTACTCATGATGCTAGTTCTGTAGTGTAGCTAGTCGGTCGTGGTTATCGAGGGTGATTCCTCCTTCACCACTCCCGACGATGACTCTGTTGTGCAACCCCTCAAGTGTGGGACTCTCGAGGGTGATTCCTCTAAGTCCTCCTTGACGGTTTCATTGAGCGGGACCTCATGAGGGTGATTCCTCAGGTTCCGTCTCGATGTTTTATACACACAGTTACTATGACCGGGTTACTGAAACATGTGGAAGACGGGTCGGCCCCAAGGGTACCTGCGAGAGTGATATTGGTGGGGTGCGCCGGTAAGGCACCCGAGTGTTATTGGCGGGGCGAGGGACTGCATTTCATGGTTCGTGCTTGCCCCGCACTAATAAATCACTAATGGGTTGAGTATTTAATCTGAGTTGGTCGATACGACCTTTAACGCACTAAACCTTCACGTGGGGAAGTTATGGGCACTCAGCGTCGTTGTATCAGCCAAAGCTCTTCGGACGTCAGCAATGGAGCGGCGCGCGCCGGATTGGGCTGGAACGTACAGCTCTTGGACTAGAGTGTACTAGGTCTGTTTTCGGCCGCGTTCGCATCGTGCAGGAGTGCAAGGGAAAGTGGGCCCACGAACCTGCGCACTTAGGAGTAGACCGGCGGGCTGGCCTCTTCGTTGAGTCTAGGTGGGGCGACGACGTGCTGTATCCCGAGGCCGGGCATTACCCCGGAAAGTGTGTCCGGCCGGAGGTGACCAGGCATGTTGGAAATGAGGTGCACCCCTGCAGGGAAGAACAAACTATTCGAATAGCCGTGTCCACGGTAACAGGACGACTTGGAGTTGTACTTTGGCCTACTACAACTATAATCATAAACTAATTAAAAATGAATTGTGGCTCCGAGATTGCTTCCTCGCAGGGAGTCGAGGAAGGATCTCTGGGCGTGGTTACTTAATAAAATTGCTACAACAATATGACTATATATATGAGCTGCAGGTCTACTCTCTTCTAATGCTGCAAGATGCTGAAGATGCTAGTCTTCGATAGGACTAGGCCTTCCCCCTCATTCTTGCTTTCTGCAGTCAGCCCAAATATAACCCCATTTCTTGATAATGATGCATACTTAGCATAGATCTGATGTCAGTCTTGCGAGTACTTTGGATGAGTACTCACCGCTGCTTTGCCTTCCTTTTTCCCCCTCGATGCGTTGCTGCGTTCAGACGATGGAGCCCAGGAGATGGAGTACGCTGGAGACGACTACTACACCACCGCTGGAGCCTACTACTACGTGGAGGCAGCCCCCGACGCTCAAGAGTAGTTAGGAGGTTCCCAGGCAGGAGGCCTCGCCTCTTTCGATCCGTTGCTTATGTTTGTGCTAGCCTTCTTAAGGCAAAACTTGTCTAACTTATGTCTGTACTCAGATATATTTTTGCTTCCGCTGACTCGTGTTTATGTCGAGCTTGGTATTCGAGCCCTCGAGGCCCCTGGCTTGTAATTTGGAGCTGTATGACTTTATATTTGTGTCTTTTGTTGTGTTGTGATATCAATCAGTGAGTCCCTAATCTTGGTCGTACGCATTGTGTGCATGTTTAGCGTACGGACGAGAATGGGGGCGTCATAATACAATTATAGCATGGATAATAAACGATTATCATGAACAAGGAAATATAATAATAACCATTTTATTATTGCATCTAGGGCATATTTCACCAAATAAACCATATAGTAATCAACTACGCAAGGTAAACAACACTACTAGTCACCCACAGGTACCAATCTGAGGTTCCGGTACAAAGATTAAACACAAGAGATGAACTAGGGTTTGAGAGGAGATGGTGCTGTTGAAGATGTTGATGAAGATTGGCCTCCCAAAGATGAGAGGGGTGTTGGTGATGATGATGGCTTCGATTTCCCCCTCCGGGAGGGAAGTTCCCCCGGCGGAATCGCTCCGCCGGAGGGCAAAAGTGCTCCTGCCCAAGTTCCGCCTCGAGGCATCGGCGCCTTGTCCCGAAAGTCCTCCTCTTATTGTTTTTCTAGGTTAAAAGTGAATTTATACCAGAAGATGGGCACCGGAGGTGGGCCGAGGAGGGCACAACCCACCAGGGCATGCCCAGGGGGGCCTGGCGCGCCCTGGTGTCTTGTGCCCACCAGGGTGGCCCCCTCTGGTTGTTTTTTGCTCCAGTATTTTTTATTTATTCCAAAAATAATCTTTGTAAAATTTCAGCTTCATTGGAGTTGTGCAGAATTGGTATCTCTGATGTGCTTTTTTCAGGTCCAGAATTCCAGCTGCCGGTATTCTCCCTCTTTGTGTAAACCTTGCATATTATGAGAGAAAAGGCATTAGAAACACTCCTTAAAGCATTATTATTGAACAAAACATAATAAATAATAGTAGGAAATCACGATGCAAAATGGACGTATCAGCGCACGAAGCGCCCCCACCACCTCCCTTGTGCAGCGACCCAGACAAGCCTCGGTGCGATGCGCGCCCGCGCGAGCATCCCCGCCTCCTCCTCCTCCAAGTCCCCACGGCGGGGCTTGAACTGGCACGCGGCCGCGACCATGATGTGCCCGAGGGGGCCCGCCGCTCGTTCTGTGCCTACTGATACGTCTCCAACGTATCTATAATTTTTGCTTCTTCCATGCTGTTATATTATCATTCTTGGATGTTTTACAATCACTTTATATCAATTTTATATCATTTTTTGGGACTAACCTATTGACATAGTGCCAAAGTGCCAGTTGTTGTTTTTGCATGTTTTTTACTTCGTGGAATATCAGTACCAAATAGAGTCCAATCGCAATGAAACTTTTTGGAGATTTTTTTGGACCAGAAGAGACCCAGTGGGCCAAAGAAGTGCCAGAGAGGTGGGCTGTGGAGGCCACAACCCACCAGGGCGCGCCAGGGGGCCCCCGGCGCGCCCTGATGGGTTGTGCCCTCCACGGGGCCCCCGTCCACCGCCTCTGACGCCTATAAATACCCAAATATTCAGAAAACCCTAGGGGAGTCGACGAAAAACACATCCAACCACCGCAAGTTCCAGAGCCTCAAGATCCAATCTAACGCCATCACGGAGGGGTTCATCTTCTTCATAGGTGCCTCTCCGATGATGCGTGAGTAGTCCACCATAGACCTACGGGTCCGTAGGCAGTAGCTAGATGGCTTCCTCTCTCTCTCTTTTGATTCTCAATACAATGGTCTCTTGGAGATCTATTTCATGTAAACTTTTACGGTGTGTTTGTTGGGATCCGATGAATTTTGAGTTCATGATCAGTTTCTATCCATGAATATTATTTGAGTCTTCTTTGATCTCTTATATGCATGATTACTTATAGCCTCGTATTTCTTCTTTGAATCTTTGGTTTAGTTAGGCCAACTAGATCGATTTTTCTTGCCATGGGAAGAGGTGCTTTGTGATGGGTTCGATCTTGCGGTGTCCTTTCCCAGTGACAGAAGGGGCAGCAAGGCACGCATGTATCATTGCTATTAAGGATAAAAAGATGGGGGTCTATTCCTACATGAATAGATCTTGTCTACATCATGTCATCGTTCTTATTGCATTACTTCGTTTTTCCATGAACTTAATACACTACATGCATGCTGGATAGCGGTCGACGTGTGGAGTAATAGTGGTAGATGCAGGCAGGAGTCGGTCTACTTATCTTGGACGTGATGCCTATATAATGATAATCGCCCTGGATATCGTCATGATTATTTGATTTTCTATCAATTGCCCAACCGTAATTTGTTCACCCACAGTGTGATATACTCATGAGAGAAGCCACTAGCGAAACCTATGGCCCCCGGGTCTACTTTTTCCAACATATTGCTTTCCGATCTATCTTTTTGCCTCTTTGTTTTCAGATCTACTATACCAAAAACCCAAAAATATATTACTGCACTTTTTATTTGCCCTTTTTATTTTGTGTTCTTGAGAGATCTATCTCTCCCATCTATCACTCCCTAATCTATCTTTTTACCGTAGAGAGATTGACAACCTCTCTTACGCGTCGGGTTGCAAGTATTTGATATTTGTGTCCAGGTGCTGCTTATTAGATGGTGGTGATCCTCCTACTGGTTCGATACCTTGGTTCAATAACTGAGGGAAATACTTACCGTCGCTGTGCTGCATCATCCCTTCCTCTTTGGGGAAATACCGACGTAGTCACCTACCACAATGTGCGCACCCACAATACCGAAGACTGCCAGGCGCTCAAGCCCCCCCCCCCCACCCCCATGATGGGCCCATCGGCCGGTGTCCAGACCGCAACAACCGCGGCACCGTCCGTAGGGGCGGCGACGGTAGGTGGGACAACCGCAATGGCAACCCCCGCCAAGGTTGGCGTGAACAACCTCGCGAGACGCGCCTTCAGGACAACGTTGCTCTTCCACCACCACCACCGCCCAGAAGGAGCGGCAACTACTGGCATGATAAGGGGGCTGGGGGCTATTAGGGGCCTTGCGCGGTAGCCTATATCCTCGGCGGAGCATATGCCCCTGCGTCGAGCCACCTGTTCAAGCAGCTCTCTCGTGAGGTGAGTTTCACCCTCCCGAGGCTGGAGGCTGCACAGCCCCTCAAGTGGTCACAGTACGGCATCTCCTTCGACTCCAGGGACAGCCTCAACTCCACAGCTGCAGCGGGCGCGCTTCCCATGTTGTGCACTCTCCTCATCAGCAACGTCTCGGTCACCAAGCGCCTCATCGACGGAGGCGCCGGCCTGAACGTGCTCTCTGCTGAGACCTTCAAGACGCTCTAGGTGCTCTACGACCAGCTAATGCCTACCACGCCATTCTCTGGGGTGTCCGGTAGCTCCACCATTCCCTTGGGGCAGGTCCGCCTCCCCATCACCTTCGGCACGCACGACAACTACAACACCGAGCTCATCGACTTCGACGTGGCGCACATTGGCCTCCCTTACAATGCAATCCTGGGATACCCGACTCTAGACAAATTCATGGCGGTAGTCCACTATGGCTACAACGTCCTTAAGATGCGTGGCAACAGCGGCATCATCACTATCACCTACGAGGAGAAGGACGCGGTTTGTTCCATTGAGGGTGCCCGCAGAGCTTTCGCAGTTGCGCATTCGGATGACGAAGGAGGCACTGGGCCTCGCGAGGCTGCCACACCCCCAAGGAAAAAGTAGTTGTTGCCCGTCCAAGGCCCCGCCAAGCAAGGAATGCAGCGCCAGCGCCAGGACCGGATCGGCCAGGAGGTCGCGGTGGCGGGCGCCAGAACCAGGTCACCCTCATGCGTGGCATCCTTTCGAGCAGCATGGGCTGCCGGGCCTTCACTCGTGAGCTGCACCTGGTGGTTTGGCCCGCCAAGTTCAAGCCTGAGTTGCCCCCATGCTACAATGGTGTCCCTGACCCCATGGAGTTCCTCCGGCTCTACGCACTGAGCATCGAGGCTGCAGACGGCGACGACAAGGTGATGGTGAACTGGTTTCCCATGGTCCTTAAGGATGGCGCACACTTCTGGCTCATGAATATGCCCGAGGAGTTGATCTCTTCGTGGAGCGAGCTCTGTGAGCAGTTCGTGTTGGAGATATGCCCTAGAGGCAATCATGTATGATGATATTTCCTATGTGTTTATGAATAAATATAGTCCTTGGACATTATCAGTAATGTGTATTAACAAGTACGTGACTTATTTGTGAGACTATGCATTGTATGATGACTGTCCTAAATGGTCCCTAGTCGTAAAGGCTGTGTAGACACTTAGCCAGTTAGACTAGCATATGACACGCTGGATGGTTCGGTCTCACTGACCATGTAGCATTGGATGCTAGCCGGATAATATGGAATCAGAAAGATCTGGTCGGATTCGACGTAGTCGGATCCGAGTCAAGATAAGGTCTGAGTTGGACAGACCCAACTATGAGACGCAGCGATAGGTCATCTGTGAGTCTCTAGTACAACATACGTTCTGTGTCCTAAGACCTGAGCTGGCGCATGTACTCGGGATGGTGACAGACTTGCTTTGGGCCAACCAAACGCTACTCCATGACAGGGTAGTTATAAAGGTAGGTTTTGGGCTTGTCCAGACCCATGCTGCGAGACATGGTCGAGCAAGATGGGATTTGTCCCTCCGATGAGGAGAGATATACTCTGGGCCCCTCGGGTGATCCGACTTGGATAAGCATGGCCATGCGATGAGGATTATGAGATAATCCGATTGTTTGGTCGGATTCACTGGAACGAGAAAGAGGTCATGCTGCAACAAGGATGACCATGTTGCCTTGAGCATGACAACATATATCTTGTGTCAAAGGGAACAGAAGTGTGAAATACAGGTTCGCCTAACCAGCTTCATCGGACACTTGGAGTCGGAACGCTTTGCTAGAGGCCACTACCTACTGGTCGAACCGGATGTAATCTGACTCGCAACCAAGTGAACGAGAACCTAAGGGGTCACGCGCTTAAGGGAAGGAACACGTGGGCTTTAGGATCCATGCGAGGCCCAAGAGTTGAGCCAGCGACGGATGCCTATATATAGTGGAGGTGCGGCACACCCATCCGGTTGATCGCTTCGGCGTCATCATTAGGGCTTTGCATGTGTTGCAACTAGCCACCTCCACTCGCCGTCGAGCTGTGTGATCAGACCTAGCAGTCTGCCGCACGGTGTTCCTCCTGCACGCGTGGATACCATTAGAGGTGGTGCACTTGCGCTGCTCTGACGAACCTGTACATGGGATACGGCGACCGGCTGTGCGAGGGAGATAGGATCGGCTGTTCGAGGGAGATCGGACGAGGAGGAGACGGACCACGCGAACGCGCTGCCCCAACTCTACTTCCGCCACACAGCACTGCGCGTCTAGTGGTAACGAGTTTTCATCGATCTCCGTAGCATGTTCTTGAATGTTCTGCGCATAGGAAAAATTTAATATGCATGCAATGCACCTACGGTAGAACCCAACAGTGGTATCAGAGCCTCTGCTATAGGATTTGGATTCAGATCGGATGTATATTTGATATGTGGAGGCGGCGGATGAGATCTGTCGTCATTCATGAGATCGGCTATGTGCACGGTTGATGAGATCAACTACACATCGGGGTTGTTGAGGCTATATTTTCTGTCCATCGGAATCGATGAGGTCGTGACACAACTTACCCCTACCGGTCGGTATCCGCCATCGGGGTTAATAGTGAAACGTAAATTCGAATCGAGTCATGATGATCGATGAGATCGGTCAGATCTGATAATCCGGCGTGATCAGAATACAGATTCGATCTGTGCTTTCGTAATCCGGCGTGATCCGGCGTGATCGCGGGACCGCCGTGTGCGTAGCATCTTGTATTTCGTACACGATACACAAACCGGTAGAATGCGATTCTATGCATAACTTTGTTTTGCGGGTTTCATGTGAATAGTATGGCTCATATGTATGTGATGCATGTGTGTAATTTAACATGACCTGCGTGTCATGATTGTCAGCCGACAAGAGCCAAAGTGCTGTCATTATATTGTATAATGACCTGTCGACTTGTGATTCTCTGTAAATTCATTACTAGTTGTAGTAGTTGGAGAACAGAGATCAAGTTCGAGGCTTTGGCGTCCCGATGTGACGAACAAGATGGAGTTCCACCCTGGTCATCGGAGTTGGAGCCATCCTGGAAGGACATCCATGAAAGAGCCATACTATTTCACATATTTTTGTTTATATATGATTGATATTGCTTCTTGTTTTCTATGCATCTTATAATGGTAGAAAGATCCCTCGTTAATATCAAGCACATTGCCATTCCGGATGTTGCACCTTCACACGTCAAGTACGTCTAGTGGTGGGCTCATAAAATTGAGGTGCCACTAGGTGTCCTTGAACTGGAGGGTTCGTGTCGGACATGGACATGCACTACATCAGGTTAACTTGACAAGGCTATCAAAACGGTTTTCGGCCTTGTAGCAAAGAAGGTTAGTAGCCGGGGTATAAGATACCTACCCGACCGACAAGAGTCGTATAGAGATACAATTAGCAAGGAGTTGCTTACCGAATAGGCAAGTTGGCTAGCAGTGATTCTAAAGCTCACTAGTCGCTCGCGCTAGATGGGTCCTGGATCATTGAGAGTTTGCGGAGGGATGCTGACTTCAGTGGGAGTAGTTCTGTTTAAGGCTTGAATTACTCTACATAAACACATTGCTTAGTGATTGCATATTTTCTGTTGTAGATCAATGGCACCACCTACTCAGCCCAACTTTGCATTGAAATCAATTCTGGAAAAGGATAAACTGAATGGAACAAACTTTACCACCTGGTATAGAAATTTGAGAATTGTTCTCAAGCACGATAAAAAGGAACAAGTTCTAGAGGATCCACTTCCAGAGGAACCTACCGAGAATGCTAGTGCCACAACCAAGAATGCCCATCAGAAACTCGTTGATGAATCAAACGAGATTAGATGCCTCATGCTGGCTTGTATGGAGCCCGATTTGCAACAGCATTTCGAAAACGTTGACGCTTTTGATATGATCGAGAGTCTCAAGAGCATGTTTCAGGTGCAGGCTAGGACCGAAAGGTTCAACGTCTCGCAATCCTTGATGGATTGTAAGCAGAAAGAGGGTGATCCACTGAGCCCGCATGTGATCAAGATGATCGGGTGTGTGCAAGCTTTGGATCGGTTAGGCTTCCCACTTGGGGACGAGCTGTCCACGGATGCAATTCTGGGTTCTCTTCCACCTAGCTATGGGATGCTTAAGGTGGCAGAGCAAGATATTAAGAAAGGCACACATCAAGTGTTGATGGTGCAGAACTCGGCTAAGTTCAAGAAGAGTTGGTCCAAGGAAAAGGGTAAGGCAAAGGGCATGGGGAAGGTTGTCTCCGCAGCTGCGCCGAAACCGGTACCGGACTCAAAGACCATGTGCTTTCATTGCAAGGAAACTGGTCACTGGAAGAGGAACTGTAGCAAGTGGCTTGCTGAGCATGGCAAGAAGGCCGGAAATGCTTCTTCAGGCAAAGGTACACTTGTTACATATGTTATAGATATTTACCATGCTAACATACCTAGTAGCTCTTGGGTATTTGATACCGGATCGGTTGTTCATATATGCAACTCGATACAGGGGCTGATAAGAACTAGGCATGTGGCACAAGGGGAGATTGACATCAGGGTCGGCAACAAAGCAAGAGTTGTTGTGTTGGAGGTCGGCACGGTGCAGCTCAAGCTTCCTTCTGGATTTATTTTGGAATTGAATAATTGTTATTACATTCCCGCACTTAGTCGGAACATTATTTCTGCCTCATGCTTGATGAGTCAGGGTTATGAATTCAGTTTAAAGGACAATGGTTGTTCACTTTATTTGAATGGAATGTTCCACGGCTATGCACCCATTGTAGATGGGCTATTTATTTTGAATCTGGAAACGGAACCAGTCTATAACATGAATGTCAAGAGGCATAAGCCTAATGAGATAAATCCGACATACTTCTGGCACTGCCGGCTTGGACATATTAGTCTGAAACGTATGAAGAAGCTCCATGATGATGGACTCCTAACTTTGTCCGACTTTGGGTCGTTCGAGACATGCGAATCATGCTTGCTCGGCAAGATGACTAAGTCTCCTTTTGCAAAGAGTTGCGAGAGGGCGTCCGAGCTGTTGGAGCTTATACACAGTGATGTGTGTGGTCCAATGAACGCAACGGCCAGACGTGGCTATCAGTACTTCGTGACTTTTACCGACGACTTGAGTAGATATGGATATATCTATTTGATGAGGCACAAGTCGGAAACATTTGAAAAGTTCAAAGAGTTTCAGAACGAGGTTGAAAATCAGCTCGGCAAGACGATAAAGCTTCTTCGATCGGATCGTGGAGGTGACTACATGAGCCAGGAGTTTGATGATCATCTGAAAAGCCGAGGCATAGTACCTCAGCTCACGCCTCCGGTTACGCCGCAGAGAAACGATGTTTCAGAATGGAGAAATTGAACCTTGTTGGACATGGTCCGATCGATGATGAGCAAATCGGATTTACCCTTTTCATTCTGGGGATACGCCCTAGAAACTGCAGCTTTCACACTTAACAGGGTACCATCAAAATCCGTAGATAAGACACCACATGAGATGTGGACTGGGAAGAGTCCTAGTTTGTCTTTTCGAAAGATTTGGGGTTGTGAAGCATTTGTCAAGCGACTCATGTCGAACAAGCTTACATCCAAGTCAGATAAATGCATATTCGTGGGATATCCGAGGGAAACCTTGGGATACAGCTTCTACAACCGAGAAGAGAACAAAGTGTTTGTTGCTCGGAACGGGGTTTTCCTAGAGAAAGAGCTTCTTAGTCGGGAAGCCAGTGGGAGAATGGTATGACTCGAAGAAGTTCGAGAGCCACTCAGGGACAGCTCGGCTAGGGATGAGATCATAACGGAGTTGGTCAGGGAACCCGTAGTGGAATCGGCACCGGAGCCACGAAGGTCGGAAAGATTGCGAAGAGTGCGCGATATTTTGCTGCTAGAAAGCGACGAGCCGACCACGTATGCAGAAGCGATGGTGAGCCCAGATTCCGAGGCATGGCTGGAGGCCATGAGATCCGAGTTAAAGTCCATGGATGATAATCAAGTCTTCGACTTGGTTGATCCGCCACCTGGTGTAATTGCCATTGGTTGCAAATGGGTCTTTAAGAAGAAAACCGATGTGGATGGAAATGTTCAGATCCACAAAGCTCGGCTTGTCGCTAAAGGTTATGGACAAGTTCAAGGAATTGACTACGATGAGACCTACTCGCCGGTAGCGATGCTAAAGTCAGTAAGGATCATACTAGCTATAGCTGCATATTTCGATTATGAGATATGGCGGATGGATGTCAAAATGGCTTTCCTTCATGGATATTTAACGGAGGATGTATACATGAAACAGCCTGAAGGTTTTGTCGATCCAAATAATGCTAGTAAAATATGCAAGCTAAAGAGATCCATTTATGGATTGAAGCAAGCAGCTCGGAGTTGGAACATTCGTTTTGATGAAGTCATCATTGACCTTGGTTTCATCAAGAACGAAGAGGACTATTGTTTATACAAGAAGTCTAGTGGGAGCTCGGTAGTATTTTTGATCCTGTATGTGGATGACTTACTACTGATCGGAAATGATGTTTCGATGCTGAACTCAGTCAAGGAATCATTGAATAGCAAGTTTTCGATGAAAGACCTTGGAGAAGCAGTATACATTTTAGTCATCAAGATCTATAGAGATAGATCAAAGAGGCTGCTCGGCTTAAGCCAGAGCACGTACATAGACAAAGTGTTCAAGCGGTTCAACATGAGTGAGGCGAAGAAAGGGTTCTTGCCCATCTCACATGGTATAAGGCTAATCAAGACTCAGAGTCCTTCGACTTCTGATGACCAAAACCGGATGAGTAGGATTCCGTATGCTTCGACAATAGGATCCATCATGTATGCCAGGCTATGTACTCGACCAGATGTTGCCTATGCAATAAGCTTAACAAGTAGATACCAGGCTGACCCAGGTGAGAGTCACTGGGCAGCGGTGAAAACTATCCTGAAGTACCTAAAAAGGACTAAAGAGATGTTCCTAGTTTATGGAGGTGAGGAGGAGCTCTGCGTAAAGGGTTACGCTGATGCTAGTTTCCAAACCGACAGGGATGATTGTCGATCGCAAACTGGATTCGTGTATGTCATGAATGGAGGAGCAGTGAGCTGGACGAGTTCCAAGCAAGAAACGGTGGCCGACTCCACAACAGAGGCCGAATACATTGCGGCTTGTGAAGCCGCAAAGGAAGGTGTTTGGATTCGAAAGTTCCTGGAGGGTCTTGGTGTGTTCCCGGGCTGGGCAAATCCGTTGGACCTGTATTGCGACAATTCAGCTGCCATCGCACAGGCCAAGGAGCCGAGACAAAACCACAAGACTAGGCACATAGACCGAAAGTACCACCTGATACGAAAGCTCGTAAAGCATGGTGATACTAATTTATGCAAGATTCATACGGATGAAAATGTTGCAGATCCGTTGACTAAGCCGCTTCCACAACCCAAGCATGAGGGGCACGTTAGAGCTATGGGCATTCGATGTCTATTTGATTGACTCTAGTGCAAGTGGGAGACTGTTGGAGATATGCCCTAGAGGCAATCATGTATGATGATATTTCCTATGTGTTTATGAATAAAGATAGTCCTTGGACATTATCAGTAATGTGTATTAACAAGTACGTGACTTGTTTGCGAGACTATGCATTGTATGATGACTGTCCTAAATGGTCCCTAGTCGTAAAGGCTGTGTGGACACTCAGCCATTTAGACTACCATATGACACGGTGGATGGTTCGGTCTCACTAACCATGTAGCATTGGATGCTAGCCGGATAATATGGACTCAGAAAGATCTGGTCGGATTCGACGTAGTCGGATCCGAGTCGAGATAAGGTCTGAGTTGGACATACCCAACTATGAGACGCGGCGATAGGTCATCTGTGAGTCTCTAGTACAACATACGTTCTGTGTCCTAAGACCTGAGCTGGCACATGTACTCGGGATGGTGACAGACTTGCTTTGGGCCGACCAAACGCTACTCCGTGACAGGGTAGTAATAAAGGTAGGTTTCGGGCTTGTCCAGACCCATGCTGCGAGATATGGTCGAGCAAGATGGGATTTGCCCCTCCGATGAGGAGAGATATACTCTGGGCCCCTCGGGTGATCCGACCTGGATAAGCATGGCCATGTGATGAGGATTATGAGATAATCCGAATGTTTGGTCGGATTCACCGGAACGAGAAAGAGGTCATGCTGCAACAAGGATGACCATGTCGCCTTGAGCATGACAACATATATCGTGTGGCAAAGGGAACAGAAGTGTGAAGTACAGGTTTGCCTAACCAGCTTCATCGGACACTTGGAGTCGGCACGCTTTGCTAGAGGCCGCTACCGACTGGTCGAAGCGGACGTAATCTGACTCGCGACCAAGTGAACTAGAGCCTAAGGGGTCGCGCGCTTAAGGGAAGGAACACATGGCTTAAGGATCCGTGCGAGGGCCAAGAGTTGAGCCCGCGACGGATGCCTATATATAGTGGAGGTGCGGCACACCCATCCGGTTGATCGCTTCGGCGCCGTCATTAGGGCTTTGCATGTGTTGCAACTAGCCACCTCCACTCGCCGTCGAGCTGTGTGATCGGATCTAGCAGTCCGCCGCACGGTGTTCCTCCTGCACGCGCGGATACCATTAGAGGCGGTGCACTTGCGCTGCTCCGGTGAACCTGTACATGGGATCCGGCGACCGGCTGTACGAGGGAGATCGGATCGGCTGTTCGAGGGAGATCGGATGAGGAGGAGACGGACCACGCGAACGCAATGGCCCAACTCTACTTCCGCTACAGGGCACTGCACGTCTAGTTGTAACGAGCTGGATCCATCTCTGCAGCATGTTTTTGGATGTTCTGCGCGTAGGAAAATTTTAATATGCATGCGATGCACCTACGGTAGAACCCAACAGTTCGTGGCCAACTTCAAGGGGAAGCATGACCGCTCCCTCCCCACAACGACCTGCGGCACGCGAAGCAGCGTCCTGGAGAGACCCTACGCGGGTACATCCAATGCCTTAGCCAGGGGCGTAGCTAGGTCCCGCGAGGCCCTTGACGAACCTCCGCGGCACGCTTCGCCATGCAGCCCCACGCTCCCATAGCAACATAATTGCCAGGTGACTTTTTGGTTTGTTCGAATTGAGGGTGCCCTTCGGCTGCAGTATCCTCGAGTTGGCACGGATCCGTCCCTGTAGCATCCTCACTTTTTGGTTACGTAGCAAATTTGGTTATCTTTTGTTGAGCCTATGAAGTTTTCTTAAGCCTTGTGGTGATGCCTCGTCGTCGTTTGAAATCGTTGCGCCCTCGCGACTGCTCCCTCGGTCGCCCCATGACTGGGGGCTGGACACGGCGTCTCCGCTCGGGTCCGTCCTAGCAGCATTGATAAAACCAAGAGATCGAGCTCTCGCTCGCGGGCCTGCCCCCGTGCACGTCACCTCACAAGGGTCCTTGGTGTCTCACCCTCTCATGGAATAGTCGCGAGTGAGCGGGTAAGGGTGCGGCCTAGTTTGTCTGGTTGCTGGTTTGGTGTTCCGCCACCTCGGGCCCCGCGCATTGGCGGCCCTCTGACGTGCGACGCCCCCGTGCCATGGGGTACATGAGCACGCTGTCGCGTCAAGAGCTAGGCACAAGCCACCCAGGGGCAAGGAAGGAGCTCCTGAGCCTTGTGCACGGGGTGTCCGACACCTCCGCAAGTTCTACCCATGACCCTCTCACGTAAGAATGAGGTAGGGTTGTACACGCCCCAGAGCCTCCCGGTGCGCCATCCCTTGGCCTCGGGAGGACTCCCGCCCATGCCCAAGTGGAAGCCCCGTGCTCCGCGCTGGCAGAACGGTCCAATGGCGACCATGCCCACGCCCAAGTGGAAGCCCTATGCTCCGCGTTGGCGGAACGGTCGAACCGCGGCCATGCCCACGCCCAAGTGGAAGTCCCATGCTCTGTGCTGGCGGAACGGTTGAAACGTGACCAAGCCCACGCCCAAGTGGATGCCCCATGCTCCGCGCTGGCGGAACGATCAAACTATGATCGTGACCACGCCCAAGTGGAAGCCCGATGCACCGCGCTGGTGGAGAAGTCAACTGAGAGCGCCCCCACAGGCCACGCCGACCTCGGAGTGAATTCTTCTTGGCTCGGTATCCGCCGCCCCCCTCCCATGGCACGGGCCTCACGCGAGCCTCACGCGAGCGGGGCTGGGCACGGTGCCTGTGCTCGGGCTAGTCCCAGCAGCGCTGAAAACCCCAAGGGACTGGGCTCTAGCTCGCGGGTCTTCCCCCGTGCACGTCACCCCACCAAGGCCTTTGGTGCCTGTTTTCCTCACGTGACACCCAAGTGCAAGCCAGCCAGCGCGCATCATTCGAGATGAAGTGTTTCTGCACAGGTTTTTTCCTCGGGATGGATCATTCGAGGGGTCTCACAAGGCGTGCCAGGCAAGCGACAACCCATTGGTGTTGCGAAAAACCAAGCGTGAGAACTTCTTGGGGAAGCCTCGCCATTCCCGGCGTTTTCCCTCGCACGAGCCACTCGCAGTTCGAAGGGGGGTCCCTGAGCATCGCACCTCAGGAGCCTTCACTGGCCCCGGAGCTCCTCACCTCCTGGCCTTGTCCGGACATCGCGACCTGACATCCAGCGACGGTTGAGGCACGCTCGGCGGCTGGGCCCCGACGACGCAGGGGCTTCAGCAAGCAAGGGAAGAGGGGAGAACTCCACGAGGGGACCTCAGAAGCGGACGCATGGTTCAAGCTGCAAAGGCGTTGTTTGCAAGGGGCAACGGTATTTCATGTGCCCCCCGCGGATCTTACACTGATTCGTTTCAAGATGGAAGATGGGATAAGAGAGCAAACTTTGTAAGGATGCGCCTCCACGCCATGTGAACCTCTCGCAGGACGTGCCCGCCTCGCGACGCACTCCGAGAAGTAAAGTTAACCGCCCCCCGCGGCTCGGTGATCTTCGGTAATGTTCCTCCTCACCATAACTATGCTCCAGGCGGAGGCCTTTTCTCTCGCGTGAGCCGCTTGCGCGTCAAGGGGGAACTCCTGAGCATCGCGCCTTGGGAGCTCTTACCGGACTTCGGGCCCCTCACCTCCTGGTTTGTCCCAGGCATCACGACCTGATATACCAACGACGGCTGAGTCGTGCTCGGGGGCTGGGACCTAGCAACGCAGAGCATTACGACGATCATGAAGAAGGGGACAAGCCTAACGAGAAGTGCTAAGAACAAATTCATTCTCGACCAAGAACAACATTAAACTTAAGGCGCGAGGGCCATAATTCTTCTTACACGCCCCCGCGGGGTCAACATAGTTCACCGCAGGAAAGAAAAAACAACGCAAAAGAAGGAGGGCCGAGCTCGAGCAGCGCCGCATCCAAGACCCCAACTCTGGCGCCGCCCACGCCTAGTTAGAATCTTCCTCCTTGACGCGGACGCCCGGTGAGTCGTCGGAGCTGTCGTCTCTCCCGCTTCCCCCGGAGGAAGAGCTGCCATCGCCGTCGTCGCCGGAAGAGCTGCAGCCATTGCTGCAGTCGCTCTTCATGCAGCAGTCCAGGCGGTCGTCGGTCTCCCCGAAGATGTCCATGAAGAGCGTGGCGGCCCCGTCGAACTTGAAGTGGAGAATATGCCCCTCCTTCAAGCCGCGAGCGAGGGCGAACGACTTCCACCCAGATATGTCCATTTTGCATCATGATTTACTATTCATATTTACGTTATTCTTGTCCATTATTCCCTATTATCATACAATTATTATGCCCTTTCTCTCTGGATATGCGAGGTACATCACAAAGAGGGAATTATCTGGAAACTGGAATTCTAGACCGGAAAACCGAGAAAAAGGCAGAAAAATCACCAGACTCCAAATGACCTGAAACTTCACGAGGAATTTTTATTGAATATATTTGAATTTATGGGCCAAAAATATATGAGAGGGGGGCCACCAGCCAGTCACAAGCCAACAGGGCGCCCCACCAGGCCGCGCCCTGATGGCTTGTGGGGCCCTGGCTGGCCTCCCGAGGCCCCTCTTCTCCTATATGGTGTGTTTTACCCTAAAAAAATCATAATCAACCTTTCGGGACGAAGCGCTGCCATCTCAAGGCGGAAACCTGGACAGAGGCCCTTTTGCACTCTGGCAGTCAGATTCTGCCGGGGAAATCCCTCTCCGGGAGGGGGAGATCGAAGCCATCGCCATCACCAGCGCTTCCTCCTTCATGGGAGGACCAATCTTCATCAACATCTTCACCAGCACCATCTCATCTCCAACCCTAGTTTATCTCTTGTATTCAATCTTTGTCCCAAAACCTCAGATTGGTACCTGTGGGTTACTAGTTGTGTTGATTACATCTTGTAGTTGATCATGTTGGATTACTTGGTGAAAGATATGATGTTTAGATCCTTAATTATTATTATTGCACCTATGATCTTGAACATGTTGATGAGGTGTGAGTAGTTACTATGGTTCCTAAGGACATGGGAGAAGTCTGGTTATAAGTTATCATGTGAAGCTGGTATTCGTTCGATATTTTGATGATATGTATGTTGTTACTTCTCTTAGTGGTATCATGTGAACGTCGACTACATGACACTTCACCATGCTATGGGCCTAAGGGAAGTCATTGTAGAGTAACAAGTAGATGATGGGTTGCTAGAGTGACAGAAGCTTAAACCCCAGTTTATGCATTGCTTCATAAGGGGCTGATTTGGATCCACATGTTTCATGCCATGGTTAGATTTATCTTAATTCTTCTTTTGTAGTTGTGGATGCTTGCGAGAGGGGGTAATCATAAGTAGGTTGTTGGTTCAAGTAAGAACAGCACCTTAGCACCGGTCCACCCACATATCAAATTATCAAAATAGCGAACGCGAATCAACCCAACATGATGAACATGACAAGACATAATTCCCATGTGTCCTCGGGAGCGCTTGCTTAATATAAGAGTACTTTCAGGCCTTACCTTTGCTACAAAAATGATTGGGCTACCTTGCTGCACCTTTGCTACTATTGTTACTTGTCACTTGTTATGATTTATCTTGCCACAAAACTATCTACTATCGTTACTTGCAGTACTTGCAGATAATACCTTGCTGAAAACTGCTTATCATTTCCTTCTGCTCCTCGTTGGGTTCGACACTCTTACTTATCGAAGCGACTACGATTGATCCCCTATACTTATGGGTCATCACACCCCCGCTTCAAGAACATGAAGCCGAGGGGATTGAACTCTATCGCCACCCAAGAAGACCCATTGCAGTAGCCGTCTGGCTGCAGCCACAGGCCCAGGGGCGCGCGCTTCGCCATATCCCCTGCGAAGGAATCCGGGAGCCGGAGCCACGTGCGGGGCTAGCTGTCCATCCCCACGATGAACTCGCGGGCCGCGTCAGCGGAGTGGCTCCGCGGCCGGGGTGGCCGGGTGGCTGTACCATTCCTCCTACCCCGCCCGCGGCCACATCGCCCCCCGCGTCCGCGCCCTCGGGATGAGCTCCCTCCACGTCCGCTCGAGCTGGCATGAGTCGCCAGCGGAGAGCGCCCGCGCCTCCTAGAAGGCGCCCCAGGTGCGGCGGCAGATGAACGAGGGCGGCCTCACCCCCTCACCAGTTTTGGCACTGCCGCCTCGTCCGCCACTTCCTTCGCCTTCTCAGCGGCGGAGAACCTCCTCACAGGCACCATCACTAGTACAATGATGAACAGAGACGAAGAGCGAGAGCGAGCAAGATGAGCCGGGGGACCGCTCCTCTGGCCCTTATATAGCATTCGACGGACGGCTGGTGGGTGCCAGCTTGCTGTAGAGCACCCGGAGGGTCTCGAAGGTCTCTGCAGAGAGCACATTGAGGCCGGCGGCTGCCGTCGACGAGGGTCTTGATGACGGAGACGTTGCAGATGATGGGGGTACACAGCAGGGGGAGCGTGCCCGCGGCTGCCTTGGACTCGAGGCCGTCCTTGGATTCGAAGGAGATGGGGTACTGGGACCACTTGAGGAACCGCACGGCCTCTGGTCCCCGGGGAGTCCCGTTCGTCGCACGGTGGGGTTGTTCGAGCCAGTGGGTTGATAGGAGGGCTAAGGCTCCGCCAAGGATGCACCCCTGGTCATCCCCACCGGACGATCCGCTGCCGCTCTCTCTGGGTGACCGCGGTCGTGGTAGCAAGGCCACGCTGTCCTGTGGGCATGCCCCGTGGTGTCGCCCTTGACGAGCGTGCTCCTGAAGACGACCGCGCTCGCTGTTGCCGCGAGGCTATTCACGCCGCCTTGGTTAGGGTTGTTGTTGCGGTTTCCCCTCATGTTGCCCCGGTTGCTGCCTCCGCAACCGGCGCCGCGGACGCCGCGTCCCGGGCGCTGGCCGGCGCGCTCTCTGCGGGAAGGTCCAAACGCCCGGCAGTCTTCCGTGTCGTGGGTGCGCACATTGTGGTGGGCGCAGAACATCCCACCGCCTCCCCCGGGTACAACGCCGCCGGGGCCGGTCGACTGGCTGAAGCCGGTCACCAGGACCTGGAGGAGGAGGAGGACGGCACGAGGCGAGCCCTGCCCGAGCTCGCCTGGCTGAGGCCCGGTCAGGTCATCGCGCGGCGGTGGGACGAGCCCGCCACTCACACCCCCTTCTCCCAGTGCTGGGGGCCAGAACGGGGAGTAGGGCGCCAGAGCCCTCCTGGCGATGGTGATGAGCTCGGCGACGTGGTCCGCCCAGGCGTCGAAGCCCCTGTCCGTCGGGCGGTAGTGGAGCAATTCACTCGCCTTGAGCAACGCGTCCTACGCGTTCAGGTCTCCCACATGAACGCAAGCCAAGGATGATGCGACGGGGCGGTTGGCCCGCCGCGTGGGGGGGGGGGATCGAGCGATCTCTCCGCTCGCGGGCGTCGCGGCCGTCGACAGCTTGGTCCGCGACATGGGCGAGGCCGTGGCGCTCGTCCGGCGCTGAGCGCGCTGCGCGGGCGCGGCGGGTGTCAACCATCGGGTCGACGCGGGCGGAGACGAGATGGAGCTGGAGAACTGCGGCGCACCCCTACCTGGCGCGCCAAATGTCGGAATCGGGGCTCCAGGGACCCAAAGTGGTTCGAACACTGGGGTGCACTCGCTCTCCTACCCTACTCTGCTTCGCAACCTCACGGCAACTCTCCGGCGATTCGAGCTAAGGAAGAAGAACAAGGGACACACAGTTTATCCAGGTTCGGGCCACCTCACGGTGTAAAACCCTACTCCTGCTTGGTGGATTGCTCGAGGATGAGGATGAGTACAAAGGTGTGTTCTGCTCGCCCCCGGGCTCTCTGCCCTCTACGGCGGCCGGTTTCTACTCTTATATTGGCCTTGGTCCTCTTCCCCCGAAAACACAAGGCGGGAAGGGTTGCCACAACGTCCAGTTTGAAGGGGGACAGGACTGTAGCCAATCCTGACAAAAGTGGTCTTCGCCTGCCAAAGCTCTCCATCGTGACGTGCTTGTAGGCTCGGGGGTGACATCCATCTTGCCGAGCCCTTGGTCTTGATCTTCTTGCTCGGGGAGGGAAACCTTTGGGGGTTGCTTTTGGAGCCCGCGGGTTGATGCTGTTTCTCTATCATCGAAGAGGAAAGCCTCTCTGTCCGTGCCCGCTGGCACCGCTCTTGGCACCGCTTGGCGCGGCGCGCGTCACCCATGTGCGGAGGCAGGGCTGCGGGGCCCTACTAGACCAGCTCCAGGCAGAACCACCCCATGAAGGCATCCTTGACGGCCTCGCGGTGAAGCCTCGTGAGGCATTCGACGGTCACGTCGCCTCGCACCTCGCAAGGCGTGTCCCTCGCGAGGACCAGCTCTGTGAAGCCCATGGGTGGGGCCACTCAATGTTTGGGCAAGCTTCGCGTCTTGGGCCGTAGGCAGACGGGCCTGGGCACCCCCAGTCCCAGAGGCCCGACAGCTTGGTTTTCCCTTTAGACAATATTACTGGCTCATCCTTGGCTACAATTTTAGCCAAGGCAGTTGAAGTTTCTGGAGCCTTATAAGTCTCTCCAACAATATTTACCTCTGCGTCATCCATCGTATGTACGTCCTGTACAGGGATGGAGACGCGAGCAAGACTTAGCGGGTTAGCATAGTGAGCCGGCTCATCAATGTTGGCCTACTCTTCTGCATGGAATGGCTCTTCCACATTTACCGGCTCGTCAGCATCAAGTGGCTCATTTTCAAGAGTCGGCGCAGCTCCAAGGTCCGGGTTATCTTGGCCAGAAGGATCAACTTGTGCTTCTAGGTTGATCGGCGGGTCTTGAGCGTTAGGGCCTACTACAGCGGAAGATGACCCCCAGCCTTCTTCTTTGCAATGGCTTGGGCTCTGCAGTCATGAAAGTTGACATCAGATTAAAAAAACAATTGTGATGATAAAGTAAAAGTGTGGTTCAAATATACTTACTCATGCTTAATTGTGAAAGCAGGGAGTTGAGTTGCGGTCGACTCTCCAGAAGAGGGCAACATTTCCTGATACTTTGAATCAGAAGGATTAAGTGGTTGTTTATGTCGGCGTTTTGGAAATGGGGGTACCCAGACCTGCCTGCCTGCGGCCTAGGGTATGGCCCACTACATCAACCAAACACATCCAGGCGCGGCTCCACTCAAGACAAGGCCCTCGCGAGGGCCCTAGGCTCGCGAGGAGGAGCGGCGTCAAGACCGGCAAGGGATGGGCCTCCCCAGGCCCCCTCCGGAGCGGTGGAGATCTCTATGCAAAGCCTGGCCTCGGGAGTCAAAGATGACGCAAGGAAGGACAGGCGGGCGCCAGCGCGCCAAGCGGCGCAGTTTCCCCTTTGGTGCAAAGGGAGCAAGGACGTACGCAGGTTCCCAAAGCATCCCCCAAAGGTTTCCATTCCGGTGTAACAAGACCACGACCACGAGCCCCGCAGGATGGATTTCATCGCCGAGCCCACCTCTGCACCATCGACAGCTACTTTGCAGGCGAAGACCGCCTTTGGGCAGGGCGGGCATGTACTCCTGTCCCCCTTCAAAATTGGCCGTTGTGGGATCCCTTCCCGCCATTGCGATAAGGGAAGAGGACCCGGGCCACCGCTATATATAGAGGCTAGGCTCCACCGTAGAGGGGATGGGAAACCAGTCGATTCACTCATCCACCAGCAAGCCGACAGAGGGCCAAGAACACCTCAGGAGCGCCCTCGCGAGGCTCCATACCATTGTACTAGTTCACCCACCAACCTCCACGAGAGGCAATCCACCAAAGCAGGAGTAGGGTATTACGCTTCGCAGCAGCCTGAACCTGGGTAAATTGCCGTGTTCATCTTCTTCCTCGTCATCGTGCGAGTTCATCGTCTTAGCCATCGTGTAGCGAGCTAGGTTGGGCGAAGCCGCAGGGGATCTTCGTACACGCCCCTGTGTTCGAATCTTAAGGGTTTTGCGGAGCCCGAAATCCGACAGTTTAAAAAGACCGGCTCACGGACGAGATGGATTTGGGCTATGAGGCACCTCAATTCGCTGCTTGCGGGTGGCCGGCTCATGTGATAAGCCGGTAGATAACTCCCTGGAGCTGCTCCGGGTCTTGCATTTCGATGTACCGGCTTATTGAGTTTTATTCAAAAGAAAATTTGGCTCTAAGTGAGCATCTGGATGTGAAATGAACTTTTCTGACGGCACGTCTCATCCTCTTCGGGATATATGTTTCTGATGAGTAGGATGAGATTCAAATTACCTCGACATTGCCGGCTCGGATGGTTTCGGTGTTATTCTGGCAAGAAGGAGCGTTAGTAAGTTCAAAAAAACACGGCCAAGTGAGTCAAGCTCTACCACTGACTCCTCTCCAGTAGCCGCTTCACCAGCCGGCTGCTCTACCTGCTCATCTTGAGGAGGAGCAGGATTTCGGGCCCTGGCTTTCCACCAGTTAGAATTTGCCTACACACATGGTAAGCCGGAAGATAACTACAAGCATAAAGCAAATTATTGAAAGCAAACATGAACAAGTCCATGAATACTTACTGGAGGAACGGGATTCGTCAAGCAAAAGGGTGCAAGCCCAGTCAAATTGCACTTTTCTTTGGGATCAACCAACAGTTTCTTTGTGGGTTTGATAACTTCATCTTCAGGCACATTGACTTTACTGAAGTGTTGCACATCTGCTGGGTCGCCGATGTAATTGCACATTAAGTCGCCCCTCAAACTAAGGGGCTAAATTTGCCAGCTTATCCAACACCGAGTTAGATCAATCCCGGTGAGGCCATGAGCCGCCAAAGCTCTTAACTTTAAGCAATAGGGTGCCAATTGTTTCCTTTATTCATCCGAAGGCCAACCCGGAAAGACGACGAAAGCATTAAGCCGCTCCAACCTATAACCCAGCAGGGGATTCTGGTCCTGTGGGACAGTGTTCTTACAGTAGAACCATATTTTGTTCCAACCTTTGGGGTGACTCGCCAATTTGGCTTCAGGAAAAGCACTATTTTTCCTCTTCTGGATTGAAATTCCACCAAGTTCTATGTTGGGTCCATCCTTGAACTCAGTCTGATGGTTGATATAGAAGAATTCCCGGAAGAGATTAACAGTTGGTTCTATCTGGAGATATACTTTGCAAAGAACCTGGAACTGACAGAGATTGGTGATTGAGTTGGTGCCAATATCTTGGCCTGAGGTTTAAGAAGTGGAGCATGTCTCTGATTTTTTTTAACCCGGGCAGTCGGAAGCCTCTGTGCAAGTGATTTGAAAATATGACAGCTTCCCCTTGTTCAGGTTGGGGGGAAGATTCTTCCTCAGGTGCTCGCCAGCTGATCTATGCTTGAGCCAGCAGAAGACCTTGACTCACAAGATCGTCCAAAGTGAGAACTGACATTTGGGAACTGACCCAGCCCATGGCTTTGCTGGTTTTGGGGGCCATTGAGGCGATTACAAGGATCAGCTGCAAGGTGAAAGTACAAGTAAATAAGCCTGTGAACTACGTCTATATGGGAAAATCCGGTGTTTATCGTGAAAGGCATCCGGGTCATGTGATTGATAAGCTCGAAAGGGAATAAGTCCGATACAGGTCTGAGCCGGATTTTCTGACAAGACGGCAAAATGGACGAGTCGACATCAGTAGATGAGTCGGCAAAATGATATGTTGACAAACGATGAAATGATTCGGCGTCTACATGAGCCGGCTAGTGGTAAGCAAAGCGCCAACAAAGACTTGGTGGTTTTCGCAGCACAAACCGTTTTCTCCCAAGAACAAAAGAGCGGATGGATCTAATAAATATAGGAAATGAAAATAAAAAAACCTAGCTATGGAGGAAATACTAAGATGGAACTACTTCGGATTCAGCGGGCGATTATGATAGATCTACGGTACTCTAAAAGTGATATGTTGGTGGAATAACGTGTTGTCAATGGAGATTGCGTGGACAACTAGATCAACATCTATCATTTGCATAGAATCCACCGGACATAAATAGAACTACCGACGAACTACGAAGAACAGTGGTAAATCTAATATGAGGAAACAAGTACTCACATGGTTTAAATGCGGAGACCTGCTGTCGACGTGTTCCTCAGAGAAGACGAAGGCGGCGCGGAAAAACTCCGGTGACGAAAAGGTCTAGGAGATTCTCCTCGCAGGTCTAAACTCCGGCGGGCTTGAGGGGTAGCTTTGGAGTCGAGAGGAAGAAGAAGAGGTAAAAAGGAAAAGAGGGCCTCAGGGATCTATTTATAAGGAGGGCAATGCCCGAAGCAACTCGATGGAGGTGTGAACTGTCGTAGTAATTTGTGGCTACAAAGACGCCTCGATTCCCGCACTTGACCAGATTTGACATCTATTTAAAAAGATTCGCCATAATGACACGCGTGAACGTCAAAGGTCAACAAGGTGACATCTTGGTGGAGATTGCATAAAGGAGCTAAGTCTTGAAAGAGAGGTGATAACCCAGCAGTGAATTGACCTAGGCGAACTTTCAAAAAACAACGCCTGGAGTGAAGAGAAAATGCCGGCTCATAACTGATATGTCTCCAACGTATCTACTTTTCCTCACTCTTTTGCCCTTGTTTTGGACTCTAATTTGCATGATTTGAATGGAACTAACCCGGACTGACGTTGTTTTCAGCAGAATTGCCATGGTGTTGTTTTTGTGCAGAAATAAAAATTCTTGGAATGGAACGAAACTTTCTAGAGATTTATTTTGGAAAATATAAAAAATACTGGAGCCAAAAACCACCGGAGAGGGGGCCCAGGGTGTGCATCACCCACCAGGGCGCACCAGTCCCCTCCCGGTGCGCCCTGGTGGGTGGTGGGCACCTCGGGGCCCCACTTGACCTATCTCTGCCACTATAAATTTCTAAATTTGGAGAAAAAAATAGAGAAAAATAATTATCGTGTTTCACGAGATGGAGCCACCGCCACCTCCTGTTCTTCATCGGGAGGCTAGATCTGGAGCCCGTTTGGGGCTCCGGAGAGGGGAATCTTCGGTCTTCGTCATCATCAACCTTTCTCCATCGCCAATTCCATGATGCTCCCCACCGGGAGTGCGTAATTCCTTCGTAGGCTTGCTGGTCGGTGAGGAGTTGGATGAGATTCATCATGTAATCGAGTTAGTTTTGTTAGGGTTTGATCACTAGTATCCATTATGTTCCGAGATTGATGTTGCTATGACTTTGCTATGCCTAATGCTTGTCACTAGGGCCCGAGTGCCATGATTTCAGATCTGAACCGTTTATGTTGTCATCTCTACATCTATGTTCCTGATCCGATCTTGCCTAGTCATATGCACGTTTTACGTGTTATGATCCGTCAACCCCATAGTGACAATATTTGGGATACTTCGCGGTGATGACCGTAGTTTGAGGAGTTCATGTATTCACCATGTGTTAATGCTTTGTTCCGGTTCTCTATTAAAAGGAGGCCTTAATATCCGTTAGTTTCCTTACGGACCCCGCTGCCACGGGAGGGTAGGACAAAAGATGTCATGCAAGTTCTTTTCCATAAGCACGTATGACTATTTACGAAATACATGCCTACATTACATTGATGAACTGAGCTAGTGCTGTATCGCCCTAGGTTATGACTGTTACATGACGAATATCATCCAACGAGTTACCGATCCAGTGCCTACGACCTTTCCACTTATTGTTCTTGCTAAGTTGCTACTGCTGTTACTGTTGTTCCTACTGCTACAAAAAAAATTGCTACTACTGTTACCGCTACTGTTGCTATTGCTACTGCTATCAAACCTATCATATTACTGTGCTACTGATCACTTTGCTGCAGATATTTTTCTCCAGGTGTGGTTGAATTGACAACTCAACTGCTAATACTCTCAAGTATTCTTTGGTTCCCCTTGTGTCGAATCTATAAATTTGGGTTGAATACTCTACCCTCGAAAACTGTTGCGATCCCCTATACTTGTGGGTTATCAAGACCTTTTTCTGGCGCCGTTGCCGGGGAGCGTAGCAATATTTGTTGAAGGGTGATGCTAAGACATGGTACAATACTCTTGCTCCTGGTTGTGTGCGTAGTCCCCAGGATATGATTTACTACTTCTCTGAAAAATATTTTCCTGCTCATAAGAAACAAGCTGCCTTACAGGAAATATTTAACTTTGTGCAAATTGAAGAAGAGAGCCTCCCACAAGCTTGGGGGAGGCTTCTCCAGTTGCTTAATGCTTTGCCTGATCATCCTCTCAAGGAAAATGAAATACTTGATATCTTTTATAATGGACTAACCGATGCTTCTAGGGACTTCCTAGATAGTTGTGATGGTTGTGTTTTCAGGGAACGAACTGTTGAACAAGCTGAGGAATTATTTAATAACATATTGAAGAATTATGATGATTGGACTCTTCCTGAACCACCGCTTAAACCCACTCCGAAGAAGAGGGGTGTCTTATTTCTCAGTGCTGAGGATATACAAGAGGCAAAGAAATCAATGAAGGAAAAAGGTATTAAAGCTGAGGATGTTAAGAATTTGCGACCTATTGAAGAAATACATGGCCTTGACACACCACCACCTCCACGGGTCGTAGAGGTAAATTCTTTATTAAAGTTTAATGAAAGTGACATCCCTCACAATAAACCTCCTAGTCAATGCTTATATGAGTTTGATAACTATATTATGAAGCAAGATCATTTCAATGCCCATGTTCTGAAACAATTGAAATATAATTGTGATATGATTGCTCGCTTGAGTGACTTGCTATTTAGAATCAGTAATGATGTTAGAGGTGTAGGGAAGCATGCCTCTATGGTTCAAACTCAGTTAGAACAAATTTCTAAGTCTCAAAAGGAATTGCTTGATGAAATGAATAGTAATATGCATGACTTTGCTGCTAGAGTAGTAACTAGAGGAGGTAGAATCACCCAAGAACCACTTTATCCCGAGGGACATCCTAAAAGAATTGAACAAGACTCTCAGAGAATTAATCTTGATGCACCTATTCCTTCTAAGAAGAAAAAGAAAAAGAAAAATGATAGGACTTTGCATACCTCTAGTGAACTTGAGACACAAAAACCTCCTGATAATAATGATGTCTCTATTTCCGATGCTGAAACTCAGTCTGGTAGTGAACATCAACCTAGTGATAATGAAAATGATAATGATGATGTTCACGATGATGCTCAACCTAGTAATGATGTAGAACCAGATAATGATGTTGAAATAGAGCCTGCTCCTGATAACCCACAACCTAAAAAATAAACGGTATGATAAGAAAGACTTTGTGGCTAGGAAACATAGTAAAGAAAGAGTGCCATGGGTTCAGAAACCCATGCCATTTCCACCTAAGCCAACTAAGAAAAAGGATGATGAAGAATTTGAGCGCTTTGCTGAAATGATTAGGCCAGTCTTTTTGCGTACCCGTTTGACTGATATTTTGAAGATGGCCCCTTATGCAAAGTATATAAAAGACATCATCACTCATAAAAGGAAAATACCTGAAGCTGAAATCTCCACCATGCTTGCTAATTATTCTTTTAAGGATGGAGTACCAAAAAAACTTGGAGATCCTGGAATACCAACTATACCTTGCTCCATCAAAAGAAACTATGTTAAAACTGCTTTGTGTGATTTGGGAGCCGGTGTTAGTGTTATGCCTTTCTCCTTATATAAAAGACTTGATTTGAATAAACTCACACCTACTGAGATATCACTGCAAATGGCTGACAAATCAACAGCCATAACTATTGGTATTTGTGAGGATGTGCCCGTTGTTGTTGCAAATGTTACTATCTTAACGGACTTTGTTATTCTTGAGACGCGCGAGGATGACAACATGTCGATTATCCTTGGTAGACCCTTTTTGAATACTGCAGGGGCTGTTATTGATTGCAATAAAATCAAAGTCACTTTTCATATTAATGGTAATGAGCACACGGTGCACTTTCCAAAGAAACAATTTGAAGTGAATGGTATAAATGTTATTGAAGAATCTCCGACCATCACTATTGGAAGTTTTCAACTACCTCTACCTACTGCCAAAAAAAATATGATATACTTATTGTAGGGGATATGCACATCCCCATTGAGGTAACTTAGTGTTTTACGAAAGTTCTTCGGTTTCATGCTAATCGGAAGTGGTTGTTAATAAGACTTGATCAACCTTATTCATGAATCATTTTTTAGAGGTATGACAATGAATCTAGTAAGCACAACTTTCTGCTCCCACATTTTATTTTATGTTTTAGTTAGTTGAATAAAATAGAATGCCATGTTTATCTTGTTTACTGTTTTCTCCGTGCAATAAAAAATGACCCAAAAATAAAAATTCTCAGAATGCCCTGAAAATTTAACACGAATTTTTCCTGAATATTTATTAATTTTTGGTGCAAATAACACCTGAGGGGACTGCACAGGGTGCTCAGCACCCAGCAGGGCGCGCCAGCACCCCCCAGGCACGCCCTGGTGGGTGCTGGCCCCCACGTAGGCCCCCTCACTTAGCCCTTTAGCTCACATTGTCACCTACCTCCAGCAAAAAATCACCACAGCCACCATTTTCATGTTCTTGCTCTCAAACCCGTGGATTTCGATCTCTTTGCTCGAAGCTCCGTTTCCGAAACTGTTTGGAGGGATTGCTACTTGGTATGTGACTCCTCCATTGCACCAATTAGTTTTTGTTTTAGTGGGTTATTTTCAGAGTAATTAGCTACTCTTGCTGGTGCTGTAGATGAGCTTGCATGTTGAATTCTTAGAGTTCTAAGTAGTTTGAATGCTCAATATGGCCTCTATGCATGCTTGGGAGTAGTTGCTAACAATATTACAAAGTTTTGTTGACAAATTTTTTGTGGACTAAAATTTTTCAGAATTTTTATAGGGATAAAATGAATATCTTTAGGAAGTTCTCCTCCAAGAAAAGTGCCAAGGGATTCATTGGGGAATCATCGGACAATGACCTTCATATCCCGTGTGAATGGCCGCATCATGCCTTCCTGGAGGAGGCCGGAATCCACCAAGAGTTCGCTCAGTTTGTCGCAAACGCTGGGTTAACCGAGTTCCTCGCAGATAAGTGTGACCAATATCAGATCCTTACAAATTCCTTTGCGCAAAGTTTTAATTATTTAGGGAGAAAAAATCCTCCTGAAGTAGAGTTTAACCTTTATGCTGAACCTCACAGAATGTCACTAACCGACTTCTATAACATATGCTTGATTCCTTCTGATGGGGACTTGAGAGAACCTAGGCCATCTGAGTTTGAGGATTTTCTCCTAGCATTAACCGTGGGTGAGGATAGAGGCGTGTCGAAGGCCACTGCTATTAGCTTACAGTTTCCCTCGGTACATTATTTCGCCTTAGTCATCACTAAGTGTTTAGCCGCTAGGGAGAAGGTCAGCTCGCCCAGTGCTCCTGACCTCGCTATTTTACGTTGTGCACTTTATGATGATCACACCTTTAGTATGGGGGCTATTATTGCCCAGCGCTTACAGCTCAATAAAACTAAGAGAAAGATACATGGTGGTATTTATGCTACTCGCTTAGCGAACCACTTTAGAATCCCCTTTCGCTCACATGATTACCTCTTACCCCAAGTTTACCTCGATCATAAGACACTGTAGGATCACCATTTTCTTGATGTAACTGACTCTCCACGTGATATTCACTATAAGCTAATATTTAGCAAGGAAACACGTGATGTTATCCCTTTGCCTGCACCTGCTTTGTTTGACCCTATTGTCAGGAACCGATACAGGATTATGCCAGATGACATTACAGCTTACCGAAACAACCTAGCAGCTGCTGAGGAGGAGCACCAGGGGTGGGATGCTCAGGTGCCGCCTCCACCTCACTACGACCTGGGACCGGACGGCTACTACGGATGGTGATTACCAAGCTAGGCCAAAAGCCTATGTCGGATTTCAGGCTCCGCAAAACCCCAAGAGGTTCGAACACAGGGGCGTGTGCGAAGATCCCCTGCAGCCTCGCCCTACCTAGCTCGCTACTCGATGATTTCTACGACGAACTCACACGATGACGAGGAAGCAGATGCACACGATGGTTTACCCAGGTTCGGGCCGCTGTGAAGCGTAATACCCTACTCCTGCTTTGGTGGATTGCCTCATGAGGAGGTGTGTGGATGAACTAGTACAGTGGTGAGGAGCCTCGCGAGGGCGCTCGGGTGGTGTTCCTTGCTTTCTGCCTTTCTTGTTGTCTCTCTGTTGTTCTCCCCCTTCTACGGTGCTACCTAGCCTCTATATATAGCCACGGCCCGGGTCCTCTTCCCTTATCGCAATGGCGGGAAGGGATCCCACAACGACCAAATTCGAAGGGGGGCAGGAGTACATCCCCGCCCTGTCCAAAGGTGGTCTTCGCCTGCAAAGTGGCTGCCGATGATGCAGAGGTGGGCTCGGCGATGACATCCGTCCTGCGGGGCTCGTGGTCGTGGTCTTGTTGCACCGGAATGGAAACCTTTGGGTGGCGCTTTGGGAACCCGCGTACGTCCTTGCTCCCTTTGCACCAAAGGGGAAACTGCACCGCCTGGCACGCTGGCGCCCGCCTGTCCCTCCTTGCGTCATCCTTGACTCCTCAGGCCGGGTTCTGCATAGAGATCTCCGCCGCTCTGGAGGGGGCCTGAGGAGGGCCATCCTTGCTGGTCTTGGTGCTGCTTCCCTCGCGAGCTCGGGTTCTCGCGAGGGCCTTGCCTTGAGTGGGGCCGCGCCAGGCCATGCTTGGCTCGTGAGGTGGGCCCTGCCCTGGGCCGCAGGCAGGCAGGTCTGGGTACCCCCGTTCCCAGAACACTGACAGTAGCCCCCGGGCCCAAGGCGTGCTCGAGCTAGCTTCCGGGCAAAGCCGTTGGGGACGGCCCGAAGCGCCGCGGGCCCAAAACGCCTGCGGGCCAGGCTCGACACACGTCGCGCGCCCAGTGAATGCCGTCTCCACTCCCGAGGTCGTTAGGGACCTCCCAAGTCAAACTGATGCGACGCCTGCATGCTGCGTTGGCCATCATTACCTTCTCTTGAACGCGGCTGCTCCCTTGGCCTTCTCCCTTTGGGCCACGCGGATGTGACCCTTCGGGAGCTGATGAATTGACGTGGAGGAGAACCGCGCGCCACCCGGCCTGCCCCACGGCGCCCGAGGAGCGCCCAACGCCCGTACTCCCCATGACGCTCCGGCTGACAAGGGCCGGGACGCTCAACGGCGCCATCATTGCCCGGGATGCGAGGGGGCACCGGTTGGCCCTCACTCGTATATAAGTGGGTGAGGGCGAGAAAAACCCTCAGCTCATCTTCATCTTCTTCGCCTCCCAATATCAAAGCCGCCACTCTCCCGGTCACGGCTTCAGTGAGGAAGTTCTCCACCGCCGAAAAGGGGAAGGCCTCCGAGGAGAGCCCTGCCTCACCGCCGCGCAGGAGGTGCCGCGGTCGTACCCGGAAGCAGGCCACGACCCCAGTGGGGGTTTCCCGTGGGCGCGGGCGTGCTCCAACGCGGCCCGGGGTTACCATCGGCACCCGCGGGGGGGCTCCGTCCAGCGCGGGCGGCCACAGTAGTCGTGGTGGTGGCGCCCGCGGTGGGAGGCTGGCGGTGGCCACCCGGCTGCCGCGCCCGCGGCTCCATTCAGCCGACACGGCCCAGGAGTTTATGGTGTGGGCGGAGAGGCCGGAGACCGCTTGGCTTCGACTCCCGTGCTTCTTCGCAGAGGCGCTGCTGGCCGGGGGACCTGCTGGCCTATGGCTGCAGGCTGACGGCTGCTGCAGCGCGGCCTCGTGGGTGGAGGTCGAGGTCACCCCCGGGGGTTACGTGTAACTGAACCGCGGGTGGCAGACGTTTGTCCGCGCCCGTGGCTTGGAGGGGAGGCGCACCCTTCACTTCAAGTACGACGGGGTGTCGACGCTTTTCCTCAAGATCTTCGGGGGAGAGGGCGAGCGCCTGGGGTGCTGCCTGGAAGACGACAGCCGCGGCGATCTTGGAGATGAGCTTGCCCTTCGCGACGGGCGCCGCGTCTCCAACAGGAGCGACACCCCCTCTGAGGAGAGCCCGAGCGACAGCAGCGACATCAGCTATGGTGCGCCACCGCGCCAGCGTGCCCGGACCTCGGGGGGTAGCCAGCCGCCGCGGCGTCGCTCCTCTGCTCCAGAAGCGGCCACGCCGGCACGCCTCCACGGGCCCGTCACGGAAGAGGAGGACTCCGACTGAGTGCTGGTGTGCCAACGCCAGGGCTCCCGGAGCGGCAGCCCCCGAGGGGGCTTCCTCACTTTCTTTCTCCTTCTCTTCTCCCTTTCCTGTAATCAAAGAACCAAGGGGGGCCCTATGGGCGTGTAATGAGTTTTGGCGCTTGCGCCCTTGTTAGTACCCTTATCCTGTGTCCTGGTTCTTGTGTCATTGTTAATTGAAACTTCCTGCTGACCGCGGTTAGGGTACTTAGCTTGACATGCTCGCGGTAGGCTTTTCGTCGCGGAGGTTTGGCTGTGGCACTTGGGGAGTCCGGACATCCTGGGGACTTCTTCTTCTTGCGAGTGAGGCAGGTTGGGAGCCCTTTCGACACTCTGTGTCTGCAGGCCCCACTCCCGCACATTTCTTAACCACCGTAATGTATGTCCGGATCACCAGGACGCAACTACGAGGTGAGGCCTCGACACCCTTGATGCCGACCGGATCACCAGGACGACATCAAGGGGCGAGTGGCTATATGACCGGTAAGGCTCCTGAGGCGCGCTGCTCAGGAGCCCCCTTTGACGCTCAAGCAGCTCTACGTCGGTAGGTCCCAGTCCCGCACATTCCTCGACCACCGTAATATACATCCGGATCACCAAGACGCAACTACGAGGTGAGGCCTCGATACCCTTGATGCCGACCAGATCACCAGGACGACATCAAGGGGCGAGTGGCTATATGACCGGTAAGGCTCCTGAGGCGCGCTGCTCAGTAGCCCCCTTTGACGTTCAAGCAGCTTCCCAAAAAAATTTGTTTCCTGCCTCGGGAGGCGCGGGCCTCCCGAGGCTCCGAGATGGCGCGTCAGGCCGTGGGTGGAGCCCCCGAGCAAGTATGAAGCGACATGCGCCTGCTGACTCACCCGGGAGCTCCACGCGAGGATCCGGGCGCCAAGGCCTTGGCGAGGTACGAGCACCGTGCCCCCCAGCCCCCGCTCGCGGGAAGCGAGGGGGAGGGAAGCAGGCGAGTGCTCGACTCAAAGAGAGAGAACTCAAGATAGGAAATGGCGATGAAAAGAAATCCCTGCCCCCTTTTCTTTAAAACATGGTTGGAGAAAACCCCGAGTTTTGTTCCAGAAAAGTTGGCAAATTCGAACACCAGAAGAGCAAATAACAGCCGCGTCCGGCGCCTAGACTAGTCTTCATCTTCGTCTTCCCCCAGGGCATCCACGTTGCGTGGGCATAGCCATTGGAGGGCAGTGTTGTCCGTCAGCGCGGAGCATGGGGCTTCCACTTGGGCGTGGGTGGGAACCCCTCCGCGTCCCCGGGGAGCTCCGGGCGTATACAGCCCACTCATTATTACGTGAGAGTGTCACGGGTAGAACTTCCGGAGGTGCTGGATGTTCCAGGCATTCTGGATGGGGACCCCGTCCTGAGTCTCCAGGCGCACGGCGCCAGGCCTGGAGACGTGAGCGACCTTGAACGGGCCCTCCCACATGGGCGAGAGCTTGTGCAAGCCCTCCCTGGAGAGGACCCGCCTCAGGACGAGGTCTCCGACTTCGAGGGCCCTGGGGCGTATGTTACGGCAGTAGTAATGCCGCAGCGCCTGCTGGTACCTCGCAGCTCGGAGCGAGGCTCGGCGACGGGCCTCCTCCCCGAGCACGAGGTCTGTTCCCCGCGCGGCATCCTGACACTCCTCGTCGAATGCCAAGACCCGCGGGGATCGGTGCTTGACCTCGTGTGGTAGGACGGCTTCAGCTCCGTAGACGAGGAAGAACGGGGTCTCGCCGGTGGGCTTAGTCACGGTGGTGCGGATGGACCACATCACGGACTGAAGCTCATTGACCCAACCCCTGCCGCAAGCTTCGAGCTTCTTCTTGAAGCTCCTTGCCTTGAGGCCCCGCAGGACCTCTGCGTTGGCGCACTCCGCTTGGCCGTTGCTCCGTGGGTGGGCTACCGAGGCGTAGCATATCTGCGTTCCAAGGTTAGCGCAATAGGTCCTGAAGAGGTTACTTGTGAACTGCGAACCGTTGTCGGTGATGATGCGGTTGGGGACGCCGAATCGGCTTATGAGGCCCTTGATGAACTTGACGGCTGATCCGGCAGGGATGGTGCGCACAGGCTCCACCTCTGCCCACTTGGTGAACTTGTCGATGGCGATGTAGAGCTAGCGGTACCCGCCCGCTGCCCGCGGGAAGGGCCCCAGTATGTCCAGCCCCCAGACCGCGAAAGGCTAGGAGAGCGGGATGGTCTGGAGGCCCTGCGCGAGCTGGTGAATCTGCTTGGCATGGAACTGGCAGGCCTCGCAAGACCGGACCATCTCGATGGCGTCGTTTAGCACCGAGGGCCAGTAGAAGCCTGATCGGAACGCCTTTCCTGCAAGGGTGCGCGACGAGGAGTGGTGCCCGCAGTCTCCCCCGTGAATGTCGGCCAGCAGCTCGCACCCCTACTCCTCGGAGACGCACCGCAGCGCGACATCATTCAGGCGCCTGCGGTACAGGTCGCCGTCCTGCAGGCAGTAAGCCGTGGCCTGCCGCACCACGCGCTTCGCGTCTTCCTCCTTTTCCGGCAGCGTGCCTTGAAGGAGGTACGCCCTGAACTCCTGCGTCCAGTTGTCGGCCTGGGGCTCTAGTGCCAGGAGCAGTCGGGCTCCTGAGGCCTGGCCACAGTCCGGAGCCCCCGAGGGCGGTGCTGGGGGGAGCTCCTCACTTCGTGGCGCCTGGTCCTCGGTTGGTGGCGCTGCGGAGGGTTTGAAGAGCCATTCCTCGAAGACGCCCGGCTCCTGGGGCTCGCGGCGCCACGCCCTATTGGCGATGTCATCGGCCTCCTTGTTCGCGCTGCGCGGGATGTGCTGCAATTCCAAGCCCTGAAAATGTTTTTCGATCTTACGTACCTCTTCCAAATACGCATCCATATGCTCGTCCTTGGGTGTATACTCTTTGTTGGAGAAGTTGACGAGGAGCTGGGAGTCGCCCTTGATAGTGAGGCGCCGAATCCCCAATGCCGCCGCCTTGAGGCCGGCGATGAGGCCCTCGTAGTCCGCAATGTTGTTGGAGACCTTCTCTCCATGCTGGAAACAGAGCTGCACAGCGTAGCGGAGCTTGTCCCCTGCCGGGGAGGTGAGCACGACTCCAGCCCCTGCTCCCATGCGCGCGAAGGCTCCGTCGAAATGCATGATCCAACTTTCGGGTGCCTCATCGCCAGGGGTGAGGGACTGGCTCCCGTCCAGCCCCCGGTCGGGGGCGTTTGTCCACTCCGCCACGAAGTCTGCTAGGGCCGCCCCCTTGATGACCCTGGTCGTGCTAAACTCTATGTTGAAGGCCTGCAGCTCGATGTTCCATTCGGCGACTCTTCCTGCCGCGTTGGGGTTGCGTAGGACCTTCTCCAAGGGGTATACAGACACGACCTTGATGGGGTGTCCCTGGAAGTAGTGGCGCAGTTTCCTCAAAGCGACAAGAAGTGCTAGGAGGACCTTCTGTTGCATGGGGTAGCGTGAGCGCGCGTCCCGCAGCACCGTACTGACGTAGTACACTGGGTGTTCGACGAGGGTGAAGCCCCCTGCGGTGCCCTGCTCCGTGGTGGGCCCAAGAGGCTCGAGCGCCTCGGGGGCCGCCGGAGCGGCCGGGGCCTCATGAGGATTGAGCGCCTCAGGGGCCGTCGGAATGGCGGGGGCCTCATGAGGATTGAGCGCCTCAGGGGCCGTCGGAGCGGCGGGGGCCTCATGAGGATTGAGCGCCTCAGGGGCCGTCGGAGCGGCGGGGGCCTCATGAGCACCGTCTTGGGGAGGAGCGGGCTCCTTGGCATCCTGCGAGCCCCCTTGCTCCATGTTGGGGGGCCCGCCGGCGCCCGTCGATGTGGCGCGCATGTCAGCACGCTCCTCCCTGACCGCCACCAACGCAGCGCTGGCGGAGTGGGGGGTGGTAGCCAGGTATAGCAGCAGGGGCTCCCGAGGACGAGGCGCCACCATCACTGGCGGGCTCGTGAGGTACTGCTTGAGTTCCTCGAAGGTTGCGTCTGCCTCCGGAGTCCATTCGAAGGGGCCCTTCCTTTTCATGATCTTGAAGAACGGCAGGGCCCGTTCGCCGAGTTTGGAGATGAAGCGCCCCAAGGAGGTCACGCATCCTGCCAATTTCTGCATTTCCTTGAGGGTCTGGGGCGCTCTCATCTTGTTTATGGCCTTGATCTTCTCCGGGTTCACCTCGATTCCCCGGTGCGACACCAGGAAACCGAGCAGCTTGACCGATGGGACCCCGAAGACGCATTTCTCGGGGTTGAGCTTCAGGTTCACCTCCCTCAGGCTGGCGAACGTCTCCTCCAAGTCCTCGATCAGGGTCTTGGCCTCCCTGGACTTGACCACGATGTCTTCGACGTTAGCTTCTGCATTCCTCCCGAGCTGCGGCCCCAGGGCGATGTGCATCAGCCGTTGGAAGGTCGCCCCGGCGTTCCGTAGCCCGAAGGGCATGCATGTGTAGCAGAACACTCCGCACAAGGTGAGGAAGGCCGTCTTCTCGACGTCCTCCACCACCATTTTGATCTGATGGTAGCCCGAGAAAGCGTCCAGGAAGAACAGGAGGTCGCACTCCGCGGTGGAGTCCACGATCTGATCAATGTGCGGCAGCGGGAATGGGTCTTGGGGGCAGGCTTTGTTGAGGCTCGTGAAGTCGACGCACATACGCTCCTTCCCGCACTTCTTCGGGACGACCACCGGGTTGGCAAGCCACTCCGGGTAACGCACCTCCCGGATGACCCCGGCCTCCTTTAGCTTGCCGACCTCCTGGGCGATGAATGCCTGCTTCTCCTGAGCTTGCCTCCTTGCCTTTTGCTTCACCGGACGTGCATTCGGGCACACCATGAGGTGGTGCTCGATCACGTCCCTCGGGACCCCCACCAGGTGTTGGAAATATGCCCTAGAGGCAATAATAAATTGGTTATTATTATATTTCCTTGTTCATGATAATCGTTTATTATCCATGCTATAATTGTATTGATTGGAAACTCAAATACATGTGTGGGTACATAGACAACACTGTGTCCCTAGTAAGCCTCTAGTTGACTAGCTTGTTGATCAAAGATGGTTAAGGTTTCCTAGCCATGGACATGAGATGTCATTTGATAACGGGATCACATCATTAGGAGAATGATGTGATGGACAAGATCCAAACTGTAAACGTAGCATTTGATCGTGTCAGTTTATTGCTATTGTTTTCTGCATGTCAAGTATCTGTTCCTTTGACCATGAGATCATGCAACTCACTGACACCGGAGGAATACCTTGTGTGTATCAAACGTCGCAACGTAACTGGGTGACTATAAAGGTGCTCTACAGGTATCTCCGAGGGTGTCTGTTGGGTTGGCATGGATCAAGACTGGGATTTGTTACTCCGTGTGACGGAGAGGTATCTCAGGGCCCACTCGGTAATACAACATCACATTGAGCCTTGCAAGCAATGTGACTAAAGTGTTAGCCACGAGATCTTGTCTTACGGAACGAGTAAAGAGACTTGCCGGTAACGAGATTGAACTAGGTATAGTGATACCGACGATCGAATCTCGGGCAAGTAACATACCGAAGAACAAAGGGAACAGCATACGGGATTAACTGAATCCTTGACATAGAGGTTCGACCGATAAAGATCTTCGTAGAATATGTAGGAGCCAATATGGGCATCCAGGTCCCGCTATTGGTTATTGGCCGTAGAGGTGTCTCGGTCATGTCTACATAGTTCTCGAACCCGCAGGGTCTACACACTTAACGTTTGGTGACGATTAGTATAATTGAGTTATTATGTTGGTGACCGAAAGTTGTTCGGAGTCCCGGATAAGATCCCGGACATGACGAGGATCTCCGGAATAGTCCGGAGGTAAAGATTGATATATGTGATAATAGTGTTTTGATCTCTGGAAGGGTTCCGGAGTTCACCGAAAGGGGTTCCGGATGTTTACCGAAGTGTTCGGGTGCAGCAACACTTTATATGAGCCAAAGGGATAAAGCCCACAAGGTATTGGAAAGTGCAAAAGTAGTTTTGCTGCCGCGTAAGCGGTACTACCGCTTGGTGAAACGGTACTACCGCCCGAGCGGTACTACCGCTTGTGTGAAGCGGTACTACCGCCCAAGCGGTACTACCGCTTGTGTGAAGCGGTACTACCGCTTGTGCGCGGCTGTGCGCGGTTCGGCAGGGATCCGAGTTGGACTCTTTCCCTGCGGGCAAAACCGACCCGGAGGAGGCTTTTACTCCAAGTTTAGACCCCAAGGCTCAACATATAAATAGAGGGGCAGGGCTAGCACACGGGATACATCAGGATTTCCCAAGCCGTGTGCCGGCAACCCTAGCCCTCTAGTTCCTCCGTCATAATCTCCGTAGTGCTTGGCGAAGCCCTGCAGAGATTGTTCCTCACCACCATCACCACGCCGTCGTGCTGCTGGAACTCAACCACTACTTCACCATCGCTCGCTGGATCGAGGAGGTGAAGGCGTCATCAAGCCGTACGTGTGTTGAACGCGGAGGTGCCGTCCGTTCGGCACTAGATCGGAAAGGATCGTGATTGGATCGCGGGACGCTCGGCGATTTGGATCGCGAAGACGTTCGACTACATCAACCGCGTTTATTAACGCTTCCGCTTAGCGATCTACAAGGGTATGTAGATCCACTCTCCCTCTCGTAGATGCTCATCACCATGGATAGATCTTATGTGTGCGTAGGAAAATTTTTGTTTCCCATGCAACGTTCCCCAACACCAGGTCGGAGGCGCTCCATGCGAATGCGTCCTTGTTTGCATGGAGGAAGGCCACCAACGCCTCCTCTTGCTCCTGGGGCAAGTCGGCGCCGATGGTGAAGGTAGGGCCAGGGTTTCCTTTGTCCACAGGCACCTGCTTCGTCTCCGCCCGACGTCGAGGACACCCCCGGAGTCCTTTGTGGCCTGCGCGGCGTCCCCGGCACTGGGGTGCGCCGCGGCCGCCGCTTTATAGGTGAGCTTGAGTGCATGGGACGCGTCCTTGGCATTCCGCATGACGGTGAGGATGCCGCCGCTCCCGGGCATCTTGACGACGTTGTAGCCCGGGTGCGTTGCCGCCATGAACCGGGCGAGGGCGGGGTATCCGAGTATTGCTTTGTACGAGAGGTGGATGTGGGCGACATCAAAGTCGATCTGCTCGGTGCGGAAGTTGGAGCGGGTGCCGAAGGCGACGGGGAGATGCACCCGCCCCACGGGGACGATGGATCCCATGACCATCCCAGAGAAGGGCCTTGTAGGTGCGAGTTGGTCACGGGGTAGCTGCAGCGCGTCAAAGGCCTCCACGGAGATGACGTTGAGGCCAGCGCCACCGTCTATGAGGGTCCTGGAGACGGCCACGCCCCTTATGGTCGGCGTGCACAACATGGGGAGCGTTCCGGCGGCCGTCGTTGTCTTGGGGTGGTCGTCGGGGCCAAAGGTGATGTCGGTCTCCGGCCACGTCCGAAGCGGTGTGGGCTCGGACCGCGGCCGAATCGCTCCTGCGCGGCGGAAGAACTGCTTGACCTGGCGGCTGGAGGTGGGCGCATGTGATCCGCCAAGGATGCACGCGACCACGGGGCCGGCCCCGCGTGCCATGGCGCCATCGCGCACCGAGGGCCGGCCGGCGTCAGGGATCTCGTCCGCCATGGGATCGTCGAACCGGGGCTCGACTATCACCGCGAGTGGGGGAGCTTCGACACGCCCCCTACCTGGCACGCCAAATGTCGTATTTCGGGCTCCGCAAAACCCCAAGAGGTTCAAACACAGGGGCATGTGCGAAGATCCCCTGCAGCCTCGCCCTACCTAGCTCGCTACTCGATGATTTCTATGACGAACTCGCACGATGACGAGGAAGCAGATGCACACGATGGTTTACCCAGGTTCGGGCCGCTGTGAAGCGTAATACCCTACTCCTGCTTTGGTGGATTGCCTCACGAGGAGGTGTGTGGATGAACTAGTACAGTGGTGAGGAGCCTCGCGAGGGCGCTCGGGTGGTGTTCTTGGCTTTCTGCCTTTCTTGTTGTCTCTCCGTTGTTCTCCCCCTTCTACGGTGCTACCTAGCCTCTATATATAGCCGCGGCCCGGGTCCTCTTCCCTTATCGCAATGGCGGGAAGGGATCCCACAACGACCAAATTCGAAGGGGGATAGGAGTACATCCCCGCCCTGTCCAAAGGTGGTCTTCGCCTGCAAAGTGGCTGCCGATGATGCAGAGGTGGGCTCGGCGATGACATCCGTCCTGCGGGGCTCGTGGTCGTGGTCTTGTTGCACCGGAATGGAAACCTTTGGGTGGCGCTTTGGGAACCCGCGTACGTCCTTGCTCCCTTTGCACCAAAGGGGAAACTGCACCGCCTGGCACGCTGGTGCCCTCCTGTCCCTCCTTGCGTCATCCTTGACTCCTGAGGGCGGGTTCTGCATAGAGATCTCCGCCGCTCCAGAGGGGGCCTGAGGAGGCCCATCCTTGCTGGTCTTGGTGCTGCTTCCCTCGCGAGCTCGGGTCCTCACGAGGGCATTGCCTTGAGTGGGGCTGCGCCAGGCCATGCTTGGCTCGTGAGGTGGGCCCTGCCCTGGGCTGCAGGCAGGCAGGTCTGGGTACCCCCGTTCCAGAACGCCGACAGCCTAAGCTTGGGGGAGTACGTATTTCCACCGACATTACATTCATGTTCGCACATTTCATTCCAGTTGTCGGTGTTCATACTTTTTCATTGTAATATCCATGTTAGATTTGTTTTCTCGCTTTCTTCTTGTGTGTTTGAATAACTTTGAGAAAACCCAAAAATATTTCCTACTTCTTTTTAGCTTTTTCTTTCTAGTTTATTTTAATTGTTGCTTTCAAAAGAAAACCCAAAAAGATTTCTCGCTTCTTCTTTTACTTGTTGGGAGCTATCCCGTGTAAATAGTTTTTCTCGTTTTAGTTTTTCTTCTTTGTCTTGCTTCCTTCAAGAAAAACCAAAAACTCCAAAAATATTTCAGTGTGTTTCTTTGAAATTCTTTTCTTTTAACTTGAGTCGTACCGAGGAAAAGACTACGATGAAATTGTTGAGTGGTTCTCATCTGCATTATCGTTTACCTAACAAAGAACCCATATTGCCTTGTCTTCCCCTCTTGAATAAAATGTTTGCAGATTCCAGCTTAGTCCACGGCATTCTTGCACTACTATTATCTTCTTATTGTTCGGTCGTGCAAGTGAAAGGCAATAATGACGACATTTGATTAATTGACTGTGGCAGAGAAAGGCGGGTATGAACTCAACTTGTTTTTGTTTTTGTAAATATGTTTAACCTAGTATCCCTTGATTCAGCTCATTATGATCAAACATGTTTGCAATGACCATTAGAGATTATAGTTGTTCATGCCATGCTTAAGTAGCTAGGAGTGGATAATGATTTATCTTGGGTGTCAACATGCATTAAAATTGTTGTGATGCGGTATGATGATATGGTATCCTCCTCTGGATCTTTCAAGTGGCTTGACTTGGCACATGTTCACGCATGTAGTTGAATCAAAACCAACATAGCCTTCATGATATTTATGTTCATGGTGTCCATATCCTACTCATGCTAGTATTCAATGTTGATTATATGTAATGCGTGTTCATGACGTTTTTCGCTCTCTAGCTGGCCGCTTCTCAATCTAATTGCTAGCCTTCGCCTGTACTAAGCGGTAATACTGCTTATGCATCAAAACCCTTAAACCAAGTTATGTTAGATGAGTCCAATATATCTACCTATATGCAGTATTACCCTGCCGTTCCAAAGTAAATTTGCATGTGCCATCTCTAAAATTTCAAATAAACATCTGTTTTGTGTGCCTGGACTGCTCATGGAGCGACAGGGGGCGGTCAGTATCTTCCATGCTAAGTGGGTTATTCTCATGACGAGTGTTTATTCACTTGTCCTTACACAAGAGGGGCGGTAATAGGGATTCCCAGTCCCGAATTCAAAAATCAAAAATAATTAAACAAAACTCCCCCAGGAATGTTGTTGGTTTGGACGGTACCCGTGGATGCGGCTCGCCGTGGAGTGTGATTGTTGGCGGAGGGGGAGTAAACCTTTACTTTTACCGCTTGGGAACCGCCGCTAATTTGTTTAGCATGGAAGATATTGATAACTCTTGGTCGTGACGTTGACAGGAAGGGTGTACCTCCCAAAATTATATCTCTCTCTGTTTTAAACTTTGAGCTCTGGCACCGCTGCAAATCCATGCTTCCCTCTGCGAAGGGACTATCTATTTACATTTATGTTGAGTCATCACCTTCTCAAATAAGCGCCAGACCTGAGAGCACTATTGCCATTGTCATGCATTGTGTATAGTTGATGTTGGGTGCAGCATGAATGGATCTTTTCTACCATGAATTACAATGTTTAGTCGCTGCTTGAACTTTGGAGGTGCTCTGCATTTATGTTTTGCGGTCTCAGAAAGGGCTTGCGAGATACCACTATTGTCATATTGTATCATGATTGTTTTGACAAAATGTTGGCGCTTGAGATATCTTATTACTGCTCGCTAGTTGCTTATGTTATTGATATGAGTAAATATAATTCCTAAGAGTTATTGTTGACATGGTTAGTCATAATCTTTGCTGAAATCCTGGGTGCTACTTAAGCATATATATGTAAACAAGAACAAAAGAGTTCATAAAAGTTTTTCTTTATCACTTTCAGTTTATCAACTGAATTGCTTGAGGACAAGCAAAGGTTTAAGCTTGGGGGAGTTGATACGTCTCCAACGTATCTACTTTTCCTCACTCTTTTGCCCTTGTTTTGGACTCTAATTTGCATGATTTGAATGGAACTAACCCGGACTGACGCTGTTTTCAGCAGAATTCCCATGGTGTTGTTTTTGTGCAGAAATAAAAGTTCTCGGAATGGAACGAAACTTTCTGGAGATTTATTTTGGAAAATAAAAAAATACTGGAGCCAGAAACCACCGGAGAGGGGGCCCAGGGTGGGCAGCACCCACCAGGGCGCGCCAGCCCCCTCGCGGCGCGCCCTGGTGGGTGGTGGGCACCTCGGGGCCCCACTTGACCTATCTCTGCCACTATAAATTCCTAAATTTGGAGAAAAAAATAGAGAAAAAGATATCACGTTTCACGAGCGGAGCCGCCGCCACCTCCTGTTCTTCATCGGGAGGCCAGATCTGGAGCCCGTTTGGGGCTTTGAAGAGGGGAATCTTCGGTCTTCGTCATCATCAACCTTTCTCCATCGCCAATTATATGATGCTCCCCACCGGGAGTGAGTAATTCCTTCGTAGGCTTGCTGGTCGGTGAGGAGTTGGATGAGATTTATCATGTAATCGAGTTAGTTTAGGGCTTGATCACTAGTATCCATTATGTTCTGAGATTGATGTTGCTATGACTTTGCTATGCCTAATGCTTGTCACTAGGGCCCGAGTGCCATGATTTCAGATCTGAACCGTTTATGTTATCATCTCTACATCTATGTTCTTGATCAGATCTTGCCTAGTCATATGCACCTATTACGTGTTATGATCCGTCAACCCCATAGTGACAATATTTGGGATACTTCGCGGTGATGACCGTAGTTTGAGGAGTTCATGTATTCACCATGTGTTAATGCTTTGTTCTGGTTCTCTATTAAAAGAAGGCCTTAATATCCCTTAGTTTCCTTATGGACCCCGCTACCACGGGAGGGTAGGACAAAAGACGTCATGCAAGTTCTTTTCCATAAGCACGTATGACTATTTACGGAATACATGCCTACATTACATTGATGAACTGAGCTATTTCTGTATCGCCCTAGGTTATGACTATTACATGACGAATATCATCCAACAAGTTACCGATCCAGTGCCTACGACCTTTCCATTTATTGTTCATGCTAAGTTGCTACTGCTGTTGCTGCTGTTCCTAGTGCTACAAAACTATTGCTACTACTGTTACCGCTACTGTTGCTATTGCTACTGCTATCAAACCTATCATATTACTGTGCTACTAATCACTTTGCTGTAGATATTTATCTCTAGGTGTGGTTGAATTGACAACTCAACTGCTAATACTCTCAAGTATTATTTGGTTCCCCTTGTGTCGAATCTATAAATTTGGCTTGAATACTCTACCCTCGAAAACTGTTGCGATCCCTATACTTGTGGGTTATCAATAACGTTCATGTTTTAGTTTCCTTTGTTTCAGGATGGAGTTTAACATGGATAAATCCAAGCTAAACTAGGGGCTAATGTTGGGGATATGCCCCATGGTATGACCCGGTGATGTCAACTAAGCAACTTTATTCTTGTAGACTTTGTTGGGCCTCGAAGCGCAGAGTTTTGTAGGACAATAGCAATTTTCCCTCAAGTGGATGAGCTAAGGTTTATCAATCCGTGGGAGGTGTAGGATGAAGATGGTCTCTCTCAAACAACCCTGCAATCAAATACAAGAAATCTCTTGTGTCCCCAACACACCCAATACAATGGAAAATTGTATAGGTGCACTAGTTTGGCGAAGAGACGGTGATACAAGTGCAATATGGATGGTAGATATAGGTTTTTGTAATCTGAAAATATAAAACCAGCAAGGTAGCAAGTAACAAAAGTGAGCACAAACGTTATTGCAATGCTTGAAAACAAGGCCTAGGGTCCGTACTTTCGCTAGTGCAATCTCTCAACAATGCTAATATAATTGGATCACATAACCATCCCTCAACGTGCAACGAAGAATCACTCCAAAGTTCTTATCTAGCGGAGAACATAAGAAGAAATTGTTTGTAGGGTACGAAACCACCTTAAAGTTATCCTTTCCGATCGATCTATTCAAGAGTTCATACGAAGATAACATCAAGTTATCCTTTCCGTTCGATCTATGTAAGTGTTCGTACTAGAATAACACCATATGATACGCATCAACCAACTCTAATGTCACCTAGATACTCCAATGTCACCACAAGTATCCATGAGTTAATTATATACGCATCAAACAATTTAAGATTCATAATACTCAATCCAACACAAAGAACCTCAAAGAGTGCCCCAAGATTTCTACCGGAGAAAGTACGACAAGAACGTGTATCAACCCCTATGCATACATTACCCCAATGTCACCTCGGGAATCCGCAAGTTGAGTACCAAAACATATATCAAGTGAATCAACAGAACACCCCATTGTCACCACGGGTATCCACATGCAAGAGATATATCAAGTGTTCTCAAATCCAATATTCAATCCAACATAACGATATCTCAAAGGGGAAGATTCAATTCATCACAACATGATAGCAAGGGAATAACATCATATGATCCGACTATATTAACAAAGCCCGTGATACATCAAGATCGTGACATCTCAAGAACACGAGAGAGAGATTGAACACATATCTACTGGTACATACCGTCAGCCCCGAGGGGGGACTACTCCCTCCTTGTCATGGCCTCCGCCGGGATGATGAAGATCGCCATCGGAGATGATCTACCCTCTCCGGCAGGATATTGGAATGCCACCAGATTGGTTTTTCGTCGATACAGAGAGTTGCGGCGGCGGAACTTCTCGTCTAGGGTTATTTTTTCGGGTTTCTGAATATTTGGGAATTTATAGGCGTCAGAGGTGGTGGAGAGGGGCCCGTGGAGGGCACAACCCATCAGGGCGCGCCGGGGCCCCCTGGCGCGCCCTGGTGGGTCGTGCTCTCCACAACCCACCTCTCTGGCCCTTCTTTGGCCCACTGGATGTCTTCTAGTCCAAAAAAATCTCCAAAAAGTTTCGTCGCTATTGGACTCCGTTTGGTACTGATATTCTGCGAAGTAAAAAACAAGCAAAAACAACAACTGGCACTTTGGCACTATGTCAATAGGTTAGTCCCAAAAAATGATATAAATTTGCTATAAAATGATTGTAAAACATCCAAGAATGATAATATAACAGCATGGAACAAGCAAAAATTATAGATACGATGGAGACGTATTAGTATCCCCAAGCATAATTCCCACTCGTCCTCGAGTAGGTAAATGATAAAAACAGAATTTTTGATGTGGAATGCTGCCTAACATGTTCATCACATATTCTTTTCTTTTGTAGCATGGACATTTGGACTTTTAGATGATTCAAAGCAATAGTCTAGTTTTAACATAATGATACTCAAGCCACTAGTGCAGAAAAGCCTAGCTACGACGTGGCTAAAATGGCCTTGCTGGCGTAGACACCCGACGCCAGCAATATGGCGCCACAATTAAAACATAGTGGTGGCGTTAGATCCCACGCCAGCAGTATAGTACATGATGCTGGCATCGAAATTGGCCAATGCCAGCTATACATCTACACTACCTATGTCGTGTGTTGCTGTCCAGCGCCAGCAATTTGTTTTTTTTTTGGATAATAAAAAAACTCCTTCAGAAACTACGATCTTAAACTTCACAAAAGGTACAAATCAAAACATACTCATAAACTTAATAAGAGTTTAAAACTTAGTACTAATGAAATAAACATACTCATAAACTTCAGACTTCATAACTTAGCTAATTAGTACTCAACAACTAAACATACTCATAAACATCATAGTTTAAAACTACTCAACATCATCAAGGATTAAGTCCAGCTGGCGAAGCTTTTTCCGATTGTTCTCTCCATCTTTTTTGAAGTGATCAACGTCTGTCTGTAGGTTATGCTTCTCTAGCCTGTATTTCTTCTTCTCCATCTTCAAGTTGTCTCTCTTCTCCGTCAACTCATCCCTCAGATCCCTTAGTTCATTTAACTTAGTTCGGGCATTAGTACCCTCTGCGAGCAAACTATCCCTTTCATTCTTCAGTGCGGCATTGCCTTCTTTGACTTTTTTGATGCGCCAATCTAAAGACTCTAAGCACCACTGATTCCAGTTCTGCACGTCGCCCACCGATTCGTTGTTGGCTGATGAATTGTCCATATGTGCTGTAATGAAAACTCACCATCTTATAGAATGAAGAATTTAAAAATAACATGCAGAATTTAAAAAGAACTAGAACATAAGGAACAAAATTATCTATCATGACTTATCTTCTATATCTAAATAGCTAGACCCCACTATTAGGAATTCTCTAGCCGCAACTCTTAGAACTAGAACATAAGGAACAAAATTATCTATCATGACTTATCTTCTATATCTAAATAGCTAGACCCCACTATTAGGAATTCTCTAGCCACAACTCTTAGAACTAGAACATAAGGAACAAAATTATCTATCATGACTTATCTTCTATATCTAAATAGCTAGACCACACTATTAGGAATTCTCTAGCCACAACTCTTGGAACTAGAACATAAGGAACAAAATTATCTAGCCACAACTCTTGGAACTAGAACATAAGGAACTTACCTGTGCTTGAGTCGGGCAGGGCGGGTCGAGGCGGCGTCGGGTGGAGACGGGCAGCGTTGGGCGGCGGCGGGGGGGCGGCCTCACGCTCCTCCTCCGACGAAGACGGGCAGGGTCGGGCGTGGCGGCGTCGGGTGGAGACGGGTAGTGTCGGGTGAGGCGGAGACGGCCAATGGCAGGCAGCGGCGGGGATCGAGAGGAGGCGGCGGCGGGGATCAAGAGGAGGACGGGTGGAGTTGGGGATCGAGGGAGAGTGAGGACGAATGGATCCGGATTTTACCTGTTAAAACCGACTAGTGTTGGCGTGGGCCTAATGGGCCTGAATGTGCCACGCCGGGCCTACGAAACTACCTATGGCGTAGGAACTTTAGTCACGCCAACAATAATAGGTGAAAGGCGAGAGCGTTGGGGTCCTCATACAAGTGGCGTTCGGCAGAATTTGTACGCCACCACTAAGTCTGTACCAATAACGTACAAATTTAGGCAACGCCAACACTATTTGAAAATATTAGTGCTGGCGTCGGCTGAAAATGGCGCGCCACCAACAAGAGTTGTGTCTAGCCATTTCTCTACTAGTGAGCATGCCAACAAGCAACCATGTCTTTCAAAATATCAACACTAAAGAAAGTTATCCCTAGCCCATCATGCTCAATCATTGATCCATTCATGAAACACACTCAAATATTAGCTACAACCAATGCTCAAGTACGATCATAGTGCCCCCTAGTTGGTGCTTTATAAGAGAAGATGGAGACTCAAAATAAAAATAAAAAATGCATAAAGTAAATAGATAGGCCCTTCGCAGAGGGAAGTAGGGATTTGTAGAGGTGCCAGAGCTCAAAGTTTAAATTGAGAGAGAAAAATATTTTGAGTGGCATGCCTTTCCTGTCAACGAAAACGACAAAGTAGTTCACAATACTTTCCATGCTAGATATATCATAGGCGGTTCCCAAACATAAAGTAAAGTTTATTCCTTTTTCCACCATTCTTTCACAATCCATGGCTGGCCGTATCCACGATTGCCTTCCATACCAACACTTTCCAAGGAATTTATTATTTGACAACAAAAAGTAAATTTTCTTTTTTTTCATTTTGGGACTGGGCATCCTTATTACCGCCGTTCTCTCGTGCAATGACAAGTGAATAAACACTCATCTTGAGGATAACAAATCTAGCATGGAAAAAGATTGGACATCCCCTACCGTTTCATGAGCGGTACGAGCACACAAAAAGGAAATTTATTTTGAAAATTAGAGATGGCACATACAAATTTGCTTAGAACGGCATGGAAATACCGCATATAGGTAGGTATGGTGGAATCATAAGGCAAAACTGGGTTTAAGGATTTTGGATGCACAAGTAGTATTTCTACTTAGTACAAGTGGAGGCTAGCAAATAGATTGAGAAGCAACCAACCAAGAAATGAAAATTCACATAAACGAGCATTGAGCGTAACTAACACCGAATAATGCACCATAAGTAGGATGTAATTTCATTGCATAACTATTGACTTTCGTACTTGCATAGGGAATCACAAACCTTAACACCAATATTCTTACTAAAGCATAATTACTCACCAACATGACTCACATATTACTATCATCATATCTCAAAACTATTACAAGGAATCAAGTTTAATTTGTCCAATTAATTATCTTCATAAAAGTTTTTAATATATCCCTCTTGAATATCTATCACTTTGGGACTAGTTTCATATATTGCCATTGCTTTTGACAAGCTCAAACAAATTTAAGTGAAGAACATGAGCATAAATATTTTCATCTCTCAAAATAATATAAGTGAATAATGAGAGAATTTCTTCAAAAATTTACTAACTCTCAAATAAATCTAAGTGAAGCACGAGAGTTAATGACAAGCTATTCCAAAAAGATATAAGTGAAGATCAAGCGAGTAGTTAAGTAAATGGGTAGCCATTTGAGAACTCTCTCTCATCTAAGAACTTTCAGATCAAAATATTTTATTAAAACAGAAAGCAAAACAAAATAAAATGACATTCCAAGAATAGCACACATCATGTGGACAAATAAAAATTTAGGCTCAACATAGGCTAACCGATAATTGTTGATGAAGAGAGGTGGGATGCGTAGCATCCCCAAGCTTAGATGCTTGAGACTTCTTGAAATATTTACTTGGGTTTCCTTTGGCATCCCCAAGCTTGAGCTTTTGTATCTTGTTCAATCCTCTCATACCCCGGTTTCACCTATTCTCAAAAACTTCATCCACACAAAACTTGAAAAGAACTCGTGAGATAAGTTAGTGCACATAAGAATAAATCAACACTTCATGTACTGCCAAGACAAGTTGCATAATAGTTTCCATACATCATCTACTTTTTACTATCGTTTCCACAATTTATATCTACCAATATAGGCTATGGAAACAATAGGATAAGTAGATAACAAAACTATGACAACAATCTGTCCAAACAGAACAGTCTGTAGGAATCTATTAAACCAGTGTACTTCTTTAACTCAAAAAAATATGAAAATTTAGGACATGATAAATAATTTATGTGGCAACACTGTGTAAAAATTTCAGAAACTTTCCACGTTCCAGTAAAATATGAAAATTCAAACACTACAGAGAAAGTTTGTGTTTTTACACAGCACACATCAAACATGCAATGCAAGCATCCTAAGGCAATTCTTGGAACTTTTTATTGAAAAACAAGATTATAAATAAAACACCTAACAGAAAATAACAAAATAAAATGATGCTCCAAGCAAAACTCATATTATGTGACGAATAAAAATATAGCTCTAAGTAAGATATACCGATAGTGTTGAAGACGAAAGAGGGGATGCCTTCCGGGGCATCCCCAAGCTTAGGCGCTTGAGTCTTCCATGGATATTACCTTGGGGTGCCTTGGGAATCCTAAAGCTTAGGTTCTTGACACTCCTGATTCTCCTCATATCGGTGTCTCACCCAAAACTTGAAAACTTCAATCACACAAAACTTAACGGAACTTCATGAGAAGGGTTAGTGTAATAAAGATAAATCATTCACTTAGGTACTGTCAAGACAAGATTGTTACCACATGATACCTACTGTATTCTATCATTCCCATAATTTATACCACTAAATATAATCTATGGAAACACTAAAACAAGTAAACTATGCATGCAAAACAGAATCTGTCAGAAGCAGAACAGTCTGTGAAGATCTGTAGTATAGACAGACTTTCCTGTCTCTAAAAATTCTGAAAAATTAGGAAAACCTGAAGAATTTTTATATGAAGACTGTGTAAAAAATTCAGATCATTATCATGCTCCAGTAAAAAATTAAAATCCTGTACTGGAGTCAAAAGTTTCTGTTTTGGTTCAGCATCAATTCTACTCATCTTGTGAGTCATCCCAAAGGCTTTACTTGGCACTTTATTGAAATAAAAGGCATAAAACATTATTAATACAGTATATTAATCATGTGAACATATCAAAATATAAAGTATAAGTGTTGGGTTGTCTCCCAACAAGTGCTTTTCTCTAATGCCTTTTAGCTAGGCATGATGATTTCAATGATGCTCACATAGGAATAGTATTTGAAACATGTAAGAGAGCATCATGAATCTCATTACAAGCACATTTAAATCTAACCCACTTCCTATGCATAGGGATTTTGTGAGCAAAAAATTTATGGGAACAAGAATCAACTAGCATAGGATGTCAAAACAAGCATAACTTCAAAACTTTGAACACATAGAGAGGAAACTTGATATTATTGCAATTCCTACAAGCATATGCTCCTCCCTCATAATAATTTTCAGTAGCATCATGAAGGAATTTCACAATATAAATATCACATAAATCATTCTTTTCATGATGCACAAGCATAGAATTTTCATTACTCTCCTCATAAGCAAATTTCTTCTCATTCATTGTAGTGGGAGCAAACTCAACAAAATAACTATCATGAGATACATGATTGACATAACCAAATTGAAAATTAAAATCATGATGACAAGTTTCATAGTTATAATTATTCTTTATAGCATACACGTCGTCATCATAATCATCATAGATAGGAGGCATGCCATCATCATCATTAATTTGCTCATCAAAACTTGGGGGACAAAAAATATCATCTTCATCAAACATAGCATCCCCAAGCTTGTGGCTTTGCATATCATTCGCATCATGGATATTCAGAGAATTTATACTAGCAACATTACAATCATGCTCATCATTCAAGCAATTCTCATCAAGTATTTTCATAATTTCTTCCTCTACCAATTGAGCACAATTTTCTGAATCCTTATTTTCACGAAAGACATTATAAAGACGAAACAAATGATGCAACCTAAACTCCATTTTTTGTAGTTTTCTTTTATAAAACCAAACTAGTGAAAAATAAGAAACTAAAAGATTTAATTGCAAGATCTAAAGATAGACCTTTGTCGTCGTTTTTTCACAACAGATGTCAGGGGGTGGCTAATCGAGGTGAGAGCAAGGCTGTCGTGGAAGGTCCGGGACGGGATAGGGCAGTAGCATGCGGTGGCTTACCCAGGTTCGGGGCTCTCCGGAGAGATAATACCCCTACTCCTGCATGTCTGTATATGAGATGTATAGCAGTACAGAGTTGCTCCTAGAGCTGTATGGGAGAGGAGAGCTATGAGGCTTCTTGCCTCATATGTGTGTACGTGTGTGCCTGAAGAGGGGAAATGAGAGAATGGGAGAGAGCTTGGAGCCCCCCCCCCCCCAGTGAGCTCCCCTGGTGCCTCTTATATAGGGAGGCCCAGGGGACAAGGGGTGGCCCACATGGCCAACTATACTATTGGAGATGATATGCGAGGTGACGCGTGATGCAGGCTACAGTGCACCACTATTGGAGATGACATGTGAAGTGACGCATGATGCAGTCAATAGTGCACCACTATTGGGGTGCAGTGAGGTGACGCGTGATGCAGTTAATAGTGTCTTCATGTCGTGTCTGGCGGGACGTGGCGGTTGACCTCGCGCAGTAGGCCGGCTGGAGCAGCCGGGTAGAGGTCGGTCGTAGCAGTCGGCTGGCGCCGCCGGGCAGGGGGCCGGTTGGACTTAGGAGCCAGCCGGACCAGGGTGCCAGCCGGAGCAGTCGGACAGAGGGGCGTTGGCCGCCCCGTTGTCTCGAAATGTCGAGTCGCCTCCTTGAGCCTACCCGGGGGTAATCCCCCCGATAGTACCTTCCGAGCCTTCGGGCGACTTGGGGATTCGGGCGGAGGGTTTCGCCATCGTCGTTGTTGTTGCAGAAGTTGTTGATGACGGTCTATTGCGGGCCGGGGGCGGCGCGGCTTTCCTCCAGCGGGGGCGCGCCAGCGCACCCGCTGGGTGTAGCCTCCGAGCCTCCGGGCGACTCGAAGAGTCGGGTGGAGGGTTTTTGCTGTCGTCGGAGCGGATGGTGGCGTCGAGGTTGTCGGGCGTGGACGCGGGGTTTTCCGCCTGATGGGCGCGGGGCCCTGCCAGGCGTGGACGCGGGGTCCGCTAGCTGATGGGCGCGGAGCCCTGTCGGGGGCGGACACGGAGTCCACCGGCTGATGGGCGCGGAGCCTTGCCGGGCGTGGACGCGAAGTCCACCAGCTGGCTGTTTCCAGCGGGAGCGTGCCAGCGCACCCGCTGGGTGTAGCCTCCGAGCTTCCAGGCGACTCGAAGAGTCGGGCAGATGGTCTTTGCTATTGCTGAAGCAGATAGTGGCGTCGAGGACGTCGGGTGCGGACGCGGGGTCCGCCGATCGATGGGCGCGGGGCCCTGCCGGGCACGGACGCGGGGTCCGCCTGGTGATGGGCGCGGAGCCCTGCCGGGGGCGGACGCAGGGTCCACCGGCCGATGGGCGCGGAGCCCTGCCGGGGGCGGACGCAGGGTCCACCGGCCGATGGACGCGGAGCCCTGCCGGGGGCGGACGCAGGGTCCACCGGCCGATGGGCGCGGAGCCCTGCCGGGGGCGGACGCAGGGTTCACCGGCTGATGGGCGCGGAGCCCTGCCGAGGGCGGGCGCGGGGTCCGCCGGCTGTCGAGCGCGAGGCGCTGCCGGGCGCGGACGTGGGGTCCGCCGGCTGGTGGGTGCGGAGCCCTGCCGAGGGTGGACGCAGGGTCCGCCGGCTGTCGAGCGCGAGGCGCTGCCGGACGCGGACGCGGGATCCGCCGGCTGATGGGCGCGGAGCCCTGCCGAGGTCGGACGCAGGGTCCGCCGGCAGATGGGCGCGGAGCCCTGCCGGGCGCGGACGCGGGGTCCGCCAGCTGATGGGCGTGGAGCCCTGCCGTGCGCGGACGCGGGGTCCGCCAGCTGATGGGCGTGGAGCCCTGCCGTGCGCGGACGCAGGGTCCGCCGGCTATTGAGCGCGAGGCGCTGCCGAGGGCGGACGCGGGGTCCGCCGGCTGATGAGCGCGGGGCGCTGCCGGACGTGGCTGCCAAGCCTCCGAGCGAAGGGGTTCCTCATGGAAATGATCGTGCAAAAGACGAGTTTAGTTGATGCAGATGTGTCATCTAGTTTTGGTAGTGCAAGCTTTGTGCAAAGCGTGCCGGCTCGGTTTCGTCCGAGCTCTCTCTAATCTTTTTCATGTGCTCTCCGCTCTTTGGCTTTTGCTCTTGCCAGCCGGCCAGCCGGGAGCCGGTCTGTGACTGAGGCGAAGAGTGGGCCGCGGAGTGGAGCGTACAGTACTCGGACTCTGGGAGCAGACTCGACCGAGCAAATACTCGCGAATGAAATGACCGGGTTGCCCAAGCCGTTTCCTCCCAGGACGCTTTTCGCGTGGGGTGACCTCCAGCTTGTGCTCTCGCTAGCCGGACAGTCGCGGTGCCATCTGTAGCTGAGACAAAGAGTGGGCCTTCGGTACCGTACACGCTACTAAGCCGTCTCGTGGAACGAACGTATCGGGCCAAGCGGCCAGCCCCGGGCCGAGACTAGCTGGCGCCGGGGCGAACAGTAGAGTAGCTGAAACAAATGCGGGGATGACCTCCGAGGGTTGCTCGGGGTATCCGGTTTTTGGTGCGTGGCAAGAGGATGAGCGAACGGGAGCTCACATTGCTTTTGACGCAGGCGAAGTGGTTGTTGTCGATGACAGCCGGCGCGGCTTTTGCCGGTGAAGCGCGCCGGCGCACCCGCTGGGTGTAGCCGCCGAGCCCTTGGCGGTCGGCGGGTGTGCCATCCGACCGGACCTGACTGGTCAAACGTCGAAGCGGGTGGGCGGCTGGAGCCGGCCTGGTGTCGAAGTAGACGGGTAGGCCAGCCGACCAGGCGGCGGCGCAGGTCGGCCGTCCGAGTGGGGATGCGGGTAGACGGACGCATGTGTCTTCTTTCTTTCTTTCTTTTTAGCCGCCCCCGCACTCCTTTCTTTGCTCTCTTTCCAGTTGGCAAGGAAACGCACGGGGCGCAGCCGGCGCTGGCGGGGCGGAAGGCGGGGCGGCGAGCCGGGGCGGGGGAAACCGGCGAGCCGGCAGGCGTGGCCGAAGCCGGCGAGGCGCGTGGGGGCGCCGACGCGGACGCGCAGAGGGAGCCGGCCGGCGACGCGTGCGGGCGGGCGGCCGTGGCGGGCGGAGCCGACGGGCGGCGAGCCGGCCGCGCGGCGCGGGCGCAGGGGCGGAGCCGGCAGGCGGGGAGCCGGCCGTGGCGACGTGGTGGCGCGTGGACTCGGGCTGGCCGAGGTTAAGGTGGCGCTCCGGCCGGTTGAGGCGGAGCAGGGGACCGGGGCGGACCCGCGGGGCCGAGCCGGTGCGGTGCAGCGAGGCGGCGCGGCGCGGTACTCGACGGACGGTTGGCGCTGGCGGCCGCGAAGATGGAGCAGAGACGAGACGCGACAGCATGCGCAGCGACCGCGGGGGCGCTCGGACGCCGAGGAGTGGCGACGGGGGACGCACGAGTGCGGGCGCGCGGCGACCGTGGAGGCGGAGCCGGCGAGGCCCACGTAGCAGGCGGAGCCGATGGAGGGGCGCGGCGTCCCGCGGCATTGCGGGCGCGCGGGACAGGCGCTGCAAGGCAGCGTGCTCGCCGGCAACGGGCAGGCGAGTGGTGATGCGGGCGGAGGGGCTAGGCGCCACCGGGCCTCGCGTCCCTTGCACGCGCGCGCAGGCGAGCGACGGGGGAAAGACTCCAAACGGATGGCATTGGCGCGGTGGCCTCATCGAGCAGGAAGCAGCGGTGCGATGCAGCCGGAGCCAGCCACGCAGCGGCAGCCAGCACTGGGACATGCGCGAGCACGGCGCTCAGCGGAGCGGGCCGGAGCCGCGGGCACGCAGGGCAGTGGGAGGAGGTCCGCGCCGGCGTCGGAGGCGCGTGCCGTTGCGGACGGAGGGCGCGACAGCATCTGTGAGCGAGGCGATGCGCGGCGGCGTCATGGTCGCGGACAGAGGCAGAGCGCGGAGCCGTTGACGGACGCGAGAAGCGAGCGCGTGGCAGAACTGGGGAGGCACTCGCGGGGCAGAGCCGAGGCCGGAGCGGCGCGGGCGCCAGGGCTCGGCCTTGAGCTTGACGGGGTTGATGGCGAGGCACTGCTCGCGCGCGGAGGGCGCTAGGCATGGAGGTGGTGCTGTAGGTGCAGCAAAGCACGGAGCTCCGTTGGTATGGTAGTAGTCGGGCTGCCTGTTGGCCTCGATCCGTCGTTGCGCGCACGCGACGCGACACCGAGGCGCGGCGACGAGAGGAGGACGAGGAGCAACGCGAGCACCGTCCTGCCTACGGCGGCGAGCCCGTACGCGTGCATCGGAGCAGTCATTGCTTCAGTATGGAGAGGGGCCAGCCCGAGGCTTCGCTCAGGGGCAGGGGATTCTTTTGCATGGAGGACGAGCTAGTGTCCAGGAGCCTGCCTGTGCGGCGGCGACAGCAGAGGACGCGGCGATGGCCGCCATGGTCACCAGCCGCTGGTGAGGCGCGCACGGGGTCGGGGAGAGTAGCAAGGGAGCGGCGACGGAGGTGCATGCCGCGCAACGACGCGGGGGTGTCGGGAGGCCGGCGTCGCGGACATCGCGACGTCACAGGCCGCACAGCGACGCGGGGGCCTCGGGAGGCCGGCGCTGCGATGGTGGTGACGAAGAAGGTCCAGCCCGAAACACGGCCGACGAGCTCGAAGATAGGCGACGGCCATGGGTGAAGATGATGGCGATGGCGAGCGCACCGGCCATCCCGACTCGATTCTTTGCTCGGGGAAGACGGAGCCGACGGTGGAGACGGACGATGCCGAGGCCGGCGGTGAGGACCCGGCTAGCGCAGGCACGGGCGCCCGGGGGCGTGTTGATATCGAGCCCCCGAGCGGCGACGTCGGCGACGTCACGCTGGCGATGACGGAGAGGGTCCGCCCGGACCGTGGTTCCAGCGGCAGCGAGCCCCACGGTGGGCGCCAACTGTCATTGTTTTTTCACAACAGATGCCAGGGGGTGGCTAATCGAGGTGAGAGCAAGGCTGTCGTGGAAGGTCCGGGACGGGATAGAGCAGTAGCACGCGGTGGCTTACCCAGGTTCGGGGCTCTCCGGAGAGATAATACCCCTACTCCTGCATGTCTGTATATGAGATGTATAGCAGTACAGAGTTGCTCCTAGAGTTGTATGGAAGAGGAGAGCCATGAGGCTTCTTGCCTCATATGTGTGTACGTGTGTGCCTGAAGAGGGGAAATGAGAGAATGAGAGAGAGCTTGGAGCCCCCCCCCCAGTGAGCTCCCCTGGTGCCTCTTATATAGGGAGGCCCAGGGGACAAGGGGAGGCCCACATGGACAACTATACTATTAGAGATGATATGCGAGGTGACGCGTGATGCAGGCTACAGTGCACCACTATTGGAGATGACATCTGAGGTGACACATGATGCAGTCAATAGTGCACCACTATTGGGGTGCAGTGAGGTGACGCGTGATGCAGTCAATAGTGTCTTCATGTCGTGTCTGACGGGACATGGCGGTTGACCTCGCGCAGTAGGCCGGCTGGAGAAGCCGGGTAGAGGTCGGTCGGAGCAGTCGGCTGGCGCCGCCGGGCAGGGGGCCGGCTGGACTTAGGAGCCAGCCGGAGCAGTCGGACAGAGGGGCGTTGGCCGCCCCGTTGTCTCGAAATGTCGAGTCGCCTCCTTGAGCCTACCCGGGGGTAATCCCCCCGACAACCTTCAAGCACTCACCTCCCCGGCAACGGCACCAGAAAAGAGCTTGATGTCTACTACGCAACTTTATTCTTGTAGACTTTGTTGGGCCTCCAAGCGCAGAGTTTTGTAGGACAGTATCAATTTTCCCTCAAGTGGATGACTTAAGGTTTATCAATCCGTGGGAGGTGTAGGATGAAGATGGTCTCTCTCAAACAACCCTGCAATCAAATACAAGAAATTTCTTGTGTCCCCAACACACCCAATACATTGGCAAATTGTATAGGTGCACTAGTTCGGTGAAGAGATGGTGATACAAGTGCAATATGGATGGTAGATATAGGTTTTTGTAATCTGAAAATATAAAAACAGCAAGGTAGCAAGTAACAAAAGTGAGCACAAATGGTATTGCAATGCTTGAAAACAAGGCCTAGGGTCCGTACTTTCGCTAGTGCAATCTCTCAACAATGCTAATATAATTGGATCACATAATCATCCCTCAACATGCAACGAAGAATCACTCCAAAGTTCTTATCTAGCGAAGAACATAAGAAGAAATTGTTGGTAGGGTACAAAACCACCTTAAAGTTATCCTTTCCGATCGATCTATTCAAGAGTTCGTACTAAGATAGCATCAAGTTATCCTTTCTGTTTGATCTATCTATGAGTTCGTACTAGAATAATACCATATGATACGCATCAACCAACTCTAATGTCACCTAGATACTCCAATGTCACCACAAGTATCCATGAGTTAATTATACGAGACGCATCAAACAATTTAAGATTCATAATACTCAATCCAACACAAAGAACCTCAAAGAGTGCCCCAAGATTTCTACCAGAGAAAGTAGGACAAGAACGTGTATCAACCCCTATGCATAGATTACCGCAATGTCCCCTCGGGAATCTGCAAGTTGAGTACCAAAACATATATCAAGTGAATCAATAGAACACCCCATTGTCACCACGGGTACCCACATGCAAGACATGTATCAAGTGTTCCCAAATCCAATATTCCATCCAACATATCGATATCTCAAAGGGAAAGATTCAATTCATCACAACATGATAGCGAGGGAATAACATCATATGATCCGACTATATTAACAAAGCCTGTGATACATCAAGATCATGACATCTCAAGAACACGAGAGAGATAGAGAGATTGAACAAATAGCTAATGGTACATACCCTCAGCCCCGAGGGTGGACTACTCCCTCGTCGTCATGGCCTCCGTCGAGATGATGAAGATGGCCACCGGAGATGATCTACCCTCTCCGGCAGTGTATTGGAACGCCTCCAGATTGGTTTTTCGTCGATACGGAGAGTTGCGGCTGTCGGATTTCGGGATCCGCAAAACCCAAAGAGGTTCGAACTCAGGGGCGTGTGCGAAGATCTCCACCAGCTTCGACCTCAAGCTCACAACTTCACAGCCTAGGCTGACGAACTCACTCAATCACGGGGGAGAAGACTAGCACACATGGATTTACCCAGGTTCGGGCCGCTGTGAAGCGTAAAACCCTACTCCTGCCTTTTTGTGGATTGCCTTAGGAGGAGGTTTGTGGATGAACTGGTACAGTGGTGAGCGACCTCGCGAGGGCTCTCTGGTGCTTTCAGATCCGTCCTCCTCTAAGGAGCAGCCTAGCCTCTATTTATAATGGCCCGGGTCCTCTTCCCTTATCGCAATAGCGGGAAGGGATCCCACAACGGCCAAATTAGAAGGGGGACAAGGAGTACACCTTATCCTGACGAAAGGTGGTCTTCGCCTGCAAAGTAGCCGGTGGTGATGCGGGGGTGGGCTCGACGATGACGTCCGTCCTGCGGGGCTCATGGTCTTGGTCTCGTTGCGCCAGAATGGAAACCTTTGGGGGGGGAACCTTGGGAGCCTGCGTACGTCTTTGGCTCCTTTGCACCAAAGAGGAAACTGTCTCCTCTGCACGCGCTGCTGCCCGCCTGGCTTGGCTTGCGTCACCCCCGGCCTCCCAAGGTTGAGCGCTGCATAGGGATCTCCGCCCCTCGGGAGGCGACCTGGGGAAGCCTCCTCCCTCCGAGGGTCTTGGCGTTGCCTTCCTCGCGGGGGCTGGGCTCCCACGAGGGCCTTGCTCTTGAGCGATCCTGCACCGGGCCATACAAGGCCATCGAAGTGGGCCACGCCCTAGGCCGCAGGCAGGCAGTTCTGGGTACTCCCGTTTCCAGGACGCCGACATTAGCCCCCGGGCCCAAGGCGCGCTCGAGCTGGCTTCGGGGCGAAACCGAAGAAGATGGCCCGAAGCGCCGCGGGCCCCAATCGCCTGCGAGCCCAGCCTGTCCCATGGCAAGCAACGAGGCGCGGACGCCTCCACTTCCCCACGGCGCCTCGACAACCGCTCCGACTGACAAGCAACCGGCACGCATCGCAGGGCCATCATTGCCCGGGATGGGGAGGGGTGCCGGTTGGCCTCCACCCGGCTATAAATGGTCGGAGGGGACGGAGCCCCCATCCCATTCCTACTTCTCGCTCCCCCGCTTTCATCCTCTGCCTCCTCAATCATAACACTGGTGAGGAGGTTTTCTGCTGCCGAGAAGGGGAAAGCCTGCCAGGGAGGGCCGGACCAACAGCCTCCCAAGAGGAGCCGGGGCCGTCCTCGCAAGTATACCGTGGCGTCGACGGCGGCGCCCCGTGGGCGCGGCCGTACCTCCGCGAGGGATGGTGCCTCCGCTGGCGCAGGCGGAGGAGGCGGGCGCGGCGGCCATGGCCAAGGAGGGAGACCCGCAGTAGGTGCTCGGCTACCGCGCCCGCGGGCCCACTCGGCCGATACGTGCCAGGAGTTCCTGGTGCTGGTGGTGAGGCCGGCGGTCACCTAGTTGCATCTCCCACGCTTCTTCGCGGAGACGATGCGGGCCAACGAGCCCGTCGGTCTGTGGCTGCAAGCCGGTGGTTGTTGTAGCGGCGCATTGTGGGCGGAGGTCGAGGTTACCCCCGCAGGCCACGCCTTCTTGAGCCGCGGGTGGCAGACCTTCGCCCGCGCCCACGGCCTGGAGGGGAGGCTCGCGCTCCACTTCAAGCACGACGGCGCCGCGACGCTTTTCGTCAAGATCTTCGGGGAGGATGGCAGGCGCTTGGGGTGCTGCCCGGAGGGCGACGGCGGTGGCGATCTTGGAGGTGAGCTTGTCCTTGGCGATGGTCGTCATGCTTCTAGCGGCAGCGACACCTCCTCCGAGGAGAGTACGAGCGACGACAGCTACGACGCACCACCGCGTCGGCGTGCCCGGACTTCGGGGGGTAGCCAGCCGCGACGGCGCCGCTCCCCCGCCCAGGAAGCGGCTACGCCGGCGTGCCACCATGGGCCCGTCAAGGAGGAGGAGGACTCCGACTGAACGCTGGCGCGCCGGAGCCAGGGCCTCAGGAGTGGCAGCCCCCGAGGGGGGCTCCTTCGCCTTCTTCTTCCTTTCCTTTCCCTATAATCAAAAAATCATGGCCGGCTCCTCTGGGCGTGTAATGAATTCTGATGCTTGCGCCCTTACATTAGCACTCTCATCATGTATTCCGATCCCTGTGTCACTGTTAATTGAGACTTCCTGTTGGTCGTGATTACGGTACTTAGCTCGATGCGTCCGCCACCGGCCTCGGCGTCGTGAGGTCTGGCAGTGGCACCTGGGGAGCTTGGGGGGTCTTGGGGGTTCCTCTTTCTTGCGAGTGAGACGGTCTGGGAGCCCTTTCGGCACTCTACGTCGGTGGGGCCCAATCCCACCCATACCTCAACCGCCGTTGGGGCGTCCGGATCACTAGGACGAGACCAAGGGGCGAGGAGCTACGCGATCAGTTAGGCTCCTGAGTCGCATTGCTCAGGAGTCCCCCTTGACGCTCGAGCGGGGCTCTACGTCGGCGGGGCCCAATCCCGCGCATACCTTGACCGCCGTTGGGGCGTCCGGATCACCAGGACGAGACCAAGGGCCGAGGGGCTATGTGACCAGTGAGGCTCTTGAGTCGCGTTGCTCAGGAGTCCCCCTTGACGCTCGAGCGACTCCCATACCTTTTCTTGCCGGTTCCTGCCTCTAGAGGTGTGAGCCTCGAGAGGCTCCAAGATGGCGCGCCGGGCCATGGCGGAGCCCCCGAGCGAGGGTGAGGCGACACATGCCTGTTAGCTCACTCGAGAGCGCCATGCGAGGACCAGGACGCCAAGGCCTTGGCAAGGTGTGCGCACCGTGCCCGTAGCCCCCGCTCGCGGGGCGCGAGAGGGAGAGGCTGGCAGGTGTTAACCCGAAGAAAGAAATTTCAAGATAGAAAGCTGCAAGAAGAAAAATTCCCGCCCCCTTTTTTAAAATACGGTTGAAAGGCCTCGAGTTTCATTCCAGAAAAATGGCAAATTCGAATACAAGAAAAGCAAAGAACAGCCGCGTCCGGCACCTAGGCTAGTCTTCGTCTTCCCCCAGCGCGGAGCATAGGGCATCCACTAGGCGTGGGCATAGTCATTGGAGGACAGTGTTGTCCGTTAGCGCGGAGCATGGGGCTTCCACTTGGGCGTGGGATGGAACCCCTCCACGTCCTCGGGGGGCTCCGGGCGTATACAGCCCACTCATTATTACGTGAGAGTGTCACGGCCGAAGATAGCTGGGCAAGCCCCCAGGCGCAAGGCCTAGGTGCTCCCAACTCAGTCACGATCCATCCCACGCATTTCTGCGCGGTTGCGCGCCCCTACAGCCCAAACATGAGTGCATTGTTCCCCGCGTAGCCGCGGGATTGCGCTCCCGCGGCCCAAACATGAGCGCAATGCACCCAGCGCAGCCATAGGGGTATTGTGTCGGTGAAGCCGCCTCGTGAGGCGTCGGGGCGCCGGCCAGGCCACGACACGTGGGCCTCGCGAGGCCCTGCCTCTTGAGGACCGCGCCGGCGCCCCCGTTGCCGCTCGTGGTCCGCGCTGCTCGTATACTGTCGATCCCCCTAGGCGGTTGCTCCTGCGCCCAGAGGGCTCGGCTGCGCGCTCCTTGCTCGCGAGGGCGGCGGCTGCACCGCGCCCCTGCACATCCCGGGACGCCCCCTCGCTTGCACCAACCTGGCCCGGTACTCCCTCAGTTGAAGCCCCTAGACCTGGCTTGGAGAGGGCGCCCGGGACATCTCCCTACTCCGGGAGGATGCTGGCACCCGCGGGGGGCGCGCGATCCATGGCACCGTCCGCAGGTACGATACTGCTCAGAACGTAGGCCTCTGTGTAAAGGACTTGGCTTCCTCCTGAACCGTCTCCACGCGCCCCATGGGCAGCCTCCCTGGGTGGCAAGGCGATGCCGCTCGGGACGCGCGGCCCACAGACCCTCCTGCGCCGAGCCTCCGCCCGAAGCTGCTTACCTCTGCCGTCGCCGCGAGGTTGGACGCGCGCGCCTTGACGTGGCTTGCCTCCCTGGTTATCCTCCGTGCCTCCGCCATGGTTACCTGCCTGCTCGGAAGCCTGAGCTGCCTGGTCCCTGCGTGGGTTGGCGCGCTCGCGCGGGGATGACCCAGGCTGTTGATGGTCAACCAGGGTATGAGTGCGCGCGCGGAGCGTCCCGTCACCTTCTTCGAAGGCACCACCGGTGGGGCTGGGCGGTGCCCCGAAGCCGGTCACCGGGATCTGGAGGAGAAGGAGCACGGCGTGTGGCGAGCCTTGCCCGGGCTCGCCCGGGCATGGGCCGGGCACGCTGTCTGCCGATGAGGTTAGCGGTGCGGCGAGCGAGCCCCCGGCGCCCAATGTCAGGGGTCGAGAGGAGTGGTGCGGAGCCCAGGCCCTCCTCGCGACGGTGACCAACTCGGCGATGTGGTCGGCCTAGGTGTCGAAGCCCCCATGCGTCGGACGATGGCGAAGCGGCTCACTCGCCATCAGCAGCGCATCATGCGCATTGAGGTGTCCCACGTGGGTACAAGGTGATGGCGGTCCCGCGGGCGCCGCACGCCCGCCGCGTGCCTGGCCTGTACGAGCAGCGATGACGGTGGAGACGATGCCGGTGGCCTTATAACGACTGCCCGGCACCGAGCTGCCCAGGCGTGCGTCATGAGTGGTAGCGGCGAGGTTGGTGAAGGCGGATCCACCGGGGCCGAAAGAAGCTTGACGGGCGTCGTCCATCGAAACGACGGAGCGGAGAAGAAGCGAAGCTTGTGGAAGAATCCGACACGCCCCCTACCTGGCGCGCCAAATGTAGGATTTCGGGCTCCGCAAAACCCAAAGAGGTTCGAACTCAGGGGCGTGTGCGAAGATCTCCACCAGCTTCGACCTCAAGCTCACAACTTCACAGCCTAGGCTGACGAACTCACTCAATCGCGGGGGAGAAGACTAGCACACAAGGATTTACCCAGGTTCAGGCCGCTGCGAAGCGTAAAACCCTACTCCTGCCTTTTTGTGGATTGCCTCACGAGGAGGTTTGTGGATGAACTGGTACAGTGGTGAGCGACCTCGCGAGGGCTCTCTGGTGCTTTCAGATGTGTCCTCCTCTAAGGAGCAGCCTAGCCTCTATTTATAATGGCCCGGGTCCTCTTCCCTTATCGCAATGGTGGGAAGGGATCCCACAACGGCCAAATTCGAAGGGGGACAAGGAGTACACCTTATCCTGACGAAAGGTGGTCTTCGCCTGTAAAGTAGCTAGTGGTGATGCAGAGGTGGGCTCGGCGATGACGTCCGTCCTACGGAGCTCGTGGTCTTGGTCTCGTTGCGCCCGAATGGAAACCTTTGGGGGGAACCTTGGGAGCCTGCGTACGTCTTTGCCTCCTTTGCACCAAAGAGGAAACTGTCTCCTCTGCGCGCGCTGCAGCCCGCCTGGCTTGGCTTGCGTCACCCCCGGCCTCCCGAGGCTGAGCGCTGCATAGGGATCTCCGCCCCTCGGGAGGCGACCTGGGGAAGCCTCCTCCCTCCGAGGGTCTTGGCATTGCCTTCCTCGCGGGGGCGGGGCTCCCGCGAGGGCCTTGTTCTTGAGCGATCCTGCACCGGGCCGTACCAGGCCATCGAAGTGGGCCACGCCCTGGGCCGCAGGCAGGCAGTTCTGGGTACCCTCGGTCCCAGGACGCCGACAGCGGCAGTGGAACTTCTCGTCTAGGGTTATTTTTGGGGGTTTCTGAATATTTGGGAATTTATAGGCGTCAGAGGCGGTGGAGAGGGTCCCCGTGGAGGGCACAACCCATCAGGGCGCGCCGGGGGCCCCCTGGCGCGCCCTGGTGGGTTGTGCTCTCCACAACCCACCTCTCTGGCCCTTCTTTGGCCCACTGGGTGTCTTCTGGTCCACCAAAATCTCCAAAAAGTTTCGTCACGATTGGACTCCGTTTGGTACTAATATTCTGCGAAGTAAAAAACAAGCAAAAACAGCAACTGGCACTTTGGCACTATGTCAATAGGTTAGTCCCAAAAAACAATATAAAGTTGCTATAAAATGATTGTAAAACATCCGAGAATGATAATATAACAGCATGGAACAAGCAAAAATTATAGACACGTTGGAGTCGTATCACTCGCCCAAAGTGAGTACTGGTGATTCAGGGCGACTCATAAATGGACTAATTATTTGGGCCGTAGATAATCTAGAGATTCAAGATCCAGAAGGCGACTCGAGAGAGGAGGCTGGCTCATGGCCCAGTACTTGGCGGGCCGGCTTACAAGGAAAGTCATAAGGAATTTCCCTTACTTGAAAGACAAGATAAGTAGGAAGTAGACTAGGTCACGGGTTGTACTACGACCCGTATTCTATTTTGACCTCATGGCCTCAACCTATATGTAAAGGAGAGCCCCTGAGGCAGAAAGACCAAGTAAGAAATCCTCGAGAGCTAGGTTAGCGATTTCGCACCCTTGTAATCGAGATCATCATCATCATCAATAACACGCAAAGCAGGACATAGGCTTTTACCTCCATCGGAGGGGCCGAACCTGGGTAAACCCTCATCTCTCATTCCCGATCAACCCCATCCAAGCGACCACCTAGTTGCGATGGCTCCTAGACTTAGTCCTCTCACTAGGACATCTTCCATGACAAAACCATGACATGGCTAGAGAATTTCTTCCTTGTGATGATAGAGATGATCTTAAGAAACTGCTTAGTAAACTGAAGGGAAAATCTATGAAAGAGAAAATGAAATATGACCCTAAATTTTCTACTCCTCCTATATTTTATTAATGATAAGGATTATGAATTCTCCGTTGATCCTAAGTTAATTATTTTGGTCTTAGCAGTTGAGTTGTCAATTCGACCACTCCTAGAATTTCTTTCTACAATGATTTTTTTGGTAGCACAGTAACAAAAGCAATAGGAACAGTAGCAACAGAAAATTTGTATTGATTGTAGCAGCAATAATAACGAAAGTAACTTAACGAAAATCAATATACAAAAAGCGTAGGCCTTGGATCGGTGATGGATAATTGATTTGGATGACATTAATATTGTAACAGCTACACACTAGAGCGACATACAACTAGCTCCAATTCATCAATATAATGTAGGCATGTATTCCGTATATAGTCATACGTGCTTATAATAAGAACTTGCATGCCATATTTAGTCCTACCCTCCCGTGGCAGCGGGGTCCAAAGGGAAACTAAGGGATATTAAGGCCTCCTTTTAATAGAGAGCCGGAACAAAGCATTAAAACATGGTGAATGCATGAACTCCTTAAACTACGGTCATCAACCAGAGGTGATCCCAATTATTGTCACCTTGGGGTCTACAGGTCATAACATATAATAGGTGCATACAGATTGCAAGATAGGATCCAAAACACAATCGTATTCATGAAAACATATTACTTTCAGATCAGAAACCATGGCACTTAGGCCCTAGTGACAAGCATTAAGCATAGCTAAGTCCTAGCAACATAAATCTCATAACATAGTGGATACTAGGGATCAAGGCCTACCAAAATAACTCGATTACATGATAAATTTCATCCAATCCCATCACCGTCTAGCAAGCCTAAAAATGAATTACTCACTCCTGGCGGTGAGCATCATGGAATTGTTGATGGAGAAGGGTTGGTGATGACGATGGATATGAACTGCCCTCTCCAGAGCCCCAAACGAACTCTAGATCGGCCTCCCGACGAAGATTATGAGGTGGCCGCGGCTCCGTCTCATAGAACGCGATGAAAACGTCTCTCCTATATTTTTCTCGGGAAATAGGAATATATAGGCTTGATATTAGGGTCATCGGAGCCACGTGGGCCCCACAAGGTAACAGGGCGCGCCCAGGGGGTGGGCACGCCCTGTTCCCTTGTAAGCAAATAGTGCCCCCCGTCCGGTGGATCTTCGCTCTAGTATTTTTTATATATTCCATAAAAAATCTCCATAAACTTTCTTCCAATTCTGAGAAATTTTATTTCTGCACAAAAAACAACACCATGGTAGTTCTGTTGAAGACAACGTCAGTCCGGGTTAGTTTCATTCAAATCATGCAAATTAGAGTCCAAAACAAGAGCAAAAGTGTTTGGAAAAGTAGATATGCTAGAGATGTATCACCTCCAAAGTAATATTTGCAAATTTATAGAAGTGGAATTAGATCAAGGGGAACTCTAAGGGGCCCACAAGCTCAGTTGGCGCGCCCTACCCACTGGGTACGCCGTCTGAGCTTGTGGCCCTCTCGTAGCTCTTCTGCCCCCCCCCCCCCCCGAAGCTTCTAGGGTCCCTCTTTATCCATACAAAATCATCCTAAAGTTTCTTTGTGTTCGGACTTTGTTTGGAATGGTTTTTTCTGCGAAACCAAAAAAGAGCAGAAAACAGGAACTAGCACTGGGCATTGAGTTAATAGGTGATATCTTCTTTTTATTGATCCGGTATTGGAACAAGAAAAGATATCCCACACCTATTTCCCTAGAGGTTACCCTGGGTATCGAGCCCATGAGAGGAAGACTCCCTTGATGCAATGGTCTATAGCAAGTTTATGTTGTAGTCTCAATCCAACTTTTGACCGTCCAACACTTCTAATAAAAACAAGGTACGAGGATGAGGTCTTAATGCTTACAACCATGTATTGGTGTTGGGATACAAATGATATTCGTTTGAGCTCGGGAAGTCACCGATCAAGAGGTGTTTGCTTCGTATCGGAGTGGGGGATGTGTCCAAATAACATCTTGACCGCCTCGAGTCCTACATCAAGAATCAATTGTCCTACCAAAGGTCCTATCAGTCTCGCGGGGTTGCCCTGATAATTAAGATAATAATATCACACAAAAGCATTGGGTGTTTAATAACTACACCTCATGAATCCACAAGGTTATGAGCCATGTTACCCTACTAAACCTTACTGTCACCGACGTTCGATATAACACTTCATGGTCCCCTTGCTCCTAGCCTCACTGGTGTTCGATCTCCAAGATCCTGGGTACCTGCATGGATGAACATCGCGGACAAGACAAGAGACACTTCACGAAACAATTTTATTTCACACATACAAGATGTTGTGTCAAAGATTTCCATTGATCCCTTCACCAAATACCTGGGGTTGCAAGGCTCATGCCTCACCCCAAACCTTACCGAACTACTCACACATGGAGATCTGATCGCCAGAAGAAATCATTGAAGAACACATCTTGGGATTGATTGATTGCAATATTTCTTACAATGGATGCCTTGTGGATTGCACGATTACAAGTATGAACTAGATGAGAGAGCATTAGGGTGGTGGAGATGGCTATGGAGATGAAAATGGTGGCGGCTTGGGTTTGTGGATAAAATGATGATGAAGAGGTTCTGGTTGTGCTCGATGTTGTTCAGTTGACATTTCGACGGGGTCCCATTTATAAAAGTTCTTTAGGTGGATGGCCTGCCTCGATTTTCACGCCAAACGGCCGCTCAAACAGGCGCATGCGGTCGCATGGAACGCCGTCTTTGACTCTGGTGGCCTTCTGGCGCCTCCTGGTGACTTGTTTCTTCTCCATTCTCCTTCCTTTCCTTTCTCCCACGTGATTTCGTCCCTTTTTAGCCCATTTCGTGTGGAAAAATATCAAATAGAGGATTTGTGGAATCCTTTGCATTCATTAGTCATTAGTGGCAATATCGGAGCAAATATCTCTCTTTTAATGAAATATCTCGATTTAAACATGGTTGAAATGAGTGTAAAAATATCACTCATCAATAGGTTAGTTCCCAAAAATGATATAAAATTACATATAAAGCATACACGATTGATAATATAATAGCATGAAATAATAAAATATTATGGATACATTGGAGATGTATTAAAGGGTGATGTAGTATAGTAGCAAATAGTATTTCTCTCGGTTAAGAACCAAGGTTTATCAAACTAGTAGGATACTCATGCAAACAAATGGTTAGTAGTACCTGCACACACATTAATAAATACTTGCACCCAACATGGGCAAGAGGGTTGTCAATCCCCTTGTACTCTTTAATTGCAATGACTAATTCTGATAATGATAGATACATAAAAATAGAATAAAAGCAAATAAATTGCAGCAAGTAATTTAGGGTTTTAGTAATATGAGTGAATCGACCCAGGGGCCATAGCTTGCACTAGAGGCATCTCTCTCATGAGCATAGCAACGGTGGGTAGACAAATTACTGTTGGGCAATTGATAGAAAAGTGAATAATTACGATGATATTCATAGGATGATCAATATATAGGCATTACGTTCGTGACAACTAGACCAAAACGGTTCTACATCTACTACTATTATTCCACCCCTCGACCGCTATCCAGCATGCATCTAAAGGTATTAAGTTCATAACAAACAGAGTAGTGGTTGGAGCATGATGACAGAATGTAGACAAAGTAAGACCGAATAATATGTTTGAACCCCGTTATTTTACCCTTAGTAGCAACAATACAAATATGTGCCTCTCTACTCCTCCTGTCACAGAGTGAGGACACCACAAGATTGAACCTACTACCAAGCACCTCTCCCACTGAAGATAAATCGATCTAATTGGCCAAACTAAACAGATAGATCAGAGAGAAATACAAGGTTGTAAAACCACACATAATAAATCTAAGAAAAGAATCAACTACTTTCAATGAATAATCTGATCATAAACCCACAATTCATTGCATCCTAACAAACACACCGCAAAGATTACATCGAATAGGTCTCCAAAGAGATCATTGTATTGAAGATCAAACGAGAGAGAGAGAGAGAGAGAGAGAGAGAGAGAGAGATCTAGCTGTTGCTATGGACCCGTAGGTCCTATGGGAACTACTCACACACCATTGGGGAGGATCTACTTTTGTATTGAAGATCAAATGATAGAGAGAGAGAAAGCCATCTAGCTAGTGTTACAGAGCCGTAGGTCTTATGGGAACTACTCACACATCATTAGGGATGTGCTACTTGTGATGGCACTGGGATTTTCCCCGAAGAGGAAGGGTGATGCAGTATAGTAGTAGAAAGTATTTCCCTTAGTTAAGAACCAAGGTTTATCGAACCAATAGGAGATCAACTAGCGAACGGTCGACAGTACATGCACACACACAAATAAATACTTGCATCCAAGGCGGGCTAGAGGGTTGTCAATCCCCTTGTACTCCTTAATTGCAAGGATTAATTCTAATAATGGTAGGTGTATTAATTGTAAACTAAATAAAAGTAAATAAATTTCAGCAAGGATATTTTTAGGTTTTAGTAAATATATAAAGTGAATGACCCGGGGAACATAGCTTTCACTAGAGGCATCTCTCTCATGAACATAGCAACGGTGGGTGAACAAATTATTGTTTGGCAATTGATAGAAAAGTGAATAATTATGACAATATTCATGGCATGATCAATATATAGGCATTACGTTTGTGACAAGTAGATTGAAGCGATTCTGCACCTACTACTATTACTCCATCAATCGATCGCTATCCAGCATGCATCTCTGGTATTAAGTTCAGAACAAACAGAATAATGCTTTGAGCATGATTGAATAATATAGAAAAATTAAGACCAAATAATATGTTCGAACCCCGTCATTTTATCCTTAGTAGCAACGATAAAAATATGTGCCTTGCTACTCTGCCCATCACAGAGTGATGACAACGCAAGATTCAACCTACTACCATGCACCACTCCACTGATGATCTACTAATCAACTTGGCCAAAGTAAACTCATATATTGGAAAGAATTAACTAGTGGATAAAATCCTAGCTATGGTGTGGCAAAAATGGCCATGCTGGCATGGACACCCGGCGCCACCAATATGGCGCCATAGTTAAAAAATAGTGGTGGCGTTGGAGCCGACGCCAGTAGTATTTCAGATACCTATGGTGTTGGTTATATCTCCACGACGGCAATATCATACATATCTATGGCGTGCGATCTTTTCCAATGTCAGAAACTAGAGAGATCATTACGGGCGTCGTACCTTTTTCCACACGCCATTACTAATTGACAAAATGCAGCAAAAAAATGCTGCCATGGCAGCGGAAAACGCTGCCACGACAGTGCAATTTTGTACCAGTATACACATAACAACGTTTGCGTCCCACATTGATTCTGATAAGATATTACAACACGTACAACATAATTAATATTATGGTACACATCATTTATATATATGCATACATTAACCATCGTAACTACTAGTACGGTACTCCTCTCATTTAGGAACAATCTTGAAGTATAGGAAAACTCCTGCGTCTCCATGGTGGAGCATAGAGATCCACCGATCTCCAATCTTCAAGTTGCAGTCACTCAGTTGTTGCCTCCATTCATTTATTTCGAGCTGTCCATCTGGTGCAATCAAGTATGTACCTCAGAAATAGATCTTGTTGGCAAAAATAATTGTCATATCACCCTGGTGGTCATCCATCACCGGAGGCACAATACATCTTGGGAGCTTCTGTCCTTGAACAAAATAGTAACATAGTAAGCAATATAGTAACCCACACTTGACTTGTGTAAGAATAATGTATATATGTGAAAGACATGCTATAGTCAAAAATCTTACCATGCATTTTCTACAAATGTTGCCTTTGTTCAAGGTATGGACTAGTGGCAGGTATTGTGCATCATTTGTACCAGCTCCAAAAATGCCCTTAAGGGACTCAATGTTAGCAACAAAGAACACGAGGTAACATTTTTCCTGCCAAGTAAGCATACTGCGGGCAGTGTAGTAGGTGACATGTAATATGTTCCGTATGTTTCTTGGAGATAGAAAATAAGCTGTCAATTTTAAATACAGAAGATAAGTTATGGTTGAATAACATCTATTTCGGAGTGTAATCTAAATGTTATTAACAAGTCTATTTACGAAACTTACGCGGAGGAAGAATGGGCATAAAGTCTATATCCACTCATATGTCTTCATCACTTAGAGAATAGGTGCCGATATCAAATGTTATTTCCATACCAGTCTCAAATCCGTAAGATTTGGTCAATCCTTTCCAATTAGCACAACCAAAATATGTGTGATCTACCTCATTATACATCGTACATTTGTAATTGAAACCATCTTTCGTCTTGAGGTAAGTAGTCATCTTAGTCACCTCTTCCATGTTGCGGACAAAAACTTGTCTAGGAGACAAGGTCTTGCATTCCAAGGGACACACTGGTTGAAAAATAAGAAACATAAATTACACTTTGAAGGAAAAAACGGACGTTGCAATGTTAAGATTTATTACCGTATAATATTTGTAGTCACATTGCAGCATGATGGAGAAGCATTTATTGTTGTCAAGGTGGGGATCGTTGCACATACCGCTGTGTCGGAACAGTACAAGCATTCTTCCCTTTTGTGATGCATTCATAGAATAAAAAAATCAACGGAAAAAATCGACATGACCCTGTAACATCCCAAATTTTGGAATGTTATATTAATAATTTGAATGAATGATTGTTTGATTGAGTGATTGAAATTGAGTGAAATTTGAAACTTTTGAATGAGAGGGAATAAAATGACTTTCCCCTTTGCTTTTGAATTCAAATTCAACCAATTCAAATAAGAGAGAGAAGATGACATGACTTCTTCAAAATAAAGGATTTGAAAGTTTCTGAAATATTATATTTGGAATCTATTCCATATTCAGTTCTATTTTAAAGTTTGAAAGAATTCAAAGTTCCTTGCCCCAAATTTCAAATTTGAGAGGAGGAACATGACCCTCCATACGAGGGGTATTTTTGTAAAATATTTGAACCCTAAAAACCAAGGGGTTATTTGAAAATTATTTGCAAAAAGAAATAAAACCAATTTAGGTATTTTCTGAAAACTATTTTTTTTAAAGTTTTTATTTTGGCCGTGGAAAAATGTTCATCTTATTGAATGTATTTTTATGATCTTTTTGGTATATAAAAAGTCTATATTTAGATTAGATTTGATTTTCCAAATCAAGTTTTGTTTTTCTGTTTTAAGAAAAAAAAGGAAAGGAATTTCCTTTTGTTAGGAACCTTTGGCGCGGCCCACTGCGAATCCGGCCCACCTTTTCCTCGCGCGGCACCGAATCGAGACCGGATCGGCCAGCCGATCCCTTTCCCGTTTTCCTCTGTCGCTGACATTGGGACCCACCTGGCCGGCCGAATGGCCCGAGCGCCCTTCTCCTTCCTTCCCTCGTCTTCCTTCCTTCCCGACGACACCTCGCCGGAGCAAATTGGATCCGAGCCGATTCCCTTCCTTCCCCTCGCCCCTGACCCCGTGGCTATAAAGCCCGAGCGCCCCGCACCCCGTTCCGCCCGATTCCCCCTCGCCCGACGCTCTCTGCTCGCCGCCATTGCTCGCCGGAGTCCGAAGCCGCCCCCACGCCATTTGCTGACCCCCTGCTCACCCTGACCACCCCGACGCCGTCCGAGCCCACCATCCGCTTCTCCTCGCTTGCCCGCACCTCACCGCACACTCTCCCGAGCCCCACACCCCTCAGAACTCCCTCGCCGTCGACGACCGAAGATCCCGCCGCTCACGAAGCTCGCCGCCGTCAACACTGTCGCCCCCGAGCCACACCGAAATCCCCATCGTCGTCCCCGCGCTCGTCCGCATCGCCTGGTGCCGACGCCGTCGGAGGAGGACCACCGAAGACGTCTCCCCATCAACCACCACGGTGAGCACCCCACTCCCTCTAGGCCGTTAGATCTGGATCGAGCGATCCAGATTAGATCACTTAAACGCCGAAGCGTTTTCTACTAAAAGCCGGTCGTTCGCTCTGTTACACCGCACGCGCACACCCCTAGTCCAATCAGATTTAGCCACTTGTACCCCTGTCCATTAAAAACTATTTTTCTTTTTCTGTTTTAATTTCAATTCCAGAAATAGCTCCGCTTTTAGGTTTGCTATATCTTTTAGAGTTTTTAATATTTTTGAGTGATTCTTTTTGCATTGTGTCACAAATTTTATGTAGTTTCTGTAGATATCAAGTTTGAGAATATTTGAATACCTTAATTTCAGTTTAAAACAGATTTGAATTCAAACTTGTTTTGCTTATAACTTGAGTTTAAAAACATATTTTGAGTGATTCCTTTTGCTACTGTTTTGTACTAGTCTGTTTTATCTTCCTGTCCAATTTGAGAATATTTAGAGAGTTTTAAAATAGGGTTTCAAGCAAACCAGATTCTGTTTTAGTTCTTTTTAGGTTTATTTCTATTTCTTTTGTTTTTATTGTTTTAAATTTATTTATTTTCTTGCATATAGTATAGACTCACCATTTGTTTTTCTCCTATTTGTGATCTTGCCGGTACATTCAATGTTCTGACCTACACGGCTGCAACGTCTTATGTTGCAGATAAGTTTCTACGATGAGTAAGCGTATGATTCAGGGTTACGGTCTACACTCAACCTGCCGTTGGTGTTTATTGGGACTCCACTCCCGTTGACTGTTTCCGCTGAGAATTTTAAGGTATATATCAGTTTACGTTAATTACATGTGATTGCACTTTGATATATACATTGATGTACTGTGTGTGCCAGCATACTGATTCAGGGATGGCACGGTCACCTAGAGGCTTGACTCATTTTGAGTCGGGACGCTACAGAAATGGTATCAGAGCACATGTTGACTGTAGGGCGTGACCCTAGGAAATGGCTTAGAAATAGGAAGACCTTGATAGGAACAACTATTGTTTTCACTACTCCCGTATCCTCCTGATTTTTCTTCTACTGAACTATCCTTATTTCAAACTATAGATGGAGAGCTACATTCTGAACGAAAGAGAGTACTACGAGGATGTTCTTGGAGGTCCATTCCTCATGGAGCTGGTCCAGATGATGAAGCTGCCGATACCTGAGATTAAGGTGACTAAGAGGAAGTCTGGATTCCGGGACATCAGAACTAAAGTTTTTGGACGTAAAGAAGACCCCATGACTGAAGACATCAACTATGGCACATTGAGCCATGACTGTGACATGGGCATGAACACTGCCGTCCATGATGCTATCGCACGCTTGAGCTATCGTCATCGTGCTGAGTTAGGCACCCACTATTTTGGAAGGCTCGGATGGCAGAAGCCTGATGGAGCATACATCATCCTGACAGATGAACAGAAGAGGAAGTGTTCACCTGTACTGGTGTATAATCAAAGACTGGAGGAGTACGCCAAGAAACTTCAAATGGACCTTCTCTTAACCCTATTTGAGCAGGAAGCACTTCATGAGGACCTCAAGACCGAGAAGCTAAAGGTAATCAATCTGAAGAAGCATGATCCTGAGATTCAGAAGCTCCGTCAAGACTTGAAAAACAGCCAGGCCATGGCACATGCTGGTGATCTTGAAATCCAGAAGCTCAAGAACCAACTCCTGGAACTACAGGGACAACACAGGAAACTCCGCATCAACAGGGATAATCTGGCCGAAGAACTTGAGAAGATCAAGCATGACCAGAAGAAGCCCACTGAAGACGAAGACATGATATAGACTAGCTTGGTAGTAGCCCCACCATGAGAGAAATAAAGATGCACGTCTTTGCGAATTGAGTGATCGACCATACCAACCTTATGTGGGTGGCGATACTATAGTTTGATTGAACTTTATGAATGTGTGGACTTGAGTTTTTATGTGTTATGTCTTTGAGTTATTTGTATCCCTTCCCTCTCTCTCTCTTACCCATCTCATCCCCAAAACCTTGAACCCAATAGATGATGAATGAAGCTGGAGTCGTGTATTCTGGATCGATGACTCGGTTGGAGACGGAAGGATGGATTCAGAACATGGAGGATCACCTAAGGAGTAACCATGTTGCAAGGAACAAGATGGTCCACTATGCTCTTCGGTACTTTGCAGAAGGTGCTACATCTTGGTGGAAGATGCATGAAGTTATCCATGGAAGGCACGAAACAATCACCTGGGAAGAATTCAGGGTGACTCTACGAAAATCTCATGCTGTCACCAACACCCAGAATCCCCGTTGCAATGGTGTAAAGGGGATTTGTGCATGCAAAATATGTGGAGAGATAGGACACACTCAGGAAGAACACACGGATGGATTCCCCCATTGTGAAGAAGATCATCCAGCTAAGGACTGCCCAACTGGGCAGGTGACATGTTTCTTGTGTGAAGGAACCACTCATTTTCCAGAACAATGTCAAATATACCCCAAGGTACAAGAAGTCATGAAGCAGCAGAAGGAAGCAATGAAAGAAGCCCTCGGGAAAAAGTTAGAAGAACCCATGATGATGGGAGATATACCAGACCCAAACATAGATACCAAGTCATGTTATTCATGTGGAGAAGAAGGACATATCTTTCAGGATTGTCCAAACGAGTATCTGGGAGACTTCCCGACAGAAGAAGTGCAATATGATCCTCAGAAGATAGAAAGAATGATCAACCTGGACAAGAAGAAAGGCCAAGTAAGTGGAGGCATTAGATGTTTGCATTGCAGCTTGGAGAGACCTCATTGTTATTGCAAAAAGTATGAGCCAAGCATCAGGAAAGGAGCCCAACCCAAGAAGAAGAAAAAGACTCCGTGGTCTTCTACACGGAAGGATCTGAGTCACATCACTTGTCACCGGTGCAACAAGACAGGACACTACTCTTATACCTGTCCGGAGAAGAAGGCTAAACATGAGTAGTTGAGTTTTGTAGTTTGGAAGTATTAAATGCAATAGGAAGCACTATTATTTTCCTTGAGATTATGGAGTTGAAGTATGTAACGGAAGTCTCAGAGATTTTAATAACTTCATGAATCAATAAAATTTATTGTGTCATGATTTCCTATGTTGAATTGTATGAGTTGTTACTCTGTAAACATAGATCTCCGACCATTTTCGAGGATATGAGAAAATATGGTATGTGCATGCATAAGTACATTTCATTTTAAGTGTGGTAGTAACCGATAAAACCACATGACCCAAGGAAAAATGTACTGTTCATGCCAAGGAGTCTGTACACAATGAATACAGTTGAAGGTAATGCTGGACCAAATCAAACTATGTGGATGACAGCAATTGTAATAAATTGTTGGAGTCTTGAGAATAAAATAAGGATGAAATGAAGGAATGATTATGGTAAATCTGAGTGACTTACCCATAGTAAAGAGACGACGTTCTTTGAAGCTTTTGTTTAAGCCTTAGAATGGTATGATGATGAACCCTTGTACATGGCAGTTGTTGCCAAACGTAGGAATTGTACGGTGAGGAATGAAGCCAAGACCCATTCCATTGCAGGATAACCACTAATGGTAGGCCACCATGAGATTATCGGTAAATTAATGATCACGAGACTTGTCAGTTAAGGAGACCCGGTAATGGAAGAACTTTGTATTGACCAAGGAAACACTGGATTTTGAAGGAAACGTTATGTATATAAAGGAAGCACATCAACAAAGGAGTTACTATGAAGAATGTGAAGAGACAAATGCCAAGGACCCCAGAGGATTGTCATGATTTTGAGGGACCAGTACCTCTCTTTTTAAGTGTGGTAGCACCCACCCTTTGCAGGACAATGGATTTGCTAGAAGACCCCCAAACCCTAACCTTTTCCTTCTAGCCTCTTCGAATCTCGAGGACGAGATTCATTTTAAGTGTGGTTGGTTTGTAACATCCCAAAATTTGGAATGTTATATTAATAATTTGAATGAATGATTGTTTGATTGAGTGATTGAAATTGAGTGAAATTTGAAACTTTTGAATGAGAGGGAATAAAATGACTTTCCCCTTTGCTTTTGAATTCAAATTCAACCAATTGAAATCAGAGAGAGAAGATGACATGACTTCTTCAAAATAAAGGATTTGAAAGTTTTTGAAATATTATATTTGGAATCTATTCCATATTTGGTTCTATTTTAAAGTTTGAAAGAATTCAAAGTTCCTTGCCCCAAATTTCAAATTTGAGAGGAGGAACATGACCCTCCATACGAGGGGTATTTTTGTAAAATATTTGAACCCTAAAACCAGGGGGTTATTTTAAAATTATTTGCAAAAAGAAATAAAACCAATTTAGGTATTTTCTGAAAACTATTTTTTTAAAAGTTTTTATTTTGGCCGTGGAAAAGTGTTCATCTTATTGAATGTATTTTTATGATCTTTTTGGTATATAAAAGTCTATATTTAGATTAGATTTGATTTTCCAAATCAAGTTTTGTTTTTCTGTTTTAAGAAAAAAAGGAAAGGAATTTCCTTTTGTTAGGAAACTTTGGCGCGGCCCACTGCGAATCCGGCCCACCTTTTCCTCACGCGGCACCGAATCGAGACCGGATCGGCCAGCCGATCCCTTTCCCGTTTTCCTCTGTCGCTGACATTGGGACCCACCTGGCCGGCCGAATCGCCCGAGCGCCCTTCTCCTTCCTTCCCTCATCTTCCTTCCTTCCCGACGACACCTCGCCGGAGCAAATCGGATCCGAGCCAATTCCCTTCCTTCCCCTCGCCCCTGACCCCGTGGCTATAAAGCCCGAGCGCCCCGCACCCCGTTCCGCCCGATTCCCCCTCGCCCGACGCTCTCCGCTCGCCGCCATTGCTCGCCGGAGTCCGAAGCCACCGCCACGCCATTTGCCGACCCCCTGCTCACCCTGACCACCCCGACGCCGTCCGAGCCCACCATCCGCTTCTCCTCGCTTGCCCGCACCTCACCGCACACTCTCCCGAGCCCCACACCCCTCGGAACTCCCTCGCCGTCGACGCCCGAATATCCCGCCGCTCCCGAAGCTCGACGCCGTCAACACCGTCGCCCCCGAGCCACACCGAAATCCCCATCATCGTCGCCGCGCTCGTCCGCATCGCCTGGTGCCGACGCCGTCGGAGGAGGACCACCGAAGACGTCTCCCCGTCGACCTCGCCGCCTCTGCCGCCGTCGAGACCTCGCCGAAGCCGTCAACCACCGCGGTGAGCACCCCACTCCCTCTAGGCCGTTAGATCTGGATCGAGCGATCCAGATTAGATCACTTAAACGCCGAAGCGTTTTCTACTAAAAGCCGGCCGTTCGCTCTGTTACACCGCACGCGCACACCCCTAGTCCAATCAGATTTAGCCATGTGTACCCCTGTCCGTTAGAAACTATTTTTCTTTTTCTGTTTTAATTTCATTTCCAGAAATAGTTCTGCTTTTAGTTTTGCTATATCTTTTAGAGTTTTTAATATTTTTGAGTGATTCTTTTTGCATTGTGTCACAAATTTTATGTAGTTTCTGTAGATATCCAGTTTGAGCAGATTTGAATATCTTAATTTCAGTTTCAAACAGATTTGACTTCAAACTTGTTTTGCTTATAACTTGAGTTTAAAAACATATTTTTGAGTGATTCCTTTTGCTACTGTTTTGTACTAGTGTGTTTTATCTTCCTGTCCAATTTGAGAATTTTTAGAGAATTTTAAAATAGGGTTTCAAGAAAAACAGATTCTGTTTTAGTTCTTTTTAGGTTTATTTCCATTTCTTTTGTTTTTATTGTTTTAAATTTATTTATTTTCTTTTATATCAGTTGACAAGTTTTACTTTGTTTTATGTTAGTAGCAGTAGTATTTCAACCAAGTTTATTTCTATGTTATTTATTAGTTTTGCTTGCATGAAATCAATTCAAGTTAAACCATAACTTGCAAATTGATTTCAATGCTAGTTTAATTTCCCTTTTGAAAATATTTTCTATAAGTTGTTTTGTAGATTTATTATTCTGTTTAGACCAGAAACAATTTGTATTATAGTTGAAATTGTTTGTGGTTTAACTCTAGGTAAATTTTTGTTTAGGTCATAGGAGGTGTTTAATAATAGCTTGACAATTAGTTCCTTTTGTTAAATAAAAGTTTATGAGAAAATACTTTCTGTTATTTATTTGTTTTATATTTTTTAGTTTTCTGTTATTTTAGTATTTTGTTGTTTTTCGTGTTGTTAAATTTATTAGACAAACACTTATGTTGTTAGTGTGTTGTTTTCATAGTTCTTAGTTGTTCTTCAAAAGCAATTCTTTTTGCTAGTAAAAATATGTGCTAAATACTTTTGTTAGATTTTTACCTAGTTATTGTTTTGTTGCTATTGAAGATAGATTATTTGTAGGGAAAACTACACATGGTTGATTTGATGAAGTTTTGTTATTTAAACTTTTGTCTTAAGTATTTCCTTCTTCACAACACTTTTGTGTTTTGTTTGTGTTGCTTTTGATTGGTAGTATTGATTGCTAGAAGTGGTTGCTTATGAGTGCAATGTTTGACTATATAGATTTCATCGGAGTGTGACGAATAGTTCTATCAAGTTATTTTTTTGAGAGCGACATTTATCTTCATCAACCTTACCAGGCAAGTTCACTTTGACCATCTATTTTATACCTATGTTTTATTGCATGTAGTGACATCATTCAACAAATCCCTCCAGTAGTGCTATTGAATTCTTGTAGTTGGGTAGAATGCATGAGGTAGGAACCCATCACTTTTACTCAAGCCCGGGAACGCTATTTACTTTAATGCTATGCTGAAAGTAGACGGGGTCTGGTATGAGTGTTCGTGAGTGGTGTGAGAAAGAGGATTCCACGTCAAAAAAATGCCAACTTCATGAAGACATCTTCAAGGCCTGCACATTCAAGACCTCAAGACATCGAGACTCGAGAACAAGTTTTCAATACACACTACTGGGTGAAGGATGGATTTGATGGGCACCCTGGAGTAACCAGTGGATGGCCGGGATGCATGGAGAAGCGCCATGACATCTTGCGGAAAGCTTCACCCAGACCCAAAGAGACGGATGAATACTTCATGCCCGGAAGCTTACCTGTGTAGCCACAAGTCATTATGGGCTCTGGCTTGGTTGATCTTTGTGGTGACACTGGCTGGACAGTGCTATGAGATGTAGTCGACGATAGGATTGGATGGGCACTGACAGTAGTCAGGGAAACACTCTGAAAGACCATGTTTCGTTCGTCCTGTTCTCAAACACCCGGCAGTGCGAGGACTTACAAGGAGGGAACGAATCTTGTGGGTAAAGTACACAACACTCTGCAGAGTTAAACCTAATCGATTAGCCGTGTCCCCGGTTACGGACAATTTGAGCATCTGGACTTGGATCTATCTCTGAACTCTCAACACCGGACTGATAACTAATTTGTGGGCAACTTATGATACTCGTGGGCATTTGGACATCGGTTGGTGGAACCATGTCTTAGTAGATATCTCTGTAGTGAAGACTCCTGATATTCCTTTGTTGTAGGAAAAGAAAATAAAATCAGCTTTTATGCAAAAAAAAATAGACCCAGTGCCACAAAGCCTTATTGCATATAGTATAGACTCACCATTTGTTTTTCTCCTATTTGTGATCTTGCCGGTACATTCAATGTACTGACCTACACGGCTGCAACGTCTTATGTTGCAGATAAGTTTCTACGATGAGTAAGCGTACGATTCAGGGTTACGGTCTACACTCAACCTGCCATTGGTGTTTATTGGGACTCCACTCCCGTTGACTGTTTCCGCTGAGAATTTTAAGGTATATATCAGTTTACGTTAATTACATGTGATTGCACTTTGATATATACATTGATGTACTGTGTGTGCCAGCATACTGATCCAGGGATGGCACGGTCACATAGAGGCTTGACTCATTTTGAGTCGGGACGCTACAGAAATGGTATCAGAGCACATGTTGACTGTAGGACGTGACCCTAGGAAATGGCTTAGAAATAGGAAGACCTTGATAGGAACAACTATTGTTTTCACTACTCCCGTATCCTCTTGATTTTTCTTCTACTGAACCGTCCTTATTTCAAACTATAGATGGAGAGCTACATTCTGAACGAAAGAGAGCACTACGAGGATGTTCTTGGAGGTCCATTCCTCATGGAGCTGGTCCAGATGATGAAGCTGCCGATACCTGAGATTAAGGTGACTAAGATGAAGTCTGGATTCCGGGACATCAGAACTAAAGTTTTTGGACGTAAAGAAGACCCAAAGACTGAAGACATCAACTATGGCACATTGAGCCATGACTGTGACATGGGTATGAACACTGCCGTCCATGATGCTATCGCACGCTTGAGCTATCGTCATCGTGCTGTGTTAGGCACCCACTATTTTGGAAGGCTCGGATGGCAGAAGCCTGATGGAGCATACATCATCCTGACAGATGAACAGAAGAGGAAGTGTTCACCTGTACTGGTGTATAATCAAGGACTGGAGGAGTACGCCAAGAAACTTCAAATGGACCTTCTCGCAGCCCTATTTGAGCAGGAAGCACTTCGTGAGGACCTCAAGACCGAGAAGCTAAAGGTAATCAATCTGAAGAAGCATGATCCTGAGATTCAGAAGCTTCGTCAAGACTTGAAGAATAGCAAGGCCATGGCACATGCTGGTGATGTTGAAATCCAGAAGCTCAAGAACCAACTCCTGGAACTACAGGGACGACACAGGAAACTCCGCATCAACAGGGATAATCTGGCCGAAGAACTTGAGAAGATCAAGCATGACCAGAAGAAGCCCACTTAAGACGAAGACATGATATAGACTAGCTTGGTAGTAGCCCCACCATGAGAGAAATAAAGATGCACGTCTTTGCGAATTGAGTGATCGACCATACCAACCTTATGTGGGTGGCGATACTATAGTTTGATTGAACTTTATGAATGTGTGGACTTGAGTTTTGATGTTTTGTGTCTTTGAGTTGTTTGTATCCCTTCCCTCTCTCTCTCTTACCCATCTCATCCCCAAAACCTTGAACCCAATAGATGATGAATGAAGCTGGAGTCGTGTATTCTGGATCGATGACTCGGTTAGAGACGGAAGGATGGATTCAGAACATGGAGGATCACCTAAGGAGTAACCATGTTGCAAGGAACAAGATGGTCCACTATGCTCTTCGGTACTTTGCAGAAGGTGCTGCATCTTGGTGGAAGATGCATGAAGTTATCCATGGAAGGCAAGAAACAATCACCTGGGAAGAATTCAGGGTGACTCTACGAAAATCTCATGCTGTCACCAACACCCAGAAACCCCGTTGCAATGGTGTAAAGGGGATTTGTGCATGCAAAATATGTGGAGAGATAGGACACACTCAGGAAGAACACAAGGATGGATTCCCCCATTGTGAAGAAGATCACCCAGCTAAGGACTGCCCAACTGGGCAGGTGACATGTTTCTTGTGTGAAGGAACCACTCATTTTCCAACACAATGTCAAATATACCCCAAGGTACAAGAAGTCATGAAGCAGCAGAAGGAAGCAATGAAAGAAGCCCTCGGGAAAAAGTTAGAAGAACCCATGATGATGGGAGATATACCAGACCCAAACATAGATACCAAGTCATGTTATTCATGTGGAGAAGAAGGACATATCTTTCAGGATTGTCCAAACGAGCATCTGGGAGACTTCCCGACAGAAGAAGTGCAATATGATCCTCAGGAGATAGAAAGAATGATCAACCTGGACAAGAAGAAAGGCCAAGTAAGTGGAGGCATTAGATGTTTGCATTGCAGCTTGGAGAGACCTCATTGTTATTGCAAAAAGTATGAGCCAAGCATCAGGAAAGGAGCCCAACCCAAGAAGAAGAAAAAGACTCCGTGGTCTTTTACACGGAAGGATCTGAGTCACATCACTTGTCACCGGTGCAACAAGACAGGACACTACTCTTATACCTGTCCGGAGAAGAAGGCTAAACATGAGTAGTTGAGTTTTGTAGTTTGGAAGTAATAAATGTAATAGGAAGCACTATTATTTTCCTTGAGATTATGGAGTTGAAGTATGTAACGGAAGTCTCAGAGATTGTAATAACTTCATGAATCAATAGAATTTATTGTGTCATGATTTCCTATGTTGAATTGTATGAGTTGTTACTCTGTAAACAAAGATCTCCGACCATTTTCGAGGATATGAGAAAATATGGTCTGTGCATGCATAAGTACATTTCATTTTAAGTGTGGTAGTAACCGATAAAACCACAGGACCCAAGGAAAAAATGTACTGTTCATGCCAAGGAGTCTGTACACAACGAATACAGTTGAAGGTAATGCTGGACCAAATCAAACTATGTGGATGACAGCAATTGTAATAAATTTTTGGAGTCTTGAGAATAAAATAAGGATGAAATGAAGGAATGATTATGGTGAACCAATACCTTGTTGGTAAACAGACAAATGGAAAGGAAAATCAATTCCACAGAGTGGAATCTAGAGAAGGATGAGTCTGTGATTTATTACCCCGAAGGTATGATGAAATGAATTGAAGGTAATGATGGAATAGGAAACGCTAGTAACTCCAAGGGTGAGTTAGAGTTGTACAAGTATTGAAGTGAACCCACCACCCAGAGACCTCAGGATTGATAAGGATCAAGCCCTACCGCTATGAAGGCAGGTACTTGGAACATGCTATGCCTGATCAGCAGACGTTTTCTTAGGAGGATACAAAAACCTGAGAGCCGTGAAGAAATGATAGATCATTTGTTCAGCTTGCAGAATCAATGGATTTATCCGAACTACGTTCGTGGACAAGAGAAATTCTGCAACGCTTGTGAGGAAGCCCAAGTGTTAGAATACGAGATTCACTAAACCTTATACAAGGTAATGATTTCAGTGCGACATGGCTTGGCCACCATGACGACTTACTCTTATCATTCTCTTGCTACTTGGAATGGTAAATCTGAGTGACTTACCCATAGTAAAGAGACAACGTTCTTTGAAGCTTTTGTTTAAGCCTTAGAATGGTATGATGATGAACCCTTGTACATGGCAGCTGTTGCCAAACGTAGGAATTGTACGGTGAGGAATGAAGCCAAGACCCATTCCATTGCAGGATAACCACTAATGGTAGGCCACCATGAGATCATCGGTAAATTAATGATCACGAGACTTGTCAGTTAAGGAGACCCGGTAACGGAAGAACTTTGTACTGACCAAGGAAACACTGGATTTTGAAGGAAACGTTATGTATATAAAGGAAGCACATCAACAAAGGAGTTACTATGAAGAATGTGAAGAGACAAATGCCAAGGACCCCAAAGGATTGTCATGATTTTGAGGGACCAGTACCTCTCTTTTTAAGTGTGGTAGCACCCACCCTTTGCAGGACAATGGATTTGCTAGAAGACCCCCAAACCCTAACCTTTTCCTTCTAGCCTCTTCGAATCTCGAGGACGAGATTCATTTTAAGTGTGGTAGGTTTGTAACATCCCAAATTTTGGAATGTTATATTAATAATTTGAATGAATGATTGTTTGATTGAGTGATTGAAATTGAGTGAAATTTGAAACTTTTGAATGAGAGGGAATAAAATGACTTTCCCCTTTGCTTTTGAATTCAAATTCAACCAATTCAAATCAGAGAGAGAAGATGACATGACTTCTTCAAAATAAAGGATTTGAAAGTTTTTGAAATATTATATTTGGAATCTATTCCATATTTGGTTCTATTTTAAAGTTTGAAAGAATTCAAAGTTCCTTGCCCCAAATTTCAAATTTGAGAGGAGGAACATGACCCTCCATACGAGGGGTCTTTTTGTAAAATATTTGAACCCTAAAACCAGGGGGTTATTTGAAAATTATTTGCAAAAAGAAATAAAACCAATTTAGGTATTTTCTGAAAACTATTTTTTTAAAAGTTTTTATTTTGGCCGTGGAAAAGTGTTCATCTTATTGAATGTATTTTTATGATCTTTTTGGTATATAAAAGTCTATATTTAAATTAGATTTGATTTTCCAAATCAAGTTTTGTTTTTCTGTTTTAAGAAAAAAAGGAAAGGAATTTCCTTTTGTTAGGAAACTTTGGCGCGGCCCACTGCGAATCCGGCCCACCTTTTCCTCGCGCGGCACCGAATCGAGACCGGATCGGCCAGCCGATCAATTTCCCGTTTTGCTCTGTCGCTGACATTTGGACCCACCTGGCCGGCCGAATCGCCCGAGCGCCCTTCTCCTTCCTTCCCTCGTCTTCCTTCCTTCCCGACGACACCTCACCGGAGCAAATCGGATCCCAGCCGATTCCCTTCCTTACCCTCGCCCCTGACCCCGTGGCTATAAAGCCCGAGTGCCCCGAACCCCGTTCCGCCCAATTCCCCCTCGCCCGACGCTCTCCGCTCGCCGCCATTGCTCGCCGGAGTCCGAAGCCGCCGCCACGCCATTTGCCGACCCCCTGCTCACCCTGACCACCCCGACGCCGTCCGAGCCAACCATCCGCTTCTCCTCGCTTGCCCGCACCTCACCGCACACTCTCCCGAGCCCCACACCCCTCGGAACTCCCTCGCCGTCGACGCCCGAAGATCCCGCCGCTCACGAAGCTCGCCGCCGTCAACACCGTCGCCCCCGAGCCACACCGAAATCCCCATCGTCGTCGCCGCGCTCGTCCGCATCGCCTGGTGCCGACTCCGTCGTCGGAGGACCACCGAAGACGTCTCCCCGTCGACCTCGCCGCCTCTGCCGCCGTCGAGACCTCGCCGGAGCCGTCAACCACCGCGGTGAGCACCCCACTCCCTCTAGGCCGTTAGATCTGGATCGAGCGATCCAGATTAGATCACTTAAACGCCGAAGCGTTTTCTACTAAAAGTCGGCCGTTCGCTCTGTTACACCGCACGCGCACACCCCTAGTCCAATCAGATTTAGCCACGTGTACCCCTGTCCGTTAGAAACTATTTTTCTTTTTCTGTTTTAATTTCAATTCCAGAAATAGTTCTGCTTTTAGTTTTGCTATATCTTTTAGAGTTTTTAATATTTTTGAGTGATTCTTTTTGAATTTTGTCACAAATTTTATGTAGTTTCTGTAGATATCAAGTTTGAGCATATTTGAATACCTTAATGTCAGTTTCAAACAGATTTGAATTCAAACTTGTTTTGCTTATAACTTGAGTTTAAAAACATATTTTTGAGTGATTCCTTTTGCTACTGTTTTGTACTAGTGTGTTTTATCTTCCTGTCCAATTTGAGAATTTTTAGAGAATTTTAAAATAGGGTTTCAAGCAAAACAGATTCTGTTTTAGTTCTTTTTAGGTTTATTTCCATTTCTTTTGTTTTTATTGTTTTAAATTTATTTATTTTCTTTTCTATTAGTTGACAAGTTTTACTTTGTTTTATGTTAGTAGCAGTAGTATTTCAACCAAGTATATTTCTATGTTATTTATTAGTTTTGCTTGCATGAAATCAATTCAAGTTAAACCATAACCTGCAAATTGATTTCAATGCTAGTTTAATTTCCCTTTTGAAAATATTTTCTATAAGTTGTTTTGTAGATTTATTATTCTGTTTAGACCAGAAACAATTTTTATTATAGTTGAAATTGTTTGTGGTTTAACTCTAGGTAAATTTTTGTTTAGGTCATAGGAGGTGTTTAATAATAGCTTGACAATTAGTTCCTTTTGTTAAATAAAAGTTTATGAGAAAATACTTTCTGTTATTTATTTGTTTTATATTTATTTTTTTTCTGTTATTTTAGTATTTTGTTGTTTTTCGTGTTGTTAAATTTATTAGACAAACACTTATGTTGTTAGTGTGTTGTTTTCATAGTTCTTAGTTGTTCTTCAAAAGCAATTCTTTTTGCTAGTAAAAATATGTGCTAAATACTTTTGTTAGATTTTTACCTAGTTGTTGTTTTGTGGCTATTGAAGATAGATTATTTGTAGGGAAAACTACACATGGTTGATTTGATGAAGTTTTGTTATTTAAACTTTTGTCTTAAGTATTTCCTTCTTCACAACACTTTTGTGTTTTGTTTTTGTGTTGCTTTTGATTGGTAGTATTGATTGCTAGAAGTGGTTGCTTATGAGTGCAATGTTTGACTATATAGATTTCATCGGAGAGTGACGAATAGTTCTATCAAGTTATTTTTTTGAGAGCGACATTTATCTTCATCAACCTTACCAGGCAAGTTCACTTTGACCATCTATGTTATACCTATGTTTTATTGCATGTAGTGACATCATTCAACAAATCCCTCCAGTAGTACTATTGAATTCTTGTAGTTGGGTAGAATGCATGAGGTAGGAACCCATCACTTTTACTAAAGCCCGGGAACGCTATTTACTTTAATGCTATGCTGAAAGTAGACGGGGTCTGGTATGAGTGTTCGTGAGTGGTGTGAGAAGGAGGATTCCACGTCAAAAAAATGCCAACTTCGTGAAGACATCTTCCAGGCCTGCATATTCAAGACCTCAAGACATCGAGACTCGAGAACAAGTTTTCAATACACACTACTGGGTGAAGGATGGATTTGATGGGCACCCTGGAGTAACCAGTGGATGGCCGGGATGCATGGAGAAGCGCCATGACATCTTGCGGAAAGCTTCACCCAGACCCAAAGAGACGGATGAATACTTCATGCCCGGAAGCTTACCTGTGTATCCACAAGTCATTATGGGCTCTGGCTTGGTTGATCTTGGTTGTGACTCTGGTTGGGCAGTGCTACGAGATGTAGTCGACGATAGGATTGGATGGGCGCTGACAGTAGTCAGGGAAACACTCTGAAAGACCATGTTTCGTTTGTCCTGTTCTCAAACACCCGGCAGTGCGAGGACTTACAAGGAGGGAACGAATCTTGTGGGTAAAGTACACAACACTCTGCAGAGTTAAACCTAATCGATTAGCCGTGTCCCCGGTTACGGACAATTTGAGCCTCTGGACTTGGATCTATCTCTGAACTCTCAACACCGGACTGATAACTAATTTGTGGGCAACTTATGATACTCGTGGGCATTTGGACATCGGTTGGTGGAACCATGTCTTAGTAGCTAACTCTGTAGTGAAGACTCCTGATATTCCTTTGTTGTAGGAAAAGAAAATAAAATCAGCTTTTATGCAAAAAAAATAGACCCAGTGCCACAAAGCCTTATTGCATATAGTATAGACTCACCATTTGTTTTTCTCCTATTTGTGATCTTGCCGGTACATTCAATGTACTGACCTACACGGCTGCAACGTCTTATGTTGCAGATAAGTTTCTACGATGAGTAAGCGTACGATTCAGGGTTACGGTCTACACTCAACCTGCCGTTGGTGTTTATTGGGACTCCACTCCCGTTGACTGTTTTCGCTGAGAATTTTAAGGTATATATCAGTTTACGTTAATTACATGTGATTGCACTTTGATATATACATTGATGTACTGTGTGTGCCAGCATACTGATCCAGGGATGGCACGGTCACATAGAGGCTTGACTCATTTTGAGTCGGGACGCTACAGACCGTTGGTAAAAAATGGACATATTGAGAGCCAAAAATTTGATGAAACGGAAATGAATCCACGTTTTGCCAAAACATTGGCAACTCTCTAGACATTTCCTGCAAAAAGAAACATAGCGCGAGACAATTCGCAAGAACACACGATGCAACACATATATAATGCATTTCATCAATTCACAAATAAACATATAATGCATTTCTTCAAATGGTTAGAGGAAGTTTTGTACCATCCGGATCGCGAGGGGGTCAGCTATGAGGAGGGCGCGAGGGGGGCGCCCGTGAAGACTGTGCGATGGGGTGGGGGTGCGGGGCGACGGGACGGTCGAACAGGATGACAGAGGGAGAGAGTGGCCGGACGTGACGTGGGTGAGCTCGCCGGTCAAAGAGGCTCTTCGATGAGTGGGTGGGCCAGGGGAACGGGGGGCAGCGCGGCGGCATGACTGGTGCAAGGTGGGGGCGCGGCTGGGCGGGGAACGGTGGAGAACAGTGTCCGACAGCGGGGGGGGGGGGGGGGAGAAGTGGGATGGAGGAGGAGGCTGAAAATGAGTGGTTCTCACAGCAGTATAGCTAAAGTGTCGGTTGGTTGTTAGTGCTGGCGCCAATGACGTGGCCAACGTGAGCAGTAATTGGTGTTGTGTTAGGGCTGCTCTTATTGACAGATGGCGTGTGAAAATGCATATTACATAAGAAGTGTGGATCAAAGTATATAATAATACAATTTGGGAGGTACACACAAATGAAGTACACAAATGTGTGAAGTATTACACAATGAAAAGAACACAAAATTAGTTCATGAATAATGAAGTACACAAATCAAGTACGACGTCTTTTGACAATCCTCTCAACGACGGTTTGGGCTTTTTAATCTTGCTTGAATACTTCTGACCCGCGTTATGACTCTTTCGTATGAAGGCACGTCCTGTCTCAGGCAAGGTAGTTCTGCTCCTTCCGGTGGTGTAATTTTTGTTGGAAATATGCCCTAGAGGCAATAATAAATTGGTTATTATTATATTTCCTTGTTCATGATAATCGTTTATTATCCATGCTATAATTGTATTGATTGGAAACTCAAATACATGTGTGGGTACATAGACAACACTGTGTCCCTAGTAAGCCTCTAGTTGACTAGCTCGTTGATCAAAGATGGTTAAGGTTTCCTAGCCATTGACATGAGATGTCATTTGATAACGGGATCACATCATTAGGAGAATGATGTGATGGACAAGACCCAAACTGTAAACGTAGCATTTGATCGTGTCAGTTTATTGCTATTGTTTTCTGCATGTCAAGTATCTGTTCCTTTGACCATGAGATCATGCAACTCACTAACACCGGAGGAATACCTTGTGTGTATCAAACGTCGCAACGTAACTGGGTGACTATAAAGGTGCTCTACAGGTATCTCCGAGGGTGTCTGTTGGGTTGGCATGGATCAAGACTGGGATTTGTTACTCCGTATGACGGAGAGGTATCTCAGGGCCCACTCGGTAATACAACATCACATTGAGCCTTGCAAGCAATGTGACTAAAGTGTTAGCCACGAGATCTTGTATTACGGAACGAGTAAAGAGACTTGCCGGTAACGAGATTGAACTAGGTATAGTGATACCGACGATCGAATCTCGGGCAAGTAACATACCGAAGAACAAAGGGAACAGCATACGGGATTAACTGAATCCTTGACATAGAGGTTCGACCGATAAAGATCTTCATAGAATATGTAGGAGCCAATATGGGCATCCAGGTCCCGCTATTGGTTATTGGCCGTAGAGGTGTCTCGGTCATGTCTACATAGTTCTCGAACCCGCAGGGTCTACACACTTAACGTTTGGTGACGATTAGTATAATTGAGTTATTATGTTGGTGACCGAAAGTTGTTCGGAGTCCCGGATAAGATCCCGGACATAACGAGGATCTCCGGAATAGTCCGGAGGTAAAGATTGATATATGTGATAATAGTGTTTCGATCTCCGGAAGAGTTCCAGAGTTCACCGGAAGGGGTTCCGGATGTTTACCGAAGTGTTCGGGTACAGCAACACTTTATATGAGCCAAAGGGATAAAGCCCACAAGGTATTGGAAAGTGCAAAAGTAGTTTTGCTGCCGCGTAAGCGGTACTACCGCTTGGTGAAGCGGTACTACCGCCGGAGCGGTACTACCGCTTGTGTGAAGCGGTACTACCGCCCAAGCGGTACTACCGCTTGTGTGAAGCGGTACTACCGCTTGTGTGCGGCTGTGCACGGTTCGGCAGGGATCCGAGTTGGACTCTTTCCCTGCGGGCCAAACCGACCTTGTGCGGGCAAAACCGACCCGGAGGAGGCTTTTACTCCAAGTTTAGACCCCAAGGCTCAACATATAAATAGAGGGGCAGAGCTAGCACACGGGACACATCAGGATTTCCCAAGCCGTGTGCCGGCAACCCTAGCCCTCTAGTTCCTCCGTCATAATCTCCGTAGCGCTTGGCGAAGCCCTGCAGAGATTGTTCCTCACCACCATCACCACGCCGTCGTGCTGCTGGAACTCAACCACTACTTCACCATCGCTCGCTGGATCGAGGAGGTGAAGGCATCATCAAGCCGTACGTGTGTTGAACGCGGAGGTGCCGTCCGTTCGGCACTAGATCGGAAGGATCGTGATTGGATCGCGGGACGCTCGGCGATTTGGATCGCGAAGACGTTCGACTACATCAACCGCGTTTATTAACGCTTCCGCTTAGCGATCTACAAGGGTATGTAGATTCACTCTCCCTCTCGTAGATGCTCATCACCATGGATAGATCTTATGTGTGCGTAGGAAAATTTTTGTTTCCCATGCAACGTTCCCCAACAGTGGCATCATGAGCTAGGTCTATGCGTAGATGAGATCTCGAGTAGAACACAAACGAGTTGTGGGCGTGGGTGTATACATATTGCTTGCCGTTACTAGTTGATACTTGATTCAGCGGTATTGTGAGATGAAGCGGCCCGGACCGACATTACGCGTACGCTTACGCGAGACTGGTTTTACCGCTGCGTGCACTTGTTGCATAAAGGTGACTGGCGGGTGTCTGTCTCTCTCACTTTAGTTGAATCGGTTCAATGAAGAGGGTTCTTTTAGAAGATCAAAAAGCAATCACTACACCACGTTGTGGTTTTGCGTAGGTAAGAACGGTTCTTGCAAACCCGTAGCAGCCACGTAAAATTTGCAACAACAATTAGAGGACGTCTAACTTGTTTTTACAGGGTATGTTGTGATGTGATATGGCCAATTACATGATGAGATATATGTGATGTATGAGATGATCATGTGATGTATAGAATATCACGACTTGCATGTCGATGAGTACGGCAACTGGCAGGAGCCATAGAGTTGTCTTTAATTATTGTATGACCTGCGTGTCAATCATTAAGCGCTATGTAATGCTTTACTTTATCGCTAAACGTTAGCTATAGTCGTGGAAGCAACAGTCGGCGCGACAACCTTATGGCGACACGTTGATGGAGATCAAGATGATGGAGATCATGGTGTCATGCCGGTGACGATGGAGATCATGCCGGTGCTTTGGAGATGGAGATCAAAAGCACAAGTTCATGGCCATATCATGTCACTTATGATTTGCATGTGATGTTAATCCTTTTATGCATCTTATTTTGCTTAGGACGACGGTAGCATTATAAGGTGATCCCTCACTTAAATTTCAAGATAAATTGTGTTCTCCCCAAGTGTGCACCGTTGCGAAAGTTCGTCGTTTCGAGACACGCCGTGATGATCGGGTGTGATAGACTCTACGTTCGCATACAACGGGTGTAAGCCATGTTACACGTGCGGAACACTCGGGTTAAACTTGACGAGCCTAGCATGTACAGACATGGCCTCGGAACACAAGAGACCGAAAGGTCGAACATGAGTCATATAGTAGATATGATCAACATGAAGATGTTCACCATTGAAACCACCTCAACTCACGTGATGATCGGACTTGAGTTGGTGGATTTGGATCATGTAACACTCGAATGATCGGAGGGATGTCAATTTGAGTGGGAGTTTTTAAGTAATATGATTAACTAAACTCATTATCTAGAACAATAGTCTAAGTTGTCTTTGCTATATTTATGTTGTAGATCATGGCTCGCGCAGTAGCACCCCTGAATTTTAATGCGTTCCTAGAGAAAGCTAAGTTGAAAGATGATGGAAGTAACTTTGTGGACTGGGCCCGTAATCTAAGGATTATCCTTACGGCTTCCCAGAAGGCTTATGTCCTTGATGCACCGCTTGGTGATCCACCCGCTCCAGTTGAGTCTCTAGACGTTGTGAACGCCTGGCAGGCTCGTTCTGATGATTACTCAATAGTTCAATGTGCAATGTTGTATGGCTTAGAACCGGGACTTCAAAGACGTTTTGAACGTCATGGAGCATATGAGATGTTCCAGGAGTTGAAGTTTATCTTTCAGAAGAATGCCCGGATCGAGAGATATGAGATCTCCGATAAGTTCTATGCTTGCAAGATGGAGGAGAACGGGTCTATCAGTGATCACGTGCTCAGAATGTCTGGGTACTCCACCCGTCTGGCTGAGTTAGGGATGCCCCTTCCGCCAGAGGCTATCACTGACAGAGTTCTTCAATCATTGCCACCTAGCTACAAGAGCTTCGTGTTGAACTATAACATGCACGGGATGAACAAGTCAGTCGCCGAGCTGTTTGCGATGCTGAAAGCCGCTGAGTCTGAAATTCAGAAGGAGCATCAAGTGTTGATGGTCAATAAAACCACTAGTTTCAAGAAAAATGGCAAGGGTAAGAAGGGTAACTCCAAGCAGAGTGGCAAAGCAGTTGCTCCTCTCGTGAAGAAACCCAAGGCTGGACCCAAACCAGAAACTGTGTGTTTTCATTGCAAGGAAACTGGACACTGGAAGCGGAATTGCCCCAAGTATTTGGCTGACAAGAAGGCGGCCAACAACAAACAAGGTATATATGATATACATGTTATTGATGTGTACCTTACCAACTCTCGTTGTAGTGCCTGGGTATTTGATACCGGTGCGGTTGCTCATATTTGCAACTCAAAACAGGAACTGCGGAATAGACGGAGGCTGGCAAAGGACGAAGTGACGATGCGCGTGGGAAATGGTTCCAAGGTTGATGTGATCGCCGTTGGCACGCTCGCTCTTCGATTACCGTCGGGATTAGTGATGAACCTAAATAAGTGTTATTTGGTGCCTGCGTTAAGCATGAACATTATATCTGGATCTTGTTTATTGCGAGACGGTTACTCATTTAAATCAGAGAATAATGGTTGTTCTATTTATATGAGTAATATCTTTTATGGTCATGCACCCAATGTGAGGGGTTTATTCTTGTTGAATCTCGATAGTAATGATACACATGTTCATAACATTGATGCCAAAAGATATAGAATTGATAATGATAATACCACTTTCTTGTGGCACTGCCGTTTAGGTCATATTGGCGTAAAACGCATGAAGAAGCTCCATGCTGATGGACTTTTGGAGTCACTTGATTTTGAATCACTTGACACATGTGAGCCATGCCTCATGGGCAAGATGACTAAAACGCCGTTTTCTGGAACAATGGAACGGGCAAGTGACTTATTGGAAATCATACATACTGATGTGTGCGGTCCGATGAGTATTGAAGCGCGCAGTGGTTATCGTTACTTTCTCACCTTCACTGATGACTTAAGTAGATATGGGTATATTTACTTAGTGAAACACAAGTCTGAAACATTTGAAAAGTTCAAACAATTTCAGAGTGAAGTTGAGAATCATCGTAACAAGAAGATTAAATTCCTACGATCTGATCGAGGAGGAGAATATCTGAGTTATGAGTTTGGCAGTCACTTAAGACAGTGTGGAATTGTTTCACAATTGACACCGCCTGGAACACCACAGCGTAATGGTGTGTCCGAACGTCGTAATCGAACTTTATTGGATATGGTGCGATCTATGATGTCTCTTGCCGATTTGCCACTATCGTTTTGGGGTTATGCATTAGAGACAGCTGCATTCACTTTAAATAGGGCACCATCGAAATCCGTTGAGACGACGCCATATGAACTTTGGTTTGGCAAGAAGCCAAAGCTGTCGTTTCTTAAAGTTTGGGGATGTGATGCTTATGTCAAAAAGCTTCAGCCTGAAAAGCTGGAACCCAAAGCGGAGAAATGCGTCTTCATAGGATACCCAAAAGAGACAGTTGGGTATACCTTCTACCTCAGATCCGAAGGCAAAGTGTTTGTCGCTAAAAACGGAACATTTCTTGAGAAAGAGTTTCTCTCGAAAGAATTGAGTGGGAGGAAGATAGAACTTGATGAGGTTATTGAACCTTTACTTCAACCTAAGAGTAGCGCAACGCAGAAAGTTGTTTCTGTCGAGCCTACATTAGCTGAAGAGGAAGTTAATGATGATGATCATGAAGCTTTGGATCAAGTTGCTATCGAACCTCGTAGGTCGACAAGGACGCGTACTGCTCCTGAGTGGTACGGCAACCCTGTCTTAGAGGTCATGTTGTTAAACAACGATGAACCTACGAGCTATGGAGAAGCGATGATGGGCCCGGATTCCGAGAAGTGGTTAGAGGCCATGAAATCCGAGATGGGATCCATGTATGAAAACAAAGTATGGACTTTGGAAGTATTACCTGAAGGGCGTAAGGCCATTCAGAACAAATGGATCTTTAAGAGGAAGACGGACGCGGACGGTAATGTCACCGTCTATAAAGCTCGACTTGTGGCAAAGGGTTTTTCACAAGTTCAAGGAGTTGACTACGATGAGACCTTCTCACCCGTAGCGATGCTTAAGTCCGTCAGAATCATGTTAGCAATAGCTGCCTTTTTCGATTATGAAATTTGGCAGATGGATGTCAAAACAGCGTTCCTTAACGGTTACCTTAAGGAAGAGTTGTATATGATGCAGCCAGAAGGTTTTGTCGATCCAGAGAATGCTGACAAAGTTTGCAAACTCCAGCGATCCATTTATGGACTGGTGCAAGCATCTCGGAGTTGGAATCTTCGTTTTTGATGATGTGATCAAAGCGTTCGAGTTTATACAAGTTTACGGAGAAGCTTGTATTTACAAGAAAGTGAGTGGGAGCTCTATAGCGTTTCTAATATTATATGTGGATGACATATTGCTGATTGGAAACAATATAGAAATGCTGGAAAGCGTAAAGGAATATTTGAACAAGAGTTTTTCAATGAAGGACCTAGGAGAAGCTGCTTTCATATTAGGCATCAAGATCTATAGAGATAGATCAAGACGCTTAATAGGACTTTCACAAAGCACATACCTTGATAAGATTTTGAAGAAGTTCAAAATGGATCAGTCCAAGAAGGGGTTCTTGCCTGTTTTGCAAGGTGTGAAGTTGAGTAAGACTCAATGCCCAGTGACTGCAGAAGATAGAGAAAAGATGAGTGTCATCCCCTATGCTTCGGCCATAGGCTCTATCATGTATGCAATGCTGTGCACAAGACCCGATGTCAGCCTTGCCATAAGTATGGTCGGAAGGTTTCAAAGTGATCCAGGAATGGAACACTGGACGGCGGTCAAGAATATCCTGAAGTACCTGAAAAGGACTAAGGACATGTTTCTCGTTTATGGAGGTGATCAAGAGCTCGTCGTAAAGGGTTACGTCGATGCAAGCTTTGACACTGATCCGGATGACTCTAAGTCGCAAACCGGATACGTATTTATTCTTAATGGGGGTGCGGTTAGCTGGTGCAGTTCCAAGCAAAGCGTGGTAGCAGATTCTACATGCGAAGCGGAGTACATCGCTGCCTCGGAGGCGGCGAAGGAAGGTGTCTGGATGAAGGAGTTCATGACAGATCTTGGAGTAGTGCCTAGTGCACTTGACCCAATGACTCTGTTTTGTGATAATACTGGTGCCATTGCTCTAGCCAAGGAACCAAGATTTCACAAGAGGACCAGACACATAAAGCGACGTTTCAATTCCATCCGCGATTACATCAAGGAGGACGACATAAATATTTGCAAAGTACACACGGATCTAAATGTTGCAGATCCGTTGACTAAACCTCTTCCAAGGGCTAAACATGAACAACACCAGAACTGCATGGGTGTTCGATTCATTACAATGTAAATCACATAGTGATGTGAACTAGATTATTGACTCTAGTGCAAGTGGGAGACTGTTGGAAATATGCCCTAGAGGCAATAATAAATTGGTTATTATTATATTTCCTTGTTCATGATAATCGTTTATTATCCATGCTATAATTGTATTGATTGGAAACTCAAATACATGTGTGGGTACATAGACAACACTGTGTCCCTAGTAAGCCTCTAGTTGACTAGCTCGTTGATCAAAGATGGTTAAGGTTTCCTAGCCATTGACATGAGATGTCATTTGATAACGGGATCACATCATTAGGAGAATGATGTGATGGACAAGACCCAAACTGTAAACGTAGCATTTGATCGTGTCAGTTTATTGCTATTGTTTTCTGCATGTCAAGTATCTGTTCCTTTGACCATGAGATCATGCAACTCACTAACACCGGAGGAATACCTTGTGTGTATCAAACGTCGCAACGTAACTGGGTGACTATAAAGGTGCTCTACAGGTATCTCCGAGGGTGTCTGTTGGGTTGGCATGGATCAAGACTGGGATTTGTTACTCCGTATGACGGAGAGGTATCTCAGGGCCCACTCGGTAATACAACATCACATTGAGCCTTGCAAGCAATGTGACTAAAGTGTTAGCCACGAGATCTTGTATTACGGAACGAGTAAAGAGACTTGCCGGTAACGAGATTGAACTAGGTATAGTGATACCGACGATCGAATCTCGGGCAAGTAACATACCGAAGAACAAAGGGAACAACATACGGGATTAACTGAATCCTTGACATAGAGGTTCGACCGATAAAGATCTTCGTAGAATATGTAGGAGCCAATATGGGCATCCAGGTCCCGCTATTGGTTATTGGCCGTAGAGGTGTCTCGGTCATGTCTACATAGTTCTCGAACCCGCAGGGTCTACACACTTAACGTTTGGTGACGATTAGTATAATTGAGTTATTATGTTGGTGACCGAAAGTTGTTCGGAGTCCCGGATAAGATCCCGGACATAACGAGGATCTCCGGAATAGTCCGGAGGTAAAGATTGATATATGTGATAATAGTGTTTCGATCTCCGGAAGAGTTCCAGAGTTCACCGGAAGGGGTTCCGGATGTTTACCGAAGTGTTCGGGTACAGCAACACTTTATATGAGCCAAAGGGATAAAGCCCACAAGGTATTGGAAAGTGCAAAAGTAGTTTTGCTGCCGCGTAAGCGGTACTACCGCTTGGTGAAGCGGTACTACCGCCGGAGCGGTACTACCGCTTGTGTGAAGCGGTACTACCGTCCAAGCGGTACTACCGCTTGTGTGAAGCGGTACTACCGCTTGTGTGCGGCTGTGCACGGTTCGGCAGGGATCCGAGTTGGACTCTTTCCCTGCGGGCCAAACCGACCTTGTGCGGGCAAAACCGACCCGGAGGAGGCTTTTACTCCAAGTTTAGACCCCAAGGCTCAACATATAAATAGAGGGGCAGAGCTAGCACACGGGACACATCAGGATTTCCCAAGCCGTGTGCCGGCAACCCTAGCCCTCTAGTTCCTCCGTCATAATCTCCGTAGCGCTTGGCGAAGCCCTGCAGAGATTGTTCCTCACCACCATCACCACGCCGTCGTGCTGCTGGAACTCAACCACTACTTCACCATCGCTCGCTGGATCGAGGAGGTGAAGGCGTCATCAAGCCGTACGTGTGTTGAACGCGGAGGTGCCGTCCGTTCGGCACTAGATCGGAAGGATCGTGATTGGATCGCGGGACGCTCGGCGATTTGGATCGCGAAGACGTTCGACTACATCAACCGCGTTTATTAACGCTTCCGCTTAGCGATCTACAAGGGTATGTAGATTCACTCTCCCTCTCGTAGATGCTCATCACCATGGATAGATCTTATGTGTGCGTAGGAAAATTTTTGTTTCCCATGCAACGTTCCCCAACAATTTTTGTCGTCATCATAGTTCTCCTCTTCTTTTGGGTCCACGCCAAACTGATCATAGTCATCCTCGTTGGCCACTCCGTCCATCCCGACGATGCACCTCTTGGATATTCTGGCGACAACATGACTCGGCTTTGCCGAGTCAGTTATGTAGAAGCATTGTGACACGTCCTCAGCGAATACCCAAGGCTCATATTTGGCGGTAATTCCTTTCACGCCCTTTGAACCAGCAGGTTGTGCTTCAGGCAGAGACATGGTAACGACACCACGTTCTTCCTTCTCGACATTCTTCGCCCATCTGACCCAGAATAGTTGCACCGTGTGATCTTCAGCATACTCAAGTTCCCATATCTCTTTAATCCTTCCGTAGTATCTGTTATTTTCATTCTTGGTGAAGGCAATTATCGTGACGCCTAATTTCTGGTAATCAGAGTTTTTGTCTTTTGCCTCAGTATAGAATGTGTATCCATTGATATCATATGATCGGTAGGTAGCAACAGTGGATGCGGGGCCTACTGCTAATGCATAGATGAGATTTGCATTGGTAATACCCGTTGGTAGTGGTTTCTATGGAATTCTCTCTTTTAACCAAGCTGCAAATTTGGACTTGCGTTCTCTAATGATCTGGGCTTCGGTCCTCTGCCTCCCTACCATTGCATGCTCTCTCTTTAAGGTGTACTTGTGAGTCTGCTGTCAAGGAGTGATTATATCTGCTTGTTGTATCACCACTGTGTGTGCTCTGTCGAAGTCGTCTCCGCGGTTTTGTATATCCACATTTAAATCGAGCTTCAACTGTGAGTGACCTACTCCTTCGAGCCTATCGGCATGCTTCCTCGTGGTCAAACCAAGAGAGTGATCATCATCTATATAATTATTGCAGCATGATATGCACTCTTCGGTCAGATAGGCCTGGACAATGCTTCGATCCGGATGGCCCCGTTACGAACGTAACCCTTCACAATTCCATTCATCCGTTCAAACGGGAACATGGTATGCAAGAATGTCGGTCCAAGGTCTTTAACCTCAGAAACAATATGAACTAGGAGATGCACCATCACATCAAAGAATGACGGTGGGAAATATATCTCAAGCTCACATAGTATTTTGATGATCTCCTCGTGTAGTCGCATGAGATGTCGCACACTGATCAACTTTCGAGAGAGAACGTCAAACATGTTGCAGAATTCAAGAAGTGTGTAGCGGACGTGATCATACATTATCCCTCTAAGAGCTATTGGAAGTAATTGTGTCATCATCACATGAAAATCATGGGCTTCATGTTGCTAAACCTTTGCTTTTTTGTGTCAAGATATCTGCGTATGAGCCCCGAGTAACCAGACGGAACTTTGATGTCGTCAATGCACTTGAAACGTTGATGAAACTCATCCTCGTCAAGCGTGAAGCAAGCTGGGGGGAATAATCATCTTTGGTTTTCGACACGGTTTTTCCCCTCTTTGTATCGCCGGCTATAGCAATGTTTTTACCCTTGGCCGTCTCCTTGGTTCTTTTAAGGGATGCGGGTTGGAGCTCTTCCCTAATACCGATATCTTTCAAGTCTTCTTTTGCCCTCGGACCATCTTTACTTTTTTCTGGCATGTCGAACAGTGTGCCAAGCAAACTCTCGCACACATTTTTTGTGATATGCATCATATCAAGAGAATGCGGCGAACTGAATAGTTCCCAATACTTCAAGCCCCAGAAAAGAAACTTTCTTTTCCATACTTTTAGTAGCATTTTCTCAGAGACCTTCTATGACATGCCAACATTTGGAATGTTATATTAATCACTAGAATGATTGTTTGATTGATTGAGTGATTGAATTTGAGTGAAAATTTGAAACTTTTAAAAACTTTTGACTGAGAGGGAATAAAATGATTTCCTCTTATCTTTGAATTCAAATTTCATCCAGTACAAATCAATGAGAGAAGATGACATGACTTCTTCAAATGATGGATTTGAACTTTTGGATTTGCAAAAACTATTGAAAATTTTCTGGTTGGAATCCATTTCATATTTGGCTCCATTTTAAGGTTTGAATGAATGCAAATTGACTTTCCCAAATTCAAAAAAAATGAGAGGAGGAACATGACCCTCCAAACCAGGGATATTTTTGTGAAATATATGAACCTTAAAACCCAGGGGGTTATTTGAAAAATATTTGCAAAAAAGGAATAAAACCAATTTAAACATTTTCTGAAAAATCTTTTCTATAAAGTATTTATTTTGGCCGTGGAAAAATGTTTATCTTATTGCATTTATTTTTCTGATCATTTTGGTATATAAATCTTCTATATTTGACTTTATCTTCACTTTCCTTTTCATTGTATTGTTTCCTGTTTTTGAAAAAAAGGAAAAAGGCTCTTTATTAGGAAATTCCCCCGAAGCCCAATAGGAACAGGACCGGCCCAGGATCCCTTCGCCAGATCCGAATCAATTCGGATCGGCCGCCCGATCGCCTCGCCCTCCCCTTCTTCCACTGACTCGCCAGGCCCACTGGCCGTTTACCTTCCCGAGCGTTCTTCTTCCTCCTTCCTTCTTTCCTCCTTCCTTCGCCGGAGCCGACCGGATCCGCCGCGGATCTCCCTCTCCTTGCCGCTTGGAGCACCCCGAGGCCCTCTATAAATAGCGGAGGCCACCCGCATCTCATTTTTTTGCCTAGACCCCCAAGAGCCCCGCACCAGAGACGTCGCGTCGCCATCGCCGGAGTTCTGTTCGAGTCGAGCACACTCTGAGCTCGTGCCGCTCACCACCCGCCTCCCGAACCCCTCCGACTCCACCCATCAACGCTGGAGCTTCGCCGCTTTCACCTGGTGCAATCGTCTTCGCCGGAGATCCCTGGAGCATTGTCGCCATCAACCCGGCGAGCACCTCGCCGGAGCTCTGCTTGGACCCGAACCTCCACGAGCTCGAGGCGCTCGTCTCCGTCTACCCCGAACGCCTCTGACGCCACCACTCGACGTAGGAGGACCGGCGTAGTCGCCTGGAGCTCTCCGCTGCCGCCGGCAACCACCGGAGCGCCGTCCCCGAGCACCACCGCGCCTCTGCCTCGCCGTCGCCATCATCGGAGCTCCCCTCTCCCTCTGTAATTCATGGCGATGCCCTCCTCCGTCCGATCTGATTTGAACATTTAGGATTAGAATCCCCGTACCATTTCGGTTTAATAAAAAGAACCGCCGGTTTTCTTTTAGTTATTTTAGACCGAAGCGTTTTCCTTTTATTTGTGCATGTTCGCTCGTTAGCACCCGCAAGTGCACGCCCATAGCCAATGGCATTCGGCCACGTTGCCTGTTCACTATTTAAGTTTTTCTTTCATTTTCTGTTTTCTGTTTTAAAAACAGAATAGTTCTGTTTTTGTTTTTGCTTTATCTTTTAGGATATTTAGAGTTTTTATTTGATTCTTTTTGTATTGCGTCAATTTTTTTGCCTAGTTTCTGTAGATATCAAGTTTGACCATGGTTGAAAATTGTAAATTTGAATTCAAACAGATTTGATTTAAATCTTCTTTTGTGGATAACATGAGTTTAAAAACATATTTTTGAGTGATTCTTTTTGCTACTGGTTTTTATTAGTTATTTCTATCACCAGGTTCAATTTGAGAATTTTTAGAATATTTTAAATTAGGGTTTCAAGCAAAACAGATTCTGTTTTAGTTCTTTTTAGGTTTATTTCTAATTCTTTTGTTTTGATTGTTTTAATTTATTTTTCTTTTATATTAGTTGACAAGTTTTACTTTGTTTTTTGTTAGTTAGCAGTAGTATTTCAACCAAGTTTATTTTTATGTTATTTATTATTTTTGATACCATGAAATCAATTCTAGTTTCATAATAACTTGCAAATTGGTTTCATTGCTAGTTTGATTTCCTATTTGAAAATATTTTTATAAATTGTTTTATAAGTTTTACTTTCTGTTAACTTAGTTGTTTTATATTTTGTTTTATCTTATTTTATTATTTTATTTGGTTTACTTGTTGTTAAGTTTATTAACTAGAAAACTTATGGTGTTTAGTATGTTGTTTTTCATAATTCTTAATTGTTCTTCAAAAGTAATTCCTTTTGCTAGTTAAATATTTACTAAGATACTTTTGTTATATTTTATATTGGTTTTTCTCTATTGAAAATAGTTTATTTGTAGGGAAAACTACCCTTGGTTGTTTTGATGAAATTTTGTTGTTTTAACTTTTGTCTTAAGTATTTCCTTCATCACAACCCTTTTGTGTTTGGTTTTTGTGTTGCTTTTTGATTGTTAGTATTGATTGCTAGTATGATTGCTTATATAAGTGCAATGTTTGATTATATAGATTTCATCGGATAGTGACGAATAGTTTTATCAAGTTATTTTCTGGGAGCGATATTTGTCTTCATCAACAGTACAGGCAAGTTCACTTTGATCATCTTACATTACCTATGTTTAAAATGCATTAGAACAAATCTCTCCATCATACATCCAGTAGGATATTGAGCTTGAACTTGTGGTAGTATCATGAGGTAGGAGAAACCCAACACCCTGTTACCATTGCCCGGGAAGGGACGTTACTTCACAATTGCTACGCTTTAGTAGACGGGGTTTGGTTGTGAGATTCAGGAGTGTTGTGAGCTTAATTAATTATTTCAAGACCTACATGATGATCAAGACTTCAAGACTTCAAGGACGCAATATACCTCTGGGTGGATTGGACATGCATCTGGCAGCCTGATATCTATCAAGGTTATGCCCGGGAATCCTGGTATCTACCTGTGATCATCCCGACGGAATACCACCCAGGCTCAAAGAGATGGATGGATACTTCAAGGCCGGAAAGCTTACGTGTGCAACCGCAAGTCAATATGGGCTCTGGTTTGGTTGACCTTAGTCGTGACTCCGGTAGGTTAGATTGCTATGAGATGTAGAAGAACGGTAGGATTGGATGGGCACTGACTTTCTACCGGAGGATCGCTTTTGAAGACCATGTTTCGATCGTCTCGTTCTCAAACACCAGGCAGTGCGAGGACACAACAAGAGGGGTCGAATCTTGCGGGTAAAGCGTACAAAACTCTGCAGAGTGTTAAACTAATCGATTAGCCGTGTCCCCGGTTACGGACAACATGAGCACCGGAGATGATACTATCGGCCAGTCTCAACACAATTAATAAATTTATGATGAGTGGGTCTATTAATTATTTTGGGATATGAGAATTGGTTGGTGGAACCATCTCATTAACAACCAACTTTTGTAGTGATATTTCGTTTGACTCCTTTGCTGTAGGGAAAATAAAACCATCTTTTCTGCAAAAACTCAGACGCAGAGCCAACAAGCCTTTTGCATATAGAATAGTCTTATCATTTTATCCGATGGTGATCTTGCCGGTACATTCAATGTACTGACCTACACGGCTGCAACATCTTATGTTGCAGATATTTTTCTACGACGAGTGTACGATTCAGGGTTACGGTCTACACTCAACCTGCCGTTGGTGTTTATTGGGACTCCACTCCCGTTGACTGTTTCCGCTGGGATTTAAGAGGTATATATCAATTTTACGTTATTTACGTGTGATTGCACTTTGATATATACATTGATGTATTGTGTGTGCCAGCATACTTATCCAGGGATGGCAATAACACACAGAGGCTTGACTCGTTTTGAGTCGGGACGCTACACCTTCTTTATCTTCCTTCCTGGCTCCGGGCAATATTTCCAATTCTTTAACATCTCAGGGGTTTCTTATCCACTCCTCTTACGTGGTGGACCTTGGGCGTCATCCGTGTTGTGGAACAGATCTCCATGACTTATCCACTCATCATCTTTGTCAATCCACCTTCGATGGCCCATGAACACTATTTTGCAACTGCCCTTTTTTGATAGCCGGCGAAAAGATGTGTCATCCATAAGTTTAACACATCCGCAATGTCCATGACACGCTTGTCCGGCAATATATCCGTAACCTAGATAGTCATGAACGATCGTGAGCAATGCTGCTCTCATTGGAAAATAGTTTCCGATGCTAGCGTCCCACATTTTGACCCCTTCATCCTTCCGTAATATGTCCAACTCCTCCTTCAATAGTGTCGTGGGAATGAACCTGAAAATAGTACTAGGGGTACAAAAGGAGGGGCGAAGTCTAGCTACGGCGCAAGTGTGCACTCGGATGTGTACGAGTTCAGGCCTCACTCGAAAGTAATAAAAGCCCTACGTCTCGAGCCCAGAGGCTTTGGTGTTTGCTTTACGTGGTAGAAGATTACACAGGGTCAGAACCCTTGCACTGGTGCCCGGGGGTGGCTTATATAGAGTGCGCCACCACCGGCCGAGCAGCATCATTAGGACAATAAATGCTAATGAAAGCCGCGTTACAGGAACGGCTGATTAACTAGGCGTTACTGGTAACGGGGAATTAACTTCATAATGAGTGACTATTCGAATTCCACGAACTCTATGTCTTCTGGGTCGCCTGAGCTCCTATCTGACCGAGTGGCGCCGTGGTAGTCCGAGTGGCTTGAATAATCCGAGTGAATAGCCATATGCATCCGAATGCGTCTTTAACCCAGGGGCTTTCATGACCTTGTGGGACCATAGGTGGGCCCTAGATGTCAGGCCCGTGATCCTACCCATAGTAGGCATCCTCATCAGTAGCCCCCGAATCCATGAGGTTTTAGTAGTCGAGTGACCGACACTCGGAAGCGTCGACGGCCCCTCAGAGGTGTCCAAGAAACCGTCTTGCCATTTTTCACTCGGCTTCAAACCATGATGGATTCAGGATTAACATTCCTTGTCCAAACTGTCTAGCTTGGCGGAGCAGTACTATCGTATGAAGTCGAAGTGTTTCTCGGAAGAAACGATCCAAATTTCCGGTCATTTTATCCGAGTGTTTGGTTGGTGTGAGTCATCCATTCGATCTGCAGGAGCGGGTCGCCGGATCCTTCGAAGCGCGGAGCTTGTCTCATTTAAGGCACGGAGAAATTTCCGCGCGTTTGAAACCCTAAAGGTTGCGCGCGGGCGCGCGACGGAACCGTCACGTCGCGGTAATTTGGGGTAGTGGGCACGGTGCCTCGATGCCTGTGCCGAGATTTTCGCTACGTGTTCCCAAGGCTCTGAACAGTAGATCCGCGGATCTCGCTCCGTTTGCGGATTGACGACCAGAGATTTCGCTGGATTTCTGGTATAAAGATGGAAGCATTGTTGGGGGTGAGACAGATCTCACATCTGCCCTCTCCCTCGTCTTCTCCGACGCCTGCCCGCGTTCCCTCCACATTTCTCCTGTCGTAGGTCAGTTCGAGCTCGCCGGAGAGGATGCGCGCGGCGGCTGCGACTGCGAAGGACGAGCGAGCGAAGAAGAGCTCGTGCGCCTCCTCCTCAAGCGTCGGGGCGCCGGCTGGATGGACCCAAGGCGAGTGGCTGCCGTCGTGGGTCACCAAGGCCCGGATGCTCGAGCTGGTGGTCCAAGGATTCGTGCCCGAGGGGAGCTGGCGGTTGCCGGGGGCGGGCGAGGACGAGCCTTCACCGAAGGGAGATGAGCGCGTGCTCTTGGTGACCCACCTCGAGCGAGGTTTCTCCCTTCCGCCTCATCCATTCTTCCGCAGATTTTTGGGTTATTTTGGTGCTCAGCTTCATCATATTCCTCCCAATGATGTCGTTTACCTAGCCGCATTCATTTCTCTCTGCGAAAACTTCTTGGGTTGTCACCCCCATTGGGGTTTGTTCAAGCATCTCTTTACTTGCCGAGTGATGACTGTAAAAAAGCCCACTCGGTCGAAAGATAAGACGAATGTGGCCCAGTTGTGTGGGGGTCTAGGAATGCAACTACGGGGAAAAGTTTGTTTCCCGCAGATGACGTTTCCAGACTCGGTGAAGGGGTGGCAAGAAAACTGGTTTTACTGTCAGGACATTCCAGTCGGTGAAGGTCAGTCGGGACTTCCGCTGTATACATCTGAGCGCATTCGGCCAGTCCCCAGGCTGACTGTGACCAAGGAGGAGAAGACTAAAGTGGATATCCTGGCGATAGCTCTGGTAGCCCTAGTGCAGAAAGGTGTTAACGACCTCGACTTGCTGGAGGTTTTTCTCCAGAGGAGGATCCAACCGCTGCAAGCCAGGGCTCACCCCATGTGGGAGTATGCTGGACCGAGTGACGCCACTCGAACTCACCCGGAGGAACTCAATGCAAACATGGTGGAAGCCAAGATCAAGGCCATCACTCCAGCGCGCGACAACCCCAGAGGGAGCAGGCTGGTGGCTCCACTCTCATCAGAGAATCTGCCGAATGAGGTAAACTCCGAAGGTCCATTATCCGAGTGATATTCGTGTATTCATTGTAATTGATCCGACTGATCTTTTTCTTCATTCGGCAGGCCTTCACGCAGATGAGCAGCCAGGTGCCAATCGTGGACAGGGGTCCAGTTGATGTTGCAAGTGATACTGATCATCCAGAAGGTTCGGCAGAAGCGGGGGAGTACAAAGAAGCCGAAGACGATGAAGACGATGAAGAAGAAGAAGAAGGCTCGGAGGGCAGCGACGAGGTGGAGTCGTCGCGCTCGGATGACCGAGTGCCCGAAGTTCGTTCCAAGGCGCGCCAGGACCCGTGAGTCGGCGGTGGCGGTCCCAAGGGACCAAAAACCGTCAAGCCGACTGGGTCTGCCCTTCCGACTCGTAGCTCGAAGCGTGGACGTGGAGAACTTGTATCATCACCCGAGAAGGTGGCGAAATAGGCCAAAGTCTCCACGGCCAAACCTCGGAAGGCACTTCCCATCCCAAAGATCAAGATGACCATTCCCGTGGCCTCGGCGTAAGTATCTCCACTTCAACAATTGTTGTCTAAATTTATCCGAGTGATGTAATAATCCGAGTGTTTACTTTTGCAGTGCTGACACTTCAACTGCTTCACCTGATCCCCACACTCTGGAGAAAGAGCGGGCTGACGCCGATGTTGCATCTTCAAAAGGTAAGCTTCGGATTCACTCAGTGCCTTAGAACATCTCCGAGTGTTTACTTTTCACTCATCTCTGTATGCCTTTGAACACTTGCAACTCCGTGTGAAGTGATCGACATTGATGCGGGCGACAAGGTTGAAATGCCAAACCCTTCTGCCGACGCGGACATCGTGATGCAGGAGTCATCACCTGCCGATGCCTTGGTGCCAGCACGAGGGGCCATCTCGGGAGCTGGAGCTGCACTCGAAACTGCTACATCATCCTCGATGTTGACTCCCTCCACAACCAACATCTTTGCGCTACACTATGTCCCGGAGGATCAAGTGGGAGCGAACAAAGAGGCGTTAATCCAGCTGGAGGTGATGAGTGAACGACTGAAGACGGCGGATGATGCGAGTGAGGCGTTGAAGAAGAATGTCCGAGTAAGTACTCTCGTAAGTACCTTCCTCAGTCGGGATTTTTTATTTCTGTCTTGTGTGGATTTGCATCCGGGCACACCTGCTGGGTGTCTTTGGGTTCCAGTGGGGGCGCGCTGAGCGCACTCACTGGGTGTAGTCCCCGAGGCTGCAGTCGACTGAAGCAGTCGGCGGGAGTCTAAGAGTCCGAATGAATTTTATGTTCGATCCGTTTGTTAAGCTTGAAGAAAAACCTTGTATTTGATTTTCCAGTGGGGGCATGCTGAGCGCACCCACTGGGTGTAGTCCCCGAGACTGCCGTCGACTGAAGCAGTCGGCGGGAGTCTTAGAGTCTGAGTCAAAATTTTGACCAATATTTTTCCTGTAATTCCTGTTTGCAGGCTGTTTGTGAACTCGGGAGCCACTATAAAGCTTTGGAGAAGGAGGTGCAGGACCTGCGCATCAACCTTGAAGCCGAGAAGACCAAGAATGTCCGACTGGAGCAGGAGAAGAAAGAAATCGAAGGTATATCCATCTTGCCCGACTGTTGCAATAGATGTCCTCTCTCCCCGTCCGACTGAGTCTATTTCATCAGATCTTCGTGGCGGAAATCGTAAACTTGTCGAGAGGCTGAAGAATTCCATTTCTTTAGAAATTGTGAAGATGGCCCTCGAGAAGAAAGACACAGATCTAGCAGCTGCCCAGAAGGACGCTAGCCGAAAGACCAAGGAGGCCGAGGAGAAGCTGAAAGCAGTCGGGAAGCTGGAAGAAGAGAATAAAGCTTTGGAGGTTGCCGCGAAGAAGTCCAAGGAGGAGCTCCCCGAGTTGAAGAAGTCATACGCCGAGTGGGAGACCAAGCTCAAGCACATCTCAGCGAAGAAAAAGGAGCTAGAGCAGTTTGTTGAAGAATATGGTGACTCCGTGAGCGAAAAGCTCAAAGGTAAACGCTCCCGAGTGATCTCCGTGCAGCTGTGTCTGACTGAATGAGTTGTTCTCACTTCTGACTCTTTTCTTCGTGCAAAGAAAACTAGATTTCTGTGATGATGTTGCTGAGGAGACTGACAAGATCGAGAAGGAGCTGGACCCGTCCTGAGAGCTACTCAAGGATAGCGCTGCCATGGCCATTCTTCGTTTGGAAGAGCGCGTCGACCAAGTGACATCGTGCATGAAGAGGCTCAGCACTGCCATATCGGACATCGATCGGGATGTCTTTTCTGACAAAGAGCCTTCAAAGGATCTGGAATCCGCTCTCACCCGAGTGAGAGATGTTCCGAGCCGAGTGAAGGCTTGGAAAAAATCCGCGGCTCGAGCCGGAGCTGACATTGCTCTTTCACTCGTTCGTGTCCACTGCAAGGGAGTGGACGAGAGGAAGCTGAAGTCCCTGGAGGTCGCTAACAGGAAGCATGCCAAGGTTGAAGACTTCATGGAGATGTTCATGGAAGTTGCCACTCGGATCGCAGACAGCATCGACCTGGACACCTTCGTTGAAGCAGTGGTCCCGCCTCACCCCGAGTGATCATCGGATTTGAAACTCTTTAAGCTTTTGCCTCGGAATGCCGAGTCATAGTTGTAACCGTAAGACTTTGAATGAGCATGAGGCTCCTGTCGTCAGAACCTTTACCCGTACTCTCATTTCAAGTGACGCAGTTTTTATTTGCCTTGGCTTTATTCGATCTTTGATTTCTGAATGCTTATACTTAGGCGATGCGGAACCGCAACTAAGTCCCCGAGTGTGGGTGAGGCCCGCACTTGGAGTTGTTCATGAGAACAATGATGGTCTTGTCCATCCTAGTAATGATGGTCCTGTCCATCCTAGTAATGATGGTCCTATCCATCTTAGTGTCCGAGTGTAGAGGATGTCTCGCTCGAAACGGTTTTTAACCTAGGCGATGCGGGATCGCGGCTAAGCCCCCGAGTGTGGGTGAGGCCCGCACTCAGAATTGTTCATGAGAACAACGATGGTCATGTCCATCTTAGTAATGATGGTCCTGTCCATCTTAGTGTCCGAGTGTAGAGGATGTCTCACTCGAAACGGTTTTTAACTTATGCGATGCGGGATCGCGGCTAAGCCCCCGAGTGTGGGTGAGGCCCGCACTCGGAATTGTTCATGAGAACAATGATGGTCCTGTCCATCTTAGTAATGATGGTCCTGTCCATCTTACTGTCCGAGTGTAGAGGATGTCTCACTCAAAACGGTTTTTAACTTAGGCGATGCGGGATCGCGGCTAAGCCCCCGAGTGTGGGTGAGGCCCGCACTCGGAGTTGTTCATGAGAACAACGATGGTCCTGCCCATCTTAGTAATGATGGTCCTGTCCATATTAGTGTCCGAGTGTAGAGGATGTCTCACTCGAAACGGTTTTTAACTTAGGCGATGCAGGATCGCGGCTAAGCCCCCGAGTGTGGGTGAGGCCCGCTCTCGGAATTGTTCATGAGAACAACGATGGTCCTGTCCATCTTAGTAATGATGGTCCTGTCCATCTTAGTGTCCGAGTGTAGAGGATGTCTCACTCAAAACGGTTTTTAACTTAGGCGATGCGGGATCGCGGCTAAGCCCCCGAGTGTGGGTGAGGCCCGCACTCGGAATTATTCATGAGAACAATGATGGTCCTGTCCATCTTAGTAATGATGGTCATGTCCATCTTACTGTCCGAGTGTAGAGGATGTCTCACTCGAAATGGGTTTTAACTTAAGCGATGCGGGATCGCGGCTAAGCCCCCGAGTGTGGGTGAGGCCCGCACTCGGAATTGTTCATGAGAACAACGATGGTCCTGTCCATCTTAGTAATGATGGTCCTGTCCATCTTAGTGTCCGAGTGTAGAGGATGTCTCACTCGAAATGGTTTTTAACTTAGGCGATGCGGGATCGCGGCTAAGCCCCCGAGTGTGGGTGAGGCCCTCACTCGGAATTGTTCATGAGAACAACGATGGTCCTGTCCATCTTAGTGTCCGAGTGTAGAGGATGTCTCACTCGAAATGGTTTTTAACTTAGGCGATGCGGGATCGCGGCTAAGCATACTACACTCACTGGGGGTGATAAGAGAGAGATTGATTCACCGGAGTGAAAAGAGTTAAATTTCGACAAAACATAAAGGAACGAAACTTTATTCATCGAGATCACTCGGATTCATTATTGGAATGACAAACTAAAGTAGTCATGTTCTACGTGTAGAACTTGCGAAGTAGATCCGCATTCCAAGTTCGGGGCTCTTCCACGCCATCTTTGATGTTGTAGAGCCGGTAGGCCCCATTGTGCAGGACTTTGGAGATCGCATACGGCCCCTGCCACGGAGGTGCCAGCTTATGAGGTTTTTGCTGGTCCAGTCGGAGGACAAGATATCCTTCCTGAAAATTTCGACCTTGGACTAGTCTGTCATGGTAACGCCTCAGATCCTGCTGATAAAGTGTCGATCTGATGAGGGCCCGCCCTCTCTCTTCCTCCAAGAGGTCAAGACCATCTAGTCGTGCTGCTTCAGCTTCGGCTTCATCATATTGTTCCACTCGGGGGGAATTGTGTTGAAGATCACTCGGCAGCACGGCTTCTGATCCGTACACCATGAAGAAAGGAGTGTGTTTTGTAGAGCGGTTCGGGGTTTTCCGTATGCCCCATAAGACGGATGGAAACTCTTCAACCCAGGCCCCTGCAGCATACTTCAGGTCTCTCATCAATCGGGGTTTCAAACCTTGGAGAATCATTCCGTTTGCTCGTTCTGCCTGTCCATTCGACTGCGGGTGAGCCACTGAGGCATAGTTAACCCGAGTGCCTTGGGAGAAGCAAAATTCACGGAACTCGTCCGAGTCGAAGTTCTTCCCATTATATGTGATAATGTCATGTGGCACGCCGAATCTGAAGATGATCTGCCGAATGAAACTGACGGCAGTACCCGAATCCAAGCTTTCGATGGGCTTCGCTTCAACCCATTTGGTGAACTTGTCAACCGCCACAAGCAGGTGGGTGAATCCACTCATCCCAGTCCGCAGAGGACCGACCATATCGAGGCCCCATACTACAAACGGCCAGGTGAGCGGGATAGTCTTTAGCGCGGACGCAGGCTTGTGAGACTTATTTTTGTAGAACTGACACTCGACGCACAGGTCGACCAAATCCCATGCCGCTTCATTGGCTCGGGGCCAATAAAAACCCGCTCGGAAAGCCTTAGCGACCAAAGTCCGAGAGGAAGCGTGATGGCCGCAAGTTCCCGAGTGAATCTCGTGTAAGATCTGCAGCCCTTCCTCTAGGGAAATGCATTTCTGAGTGACTCCTGTAGTGCTTTTTTGTATAACTGGTCCCCCAGGACTTCGAATGACTTGGATCGATGGACGATTCGGCGAGCTTCTTCTTCATCTTCGGGGAGTTCTTGCCGGAGCAAGTATGCCAAATAGGGTTGAGTCCACTCAGGAGTGATTACCAGCATTTCATGGACTAGATCAACTACGGTCGGGACGTCAACCTCAGTCGGATTCGATGGACCGACTGCTTGGGGGGGCTCCTTTGTGAAAGGATCTTCTACAATTGTTGGGGCGCGCAGATGTTCAAGGAAAATGTCCTTAGGGACTGCTCGCCGAGTGGACCCAATCTTTGCCAGGTCGTTTGCTGCCTGATTCTTTGCGCGAGGAATGTGATGCAGCTCCAAACCTTCAAACTTCTTCTCCAGCTTTCTGACCGCGTTGTAGTAACCGGTCATTGCTGGGCTTCGAATGTCCCACTCTTTCATCACTTGGTTGACAACGAGGTCCGGATCGCCGTAGACCATCAAACGACGAATGCCGAGTGATATGGCCATACGGAGCCCATACAGGAGGGCCTCGTACTCAGCCTCATTGTTTGATGAATCGAAATGGATTTGGAGGACATAGTTCAGCCGATCTCCTTTGGGAGAAACAAGAACCACGCCAGCCCTCGAGCCATTGAGCATCTTGGATCCATAAAAAAACATAGTCCAATGCTCGGGGACACTCGGAATTGGCTGTTCTTGCTCGATCCACTCGGCCATAAAATCAACCAATGCCTGGGACTTGATTGCTTTCTTAGCTTCAAACTTGATCTCCAACGGAAGGAGCTCAATTGCCCATTTTGCCACTCGGCCAGCAGCGTCTCTGTTATGCAAGATCTCCGACAGGGGAGCATTGCTAATGACCGTGACCGAGTGATCTTGGAAGTAGTGAACCACCTTTTTAGCAGTCAGGTAAATACCATAGACCAGCTTTTGATAGTGCGGGTACCTTTGCTTGGAAGGGGTCAACACTTCTGAAATATAATATATGGGTCTTTGGACTTTGAATGTTTTTCCCGACTCCTCGCGCTCTATGGCAAGGATGGTGCTCACCACTTGGCTGGTCGCCGCGATGTACAGGAGTAAGGGTTCCTGGCTGCCCGGAGCAGCTAACACCGGCTGGGTGGAAAGCAATGCCATGAGTTCTTCGAACGCGGCTTGCGCTTCAGGAGTCCACTCGAACTTATCCAATTTTTTCATCAATCGATAAAGAGGGAGCGCCTTCTCACCGAGTCTTGAGATGAATCGGCTCAGGGCCGCAAGACAACCTGTCAGCCTTTGCACGTCGTGTAAGCGCTCTGGTTGCTTCATTCGGACTATAGCGCCGATTTTATCTGGATTAGCATCGTTCCCTCATTCGGAAACGAGAAAACCGAGTAACTTTCCGGCTGGCACTCCGAATGTGCATTTAGCTGGATTCAGCTTTATCCCGAAGGTTCGCGAAGGTCTCAGCAAGGTCAGTCAGGAGGTCGGAACCTTTCCTAGACTTGACCACGATATCATCCATATAAGCCTCCACATTCCGACTGATCTGCTTTTGCAAGCATTTCTGGATCATGCGCTGGAAAGTAGCCTCAGCATTCTTCAAGCCGAATGGCATTGTGACATAGCAAAAACACCCAAATGGGGTGATGAAGGCCGTCTTTATTTCATCGGGCCCGTACATTCGGATCTGGTGGTACTTGGAGTACGCATCCAGGAACGACAGACGTTCGCATCCGGCAGTAGAGTCCACTATCTGATCTATACGGGGCAAAGGGAAATGATCCTTCGGGCAGGCCCGATTGAGGTGTTTGAAGTCAATACACATACGGAGTGATTTGTCCTTCTTCAGCACCAAAACGACATTCGCGAGCCACTCGGAGTGGTAAACCTCGCGAATGAACTCGGCGGCAAGGAGTCGAGCTATCTCTTGACCAATCGCCTTGCGTTTCTCGACGAAAGATCGACGCAAGTACTCTTTGACTGGCTTGGCCTTGGGATCGGTTCGGAGTCGGTGCTCAGCCAGTCCCCTGGGAACACCAGGAATGTCAGACGTCTTCCATGCGAAGATGTCCCAGTTCTCACGGAGGAACTAGATGAGCTCGGCTTCCTATTTCTCTCCGAGTGACGTGGATATGTTTGTCGGAGCAGCACTTGGGTCACTCTGATGAACATGGACATGCTTGGTCTCACCGGCCGACTGGAAAGCCGATTCCGAAGCCGGCCGCTTTGACCTGAGCAGATCGGCCGTGTCCACTTCTTTCTTATACCCTTCGAGCTTGACTGCGGGTACATGCTCGTTGGCGATCTTGGAGCCTTGCTGGAGGCACTCTTCGGCAATCTTCCGGTCGCCAGTCACTGTGATCACGCCTTTAGGCCCTGGCATCTTGAGTTTGACATACACGTAACATGGTCTCGCCATGAAACGCGCGTAGGCGGGCCTACCCAAGATGGCGTGATAAGCTCTGCGGAAGTCTACCACCTCGAAGGTTAACCTTTCCTTTCGGAAATTCTTTTCGCTCCCGAACACGACGTCAAGAGCGATCTGGCCGGGTGACTCCGCCTTCTTTCCAGGGACAATCCCGTGGAAATGCATGTTGCTCTTGCTCAAATGAGACATTGGGATGCCCATTGCCTTGAGCGTATCAGCATAAATGATATTGAGTTCGCTGCCTCCAACCATCAGGACCTTACGCAGTCGGACGTCACCCACTGCCGGATCGACGACCAACGCATGCCTCCCAGGGGTGGCTATGTGAGGCGAATGGTCGGACTGGTCAAAAGTTACAGGTGTCTTCGTCCAGTTGAGGTACTTGGTGGCAATCGGAACTGCCATGTTAACCTCCCGATTGACAACCTTCAACTGCCTCTTGCTTTCAACGTCAGCAAAGATCACGAGGACTTTATCAATTTGTGGGTACTCGGGAGTACCTTCATCATCCTTGGCATCGACTTTTTCACTCGAGGGCTCCGTGCCCATCTCCTGCTTGAGCAGGCGACATTCCCGAGTGGTGTGCTTCGGGAGCACAACGTTGCCTTCTTCATCCGTCTTGGTATGAATCTGGCACGGCTGATCGAGAATGTCAGACTTAGAGTCGGACTTCTTCTTGGGAATCCACTCTTTCTTCTTATTCTTCGGCTTCGGCTTGCCTTGGCCTTGCCCTTGGATGGCTGCAACCTCTGCCTTGCCGGAAGCATCAGCCTTCTGCTTCTGATTCTTCCCAGCATTGCCTCCTGATTGAGGGGCGTTGCCAGTTCGACCTTTGCCGCTATGGAGGCGGTCTTCTTCCTCGCCATTGGCGTACTTGTTCGCGATCTCCATGGCCTGAATGAGGGACAGATCCCCAGCTCGGCCAAACTTCAAGATCAACTCTCGATACCGAGTGCCTGCCTTGAAGGCGCACACGGCCTGATGTTCAGTCACATTTTCCACGGCATTGTGCAGTGTGGTCCAGCACTGAATGTGCTCGCGGAGATTCTCATTGCTCTTTTGGACGCAGTGTTGTAACTCAGTCAATCCACCCGGGCGCTTGTACGTGCCCTCGAATGTCTTGACGAACACTCGGGTCAAATCTTCCCAACAATAAATGCAATTGGCGGGCAACTGATTCAGCCACGCTCGCGCGGACCCTTCCAACATGAGCGGAAGGTGCTGCATCGCAACGAAGTCGTTGCCGCCGCTGATCTGGACGGCAAGTCGATAATCCTCGAGCCAGGTCTCCGGCTTGGATTCGCCGTTGAACTTCCCAATTCCGGTTGCCAACCGATAATTGGGGGGTATTTCAGCCTCTCGGATGTATCTGCTGAAACACCCGAGACCGGTGACACCCCAGCCGCTCGCTCGATCTCTGTCATATCTGTTCCGATCAACCACTCACTGAGCGATGTCAGACCGGGCGTCGTAGCCTCTGTGCCGAACAGGGCTCCGTTCACGGTCCCTCCCGAGTGGGTAGCCTCCGTCATACGGACGTTGACCACGCATGCCGCCCCTCGGAGGGGGGGTCCGAATAAAGTCGCGGTTGTCGCGCCCGCGTCCTCCGTGCGGGCCTCTCGGAAGAGGAGGAGTTCGCGGGTCTTTCCTTGGTGCGAGAGGACTATGAACAGACTGGACGGTGTCCGCCCAAGTGGATTCATTGCGAATGCATTGGTGTGACTGTGATACCTCAGAATTTTGCTGTAGGGCGGTCTTCAGCAAGGCCTGGATTTGCCGAATGCCCTCACCAGCTACCGAGTCAGACGGCTGGATTGAATCTGCAATCCGAGTGGCTGCGGCCAGATTCAACAAGGGAGTGCACATCACCGGGATGGTGTATGGCCGATCCTTTGTGAACACCTGACGGAGACTACGGCTGGAGCTAGGAAGCTCTCTTGCCGCGCGTTCGTCGAGTGACTGTTGGAGCCGCTCGGGCTGCTCGCGCTCAGCCATGGTGGCCTGGCGTGCAGCCTCCAGGGCTATCTCATCCGGGGTATTTCCCGCATTGGGTGTCAGAAGGACCTGATCGTTCCTGCGCCTGATTTCCTCCCGCTGCTCCCGAGTGAGGGGTCGGGGAACGTAGCCATCGGAGCTAGCGTTGTTGCGGTTGCCGTCCCGATCACGGGTATTCCCTCGCGGAATGTCCAGGAGGAGCGGCACCTCGGGCTGGGCCGGCCATCAGGACCTCCGCCACGTCTCCGCTGCTCTCGCGCTCGGCTGTACCGGAAGACTCGTCATCCAATGACGGGAAGATTCAGTGGACGGACTCGTCGGCACTGAGTGTGGCCACTTGCTAGACCGCGGCTTGAGCTGCTACAGCATGCTTGATCCAACGCTGCAGCCGCGAGCGTCCGGAGCGCCTGCGACAAGCCGCAAGGCGAGTCAGAGAAGTCGGTCGATAAGGTGTAGACGGTTGTCGAAGGAGGACTCCGAACGTCGTCGCGCTGAAATGCACCGCGCCTCGGGTGGGCAATGCCTCTGCATCCAGCGGCGCCTCCTGCAGCCATGCCGAATCGTCGACGGTGAAGCTGAGGGATCCGAAGAGGATCTCGTCGCCGAATGTGATCATGATGATCGGAAAAGTGGAAATTCCACCTGCGCCGGAATTCGCTAGATGCGCAGCCCCACGGTGGGCGCCAACTATCGTGGGAATGAACCTGACAATAGTACTAGGGGTACGAAAGGAGGGGCGAAGTCTAGCTACGGCGCAAGTGTGCACTCGGATGTGTACGAGTTCAGGCCTCACTCGGAAGTGATAAAAGTCCTACGTCTCGAGCCCAGAGGCTTTGGTGTTTGCTTTAGGTGGTAGAAGATTACACAGGGTCGGAACCCTTGCACTGGTGCCCGGGGGTGGCTTATATAGAGTGCGCCACCACCGGCCGAGCAGCATCATTAGGACAATAAATGCTAATGAAAGCCGCGTTACAGGAACGGCTGATTAACTAGGCGTTACTGGTAACGGGGAATTAACTTCATAACGAGTGACTATTCGAATTCCACGAACGCTATGTCTTCTGGGTCGCCTGAGCTCCTATCTGACCGAATGGCGCCGTGGTAGTCCGAGTGGCTTGAATAATCCGAGTGAATAGCCCTATGCATCCGAATGCGTCTTTAACCCAGGGGCTTTAATGACGTTGTGGGACCACAGGTGGGCCCTAGATGTCAGGCCTATGACCCTACCCATAGTAGGCATCCTCATCAAATAGCTCAAAATATGTGTTGATATCGTTGCCTGGTTGGACCGGCCCTTGAATTAGCATTACCATGTGTATGTACTTTTGTTTCATGCAGAGCCAAGGCGGGAGGTTGTACATCCAAACAAACATGGGCGATGTACTATGTGTGCTACTCTGGTTGCCAAATGGATTTAGTCCATCACTACTGACACCCAACCTGGGGTTTCTTGGTTCTGCTGTGAATTCTAGTTCTATGCAGTTGAGTGCTTTCCACTGACAACCATCTGCAATATGTCTCAAAATGCCATCATTTTTGGATGTCCTGGTCTTGTGCCAAGTCATGTTCTTTGCTTCCTTCACATTAGCGAAATAATGCTGCAGACATAGAATCAACGGAAGGTACCATACAACCTTTCGAGGCTCCTTCTTTCTATGCTTGTATTGGGGTTCCTTGCAAGTTGGACACTATGTTTTGTGCCCATGCTCATTACGATATAAGATGCAATCATTTACTCATACATGATATCTTACATGCGGCAAATCAAGAGGCACACGATCTTTTTCGCCTCATCGACACTCTTACGCAACAAATTCCCCTTGGGCAAAACTTTATGTAAATATTCCAATGTAGCGTCCAGACTTGCGTCTGTGCTCTTGAATCTTGCCTTGATGTCTAAAAGTTTGAGCATGACGTGCAAGCGGTGTGCTCGTGATCGCAACCTTCATAGAGTGGAGATTTTGCGTCTAACTCCAATTGCGCCAACTTGAGAGCCTCTTTAATAGCAGCTCCCTCACTTGTCATCTTCTTTTGAAGCAGTTCTTTAACATGGGGATCCTGCAGCATTTCTGCCAACGACATATCCTGGGTGACATGATCATCTTCATGTTCGGGTGGCGTTTCATCATTTCCTCCTCCAGGCGCATGTTCATTATTGTTTCCTCCTTCTGGCGGCCCTGCTAATTCATCGAAAGGGTTTTCCGCTTCCATATCTGCTGCTCTATCATCGTCGTCACGAACATCATCATTCTCCTCACCATGCTTTGTCCATCGTGTATAACCTTCAACGAAACCACGACGAAGCAAGTGCGTGAGGACGCTACCATCGAACGGGTTATGGAAAATTCCATTTTTGCATATCGTACATGGACATATTATCTGCGTTTCACACTTTTGTATCATATTCGTCACCGCGAAATTGATAAAGGCCTACACTATTGAATCTTTCGATAGATCAAAGTAGCCTCTAAAGCGAAATACAAAAAGAATTACATATATATTAACAACAAGGGCATACCAAATTTTGGCATGACCTTTTGCTAAAAGTTGGACATATTGAGTACCATAAATTTGACGAAACGAAAACGAATCAACGTTTCGTCAAAACATTGGCAACTCTCTCTACAAATTTCCCATCTATGCACGTTCCGCCATATATATATAGCAATCCCACACACAAAATTAAATAACAAGAAAGTGTTTGTGTTAATTACCTCAAAGAGAAGAGACATGATACGTCTCTAACGTATCTAGAATTTTTTATTATTCCATGCTATGCTTTATATTATTTTTAGCACTAACCTATTAATCCAGTGCCAAGTGCAAGTTACTGTTTTTTGCATGTTTTTGGCTTTTCAGGTTTATAGTGCCAAACGGAGTCCAAATACCCCGAAACTTTTTGATAATTTTTTTATGGACCAAAAGAAGACCTAGAAGCTTCGGGAGAAGACCGGAGGTCGCACAAGCCAATAGGGCGCGCCCAGGGGGTGGACACGCCCTGTTAGCTTGTGGCCCCTTCCCGGTTCTCCTGACCTCGTACTCTGACTTATAAATTCACATATATTCTAAAAACCCTGTGCGGCCATACTTACTAAAAATAATTACATATATATTAACAACGAGGGCATACAAAATTTTGGCATGACCTTTGCTAAACAAATGGACATATTGAGTACCAGACATTTGACAAAACGGAAATGAATCAACGTTTCGCCACAACATTGGCAACTCTCTCTACAAATTTCCCATCTATGCACGTTTCGCCATATATATATATATATATGTACATATATATATACATATATGTATATATATATATATATATATGTATCTATATATAGCAATCACACACACATAATTAAATAACGAGAAAGTGTTTGTGTTAATTACCTCAAAGAGAAGAGACATGATACGTCTCCAACGTATCTATAATTTTTTATTGTTCCATGCTATGTTTTATATTATTTTTAAGCACTAAGCTACCCAGTGCCAACTACCAGTTACTGTTTTCTGCATGTTTTTGGCTTTTTAGGTTTACAGTACCAAACGGACTCCAAATACCCCGAAACTTTTTGATGATTTTTTCTGGACCAAAAGAAGACCTGGAAGCTTCAGGAGAAGACCGGAGGCCGCACAGGGGCCCCACAAGCCAACAGAGCACGCCAAGGGGGTGGTCGCGCCCTGTTAGCTTGTGGCCCCCTCCTGGTTCTCCTGACCTCGTACTTTGTCTTATAAAGTCACATATATTCCCAAAACCCTAGGGCAGCTCCCGAAACACTTTTTCCGCCGCAACAAGTCTCTATTCCACCGCGATCTCATCTGGAGCCCTTTTCCGGTGCCCTGCCGGAGGGGGGATCGATCACGGAGGGCCTCTACATCATCCTTGCTTCTCCCATGGTGATGTGTGAGTAGTTCACCACAGACCTACGAGTATGTAGTTAGTACCTAGATGACTATCTCTCTCTGTATGTTCTTCATTGCCATGATCACCGGAGGCCGCAGAGTCATGGTGATGATCTATCTTATGTAATCCATCTTTGTGGTGTGTTTGTTGGGATCCGATGAATTGTGGGTTTATGTTTGGATTATTCATGAAAATATATTGAATACTTGCTGGTATTTATTTGCATGATTATTATAGCTTTGTAATTCTGTCCGATCTATCGCTTTAGTTTGGCCAACTAGATTGGATTATCTTCAGTGAGAGAGGTGCGTTGTAGTGGGTCCAATCTGGCGGTGCTCTATATCCCGGTGACATAGTAGGGGACAAGACACGTCTTTGTATTTCTACCACTAAGGATAAAATGATGCGGTTTATTCATATTAATTGAGTTTACTTTGTCTACATCATGTCATCATTCTCCAAGCATTACTTTGTTTCACTTAATACTCTAGATGCATGCTGGATAGCGGTCGATGGGTGGAGTAATAGTAGTAGATGCAGGCAGGAGTCGGTCTACTTGTTTATGGACGTGATTCCTATATACACATGATCATTGCCATGAATAAATATTGCATAACTATGCGCTTTTCTATGAATTGCCCAACAGTAATTTGTTTACCCATCGTATACTTTCTTCGAGAGAGAAACCTCTAGCGAATACTATGGCCCACGGGTATATTCACAAATATATTTACAAACGCTCTCAATACCTTGCTGCCATTTATTTGTTTACCTTTTATTTTGCAATTTATAATTATCAGCTATCATCTACACTATTTATCGCTTGCAAGTAACGAGTTCAAGGGGATTGACAACCCTCTTGCTTGCGTTGGGTGCAAGTGTGTGCTCTTTTGTGTGTAGGCTCTGAAGATGGGAAGTTGTGTGATCCTCCTCTTAGTTCGATAATTCTCACATAGGGAAATACTTATCTATACTATGCTGCATAATCCCCTCCTCTTCGGGGAAAACCCCAACGCAGATTACAAGTATCAGGAAGGATTTCTGGCGCTGTTGTCGGGGAGTATCATCAACTTCTTATCAAGTACCTTCGCACAAATTATCATTCACTTGTTCTACTTTTTATTTTATTTTATATTTTGCTTGCTATAAAAATCAAAAATACAAAATATTTACGTTTGCTAGTTTACTTGTTTGCTTGCTATACTTGTTAGTTTACTTGCTTTGCTTGTTACTTTGCTTGCTTGGTCAACATGTCTCGATATAACACCAAGTTGTGTGACTTCTCAAATACTAATAACAATGATTTTATTAGTACTCCTATACCACCCGCCACTAGTGCGGAGTTTTATGATATTAATGCTGCATTGCTAAATCCTGTGATGAAAGAACAATTTTCCGAAAGTCCTAATAAGGATCCGGCTATGCATCTCAATACCTTTGTTGAATTATGTGACATGCAAAAGAAAAAGGATATGGATAATTATGTGGTCAAATTAAAGTTATTTCTTTTTCACTAAGAGGTAAAGCTAAGGCTTGGTTTTCATCTTTACCATGTAATAGTATTGGAACATGGGATAAATGTAAAGATGCTTTCATTACCAAGTATTTTCCTCCTGCTAAGATCATCTCCCTTAGGAATCAAATTATGAATTTCAAACAACATGAACATGAACATGTTGCACAAGCTTGGGAGAGGATGAAATTGATGATTAAAAATTGCCCAACTCATGGCTTGAACTTATGGATGATCATACAAAATTTCTATGTTGGACTAAACTTTGTGTCTAGAAATCTTCTAGATTCTGTTGCAGGTGGTACCTTCATGGAGGTAACATTAGGAGAGGCCACCAAACTTCTGGATAACATTATGACAAATTATTCTCAATGGCATACCGAGAGAGCTCCAACTGGTAAGAAGGTAAACTCCGTTGAAAAAATCACTACTTTGAGTGAGAAAGTGGATTCTCTTATGAAAATGGTTGCTAGTAAAATGCTCATGTTAATCCCAATGATGTGCCTTTGTCTCCCTTGATTGAACAAAATGATGATGCTATTGATGTGAACTTTATCTCGCGGAACAATTTCAACAACAATGCTTATAGAGGAAATTTCAATGCTAGACCGTATCCCGGTAATTCCTCTAATAATTATGGAAATTCTTCTACAAATAGTAATAGGATATCCTCTGATCTTGAGAACACCGTTACAGACTTTAGTAGTTCTCAAAAGAATTTTAACACTATGGTTGAAGAAAAGTTGCATAAAGTTGATGATATGGCTAGGAACGTGGATAGAATTGCTATTGATGTGGAAACCCTTAAAAATAAAAAAAATCCACCAAAGCATGATATCAATGATTCCATTAAATCCATCTAAATATCTATTAATGAGAGTAAGTAGAGGACTGCAAGGTTGAGAGCTGAGAGAGAATTCTTAGAAAAGTCTCTTCCATCAAGTTTTTACCGTAATCATGATGAAGATCTTAAAATAATTGGTACTTCTCCTATTGAATATTTGTTTACTAATCTGAAAATAGATGATAAAGGGATTGGAGATGAGTCAACTTTAGCTACAAGGCATCTCGTTTATTTGGAGGATGGTGATTCTAATGATAAAATTGAAAAAATGGGTTTGGAGAGGTCAAAACTTTAGCTAGTGATGTATCCACTATCTTGGATTAGAAGGACTTTAATTATGAAAGTTGCTCTTTAATAGAATGTATTTCCTTGTTGCAATCTGTTATTAGCTCACCCAATGCTTATGAACAAAATAAGGCTTTTACTAAACATATAGTAGAAGCGGTGATAACAGCTTATGATGAGAAACTTGAGCAAGAAGTTCATATACCTAGAAAACTGTATGATGAATGGGAACCTACTATCAAAATAATGGTTAAAGAATATGAGTGCCATGCTTTGTGTGACCTTGGTGCTAGTGTTTTAACAATACCTAAATCTCTTTGTGATGTGCTAGGTCTCACTGTCCACGGACGCGTCCGCAGACGTGTCAGGGTCCAAATTTAGACGTTGCAGTTGTAGATGTTGTGAGGAAGATTCGTGGCGGCGTTGGCAGGAGCCGTCATCTGGAAAACCTCGTCCATCGCTAGGATCGCTCGTATACCAAAACGTCTTACTTTATATACAGAGAGAGTACAAAGGATAGAAATTGTCGATGTCTCTTGTGAGTGATCCTATGGACAGTCAATTCTACTCTGCCTTAATTTATTTATTATACCAAAATAGATTTAGGCGAATCTGCTTAAAGATGAAGGCATTTAAGAGCTCGGCGTTCAAGAGCATAATTCCAATGTAGTCTTTACCTAATAATAAAGGGGTGATCGCTTCTTACCACCCTAATTTCGTCCGTTTTTGGTCAGTCCACCTCGACCGTCCAGTTTCCTACATCTTCCCCGCTCGTCCGGTATCGTAAGTCACATGGGCTAGATTTGAATTTCTGTTACGGTCCACAAAAAAGTTGCTCCGTGTGCTTAACTTTTTGACTCCCTTTATCATTAATAGTCTCGTACTGCTCCTTTAGATCAAATCCTAGCAACTTATATTCATGTCAAGTAGCAATAATAAACAAGGCAAGGCACCAAAAATAAGAGGGCAAGACTTGCCGCATACATGCACCACCAATCGAAAAACATCAGGCCAGGCTGGTACCAGTGAGGAAGGAAAAAAAGAGGAACAATAAAGAGAGAGTCTACGTTGTCCAGACTAATAAAAGGGACGCAACTAACTGAAACTGGTGGCCAGCAACGCCCACAGCAGGGCCATTGATTTGGTCAGAGAACGAAGAGGCAAGGTGACTTGTACAGCAGGACAGGGAGAAGGCGATGAATGAAGGACGATCACGCAGGTCGTCACATTTGGTACGGGATATACCATGCAAGCTACCACCAGCATTGCTCTAGAACCGCCGGTGATGGAGGGGGGCAGCCGCTGCGTCGCCCTACAAGCAAGGTAGGAGGGGAAGCAGAGTCGTGGTGGTGTGGTGTGGTGCCGAGAGAGAGAGAGAGAGAGAGAGAGAGGGAGAGATTGAGGCGGAGAGGGAGATAACGTGTACGACCTTATCAGCGGGGAACGGATAAACTCGGGAGATATGACGCGTGGAGCACACCAGAGCAGCAAGGCGGCCGGCTTCTTCTAGCTGCAATCATTTTTTGCAGATCTTGTTCTAGCAAACACCCAACGTGAAACTTTGGGTGATAGCGTGTGCATGCATGTTGACATGTAATTTTTTTCCTGTTTTTAGTTACAAGTTGATTGGGTTTGGATCTTCATAGACGGGTAAATATCAACGACTCCCTAATAATAAAGGGGTGATCGCTTCTTACCATCCTAATTTCGTTCGTTTTTGGTACGTCCACCTCGAACGTCCAGTTTCCTACGTCTTCCATGCTTGTCCGGTATCGTAAGTCACATGGGCTGGATTTGAATTTCTGTTACAAGCCACGAAAAAGTTACTTCGTGTGCTTAATTTTTTGACTCCTTGTATCATTAATAGTCCCATACTTCTCCTTTAGATCAAATCCGAGCAACTTATATTCATGTCAAGTTGCAAGAATAAACAAGCCAAGGCACCAAAAAGAAGAGGGCAAGACTTGTCGCACACATGCATCACCAATCAAAAAACATCAGGCCAGGCTGGTACAAGTGAGGAAGGAACCAGAAATAGGAACAATAGAGAGAGAGTCTACGTTGCCCAGACTAATAAAAGGGACGCGGCTAACTGAAATTGGTGGCGAGCGACACGCACAGCAGGGCCATTGATTTGGTCAGAGAACGAAGAGGCGGGGTGTCCTGCACAGCGGGAGAGGGAGAAGGCGAGGAAGGAAGGACGACCGCGCAGGTGGTCGCATTTGGTATGGGATAGACCATGCAAGATACCACCAGAACTGCTCTAGAACCGCCGGTGATGAAGGGGGGCAGCTGCTGCGCCGCACTGCAAACAGGGTAGGAGGGGAAGCAGAGCCGTGCTGGTATGGTGTGGTGCTGAGAGAGAGTGAGACACACACACACACACACACACAGAGGTGGAGAGGGAGATAACGTGTACGAACTTATCAGCAGGGAGCGGATAAACTAGGGAGATAAGACTATGGAGCACACAAGCACAGCAAGGCGGCCGGTTTCTTCTAGCTGCAATCATTTTTTTGCGGATGTTCTTCTAGCAATCACCCAACGTGAAACTTTTGGTGATAACGTGTGCATGCATTTTGACTGGTAAATGTTTTACTGTTTTTAGTTACAAGTTTATTGGCTTTGGATTTTCACACATGGGTAAATATCAACGATTCCCTAGTAATAAAGGGGTGATCGCTTCTTACCACCCTAATTTCATCTGTTTTTGGTTCGTCCACCTCGACCGTCCAGTTTCCAATGTCTTCCTCGCTCGTCCGGTATCGTAAGTCACATGGGCTGGATTTGAATTTCTGTTACGGGCCACGAAAAAGTTGCTCCGTGTGCTTAATTTTTTGACTCCTTGTATCATTAATAGTCTTATACTGCTACTTTAGATCAAATCCTAGCAACTTATATTCGTGTCAAGTTGCCACAATAAACAAGCCAAGGCACCAAAAAGAAGAGGGCAAGACTTGCCGCATACATGCATCACCAATCGAAAAACATCAGGCCAGGCTGGTATGAGCGAGGAAGGAACCAACAAGAGGACCAATAGAGAGAGTCTGCGTTGCCCAGACTAATAAAAGGGACGCAACTAACTGAAATTGGTGGCCAGCGACGCGCACAGCAGGGCCTTTGATTTGGTCACAGAAGGAAGAGGCGTGGTGACCTGCACAGCAGGACAGGGGGGAGGCGAGGAAGGAAGGACGACCGTGCATGTGGTCGCATTTGGTACGAGATAGACCATGCAAGCTACCACTAGCACTGCTCTAGAACCGCCGGTGATGGAGGGGGCAGCCGCTGCGCCGCACTGCAAGCAGGGTAGGAGAGGAAGCAGAGCCGTGGTGGTGTGGTGTGGTGCCGAGAGAGAGAGAGAGAGAGGGAGAGAGAGAGATAGAGTGAGAGAGAGAGAGGCGGAGAGGGAGATAACATGTACAACCTTATCTGCGGGGAGCGGATAAATTGGGGAGATATGACATGTGGAGCACACCAGCACTGCAAGGCGGCCGGTTTCTTCTAGCTGCAATCATTTTTTTACGGATGTTCTTCTTGCAATCACCAACGTGAAACTTTGGGTGATAACGTGTGCATGCATGTTGACATGTAAATGTTTTCCTATTTTTAGTTACAAGTTGATCGGGTTTGGATCTTCACAGACGGGTAAATATCAATGACTCCCTAATAATAAAGGGGTGATCGTTTCTTACCACCATAATTTCGTCTATTTTTGGGCCGTCCACCTCGACCGTCAAGTTTCCTACGTCTTCCTCGCTCGTCCAGTATCGTAAGTCACATGCGCTGGATTTGAATTTTTGTTACAGGCCACGAAAAAGTTGCTCTGTGTGCTTAATTTTTTGTCTCCTTGTATCATTAATAGTCCCATACTGCTCCTTTAGATCAAATTCTAGCAACTTATATTCGTGTCAAGTTGCAAGAATAAACAAGCCAAGGCACCAAAAAGAAGAGGACACGACTTGTCGCATACATGCATCACCAATCGAAAAACATCAGGCCAGGCTGGTACCGGTGAGGAAGGAAACAAAAATAGGAATAATAGAGAGATAGTCTACGTTGCCCAGACTAATAAAAAGGACGCAGCTAACTGAAATTGGTGGCCAGCGACACGCACAACACGACCATTGATTTTTTCAGAGAAGGAAGAGGTGGGGTGACCTGCACAGCAGGACAAGGGGAAAGGCGAGGAAGGAAGGACGACCGCGCAGGTGGTCGCATTTGCTATGGGATAGACTATGGAAGCTACCACCAGCACTGCTCTAGAACCACCGGTGATGGAGGGGGCAGCCGCTGCGTCGTGCTTCAAGCAGGGTAGGAGGGAAGTAGAGCCGTGGCGGTGTGGTGTGGTGCCGAGAGAGAGAGAGACAGAGAGAGGGAGAGAGAGAGAGAGGTGGAGAGGGAGATAACATGTACGGCCTTATTAGCCGGGAGTGGATAAACTGGGAGATATGACGCGTGGATGACACCGGCACAGCAAGGCGGCCGGTTTCTTCTAGCTGCAATCATTTTTTGCGGATGTTCTTCTAGCAATAACACAACGTGAAACTTTGGGTGATAACGTGTGCATGCATGTTGACATGTAAATGTTTTCCTTGTTTTAATTACAAGTTGATTGGGTTTGGATCTTCACAGACGGGTAAATATCAACGACTCTCTAGTAATAAAGGGGTGATCGCTTCTTACCACCCTAATTTCGTCTGTTTTTGTTCCGTCCACCTCGACCGTCCGGTTTCCTATGTCTTCCTCACTCATCCGGTATCGTAAGTCACATGGGTTGGATTGGAATTTCTGTTACGGGCAATGAAAAAGTTGCTCCGTGTGCTTAATTTTTTTACTCCTTGTATCATTAATAGTCCCATACTGCTCCTTTAGATCAAATCCTAGCAACTTATATTCATGTCAAGTTTCAAGAATAAATGAGCCAAGGCACCAAAAAGAAGAGGGCAGGACTTGCCGCATACATGCATCACCAATCGAAAAACATCAGGCCAAGCTGGTACCAGTGAGGAAAGAACCAAAAGGAGGAACAATAGAGAGAGAGTATATGTTGCCCAGACTAGTAAAAGGGACACAACTAACTGAAATTGGTGGCCAGCGACGCGCACACCAGGACCATTGATTTGGTCAGAGAAGGAAGAGGCGGGGCGACCTGCACAACAGGACAGGGGGAAGGCGAGGAAGGAAGGACGACCGCACAGGTGGTCGCATTTGGTACGGGATAGACCATGGAATCTACCACCAGCACTGCTCTAGAACCGCCGGTGATGGAGGGGGCAGCCGTTACGCAGCAATCAGCCAACGTGAAGCTTTGGGTGATAACGTGTGCATGCATGTTGACATGTAAATGTTTTACTGTTTTTTGTTACAAGTTGATTGGGTTTGGATCTTCGCAGACGGGTAAATATCAACGACTCCGTCACACGGGCGTGTTAGGGTGCATGCATGTATTTGTTCTCCAAACATACACACATTGCCAGTTTGATACTAAATATTTTTGTTATCAAGTTGGATTTAGTTTTGTTTGTGCCCCTCACAAACTCATGCTGTGTGACTATCTAGACGGAAACTGGGAGACTAATATATATAGCCTGCACGTCGAACGAAAATAATTCTAAACCCTTCTGCGCACAGCAAATATCAACTTGAACTTCAAGCCAAAATGGTTCACAGTTTTTAAAAGGGGTTCCGGGGAAGAAGTAAACCATTACTATTCAAACAACACATATTTTCTACTCCCTCCGTTCACTAATGTAAGATCTTTTAGCTATTTCAATATTGAGTACATACATACTAAAATGAGTGAACATACCTACTAAAATGTGTCTAAATACATACGAATCAAGAAAAAGCTAAAATATCTTATATTAGAGAATGGAGGGAGCATATTTATGTGCAATATAATTAAATTAATTTATGAGTAGCTACATATGCTCTATTTATGATGCAAAATCTAATCAATTTATTTTTTTAATCGACACATTCTAGTGAACTCTCATAAAGGCAGACAATTTGGGTCGCAATCTAAGTCATCGGTGCCATGAAACAAACAAGGGAAAGAGTTAGAGAGCGGTACACACGGATGACCCATAAAAACATGGAAAACTGAAAAGGCATCGTGAAGCCTATCAGCAAAACAAAAGAATTGAAGATTCAACCAGTTGAAAAAAACTTATACACAAGAGAGGAAGAAATGTGCAAATATGGAGCCAACACAGAGGGCAAAAAATGAGCACGAGAAATGGATAAGTATGCGAATATGCAGTTAGAACAAAAAAAAGTTAAAATAGAGCAAAGTACATCTAACTATGAATTGAGGCGCAACAGACTAAGCAATTGCGATGGAGTATACTACATTTATCGCAACGGAAAAGGAACTTAAAACATATATACAACAAGGACTTCGCGGTTAGCACAAACGATAAAAGCATACATTCTTGGAAGCCGGAAAATGTATACCATATTTTTATTGTCTGGTGTCAGTAAATCAAAATAAGCACTATGTGTACGATATTTTTATTACCAATACGTTAGTCTAATGACAGAGTTGTTCACCTGATTAGTTCACTAGGATTCATGGCCCATGTTCCGAACTAGCGCCCCAACGAATCCAACTGTTAATTGATCCATCATTTTTGTCGTTATCAAACTTATCCTCTACCTGGCGAATGTAATTGGGACAATTGGCATTTGCTTCGCTGGGAAGCACGTCAACTTATTTTCTTCCGTTGCAATGCACGGCCATGTTTGTTATTTATTACTAATAAAATAAGAATTGCTTCTGTCCGTTAACCGCGATCTAAATTATCTCCGAAGTTGCAAAAAAATACCCCCCCCCCCCCCCCAATACCATCGGTAAGTGAAAAAAAAACTTTTCATTTGTAACTTTTATATAACCTTTATATATGCGAAATGTATCTGGAGGGCCTATATGGATCGGAGGGAGTATGAATGGTGATTTCAATTGGCATATAGGAGTAACAAAGAAAGAAGAGAATAAAGGGCGTGATCAGTAGGGATAAAAAAAATGAACAGGAGATTCAAAAAATATGAAGGAGAGAATAACACAAAGGAATTACTATTAATACCAAGGGCGTTGCAAGCATGCAATGCAATAATAAAAAGAAATTAATACCAATGAACATGGGAGGGGCATACATATAGGCATTGCTGCGCAGTGTGCGGCCGTCATGTGCAACCGAAATAAGAGTGTTGAGTTGGAAGCAACGAACTAGGGTCGTTTCACTCAGACATAGAATTATTTTAATTAATTTTTGAGCGTATGGAGAGAGGCCTGAAATGCATTTAATAGAACCCTTTTATTGAGATTTTTCTCACGGCTTAGTGCAAATTCCAAATAATGTTTCAACTTACAAATAATACCTTGATATAAAAAATTTGAAAATTAGGCTCTTTAAGATCAGAATCGTCGTACAAAAACCATACCAAAAGTATTGTATGTGTATTATGCTTCTTAACGTACTACTGATATGAATTTATGCTAGACCTTAGTGTGCGCCTCTCTGTCGTGAACGGGCACAATTTGGATGTTGTTAGACCATGCTAACGGATATTTCAGTGGACAAACCAATTATATCCCTCGTGCGTTGTACGGAGATAAGTGCTAGTTGGTCCAAAAAGCAAGAAATACGCAGGTAGTATAGCAGCAAACTTGGAGGGAAATACACTTTGGTTCCTGGTTGTATATGCACCCTATATGGGGAATTTTTTTTAATAATTAAATAAAAAGTCAAAATAGTTCAGAAGTATTTTTAGATTAAACTTGACTTTGTTTTGAAGTAGTACATAATTTTTCATGACAAAAACCCCAACATTGACTTCTGGGCAAAAAAGACAATATTTATTTGCTATTATAGGTCACTATTCATGCTATTTTGACCGAAAATTTGTCTTTTTTGAAAAGGAGTCAAAGTGTAATTTCCTTTTTGTGGAATTTTTCTTGCAAGTACAATGGAAGGTCAAGTTTATTTTAAAAATATTTTCAGAATTTTTTAACTTTTTGTTGAATTGCTAAAAAAAATCCATATAGGGTGTAGATACACCCAGGAACCAAAAGTTCCCTTCCCAAACTTGGAGCTCAAGAGCTTGAACATTTCAGGTTCTAGAGCCCTCTGTAGTCCGCAGGCATAACAGCACCCTTTCGACGCTAACGTGGCCGCAGTGACGAATTTAGAACCCATCATGCTGCATCCGCCCACGTAAGTCGGACGAGCTCGAAATAGTTGTCCTGATAGACATCCTTATCTGCCCAGTTGAGCGAGACACGGCTAGCCCCATGCCTCTGCCTTGCACCCATGGGATCTGAAGCAGGGGTTGAGCCAGGTACGCAATACTGTTCTTGGAGCAAGGAAAAGAAGTGGCCAGATATGATAAACTGATAACGAGTGCGACGTCCCTTTCGACCGATCGATCTGACCGATTGTTGTTTCGCTTCGACCGGCTTGGGACTAGTGCAGCAGCACAGGAGTCCACATTCCACGGATGATTTCGCTTTGCACTGGTTCTTCGTCTAAAAATCAGTGGCCAACTAAGGGACGTCAGGTAACTGTCCACCGTTTATCTGAAAGATACATGTGAATGTGATGGAGCTGTTTGTGTGTGCTTTTGCTGGTCTCAAACGTCAAACGTTGCAGGATCAACGCATGTTAGTAGGGGTATACTATGTATCTGTACATGGTACGTTCCTGATTAAGTTCTGGCAGAGCGACGAGAACATGTCCTCACGCCAGCGACGAACGGCGGCAACCGGATGAGAACGGATGAGCTCTGTTTTGACGGTCGACCCGGCGTCGTTCTCAGGCCGCACGGATTGGATTGGATTGGATTGGACTGCGTGCTCCTGATCAAAAGATTTTGTCGCCCGTCTCGTCAGGCCACAGATCAAGGGGCAAGCATTGGTGCATCGGCGCACGTAGCGGCGAAGCAGACGATCGACGCGACCTCAAAAATCTCAAAATCAATCGGCGTCGCGTGTCAAGTCGTACCGACTGATTCGCGCGGCGTGGTTTTGTTCTCCGTCACTGTCTTCACCATAGAAATCGAAATACCGACATGTCCCATAATGTTAACACACAACGAAGCTTCGAGTCACGCCCTCATGAAGCCACACGGGCTGAAATAGGGGCGCACACGACCAAATCCGATCTGATCCAGTAATCTACAAACGTCAAGAACCATATGAAGATCTCCGGCAGAGGCTTCCAAAACTCGTCACCCGGTAGATCAATGAGGGACCGCATCAAGCAGAACATCGTCTTGGCGCTACAAGAACCCTAGGACCGCCTCCATTAACCAAGCAAAACCAGCAGGCCCCCACGCCGCCGGTCAGAACAGCAGAGGAGAAGGCAACCACGGCGCCGCCTGCGCGGACGTGCACTCGCCCCTGCCTCGCTGCTCCGGCTCGCGCCTGCTGACGCCCCCACACCACCTGTAGGAGCCACCAGCTACCGCCCACCGAGGCCACCGACCGACCCCCACCTTGTGCCCCATCCAACACCGATCGGATCTGGAAAGGGGCCCCAGATCCATCGATGTCTCATACCAGTCTGCACCCGAGCGAGCGAGCCGCTGCACAAGGGAAGGTGGAACTGGCCGGCAGGACCACCGGGACGACGCCGACGGGCGCTGCCGCGTGCCGAGCGGGGAGCAGTGCAGAGAGACCCAGGGGGCTGGGCGAGACGAGCGGGGTCTGTCGCCCTAGAACGCCGAGAAGCCACGCAGCAGATCCCCCCCTCCCGTCGTCATTAGCCGTGCGTGCTTTGCCCGCCGGCGTTCTCCGATGGCGGCGCGGGCAAGGGAGCGCGGAGGATGTGGCGGCGGCGCGAGCAGGGTCGCCCCCGAGTCGCCTGGGCGAGGCGAAGCGGGGGTGGTTGCCAGTCAGGTCTTCAGCAATGGCATGGAGGCAGGTGCGGGCTAACCCGATTTTACACCACACTTCACAGCAACACACCAGATATCAAGCATGAACACGATTAACAGTCCTACACATTACCACACAGTTAATAGTGCATACATTGCAACTAGAACAAATGTTTTAAGAACGCATGGGCATCCCATGCCCATACACAACCCTAGGTGTGTTTGATCGCAAAATAGACAGCTAACTAGCAAGACAGACAACGGTTCAAATAACTAGGCACATGAATGACTGCAGGACTAGAGCGCATGAGACAGCTCACCTTGACAGTAGTGCTTGCCGCACCTTACCTAGCATATGGTGAAGTTGTCGGCGCTTTAGATCTCGACCTTGAAGTTGAGGTTCGCTAGCTTCAAGATGACCAGGTCGTCGGGGACGACGATCTTGTGCTTGTTGCAGAAGTAGTCTCAGCCCTTCGCCAACACCATCCCCTCTCGGAACATCTAAACCTAGACCTAGAACTCACACCACTTTTTTGCACATAGCTTGATGAGACATGAAGGTTTGAGGACGAGCAACTTCTTCCACGAGCCAGAAGGCCATGGGGATGACGAGCATGGCAATGTCATGGGTGTCGTTCATAGGCACGTAGAACCTGAGTGCCTGCCTTGCTCCTTGCTAAAGCCCAAGCCTTGGCCTGCGACCAATCCCTAAAGGCTTGGTCATTTCGACGATCCTGCCCGCCCTCTTTAGCCACATGTTCTCTGCAATCATGTCATCGACGTACTCCACGCGACCGACAACATGGAGCCTCTGACCGGCGACATCCCACTCCATCTTCACAATCTTTTTAGTTCAGAGGACCACAATCACTAACCATAGCAATGCCATGACGCACTGATCAAGGCAATTAGCATTGCCATAATGCACTGATCTCAGCAATGCCCAATTACAACTGCCATAACCTATGCACCACTAATTAGTGCCATTGCAGTTGGGCATTACTATGGGCATGCATATTTGTCCTACTATGAGCATGCACATTTTTCATAGTGTGATCCTGCATGCATACTTGTCCTACTATGAGCATACATGCACATGCCTTATCTTGGTATGATCATGCATTCCATTCAAAATGAACACATGTAGCAAGGTTACCATTCCATTCCTAACATTCCATTAAAACCTAGCAAGTATTCAAATTACAACAACAATCGGCATTCTGATGAATGCAACAACCGAGGTAGCATTCTAATCATAACAATAAGAACCTGGCAAACAATCTCTAAGCATGCACGTAGCACGAAAGAAATTGATCCGATTCGAACCGAATTGGATCGAACGAAAAATACCTTAATAGATGGGAGCATGGCGAACATGTTGCTTACCACCTGCACTGGAGCCATTTCGGTCGGAGGCATCGACCAACGCAGACCAAAACCTAGCGGGAACAAGGGTCCGACCGACGCGGAGGACCCGACCATTGCAGGGCTCAATGTGAAAGCTTTGTCATTGTTGCCTCGTTGCTCATCACATGTGCGTTGGAGGAAACTCCAGTGGAGAAATGGCTAGCCACAACTTTTGTTGGTGGCGCGCCATTTCTAAGCAACGCCCTCGCTATGTTTTTCAAATAGCGTTGGCATTGGCAGAATTGGTTCGCCAGCATTATACAAGTAGTGTTGGCGTGGATATAATTGGCAATGCCACCAATATGTGGGCCTTGCTGGGTTGCCTAGTCGCAAGATACTGGTGGCGTTGGATTTCTAGGAACTTCACAAATAAATAGTATAGTGTCGTCGTACTGTTTATGTAAACGTCAGCACTAAGTTTTGCCTATATATAGAAGTGTCGGTAGCCCTTTGTTCCTCAAATACATTCAATTCCAATTATCCACAAAATTCTTTGCCCTAACTAGCTAGCTCCTCTTAGTTATGGACCCCCGTCAGTGGAGCTTGTCGAAAATTTGGGACTCCGCCGCGTTGGCCGAGCTCCCCTCTGGCCCTGTTGGCTACACAAGCTCTCCATGACCAATGCAGCCGGCCCTATCCGGTGAATCATCCCGCTGCAGTAGCACGACGTCCATTTGATCCGACAGCTATGCCACCAGCGTCGAAACTGTCGGGAATCGAACGAGGGCACCTGTGCTGCTTTGCGGCTGTCGACGCCCTGTTGATAAGCACATGTCGCACACAGAATGGAACCCAGAGCGAGAGTTCTAAATCTGCGCCAACCATGGAAAGGTATGTATATGTTAGAAAATACCTCTCGACACATTTTCAGCTAATTTGCACAATTCAACTCTATCTAGTGATACGTCTCCAACGTATCTATAATTTTCGATTGTTCCATGCTGATATATTATCATTCTAGGATATTTTTGGGGGTCTTTATTTACCAATAGATAATATTTTTGAGCACTAACCTATTGACCCAGTGCCCAGTGCCAGTTGCTGTTTTCTGCATGTTTTTCACTTTTCAGGTTTATAGTACCAAACGAAGTCCAATTGCCACGAAACTTTTTGATGATTTTTTCTGGACCAAAATAAGACATGGAAACTTCGGAAGGAGGTCGGGAGACGCACGAGGGCCCCACAAGAAACAGGGCGCGCCCTGGGGGGGTCTGCGCCCTGATGGCTTGTGGCCCCCTCGTGGCTCCTCCGACCTCGTTCTCTGGCCTATAAATTATCATATATTGCAAAAACCCTAGAGGCAGTCCTGAAACTCTTTTTACGCCGCCGCAAGTCTCTGTTCCGTCGTGAGGCCATCTGGTGCTCCGTTCTAGCACCCTGCCGGAGGAGAGGGGGTCGATCACGGAGGGCCTCTACATCAACCTTGCTGCCCTCATGATGATGTGTGAGTAGTTCACCACAGACCTATGGGTCCATAGCTAGTACCTAGATGGCAGTCTCTATCTCTCTTGATCTTCAATATAATGGTCATCGCATCTTCGCTTTGATCTATCTGATGTAATCTATTGTGCCGTGTGTTTGTTGGGATCCAATGAATTGTGGGTTTATGTTCAGATTATTCATGAAAAGTAGTTGAGATATCTCTGATATATATTATGTTTCTTAATTGCATGATCATTATAGCTTCATAATTCTCTCTGATCTATTGAAATAGTTTGGCCAACTAGATTGATATTTCATCGGTGAGAGAGGTGCGTTGTGGTAGGTTCAACCTGACGAGTTTCTATATCCCAGTGACAAAGTAGGGAAAAAGATGTGTCTTTGTGTTGTTGCTACTAAGGATAACACGATGGGGTTTATTCATATTGCTTGAGTTTACTTTGTCTACATCATGTCATCGTTCTTCATGCATTACTCTATGTGTCATGAACTTAATACGTAGAGAGGCAAGCATAGAAGCGCTCTTGAAGTGGAGTAATAGTAATAGGTGCAGGCAGGAGTCGGCCTATTTGTTTATGGACGTGATGCCTATATACACATGATCATTGTCGTGAAAATCGCATAACTATCCACTTTTCTATCAATTGCCCAACAGTAATTTGTTACCCACCGTATGCTGCCTACATGAGAAATGCCGCTGGGGAAAACTATGGCCCCCGGGTCTATTCACTTATATATTTACAAACGCTACTATTACCTTGCTGCCTTTATTTACTTTATATTTTATTTTGCAATTTACAATTATCTACAATTATCTACACAACTCATTTGCTTGCAAATAACAAGATCAAGGGGATTGACAACCCTCTTGCCCGCGTTGGGTGCAAGTTGTTTCTTCTTTTGTGTGCAACCGCTGAAGACGGTTGAGGATTGATATTCCAATTGGTTCGATAAACCTTGGTTTCATAACTGAGGGAAATACTTACCCACTTTGTGCTGCAATAACCTGTTCCTCTTCATGGAAAACCCAACGCAGATCACAAGTATCATCTAGCTAATGATGTTAACATAATATGTGTATATATATTGTGATCCATAGATAATAGGGACAAAGTTTTGCTACACATGGATATGGGTTGATCTCGTCCAGAAGTACATAAGCGAGTTGCTGGAATACTCCATTGGACCACTGAGACAACAGATAGAAGAGATGCAACTCAAGAATGATGTGATGCGAGGCCAAATTCAAAAATTCAAGATGCTTTGATATGCACTTTAGTCGGTGTTATGCTTGGCCTCGTTCTCCCAGCTGGATCGATCGCACACTACTGGGAAAAGGCTTATAGGTGAACCCAAATGTGTGGCGGGCGGCCCATGTCACCCGCCACTGCTAGTAGCTGTGGCGGGTGACAGGTAGTGACCGCCAGAGCTTATGCTCTAGTAGTGGCGAGTGCTACATACAACTCGGCACAAATCAGCACCACTGAGTATGGCCACGTGATGAATGTGATCAGTGGCGGGTGCATAGAAGCACTCGCCACTGCTCAGGAAGGCAACACTGGCAGGCGCGACTTAGTGCTCGCCAAAGTTCAGTGCGTGTAACAGTTCCCAGCTCAAACCGGATTTGCCGCCCGCCACCCCAAAGTAGAAGTGGCGGGCCGGTTGGCGTGCCAGTCGCAGACCGGAATTTATTCGACTACACGCGCACGCTCCTCTCCCTGCCACACTTCACTTCACTCTCTCTCACTCTCACTCTCCCCCGTCGGTGTCCATTGCCGCCATCGCCGTCCGCTATCATCGTCGCCGTCGTCCGCTGCCTCCATCGCCCTCGCCAATCGACGATCCGCCTCGTTGTCGTCCACTCGGTAATACATCGCCACCCACGCCTCTCTCTCTGGCTTTCCACATCGCCCCACCCACCCCCCCCCGCGCGGCCGCATCGCCACGCACATGGACAGCCGCGGCAGCAGCCACGCACACGCCTAGGGTTAGGGTATATAGTTCAACTAGTTCAATAATTTCTTTTAGTAAGGGCAGACGCACACGCACACGACTAGGGTTAGGTTATATACTCATGTTGGTTTGGTAGTAGAAAGTATTAACTGAAAATAAATCTATGTTGATCGCACATGATATCGAACGTTGATCGCACGCAGCCACTTTGCCGTAGGTGAAAGTATTAGCATGGCGAGAAAAGTGATATGACATAAAATATATAATCATCTTATATGAAGACATTAAGATAAAAGTAGGGTCTATCACCAAATAAAGTGTTTTTTGGGGTTATCAATTTATAACATGGAATCAATCTTTTTAAAATTAAGTTGATATTGATATTGTGCTATAGTAGATGTATTCATTTCTTTACATGGATTCATACTATAAGCGCTAAAGTTTTGGCGAAACATTGATTTATTTCCGTTTCGCCAAATTTCTATCTCTTAATGTGTCCATTTTTATGCAGAACTCATGCCAATTTTTTTGTTTATTTTTAATTCAGATTGTGTTGTTGAAGATTACTTTGGTTCTTTCGCCAAAAAAATTTATCTGCATGCTTTAGGTCGTTTTTTCCAGAAATGGCGGACAATGGCAGGTATTGTGGTGTTGTCCAGAGGCCCTAGGGGAAGTGGGGCTGAAAGCACAACATGCTCCCTTGGTGGTTTTGATAATTCATGACAACATACATTGTCTCTTGGACTAATACTTTTACCTAGTATATTTCAGATAAAAGTCCATGGAGAAAAGGGTTGGCAAAGGGCTGTGTGGAGATACCCCAAGATGCAAGGAAATAGGTTGGCAAAGCTTCAAGGAAGAGGACTCTACATTTTACATTTGTGAGAAATCACTTTGAGTCCATAGGAAAGCCAATACTATTAAAAGGGGGTAAGGTTTTGTTGGTGAACAAAATGCTCATACGTGCACAAGTGATAGTCACCAAAAACACCCACAAGCTCTCCCACCAAAGTCTGTCCAAAGCCAAAATATTCAAATCGGTGCAACCAACATTTCCATCCCGGTGCCACCGATTCTCAACCCTAGACAGACTCAGCCAAACCCTAGCCACTTCGGTGCAACCGATTCCATTCCGGTGCCACCGAGTTTAGGTTGCCAACTTTTTGTTACGCAAATTCACAATATCAGTACCACCGAGATTGTTGGATCGGCGTCACCGAGAATGGGCAATCTGACCGTTGGTCACCTTATCGGTGCAACCGAGTTTCATATATCGGTCTCACCGAGATTCAAAAGTTGTCACCTTTTGATCACTTCGGTACCACCGAGATTAAAACATCGGTGTCACCGAGTTGGTCATTTTGTGTGTAACGGTTGGATTTTTGGGGATGCCTATATATACCCCTCCACCACCACCTACTCGAAAGAGAAGCACTCAGAACTATTCCATACTTGCCCCATCCAGTTTTCTGAGAGAGAACCACCTACCCTTGTTTTGAGGTCAAGATCATCCACTCCAACCATATGGATCTTGATTTCTAGCCTCCCCAAGTTGCTTTCCACCAATCCCATCTCTTCCACCAAGCCAAATCTGTGAGAGAGTGATTGTGTGTTGAGGAGTCTATCATCTTGAAGCACAAGAGCAAGGAGTTCATCGTCATTACCGAGCCTATTACCTTTTGGAGGGTGGTGCCTCCTAGATTGGTTAGGTGTCGCTTGGGAGCCTCCTACTTCGTGTTGTGGAGTGAACCAAGAAGTTTGTACGGGCAAGGAGATCGCCTACTAGGTGAAGATCTACCCATAGTGAGGCTAGTCCTTCGGGGACGGAAGCCGTTATGGAATAGTCAAGGTTGCTACTTCGTGGACCCTCATGGGTGGAGCCCTCCGTGGACTCTCGCGACCGTTACCCTCCGTGGGTTGAAGACTCCATAAACGTGGATGTACGATAGCACCACCTATCGGAACCACGGGAAAAATCCTTGCGTCTCCAATTGCGTTTGATCTACCTATCTCAACTCTTTACTTCATGTGCAATGTCTTTACTTTCCGCTGCCATACTCGTAGACATGCATGTGTAGGGTGTGCTTGACTTGCTATCTCGCTATGATTGTTAAAATCTGCCAACCAATTAACTTGGAAAATGTTAGGTTTTAAATTCCTGCTAGTAGTCTATTCACCCCCCCCTCTAGACACTCTTCTAGTGATCCCACAGGGGCGCCCAAATCTAGAACCCCGTCACTGGCAAGAAACAATGGCTTGGCACGATCAACTTCGTCGAGGAAGCGACACGTGCTTACGATGCCAAGGTGCTCGATTACTAGGGGCGAAGCAGGGCCCAGCTCAACTTTCCTCAGGATGCTTGGCGTGCGAGTGAGATAGCGCCTCCTAACATGAGGATAGTCTCCAAGGCCGAGGAGCAGGAGCACCTGAAGGCTGAGGCGCTCTTCAGGGCCCGTGAACGTCAGAGCACCGATCCCTTGGTGGAACAGTGTCTTTGGGAGGATCCGCATCTGTACGGCCTTAACGAGGCGTTGCTAATCACCACACGCAACTAGAAGAATGTCGAGGATGACCCGATAGACTGGGATGATCTCACCAAGCAGGACGACGAGGATTAGATTAGGAGTTGATCTCTCTACCGTGCCTAGTCATATAACTCCGTGCTTTAGATGTTTGAACTTTTAATGTAGTACTTATGAATCTTGCTATGGCGTACTATATATGTCCGTGACTTCGTGACATATATATATATATATATATATATATATATATATATATATATATATATACAGCCGGTCTATTCTACTAATATTAGCAGAATAGTTATTCTGCTAACACTTACGAACTGCACGCTCAACGCGAGGGCACTGCACTTTCTGTAGCAAAGGTACTGCAATATAGAGACTAGTGAACTTCGTGTCGGAAAAAACTGCACGACAATCTATTTTTCGCGACACCAAAATAGACGCGTGAACCGCATCAGACAGAAGAGCGCACTGCTTCATACCGAAAACTGCACTGCATCGGACGGCCAAGCGAACTGCATGGTTTATGTTTGTCAGACGTAAATTTTCCCATGCGAGGAAATGTACCGCACTTCATATCGGGCATAAGTGATCCGCAACAGTAATGAGAAGTGAACTGCATTACTTTTGTTTGTTGTTTCCATATTTATTTTATGCACGTAGACCGGGTAAGTGAACCGCATGGACTCAGCGAGTGAACTACATCTAATAAGAACTGCACGCGGGGGCCTCTGCCCACCACCGAACTGCACGCGAGCTGCATGGCCGGTTCGCCGTGAGCTGCATGGTCGGGTCAACAGAACGGCGCACCATGAGTCAGTGAACTGCATGACGCGCATCCGGTGCTCCTTCCGCAACGAAGGAGGAGGGGAGGTGGAAAACAGGGACACACGGGCAGTTTGAGTGGAGGCGCACTACATCTTCATCCGGCCGGCTGAGGCAATCTGCACGCGGGGGCCTCTGCCCACCGCCGAACTGCACGCGAGGGCCGCTTGCCGCCGGAGAACTACACGCAGGTCACCTCCGTGGTCGAAGAGGATGGAGGGAGATGGATGCCACGGCTTTGGTGAGGAGGGTGATGACCACTAAGGGGAGCATGTGAGATGAGGGGCAGAGTGGTCCAGGCAGTCGCCGGGATGGCGCTGTGTACCGGCGGTGGCCGGATCCGTCGCCTCGGCTGCATGGCGGGGCCGGATCCAAACGGCCGCAGGGACGGCACATCGGCGGTGGGTGCTGATGCGTTGGATCCGACGGATCTGACGGAGAGGGCGCCGAGGAGTGGTGGGGCGGCGGCTCGGGTGGTGTTTGCACTGGCCAGCGCCGGAGGGAGGTTGCGGGGCATGGTGGGGCGCCGGGGGATGGGTGGTGGCGGCGCATGGTGAGGTGCCGGCTGGGGTGGTGGTTGCGCCGGCTGGGAGGGTGGTGGTGTTGGAAATATGCCCTAGAGGAAATAATAAATTAATTATTATCATATTTCCTTGTTCATGATAATCATTTATTATCCATGCTAGAATTGTATTGATTGGAAATTGATTGGAAACTCAATTACATGTGTGGGTACATAGACAAACAATGTGTCCCCAGTAAGCCTCTAGTTAAACTGGCTCGTTGATCAAAGATGGTGAAGGTTTCCTAGCCATAGACATGAGATATCATTTGATAACGGGATCACATCATTAGGAGAATGATGTGATGGACAAGACCCAAACTATGAACGTAGCATATGATCGTGTCAGTTTATTGCTATTGTTTTCTGCATGTCAAGTATCTGTTCCTATGACCATGAGATCATGCAACTCACTGACACCGGAGGAATACCTTGTGTGTATCAAACGTCGCAACGTAACTGGGTGACTATAAAGATGCTCTACAGGTATCTCCGAAGGTGTCTGTTGAGCAGGCATGGATCGAGACTGGGATTTGTTACTCCGTGTGACGGAGAGGTATCTCAGGGCCCACTCGATAATACAACATCACAATAAGCCTTGCAAGCAAAGTGACTAAAGAGTTAGCCACGGGATCTTGTATTACGGAACGAGTAAAGAGACTTGCCGGTAACGAGATTGAACTAGGTATAGAGATACCGACGATCGAATCTCGGGCAAGTAACATACCGAAGAACAAAGGGAACAGCATACGAGATTAACTGAATCCTTGACATAGAGGTTCAACCGATGAAGATCTTCGTAGAATATGTAGGAACCAATATGGGCATCCAGGTACCGCTATTGGTTATTGACCGTAGAGGTGTCTCGGTCATGTCTACATAATTCTCGAACCCGCAGGGTCTGCACACTTAAGGTTCGGTGACGTTTCGGTAGTATAGAGTTATGTATGGTGGTGACCGAAGGTTGTTCGGAGTCCCGGATGAGATCCCGGACGTCACGAGGAGCTCCGGAATGGTCCGTAGGTAAAGAATGATATATAGGAAGTTCCGTTTTGGTCACCGGAAAAGTTTCTGGTATTTCCGGTAGTGTATCGGGAGTGCCGGAGGGCCATCGGGAGGGGCCACCCATGCCGGGAGGCCACATGGGCCTGAGGGGTGGGTGCAACAGCCCTTAGTGGGCTGGGCAAACCAGCCTCACAAGGCCCATGCGGCTAGGAGGTGGGAGAAGGAAAAAACCCCAAGTGTGGGAAGGAAAATCCAATTATGGAAGGAGTCCTACTTGGAGTAGGATTGGAGGTGGAGGAGTCCACCTCCTGGTTCGGCCGACCCTAGGGGAGGAACCCTAGGGCGCCAGCCCCCTCCCCTCCCTCCTATATATACTAGAGGGGAGAGAGGGCCAAGACACCCAAGCCACGGTGCAGCCCTCTCTTCCCCGTCTATACAGTTTTTCCTCTAGTCTAGTTTTTGGCGGTGCTTAGGCGAAGCCCTGTCAGAATAGCTCCACCACCACCGCCACCACGCCGTTGTGTTGGCGGAGAACTCATCTACCTCTCCGCTCTCCCTTGCTGGATCAAGGAGGCAGAGATCGTCATCGAGCTGTACGTGTGCTGAACGCGGAGGTGCCGTCCGTTCGGCACTAGATCGGAAGGACCGTGATCAGGATCGCGGGACGGATCGTGATTGGATCGCGAGACGGATCGTGATGGGATCGCGGGATGGCTAGCGATTTGGATCGCGAGGACGTTCGACTACATCAACCGCGTTTCTTAACGCTTCCTGCTTAGCGATCTACAAGGGTATGTAGATCCACTCTCCCTCTCGTAGATGCTCATCACCATGGATAGATCTTGCGTGTGCATAGGAAATTTTTTGTTTCCCATGCAACGTTCCCCAACAGGTGGCGGGGCGTGGTGGGGTGTCGGGGGGTGGATGGTGGCCGGGCGTGGTGGGGCGCCGGGGTGGGTGGTTGGTGGTGGGCGCGGGGGTAGGTGGGGGTGCGGCCATGCGGGGTCATGGTGCTTAAGGTCTACAATGTCTGCAAAAATCCATGTAGTGATAGTTTATCACATGCAATAGAATTCGGGGTCTTCTTGAGGGATGGATTCGAAAAATCTGGGGTAACAATATTCTCTTCATCATTCAATTCTAACCAGTTGCTGACGTGTTGTACCATTAATTACTAACTACATTATTCTTAATTGTTCCATAGTGTATCCCATGCAACGTAAGGGTCCAATTCAATAATTTAATTGGTGACAATTTCAACTTTTCGGATGGTCAAGGGCAATCGTACAAAATTGGCCTTTGTAAACAAAAGGATAAAACCATCATAGGAGGCGACGGATGGACCAAGTACATTTCAAATAATAAGCTCACCGGGGGAGAGTACATAGGCTTTAACTTGAAGAAAGCTGTCGGCAAGTTAAGGATTAAGTATTTCTCCGACCAAGATGATGAGCTTGACGAGGATGATGCTGAGTATTCCCAGGATGATGATGATGATGATGATGATGAGAGCCAAGATGATGATGATGCTAGCGAGGATGACGATAGTAGCCAGGAGCATGAGGATGAGGAAGATGATGAGGGTAGCGGAGATGATGACGATGATGATTCACACAACTATGCAATTTTCTCTCAAAGAATGAAAGAGCTTAATGAGGATAAGAAGGCCAAATTCATCTTGATCCTACCATCAAGTGTGCATTACTTGGGGAGGCCATTTGTGCATCGTTTTACCAAGACCAACATCGTGAAACACACCATGGTATGTTTTGTATCTTTTCTCTTTTTTTTCCTGTTCAAAACACTATATGGCAAGATGTCTAACATAGCGTGCTCTATTTTGTTTTCAATCGCGGGGATCATAGAAATTACCTATGAAGATGATTTGGGCCGAGGACATCCCTGCCGCCGACATGGCCGGAATAAGCCTTGGAGCAGGAGGTCCTGTCACGAACGTTCGATACAAGATGGGCACAGACAGCCGCATATCATTCTATGAGGTCGGCTGGCGGGAATTCCTGAAGGGAAAGAGACGACGACTAATAGTTGACACAGCAGCGGTCATCACGATAAGGAACAACAGGAACAACAACTTCCAGATGATGGCTGTTGTAGATCTAATTTAGAAATAAGGTCGAGTCAAATATCTCCTAGCCGATGAACTCTTAGTTTTAGTTAAGACGCATGTAATATTTTGATGTTTATTTGTTAACTCAAACAAACTTGAAGTGTTACTAGTTGTTATGAAGAGTACTAATTACCTCGTGAACTTGCATGCCTAAGCATACAATGTGTGCTTCATTTGTTGTTTATATTAGATTTTTGCAAAACGTATCGATGGCAGCACAATTGGTGCCTTGGCTGCCATGAGTAAGCCAGTAGTGGCGGGTGAGCCACTACGCCCGCCATTACAACATGAACAAGTATTGGCGGGCAGGAAAGTATTGCTTGCCACTGAAGGGCGATAACCAGTGGCGAGCAGTCCCGCGTGCCCGCCAATGAACTGATCGACCAGTGGCAGGCGGCCTGCCCGCCACTGGTGCCATAATAGCAGTGGAAGGAGGTCGGTGGCAGGCGGCCCTGAGAGCCTCGCCCGCCACTACTAGGATTTTTGCGCCCGCCACTACTAGGCGTCCCTGCAGTAGTGGCAGCATCTCTTCTTGTGGGAGTCATTAGACTAATGATGTTCTTAGTATAGATCGAGTAGTAGTAGAATTTATGTTTCCTATTTTTTTTCATCCATCTGTAATGTACATATCTAGGCCAGATTAATGAGATCGATGTTGTTCTTTCAGCAAGATGTATCATCCTTGAACTGTTATGTACATATATAGAAAGTCTATTCATCATCCAGGGTGAAGAATAAGTAATTCTTCACCCCGGTGTAAACTCTCTCATGACATGATTCTTGTTGGATGTTGTAATTTTACCTCACACGCACCTCATAATCTTACCTCACCGACATGGTCTAATCTTACCTCACATGCTTTGAATTCTCACCAACGTGTTATAATTTTACCTCACATAAACATGCAAGTCGTAATATTACCTCACATGCATGACATATTTGTTTCTCACGATGGATATTAAGAAGCTCTTACTACACACCATAATATTACCTCACATGCATTTTTGTTCTTACGGTGACTATAGGGTGCATGAGGAGGTGGGGTGAAGAATAACAATTCTTCACCCTGGGTGACGAATAGTCAATCCCTATATATATATATATATATATATTACAAAAAAATAAAAAATAAAATAACAAAATCATAAATAATGGAATAATAACATAATAAAATAATAAACTAAATATATATAAATATAAATAATGTGTACAAAAAATAATTAAACTAAAATAAAATAAGATAGCAATGGCATTGGCCACGTGGGCTAACGTTAGCAAACACTACGCTGCCCCCCAAATCGAACTACCCATCATATTCGTACCCCCTGATTCCCCCGCGCCCACATCCAAAACCATCTCCACCCCGCCGCCGCCGCTGCCAACAACTGTCGGTGTACTAAAGTTTGGGTCTTTTAGTACCCCATACTTGTGCACGGACGGTTGTAGCCACACCAGCGGCAAGGCCTGCCGGGAGACAGCTGAATGCAAGCACAAGATTATCAAGAAAGCATTCAAGTCAATGATCAGAAGGCAGAAGACCAAAGGCTGGGATCCCGGCAAGATCTTGTCGGGATGGCCTGCGGAGCCCCGGCAAGGTTCGCACCCGGCAAGACCTCGCCGCCCTGTCACCACTCTAGCGCAGCGACCAGCCTGTCGTTTAGGCTTTGTCCTCCTGGGTGCGTGTCAAGGTGCCAACGGCGGATGGGGTTAAGCGGTGCTGATGGGACGGCCCCTTTTTCCGTCCCCAAGAAAGCAAGGGACACCTAAACGGAGCATTTAATGTGTTTGTCCTAAGTCGTCAGTATTAGGTATGATAGTACTGTAGTAACTTTACACCTCTTGTACTTTGCCACTGTTGGTGACCCCTTCGACGTATAAAACGAGGCCCAAGGCGTAGCTACAGAGAGAGAGGACCTTCTGGCCCATTCTGCATGCGTAGCTGCTGCTCGAACGTACTGTTCATCGCAAGCGCTCCTGGGGCTAGAGTTCAAACACATCCAATACAACCAAAGCAGGAGTAGGGTTTTACGCTTCTCAGCGGCCCGAACCTGGGTAAAAATCCCTCGCGTTGTTCGTTAGATCTGCTCTTTGTGCAAGCCTTTTTCCCTGTCGAACCGTAAAGGGATCCACGCGATCCCATAGGTGTCGTACGCCGACATCTTTGGCGCGCCAGGTAGGGAGAAAGGTCGCGCGAACCTGATCTAGCGATCAGCGTGTCAGTTTCTTCATCCTCTTCATCGCCATGGCTCCCAAGAAGAAGGGTTTTACGGCGGTTGGTCCATCCGCATCCGGTGCACCTGTAGCTACACAAACGGGCGACGGTGTGGACGCAGGCGGAGGAGGCGGAGGTCTTGAGCTTCCACGACGTTCTGGTGATCAAAGCCAAGCGAGCGGCGTCGTTCGCAGCGGCGACGGCAACCCGCGCGCTGCTAGATCTAAGGACGGAGTTGTGCTGCCTACGGGCGGCGTAGCGAACTCCAAGGACGGAAGGGCGCCTTCTAAGACACCCATGCCGGCGCATGCGCCGCGGCCTTCTCAGGCCGCACGTGATGAACAGGGCCGCGACGTTGGTGGTTCTAAGCGTCCCCAAGGAAAGGCCCCTGAGCATCACCCTCGAGATGCGCGGGACCAACATGCACGCCGAAATACTGGTGGAAGCAGCGCGCTGTCGCAGGACCGTGATGGAGCTCCTTCTAATACGGTTAGGAGTCAGAGCACCTCACGTTCCTCGCACCTTTCGCCGCCGCCTACACCAGCAGAAGCGTTGGCGCGAGCACAGCTGCTCCTGAATTTTCCCCCTGCTGCGGAGAAGCTCGAAGAATGGAGAGCTACTATCCAGAGCCTCGTTGGCCTCGCTAACGAAGTTAGGCCGCAGCAGGCGGAGCCTTCACGGCGGCAGTCCATCGAGCCGGCGCGCGCCGATGGCGAAAAAACTGGAGGCGGTACGACCACGATGCACTCACCTCCACGGCGGCAACAGCGGTCGCTGACTCGATGGATCGATGCCTGTGATGACGGTTCAACAGCGTCGTCTGATCCGCGAACTCGCCGCGATCAACGTCAAGTTCTTCGGGAACGAAGCAAAGAAGACGCTCGGACTACCATCGAGCGGCGACGGGAAGCGCGCAGGACCCACTGTAGACAAGCCTGCGCCAGGGAATCCTGGTGACCTACCTTATGAGGTGGGTTGTCCAGCTTTTACCCGTGAGCTGCGGCGAGTCCAGTGGCCCAATTCCCGAACGTTCAAACCGGAGGTCCCGGAGAAATATGACGGCAAGACTCACCCGTCGGAGTTCTTGAGCGTCTACACCATTGCGGTGCAGGCTGCCAGGGCTCGGGACGACAAGATACTCGCCAACTACTTCCCGTTGGTACTTAAGCCCAACGTCAGGTCGTGGTAGATGCATCTGCCGAAAAATTCCATTTCTTCCTGGGCAGATCTGTGTCATGAGTTTATTGGCGCCTTTACCGGAGGCCACCAAGCTCCTGGCCAGGAAAGTGATTTGCATCTCATCCCCCAGAAAGAGGGCGAAACCTTGCGCAAGTACATAACGAGATTCAGCCGTATACATCACAACATCCCAGATGTTCATCCTGCCGCTGTTGTCAGCGCGTTCCATCAGAACGTGCGCAACCGCATGATGCGCGAAGAGCTGGCAATGAACAAAGTCAGGGATGTTGCCGAGCTCTATGCTCTGGCTGATAAATGTGCTCGAGCTGAAGAAGGGAGGAGACTCCCCGGCGAGGATGCTGGCGCAGGAATCGACTCTGAAGACGAAGACGCCGCCGCCCCGGCAAAGAAAGGCCGACGGCGTAACAGGAAGCGCAAGGGCAAGGCCGTGCTTGCCGTCGAGGAATCCGGCAACCTCGACACCGCCAAGAAGGTCAAGGTGGGCGGCCCCGGCAAGGAGGCTGCCGGGTGCGCCTCCTGTCAGGCCTTGGCGGCTGTCGACAAGCCGGATGGCTCCAACAAGCAGTACTGCAAGATCCATCGCACCAAGGGCCATGATCTCCAAAACTGCCGGCAAGTTGAGCAGCTTGTCGAGAAGCAGAAAGCTAGGTATGAAAGGCGAGATAAGGAGAAGGCCCAGGATGGCGCAGAGGGGTCTGGCAAGAAACGTGGTGGCCGAGGAGGTCGCCGCGGCAAGGCCAAGCAACAGAAGGAGAGGCCCGCTCGAGGCCGCGAC